>BSBM01001472.1:4335000-5620412 GCA_027924585.1 Larix kaempferi | reverse complement strand
AAACTCATTACATGATTTCTGGCTTCTTTCGATGTGTTTGCAATTTTGGAAGCAAGCACATTATTTTATTTTCCCCCTTCCTATTTTGCATTGGCATAGTTCCCCCCTAGTTTGTGCTCAAAGCACTGGGGTCTAAAGGTACATTGTTTAGCCTGCACTCTGGTTTGCATTTGGGTTAAAGGCTCCATCCTTTGTTTTGACCCCTCGCTCACGACTCTTAGCACCATGGTTGGTCATGCCCGTGCTAAACACGAGGGAAAAGGACGAAGGGGAGCCAAAATAGGACCTCAGACCTGAGCCATGAAAGAAGTTGAGGAGGTTGAGGAGATATTCTGAAATAAAAATCCAACAAAGATTGCCGAGGTTATAGAGAACACAAAGGTTTGGATTAAAAATGAGAAAGAGTACATTCACCTCAAGGAAATTGAGGATGAAATGGAGCCTTGGCTTCGGGATCCTGGTTCATCGAGGTTCCAAGAGACTAAGTACTACAAAACCATTTCTCTTTTCTAGTAGATGAAAGCAGTGTTAGGACATGCCTTGAAGATTACAATGGAGGAGCACATAAAAAAGATGAACATGAAGCTCAATATGTTTTTTTTTTGTAAATTAGTTCTTACATTATACTGTCACAAAATTTACATATACATACAAAGAGAGTCAACTCTGAGCTCTCAAAATAGAGAAGCTACCTACACCCTGAGTAAAAAAATAGGCTGTTAACTACCTCTATTAGGCTGTTAAAAAAATGGTCCATAATTACCACGATTGGGCTACGTAGTGAAGAATTGAAAAAGTCCAAAATTCTTACATGCTTACAGAGTTAAACTAAAAGATAACATTCAAAAACTATTTAAGGAGTCCAAAAGGGATAAACCATCTCGAACCTGATAACATCGAAGGAGACACTGCTAATGATTCTTTGCAGAGGGACCAAGATCCAAGCAGCGACACTGCTTTGGACATTCCTCGTTCGCCTGGTTAGGGTCCTGCGCCTCATCCTTGTTGCTTCCTAGGGGAAGCACTGTCGGTTTAACATCCACCACCATCGGAATTGCTTCTAGATTTACATCCTTCATCTTAATATTTTGAGAACTAGAGATGGGGTTTGCCGAGGTTGAACTTTGCATGGTCATCGTTGAAACTGTTGAGGTAGGAATGGCCACCTCAGGCCCCATTACCACCATGAAGACCGAAGGAGGAAGGTGGAGAAGCTCTTCTATGTCCGCACACCATTCAACCATCACTTGAACTTGGAAGGCGAGATCTTTAACTCTTTCTTGTGTGTCGTAAGCTAAGCTTCAGATGACATTCTGAATGTGAATAAGAGTATCTGTCATGGAGGCCAAGTGCCTGGCTAATGCTGCACCATCCGTCTCTCTATTGTGTTCTTGGTGAGGGTGGTCTCACCGACTTGAAGCACATAGGCACTCCCTATCCATGGTCATGTCTTCTCCACCAAGAGCACACCAAGTATGATCCTGAGAATTGACACTCATAGCAAGGAAATATTCTCTAGAGGCGTGGCGAATTGGATTTAGACTCCTCCTTATTACCCGCCTAGCGATTGCAAGTGGCATGACTACCATCATTTCAGTATGTCTCTCCTCCATTAACACACAGTAAATGCCCACGGTGGCTTGGTACATGCAAACACATGGAAGGGAGGTGAGTTAAATGATCCTCACCTTGATCACCATCTCCACCTCGGTCTCTGTCCTATTGTTTACAGATTTCCGCCTCTGCCTTAATGGCACCCCATCCGGGAGGAAGCTCAATATGCTTCTTAAAGCCATTACATGACTTGAATTCACTTCTCCAGTGAGAAAACTTGTGATTGGGCCAAAGGTGCCTCTTATTTCTATTTTAGATGATGATATTGTCATATAGGCTAGTCTTTGTTGATACTTGTTTTTTATATCCTCCAACTCTTCCTTCCAAGCTATATTCAGTAAGGATCAGTTATCATAGATTTTATAATAATACAAAGTTGATTGTCAATTTAAGCTCTAAGATCAAAAGACTAAACAATGATATTGTTCTTTTTTGTGACGGGTTTGGTTGACCAAGTGGGAACCAACCATCTTTTGACATATACAATATTTTTTGAAGTAATACAATCTTACTTAACTTGAATACTTGTTTGAACCTAAAGATAGATTTGATTTTCAAAACATGAATACAGATTCAGTTTCCAACCTATTCCTGTATTAGCTATGCTTAAGAAATTTTGAAAATTTGAAAAAGTATATCCCAAAAATTATCTTCATTTTAAGATGGACATTGAACATAAGCAATATTTATTATTAAAAATAGTTTTAATCTTATTCCAACTAAAAATATATTGGGACGAGAGCTGGGGTTGGGTACTAGAGCTGCAATAAAGTAAGAGAACTAATTAGTCAGTCTGGGTCGTATTGGGACATGAGATGCGGATATGATGGGTACGTTAGCTAATATAAAGTAAGAAAGCTAATTAGTCAGGTAATGAAGGGGACGTTAGCAGATCGTTGTGTCTCGGATCTGGGTATGACTGTCCCTGTGGGGTAGGTGGAGTTGTAGGGCGTTTGTGTACGTGTCCTTGGGTATTTTGAAATTTTGAAAAAGTATATCCCAAAAATTATCTTCATTTTAAGATGGACATTGAACGCAAGCAATATTTATTATTAAAAATAGTTTTAATCTTATTCCAACTAAAAATATATTGGGATGAGCGCTGGGGCTGGGTACTAGAGCTGCAATAAAGTAAGAGAACTAATTAGTCAGTCTGGGTCGTATTGGGACATGAGATGCGGATATGATGGGTACGTTAGCTAATATAAAGTAAGAAAGCTAATTAGTCAGGTAATGAAGGGGACGTTAGCAGATCTTTGTGTATCGGGTCTGGGTATGACTGTCCCTGTGGGGTAGGTGGAGTTGTAGGGCGTTTGTGTACGTGTCCTTGGGTATTTTGAAATTTTGAAAAAGTATATCCCAAAAATTATCTTCATTTTAAGATGGACATTGAACACAAGCAATATTTATTATTAAAAATAGTTTTAATCTTATTCCAACTAAAAATATATGGTAGCCTTAATCGATAATGTAAATTTTATTTCCTTTTCTTATTTCTAAGCTTATTGTTAATATGGTTAATATTATTGTAAAATAGGGCAATCACGTAGAATGATATGCTTGTTAGACAAAATTGCTGATTGCATGTTTTTGTTTGGAGTATATGCAGGTGTTGCATGTATCTATGGAAAATCTATATTATATAATCATTCAATTTAAGATGTGTAACGTTAATATTTTAAAATGATTTAATTTTATAATAGATGCAATACTTTTAGAGATAAATTCGAGAATAGGTCTCATGGCTAGTTTGGTTGGGAGATTGTTTGTTTTGCTTTTCTTTAAATTCTTCAAAAATCTAAAGAATTTATAACTAAAAAAATAAATAACTTAATATAATTTAAAATATAAAGATAAAAACATTATAATACAAGCATAACTTTTTCACACTATATTATTCAAATTATAATATCTCTTTTACTAAGATCTTTTCTCAATTAATATATTTATTTCCCAGATCTCAATTTATCAAGGTGTAGAGATATTAATTTGTAATATCTTTTTTACCAACTTAGATCTTTTCCTGATTAATATATTTATTTTCTAGATCCCAATTTATCAAGGTGCAGAGAGATTAATTTGTAATATCTCCTTTACCAACTTAGATCTTTTCTCGATTAATATATTTATTTCCCAGATCCCAATTTATCAAGGTGCAGAGAGATTAATACTTTATAGCTCTTATTTTCAAATAGATTATAATTTTTATAATGAATAATCATTTATTTATTTTATTAATTAAATTTTAAAAATAATAAAATATATACAAAATTGTACAAAATTATTTCCTTGCAAATTAAAAAACCTTCATAAAAATATTCAACAATTCTATTAATCTAAAATAAAAATAAAAATAAAATACCTAAATAATTTCACTTACAAGATAAATAAACCCAAGAAGCCTTCATGAATGTTTCTCAAATAACTTCCCGTAATGAAAACAAATCAACTACAACAATATACCATAGTTCTAAATAATGAATATGATGATAGTTACTCTTTCATTATTTAGAGTAAAATGAAAAATGCTTTAAAACTCTTATAAAGTGTTATGAGTTTTAAAGGGATGGTATTTATAAACTTTCTTTTAGTTGTTAAATAAAGTAGTGATATTTTTTTCACTAAGTTTTTCTTTTTTAGTTGTTGAAAATAAAGTAGTGATATTTTTTTTACAAAGTTTTAGTGTTGATATGAGTTTATGAAAAATGAAAAATAAGAAGAAATATATATTTAATATAAATTTAGGATAATTTTGATATGAAATATATTTCTATTCATAATATATTCGGAGTATATTTTTTTTGTATGGATTGGATGTTTAACATATTGATATATATATTTTTTATTCTATGAATAATAAAAGTACCGACTTTTTCTCTTTGTTTTTTAGTTGATTATTTTTAAAGAATATAACTTATAAAAAATAATGTGTAAAATATATTTCTTATTTTAAAAGAAAAATATAAAAAAAAATCTAAATAAATAATTGTAAAAACTAAATAATATATAAGTATGAAATCATTTTGAAAACCCATACTTTAAAATAAACTTACATTACCTCCAACTTAAGCAAAATATAAGCATAACAAACCATAAACCATTTATGGTTTCTAATTCCATATATTAGAAATTACATTTTTTTTAAAAAATTTTATTTAGAAAAATGGTAGAAAATCTAGATCACACTACTATATGGGGACAAGAATGAAAGTCAAAATTTCAAATTGGTATTAGAGAAGAACATGCTTTGTTGTGGGAAGAATATGTGGTGGAGATTAGGATGAGTTAGTAAGGATGAAAGATACTGATGATGAATTTATTTGGTTGAAGAATCAAGCTAGAGGATTATACAATCCAAATCTTGGATGTAAGGCCTAATGTGAAGGAGAACATATATGAGAACCCAATTTGGTGGAGTAAGAAGGTTTGGAAGTTTCAATGCCCCTTAAAATCATGTATTTTTATGTGGTTGGCCCTTAAAAACAAGATTTCAACATGGGATAATTTGCAAGAAATAAATCAGCGCGATCCCAACATATGTTCATTGTGCAAAAGGGGAATTTAAGAGTCGATCCAGTATATGTTATGACCTATGTATTTTCAAAGCAAGTCTAGAAGGAAGTAGAAGTTATTTTGGGATTGAGAGGTCTATCTATTGAGGAAATCCATGTGAAAATTCAACTATCAAATGAGATATACCACACAAATTAATAATTGCATGGGGAATATGGCTTGCAAGGAATTTGAGGATGGATTTGTTTTACCTATTCATTATGCAATGCAAAGTACGAGCATTCTTAATAGTTTCAAACAAAACAAAGAAAAAAAGCCTCCAAGGAAGATCTTGATTGAAGAGATATATTAGACTGGTGGATGGATTTATTTTGATGGTGCAACAAAAGGGGATCCATAGGTTTGGGGATCTGGAGGTTTGGTTTATTTTCTAGATATATGTGTTAAAATATAAAGTTGGATTGGGTTGAGGTGCAAACAATTTTTCAAACTTGACCAATCTAAAATTATCACAAAGAAAGATAAAAGTAACCCTTCTCCCTAACGTTAATAATTAGGTTTTTTGGTAGTCTGTAAGTTTCATTGCAACTGACCCATGGGTATTCACCAATTCTAACTCTGATATCATTCCCCAGCTTCAATATAAGTCACCTGTCTAACTACTAGAAAAGCTAATATTGTTTGAAATTTGTTTCCCATATAATTGAGACATTATGGCAATTTCTCATTGGGGATATTAGCAAGTCCTCTATTATTAGTGACTCAATAAACTTCTATGTAACCACCTGACACCCGACGATCCTTAACCAAAATAACCTCCAAATGATTGTTGTTTCTAAAGACCTAGAAAAGTAGTAGATACTTTTCAGTTCCCACCCTCTCATCTCTTTTGGCACTACCACCTTCTGTCATTTTACTAAAGGAATACCCTTATTTTCTTTTCTTCCCAGCCATAAGAATGTGTAATTGATTTTTCTAATATTTTCTATTACCTCCTTTGAATGAAGTCTAGGGTCATCCAATAAACACGAACAATTTCAATCACAGACTTTATTAAGATGAACCCCCCATATTGTGAGTCTCCTTTCAACTTTTGCAATTCATCAGTCCTAATGTTTTTTCCCATAGTCATTGGGATTTTTGTAAAACCCAAATATTTTAGGCCATTTCGCATCTTAATATGTTGGCAAGGGAAACATTGAGAAAATAACCATATATCCTCATCATTCACACCCATATATGAGACAAATGACTTGCCTACATTGATATTCATACGCGTGGTAGAACTATACATTTAAAGTATTTCCTTGAGCTTTCATGTATCTTTTCTTATTATGTCAATGTGTGTGTGTGTGTGTGTGTGCGCGCGCACGCGCACACACACACGTGTGCACACATGCACGTGCGTGTGTTCTTGTGTGTGTGGGAAAAATACAACACTCTTCCAATTTTGATGCTCTTAGAGGAGTTTGTTCTCTTTCCTTCAATCAAATCTCTAGTTACTCCTTCAACAATATTATACTTATATTTGGTCACCCTTGATCAAGTTAGATGAGTGATACCACCCACACGCCTTATTCCAAGTCTCATAGTAAATATCCATATTTCATATTATACTTTACCATGCACTCATAAGTTTCCCCAGAAATAGTCACGACTAGGTCATGAGTATCCAATGCTAAACTCACAAGCACCCTCAAAATATCCTAAAAAGGGAAGAATTGCACATAATATTGCATAGGATCTAAGTGGAGATCATGAATGCATGTCACTTGTATGGCATGCATTTATCTCTTACTCGACTATATCATCTCCCTAATCAAATATGTAGGAGGCCTTAGGTCTAGGAGAAGGATGAGAATAGAGGGCACCATTACTCTAGATAAATTTCAAGCCTTTAGTCGATTTTCTTTTTTTCTAGTTTTCTCTCTGCTTGAGTAGAACCAGTCTTTGGTTCTCTGTGCTATAAACTAAATTTTGTGTAGAGTCTATTTGACAACTCCTTGGCTACTCTACAAAAGTAAAATTATAGTCATGCTAATGGAGAGTTTAATACATGTGGTTGAGGATGAGACAACCCGGGCTTTGATGAAAAAGGTGTTGCAACAAGGTTCATGTATGCCTATTGTCATATTTTTTATATTAATAATTTAGTTATATCTTCTTCCCTCCTCCCCCCTAAATTCTTGTGTATTTGTCAGATATTACCATGTGTGAATGTTAGAATTGGTAGGAATTTGATATACTTGAAGATAAATTAGGGTTTTATGCCTTGCAAAATAGTATTACTTATTTGGAATGTTAAATTGGAAACAAGAAAGGTTTTGTTCATTTGACTTGTGTGTAGGTTTTCTAAGGATAGGAAATGAGAAAGGTTTTTTTCATTTGACTTGTCTGTAGGTTTTCTAAGGATTTGGAATGAGAAAGGTTTTTTTTATTTGGCTTGTGTGTAGGTTTTCTAAGGATCCTGGAGTTGGAATCAAATCGATCAAGTTACTCACATGGCATAGGAAAAAACAACAATTAACATGTATTTATCTTTTCCTTCCTTTTTTTCTTTTCAATCATTAATATGAACCCCTAGGAAAAGGTAGATAATAATTTATCTCTTTGTTTTTCAATGAACCTAACCCACACACTAGTGATATTCTTTTAGTGTACACATATTTCCCATCAACAAAAAAAAAATAATAAATAATAGGTATTACAATGTGAAACCCTATCTTAGTCTAATTCCAGGCATAAACAAGTATGAGGTAGATCCATTGATCAATATTAAGAAATACATCATAGTAACACAACTCATAACCAAATTGACAAATTATACACTGTTAACGCCTAAAAGTCACACCACATGCAACATTTCGGCGATTCATCCAGTAAGGCGTCATCAACATAAAGAATGCATCTCACCACACAGGCATCGTCAATATATCTAAAACACAACATGAGTCCATAAGTGCCAAGAAACAAAGGGTAGAGTGGGTATTACACAGCTGACCAGCGCTATAGCGCAGGTTACCTGAACAATGCCCATGCTACACCCACGTGGATTTTCCTTCGATAGTCATGCTACTGTCAAAACGGCGGGACCACTCACTCCCAACGACGCATTGAAGACTCAATCCTCCCCAAGGATTATAATTTGGCTCCTCACACACTTGGGGGCATTAATCAACCCCCCTTGTGTACCTTGGAACTAGTTCATGAAGGAGGAGAGTTCACATTTGGATCTAGTTGTTTGATGGCCACCTCTTGGCCAATAAAAGGAAGCCATTGGCATGCATTTGGAAGGGAGAAATTAGAGCAAGTTTATTCTACTGGATTTGAGTTGGAGCTTCCTCATAGCCCACCATTTCCTACCATTGTGAGCATTCCCAAGCTTTCTTTCCACCTACCATCAAGGGGCAAGTGTTTCTCTCCATTATTCTTCCATCTACTTAGCATTTAGTTTGGACAAGAAAGGCCTCACTAAGGGATATTTTTGGATTCCCTTGAAGCCCTCACCTCCTAGGTGTTGTACAGTTATTCCATTGGGAAATACAAGAGTGGTTTAGTATATCTTTGGTTGTTGTTGGATTTTGCATCCTCACCCCCATCTCTTTCATTTTATTTTTTTATCAATATTTTCATGTTTGGATGTGAACTACACTAACAATCTCTTGCAGTAACACTTGGAGGAATACCAAACCACATCAAATGGGGATCCAAGTACTGAGGCCTTGCATAAACCTACAAGGCTAAGCCCCTTACCAAGTGGAAGAGTGCACTTGTGTAATTTTTTCCACAACATACACAAAAACCAAAATGAATCGGCATTAACCTCAAGTATAACCAACTTGCACTATCATATGATTTTGACTAGTCTAATTTAACCACCATAACTGACAACTTTTTTTTTTATGGAGTGGAGCCCCTCCCGGGCTACTCTAATTGCGTCATGAATCCATCTTCCACATAAAAATTCAATTTTTTTCATGTGAGATTGCTTATGATAATAACTTCTTAACCCTCAAGGCTATGATCTTAGTCATAATATTATAAATACAATTACATAAGGAAAAGAGCCTATATTCTTCAAATGTGGGAGAGTTATCAGACTTTAAAATAAGGTAAACAAATCAAGCATTAAAGGATGCTAGCATTTCCCCCAAAATTATAGATTCCTCTATCACCCTCATCATATCATCCACAATTACCTCATAGAATTAAAAAAAAAAACTCTTTAGACCAACCATCAAGCCCCAAAATTTTGTCTATTTGGAAGCTATGAAGAACCTTCTATAACTCATCTTCTTAGGCCTCTTCCAATAGTCTCACATTGTCTTCTTCATTCACAAGTATATGAAAAAAATATGTCATTTTGACTGCCTCATCAATAGTAACCCTACTTTTTTTCTTTATAAATAACACCAAAATATTCCACCCTTGTTATAAAAATGTCTTCAAAACTAGTAACAATGTCACCATCATTCCTTTTGACCTTCTAAATTGGTTGACATTGTTTCTATTATTTGCATAATGATGGAAAAACTTGGTTTTTCCATGTCCTTTTGCAAGCCATGGAGCTCTACTCTTCAACCTCCAAGATACCTCTTTGTCTGGAAAGATCTTTCTTTTCCTCTATTCTAAGAGACTTAACTCATTCTTTTACCCTTCATTTGGATATTATTATATCTCGTATTTCTACATTCATTCCAATTGGGCCTCAACGGAATCTATCTCCTAATCATCCTTTATATTTTCCCCATAAACCCAAGTTGCTTCCACCTATTTTACCTCTATTAAATTTGCAACAAACTATAGTGTTATTGAGTTTATTTGATTCCCATAGAAAGGAGCCCACTTATTCTTGATTAACCTTACAAAGTCTTCATCTTCCAACCAAGAGGGGTTAAACTTGAAGGGGATGGGATTTTCCTTCCATTGTTAGCCATCTCCATAAATATTTGGAAATTATCAGAGTCACCCCCTGTCCCTACTCAATATTTAATCCTATATTGGCCATTGATAAAATTTCCAAACAAGATAAATCTATCGAATTATTTTTCTACCCTTTCCTCTCATATCCTTTTGTTTCTCTTTGTGGGGATAAGATTAATTGGTTCAATGTCACAAAGATCTAAATCCCCAATCCTTTTTAAAAAGAAAATAGTTAAAGGATGTACCTGAGCAATTCTGTGTTGAATTTTAGCTATGCCCAAGAAGAAATTGAAGTCTTATCCAATAATTATATTCCCCTAACCCAGCAAACCCATTTGTGAATATATTTTCCAAAAAATCCACCCTATCAAAACAAGACCCATATATGTTTAATAATGATATCTCCTTACCCATCTCTTAGGAGTACAAAACAGTTCCCAAACCTAAATTAAAAGAGAGAATACTAGAGCATGCTATTACTCTAGGTCTCCACCATAAAATTAAATGCCACTAGTGACCCCTTACATATAAAAAAAAGTAAATTCCCATCCCCAAAGTATTTTCTTCAAATCTAAGATAGTTTGTTCCCATTCCCCCATATTTTCCCGCGGTAAAATAATGTCAGGATTGTGTACATCTACTAACCTTCTAAGGCCCTTTTTTTAGATGTTTCACAACCCTCAACAATTAAAGGATAGACTGATCATGAAACACTCTCATCAAAGATTCACTTTTCTCTAAGAAACCCCAATAAAGAAGATCGTTTCCCTACCAACACTTCATTGTATTCCTTTTCTTAAACAAGGATCATATTTGACTTTTTATTCCTGCCCACTCCTTTCATCCCTTTTCCTACATTCAACCTTGCCCCTCTTGTTACCTCCCCACTGAATACATTGGTTTTCCCTTTCTTATATTTGAGATTATACCTTAATGGACCAATCAAACTATGTTCAACCTCCTTAGAGACTTATGAATCCCTTATTACAATATCTTTCTCCTTATATGTATCAGGATCCTCAATCACAACCGCTCCCGTACTTCCAAGCATAAAACCTAAAGAAAAATGAGAGAGCTCCCAAATCCCAAGACCTATTTTAGAAGACTCATTACTACCCACTATCTCATGCATCTCAAATCCTTTCTATCCTAGATACTCACATCTAACCCCTTATATAAATGATAAGATAAAACCAATGGATCCAAGTCTTTTACAAACTTACAAAACACGTATGATGGTGCACCCAAATTGGTGGATACTCATGGATCAATCTCCTAAGAAACTAATATAGGCAACATATTCTCGACTTCTACTAAGATATTTGAATTGAGATGTCGTTCCATAAGTAAGGGCTTCTCATGTACACAATTATCCTCCAAGTATCTAGTACAACATCCCAAATCTCTAGTTGTGCTAACTCTAGAGAAATCATTTTCTTAGATCTAGTACAACATCCCAAATCTCTAGTTGTGCTAACTCTAGAGAAATCATTTTCTTAGGGAATTGTGCTTCAACTCTAATTCATCACCCTAAATTTGATCCTTCCTAACCCATATACAATTTTTATTGAATCATAGTTCACATTGCATCACCAAGTGACCATATTTGTGGCACCTTAATCACCAAAACTGAACACTATGATAATCCAATTGATGAACAAAGGATCTTGAATTCTTCTAAAGAGTTATCTCAACAACCAAACCAACTAGAAATTCTGACCTACCAAAATCTTCACAATGAACATATTCCCTATTTACAAGCCGCATTAGAGAGATTTTGAGGTCCAAAAATGGCCTCCTAAGAGATGTACTAAAAAAGTATGAGATATATTAAAATATTATGAGTTAGGGGTTTTATGGGGTATGTATATATGACAAGTCACCTCCTACACTATTTTCTATGCATAATATAAATAACCATGGTTGAGTTACTTTTCAAAATTCACTAAAAATAAAATTAATAAAATAACTCTACATTGATGTGACTAAGATTCATTGTAAATTCCCAAAAATTTATTGTTCTTTAACATTTATTTGTCTTGAATTTGCAAATTAAATTAAATAATAACAAACATTTTTTAAGAGTTATTTTTTTAATTTATGTTGACTTTTTATATTTAATACTTTTATCATCAATTTAATATAATGTGATTTAATTGAAAATTTATTTACATGTAAAATATTAATAATATTATTATAATCCACATTGCATTGAATTATTATTATTCTTTATTCATTAAATCTATATTGGTAAATTAATATCAAAATCATAAACTTTTTAAGGATATTTATTTTATTGTAAAGAAATGTTATAGTTAAGTCTTTAATAGAAAATAATATAAGACTTAATTTATTCTTAAAAATTGAGTAATAAAAATATATAATTTTTTTAACTATTAATATTATCTTTAGAACATTATTATTTTGTAAAACATGTTTTTTTAAAGCTTTGAAAAATGTGATGAAATTCATTTTTTTTAAAAATATTATAATATGTTGTCATGTATTATTATTGAAATAAAATGGACAATTTGTGTGTGTGTGTGTATATATATATTAGATAGTTATAGTTATAGATAACTAACATACATTTTTCATATTAATATCATTCATGAATTTAATTTATTTTAACAGTACAAGGATATATATATTAGTTTGAGATTATAATATTAAATAAATGGAGTGAATATATAATTAAAAATTAAAAATATGAAAATGATAAAAATATTATTTTATGAAAAAATGTGAAAAGAATATATATATATATATATATATATATATATATATATATTAGTTTGGCATTATGATATTAAATACAATGGAGTGAATATATAATTAAAAATTAAAAACATGAAAATGACAATATATTATTTTATAAAAAAATGTGAAAGGACCTTCTTTATGGATTATGAGTACTTTACTTGAAAATGACAATAATATTATTTTATGAGAAAATGTGAAAGGAAAAAAAAGTGTAAAAATACATTCATTATGAGTACTTTATTAGAAAATGACAATAATATTATTTTATGAAAAATATTAAAGGACTTTCATTATGAGTACTTGACTTTATGACTTAAAAGTACTTATACCACTACCTTGGTTAACTATGGGTTTTCATCCATCATAGAAAATTTGATAAATAAGCATTCTTAACTCATGCAATGCCACTTCAACCATGGGGGATGATGTCATCTACTATAATGTGATTGGTTGATTTTTATAGTACATTTTCTTTGTTTTGAGGTCCATTTTTTACCTCAAAATTTCTCTAATTGAAGCTCATGTCAACCTCATAAAACTTACCAAGAGTATTCCCTATTTATTTGAAGACCTACAAAGACCACATGTCAATCAACAATCTTGGGAGCTTCACCCAAAGTAGTGGGATATTCTCCCTTTATTTCCTAGAAGAAAAAAATGGAGACCATTTCGTGAGGGAGAGAAGTGTAGATTCCCATTTCCAAGGTTTCAACAATATATTTTCAGCATCCACAACAAAATGGAATATAAAATTCATCCATCCCCTTGAAATAATGTAGCAGGACATAATATAACATATGTAACACTTATTCAACTTGCATTGTTGGCTGTCTATATTGTTCTTGAGGTTTTCTATAAAGAACCAGGTTCTGCGCGGTTCGAGGAACCAACAAAATCCCTTTTCACCGGCCCTTTCAGCAACAATCTGCAAACAGGTTGAGGTATCACTCGAGGCGAAGTAATGGGGGGGCTGCGGAATCAGGTTTCCACAACCAGGTGATGAGAGTTTAAATAGATTTGCGAGTAACGCGCTGCACGAAGTTCCACCTCTTCACGACGAACGCTTAGGCTATCGCGCATCCAAGGACTGCGCGATGTGGGACGATTCTTCAATGATAGGACATCGCAACTGATGACTGCGCTTCCTACTAACACTTATGCAACTTGATAGATCTTACTTAATGCAAAAAGCCGCATTCAACAAGCATAATAGACGAAACCTTGCAACCTTATACACTATAACAAACAACGATATCACTGTGCACTTTCGATGCTGCGCTAAGTGTTTATCCGATTAGTTCATGCATTCATCTAACTGTGAAATACTGGTGCATCCGGCATTCATTCGTACATGTGATTACTTAACATATTATTCCCATCATCATTCTTATGGTGAATACATATAAAAGCAAAGCACATAAACTCATAAATATCACTTAACCATTCATCATAAGTAAAGACACAAATGCAAACACATAGCAATCACATAACACATAATTTAACGTGGTTCACCCCCAGGATGGGACCTACGCCCATAGGAACTGTTGTTATATTATCTTTGGGAAGGGTACAACAGTTACATTCTGCGCACTCAGCTGCAGACTCTCTTCTCTCTCAGTAGGTCTCTGCGCACACAGCTTGCAGAGCCTTTACAATCTTCTCTCAACAGAGATCAATGTTCAACAACAAAGATTAACAATTCATAAACAGAAGATTAACGCTTTCCTTTACAAAATGTGCCATTTTATAGATCGTGCCCTTAGGTCACGTCTTTACAATTGAGAGGGCCAAAAACCCTAAGGTTATCCAAAACCGTCATGGTTATTCTACTAACCAGGATTGCTAGGCTCTGATAGCGACTTCTTCGTCGTGGCCATCCTTCTGCGCGTGGTCACGACGCTTTCAGCCCTCCGTGTCAAGCGCATGCCGATGGGTTGCTTTCACCCCGCTATTCCTTCTCTAACGGCTTTGTGCGGTCGGTTCACATCGTGTTGCCTCTGCTTGTGTGACTGGCCGCTTTCCTTCCGCACCACTCCTTACCCGCCTGTTGGGAATCATGGAGTACTTCGACAAAACAGGTCGCTTTCGCAGGTCGACCTTCCCTTACATTCTTTACCCAAAATAGGTGCCCTGCTGGCACTTCGCGGCGCTACCACTTCGCGGAACCGGATCATAGCTGCGCGGTTCCTATCTTGCCAATACTGTGCTGCGCTCAACTTCGCAGCTCCTCAAAACTATCTTTCTTTAAAAATGCCTTACTCTACGCTGCACTGTAACTTAGCAGCTCCAAAACTGTCTTGCCAAAACTGCCTTACTTGATCTAGGCTCAACAGGCCCCTAACACTTACATGTGGCTCGTCCTCGAGCCACTTTCTACTTCTGGTTCCATGAGCTGCTCTTCCACCCGCGGAGTTATTTTAGCAGCGAACTCCTGATACGTTGCGCTCAACTTAGGAATCGTATCCTTAGCATCTTCTACAATTGATTTGATGGTTTCCAACACATCCGATGTTAAGTCATCCTGAGTTTTCTCTTCTACTAACGCCTGCACGTCGCAAAGTTCCTGCAATTTTCCTTCTATATTTTGCGTTAGTTCATGGGCTTCCTCCTGCAGGGGCTGTGATTTGTCTTTGACTTTAGCCTCCTATTCTCTTAACACTACAATTTGTCTCTTTAATTCTTTGACTTTTGGAAATCTGTGGAGTTTGTCTCTTGGTGGCAGGGTCTTTATCTCCGCGTTCAGTGTGTTTAACGCTACTTCCTTTTCCTTCAAAGTTGTCTGGACCTGCAACAGCTCAGGGTCCTCTTGCAGTGTAGTGAATACTCTCGTAGCTTCATCCAGCAAGTCTTGACACTTTACTACTTCGCTGGTTATTGTTTCTGCGACTACTTTTGCTTCTGCTTCTTTGAGCTTTGCCTAGTCTGGTGGCGTATTTGCATGATTATGTGCTTCCAAGGTGGCGATCTTTGCTTGGTAATCAGTCTCCATGTCTTTCATTCCAGTCTTAAGATCGCTAACCACCAAGCCGATCTTAAGGATAGTATCCGCGAGCTCTGGTTTTTCTTCGCATTTTGGTATCTCTACGTAGACCGAACCGACAGTATGCTCTATTCTTCTTCTCCGGTCCTGCTCATCTTCAAGTGCCATGGTTTTCTTTAAACTTGCTTCCTGCAGCTGCTTATATTTTTCTTGCAATTGATGGTGTTGGTTCAGAGCGACCACACTTCTATCACGGATCTCTTCGACAACCTGCAAGTGCAGATTGTGTAGGCCCTCTAGTGGAAACATTGCGATGTTGATGTCCACATGCTCTATGTCTTGCACGCCCGAAGTTAACTGTTCGCACGGTAACTTTACGCTTAACGGGTCAAGTTGGACTATGCACGATTTTGGTGGCAAGGTTAGGGCTAGAGGTGTTTTCTTTAGCTGAGAAGTGTCCCTTAACCTTCCTTTCGAATATGATTCTCGCGGCTGTTTGACAGACAATCTACCAAGAGAGGACTCGAGGCCTAATCTCCCTAGCTCAAAGTGAGTTTAGAACAAATAGAGATAGAATATAAATAACTCTCCTAGATCTAATTAGAGATCAAGGAACTAGATGCTTTACCTTTCAGATCGTTGATCCTTTATCCTTGAATGCTGCTCCAAGCTTGATGGTCTTCAGATCTCAGCTGCAAAACCTGTCAAGACAATACAACAAAACAAGTAGTAAAATGCACCTACACAATAATAGATCTAAGTAAGCAAACTACACAAAATATCATCAACCCAATGAGATTTTTTGGAAAGCACTTATATTATTGTATTAAAAGGGAAATACATAGGATAAAGAGATTACAACCAATGACTTAACGTAGCAATCCTTCTTCGATCAAGCCAATGCCAAAGCCTCCAAAGGGATGATGGATCTCTCAAGGGATGAGTAGAGATCTCCTAAGCTAATTTCACTAGCATATAGATACTATAGACTTACTCCTCTTTGGAATGGGAGTGAGCTTCACTTATATAGGACTAAGTGGATAGGGTAGGTTGAGATATGGTAGGAGAGAGATAGGGGATCCTTCCAAGAGGTTAGGAACCGAATGCCAGCTTCCCCAAAGGCTAGGGATAGGGATCCACATCAGCTACCTTCGAGAATGGGCTCGAAGAAGTTATTTTAACCAATTAACTGACATCGTCGCAGTCTGTAATAGGACAACCTGTGATGTCGCAGGTTACATTAGGACAACTTGCGACGACCTCTCAAAACCTAGTAGGAAAATGTTTGTATCTCTTTCAGGTTAATGACTTAGTCAAGGAACTTCAGGGAATGTTTACACTAACTATCATGATGGTAAGATTTTAGGTGTAACAGAATGCCCCCCAAAGCATGAAGCTATTTGAAAATTGGACAAGTGAAATGCTTTGACAGAAGGGATGGCAATGGCTCGTCAGACGAAGGACATTGCTGCAGTACAATTGACTCTGAGTACACAGTCTCATATGACGTACAACATGGCTTCCGACCAATACATTGCAGATCCATGATAGTAATGACCGACTGAACACAATCATGGCTACTAGACACAAGCGTAGATCCATGATGAGATGATAACACAACCACGACCAATACAAATGTGGATCCGTGTGATATGACTCAAAATAATCTCCATCGCAACCTGGGTAAAACATGAATCACCAGGGTCTTCAAGCCGAACCCGCAATGATACGAATCTATCCATGTGATTACAAATGTTTTGACGTCAAACATGGTAGAAACCTACTTGATTACCGGTCATTGATGTATACCGTTAACAAGCGCAAGGGAAATTGCCATTAATGTCAATGATCCCCAAGGTATCACAGTACATATCATCAAGTGCGAATAAATGAGTTGAAGTGGAATGCCGAATGAAATCTTTCAATCAAGAGTCAATGATGTAAACTCATGTCGAAACCGAGGTAACCTGCCATTGAGGCATGCAGGCCCAAGGTACTTGATTGGTTTCTAGATTCAATCCTCGGATGATGATTTGAAGTCGACAAGGATGAATCCGTCGAAGGAGGGACATGATGAATCCCCCATCATCGACACAAAACAAGACAACAGATGTTTGGAGTAGATCGGATGGTACAGTAACATGTAGGACTGACTCAGAATAGACCGACATGGTGGAAGGTGTACTGAATACAGAAAATGAGTGGTGAAAGTATTCTTGAACATGGGCATGGAATGACTTGGCAGTATTGACATGACGAGTACGACACCAACTCCTAATGCAACTGATGGTGGAGGTATTCTTTGGATGACCCAAAGGAGTAACAAGACTCAGGAAGTAGGCAAAAATCGAGGACAAACGGATGATCCAAGTACAGTATGCAAATGCAAATGAGTGCCATGTTCAAGAACGACTAGGTACTGCCACAAATAAAGAGTGTAACATAAAAGCATTCATTTTTCCCCATCATGATTGATGAGTGCCTCATCTTTTTTTTACAAGCTTGATGAGGGTAACCAGATGCTCGGTATAGCTCATCTCATAGATGATTCCAATCCCAAATATTTTTCGAACATGGGAGAGGAGGGGTTCGTCCCATAGTGGGCCCTTCAATGTGAAAGTTTAACGAGTCCATAGAAGGTAAACTCGGTCGTCATTTCATGTTTAGAGAGTCTGAAAAGAACTAAAGAAGACTCCAACAGTCATTTTTCGTAAAGTTAGCCTCATTGCCCAAAAAAGGGTAAAACAATGCAGGAGAGGACTCTTCCAATCATGATTGGCTGGAGTATACCTTTTTCGTAAATAGTGCCCCCTAGTCCGAAAAAGGGGTAAACTATCACCAGGGAGACAACCATTCAAATACTTTAGCAAGCGTGAATGCAACAAGTTCGCTTGACGATCTTTTTCATATTTCGAGAGCCTAAAAAGAGCTTAAAGATAGACTCCGGGGGGTTCCTTTTCCATGGGAGTTTAACGAGCCCGGAAAAGTGATAAATCGTAATTCGGTGACTTATTCTTATGGTTTTAAGAGCATGAGAAAGAACAAATAGTAAGCTCATCATCATTAAATAATTGAAATCTAACGGATAAAAAATAACAACAAAACATTCAAGGGGTCGTTCATACATGAGATGATCGCTACGACGCGAAAATGACGCAAATGCAACACTTAACGTCTCCTGCATGCTGGAAAACTAGGTCAAACAGTCAACCAGGCATTCAAATGCAGTAAAAATGATCCAAACTATAGCAAATAACCCATAAAGCATCTAAATTTGAAAAAGAATATTCCCTTTTTGTTTATAAAATAGAGAAAATGACCAAATATAGTTACCATTGTTTATTTGCCAAATTGGGGAGAAGAAAGTGCCATTTGGAGCAGAATTTCATTCGCCGATTGCAGGAGCTACGAGTGACCATTTCACGAGCCGTTCAGAGCAGGTAACCCTAAATCTCAGCCAACATCTTTCTAGTGGTTTAGAATTTCAATTTTTGTCCATTTTTTAGGTTTTTTGAGTTGATTTGTGGGGAGTTTGTGCGCCCTCGGGTCGTCGGAAGCCTCCCTTACGGGAATTGCGACGAACCAGGGTTGTTGAAAATCCCGCAAGGGTGTCTTGTGACGATGTCGCCCTGTCTGCAAAGACGAGGTGCGATGGTGGAAATGTCCATGTTCAACTCAAAACCTAGCCCAAAAGAAAAAGTTTTAATGGTTTGGGTGAGCTTTAATCGTGTTTAAATGTTTCCTTTGACAGGTTTGTGGCCGCCAACATGGTTCTAGAATGGCGCGAGCGTGAACATGAAGTGGATGATGTACAAGCTGCAAATGATCCGTTATGTGTGGAGGAATTGAACAACTGTGGGCTACTAAAATTCTTCCAGGTCTAGGGTGCTGGAGCATATGATCCGGAGCTGGGATGTAGCACAACAGTACTTCATGATCGGAGAGCACATACTGACTATAGATGTCGAGGACATCTACTTCTTGACAAGATTGTCCCAGAGGGGGGACAATGTGGCTCTTACCGGATCACGGGGGAGTGACCAGACGGTGGATGACTTGATTGTCCAGCATTGTACTCCTCATGCCCGTGCCTCTAGTGGGAAGATTCCCATCAGAGAGGTGCGAGATCGTCCATTGTGTGCTATACTTTTCACCATAGTGAGGATAGCAGGGAGCCAAGCGGATCATCTAACTACCAAGTCCTAGATGTTGTATGCGAAGGACTGTATGTCTCCGAAGGTGTTAAACTGGTGTGAGGGATGCCTCACCAACCTTCGAGCTCAGTTGACCAAGTGTCAGCGCGGTGAGCTCAAGCAGTTCGGGTATGGATCGATAGTGATCTCATTCTTGTTGGAGCGGGTTCCCCTTTTAAGCTCGCAAGTGACTTTGGATGACAGGGATCCCAGGAATCCCCACATGATCCGATGGACAGAGGTGATGGCCCGCCATGGTGGTGGGGGTCTGATCATTGGGTACGGTCCTGGATTCTTCACCTGGATGTAAGGCCATCTACTCATGATAGAGGACTATCCGTACAGCGGTACGGATTTCAGGGAGGACCCAGACCTAGTGCTACCTGAGGGGGCAAAGTGGGGAGACATCGGTAAGAACAATGATCCTTGTACTTTTTATTTTGTGTATTTATACTTTTTTTGGATAGTGCTGATGAATTAATAACATGTGTGTGTAGATGTGGGTCCTTCACGACCGGTGGGAGTTTCGCTTCTCGCGAGGAGAGGAGAGCCACCACCAGTAGCCCCAACTATGCATGATTCCATCATGGAGATGGATGACATCTATGAGAACCTTACCAGGTTGACATTGGACATTCCAGATGCAACATTACATGAGTTACCGAGGCCCATGCAGAGGTACACAGTTGGCGTGATTATGCATTTTGGTACGCTACTCCGCAAGGTAGCGAGGGCAGTTGACTGCTTCCATGTCCAACAGGCGAGGGCTGCAAGACCTAGGGGTGCACGGGCCAGGCATCAGGCCTTGTGATGTTATTATGTATGTACTGAGAGCTATGTGAGCCTCAGATTTTGTACTACTGAAAGCTATCAGGCTTCAGATCTTTGTATAGACTCACTGAAAGTCATCGTGCCTCAAATTTTTGTATCAGCACTACTTTATCTTTATTATATATATATACGGACATTTTGGCAGTTTTATACATTATGTGTTTTAATGGATGAATGATGTGATCTTGTTTATGTGTTTGCTTATACAATGAGTTATTTACATGTTATGTCTACTTTTACAATTCATGGATGTGCTTATGTGTGTGCAATGTACCAATCTAAGATGAAGTTGGCCATGGAGTCGGCTACTGTGTTCACGTCTCGTGGAATGTGCAGGTACTGAATGGATTCGAAGGACCTTTCCAGAAGACAAACTCGTCTGTAGAGACGGAGTAGGGTAGGATCGCGGATGGTGTAGACCCAGTTAAGATGAGAGACCACTAATTGAGAATCCAAATGGATGATAACATGGTCCATACCCAAAGAAATAACGCCAATTAGGGTTCCAATGACTGCTTGATATTCTGCAGCATTGTTGGTTGCAAAACCTAGACACATTCCCCTTGAGCTAATAAGCTCGCCGGTAGGTGAATAGAGCACCCAGGCTGCCGAAGCAAGGTTGCGGGAATGCTGGCTGGCGCCACCGCGAATTCGTAGCAAGTTGCCATCTGCACACGTAGACATAACATGGTATAAGTTAATGAAACAAGACCTAAGCACGCAAAAAATCAAAGCGTCACACCACACAAAACACACGCCATGTACATTATATACAAAGTACTTATGCATGAAAGACTCAGGCATAGTACCTCTTCAGGTAAAGCCCATTGCGGGGTTCACCTAAAGATATCCCGTCGTAGTCTTCAAGCTCGTAAGCTCCCTTCTCTAAGATGCGTTTCACTATGTAGGGTCCATGCCACATGGACTCAAACTTTCCTGCCCCCAACTTATCATGTCTTTAGTCGTATGGAAGGACCAAATCACCCTCTCTATAGACACAGGGTTCTACCGACTTGTCGTACTGCGCTTTGATGCGTTTCTTATGAGCCTCATTGGCAAGAGCGGCATCGCGACGAGTCTCATCGAGTTTGGCTAGGTAGAGGAAGCGTTCTTCCTCAACAGTAGTGTTGGGGAGAAGTTCAACTGCGAGTTTGAGGGACAGAATCTCGCACTCAATCGGTAGGACAACCTCCAATCCATAAACTAATTGGAAAGGGGTAAATCTAGTGGCGGTCTTAATGGAAGTTCGATAAGCCCATAGTGTGGAGAAGAGCATATTATTCCAATTGGACTTGTGCGTACCCACCATGCATTAGATCATGGTTTTCAAGACTTTGTTAATGGCCTCTACCTATCCATTGGACTGTGGGTGGTATGGTGTTGAATTTTCATGGCGAAAACCCAATCTAGTGCTCAACTTGTCAACCATATGGTTCATAAAGTGAGAACTGTGGTCAGTAACTATAGCTTGAGGAATGCCAAACCGCACTATAACATGATTAAACATGAAGAGTGCGGCGGTTTTTCCATCGTCCGTGTATGTAGGCATAGCCTCGGCTGAATTTGTGAAGTAATCCACGGCTACTATGACATAACCATGCCCCCTGGCCGAGGTAGACTTACAGTGCATGAAGTCGATGCCCCATTTAGCGAAGTGGCCAACGGCAATAATCGGGTGTAACGGGGCGGGGTGGGTGCACTTCTTAGTTTGGAAGTGATGGCATGGAGGACACTTTTTAACGGCCTCGATACAATCTTTAAAGATAGACGGCCAAAAATATCCTCTGCGAAGTATTTTCTGGGCTGTAGCCATCCCAGAGAGACGACCGCCACACGCCCCAGCGTGACAGTCATTTAAGACGTGTTCAGCCTCTTCATGAGTGAGACAATGTCGAAGAATAGAATCGATACCATGGCGGTACAAAGTATCACTGATGATTAGATAATACTTTGCATGGTGGCATATTCTACGATGGTCATCCCGCGAGAGTTGGGGGCTGAAGCGTTGGGTCTGAAGATATAAAGTGATATCTCCATACCACAGATCATACGTGCTAATGAGGAACAATGATTCATCTGGAAGAGAATCATTGGGATAAAAATTGACATCAGCCTGAGGAAGATCACAGATCAACTCAGCAAACACCAAAGACTTTTTAGACTTAGCCTTTTAAAAAAGGAGATCAAATTCTTGCAGTATCACGATCCAGCGTGAATACTTTCCCCCAAGCACCTGACGTGTTAAAATGTGGTACATGGGGTTTGAATCGGAGACGATGGTGGTGGTGCGAAGCAAGATGTAATGTCAGAACTTTTGGACGGCAATGTCTGTCACGAGAGCGAGTTTCTCGACATGTGAATAATGAGTTTCGGCGTTAATGAGACCCTTACTTGCGTAGTATATCACATGTTCCTGGGCGTTTTTGTCTTCTTGGACCAAGACCATGGCGATCGTGGGGGCAGAAGTAGCAAGATAAAGGATATAATGCTTGTAGTAATTGGGTGGTTGGAGTACAAGGGCGTGCGTGATAGCATGCTTTAATCTTTCAAAAGAATGTTGAGATTGCTCATCCCATATGAACGGGACATCTTTCTTCATCAATCTCATGTAGCCCTGCGTCTTTTGCGCAAAATTACAAACAAAAATCCTTAAATAAGTTGCCTTCCCTTGCAAACTTTGAAGTTCCGTTATGTCAGTGGGAGGTGGAAGAGCGACGATGGCTGCCACCTTCAGGGGATCAATGTGGATCCCGTCTTTCGAGACTATGAAACCGAGGAGGCATCTAGACTCGACACAGAAGATGCACTTGTGAGGGTTTAGGCGGATGTTGTACCGCCTGCATCTGAGGAATACCTCCATTAGATGGTTAATGTGGTACTCGCGCTGCCGTGAATGGGCAGGTAGATCGTCCAAGTAGGGTTCCACAAAGTCCTTCACGTCGTGAAATGCGTACGACATGGCCCACCGGAATGTGGCACCAACGTTTTTAAGAACAAAAGGGAGCTTGCGATAAGAAAACGTACCCCAAGGACAGATGAAAGCGGTCTCGTGTTGATTGGCCGGGTGGATCTCAATTAGCCGGAAAAGCCATCCATGAATGAAAAGATGACGCTTCCCGCACAATTGTCGATGATCTGGTCGATAAAGGGAGTCGAGTAGTTGTCCTTGGGACAAGCCTTGTTGAGATCCCGATAATCGATGTAGACACAAATGGTACCCTGCTTTTTAGCTACAAGGACGACATTTGAGACCCATTCTGTCAACGGGACAGGGTAAATAAAACCAGCTTTCAAGATCTTTTCAATCTCTGCCTTGATTGCCGCAGTCTTTTGGGGGTGCACCGGTCGCAACTTTTGTTGGACTGGTTTGACGTTGAGATAGGTTTGAATTGTGTGTGAAACAATAGCGGGGTCTATCCCGGGCATCTCCTCGTAATTCCAAGCAAACACATCTCGAAATTGCTTAAACAAGGCTGTAAACGTTGTGATTTCTTCAGGGGAACACTTCTGGCCTAAATGAATGTGTTCCACTACACCAGGTGTAACCGATATGTCGACGGAAATGGTAGGCTCAATGTTGGCCAAGTTTCCTTCAGAGTCCGTTGGACACGTGAGTATCGAGGACTGAGAGCAAGGGTAGACATCCAGTGTAAAGATGGTGGAAATGCTATTCTCCACAGTATCCAATGAAGGAAGGAAGGATGACCTATGATGGAGGTCTTCCCACGGAGGATCATCCGCACTCATGATTTCCATAATGGACTCGTCAGAATGAAAAGTCTGTAGCAGAGGATCGAGTAGGGATGATGTTCGCTGTAGAGAACAGGGGGTGGAGGCCACAGCTAAGTGGTCCTCCAGAGTTGACTGGATAGCCTCGTACGTGAGTTCAGCGGGTGAAAGAGGCATAATGTCTCCAATCAGGTGTGTGGTGGCTTCGTCAGGTAAAAGCCATGAATCAGTAGAGATGGGAATGGATAAAATCCGCGAGGAGATCATGTTCACCGTGGCAACATGATTTGGGGGATCCGAGGTTGGAAAAATGCCCATAAGGGATGAGTCCACGATGAGGCCAACCCCTACGCTCTCATACTGATGCGAATATTGTCCAAGTAGTAGAACATTATCGCCTAGATGAGTAGCGGTGTCAGGTGTGCAGAAATACAGTTGGTCGATAGTAACAATTTGGCCTTGATGAGGGAACTGTACTATGCGGAAGACAGATGATGCGACCGCAGTCATGGCGTAAAACCAATTATGACCAAGAAGAATGTTATAATTCAACAGGGCAACGACCACTTCCACGTTAATGGTTGCGGTCTTGCCCCCTAACTCGACTGCTAAAGCTTGTAACAACCCATGAGGTTGAAAGCCACTTCCGTCGAATGCTTTCAAGGTAGTAGGAGAATGGTTCAACTCGGGAGAGCCAATGGCTCTCCAACATGAAATCGACATGACCGAAGTGGAGGCACCTTCGTCCAAAACGGTATGATGGATTGTCTTCCCAGCAATGTTTGTGGCAACTTGAAATGCCAACTGATGGGAAAGCCTCAGTTTAAAGTATTCCAGCCGAAACATGATGGTATTCGAGGAATCCGGATCAACCGTGCCGATGGCAGCGAGGAGAGTCTTGCGTTGGTTAGGACAGTTCTGCAAGACCTCAAGCGTCGACATAACACAATGATCTTGTGCCAGGTCCTCTACAATATTGTAGTTATAAGCGGCCCAAGCATTGGGATTGAAAATAGATTTTCTAATCATTCCCTTGGGTGGACGTAACACTGACTCGAAAGAGGGATTCTCTATGGTGAGAGAAGTGGGCGGTACAGTGACGTCAGGAATAGAAGTGGGAGCTTTTTCAGTATTACTTCCGACGAGTTCCTTTGGCAGGACGGAGTCATACGAACGAGAATGGGTGTTCAAGTTGACGGTGTCACTACACATCATGAGAACATGCACGGTGGAGGATGCTTCTCCTTGGGAAGGAGAGGTGCGTGCGATGAGTTGCTGGTTTTGAGTGGAGAAGGGATCGTTGAGAACTGCGGTAGTAGAGTTTCCCTTAAGAAACTTCTGGACTTCGTCTAGGTGGGGACATTCTTTTGAGAAATGGTCTCCACCGCACAACAAACAATGATACTTTAACTTCCTCTTATGTTTGATGTCTTCTTGAGTGGGCTTGGGCTTGTGTTGGTTAGAATATTTCTTAGGTTTCCCTTTGTTCTTCTTCTTACCACCAGATTTCTGAGATGAAGCTATTTGCACAGAATTCACCTCTTCGGTGGAAGCAGGAGTAGTGGACTTGGTAGTGTTGTTACCAGCCTGTGGTGGTGACGGAGAAGAACCTTAGGGGTTTGATGAGCCACCAATTTGAATAGAAGGCTGGGAGGCAAGGGAACCAATGATGCCATCAGTTTTTGGTCCCTTGGGTGGTTTCGCAGGATCGTACATAGGGCGAGGTGCGTCAGGAACAATTTCATATAATGTTTTGGATTGAGCATAGACCAAGTCTAAGTAATGGGCATGGGAAATAGCTTGCTCCTCAGTGACGGCTCCCCCCATAACTACGTCTCAAGCTACGATGGGTAAAAGTGACTTTGTAAACCAGTCAGCTAAGAGTTGGTCTGGAATATGAGCCTTAATAAGACGTCGCCTTTGCCGCCATTCATGGATATGATCGAAAATATGAGTGGCAGTGTTCTGGCAAAGGGAGGTCAACAAGCCTGTACCAGTCTCATAACAAATGGGCAACTGGAAGTGGGTAAAAAATGACATAGGAAGAGATCAAAAATCGGGAAAGGAGTTGGGTGGTAATTCAATATACCACTTGGCAGCTGGGCCGGTGAGATTCCGTTGAAATAACTTAAGACGGATCGAGTCGTCCATCAAAGAGTTGGATGAACACCATAGATGGTATGTCATCACATGATTTTTAGGATCCTCACCAGGTTTGCCATCAAATTTGGGGATATCTAATGGTAACTTAACCAAAATGGGTGGCCAGTTATGCCCATGGAAAATGGGATCATTCGTCAGACGAGACAAGTCGAGTAAGTCCAAAGTAGCCAAAAAGGGCAGCTGTTGGTTCAGCTGGGGGTACTGATAGTATTGATAAGGAATGTATGGACTGGTAGGACCTTGAATGGAATGATTATAAGGTGTTCCTGGAGGAAATTGAACGTAAGGGGGTGTGCCTCCTGGACCGTAAGTAGATCCACCACCATAAAAAGGTGGTCCATTACCATAATAAGGTGGCCTGTTACCATAAGGTGGGGGCCTGCCTCCACCGCCAGGAGGGGGTGGGCAGCCTCTAAATGGTGGGGGTCCGCCACTACCACCAGGATAGGATGGGCCTCCACCGCCTCCGCTGGGAGGAGGTGGCGGTCCACCGCCGCCGCCGGGATAGGGTGGGCCTCCACCGCCTCCGCCGGGAGGGGGTGGTGGTCCACCGCTGCTGCCAGAAGGGTAAGGGCCTCCTCCGCCACCTCCACCGTATAGGGTGGTGCTCCACCACCACCACCACCAGGATGGGATGGTCCTCCACCACCACCACCAGGACCAGGATGGGATGGTCCCTCACCGTGGGGTGGAGGTCCGCCACCACTGGGGGGGTGGTCATCCGCTTTCGCCCGAGGGGGGAGGGCCGCCGCCTCCGCCTGAAGGGGGTGGGCCATGATAGTCGGAATAAGGTGGTCCTCCACTAGAAGGTAGGGGTCTGCCTCCTCTGGATTTGATGGGGGCCCGCCGCCTCCAATGGGATGTGGGGGTGGACCAAACGGGGGTGGAGGGACTTGAGGGACTGTAGGTGGGGGTCCATGTTGTAAAACATTTTGTTGTCCCCATAGAGTGTATGGATTTTCAGGGTAGGGTACCCCGTAGAGTGCATTTACGAGATTGATTTGACCCAACACAGGGTTAAGATAACCTGGATACGCTTGAATCCATGGTGGTTGAATTACATTGGATGGTCCCCCAACGTGGGATAATCCCGTCGTGGAAGGTCCGCGGGTAGGGAATTTCCAACGGAAGGACCGATGGGAACTCCTCCTGCAGTATTATGGTTAAGAGACGGGGGTTTCCCCCCAACAACAACTTGTTGAACACTAAGTAAAGGTTGACCCAACACGGGTTGTTGATTATCCACCATAGGATTAACGTTATCGATAAGGAAGGTTGGGGGTAAAGAGTATCTTCCCCGTGAATTTTGAGGTGGGGAAGGAATGGGTAACGTAACCATGGTAGTGACAGGTGTGTTGGACTGTTGTCCTTCAACGGGTTGAGTCGTATGAGGTATAGGACTGGTCTCCTGTCTAGGAGGTGTATGTGTAGGAAATGATGGTTGACCAAATTCAAATGTGGTCACGTGTTGTGTGGATGATTCCGGTGAATCATAAGATAAAGCACAACTTGGGAGTGGTTGATAAGGATGTAACGTCGGGTCTTCTACCCTTCGTGAAAGACTTTGTCTTCGAATTTCATCACCCCTGGTATGTAATCATTCCAAGCGATCACGAAGGGGTCCGAAGAGTTCTTCAAGAGTAGGCCAACTAGGTCGGGATGCAATGGCAAAATGGGCCACTGGGTGGCCTAGAGATGATGTCCAATAAGCTGCCGAAGGGCCAACAGCTGCTGCAGGGTTGTCCTGGGGTGGATTTATCCATTCCAAAGATCTAGGCTCTCCCGAAAAAACAGGAGGTAAGTCTTGTGGAGTAGAGGTTTGTGCCTCTTCACCCCGCGAGGGGTGGGAGGCAGGTGAATCTGGAGGAAACATATGTGCTCCAATATTCAAAGTAGGGTTTTCTACTTCAGACGACATGACTGTGGCTTGTGGGTCCATCCTTACCCTCGAAATTACCTTTTGGTAAGGGGATATTCGGGTGGCAAGTTTTGAATCCTACGGGACCTTCTCCAAGGAAAGTCAGCCAGAGTGACTGAAACAAAAGTTTCTCTTAGGGAAAGCTAAACAAAAGAAAAGCAATCCAGAAAAAATCCTACACAAACTAAGGCCGCAAGCAAACTTATGTGATAGGAGTGGATTCAAAATTCTGGAACCTCACGGGATTATCAAGGCTTCGCAAATCGCTATATACCGCAGGGTCCAACAGTAAAACACGACAAGGAGGATTGGGACCGTACCCTTGCTTGAATACCCGACTACCTGGACAGTACGTGTGTAGTAATCTCCCCGAGTGTTGTTCTCAGTGTATTGCTCTGCCAAGACAGCCAAAAGGTTAACTCAATTGGTTTCAGGAATCCTAATGGTGTCTCTCGATATACTCAAGGTACGTCGAAGCTCAAATCCGTAGTGGTGTTGTCTAATGCACAACCGTACAGCACGAGGTCTTCCTATATACTACCGAGTACGTGAAACACCTTTCTATATATGCCAAGTACGTGAAACACCTTTCGATATACGCCAAGTACACGAAGTACTTGGTGGGTACGTGAAAGAGCTTCGATATACCTAGTTGGTACGTGAAAGAGCTTCAATATACCTGGTTGGTACGCGAAAGAGCTTCGATATACCGATAAGTACGTGGAAGACTACAATACCCCCAAATACAGTGTTGGCAAGTAATGACAGTTGCCACGTTTTACAACATCGGAACACGTCTCTAACTTAACACACAAGTTACTAAAAATTTTACCTTAGTTCTACCATTAATTTTATCTGGACGGTTAGGTGAATTCATGAGGTGAGTACATAAATGTAAACATAATGCAGACCCTAACTACATGCAAAAAATGTACTTTTATTTTGATGAACTCTATGTATGGGAAGGAGAAAATTCTTTCCAAGTGATTTTACCAAAGCAACACAATGCAACACAATCCCAAAATCTACCAAATTTGATAAAAATACTCTTTTCGATTTTCCGTTATTTCAAGCAAAACCCAAAAAATCAACAAGCATGACAGCCAAATCCAAACATTTTCTTTTGTCTTTTCGAATCAAAACTTTAAGAGATGAAAAGAGAGAAATTTCCTATCTAGAGCACTCTAAAATTTCAATTTCACTATAATGGCTTAAAAGCATAAAAAATCAAGAATACATACAATCTCTCCAAACATGGAAACACTTTTGTAAAAACTTGATCTCACTCGAATTTTTCAAGAAAATGAATGATTCATAATTCTCGAAAAGCACAAATGATTCATTCTTCTTTAAAATTTTCCAAAAGACTAGTGAATGATGATTTCCAATGCATGAAGCAAATTCTACAATGATTTTCAAATGTACTTGAATAACAATAAAAATGATGCACCTTCAATTTTCCAATGATTATGCCAAGATAATAACTTGATAACAATGATATTTTTAAGCATGGAAACTGAAAATAAAGTTGGTTTGCAGCACTATAAACACTCAGGAAATTCTCAGAAAATGACAAGCACTCATATGGACTGAAAACACTTCAAAACACTCAATCAAACAGTTGAAATGCAAACAAAGCTTAATGGCAAGTGCAAAGAAGAAGTCCGGGATTAGATCCAATGCAAGGATCAGATCAAGTGAGGAGAGGGGTGATAACAAGGCTAAGTGGATGAAGATGGGGAAGCTAAGGTGTCCACCACTACCAAGCTTAAGCTTGTCAAAAAATGAGGCCCAATACAACCCACACAAAAACCAAACACTTCAACACACCGATCAAAAGGGTCTCTGATTGGATCTTGCAGCACAGAGAGGTTTGCACACCAAACCAAAACTCAAATCAAAAGATGGAGAGGGATTCCCATATGTCAATTTTGACAGATTGGCACAGTCTATGTTTATACACAGAGCGACTGTCGCAGGTCACTAGTGCGGGAATTGCGACGATGTCGCATAACACCAATGTAAAGGTTGCGACGACAAGCCAAAAGACAGAGAACAGAGGTCAAATCAACGCTCTAGTTCCACTGCCCAGTTTCGACGAGCGAGATTCAAGTTCAAGAATGAACAAATCTCCAAACAATGAGCAATAAAATGGTTTGAAAATGGTGAGTACAAACTCATAGGAGGACTACAGACTCTTCTAAGTGAAGATCTGATGGTGAAAAAGACTTAGGAGGAAATAAAGATGGCTTGCAAAAGAAATCAACTGAAAATGGAATTCAAATTGAAAACTACAAACAATGTATTCCCCAGTATGGTCGCCAGATTTGTTTGACGGACAATCTACCAAGAGCGGACTCAAGGCCTGATCTCCCTAGCTCAAAGTGAGTCTAGAACAAATAGAGACATAATATAAATAACTCTCCTAGATATAGATTTGTTTGATGGACAATCTACCAAGAGCGGACTCAAGGCCTGATCTCCCTAGCTCAACGTGAGTCTAGAACAAATAGAGACAGAATATAAATAACTCTCCTAGATCTAATTAGAGATTAAGGAACTAGATGCTTTACCTTTCAGATCGCTACTCCTTTCTCCTTGAATGCTGCTCCAAGCTTGATGGTCTTCAGATCTCAGTTGCAAAACCTGTCAAGACAACACAACAAAACAAGTAGTAAAATGCACCTACACAATAATAGATCTAAGTAAGCAGTTAAGTAAGCAAACTACACAAAATATCATCAACACAATGAGATTTGGTGGAAAGCACTTATATTACTGTATTAAAAGGGAAATACATAGGATGAAGAGATTACAACCAATGACTTAACGTAGCAATCCTTCTTCGACCAAGCCAATGCCAAAGCCTCCAAAGGGATGATGGATCTCTCAAGGGATGAGTAGAGAGCTCTCCTAAGCTAATTTCACTAGCATATAGATACTATAGACTTCCTCCCCTTTGGAATGGGAGTGAGCTTCACTTATATAGGACTAAGTGGATAGGGTAGGTTGAGATATGGTAGGAGAGAGATAGGGGATCCTTCCAAGAGTTTAGGAACCGAATGCTAGCTTCCCCAAAGGCTAGGGATAGGGATCCACATCAGCTACCTTAGAGAATGGGCTCGAAGAAGCTATTTTAACCAATCAACTGACATCGTCACAGTCTATAAGAGGACAACCTGCGACATCGTAGGTTGCATTAGGACAACCTGGGACGACCTCTCAAAACCTAGTAGGAAAAGGTTTGTATCTCTTCCAGGTTAATGACTTAGTCAAGGAACTTCATGGAATGTTTACACTGACTATCATGATGGTAATATTTTATGTGTAATAGAATGCCCCCCAAAGCATGAAGTTGTTTGAAAATTGGACAGGTGAAATGCTTTGACAAAAGGGATGGCAATGGCTCGTCGGATGAAGGACACTGCTATAGTACAACTGACTCTAAGTACACAATCTCCTATGACGTACACCATGGTCGATATCTGCTTCCTCCATGTGATAGTTCCCTTGGAACCATTCTGGGTTCTTTTTCTGTGCCTTTGCTGAAATGTAGATGGAATGCATGTCAGCGTAAAAATTTATGGTACGAATATATTTAGATGTTACCTCTTTGGATATTTGCAGTGTTCGAATAATGACATTGCGCAGCTGCTCATAGTATGTTTGGAATACTTCATTGGACGCGTGCTGTCTTTTTGGCATCAAATTCTCCTAGAGATTCACATATCTGGCTCCTCTACAGTCATTCCTGGAAGTGCTGAGGCCAACATAATGTCTTGGTTCCTTCCATCCTACAAAGGCAATCAATACCATCAACCATCTATAGTGAAAATTGTTGTTGTGCATCTGCGTGTCACGCACCTCTTCTAGAAATTCATTCAACAAGTACTGGCACCAGTTAAATCTTCCTCATGTCGCAGCCTTCGCCCCAAGGAGCACTGTTCCGGCCGGTACTTCATTAGGTCTTGCCTTCCACAAAATTTTCCCTACTAGCAAATGTGTTACAAACCGCATAGCATCATCGGCTATATCGTCCGTGATGAATCCTCTTTTTCCTTTCGGAACGATGTACGATTCTTTCATCTGCGCAACGACCTCCTTATCCTTGTGCTTTCCTTGAAATAATTTCTTAGGGTCCTTGCCTCTCTTGCTTAACCCTGTGATGCGATGGATCAAGTCGATATTCAGGTCGACATTTATATCCATCTAAAGATAGCCTTGGTGTGTGCGCGATATGAGGGTGTGCACCACTACATTCAGTTCTGGGCTTTGATCGAAGTGCGGAAGCGTCAATAGGTTCAGCAACCCCGATTCCACTACTTCGGATAACCAACTCTGCGCGACCAGCACAGAATTTCCCTTCACATCCTTCCTCCAGCACATATATTTATCTGGATGAAATTTCAGGTACTTTTGCTCGGTCGGCTCCTTCTGCATCTGAAGTAAGTCATAGTCCTCGAACTTATAGTCTGCGAGCTTACCCAACATATTTTCTTCTCTTTTCACATGTTTGTACATTGGTGGAAGTGGTATCTCATACTTCGCGTTTCTGGACATCTTAACGGCTGGTGCATCCTGTGCACGCGGAGAGATATAGTCAGGGGTCAAATTTAATGGGATTTCTTTGTCGCTAAGCGGAACTTCTGGCAGCGTGGAGCTCATCATATTTGGTTTTGTCTTTTCCACCGCTGGTTCCTTTCCCTTGCTTTGCATAACTGTGGAGTGTCGCGGAGAACGACATGAACCTTGACCTTGTTCCGTAACAACCTTCTTAGTAGGGGTTCTCATCAACCCTTCAATCCCTACATGCTTAAACACACTCACAGCCTCCTTAACTGTGAATTCTTGCTCAATAGAGGAATTTTCATACATTCACTGGATTTTTCTATACAGATTTACGGGATAACTGGGCTCTCACTGTAACAGATTCAATCTATGGCTCGCAGGAAAATTTCAGAGTTTCGGTAACGCCCGTGAGTCCAAATAAAGCGGTATTTATAGGTGCAGTTAGGATTAGCCGCACCCATCAATGGTTAGAAAAGCATTAAATGGCATATCCATTGGCCAAATCCACTGAGGATTTGGGTCCTTTCCTTCATTAACTGCTTCAGAATGACTATTTTTGCGTTAAATGCTCAAGCGGTCGTCGGCAAAATCACTGTATAACGGCTAGTTTTCCGACCGAAATTTCAACGGCTAGTTTCTCAGAGCTTTGTGTTGAACTGAGTGGCGGGTCGTCTCTATCCTAGCGCGGTTACTTCGCGGTGTCGTTCTTCGTCCTTCTGAATTTTTCATCCTTCTTGTTCTATTTAATCTGCGCAACTACCTTTTGAGCTTTGAACTGCGTGCTCTTTTCTTTTTTTTTTGATCTGTGCAGCTTCTCTTCTTGACTAGTGCTGCGCAGTACATATATCCTTTCCATCCATCTTCGCGTATCGGACCAAACTATGTACAGACTCTGCCCAATTTCTAGTGCCCAATTTCAGCAGTACTTGACACGTAGAAATCTTCTTCTCTTCTGGTCACTGAGGGTTATGAGAAGTAGGACTATCTCGATAGGGTTTTAGTCTACTTCCATTCACCAAACCTGGTAAGGTATCTCCGTCTAACGTGGATAACTGAACTTCGCCACCGTTAGTAACATGCATAACAGTATATGGGCCAAGCCAATGCATTTTAAATTTTCCAGGAAATTTCATAAACTTGCTATCATACAGGAGGACAAGGTCACCTACTTGAAAGGTCTTATTCTTGATATGGTGATCATGCCATGTTTTTTCTCTGTCTTTTTGCACTTGCTGGTGGAAGCCTGCGATGAAGCGATCTTCCTCCAATCCAACCAAGTGTAGAATCCTTTCCTCTATTGTTTCTTGATCTTCCATGCCTGTGAATGCAGCTATCCTTAGGCTGGGTACAATATACTCCATAGGCATCACAACTTCCTGTCCATAGGCCAATCTGAAAGGTGTATGGATTTTCAACTTCTTACAAGTAGTCCTGTATGCCCATAACATAGCTGGAATGCATAGATCCCAATCATCCCTGTTGACATTGCACACCTTTTCCAGTGCATTCTCCAGTACCTTGTTGAAAGATTCAACAGTTCCATTGGCTTGAGGATGGTAGGGTGTACTCCTCTAATGATAAATGTGGAACTCTTCAGTAAGGGCTTCGATAGTTTGGTTCAAAAAATGGGTCCCTTGATCACTCATCAAAATCTTCGGCCATCCAAATCTAGTAAGGATGTTCTCAAAGATGAACTACGCGGCAGTAACTGCACTACAGTCCTTCATTGGTTTAGCCTCTGCCCATCTGGTGAGATAATCAATCGCAGTGATAATGTATCTCACACCAGTCCTTTTTCCCGGTGGGTTAATAGGTCCCATGAAATCAATGGCCCACTTGTCAAATGCCTGAAGTGTCAACTGCAGATTCAATGGTATTTCATCTCTTCGTGACAGCCTTCCTGTCCTCTGACAGACATCACAGCTATGGCAATGTTCCTTTGAATCTTTGTGAATTGTAGGCCACCATAGCCATGCCCTCAATATCTTCTGCACAGTAGCTCTTCTTGCGTAGTGACCTCCCGATACACCTGAGTGTGCATCAGCCAATATGAATGGCTTCTCATGCTCCAACACGCATCTGCCAGCACTTCATCTAGTCCCAACTTATATAATTGACATGCGATTATAGTGAAGTCTGCTGCTCTGACTACCAGTTGCTTCTTCTGCTGCGTCGTGAACTTTGTAGGTGCCAATCTCGTGGTCAAGAAATCGACAATGTCTTTATAGTAGTCATTTGCGATCTGTATAGAAAATAATTGTGCGTTAGGCAGACTGTCTTCAATATTGGTGGGTTCTTCGCCTGACTCAATCCTTGAGAGATGGTCAGGTCCTAGGTTCAATTTGCCTGGCTTAACCACAATTTCGAAGTCATACTCTTGGAAGAGCAACAACCATCTGCAGATTCTCCTCCCTAACACTGGCTTATTAACCAGATATTTCAAAGCGAAATGGTCAGTGTACATGGAGAAGTGCACACCCAGCAAATAGTGCCTGAATTTCTGGAGTGCATACACCATAACTAGACCCTCTCTTTCAGTGGTCATATAGTTCTTTTCAGCTGAAGATAGCTTCCTGCTCGAAAATGAAATGGGGTGATCAATACCCCCTTCACCTGGTTGAGCGAGCACAATGCCCAATGCTATAGATGAAGCATCAACATGCACATGGAACGGCTTATCCCAATCTGGAAAAACTAGGATCGACGCAGTTACCATTTTCTCCTTTAGCGTGTCCAATCCTTGCTCACATTCTGCGTTCCATATGAACTATGCTTCTGTCTTCAACAGTTTTTCCATTGGCACAATTATTTGCGCACACCCCTTGATGAATTTTCTATAGTAAGCTGTAACCTGCGAAGCTGCTTTACTGAGTTTGGTGTAGGTAAATTCACAATCACCGCGATCTTCGCAGGATCCACCATCAAACCTTGTCTGCACACAAGTGTCCTAGAAGAATACCATAAGGCACACAGAAAATACATTTCTTTAAATTCAATCAAATTTGATGTTGTCTGCACTTAGATAACATCATTCTCAGGTTTTCAAAATGGTTCTTCAGCAAACCAAAGACAATCCAATCATCAAAATAAACCTCTAAGAACTTATGGATAAAGTCCTTGAATGCAACCACAACAACTCTGGAAGATATGGTAGGTGCATTCTTCAAGCCAAAGGGCATAACTGTATACTGGTATGAGCCCCATTCAGTAGCAAATGTTGTCTTATGCCTATCTGCTGGATCAATCCTGATCTGATGATATCCAAAGAATCCATCAATGAATGAGTAGACCTCATTTCCTCCCACATTGTCTAATACTCCATCTGTAAAAGGAGTAGGAAATGGGTCGTGCAACGAAGCATCATTCAGCTTCCTCAGATCTACACAGATCCTGATTTCACCTTTAGTCTTTTTATCTTGGATAACCATCGGGATTATCCACTCTGAATCTTCGACATGCTTGATGATCCCTGCATCAAGCATCTTGTCAATCTCTGCCTTCACTCTTTCTTTATATCTGGGGTTCAATCTATAAGATCTTTGCTTAACACGATTTGCGCCTGGCTTGAGAGGTATTTTCATAACCCCCAAGTCGCCCAAATTTCCTTTCATTTTGGCAAACTTCATTGGAAACAGGTCTTGATATTCATGTAGAAGGTCGACGATCTGCGCCACCATCGCATCATCCCAGTAGTCTCCAATGGATGCGAACTTCGGCTCTTCACTTGTGCAAATGTTCACTTTTCTTGTCTTTACAGGGCTGCTCATATCTGGAATTTCAAGTGGAGGTCCCTCTACATCGCGTGCTCCTTCAAACTCATGTATATTGATGTTGCGCGGATCCTTCTCATCGCTCTCTTCTTGTTCTTATTCATTTTCAGTGAGATTATAACACTCAAGGGCATGTTCTATCGTTCTTGCCCATTCTGGTTGTAGGTTCATAGGTACTTTAACATCTTCAAATATATTTTATTTGATTTCCTCTAATGCCTCGTTTATACTTGGGCATTCCTCTCTGAATATTCTTTCTTTGATAACTTGCAGAGCTTCGTTTATACTTGGACTTTCATCTTCAAAGCTAAAAGTTCTCTGGAAGTTCGCATTTAAGAGAGACCAATCTGTAGTTCCTTTGCGAAGCTCCGTGTTGGTATACCAATCTTCTGGAATCTTCTCTAGTGTGTGCACAAACAGATGAACCCATTCTTTCTGTGGTCTCTTTTCCCATGCTTGTGAACAAGTTTCAATGTGATCCCTTGGATCCGTCTGTCCATTATACTTTCCAAATGTCAGTGCAAATTTCTCTGTGAATCTGATTTGCATCATGTGTCTGCACTGATACCATGTGGTCAAAGTCTTCTTATGCGTAGCCCACCATCAGGAAGGTGTAGCGTGCAGTGCTATATCTAATGATGGTATGCAGTGTTTAGCTGCAACTCATATAGTATATTCTTGAATGAATGAATAAACATTAGTCGAACCATCATAAGTGGGGATTGGACTTACCTCGGTTCCAATCCAGTGCAGTGACTTTGTGATCTGCGCGCATCTTCTTGCAGATACTTCATGCATACGGATTTACCAATTCTCCAGTCCTGCGTTGGATTCTGATACGCAAGAAATGTCACATCCCCAACTAAGTGCTCCATCCGTAGTAGGATTAATGTAGTCATCTTGATTCGCAGTCATCTTGTAAATGCGATCAAGATCCTATGCTCTGGATTCTTCCTGAATCGGCTAACTGTATCTTTTGCCTTGTGAAGGGTCCAATGGTGCTATGACCCTGATATCCTGCCCTTCAAAGATCATCTTCTTGGTCTTCAGATTTATGATTGCGAGGTTATCCATCATCCAGTATATTCCCAATAGTATTGGATAAGGGTGACTATCATCCACAATTTCGATAACCTCGAAGTCTGCATGACTTCGCACTCCATCGATGTAACCAATAATATTGGCTAATCTCCCAAAAGGTATGACTTTCTGTTGGTTGGCCAATCTCAACTATATGGGTGACCATGACAACTTTAGTCTCCCCATATGCTGCCATGTCTGCTTAGTCAAGACATTTACCTCTGATCCTAAGTCAAGGATGATCTCATCCACCTCATAATATCCTATCTGCGCATTGAGCCTCATTTCTCTTCCTATTCTTTTGTGGCTCTTGATATGATGAACTGTGCTTTGGGCAGTATCCGTCTGACTGCATGGTTCATATTGGTTTAATGATTTTTCCAATTCCACTACAGCGTCTGCGCTCTTCAATAATTTCATGTAGCTCCGTAGGAACTGTGCAACAGAAGTGCCTGTTTCTGTTGCGGTATTGGTTTGATCATACACTGCTGGAATATATTCCATATGCGTTGTTTCACTTCGCAATGGGATTCTTGGTGACCTAGGTGCTGGATCTTTGAAGATGTCCCGTGCTTCTTCAAATACTTCTTTGTTTTTCTCCAGATTGAAAACAAGTATTTTCCCAGTATCTTTTCTGATCCAGGCCGCTTCAGCAGGGGTCTGCTTAGTTTCAAAATCTCCAGAAGTCGACGCTTCTGCTTACCTATCTCTTCCTGTTGCAGCGCCACTTCGCGTCACAACATTAATACTTGGATATGCAGTCCTTTTCTTTGTTGCGATCAATTGAATATTCGGGTTATGGACTTCTTTCTTTCTCTTCTACATTTCTGCTGCTAACATTGGGCATGCTTCAATAACATGATCAAAATATTTACAATAATTACAGGTAGTACATGGAATGGTACAATATCTAGATAAGTGACCTGGGTGGCCACAATTATAATAGATCATTTTGATCGGGTACACAGGGTACTACCAAAGGACCGAACACCAAGAGCAACCACTTCACACAAACAGATCACAGATCAACACACCGATGTTTTGACGTGGTTTAAACCCTCTTGAGGGAAACACTCCATGGCCCCGTCCAAATAGCTTCTACGGGACAATTTATTATGCAAAGAAAGAAAGTTACAAATGAGCTTCTCATAATCGATCAACTAAACAATGACCCTCCATGCTCTTTAACTAGAGATCATGGACCAATCGGGTGTTAAGCCACGGATCAAGGTTAGGTTTGATCTAAGAGAAGTTGAGCCATCGGATCACTCTATGTCGGGAACATATCGTGACCGTCGAATTAAGTATTTACAAATGCATACTAATGCATACTAAAGAAACACACTATCCCTAACGGATATATTACACAAGTTGATCTTAACTAACTCCTAAGTGTCTAAATATCCTAACATCCCCCCTTAAGAACAACTTGGGACAGGATTGAAGGATTTACAAAAGTGACACTATTAGGAGAAGGAAGGAGGCATTAGAGCCTATCCCCCCTTAATGACAAGTTCTTGAACTCCTAACATAGATCGAAGTTTAGAAAACTTCGCTTCTGTAAGAGACTTGGTGAAGATGTCTGCAACTTGATCATCTGTAAGGCAAAAGAGCACTTCAAGAACATGATCATGAACAAGATTTCTGATGAAGTGCATATGTAGCTCAATGTGTTAGCTGCGTTAATGTAGAATTGGATCTTTGGCAAGCTTGATGGCACTTTGATTGTCGCACCAAAGTGGAGTAGGTTGCTGCTGCTCGAATCCAAACTCTGAAAGGATCTGTCGAAGCCATAAAGCTTCCTGACTGGCATTAACTGCTGCTCGATATTCTGCCTCTACTGAAGAAAGAGCAAGAGCTTGTTGTTTCTTACAGGCCCAAGTAATAGGTCCAGATCCCAGACTGAAAACATAACCTGCAGTAGACTTTCGATCATCAGGATCACCGACCCAATCTGAATCAGTGAAACCAACCAACAAAGGTTTCCCCCCTGTACTGTAATGAATCCCAAACTGAACTGTACCTCGAATATATCGAAGTATTCTTTTAGCTGCTTTCCAGTGACTTTCATGAGGTTTCTGCATATAACGGGCAACACGACCAACGTCAAAGGAAAGGTCGGGACGGGAATGAGTCAAGTATAAGAGACTACCAACAAGCTGACGATACAAGGTGGCATCGACTTCAGGTGAAGTACAAGTGGTAGAAATTTTGACTCTAGACTGGAAGGGAGAAGGGGCTGGTGTACAATCTTCCATGTGAAAGCGACGAAGAAGGTCACAAGCATACTTAGACTGAGAAAGAAAGATTCTTTTTTTTTGGTTTGCAGGACTTGGAGACCAAGAAAATAATGCAAATGTCCTGAGTCTGACATTTCAAAATTTTGTTTAAGACTGGATTTCACATGGGTTATAAGCTTAGGGTCACTACCAGTAAGAATAAGGTCATCAACATATAGAACAAGTATGATGAGATGGTTTCCTACTTTCTTGGTATAGACATTGGGGTCAGAATGGCATCTAGAAAAACCAGTGTCAAGGAGAAAGTTATCCATTTTGGCATACCAAGATCTAGGAGCTTGCTTAAGGCCATATAAGGATTTCTTAAGGCGGCAGACAAGGCTAGAGTTATTCTAAACATAGCCAGGAGGTTGTTCCATGTAAATTTCCTCCTGTAAATCACCATGTAAGAAGGCAGACTTGACATCCATTTGATGGACTTCCTAGTTGTGTAAGGCTGCAAGGGAAAGAACAAGGCGGATGGAGTTCATTTTTGCGACAGGAGAAAAGGTTTCATTGTAGTCAATCCCTTCAACTTGGGAAAAACCTTTGGCAACTAACCTTGCCTTAAGTCTTTCAACACTTCCATCTGATGCATACTTAGTTTTGTAGACCCATTTACATCTGACAAGTTTTCTTCCTTTTGGAAGAGGTACAAGATCCCAAGTATCGTTCGCCATTAAGGAACGATATTCTTCATCCATGGCTGCATCCCAATCTGGATGCCCTGAAGCTTCTGCAAAAGTTTTTGGATCATGATTCTCGGAAACTTTAGCCACAAGAGAAGAGGCTCGCTGAAACTGAGAACGTGTTCGACGTTGATCTCTAGGATCACCGGCAAGATCACCAACTGCTTCACATGTTGAACGGACCCATCGAGGAAGCACTTGTGCTGGTGCAACTGGAGGAACATGAGCAGGCAGAGGTGGATTTTCATCCTCACTATCATCATCAGAAACTGGAGTTGAAAACTTGTCAAGGAAGTTGGAAGAAGAAGAAGAAGGCACAAACGCCGAATCAGGCTCCCAGGCCAAAGATGGCACAATTGCCGAGTTAGGCTCGCAGGCCAAGAGATTTTCATCAATTTTAACATCTCTTCTAATGATTATATCATGAGAATGTGGTTGAACAAGTCTATAACCTTTTACATCTTCAGAATATCCAACAAATATGCACTTTTCGCTTTTAGGCTGCAATACTTTCCGTTTTTCATCTGAAATGTGAGCCCATGCTTCATTACCAAACACACGAAAGTGACTTACATCAGGTTTAGTTTTTCTCCATGCTTATTCCAGTGTTATACTTTGTAATGCTTTTTTGGGGGTGCGATTAACTATGTAATTTGCACAATTTATGGCTTCAACCCAAAATTGAAGACTTAGTCCCTTAGATTGGATCATACAATTAGCCATTTCTTTTAAAGTGCGGTTCTTCTGCTCAGCTACACCATTTTGTTGTGGTGTGTATGGAACATTGTGCTGTTGTTGGATGCCTTGTTCAGTGCAGAAAGTAGTGAACTTATTGTTAACATATTCTCCTCCATTGTCAGATCTTAACTTAATAATTTGATGACTAGATTGTTTTTCAACAAGGGCCTTGTAGGCCAAGAACATGTTAAATACTTCGCTCTTAAGTTTTAGGAAATAAACCCAAGTGCGTCTGGTGTAATCATCAATGAAAGTTAAGAAATATTTGAAACCAGAAAAGGAAGCAGATGGAAGAGGACCACACACGTCACTATGCACAAGCTCCAAGGGAACCGAGGCGTGCCAAGAGGCACGTTTGTCAAAACTGTCCCGATGATGTTTTCCGAGTACACAACCGGAACAAACACCATCTCTGCAAGATACCATCGGAAGACCTGTCACCATATTTTCTTTACATAGTTGTTGCAATGAGCGATAATTTAAGTGACCAAATCGCTCATGCCAAAGTTTGCTCAAGTTATCACTATGAGCAACAAAGACCGAACACCAAGAGCAACCACTTCACACAAACAGATCACAGATCAACACACCGATGTTTTGACATGGTTTAAACCCTCTTGAGGGAAACACTCCACGACCCTAGCCAAATAGCTTCTACGGGACAATTTATTATGCAAAGAAAGAAAGTTACAAATGAGCTTCTCATAATCGATCAACTAAACAATGACCCTCCATGCTCTTTAAATAGAGATCATGGACCAATCGGGTGTTAAGCCACGGATCAAGGTTAGGTTTGATATAAGAGAAGTTGAGCCGTCAGATCACTCTATGTCGGGAACATATCGTGACCGTCGGATTAAGTATTTACAAATGCATACTAATGCATACTAAAGAAACACACTATCCCTAACGGATAGATTACACAAGTTGATCTTAACTAACTCCTAAGTGTCTAAATATCCTCACATTTGGCCTCTTCCTCTTCCTTGTCCTGGGCCAGTATTTCTTCCTCTTCTGCGGAATCCTCCACGACCTTTGTATGTGCCTTGATCATACTGTGCGTTATCCGTGTTCTGCGGTGTTTCTTCTTGGACTCTGTATACTCCACCACCACACATATGTTCTAAGTCTCATTTTCTTTCCATCATGAGCTCATATGCTCTACAGTTGGAATCATCATGTCCAACTGATTTACAGAATGTGCAATATAAATTCTTAGGAGTTCGTACATACTTCTGAATTAAGTAACAATCTTCTGGCCTATGTCCTCTAGTTCTACAGATCTCACACCATGGCGCTTGATTCTGATTCATTGGGTTTGGTGCTCCACTGTTAAGGTATTCTTGAAACAAAGGACAGTTCTCCCTGGTGTGTCCTTCTCCCTTACATCCTGTACAACATATTTCTTGTCTTTGTTCTTTCCCCTTCTTCATGTCCTGTAACTGTAATGTCAGGGTAGCTAGCTGGGTCCGGATCTGAGACATTCCAGTCCTAGTCTCTCCTATAGGTGAAGCTTCTAATTTCATCGCGATCTCCAAAGCTTCTGATTGCGAAGCCACTTTCTACTGCATCAATGATAGTCTGATATGGGGAAACAACGCGGCTATAAACCACTCCTGGTTTTGTTGCGGTGCTATGACAAAAATGACCTGGTCTAACAATGTCTTAAACTTCTGGTCAAATTCCCAGACTGTCTCATTAGGTTTTTGCTTAATTTATTTTAATTCTGTTATACATTGGGATTCTGACTTTGTTTTCTTGAACTCGCTCAATAGTGCAGCCTTAATCTCCACCAGAGTTCTATTATGTCCCTAAGAATACTTCATGAACCAGTTCACGGCTCTGTCTCTAAATGTAGTGACAAGCTGTGCTTGCTTCACAGCATCATCCTGAACTTGCTTGACACTCCATACGGCTTCACATAGAAACCAATGTTGTCCAGGGTCCTCTAGACCCGTTCCCTTATATATCGGCATCTTAATATCATTAGTCATTCTCCTTCTAGGTGGTACAATGTTCTACGCAGTGGTCTGAGTGGTGTTAGGGATGTTACTGCGCAGAATGTTCTGAATCAAAATATTCTGAGTTGGAATGGTTTGAGTCAAGATGGTCTGAGTACTCACTCCCACGGTGTTACTGGTATTGAAACTCTGAGGATTAGCGATATTAACAATTGGAGGGTTCCAAACTGGTGGATTCTGGGAGATGGGGGGCGCGGTATTCACAACCGGTGGATTCTGCGGAGTAATAGGTTGATAGGTGGCTGATAGAGGTGCGGTCTAGCTATTAGGTTCAACTTGTAAATCAATGTCTACGCATTGTCCATGTTCACTGGAAGTCTTCTTAGTAGTATACTTATATCTTTTCCCACTTCTCAAATTATGTGTATTCTCGTCAGAATCACTATATATGCTATTGACCATTATAGATTCAAGAAATTCTACAAATTTTACTTCATTCTTAAAATGCCTTTCTCATCTAAAAGCATTTTAATATATAAACTCAGATTGTTCAGGTACTTACCTCTGAACCCTTTGAAAAAATTTGCTTCTGCTGCGCTGTAGGACTTCAGCATGTCCACAATGAACTCTGTCACGAAGCCTTCTAGTATGCTGTCAACCCAAAAGTCGACTGCTCGCACGAGTGGACTATCTATTTCTTTAAGCCTCTGAATGAGTTCTGGGGTCCACTCGATCGGTACTCCTTTTGGTTGAAAATAGTTCTTTCGCTCTGCGAGTCTCGATATCCACTCGTGCAACTCATTTCCAAAGGTTGCCCAAAAAATTTTGTGAATATCCTTCCACAAGTATTTATTTAACCAATCTACGTCGGAGAGATGCAGATGTATATTCTCTTTTCTGGCAAAATCTCTTTCTGTCTTGTCGCACCAGCTCCAAATATATTTCTTTTCTTGATGCCAATATTCAGTGTCGGTACTCATCACCAGTTCAAGCGCGGCAACGAAACCATTTGTTGGCTATCTATACTGTTCTTGAGGTTTTCTATAAAGACCTAGATTCTGCGCGGTTTGAGGAACCAACAAAACCCCTTTTTACCGGCCCTTTTGGCAACAATCTGTGAACAGACTGAGGTCTCAACCGAGGCGAAGTAATGGGGGGGGCTATGGAATCAGGTTTCCACAACTAGGTGATGAGTGTTTAAAAATATTGGCGAGCATTGCGGGACTCACACTGTGGACTTTGGGCTGCATGAAGTTCCACCTCTTCGCGACGAACGCTTAGGCTATCACACATCCAAGTACTGCGTGATGTGGGACGATTCTTCAATGATAGGAAAGCGCAACTGATGACTGTGCTTCCTACTAACACTTATGCAACTTGATAGATCTTACTTAATGAAAAAAGGCGCATTCAACAAGCATAAGAGACGAAACCTTGCAACCTTATACACTGTAACAAACAACGATATCACTGCGCACTTCCACTGCTGCGCTAAGTGTTTATCCGACTAGTTCATGCATTCATCTAACTATGAAATACTGGTGCATCCAGCATTCATTCGTACATGTGATTACTTAACATATTATTCCCATCATCATCCTTATGGCGAATTTACATATAAAAGCAAAGCACATAAACTCATAAACAACACTTAACCATTCATCATAAGTAAAGACACAAATGCAAACACATAGCAATCACATAACACAGAATTTAACGTGGTTCAACCCCAGGATGGGAGCTAAGTCCATAGGAACTATTTTTATATTATATTTGGGAAGGGTACAATAGTTCCAGTCTGAGCACTCAGCTGCAGACTCTCTTCTCTCTCAGCAGGTCTTTGCGCATGCAGCTTGCAGAGCCTTTACAGTCTTCTCTCAATAGAGATCAATGTTCAACAACAAATATTAACAATTCATAAACAAAAGATTAACCCTTTCCCTTACAAAATGTGCCCTTATATGGATCGTGCCCTTAGGTCACGTCTTTACAATCAAGTGGGCCAAAAACCCTAAGGTTACCCAAAATCGTCATGGTTATTCCGCTAACTAGGACTACTAGGCTCTAATAGAGACTTCTCCGTCATGGCCATCCTTCTGCGCGTGGTCACGTTGCTTTCATCCCTCTATGTCAAGCGCATGCCGACAGGTCGCTTTCACCCCGTCATTCCTTCTCTAACGGCTTTGTGCGGCCGGTTCACATTGTGTTTCCTTTGCTCGTGTGACCGGTCGCTTTCCTTCCGCACCAATCCTTACCCTCCTGTTGGGAATCATGGAGTACTTCGACAAAAAATGTCGCTTTCACAACTCGACCTTCCCTTACATTCTTTACCCAAAATAGGTGCCCTGCTGGCACTTCGTGGAACCGGATCTCAGCTGCGTGGTTCCTATCCTACCGATATTGTGCTGCGCTCAACTTCGCAGCTCCTCAAAACTATCTTTCTTAAAAAATGCCTTACTATGAGCTGCGCTGTAACTTAGCAGCTCCAAAACTGTCTTGCCAAAACTGCCTTACTTGGTCTAGGCCCAACATTCATACATTCCCATATTGTCGACTCATTCATTCTCCTCCCATGTAATGTCCCTACTAAATATTGCATTTCCATACTGACCACTTGATGCATCCTAATATACTCGAGCAAAAGATTCATTAGAGAACTCATTTTCTTTATGCACTTTTTCGCTTCCTTTTCTCAAGTCCAACACCCACACCTCCGTCAGTGCTACAATATTCTACACCCTTTGAGAGATACTCTTCTTAACTCTTCACACCAACGCCATTCCCTAAAATCCCTTCACTCTTCCTCCTTCTACAATATTTTCCCAATTCTCCTTTATACTACCCAAGACCGATTAGAAATATACCTCCTTATCTTAATATGATACATGGTTCCTCAACAAATTGATCCCACCAGTCCTGAAACCAGAAACACAAACTACCTCTACATACTTCAACACAAGGACACCTCCATATACTTCTTCACTATAATCGCCAAAATACAAGTACTAGTGAATTAGCCAAACTTAATATCTCCAAAGAAGAACCTAGAACCGCCACATAGAGCACCTTGACCTTTCATAATTACACTTCTTAATAACAAAGGTTTTAATATTTGACCTGTAAAACTTGAGCTGCATACTTGAGGAACTCTCTCTGGCCCACATAGAGAAATATCTAAGGCTTCTCAAACCTCTTGTCAAAGACCACGAGGTTGAGTACAATCCTTAATTATGTCGACATGAGGAATTGAATATGAGGACAATGGGGAAATCTTTAGGGAGGGATCACACATACCCTCCCCCTCAATTCCCCGTGCTTGGTCCAATAACATATCAACCAATGCCTTGTCATACAAACATGATCCTTAAATTTTATGAACAAACATGACATCAACAACATGACCTCCAACACATCCGTTTTCCCATGTTTTACTAACATCTGATATTGCAAGATCTTGGGCCGAACTAATTCAATCCTTTGTCTTTGAGTGGATAATTAGGGCCCAAGAACCTCTCTAAATGTTCCAAACTTTGATCAAGATTATTTTCACCTGAAGGCCCCACCTTGAATCCCCATACATTGAAAACAAACCCTATATTCAATCCTTTAGATTTTGGGCTAGTGAAAATTTGGCTTTCCTCTAACAAATCTAAAGAGAAAACTAGTGTTTATTCATACCTATCCTTTTCCAAACCTTAACATGATCAAACCCTATCTCCATCATAGAGAAACCTTGAATCCGCTCTCTCCCTTGAATGTCTTCACATCTTGTAATTTATGGCATATTTAATAATATATTAGTTAATAAGTAGGTACATTTCCCTAAGGTCATTATTTTTCATTGTGATCCTTTTATTCAATGTTATGTAAAGAGACTAAATTGTTCAATAATAATAATAATTCTTAATGTCATTTTATAATATTTGATCCTTTGTGCATTACCTAGGTTCTCCCTTTTATTATAATTCTTGATGATTCCTTCTAACAATCATCACAGCTATCACATACCATACCTACTACTACCATTTTTTCATATTGCTAATATTGATAATGACCTTATACAACTTACCTCCATACTTGCACTTGGTTTTGAATTTTTTTTCTTCAACCACTTGTATTCTTCTAGTGCTTATTGTTGTTTCTTTGGCATAGTCATTCCTCTCTACCTCTCTACATCATCACATTTTCTCTATTTTCTCCTATTGTTTCAATTATTTGTCCATCCTATAATGCCTCTCATTATGCTAACCAATTTATATTGTCACCTATGCATGCACGCTCTATTTACGAGCATTCAAATGTCTTATGTCTTTAATCATCACATGTATAACAACATATTTTGTGTGTACATCGCCCAAATCCTCTTCCTCTTCATTTCAATCCTCCATGGCCTCTATCTGGGATTTTCTTAATGCATTGTTCTCATCTACCTTCTCTAACTTCTCATTGTGTTCATCTTCAACCTTCTATGTGGAATTGCGACCTCTGCCAAAGTACTTTTTATTATTCTTACATTCTAATTTCTCTCCTACCATTAGTGCTAACTAGTTTGCTTCTTTAAATAAATGTATTTGATGTAAACTTATATCATTTTGGATAACAAATTTTAAAACATTCACATAGCTTGAAACCCACTAATCCTCATCCTCTTTATATCCCACACTTATGGAATTCTTGTAAAAAAAATTGTACTCTTGTACATTAGTATTTTGTCTCAAAATATATAATTTCTCAAACAATACCTATTTGTTATTTGTAATTTATAGGTATAATTTTGCTTATAACTTGCAAACATATTTTTCCAGTTTTAAATCTTCTCTTTACCCTTTTAAATTCTCTCGTGTTGTGTAAATCCCACCATATTGTATAATTCCCTTTCAACTTTGTATTGATTTGTTTTTCCTATGTGGGTCGTCCATTCTCTCAAATTAAAATTACACTCCTTCTCACTTATCTAGTCAATTAATGTTTTTATCTTGGAGCTTCTATCATAAAAGGAAACTTCTACCTTCACTTCCCTTTTGTTCCAAGGAATCTCATCAATTATGCCAAAACATTTTTATTTTTGAATTTTCCATCTTGTTCCTCTTTTGGTCTTGAGTTGCTCATTTTGGATTCTCTATCTTATTGGATACTCTCAAATGTTTCAATACACCTTTGTATTGTTTTCAATTTTATGTTCATAGATGTCCGTTTGACTCTTCTCTCCATTTTTCTAACTCTTGTGACTTTCAGCCTCTTCGTCATCTTCTCTTGCCCAATTCTATGCTAGAGCTTCTCAAACCTATTCTAATACAGAATGGCATAGCCAAGGGTGAAATGGGCCTCATGATTGAATTTCTCTAACTCTGCAAACTAACTACACCAATTTGCAATTGAAATTAGAATAAAAATAGGCCACAACAATTCAAATGGACAAATGTTCACAAGACAACATAAGAATCATTATGGAGTCATAAGGGGGAATACGTTTTTGCATTCTTATTAATATAAACCAATATATGTGTACACATTTACAACTCGTGCCTTAGTAATCTAAATTGGCTCAATTGATTCTCTATGATTGCGAACTTCTTTCTCTCGACTCTATCTATGGAATTAAACCTAACTCTAATGAAAACAATCCCTTTTAATATCTTTTCTCATTGACTATTAATAGATTACCCTAACTCTTCATCATTTTCCTACATCTCTATCTGTCCAATTTGGCTCTTCAACATCTTCCAAAACTCTTTGGTTCTATTCTTGCTGCTTCAACTTCCACAAAAATACTCCTATCGCATCATCTCAAACTATGATATGTTGTCTTCCATGGCATGTTCTTTGTCATGCACATTCACCATGCACACTTATTTCCATGCTCTCATCCCTATATAATTCTTCTTCAATCCTATGTTGGTAACCAATACACTAATTTACTTAGATTGATGTATGATTCCTTAACATATGCCTCGACTATATGCTACACTATTCTCATTAATTCGTGCCCATGATTCAACTCTTATCTCATGCATCTTTGTCACATTCATATGTTCTACACTCATATATGTTGAAGTCACCCATGTCATGGTTACATGTGTGATGCTCCTCTAATGTGCTAATGGAAAACATTATTTCGAGGATGCTCCTGCATTAGAAGAAATGTAAGTTAATAAAATCTAAGTAGTATATCATGCCTTGAGTAGAAAATTATGGTTCAACCAATATTGGACAAAGGTGAAGAACCAATATGAAATTTATGATGAAACAATAACAAACAAAAGATAATCAATTTCACTAATAATAAAAATACAAATTGACCAAATAAATAAAAATGACATCAACTCAATTCTATGTTATAATTTTGCATTATATCAACATGAATCTTTAACAACTATTGGTATGATATGAATACATTTACTTAAATATAATGATATATGAATTTTTGATTAATATTTAAAAAAGCAATAAACTATAGTATATTAAGTTCAACCAATACTAGACAAAGATTAAACAATATGAAATTTATGGTAAACCAATAACAAACAAAAGATAATAAATTTCACTAATGATAAAAATGCAAATTGACCAAATAAATAAAAATGACATCAAATTGATTCTATTTTATAATGTTGCATTATTTCAACATGAATCTTTAACAACTATTGGTATGATATGAATACATTTACTTAAATATAATGATATATGAACTTTTGATTTATATTTAAAAAAGCAATGAACTATAGTATCTCAAAACTTTCAAAAAAATATTAACAAGGATAAGAAAAACCTTTAAATTATATTATTATAATTTTATTATATTAATTCTTTATGTAATTATTTAATAAAATATTATTATTATTATAATAAAATTTTGTATTGTCTTATTTTACTTAAAATTGCACTTTAATTTAATATATTAAATTTTATATATATATGAAAAATTTGTTTTCTTATAAATTATTAATAATTAAACTTTAAAACATCATACTAAATTGACTATTAAAATGCATAGTAGACGTATTGAACAAAAGTTTGGCAATGGAGTAGCACTTGGCCAAAAGAGTGCAAGTCACCACATACTAGAGAGAAAATGTCTGTTTTATACCCAATGTCCTACACATTTTGTAAGTTTGAGCCTTTTTAAATCAAGTTTTGTATAATTAATTTGCATGGATTTAATTAAAAGGGGAAATTTTGTATTTTGTATATTGATTTTATTATTTAGTTTATTGAAGTTTTTATGTTAATTTAGATTTTTATGAGTTTATATAATATTTTTGTGTATAATTATTGTAATGGAAATATAAATATTTAAGTAATAATAAGAAAATAAGTAGGAAGTAATGGAAGAAGATATATCCAGCAATAACCAAGAGTTGGTTGTTTGTACCTATAAAATTATATAAGATATAAAAGAAATCCCATACAAAAAAAATTGCAAGAAAAAATGAAAAGATGTATTTTTGCCTAAAGAAAGATCTAATTAATTTGGTATAGTAGCTCGAAAAAAATTAGAAACTTGCACCAATTGTGGTGGTTAAATCCTTCTTTTTGTTTCTGGAGTGATCTTTGAAGAATGTGTAAAAAGAAAAGAGGCAGGCTTTATAGTTTTAACTCAAGAGATGCTTCACCACATTCAGATTGCATCTTTAGTAAAAATGTCAATATAGACCAATGTAGTCCACCAAATGAGGATTTAAACTAGGTATCTATTGACAAGAAACTCATCAAATTCCCTAACAAAACATTGATGGCAATCGATTGATCTAACCCTTAAATGAAGGTGCACTTTATAACTTAAATCTTAAAAAACAAGAATTTGAACCCAAATCACTTAATTCCAAAAATATCACAACCTAAAAGTGATCTTACACTTGAAGAAAGTCACCTATTATCTATGCGTTAACCTTAGGCATGAAGAATGTCCACATGAGATCATAAAGACTTTTGGATAAACCATGAAGATGGATTAACTATCTCAACGTGCTCAACGTGGTTAGAAAGTTCAAACATGTATTCATACTACAAAGGATGGACATAATAACTAATTCACATTCAACCAAAAGTTAGGAGTAGAGAAGAGCCAATTATCAATAATATTATCTATGCGTTAACCTTAGGAATGAAGAATGTCCACATGAGATCATAAAGACTTTTGGATAAGCCATAAAGATGGATTAACTATCTCAACGTGCTCAACTTGGTTAGAAAGTTCAAACATGTATTCATATTACAAAGGATGGACATAATAACTAATTCACATTCAACCAAAAGTTAGGAGTAGAGAAGAGCCAATTATCACTGATCATATACAAAGTATTATTTTTAAGATTTTTTATAAATACATATTAATATAATATTTTTAATTTATCAAGAATCATTAATCATTTAAAAAGTTATTATGATTGGAAATCATTATTAGTAATATATAAAAAGTCATTATTTATGTAATAAGTATAATATTTTAGTTAACAAAACTTAATTTTATTAAATATTTATAAATAATAATGTTTAAGAATTTTGAGGAGGTTATAAGTTCAAATCCGAAGGGGTTTAAAGTATGTACAACTTCGTAAACTTTAGTAATCAAATCATTGTATGGAGGAGGTCCGTTATCCCACAAACAAATAGTCTTGTACACCAATTTGTTGGGCTAAACTTTTATCTTAAAAATGCATAATTATTATTATTATTATTATAGTTATTTAAACAAATAGTCTTGTACACCAATTTGTTGGGCTAAACTTTTATCTTAAAAATGTATTATTATTATTATTATTATTATAGTTATTTAGCATTTTTCTACTAAACTTTATACCTTAAACTTGATACCTTAGGAGGAAACAATAATTTGTGTGTTCTCTTACTTCCAAACATTTTATGGTAGACAAACCACAATGACTATCATGAAGTTTTTGGAAGATTTGATGATAATATTTCTCACCACATAAATCTCAAAAATTGGAATCTTGATGTTTCAAGCAGGTCATATGCCTTAGAAATCATAAGGGTCATCTTTTGACCTATTGAGAAATAAAAAGCAACTAAATGATTTTGTGGAAATAGCAATAACATTATTTTTATAAAAAAAAACATTATTACACCCTTAGATTTATAGTTATTTTGGTGAGTTATAATGTTGGAAACATTAAACTATAGTTATTTTGGTGAGTTATAGTGGTGGAAACATTAAACAGTTTAAGGGTAATTTACATTGTATGTTTGTATTAAGTTGAAAACCAAGAGTCACTGTGAATAAGTAAAATCTTTGGGAATCTCCAAAGATCATATACTGTTGTATATATACATGTACAATTTGGTAGGAGCTAATTGGCCATGTGATATGTGCTTAGAATCTTGTACAATTTAGTATCGGAGCTAATTGGCCATGTGATATGTGCTTAGAATCTTGTCCCGTCAATATGCCATATTCTTTTCTTTGCTCTGCACTGCCTTTCTTGTTGTTTGCTTTCTGCCCATTGTTGAGTCTGCTCTCTCACATATTCTCCTAAGTCTAGCATCCTGTAATTTATCAGAGATAACCTAGTCATTCCATTCTCCCAAACTGTCATTCGATTACGCTCTCTTCATGTGCGTTCTTTTCCAGTGACCTCAAACTCTAAGCCAATCTTATTCTCCTCTGCAGTCTCCTTATGTTTATTGCCAATAATTGATTTTGTTTCCCACGACTTTTCCCTTGCAGTTGGTTTATCAGTTAGCAAGGATTCAGACTTCAAATGTTTCATGTCATTTTTTGGAAAGCCTCACCTCCATATTTACCTCAGCACGCGACCTGTATCATCATCTGGCAAGATGTCTCATGGCAAACATGGTTATACGCTGAATGTTATCCATGTCCTTTGCCATAGAACCCACATCACTCAGGCCACTTCACTCAACCCACGATTGAGTGATTTCCTCAAGCAGTTTTCTTTGTTAGAGCTGCATCTTTGAATGGCACCATATCAGATAGTGTGGAACACTTACAGAGAGTGGAGGCATTGTTTTCTAGCCGTTGGAATTCAACCGTGTCTATGATTAGCATTCAAGGAAAACTCCAAAAGGGATTTGAGTTCTGAACCTCTGCTTGTAGATAGTGTGTCGAGCTGTGCAGTGTGAGGGAGTGATTTATTTCCATAGCAGCCACATTCGTAGCTTCACCAATATCGAAGCTCTCTGAAAATGCCAGCATTTTCTCTAATCCCTTTAGAACCCTTGAGGATTTAAGAGGCCTTTGTCGCCACCCACGTGTAGATCCAGCAACGTAGGGGTGAGGTTATCCGAATGTTTTTCGTGCCCACAAGGGGTGTCATCTCGGACGTTCCAGCACTGCTTCATCAAGAACAAATCAGTGATGCCTAGCTCCGGAGTTCAATCTAACAACAAGTCTTGGATAGATAGATGGGTGAACTTCACGCAAGAAGAAATGATTCCACAGTTAGTAGTTGATCCCAGAATTCGAACCACCTGGTCGTCTCTATCGCTCTGCCAAACATCCACAGATTGAGTGTTCACCATATCCTTGCCACTTCACCAGAGAGAGTGACCTGAAAAACAAAAGGGAGAGCGACCCATCTTTGAAAGCATGCTGCTTGGATTGTGTGCATAATAGCTCTGCTTGTGAGACTAAATAATAGAAGCATTATAGTATTCTGGCATTTTGGGATGATGTATGTGCATTTGGGAACATTAATATTTCTTCCATGAAAGCGTTGGTATAAGATATTTTTGGTCTCTATTAAATTGGTTGTTACATTGTTTGAGCTTTATAAATTAATAAGCTATTTGGAAAACTATGCTCCATTGATTGAACTCACAACATTAAGTTGAAATCTGGAGTTGTAGTAGCATTTGGTTTTGCAAGAGAAGCTTGATAAATGGGTTGGCTTTGAAGAAAGTGTTGTATTGTAAGAAACTCAAGAAATTTGCATTTGTCATGCTAAAAAAGAGTCTATATACCTACATTTGTTTGATGTAATTTTATTATCATTTAAAGGCAAAGTTGAAAATTTTGCAAGTGGATCTTGGTTACCCCAGGGGCAAAATAACCTTAATGCTAGCACAAGGAAATTTTGTAATAGTGGAGTGGCTATAGTTTATCCCCAACCTTAGCATCACAACAGCGTTGGAGCATCATCAATAACCAAAAGAATTGGAGGTAAAACATTCATTTTGAAGACCAATTCAGCTTGTAAACAATGATTTTGTAAGTTTTCTTGTATTGTTTGTATTCCATTAGTTTTCTTGTAAGTGTCAACTTGAAAGTGAGTTGAATTGGGTTGAATTGTAATCTGGTGCATTCTTGGTAGAGACCAACACCTTTCATTTTTTGAATAGAAGTTTGGTTTCTGAGTCTGTTTGTAAAAGGGTGGAATTGCAAGAAGCCCGTATTTAGTTGAGTGAGTCTTTAGTTTCTTTAGTGGCTAGAATCAATGGCTTGTTAGAGTTACTGACACTCCACTTCTCTCTTATGTTGACAACAATGTCATGATCGACAAGAAAACACACTCACATTTGAGATTGTGTACAAGAATCACAAGACACAGTTGAGTTTCTTCAGCTTGAATCAAAGCTCCAAAGTGATGAGCTACAACAAAGGAAGCGACATTCTAAACTTGTTCCTATTCAAAACAATCATCTTTTTTGTGATTAATATCGACGGCCTACACATGTTGAAATCAATGATGTCACTTTCGAAGCACATGATGCCACTTCAGACGCAAAAGAAAATGAAGATGAAGTTATGCAAACAGAGGTTCCACTTGTTCTTTCCAAGCCCATCATTAGACCATGGGAAGAGATCACCCGCAATAAGCACATAACCAGTCTTGGATTTGATAAGGAAGTGACGGTTCACATTTCTGATTTCTCCAAGCCAATGCAATTTCAGAGTGCTCGGTTCTTGAAAGAAAGTTCATCTTCATCTACACTTGTCCAGAGTCTGACATGCTAACATTGTGATCAATTTGTCCACATGAAATATCAGTGTTTTGATCTTCATCCTTGTAAGCATTATGGAAATCATACCCATCCTTCAAACAAATGCTTAATTTGAAGAAACCTGCAAGAGAGAATATTCACTACGGGTGGATCTCTTCTTGGCAATGGTCATCAACAACCAAGAATATATATATATATATATATATTGAAGAATTCATTCTAGAGTAATAACACATCTTGCAGCTGAGAGATCTTATTTTCCTCACTTTGTCCCTAACAAAGGGGAATGACATCGCCAAATGACATTTAGCAAAAAGCAAGCCTATATTAGATCCAGAACCTTCATCTAGAATTATCTATCCAAATTCAGAGTTGTAACCAGAGCCGAAGCCAAAGCCATGACTATTCATTTAGTAGAATTCATCAAAGGAAATTTGGTTGAAAAATGATCCACCGAACCCTAATACAAATCTCATGTCATCATGTATTAGCCAATCAAAATATTCTAAAAATTAAAAGAGGTGCATATGGGAGGGAATTTTTCATTATAAAATTTAGGAATAGGTGGAATTTTTTAATAATATAATTTGTTTGCCCAATAACTAATATGCCCGAAATTATCTTGGAAATTAAGAGTGAAATTAATATGCTAACGGATTTTAGGTAATACATGAACCATATATAATATATAATAGTAACAGTAATTAATATTATAACTAATATATAATAATATTATATTATAATTAACATATTATAATAATGTTATATAGTAGGTCATGAAAAGTTGGGTCCAATAATTTTTAACTAATATCATAACTAATATATAATTAATATTTAATAGTAACTAATATTATAAATAATATATACTAGTAATTAATATTATAGCTAATATATAATAATACTATATTACAATAATATTTTGTGAAAAATTGGGTCCAACAAATTTTAAGATAACATTGTATTTAATTTTCTTTCCTTCCTTATTTTGAGTGAAAACACTATATCGAACTTCGTCCTTATAAATTGATTTTAATATAAAATATATATCTAAGGTAGCTTTGATAAAAGTGAAATAAACATTGGGGATGAAAACATGAAGTTGGGAAACAATTTTGGCTTGTTTTTAACAAAAAAAACTGCTAATTTTTATGTTTTTCAACTTCGACCTCTTCAAACCCTTATCTTCCTTAGGCATTTCAACTTGAAGTAAACACATAGGTTTTACAGAATTGAATTATCTTTCTATTCGTATTTTTTTTAATTTTTTTTATGGACATAACTTGGGACAAATTCGTTGTCAACCAACGGCATATACTTGAAAATTTTAGGTATGGATAATGAGTGACCTGTGTTGACAACGGTTTTTTGATAGATGGTTATTCATTTTAAGGAAAAACATTGTATGCTCATAATCTACACACACTAAACTTGATCCTGGACTATATTTTGAGTTTTTTAAGACTTGGGAACTATTTTTTATTATTTATCGAAACAACGTATGTTCAGAAAATGGTGCATTATTGACACATGTTTTTGTCTTCGTATTTTCTTTCAAATGTTAGTCTTATAAAACAAACTAAAACCAACCCATTGAAGAGGACACTTCAAGGAACATCCTTGTATTTTTTTTAAAAAAATTCGCTTTGTCATTGTGATATATTGAATTTTCATTGTGACTGATTTTTCAGTCACTTAATTTTTTAATGATAAAGTTCAGTAAAAAAATAGTAATCCTAAATGAAATTGAAAAAAACTTATATTACTAGAAAGTAGATTGAATGGTGAATCTACTGGTACAAACTCCGACATGTAATTCTCATGTTTTGCAATGGTCCGACCTTGTTAAAGTGACACATTTCTGAATTCTGCAAAAATGGTGCTGGAATTGTTGACCAGAAACTCTCGGGCGAGAAAATGTCTTCCAAACTCTCGGCCCAGAGTTTAGTTCAAACTCTCATCCGAGAGTTTTTTTTAAAATACAACGCGGCGATTGGTTCAAACTCTTGGCCTAGATTTTTTTTAAACTCTCGGCCCAGAGTTTGAACTCTCAAAACTCTTGGCCTAGAGTTTGAGTTTGACTTTTTTTTCGCATGATCATCCGCCCGCGCTCTATTTTTTTCACTCTGTTTGTCACCAAAGTGTTTCCCAGGTTCGCGATTTCACCCATTGACAAATTTGATAAAAGATACATAGTATATAAACAAATTGTCTACATGGCATTATTTTATCAATTTATTGATTTTTCCTCTGAAGGACCATTTTGAGATGAAATTTCCTCTAATGCATCGTATTCTACTAAATTTTGGAATGTTCCAAGAACCTTTGAGCCTTCGAGACAAGTTCTAGAGTTTGTGGTCAGCCTAAAACTACCCATTCAGTAGAAGACATACAACTTTTGCTAGCCTTTTGAAATGTTCCAGGAACCTTTGAGCCTTCAAGCCAAGTTCCAGAGTTTGTGGTCATCCTTAAACCACCTTCCACTAGCCTTCTCAGAAAACACTTTTATCCATTTGCAACTTCATATTTCAACTCTCTGCTTGTACTCACATACACTCTTTCGATTTAAAGAGGGAAATGTTGGAAATATTAATTCATTTAAAGTTAATTTACATTTGTATGTTATATTATTGTTACCATTCACATGAGTTGGAAACCAAGAGTCACGATAAATAAGTAAAATCTTTGGGAGTCTAAAAAATTCCTTGAAAGATGAATCAAAAAGTCATATACCGTTGTATATACAAGTACAATTTGGTTAATAAAAATATTAAACATCTTGTCTTTCATTAGCTTTGTGTTAGTCAATTACTTGTATGCCCTATAGGGCATCTAACACATACTAATATTTAATGTTTTTTACATGGTATAAATTTCAACTCTTTTAATTTAATATTTTTAAAGTTTTTTATTAAAAAAAAATTATTACAATAAATGTGTGGAAAACATTAAAAAAAATGGTAAGATAAAGAACTAGCTCATCCATGGACATCGATATTATTGGGAAAAGTGGAGAAGCTTGATTAAGAATCTTATAAGAAATGTATTTGGAAAAAGTGGAGAAGCTTGATTAAGAATCTTATAAGAAAACTAAAAAATACTCCACAAATTTAGTCAAACCAAACTAACACGAACAACTATGCTTATTGAATTCGATAAGATAGTAGAAAAGACACTAATAAATTTGAAAAATGAGTTTTTTTCTAATTACAATAAATCTTTAACTCGAATCAAAGATAAAATAAAAATACTAAATTGTTCCAAGCTTAAGTAAAAGGGAAACGAGCATTTTTATTATTAGTAGTATTATTCTCTATAGAATTATATTTTAGGTAGTTGTGGTGTGTGATTTCTCATACATGAGTGTAAAAGCACTTATCAAAGGGTTGGGCAATTTTTCATAATAAAATAGAAAAGGAAAAGGAAATATATTTAAATTAAATTAAAGATAAACACTCTTAAACATACATGTAATCAAATATCAAGAAATTATCCATTGAAAGAAAGTGCTACATGTAACATAATGCGATTTTTTATTACACAAATAATTCAAACGACATAAAATGCACCTTGGTACCATCTCTTGAGAGTAATAGACCTCCACAGTTGATCCAAGGGCAGGTTCGTTTGTATCATTGTAGTCCCAATCTCCAGCCAAGTGTGAGTTGAGGATTACTCTTATGGCGAAAGTAGAAAGAAGAATATGGTTTCTCTCTCTTTCTGTAATATCCTAAACTGATATTTTTTCTTTTTTTATGGTGTTCTGTTGTTTGCTAGTAGTCTTATGCCTCAATATAGGAAAGGAGTATGAAAGTATGCACTGATCTAAGCATGCATGCGCTTGCATGTAGATCTATTACCCAGATAATCAGAAATGCTATAAAATAGGAAGGAAATTTATGCATGTACATACCATCAAATAGATCGGCAGATGTGTGTCAATATAAGACCAGCATGAAAGAATTGTGCAGGTGGATGAGTGAGATATCAACTCTCTCCTCCAATAATGCGCCCTTGAGAATAATGCGCCCTCTCAAACCTTGATATGCTCGTGTGGATGCAATACTCAGCAGAAGCACCTCCAGAAAGGGTGCAATGGGGTTATAATCCCCCTCTGATCACAATAGAAGTAGCATGCAGATGATATAATGGCTCAGATGCATAAAACGTATGCCTCCTCCCTGAGAAAGTCACCCAAGCAGAGAAGACATCTTCTTGAAGGAGTGATGTGATGGTAACTAGCTCAAGAGTCAAGCTAAGAAGCCCTTCTTCCAGTGGAAGGGTAATGGTGTTGCTCTCGGAAGAATGGATCCAGCATGCATGAGAATGGACCCCTGTAGCCTGTGATTCGAATAGATATGTCCTTGAGCAATTCGCTCATACAAGGAGGGTGAATCCCTCAATCCAGTATATAACTCAAATCCTGCAGTAACTGACAAATAGAACCTGATAATGAAGCAATGTTGAATCTGGATGATCCAACCTGATAGTGACTAGGGCGGATAGATTTCGTTGTCAAAATACACTAGTTAGTTGAGTGTGTGCACTCAACCCCAAATTAGGTCAATGAGCTCTCCAATTCGAATTCACAAATAAATAATCATATAAGCAAGTCTTTCTCACTTGCTTTACCTTTCTTTTATAACATTCACCTGCCAGACCTAATTTTGACCTAATTAGGTCGCTTTATCTTCTAATTTCCAGTTGACTTGCATGTAGTGCTTCCGGAGTGTTTGGAGACCCAATGAAGAAGTATCAGTGCATGCAACATGAAATATAGTTCGGATGTTATGCATGCAGGTGGCCCTTAGTTCCTGTGGCCCCTATTTACCTACTGATGATATAATAACCATGCTAAAGATCTTCTTAGGGTGCATATGGCATCGATCCTCAGTTAATTCCCTAAATGTGAGTGCCCGCTCGAACCTATGGGAATCAAATAGGTTAGCGGGATAGTCCTCTATGCTTAAGTAGAAGAGGACATTACACTTTCCTAATGGAATTTCGACGGCATGTCAATGTGTTTTGGATATATGAGAAAAGATCCATGAAATGGTGACCATGAGGACTTCTTTTATAGGCACAAGAGTGGTAAAAAAAAGGGATCTAGATCCAATGTGTATGCTCTCCATTACCTTGATTGCTTAGTAGAGAGGTCAAGGTTTTAGAAGTTAGATCTATTTTTTATTTCAACCATGTCAAGGTATGTGTCAACTTTTAGCAACTACTTCACTTGGGGAAGCGCAAAATGATGAATGATAACTGGAATTTGACTATGGACCAGGTTGCAAATTTTTAAGCAATATGTGCGTCCGGAGTCGTGCTTTTCAAAGAAAAAGGTGTGACCTTAGGTTATGGTCAATTTTTTAGTCTTTCATTTTTTTGGGCCATTAATCATTTCCTCGGGCCATATGGATGAAATGGAATAGGAAAAGGTTCTTTTACTATCAATTATGATGTATAATAATGATGAAGTTGAAGATAAAGTAGGTGAGCAAATTGTGATTGTTAATAATAGTATATTTAAGACAATCAACCTTATAAAAAAAAATTGTTGACAAAAATAATTGGAAAGTCAATAAAATTCATATACCAAATTGATTTCTTATAAATTTTCACATGCTAAAAAGGTATTGTCTATTTAACTTGGAGGTAGATTTCATTTTGCTATTAAACATACCTTTATAACCATGTTTATAAAAGCAATGTATTTTATACTTTAGTTAACAATTGGGGGGCAGTGTTGCTTTATAATGTTAGAGATAAAATATTGGTCAAACAAATAGACTATCTTAATGGATGATCTAAATTCTCATAATCAAATATTTAAAAAAAAAACTCACTTATGCTATAAAACTTGGAAATGGAGAAGGCTTATGACAAAGTTGAATGAAGATAACGACTTAAATGACATCTTATAGTAGCTAATTCTATTGTAAAAATCAAACAATTTCATTTTATAAATAAAACACTAACTCTTCATACTAAAGAAGTCTAGATTAAGATTGTTGTTTTGTTTTCCAAATTCTTTATCTCAATACAAACACCCCTTTTGAGAATTTTATAAGTATTAAAAATCTGCTATAGTTTGATAATTTATTATTCTCTCTCCTTCTCTCTTTATAGAATAAGGCATTCTTATGATAAAAATATTTTTTTACAAATCAAATATCTTCTCACAGAAAGAGGACTAGTAATAATATGTCTTCATGGTTCTTATTTTTAAAAGTATTCATAAATATTTCATAGCTTTTTTCAAAAAAAAAAAATCAAAGGGAATTGGAAATTTGGCCTTCAAAATCCTTAAACCTGATGATTAGGTTTTAACAATACGCAATTCCACCCTCACACCTTCCACCAATTTATGTGTGATCCATACACATTTCCAAAAGCAAAAGTTAAAAGCATAATCTTCTATTGTATATATGGTCATCAATGTCCACTAACTAGAGATTTTTATACATACCATCCAAGCAACAAACAACAATTTGTGCCTCGAAAGAAAATGGGGTCTATAGGTTAGGGATGTTGAAATATTTAATTCTGAAAACCATCCCTCATAATTTTGGTGTGTTATGAGGGGGACAAAAAAATTGTTCCTTATGTTTTATTTATGTAAAAAATAACTTTATGTGAATAAAAGAAATATTTTGTATTTTATAGTTGTGAGTCATATTTAAGTGATGTATTTAATAATTAGTCAATTATTATTAAAATGTGCATCTATTGTGGACTCTAGATCTTGTAATCTAATCCTAGCTATTGATGAGGTAGTTAATGGTAGTTAGGGTTAGTTGGAGAGAATTAAAGTATAAAAGAATGAGAAGGGACAAAGGAGGGACATTCACCAAGAGAGAAAGAGGAGAGTGAAGCGAAAGAAGAGGGTTTCCAAAACCAAAATATGGCACATTTTCCAAGAAAGTACAATAGCATGCTTTCCAAGACAACCATAGAGATGACCGTACAACACTCTGTCAGACAATGTGTGGGCACATTTCCCAAGGAAATCGACTGTGCATTTATTGCTGACTGATAGGATTGTACAACAGGTCATTTATGGCATGTGTGGCACGAAAATCGAGGCGAAACAATGTGCAAGCCATACAGCAGATTCTGGCACGTGTGGGCATACCGTACAACTATTAATTGGAATGTTTTTTGAGGTAGCAGTCTGCTGTTATAAATTTCTCAATTTTTGTCAGTGTTGGAAAGGACAAAAATCCTATGTAAAAGAATTTGAGTCTTCTTTCTTAATTGAAAATTTTTCCTCTTTGGGTTTTCCCTGGTTAATATTGACCAAAAATAGTTGTGTTCAATGTGCTTGTTCAGTTTCATGGGTTTTAAGAGCTTTTAACATGGTGCTTTTAATTTCAAAGTATTGCAAGTGGTTCTTTAATTACAAACCTAGTTGTTGAAAGTGTTTGAAGAAATGTCTAAACCAGAAACTTCATGATTTTGTCATTTTTCTTCATGGTAGCAGAGCAGCACTGAACAAGGCAGTTTTCTAGTTTGTTTCGAGTGTGATGAAGTTTTCAGTCTTGAAGTTAATGGCTACCAGCATGAGGTTTGAAGACCGGTTAGATGGAGAATCCAACTTCAGTCCATGGAAGGAACGCATTGTTTTATTGTTGGAGGAAGTTGAACTATGGGACATAGTTGAGAAGGTAGTCACAATACCTGATAAGATTGCTGATGTGGCCGGTTTTGCATCCTATCAGAAAAATAATGTGAAATCCAAGAGAGTGATACTTGATGTTGTCAACAATCACCTTGTTCCTCATATTGCAAGGAAAACAAATGCATTTGAAAAAGTGGACCTCTTTGACAAACCTGTACTAGAGTAGTAATGAGAACATAAAGATGGTAATGACAGAAAAGCCGAGGGGCATTAGGATAACTGAGAATGAGAAAGTGGCCTCATATCTCACAAGGATTACTCAAGTTCAGGATGAACTTGTTGCAATTGGAGAAGTTGTATCAGATGGAGAAATGGTAAGAACTTCCCTGAATGGATTTTCAGGTGCATGGAACATCTTTGTAAAAGGTGTGGTCTCTGGGGAGCATAAACCTAGTTGGGAGAGACTTTGGGATGATTTCATCCAAGAAGAGAATTGGGATGAGGCTCTTAAAAGACAACAATCCAAGAGTGGTGAGATTGAGGAGAATGTGGCTCTTGCGGTTAAGAGCGAGAAGAACAAGAAGAAGAAAGATTTCAGTAAGATCAGGTGCTTTCGATGTAATCAGTTCGGGCACTTTGCTTCCAAATGTTTGGAAAAGAAGGGGAAGGTGGAGAAAGATATTACAATGGAAGAATATGCTGCAAACTTTGAACAAGAGTTTTCTCTAGCTTCCATTGACTCCAATGTTGGGAGCTTACTCTTTGAGCATGTTTGGATAGTTGACAGAGTTGGGCCCGGGGCATTATGTGCAGACATATATTGAGTCCACAGGTAGCAGTTCGAGGTGTTGGAACAGGTAGATTCCAACTGGACCTTGGTGAGGTCTTGGAGGTACATGGAGTTCTTTTTGTTTAGTGGGATGGGAGTTAGTAAACTCTCAGTGTCATCTTTAGAAGATGATGGTTTTGGATTAATGGTAAGGTTTGGTCATACTTTCCTTTATCGGACAGAGGATTCAGTTGGCACCACAATCCTTCTTGGTGACCGTAGGGACAGATTATATGTGTTGGGAGGACATGTTGTGCATCCAAGGTCAGGAGGATGGCTATCTGAGTCAGAATTCTGAGATTGGGGTAGGAGATGCAGCTGGTCAGTCAATTATTTCAATTTCTTCTGATGAAGAGAGGATCTCTTCAGAGCACTGGTAGGTGACTCGGCCAGTGCAGTGATGGTGAGCAGGTTCATGAGACTCACGTGGGGTCTTAAACATCAGAGTTACAGTTCAGGGTCGGGCACATGTCTCCGAGATGCATTCCAGAGTAGGAGGGAACTGCTTCAGGGATCCGAGATGGAGATTCAGATGATGCCGAAAGGACCTCCCTCGTTAGGAGGGAGTGTTGAAATATTTAACTCTAAAGGTCCTCCCTCATAGTTTTGGTGTGTGTGTGATGAGGGGGACAAAAAGGCTTTTGTTCCTTATGTTTTATTTATGTAAAAAGTGACCCTATGTAAATAAAAGAAATATTTTGTACTTTCTAGTTATGGGTTGTATTTAAGAGGTATTAAATAATTAGTCAATTATTATTAAAATGTGCATCTATTGTGGACCCTAGATCTTGTAATCTAATCCTAGCCATTTATGAGGTAGTTAATGGTAGTTAGGGTTAGTTGCAGAGAATTAAAGTATAAAAGAATGAGAAGGGACAAAGGAGGGACATTCACCAAGAGAGAAAGAGGAGAGTGAAGAGAAAGAAGAAGGGGGTTTCCAAAGACAAAACTAGGGCACATTTTCCAAAAAAGTACAGCAACACGCTTTCCAAGACAGCCATAGAGAGGACCGTACAACACTCTATCAGAATGTACAACAACAAGTGTGGGAGCATTTCCCAAGGTATCTGATTGTGCATTTATTGCTGACTGACAGGATCGTGCAACATGTCATTTCCGGCACGTGTGGCAAGAAAATCAAGGCAAAACAATGTGTAGGCCGTACAATAGATTCTGGCACGTGTGGGCAGGCCGTACAGTGGTTAATTGGCATGTTTTTTGAGGTAGAAATCCATTGTTATAAATTTGTCAATTTTTGTCAATTTTGGAAAGGACAAAAATTATGTGAAAGAATTTTTGAGTCTTCTTCTTTAATTGAAAATTTTTCCTCTTTGGGTTTTCCTCAGGTTGGGGTTTTGCCCTAGTCAAGATTGACCAAAAATAGTTGTGTTCAATGTGCTTGTTCAGTTTCATGGGTTTGAAGAGCTTTTAACATGGTGTATTTAATTTCAAAGTATTGCAAATGGTTCTTTAATTAAAAACCTAGTTGTTGGAAGTGTTCGACGAAATGTCTAAACAAGAAACTTCATGATCTTGTCATCTTTCTTCAAGGGACCCATTGATAATTTCTTACCTTTTAAGTTCACGTAAAGGAAATTTTACAAATGCGAGCATTTAGATGGGTGTTACATTTAACAAGCTCCCTTGGAACCTTATCCAACAACCCTGAGACTAATGAAAAGAAGTTGGTCCTTGATTGTTCCCAAACCTCTTTTGTGACTACAAAAGAAAATAGACACGAAATTGATTTATAGAATAATGTCTCAATTGTTAATTGGAGAGGTCCTAATCTACAACAAAACAAAGTAATAGGTTTTAGAATTAAGAAGGACAAATCGAACTAAGAAGGACAACATATATTAGTTGATGTATGAGATTTTCCCAAAAACTTGTGCTTGAATAAGAAATATGTAAGAAACCTTTCCACACAAATGACACACCCTCTATCACATGTAAGGTTGAGAGAGAAAGACAAGTTCATTAGTTTTTTTATCCAAAGACTTGGGATTTGCGATACAATTTCAACTTATGCAACCATGAACTCAATTTTTAGTTAAATGGGTTTGGAGGTCATGTCTATTGCCATGGGACGATGCTCAAACATGGAGACTAGATCATAAAGTTACGGTTTATCATTGAGTGGGAAAATATGGAATCAATGTAGCCTAGCCCTCCACTCAAAGTATGGCTTGGTGAAGGATGAATTTCAACATATTTTTTTTGTGTGTTGAATGGTTTAGGAAAATATGGTATTACTATTTAGATTTTTTGTGATTTTTATTTTAATGAGAGGTGAATTTCAACATATTTATTGGAGCTATGAATGGTTTGAACGAATATGAGATTACTACTATATTTATGGTGATCTTGATTTTCATGTTTGAAATCTCAAAAAATGGGTAAAATCCTTGAGGTTTTCCTCTTAAAGAAAATTTTGAGTAGTATTAGATTTATTATTCAATAAAAAAAAATTAAGCACTTACTCCTAATGTGGGTATGTGTTTCATTGTCATTTGGTTATTTGAATTTCAACATACTTGTGGGTTAAACTGCTAATGTGAATTGCACTCAAAAAAATTAAGAAAGAAGTAGCATACTCAATTATGCATAGTGGAACTATGCATAAGCAATGATTTGACACTGGCATATGACCTAGTTTCATTAAAAACTTTCTACTTCTTTTGGTACTATTTAATCTTGAATGGGAAAAACTCAAAAATTGAAACATTGCAATTCTTTTCCCATGACATAACAAGTCAACATGCTTAACCTTGTGAACGAGTGTATATTTGGTCAATTTACAGAATTGCAAACTATTGGTTCGTGGTGTGACTTGAAAGCATGCTTGCTTGTATATGAATCATCTAGCTAGGGTGACAAGAAGCCCCCAACATTCCTTCCATTATTTGACTTAAGGACACCCAATTCAACATTACTAGCAAGTAATCAACTACTAGGAACTAGAGCATGCATAAGAACTCAAGGCAAGTTTACATAAAGAACAATAGTGTAACTAGTTAGTATCCTTATAATTTCCTAAAATAACATTAGAAAAATAGAGGTTCCATGCAATCCCTTTATGCTAGATCAAGTCCCCTTTCTACCATCAGATACTTTGAGACCTAAGGATTTGAACCCCAATTCCATAAAACCTAGAATAGGCTTATGGAGGTCAGACCAACATACCGATTGATGTTGATCAATAATTATCTTAATTTAATTCAATTCCTAAATATAGAATTGACTCTTAGATTTCCCTAGGCAGGTCTTTAGGCAGTTACCTAGCCAAATCAACTTAAAACTGATCTACATTTTCTCACAAATTCAATAGTTAATTTGGTTAATTTTAGGTCATTTAACTATATACTTAATTTTTGAATCTTGAATTTGTTACATGCAATTCACTCTTAACACAATATTTCAAACTAGAATGATATATAAAGTGTATATAGCTCAAAGCATTGATGATAAGACCTAGAACTGTGATTCTATATTCTATAGGACCCAAGCTTTGTCTTGATACAAAGTGATATTTAGACATATTACCTCCCTGTAATTCTTACCAGGGATGGAACAATGCCTTACAAAATGAGGCAAAGATTCTTCATAAAGAAATCTGCAATGTTAAAGCATTGCATGCCCTTGTTATAATCTTTATAGATTCATAATTCAATCAAATTTGACTAATTCTTTTTGTATCATGTGATCTTACACTAATCTTATGTGAACAACTTTAAATGTGCAATACCAATTATACATGATCAATTATTGCTGTTGATCTATTAGCTCTCCTATCTTTATCAGCTCAAGATCAAGTACTTTAGTTTCCTCTATCTTGATACAAAGTGGTATAGAGGCCTATTGCCTCCAATCATGTAACTCTTGAAGAAGGATGGAATAATGCCTCTTGTAAAATTAGTGGAGAAGGTTTGTTAAAGGGGTTTGGGGGCAAATTGAAGTCATAGTTCGAGAGCTATTAAAAAAGAGTTTGAACAATTCTTAGATAAATTTGCAGTGTTAACAGCATTTGCATGCCTCTGCAAACTTTTTAAAGATCCATAATTCAAGAAATTGTACTAATTCTTTTGATATTATTAGAAATGTGCAATACTGGTAAAGGTTATCAATGGCAGTAAAGGTTATCAATGGCAGTTGCTAACTCAACGACTCCTATTTCCATTAATTCAAGATGAAGTCCTCCATTGACCTCTTCCCTTATGTTCCCATAGATTTTCATACGCACTGTTTTGCATTATTCATACGCACTGTTTTGCATGATGGTTTTGGCTTATCTGGAACTCTTGTAGCAGATGATTAGTTGTCCATCACCATGCCCATTATACTTTTGGATATATAGCATCATCACCTAAGAGATTTTTGTAAACTTCAATTGGTTTTGTAAACTTCAATTGGTTTTTGAAATTTTGAACATTATACATTTATATTTAAAAATGTATTTTTCATAATAATATACTTGAAATAATAATTGTTTCTTCAATGAGAAAGGTAAATTTTCTATTATAACTAATATAGCACATTTTATGAATAGTATTTTCATAACAAGTATAGTCACCGCTAGTCAAGCCTCTTCATGGGCACAACACATAAGTAGTCAATAACTTTTTTAATCTCATTCACAGTACTTTTGGCTGTGATACACATGGATAAAATGTATATATGCAAAGCTTCCCGCTTCCCGCTTCCCTAACTAAATATTCAGATCATGTAGAAACATGGAAATCTTTCACTTCAATAAAATTTGAAGAATTAATCAAGCATCACTGAAAACAAGAATCTCGGGATTTAAAACAAATCAGTATTCATTTTTATTAATTCATTCTTGACAAATTTTGTCAAAAACAAGTATACATTTTTATTAATTCATTCTTATTTGTAAAGCAAAGAATGTTGGGGTTATTATCGGCAGTGTTTGCAATGAGAAAATAAAACAGAAAAGTATTAGATTCAACTTTTAATGTGGAAAAATTTAACTGTAGAATATAAATTGGAAAAAAAATCTTAAAACACAAATTTGCAACCGAACTTTTTTTATTTCCTCTCAGATAGATCTTGGGTTAATACAAATCTAAGCTAGTTCAGAATTTATTCAAATCTGTTTCCATGGCACTTAAAAAAGGTACAACATCCGTTCGAGGCACCAATACAATATGGTGGGAGATGCAGCAAACCAAGACGTGCAGCCGATTCTCTTGTGATGATTGTTGAAGGCCTATATATTTAGCAACTTAAATGACTAGAATGTACTTTTCTGGGCTTCTCCTTGCGACACCGGGTTGTTCAGGCTTTTTTATATACTCTAGTTTCCAAAGGGAACTAGTAAAAACAAGAAAAATAAGGTTTCACCGAACTTAAAAAGAGAAAAAAGAAATATAAGGTTTCATCTTTACAAGCATAACTCTGATAATAAGATTAAAAATTCTTAACAAAAATGGAGCTTCAAACCTTATTAAATTATATACACATGAAGAAAGGCTTATGTTCCTGGTCAGTAAAAATAATCCCCCAGATTCTGGACCAATCATACCTATTAAAAGAATCTCTCTCTAGTCAGACATAAGAGAGAAATCACAAAGATAATGCACAGTTCAGCTATTTCATTCATTTAACATGGATACACAGCGTGCCGCTCATAATGTTGGTTAAATTTTTGAAACTGCTGCTATTAATAAAATAAAGCAGATGTTCCTTTATCATAATCAGGTATCCTAGAAAGAATTTAAAGAAAGCTCTACTGAATCATCAGTAAAAGGCTGCAAATGTCAATGCAGTAGCCAGAAAAGATATCCAAATCATCACTGTTCTGGACCAATAATTTTACAAAAGAATGAAAAAGCATCACAAACATATATAATCAGTCATCCGCCAGACCATTCCAGGGATTGCAAGTAAGAAGACTAGGACATGGATAAAGTGACATAAACATGTGGCCACTGGCCATCGTACCTTCTCTTAAATAGACGCAAACTTTCCTACCCCAAAACCTACTGGCACATAAAAGGAAAAGAAGTATGTTGGTCCAACATAAACTCATACTTCAGTTGAAAGCGGGTACCAATAATTGCATTATATTAATAGCATCAGCAGTTTAGCATCCACAAGAAAAATATGTCTTTATTGTCAAAATGGAGAGAAAATTCAGTTTAAGATTTGAAGTTCCCCAATATTAACCTTCCATTTTTCCAGCTCACTAGACCTGTGAAAAGAATGAGAACACATGGCTATGTAGCCAATACACTAGACAGTCTAAAACATTTACATTGACCCTACAATCCTGAATGAACCCGAGACCCGCATCTAAAGTGTGCATGCAGTGAGGTATACAAAAACGTCAGCATATTTGAAAGGATCCTCCATATAAGAACTGTCATCTCTAGCATAATGGATCATGTAAACTCATTGCAATGGGAAACAGAGTGTGCCTTCCCAAGTATGAGGAACATTCAATGTTGTGATAGAGCCAGATTTAATAAGCCATATGCTTGTCAGCATACATCTGCTCGTCTCCTCAAAGATTGGAATGAATGACACTCTGCCCCAGATTTTAAAAGCTGGCATTTACTTCTCTATCAGGAAATATGCAAATGATCCGCTTTTCAAAGACTATTCAAACTTCAAAGAGCTTCCTTAATCTGTTTGCTGCAAGATTTGCAGCTTTATTGGTTGGTTCCAAAACGAGCGCATATTGAAAATCTGTGTCAAGAGAAAACCATGTGCAACAAATTAACAAGGATGAGCAAATGAGATGTGACAATAAAACCACTCCTAGAAAGTAGAAAAGTCTTCTTTAGTCTTGGTAGACCATTGTCCTAAAGACATTTTGCTCCCAACAATATTGTAGCAGAGATATTTTTCAGGGGCTGTGAGAGCTGGGAAATCACTTGTATGAATCTCCAGAGAAATAAAAACTCATGAAACTTGAATGAACCACAAGTAGACATCTCAGCCATTGTTTCAATCAAGGATTACCTGACATACTATATAATGGACATATCATAAGCTATCAACAAAGAGATTTTGAAAATGACTGCATGCTCGAGCAATTACAATGAAATGCATCCAAAACATTGAAGACCAAACAGGATGTACTTTGCATTCCGGAACATAGGAATACAAGATAAAAATTAGTACTCGGAAATAGAAACATCTCCATACCTTCAATAGCTTCCTTGTAGTAACCAAGCATCTCCCTTGCAGTCCCTCTTCTCAAATGTGCTTTCACATTCTGCAATACAACGTAACAAAAGAGATGCTGAATCCAGTTCCGCCAACTAAAAAGCAAAACAGAGATTGAGATGTGCACATTCTTCTTTATTATGTATTTGCAGCTTTTTATTCTTTATTCTGTATTGAGATGCACAAAATAAAGAATTGAGAATCTGAATATTGGGATGATTCTCCAGAAAAAATGGAATACAACGTAATATATAGGGAAAGTACTTTCCATGTGCAACATCAGGCATTCTAATTTCTAACAAACAAATGAAATGAAATACAATTAAGTTATTAATATTAATGTCCACAATGCCAAAAAAATGTCAATAAGACTATAGAAAAGAACATAAAAATGGACAAACAAACATTTTGGTCAAAATTTTGCTATAAGTTATAGTTATCATCAGATTTTCAAAAAAATCAACGAATCAGGGTGGAACTTTGTCTCTCCCATAAAAAAAACTCACCGGAAAGGTTGAGTTTGCCCCCTTTTTAACTCACTCCTATAAAAAAATACAAAAACAGAAGGGGAATGTCTGTATGTAATGACACCAATGGAGGTATATATGGGGTTAAATGTATATGTAATAGGGTTTGGCCTAATAGGGGGGCCACATATGCAATAGCTGAGAATATGTATGTATAGAGATCAATATAGTCATTCAATAGGTGTCGTCATAGGATCTTGAAGCACCTGACACCAGAGGAGGCATTTACTGGTGTAAAGCCAGATCTATCTCATCTTTTATGTGTTTGGCAGTCTAGCTTGTATTCATGTGCATGAGAAGAAGAGGACAAAGCCGGAACCAGGGTATCCTTGTTGGATATAGTGACACTTCCAAAGCTTACAAGGTCTACATTCCAATTCAAAGGAAGACTATGGTAAGCGGAGGTGTAAAGTTTGATGGGGCATTTCTAATTCACATGACCTTCCTTCAGCTATTAAAGAAAGTGAGGAAGTTGTTCCAAAGACTAATCCTAAGGCTCCTGATGAGCCAGATTCAAGTTAGGTGATACTAGGATCAGATATGCCCTCACTGTCCACCCCAAATCGCAAGAGAAGAAGTTGGCTTACCCAAACATTGCACGAAGCAAGGAAGCAAGTGGCAGCACCCAGACCTTCAATTAGGGTGAGAAAACCACCTAGGAGATATGCTAGCCATATAGCATTGGTTTCTTCCATCCATGAGACTTCCAATTGTACAGGGGAGGAGAAGTGTGATGATGAGACTGACTTGATCTATGAGCCTTCTAGTTATTCATTAGAGAGGTGTGATAACTTGATGGAGGACGTTCTCGAGATTGATTCCAAAGTTGTAGCTGATTGGAGTATTATGGAGTACAAAGCTAGGGATTTTGGATTCTCTCAAACATAGGGAGTTTTCCTTGATGATACTCTTACTTTAGGATTCTCTCAAGATGAGAGAGTTGAGAAGTTTAGGGTTGTTTGAAAGTGAATTATTGTATGTCTTTCGTTGTTGTTTTGTACTTTAGTTTACAACAGTCCTAGGACATAAAATTCTGCCGTTAAAAAACAAGGAACCTTCCAAAAAGAAGGTTAAATTTTTTAATTGCATTGAAGTGTCAGTCCAGTGAAATTTACAACATATGCTGAATACTAGGGTTAGAGTTTCATCGCTTGGAGACACTAAAATTAGGGTTTTGTGGATTAAACCCAAGGTTGTGCTTGTTGAGGAGGAGAAGAGAAAACATCTTGCCTAGGAGGACTTGCTAGCATGATGCTTTCTTGTTGGACCTACTTGGTGTTGGCTAGGCTTTTCTTGGTTTTCCCTAGCTAGGGTTTTGGAGAGCTTGGAAGTTTGTACAACGTGCGATACATTGAATGTATGTACTTGAACTTCATCACTTGAATATATACCACCATGTTGACGTGCCCACTTGTTATAGACATGTCGAATCTGCCTTACTAGAAAGTACTATTAGATTGATGTGTGTGCCCTCCTAGCTCTAATAACATCTCTTCCCTTACGTGCGATACGTTGAATGTATGTACTTGAACTTCATCACTTGAATATATACCACCATGTTGACGTGCCCATTTGTTATGGACGTGTCGAATCTGCCTTAGTAGAAAGTACTATTAGATTGATGTGTGTGCCCTCCTAGCTCTAATAACATATCTTCCCTTACTGGGGATTTCACTCGTCTATGAAGTTTTCATTTGTCGAGAATTGTCTTATTTCAAATTTCATTTTCAGTTCTCTTTATCTTCATGGCTTGGCAATTTCCAGAACTTGTATGTCTTGTTGATTTGTCATAATTTGAGGCTGAAATTGTCAAGGGTTTTAACATTCATCATGAACAAGATAGAGCAGATTTACTACAATAATTACTGTTGTCATAAAGTACATTTCAGATCTGGTTTTTGCTTGATAAGATTTCCCTAGTCAGCTGAAACTTGTTGGCACACATTTGGTATCATTCCTCTTGGATTGCCTTGGTATCATTTATGTTCCAATCCAACATCAAAATACCAAGTGCCAAGATTGCCATTGAATTGGCCACATGGAGGATCAATGTTTTGATTCCATACGTTAGCATTGTGAGAAGCATAATCATTCTTTAGATAGATGTTCAACATTGAAGAGACCTACAGGATTAAAGATCCAGTATGAGTGGATCAATTCTTGGCAATGGTCATCATCAACCAAGGAGATACATTAGCCATACCGAAGAATTCAATTTCAAGTAATGGCATCTTGTAGTAGAAGGTCTTCCTGCTTCTCACCTTGTACCTAAAAAGGGGGAGTATCATTGATTGACAATCAGGCTTCAAATTTCGAAGTCCTATCAAGCAAACAGATTGGTCAATAAACAGACTTCTGCACTGCAGGAACAAGAGAGCCTGAGCCATAGCCACGAACCAGGGCCAGATCCAAAGCCAAAATCGAAGTTGTAGTTAGGAGCCAAAGTTAGAGCCATGTTCCAGAGTAGCTATTGGTTAATGGCCATCCCAAACCACCAATTCAGAGAGTACTTCAATGATATTTTCACCATTTAGCAGAAGATGCCAGCTTCTGCTAGCTAAATTGCTTGTCAAATTATTAGATTGTCAAGTTTATTATGAAATGTTCAGCCATCAACAGCTATCCACCTCTAGATTTCAACTATCATTCAGAAAGATGCTTGAACTCACAAACACCCCTTCAAATTGGGTGGGGGGGCATTGGAAACCTAATCCTTAGGGTTATAGTGTATTGAATTATATTATTATTACTGTTTGCATTTGTAATGAGAAATAATATTAAGAGTCATAGGTGAATAGGAAGAATCATAGTGAAGTCCAAGAGACCTCTTGGAAGATGAAACCAAAGGTCATATTTCAATGTATTTATATGTGATCCATATTAATGAAATGTATTCACACTTAGCTTTATTCAGGCTCAACCTAACAGTAAGAGCACCCATATCGAGGAAAAGTATACCTTGTAAGAGATATGTTAATCATATTGCATTTGGCTTCTTCCATCGTTGAGCCTTACAATTATTTTGAGGATGTAAGATGTGATGCCTTGATGAAGGCATGTGATAATTGAGAGTCTCTTCCTTTCCAAGACTCAGTGGTTGATTCTGTGATTGCAACAAGGTGCAAATTTGTAGATGGCATGTTTGGGTGAGTTGCAGTCTAGTGTTTGTGAAAACACTTTCCTCATTAAGAGGGAGTGTTACCTTTCAAGTCACTATGAAAGTGTTTACACCATGTTTAGGGTTACTTCATGTAGTGTCAATTGCACGGTGCATGGATGATCCACTGGTTCTTTCATGATGGACATACACATGTGGAGGTGGCTTACTCTTTATATTGCTAGACCTTGCTTGATGCTTATGTGGCATGATCCCCTAGTTTTTCCGTGATGGACATGCACATGTGGAGGTGGCTTACTCTTTAGATTGATCGACCTTGCTTGATGCTTATGTGGCATACTTCCTTGGAGCGTTGGTAACCTTAAGATAGCTTGATGACTTCTTCATGATGGCCACATGGAGATTGAGTTGCTTGCTTGGAGGACACCTTGCTTTAAAAGACGAGTGCTCAGCATTTAGGAGGGGAGTGTTGAGCCTATTCATGTAGTGGTGTACCTAGAGGAACACATAGCTTTGGAGTGTTGGAGCCTTGGAGCCCTTGGAAGAAGAGCATTGGACCTTGCTTGAGGAGTGCTCATAACTTGAAGCCTTGCTTGTTGAGAACATCACCTTAGAACTTGATATGTGTCCATTTGGGTGAGTTGCAAAGGGAGTTGTCTAGAGTTTGTAAAACACTTTCCTTGTAAAGAGGGAGTGTTAGTTTTAGAATCACTCTGAAAGTGTTTCCATAGAGGAAGGAGAGAATCCTTTCATCATTAATCATCTTGTGTTAGAGATATGGAGAGTGGAGCACACATCGCTTTCTTGTACTATTCTATATTGTCGATTGTCCCTTTGTTTTGCATGATAGGGTTCTTGGAGAATCCAAGGGAAATTATAAAGTTGGGGGTTTCATCTTAAAGAGGCAAAGTAGACTAGGGTTTGGTAAAACCCTAGGTGAGAAAAAAAGCATTGTTGAGGAGGTGACAGGGAGACATGTTGCACTTGTGGGAGACAAGTGTTGAAGCCAACAAGACTTGCTTTTGTTGATGCTTGCTTGTTGGAGATCTTTGGTGGTGGCTAGGTTTTTCCTGGTTCTCTCTAGTTAGTGTTTTTGGAGAGCTAGAAGAATTATACCATCTTTGTGATAAAGCTACAATATGTTCCTTATATATATATGAAGTTTGCAGCTGTCCAATACTTGTGTAATAGCAGATTTGATTTTCAGCTAAGATTGTCTTTTTTATCAAGTGCTTAAATTTCATGCTGATTTGATACATTTAAGTGCCGAAATTGTCAAGGGACTTTAAATGGAAGATAGTAGAGCAGACTTAGTACTGTAAATCTGCTGCGATAAAGTGTTTCACAGATCTGGTTTATGCTTGTGTGCCCTAAGGGCTGAAATTTGTTGGCATATGCTTGGTATCTTTTCACTTGGGCTGCCCATTGTGTTGGGTTGAAGTGAGATGAAATATTGTCCATTGTTTGCTGCTGTAAATTAATATTTCAGATCAACGCTATGGTTGAAGTTCACAGGGACTAGATCCAGGAAACCACCTTGTGAGGTGAAACCTCCAAGTAGGCTTTTTTATATAATCATTTTAGTTAATATAAATTTGTAACCATCCAATCACAATTGTTGTTCAATAGTTGTTCTAAAGACTGAGTTCACAGTTGTTCAAAACTTCAATTGTGAAATTTAAAACATTTAACAAACCATGCAAAAACAATCTAAAATTTGATTCATGAAAACAAACAACACAGACATTTACCATAGCACCTCCAAAATCAATAGCAGAAGGATGGAAACATGTGCAAAGACTTGTTGGCCCCAGGAAACATTCGAAATGCAAATTATTTGCCCATCCCTTTTCTTGGTTTTTAACAAGAATGATTGACCACCAATGGTAACGAAGGTGGTGTTCTAGGCTGCAAAGGGGTCCTGCAGAACTTAGAGAGAGATACTTGAAAAAATGAAACAAAACAAGAAGCAACACATTCAAACATTGATTGCAAAGGACTTACTCCCACATTCCCTCATTTTCCTCTAGCATGGCTGGAAGTTAATCTCGGCCAGAAATCAAGTGGGACACCAACATTAAACTCCCTTTGGATGTGCCAACTTGTTTTTTGAATCTCATATCCCATTTAATGTGACCTGAAGCCCTTACTTCTTCAATGCATGTAAGAAGATTGCAGATTTTGCAAAGGGATATGTACATTCCAGTTCCGAGAGTCCTGGCAACAGACAGACAGGTTGCACAATTTTAACAGATGGTTGGTAAGACATGTGCCATAGGCACTTCGCCAAAAGGGTATTATTCATTAAGGTAGTTGACACAATGGACCACAAGAAGATTTTCAAATATATTTTCAAGATTTTAGACAGCCATTCTTGAAATTAGCAAAGAAAACGTGTTCCAAGTCATCACTGACAATGCCATAAAACGTGTGGACCACAAGAAGATTTTCTACTATATTTTCAAGATTTTAGACAAAGCCATTCTTGAAATTAGCAAAGAAAACGTGTTCCAAGTCATCACTGACAATGCCATAAAATGTGTGGGAGATGGAAAGATGATAATAGATAAGTATAAAAATATAACTTCACCCCTTCTGCTGCTTATTGCCTCAACTTCTTGTTGCATGTATTAGTAAAGTTTCAAGTGGTTAATGAGGCAATTTGTAGGGAGAAACAATTTCTCACTTCAGATTTAACCATCACCTCACTGCACAGGAAGGATGCATCTAGAGATCTACTGAGGCCTTGTGATACCAGGTTTGCCACATATCACATTACTCTCCAAAGAGTGGTTGAGAAAAAAACAAGCATTGTTATCTGCAGCAAGGATTGGGAATCTTCTTGCCTTTCAAAAGATTCTAGAGGGAATGTTGTAGAACAAATCATTTTAAACAGTAAATTTACAAAAAGAATTGTGAAGGTTTTAAAAATATGTGACCCAATTGTTGATATGCTTCTTATGGTTGATTGCGACACCCCTTCTATGGGTTTTGCTTTTGAGGAAATGGATCATTGTAAGGAAGCTATTGTAGAATCTTTTAACAATGTGGAAGATGACACACGGGAGTGTAATCTAACAGCAAGAAGTGAGATGATCGGGCTTGTATTAATGTGTAGACCCTGGTTCAAATCCCTCAAGTGGGTGTGGCTGTAAATATGACGTATTTCTCAATAAATAAATAAACAATGTGGAAAATGAATACATGGAAACGTAGAAGATAATAGATGAAATATGGAAAATGTTGCATAGCCTTTTACATGCAACGACATCTTATTTAGACACTAGATTGGTTGGGTTACAAAGAAATAATGATAGCAAAGCCAAGTGGCCTCTATGAGGCTACTAACAGGGTGACACTAGTGGTAGTCTTGATACACTTATTGATAAATCTGATGATATGTGGACTGACTATCCCATCTACTCTTCTTGACTTAGATTTTACAATGTTACAAGTAGGCCACAAAAATAGAAATTATGATCATGTTTTAAATTTTGTAGAATATTAATCTTGTGAAACAATCTCAAGGTTATAAATATGACATATGGACATTGGACATCCTTTTAATTTTGATTTGTTACTCATATATGTTATATTTCATTTAATGTTTATATATACAACCCAATGAGTTAGCTCAACCTGTTGTGGCCAATGTTGTTGGGAATTTGGTTTATTCCCTACCAGCAAGTCCCTTGTTCGATTCAACTTGGCTGAGGCATACTAGTCTACAACAGGAGGTTTACTAGGGATGCCATCCACAAATGTGGGAAAGCATCCGTTCAGTTTCCCAGCAAGGTTTTCCTAGAATATATATATAAATGAAAATTTGAATTTTGATAGAGAATTCAAAATTTTAAATTTTATCTGAATTTGAATGTTGCTGAATCCAAACCTGAACCCAAACCATGTGACTTAGCTCCCATCTCAGCCAAGTGTAGATGGCCCACAACAATCTTGGAAGACTAAAGCAGAAAATAGCAATATATAGCATACATAGTACATACATTATGTAGTACCACCACTGCCTTGAGATTGGGAAAACAACATATGGATTCAAGGCTTTTGCATCTCTAAATATTTCTCTATCTGAAGAAAGAAGCTACAACATCAAGTGGAAAGAACAACAGCAATTAGCCCAACACACACAGAATATAATGTTTTACAAAGAAAAGATGGTGGAAAATAAGTTTAAAAAAGAAATAATTTGAAAAATAATAATGTTTTACAAAGAAAAGATGGTGGAAAATAAGTTTAAAAAAGAAATAATTTGTAAAATAATAAATTTTGTCTTCACTAGTTTGTCAAGGCCTACTGCTATCATATAAAGCAAGAATATGATACTTTACAAAGAATGAGATGGAAAATTAATGTTTTAAAATTTGAATTTGAACCATCAGAGAATGGATTTTGTCTATTCACCTTTTTGTCAAGGCCAATTGCTGCACTGCAGTCTTCCTCTGCTTGCGCAAAACTGCACATGTGAAAATACGAAGAATGTGTGGGAAGCATGATTCAATTAATATAAAATACAGAACTAAGAATATCTTGAATAGATGCCATACCTTCCTAGCTCCAAGTATGCTGCAGCACGGTTACTGTAGTAAGTTGCATTCTTTCCATTTACCTTTATTGCTTCAGAGTAGAAATTGATAGCCCTTTGCCACTGTTTATCCTTATAAGCAGCATTACCCTGTACAAAAAATTCAAAACAGTCACCTTCTTAAGTGAATAAACAACAATACATGTCTAGAACATGTCCTATTAACCATGCAGGCTAAACATGATTGGATGCACAACAAAATGCTACAGCGAGTTAAATTTATATTTTAAGTGATTTGCATATCACCATAGCTACCAATGGAGGGTTAGTAATCAGGCAAATTAAAGGTCAATTCCCTACAATATAAAAAAAGCAAGAAAACAATATTTTCTATACAATTTAATGCCCATTCAAATGAAGAAAGGCATAGAGGTCACCTAGGAAATATCACTTGCATCAAGATCCACTGAAGCAAATAAAGTTCATTTCCCAAAGATGAACATAGTTCATGTACTGAATATCCAATATCAGAAAGACTAACAGATTATAATCCATAAAGGACAAATATAATAACTGTATAATGAATAAGAGATATGAGATGATACAATGCCATTGGACGTTGTGCTTAAATGAGCATTGACTGGTCACCATGGATGAATAGACAGCTATTTTCAATAGGTCATGTCACTTCAATAATGAATTAATTATTATTATTATTATCAATGTTACAAATATCGGCTCGGTGCGGAAATCGGCAGGGTCCAGGAAACATCGTCTCGGGATATCTCGGCAGAACATCGGCAAAAATCGGCGAAAAATCAGCAAACTTAAAAAACACAAAAATATTCATTTTTTTTCAATTTTTTAAACATCTAAAGCAACAATAACATCAAATAAACACATTGCCACATGAATATGGAATGAAAACTGATATATAAGATAATAATTAATAAGTTAATAATTAGTAATTACAAAAACAAATAAGTTAATAATTAATTAATTAAAACAACATTTTTTTTTAAGTTTTAAAACAACATTTTTTTTTAAGTTTTTTTTTAATTTTTTAACCTAAAAATTTTAGCAGTGTGGCAGTCAACTGTGCCAGTGTGCACAGTGTGCAGCAAATGTGCAGTGAGAAGTGTCTCCGCCCTCCGGAGTCGTGGACTGTGGTGGGGTCTGGACTCCGTGTTGTGGGTTGGGGAGTCGGGACTGTGCGTGAGGCGTGAGCAGCAGTGTGCTGTCAGCCTGTCACGCTTTGGAGTGGGTTGGAAGCCACGGAATCAGGATTGTGCATGAGGCGTGAGCAGTGTGGAAGCCGCGGAATCGGGCACAGTGAGGCGTGAGCAGTGTGGAAGCCATGGACTCGGGGAGAAGTGAGAAGACGCTGTGAAACTCGAAATAAATGGGCATTTTATTTAAGTGAAGACTTACCTTGGAAAACCGAAAACGCAAACGTTTTTCACCCTAATCGCCTTTCTTCTCCTCTCCACGGCTGTAGCGAGCAAATGAGCCCGAACGGAATGCTCCTGCGGGCTAAAACAGTAAAAAACGCACTTTTTCTGCCTGTCCCAAAAATCACAAGTCGACAGCGATTTCAAGGCGATTTTTCGGACAAAAATCGACGATTTTTCGAGCAAAAATCGGCCCCAATTTTTTGGCCGATATTTTCTTAAAAAATCGGTGCCTTCAAAAAATCGCGATTTTTCGGCGTAGCGCGAGAAATCGGCCAATTTTTGTAACACTGATTATTATTATTATTATTAGTTATTAATTTAATGTTGATATATATATATATATATATATATATATATATATATATATATATATATATCACATTGCCTTCCCCTTTAAAATACTTTGTCCTCAAAGCACACAAAAGTTACGTCTTGCTTCTAGTGTGTAATGTCTTCTCAGGATTCTTCATTTTTAAACTCGTCATGGTCGTTGTTGCACGCTTATGTGATCTTCTAAGTGCCAAGCAAAACTGTCAAGTTGTAAAAGACTCTACCCACCCTAATTCGATCTGTGAAACTGAACATTTATAGGATTCTTGGAGAGAACCTATTGTATTGCGATTTCCAAGATGACCTCTACTTTGAGATCGAATTGTACCGATATGAGTATTCTTCGGAACATAGGTCATCTACTTTTGTTGATGTCGATATACTGATTGGTTAAGGGATCGACACATATGATTAGGATGTCTATAAAGTGTCTTAATAACCTTATCTTTCTTCTCCATATTTGAAAAGTCTTCTTCATTAACCTTTTGTAGCATGTCTTCCTTGCACACTTGTGTTGCTTTGTTGATCATCAAATGTATATTGGTAGAGATACTTGGAATTTCGATCATCAAATGTTTGTACTTCAACCTTTGACAATATCGCTACTTCAACTGGATCAATCAGTGTTCCTTTGTCGACTTTGGTTCCTTGTTGACACATAGATCTAACTTTGGTTGTGTTTTCTTTCCATCCTTCAACTTCTTGATTTGTGTAAGCAAACTTTGATTATGCTTCCTTAGACAAAAGATTTCTTCCTCAATTTCTGATTTGTCGACTGTTTTTAATAAGTTCCCCCCTGCCCCCTCCTGAGATTTTTTTTGTTTTTTTCCCATTATTTTTAATGTTTACAATCCCTACTTAGTACTACTTCGAAAATAAATCAATGTATTTAGTATTTGCATTGCACAATCATGAATATACATCAAATGAATTATTATTGTTGGTATTTTTATTTTATTTTTATAATTTTAGAGACGTCCCCCGTGAATTTCCCCAAAATTTGGGGGTGTCTCCACGCGTCCCTAATGTGTTTCCCCGCTCCTGCGCTCCCACGTCCCGGAAACTTGGGGGAACATTGAAAAATACCCTTCTATTTTCTAAAAGACCTTTTTTGGTAAATGATCCTCCTTTCTCACTTATATAAAAGAAAAAGAGTTTGTAATGTCCATTGTATACTCTTCACTTATGTATATAAACTCTTTTTGGAATTGAAATGACAAAAGGTATATTCATATACTTTGCTTCTATATCTTTCTCATAAAATATAAAGAACCAAATGAATATTTTTATCTTTAATTTGATTTGTCCTTTTATCACGATATATATATATATACAAACTTATCCCATATTTAATATGAAGCCTTCTCACAAGTTAAAATGAAGTCAAGCGATGCGACTTCTCCTAAGCTGTCACAGTGCTTCTTAATCACGATTCGTTCCTCTTCCTCTCTCACCAAACTAAAATGTGATGATCTTCAATCAAATTTGAGATAGCTACAAGATGACGACACACAAGAAGGTAAATAAAGCGATTAATGAATGCCCTCGATTCTTGGTGAGGCAACAATTTCCGTTTTCAAAGCATTCTAGTGGACCCTACAAATTTTGGCCCCAATTCTCTTGGTTGACCAAAAACCAATTAGATGGACGACTTCTACAAATCTACAAAAATCAATAACCCATTTCTCAAATGGCTCAAGATCATTGACGGGGAAGAGAGGCATCTCATCCCTGCGCAACGACTTTCCCATTTGCTGGAAAACATCACATTGTTGCCATACATCTTAGCTTCTTGGAACAATGAAGGCCACCATAGCCCTACACGCAACACCTTATGTGCAGTAGCCTTCCCTGCATAATGTCCTCCAGCTATGCCTTCATGTGCCCCCCCCGAGGAGAAGCGACCTTTCATGTTCCAACAAACATCTACGTAGTATGCCATCAGCTTCCAGCTTATAGAGCTATCCTGCAATCAACTGGAAATTTGCGCTGCATGTAACTAGTTGTCTACATTGCGCAACTATGTATTCTGCCAACACACAAACATAAGCCAAGAATGTTGTTATATCATTGAATTGATCTGGTACCGCCTCAATAAGAAACAACTGCACGTCTGGGAGACCATCATCCAGACTTCCTCCTTCCTCACCAGATTCTAGTCTAGACAGAGATGATCTGGACCAACATTATGATTACCTAGCTTGACAACAACTTCAAATTCAAACTCTTGGAAAAGGAGCAACCATCGACAAATGCACCTCCCCAACACTGGCTTGTTGACCAGAAACCTTAACGCAAAGTGGTCTGTGAAAAAGCTAAAGGCACTCCCCAACAAGTGGTGTTGGTACTTTTGCAAAGCGTGTATACCATCGCCAAGCCTTCTCGTATAGTTTTTCTCGATTGTAGATAACTTTCTGCTAGCAAAGGAGATGAGATGATCTATGTCTCCTTCCCCGGGCTAGGCTAGGACTACTCCCAACGCTATCAAAGATGCATCCATGTACATATGAAATATGCGCGTCTAATCTGGAAAAATGAGAATCGACGCAATCTCCAAATTCTCCTTTGGAGTGTCCAATGCCTGCTGACACTCCGACGTCCATTCATACTTATCTTCTTTTCTCAACAGCTCCTCCAAAGGTGCTATTATGCTAGCATAATTACTGATCAACTTTCTATAGTAGCTAGTATCTCCCAATGTTGCGCGCAGGGCTTTCACATGTGTTAGGGCCGACAGATTAACTATGACTGCAATCTTTGTCAAGTTGACTAACAAACCTTCCTCGCACACATGTACCAACAGTATCCCAAATGGAGTACAAAAAATGCATTTCTTCAGGTTCAATGAGATCTACATCTGCCTACAATGATCTAACATAAGTCGTAAGACCTATAGGTGATCCTTCAACATACTGAACATGGTTTAGTCATCCAAATAGACTTCCAAAAAGTATGCATGAACTCTTCGAACACGGCTACCACTATCCTGGAGAACACAATTGGCACGTTCTCCAATCCAAAGGGCATCACATTGTAGGCAAAAGAGTCCCACTCGATCGCAAAAGTGGTTTTTGTGTGATCCTCCTCTATTGTCCGCACCTGATGATAACCAAAGAATCCATCAGTGAACGAACATGCTTTGCGCCCCCCTACATTCTCTAGCACCTCGTTTGTGAAAGGTGTAGGGAACGGGTCATGTATACATGCTGCATTGAGGTTGAACAGTGTTACCACCTAAGTTGTACTTAGGTGGACTCCCTGTGAACCTTAGAAGACTTGAGCAACTTACATTGTTCATTGCCAGTGTTCTAAAATCCATCAGGCCATATTTATGGCCCTTTTTAAAATTTGCATGTCCAGACCCCCATGGGGGGAATTGTAATAAGTTGGTCTAAGCATGATACTTTTGTAAAAGGATTGGCCTAACTTAGGTTTAGCTATCAAGAGGATACTCTAGAGTGTATTTTCCTTAGGAATTATGCGTTGCGCTTCAGTGGCATATAATTCCTGAGTTTTTCACTCGCACCTCCAAAGCTGGAGTATTTACCATGGTGGTCGAACCTAGGGAGGTTATTAAAGTCTATGTGTTTATGTACTTTTAACATGCTAGCCATCAATAATAAATCGTATGGACATACACTAGGGCCCCTAGGAGTTTGAGTCAGTTTCGATAAAAATAATTTTTTCCGCAAAATTAGACCATTTTAATGGTTTAATTGGAAAATTACAAAGTGTAATAAAAACATGGCCTGGAGGCGGAATTTGGCATAGGGATGCTCGCTTTCACGCTCAGAGCATCCTCTTTACGCTGGGTCCCAATCTTCCTATGTTTCGGATGGTTAAATTATCATTCAGAGCATTTTTCCTTATCAGGCCGACAAAATGGCATTTTAATGCTAAATATGCAACAAATTGCACCATAATATAAAAAATGGCAATTAGCATGTGCAAATTGAGGTGGCAACTTGTCACATGTGGAGGGCGAGTTCTTTAAAAGCATAAAGCATGTGTTTGGAAGTCAAATCTTGGAGATAGCAATTGCTAAATTGAAGGGATGCACCCCTCTCTCACTCTTCACGTGAAGCACATGTGGCAGCATTCCATTGTTTGGGTGGTGTTTACAATGTGGAAGGGAGGCGCCCTTCCTATGTGGCGGCTAACTCATGGCTTGGCACATCAATCAAGAGATCTTCACTCCTTGTTCTTTGTAATGCGCCCCCTCCTCATGGACTGCACCCTCTCCTCTTTTGGGCGAGTTCTTTACGTGGCAGTGATCTTCGGCATTGGGTGGAGTTAACCAGGCTAAATGGGAGCGCCTCTCTTAAGTGGCAGCTATCCCATGGATTGGGATCAAAGATTGGATTGGGATTTGAGATCCCTTTCTCAAGGAATGCACCCCCTCTTCATAAATTACCCTACCTCTCTCATTCATCTATAAAAGCGAGGTCTCTACTACTAGTTAAATTAGTGATAGAAGGCATAGAACCGATGCTCCTGTGTATTGTAATTTTTGTTTCAAGTAATAAGATTGAATACTTTGGAGGTCAATTTGGACTCTTGGTTCCATGCATGCACAATTTTCCGGTTGAGGTGACATCCTTCTGAGTTTTATTTTTGTTTTTATGCAAGTGAATGTTTAGATCTAGCTATTGTAGAACAAACATTTACTATTGATAATTTGTTTTTATATGAGCATGCTATCAAGGTTTAAGAGTAATACTAGTATTTGGTTGTACAACATATTCTCTTGCTTTTGATTGATGAGCATACTTGATTTAACTTCGTTTGTGTGAGAACTTTTTTGCAAGCTCTGTAGGAAGCTTCAAGGTGAAGGGATCTTGGATCTAGGGTGATTCCACTTTCTCTCCATCACATTCAAGCTTCGGATCTACAAGTTACTGATCCACACTTCCTCCTTCTTCATCTTGTTCGCATAACAAGCCTTGAGCTTGAGGTTTGCTTCAACTATCTCTCCATTTGCTAAAAAAATTCTTTGGTTACTTGGTTACTATAAGCTTGGTAAGAGATAGATCTCATTTTCATTTGCAAAATCAAACATCTCCTTTTACCTTAGCATCAAAATCAGATCTAGAAATAATTCATTTTCATATTAAAAAAACTAGATCTAGATCCAACTTTTTCTATACTTGCATATGTTAAAAGTTTCCAATATTTTTGCGAGTATATATCTTGTGTTTTTTATGTAATTTTATATGATCTAACTACTAATTTGCAGCATTTTAGCTCGCTGGTTTTTAGCAGGTCCGTGACGAAAGTAGGCGTATTTGTGACCAAAAACCATCAAAAAGTGCAAAAACATTTCCGGTGGACCCCCATCCACTTGTATATGATTGTAAGCCCTTAGATCCAACTATAAGTGGACTAAGTAGCACTTCTTTTTTGCTTTAATTGTAATTATTAAACGAGAACAGTGGGATACTCAGTGCCCATACCACAACCCGCGTGGGGGGATTTGCATTTTGTCAAAATTTTGTGAATAAATTTTTCTAATAACACAACATACACACACACTTTTCCTTTCGCAGGGTGTATACTTTAATTTAATAATTTTGCTTTCACTTCATTTTTTAATTTTTGCAAGTGTAGATTAGAAATAACACAAAAACCTCGTTGCCACGAAGTATGCTCTCACCACCACACAAAGGCTTTGCCGATTAGTGGTGGATGATCAGAAAAGTGACACATAGTTTTGTGTTGCTTTACTTATGTTTTAAGCTTTGAAGATTTTCTTTTTATACAATCTTTAACCGGAATAAACATTTGGCTTACATATCAAAGTATATTCTTTCCCCTTGCGGCCATCTTGCCTGGGCCTGTGGGAAATCAGAAACGATTGTAGCCACTTCTTTAATCTTTCACATTTAAGCTAATAACTCACCTTAGAAAATATACAGCTCCTAACATAGTGGAAATCCGGCACTACTTATAATTGAGATTTGTGTGGGGAAATTTATCAGAGGAAGCGGGAACAACTAGGAGGCGACCTCAGGGCACAATTAGGCTACACCCTTGTCGGTGTAGTGTTGAACACCGCCCTAGAGACTCCATTCTAGCCCACACGTTCTCGTGAGGAGCCACCATCTTTTGATTTCCTTACATTCCTCCCTGTACCTCACGATATCTCGGGAGTTCCCCTTTTTCCCTAAATAATTTCGAACCATTAATAATTTAAAAGTAACCAAGACACAATTGCAAAACATTTCTCTTTCAAAAACAATTTTTATATCTTGTATATTTGACTCCACAAGGCATTGGTCCACAACAAGCTATTAATTTATTTGCTTAATATCATTGTTGTGCTATCTATATTGGTTGTCATTTTATGTCGCTAGTGAAAGCTTTTTTTTAAACTATTTTGCAAAGCAATCTTGGAAACTTTTTTAATCATAAAATTCTTTAAACTCCTAAAAAAACATCCTTAACTAATACACCGAAACATTCTAAGAGCCTTAGAAACATTTCGTAGGGACTACCCCCCTTGGCTTCAATTAGAAGTTGGCCTAAACGAAGGAGTCAAGATCAGGTGACAGCCTTGACTTGAGACTTGCCCCCAAGGGCACACCGTGCAATAGCATAGATTTTTGTTGCGTTAACCAGGTGAGCATTCTGGCAGCAACACACAGCACAGATGCACACAGATGCGGATTTCTCAGGTCTTCTTATCCTAGACCACCATTGGACTAATCCACTATGATTCCTCCACAAGGAATATGATCCTTACATCCAACATGCGGTCTAGCCCTTTGCGCACTTTCTCCTTGTACCAGGGGTTCAATCTATATGGTCTTTTCTTGACCGGCTTTGCCCCTTCCTTTAGTTGGATCTTCATTTCTTCGAGTGCTCATGCAATCCCCTTCATCTCAAAGAAGTTGCGCAGAAAAAGATCTTCATACTCTTCCAACGGGTCAACTATCTAGGTGACTATCTCATGGTCCCAGTAATCTCCTATGATGGCCATCTTGGGCTCCTCTTCAATGCCAATGTTATGCTTTTTGTCTTGAGGGGCTCTCAAAACTCTGGCATAGTGTTGGAAGATGGCTCATCCTACACCGTACGTTCTCCAAAAGTTTCTTTGATTTGTATGCTGCGTGGATCCTCATCTTCATTAGGCCCCTTACTTTCAACCTTCCAGCAGTATATTTGTTTGTTCAACCTTGCCAAGTCCTAATGATAATCGCAGACGATCCTCTGCCTCAAATCTTGCTGTGGTTTTTCTCCAAAGATTACCTACTTGATCTGGTGGAGAACTTTGGTCATGTTCGGATCTCTAGTACTGAACTAGAATGTGGCAGTGAATTCAGTAGACACCTTCTCCCAATCCTTTGTCTACCTTCTTCTTTCTTGTTGAACATACCAACTACGTGGTATGACATCCAATGTATGGTAGAATCCGTGCACCCATTGACTGCACGGTACACTATTCATCTCCCATCTCTGCTAACAAAATTCAAGGTGCTCTATGGGGTTTTCAATTCCCTTGAATCTGTTAAGAAGCTCCAAGTCTGTGGCAGTATAGAACCTCTCCTTAAGGCATGTCTCCATAGCTTCCCTGCTGCTCAGCTCCTATTTGTGTATCTTCCACCATCGCGTAGGCGTTCCTCAAGTGACGGCATCCATTGTTCTACACATCGGTCCTCTGGAACTTGAGCTTGCATCCGTTCAAGGAAAGCATCTACCTTCTCTTTTCCATCAAGCACTAGTGGGTCACGCAGCTCTGACCCAATCCAATGCACAGACTTTGTAATGCGCGCACATCACCTTGTGGATTGTTCATACAGTTGGTTCTACCAACAATCCATCGAATCTATGTCAAATGAACAAACACTGTGCCAACTGATCTCTCCATCCGCCATGGGGTTTATATAGTCCTCTTTTCTGGCAGTAACATTATATATGTTCTCTATCTCCACACTGTCAATGTCCTCCTGAATCGGCTCTGTATATCTTTCTCCTTTTGTGGCATCCAACAGAGCTACCACATGTAGTTCCTTCAATTCATAGGACATGCGTCTCTACTTTAGGTTTAGAATCACATTACTATCAAATGCCCAATCTACCCCCAACAACATTGGGTATAGTTCAATATCCTCCAATATTTTAATCAATTCAAATTCCACCATTATCTTTACTCCTACGGCGTTTACTTCCACATCGGTCAACCTTCCAATGGGGAACACTTTGTACTGGTTAGCTAGTCTGAGTTGTATGGGAGACCATACCAACTTTGGCTTGCCCATCAACTCCCAGGCATTCTAAGGAAGAATGTTCACATATGCCCCTAAGTCGATCATAGCATCTTTCATTTCTTGCCCCTAAGTCGATCATAACATCTTTCATTTCTTGCCCCTAAGTCGATCATAACTCAAGGGACAGAATGAATTCGTTCCCAATTCTTCTTTTCTTGCCCACTCTGTGCACATTCCTTTCAGGAAGTGACACAGAAATATGTTCTTCGGCTTCAACAAACATTAGTAACTCTGCAAGCATATTGGTTACTTTATTAACAACATGAGGGTCATTCAATATATTTACACAACTTTGCAAAAAGGTACTTACTAGATCTTCCTAGTGACTTTTGTACATTCCTCCAAGCTATTCTCCTTTGCGTTGTATAGCTTTGTGGTGCGCATTGCGCCTCAAATCTTCATTGCACATGTTGCGCAGTAGTTCGTCTTCACACAGTCTTCTCCTGTGATCCTCTTCATCGTGTAGTCTGTAGAATTCATCTTCTTGACGTAGCCTGTCTTGGCACAAGTCTTCCTCTTGCTATGCAACTTCCTCTACTGCTCTTTGTGCCTCGCGCAGGATCTGTAGTTGGTCCTTTGCTTGGAACTTGGGTGGAGGATGTTGAGCTTTCTTTATCTTTTGCCCTATTGATACTCCAATACTGCAATTTCCTAGAAGATCTTCACCCATCCGGGCGCCTCCTTGAGTCACTATATTTACTTACGCTAGATCTTTTCCATTGTTCCCTTTCCTTGGTACAGCGATCACCATGTTACAGCGACCTTTCTTATCCTCCCATTTCTTCAACAAGTCCAAACAATCCTCTATTGCATGATCTGTGCTATGGCAATATGCACACAGAGCACGAGGTTTATTACAAAATCTCACTAAGTGGCCTGTCTCTCCACAGTTAAATCAAATTACTTGTCTTCCACCGCCACCATAGCCTCTTCCACGGCCACGAAACCCACCGCCTATTGCTCCTTGTTGCCCTCCCAGATTATGTGTTATGTTCTCTTCTGCACCTTGAACCCGGTAGGCGTCGATTGTATCATCTTTCATCAATTGTAGAGCGCGGCAGTTATTCACGTCATGGCCAACAGACTTCCAAAGCTCACAGAATGGTGCATGCGCAAAGATTTGATACTTTTGCAAAGTCGGGCAATTGGGAGGTGCATGGCCCCATGTTCTACAAATATCGCACCACTCAGACTTCAACGCTGCAGGAAAAGGATTAGGCGCATTGGTACCCAAATAATTATTCAGTGTTGAGCATTCATTCTTGTGGTGACCTTCTGAACTGCAGAAGCTACACCATACACTTTCTCTGACTGCTTTACCAGTAGATAGTTGTTGTAGTTGCATGGTCAGCGCAACAAACTTCATCTGAACCTACGCCATTCCTAGCGATGCCTCCCCACCAGGAGTCGCTTCCATCCTGATTACAATCTCGAGAGCATCTGACTAAGTATTCACTTTTTGTTGTGTCAGGAGAACTCTAATGTGTGGCAACAGACCCGCGATGAACCATTCACGGTGCTACACATATAGGATCTGAAAACTCAACTGATCCAACAAAATATTGAACCATTGGTCGTAGTCCCAGACGAACTCACCAACTTTTTGCTTGATCTCCTTAATCTCAGTAATACACTGCGATTCAGACTTCAACTTCTGGAATTCCTTCAAAAGATCAATTTTGATTGTAATCAATGATCGGGTTTGACCTACGGAGATAATGGTCTTTCACTTCATATACCAAGTCAGGGCTTTGTCTCTGAATGTGGTCTCCAGCTACGCGATCTTAGCATCCTCATCTGTGATATTCTTCACAACCCATATCGCCTCGCATGTAAACCAATGGGCATCATCTTTACTTGTTCCATGGAACGCAGCAATCGTAGGGTAGAATCAAATGTGGTCACCATCCTTGTAGGGTGGACTGAAACGTCTACTTGTGACTGGTGGATTTGGAACAGTACTACTGTGTCTTGAACTCTGTAGATTTGGGTTAACCCCCTGTGCAGGTCTAACTTGAACTTCTCTAAATTCTAGTTCGGCTTCGAGTCTTTCTTCCCGCGCAAACTCAAGTAATAATCAGCTTTTCTTGATTCGATAGAGAATGCTGGGGGCTCGGGCCAAAGAGTGAGTTACCTTCTAGCGCACATCTTCTGACAATGTTGGGTCCAGGGGAGCTCAAATTCAGCTACGCAGTCTCTCGTACGATCATGCAAGTACTTCCATTAGTCTGACAATCATTTTCTTGCACATCTCCTTGATTCCTTCTTTCTTCTAGCCTCAAGGGTGGGATATCACTGTTCTCATCGAAGCTCTCATTGTATTCCATTCCACGCCTCTTGCAAGGTCTCTCATCTTTTGAGCACTCTTCTTGCCCAAACTCTGTGCATCCTTCTACCTAGACTCTGCACATTCTCTTCGCGCAATCCATCTCTGACATTCTTCTTTCCTTTCTGATCTGACTTATCTTTCCCCATCAGCTACTTTTCTTATTTCTTTCTTCCGATTGCTTGTCTTGTCTCAGCTCTTCTTACATGTATTTTCTCCATCTAGAGCGTCTGCTCTTCTAGATCCATTACTGCCCCTAGTGGTTCTCCCACTTCTTCATGCCCCACCCCTACAATGCAGGGCTTTTGTTGCCATGCTATCGGGTCCATTGTCATTAGCCCCTTCTCAACGAACAACATCTTGATCCACAGTGGAATATGCTTCAAGAACCTCTTTCTTGAACCTTCTTTGAATCTTTCCTCTGCACAGCTATATGATTCACTGGATCCTATAGCAAACTCTATAATATATCATTCTTTCACACGCAAGAACTAGAAATCAACAGCTCTGGACCAGGTATTGTCTAAATCTCTCAATTCTTGGATCTTTTCCTCAGTCCAGACTATTGGCCAAGGTGCATTCCAGGTACTATTTATCTCAAACTGCCTCTTCATGCATTCATACAGCAAAATAGGAAACTCGCAGAAGAAAATTTCATGCAAATCAGAGTAAATGTACCTTTCTTTCCAATCTTGAGACAAGATCCGCAGTCCCCTAGTCTCTTTTTGAGCGAGTTCATCCTCCTTGGTTTCCAACCATTGTTCAATCTTGTCTTTGGTAGGCTTCAACCTCATCACTTCATCCTCCTAACACAATCCCTATCAAGTCCTGACAACGAAACCATTATTCGCTGCAGCTTATCAAACCCATTGTTCAACTTATACGACCAACAAAAACCCCATATGCATCGGCATTTTCAGTACTCTACGAACTGAGTAAAGTCTCACTCAAGATGTGCACAAAAAATTACACAAAAACTTGAATCAGGGTTGCGCAGGAAGGACTAAGTTTTTTCCACTCATCATTTTAACAGTTCTACTTTAAACATCCATCAAACTATTCACTCCACAAGCATTCATCATTCAACAAATACACACTCCATAGACAATTGCTCATAAAAGACATTGCGTAGAACATATAAGAAACAAGAACTTCATTCCATTAATCAACAAAATTAGGGTATCACCATACAAAGTACAAAACTCAGCTCAACAGCTTAGACTTCTTCATACATCAATTCTTACCATGAACCAGGATTACATCAGACTTACTCCATAAGCGCAAAGATATATCAACTAATGGGAACCTACAAAATACTATCTCTCTAAACAACCATGGAACAAGAACAACAACAACAACAAAGAACCCCAACCCTTTACAAAAATGAGCCTTATATAGGCTAAAGGTTCCCAAAACTACAAGTTGTTACCGACGCGCAGTTGCTAACTACTTTCTATTTAGGCGAAACAGATTCTAGCTTGTCTAAGTCGACACACAGTAACCGATCAAAACTTAGGCACCAACAGTCCCTAGGATAGGATTGCGAGGCGATGGCAATGATGGCACAAGGTGATTTGGAAGAGATAGCCTTAGCAAAACAGGGTTGTAGTTTTTAGGGTTTTTAGAACAGGCGATGGAGAGACATGAAGATCAATGCCAAAATCCCACTAGGGCAATGGAGTCAAGGTGAATCAAATGTCAAGTAAGGCCAAGAAAAATACCCTTCAAGAGTTGATCTACTTCTTTCAAAGTCAGGGGTTGGGACTATGTCACTCACCCAATGAGGATAAACAATGGACTTCAAGGCCTACAAGAAATGTCCCTAGCCACCCAAGATCAATTATGGAGAAGAGAAATACCTAGAAACCCTTGCCAAGGAGCCAAATGCATATCAAGACAAGGTCTAAAATACTCACCCAAACCATCAAAGGAGAATGTGCAAGCCAATAGCCCAAGATGCCCTCCTTCCAAGAGTTATCAACAACTATTCTTTGGATCAATCATGAGAGGTTTCTAGAAGACTTGAACATTCCAGCATTAACCCTTAAGCATAATAATAGAACCAAGAAGAAGAAACTTCAAGAATTGACAACACTTTTCACCACATAGAAAGAAAACTTAACACCGTAAATGCACAAAAGAGAGATACATCGATGAAGCTCCAAAGAGAGATACATCGATGAAGCTCCAAAAGAGAGAAAGCTCTCAAAGTCCAACCATGAAATGAAATGAGGAAATAGCTCTCTATTTATAGGAGAGGGTAAAACTTCCTTTGCATAAAATATCAATTGTTTCCTTAGATTTAGCCTAGGGTGGGGTAAAATAATACAAAATCGCCACTTCGAGCAATTAATTTCTAATCAATACAATAATAAAAGGTGGTCAAAGCCACTTGTATAATGATGAGATACATGGGGCCCCTAACAAAGAGGAATGTCTCCAACAAGCAAGGATCAAATGGTTGTTGATGATGCCACATAGCCTCCAAGAGTCCAAAGGCTCCTTCAACATGAGGACTTGTCCATATAGAAGTCCAACCAATCAAACCATGCCCATAATGATGTCCACAAGCAACCTCAAAATAGAGCTCTCTCATGCAAATCGAAGTCATCAAATGTGGTCAACAAATAGAACCGATTCAACATGGCATGTGTAAAAAACCGTGTTCATGCTTCACGTGAGGTAAAATGAAAGGCCCTTTATAATATATTATTACATCTCCTTCATGTATGTAATCCTCTCAATCATATTTTCCATCCAATGCACAGTGAGAGAAAGGGCAACTCAACATTAAGATGATAATATTATTTTGTAAATATGTGTGATACCATGGGATCCCTTTTTAAGTGGGCGACTATGTCCCACAAATATGAGACAGGCTAACCCCTAATAAGCATAAAGTAACATGGTCGACCAATTTTTATAAATGGTCCATTGCTCGATCAATTTTATTTACTTCCTAAAAGAAACCTTTATAAATGAACAAAGGAGATTTCCTCGCGTGCAAGCATATTTGACCCTCAAAAATTATGTGCCAGGCTCATCCCTACTCCACAACCTCATGCAATTAACATATAGCTCCACAATTGATCACGGACCCACTAGATACAAGCTTCAAATGCTGAAAACGAATCAGTTATGCTACTGTGACACTATCCAAGGTAGAAGACGACACCTTCAGGGAAGAGAAACTTCCACAGGTAGCTGTTTTACGGATATAAACAAGTGTAAATTCTTCCTCTGCTGCAATAGGCTGTGACCACTGACATGTGGTATTTTGGGTCATCAAATGGGAAGAATGTGCCACATATCAAGGGCGTTCACTTTGCTGCATACTAGGGCACACCTTCAATCTTCATGCAGATCTGCACATGGTTATCCTGAATATTAGTCACCTGTGACACCTAAGAGTACACACATACTAGGCTTGAAATACCCAGGCTGGATCAGCCATTAAAGTATTCCATGCTGCAACTCAGTTTGAGAGAAAGAAGATTAATTTGAGAGAGATCAAGCCACATAGTTTCTTGATGTAATGCACCCAATCCCATGCCCTGTTTCCTATAGCTCTTCAATCTTTCAGATCTGATCTATGCCACCAAAACTTACAGCCAACAGTCTGTATGGAGTGATGAGATGCTTGTCGACGACTCTCTTGATCTTGAAATACTCCTCAGAATGTTAGTCTCTAGTCCTATCATGCTCACAGATCCATGCTATAATGCTACTATAAACAGATCTGGAAATGTGTCGTTGTCTTCAAAACTGCATTCCTCGTGACTGCTAGGAGTATACTACAGGAAATAGGTGATGCCAAGACCTGCTTTGAGATGCCACTTAAACTTCCAAGATGCCTATTTACTCTGTCCTTTGGCTGAAGGTGTGGCTGCTGTTCCATTACTGGTCACTGTAGGTCTGTCACTAATAACCGCCCAGGATTGAGGTATACTGCTGTAGGTGACGTTTTAGCTAAGAGAACAGGCCCAGATGTGATTGATGATCCTCGTTATTGCTGTTGTAGTGCCCAGCACTATCGTCCATCATCTTCCAGGCTACAAACAAACCCAAGACTGCTGCAAGAGGGTATAATAAGGCCAAAACATACCCAGGACTTCTGCAACAGTGCCCAGAACAGCCTAGAACACTCATTTCTGAATTAGAGCACAGCGATGTGAAAATCTGGGTAACAGGTGCCAACATGTTTAAGCCCTCCATGGCAATCTTATCAAACAGAATCCAGATCCAAAATGTATTTGGTGACAGCAGTATATCTGCCCTATCTTCCTCAAGATCAACGTTTAAACCCTTAACAATTTAAGCCTTAACTTATGTCAAATCAGCAGGACATACAAGTGCTGGAAATTAACAATCATGAAGACAATGTTTGCTGAAAATCAAATCTGCAATAAGACGATTTTGAACAGCTGAAACTACGCAAGAACTCAATTTCTCTCTGGTTACTCCCTTTGTCAACATGTCTGCAAGATTTTGGCTAGTATGTATCTTTTCCATTTTCAACAATTCATCTTCTAGAACAGATTGTATGAATCGGTACTTGAGTTGTATATGTTTAGTCTTAGAATGGAAAGTTGAGTTCTTTGCAAGATGAATGGCACTTTGGCTTGTTATCACATACATTGTAGCTGGAGCTACTATGATGTAGATTGGATTTCTCAAATCCATGAGCTAGTCCTTTTGTTGAGATGAGCACATTGATCATCGGGGGTGCAGTTATTTTTGAGCCAGCAGCAGCAGCTTTCATCCTTGTCATGACTGATCCTGCATGAGCCCATTGAGATGATTCTGGTTTGGTCATGGTTCATTTTACAGATGAGCAGAGCAGTTGGCCGATATTGTTCTTTTCCCCATATTCAATTACAGGTGATTTCAGAGGCAAGTATATGGTTGAGCAAAGGTATATTGCATATGGATGTTATAGTTGTCTCTATAGTTTATTTTAATTACTGTGACTATGCATGTTTTACTAACAGTGGCATTTGAGTTATATTGTTTAAAACATGTATTTTGAGTGGTCAAAGAGTCCCTAGTGCAAGGCCATTATATATGCTCGCTAGTATTGCCTACCTTACACAGGCTTACTTTTATTCATGCTTTGGTGGCACCACCTTTTCATTTCCTTCCATTCACTCATCTCTTCCATCATTTGCTTTAGACCCTGACTTGGACCTGGACTAGTGAGATTGAGGACCCCCCCCAACTTATGCCTCTGTTTTGGATAGACTCCATGTTTACTTTATGTCTTGGCTCTGGAGTGTGTGGCTTGGTCCCTTCTAGTCTGCTTGTATGATGCCTTGTGGATCAGTTGTGTGGCCAGTGTCACCAGAATGTCCTCCTTTAGTCCTCGAAAGCAAGTACTCCCCTAAAAGCATCATATCACATAAATGCTATATCTAAATGGATGCAAAGTCGACTACAAATAAAGTGTTTTTAAACACTAACAAATCAAAGCAAATAAATCTTTTGTAGCTAGTCAATGGCCAAGGGATGAGCACTCATCCTTTGTATGATGTAAGGCCATTTGCCCCTACAGGGCAACAAGGTGCTAACTCCATCGCACCTATAGACGGTGGCGGGCAATGGTGGTAAGGTCGAGTCATTATCTGAGGTCCACAAGACTATTCAAGAAACCTTCCCTTGGAGGCTAGCTAGTGAAAGATAGATAAAGTTAAATGTTAAATGTTAAATTTTGCAAAAGCTATCAAAATCAATGCAATAAAGGATGCTTGTCTAGAACCTACTGGAAACTTTCCAAGCACTCTACCCATTTGTGAGGTACCAACATTCCCTAGTGTCTTCTATCCTTCATATGACTAAGTGGTTTCCCTACTCCCTTCTGTCCGAGAGATCACAGTGTCAAGGTTACCAAGCCGATTCCCTTTGTCCTAGCGTTGTTTCATCCACCTCACGCATCCTAGCAGTCTGCTTAAGTCTGTGAGTGAGCATATGTAGGGGGCTTCATGAAAGACTTGATGGTTTCTCTAATACAGGTTATATTATTATGTGTTTATGATGGCCACTGTTATGTTTTGCATGTTATAGTCTAGTTATTAACATAAACTTGTGAGCATTATTCATCTAGTGTGCATACAGGATTATCCAGATTATTGCTTAGCCTTCAGTTTGAGTATTTTGACTTGGTCAAACCTAATTTGACCTAGTCAACATATTTCCCGAGGCAATGACTACAATGTTTGAGATTGTACATTTGTTCTCCAAATGTATCTAGTACACCATTTCTATGCTCAGTTGGTGGTTTTTGGCCATTATACAACAGTTTCATGGTTTATTATTGGATATGGTGTTGGGCTTCAAATGCGTATCTAGATGGATATATGTGGTATTTGTAGTCACTATTGATGGATTTGGTGTCTCTGATTCATTTGGTGCACTCAAATGTGGATTTTGCGCAAAGGAAAATGACTTATTGATGCTTCGATTCTTCAGCATGATGAACTGGCATTTTATTCACTTGAAAAATGACCATGGCTTCTCCAGAAAAACCGATTTGGCTAATGTGGGCTAGGAAAGGGCTAGGGGATGAAATTTATGATATGATGAGGTTCTACATGCATGTTTCATGCATTTTATCTATCACAGGAGGATTTCACATGTTTTATCTTGGTCCTAGGGAGGATGTATTCCTTGGGGGAGCACTCTTTCATGGCTATTGGATGCATCATCATGTTATATTTCATATCATTGTAAAAGGAGACTCCCAAGGTGAATCAAGCCCCTATTGGCCCCCCTTACCATGTTGTCACATGTTATATCATATTATTATGTTGTATTTGCCTTTCCTAAGGCATTATTGGGAAAAAGTGTGCCCCCCCTTTGACTTGGTCGTCTTGATCCATGTGATGTAAAAATAAAAAGATCTCCACCGTTGATGATCACTTATTTATCTTTTAATCTCAACCACTCATTCAAAAGTTAGTTAGGGATTTGGTCCCTCTCGAATCTATTTAAGGGAGAGGACCCCTCATTGTAAAGGGACTTTTGGCTCTAGATTTTTGGTAATAGAAAGAATTTTTTTAGAAAACTGTCTTTGTTGAAGATCGTTCTTGTGCTTGATTGAAGATCTAATTCTCTATAAGACATTCCAGCACTTTGATGATAATTCCATATTATATTTCGTATAGACAATGTGTGATTGCAAGAGTGTGACTTCTCTTGGGGCGATTTTGTGGGGGAACTCCAGATCTCTCCATTTGAATGAGTTTAATAATCAAGGAGTTATTGCATTGTATCTTTGATCATTGTTAAATGCTCTTTGGTTCATCTTGCATCATTTATCTTTTCTCATTGTAAATCAAATCTCATTCATAGTTTGTGTTTGCAGGGGAGAGGGCGCATTGGCTCAATTGGGCAAATTGATTTCATCTTGGATCTCATCATTTGGGATGGAAATTGATGCAAAGAGGTTAGAGCATCATTGCACTTAGCATCTGCAAGACATTCAGGTAAGTTCTCATCCATTTTCTCTTGTTTCAAGCTCTATTCCATTAGTTTATCTTGAAAATTTACATCAAAACCCTAAGTAAAAAATTATAAAAATCCTTTCTAAGTTATTTTACTTCCCCCCAAAGCTACAAGGGTTCTCTGAGGCATCATCCTTAGGGGACTACATATGCCCAACAGGAAAGACACTCATCTTTTGGCCATTCACCCTCCTAGGGTTTGCCCATTCTTCCTTCATTTTGTGATCCAGTTTTGCTTGTGAGCTTAGATATTGCCATATCCTTTCTCAAGCTATCATAATCAAGTATTAGTAAGCCCTAATTCTTTCTCAATTCACCATTCTGGGTATCTCATTAATTTCCACCTTCAATCCCTCAGGATAGTGGAATTGGTTACCGAAACTAGCACTTAGATACTGGATCTTCTGTTAAACTTCAAAGTCACTAAAAAAACATATTGGGTTGTTTATTTCATACTCATAAGCCTCCCAACTCGAGTATTATTCATCTAGTGGCTTTACCCTTCAAATCTAGGGTTTCATTAATTACACACCTTACATATTCTATTGTCTTAGTCTGATCTGGTGTTTTAGCTTTAGGTCTTTCCTTCTAAGATAGATCAAGGATTCCCCCTTTGTCACTTGGCTTTCAGTGGCATAAAGTGAAGAGAATCATGATTGGCATGACAACCAATCCGTTCCGAAAGTCAGGATCCTCTTAGGTCACCTCTTCAGTTGCCTAGCTCCTCTACCATCCTGAATAGGATTCATCTCAAAGGGGCAACTACAAGTTGCATGATAACATGGTTGTCACTGTACAACGTGTTATTCTCCTGCTTCTTACCCAATTCCTCCATGAACCTTTGTAGCCAAATCATCTCTTTACTAACCTCTGTACGAGTTTCGAAAACCAACTTAATGTTGTTCCACCTACAGTAAAAACATATCCTGTGGTGCTCCTCCTATTTTTATCACCTTCCATATCTGCATCAACATATCCCTGTAGAACAATGTATGAACCTCCAAAACATAATGCATTAGTAGTGTTTCTCAAATACCTGAGAATCCACTTTACTGCCTCCCAATGCTCTTTACCTAGGTTGTTCATATACTTGCTCACAACTCCCACTGCATGTGCAATATTTCGCCTTATGCACAACATGGCATACATCAAGTTGCCAATTGTTGATGAATAGGGAACCTTGGACATGTATTCCATCTCTTCCTGTGTCTTGGGACACATCTTAGTTTGAAATGGTTGTCCAAAAGTGTACTAACTGGTTTGAATTCTGCATTCTAAACCTCTCCAACACCTTCTCAATGTACTCACCGTAAGACAATGTCAATTTGTGATTTTTCATGTCTCTTGTTATCCTCATACCAAAGATTTGCTTTGCAGCACCCAAATCCTTCATCGCAAAGAAATTAACTAATTTCCTTTAGACCACATTTATATCCTGCATGCTAAACCCTACAACAAGCATGTCATCTACATACAATAACAAGATAATAAAGCTTCCATTATCTAACCTCTTGAAATAAACACAATGGTTATAATGACATCTATTATAACCTTGTTCTGTCATAAACCTGTCAAATTTCAAATACCACTGCCTTGGAGCTTGCTTCAAGCCATACAAGCTCTTCTTCAACTTGCATACTAAATTCTCCTTCCCTTTGACCTCATACCCCTGTTGGTTGTTGCATATAAATCTCTTCCTCCAAATCCCCATGGAGAAATGTTGTTTTTACATCTAACTGTTCAAAATGCAAATCTTCTACGGCCACTAGACTTAAAATAGTCCTAATTGAAGTCATTTTAACAACAGAAGCAAATATTTCATCAAAATCTATACCCTTTCTTCTGTGCAAACCCCTTTACAACAAGTTTGGCCTTGTACCGTTGTTTCCCTCCATCTTCTTCTTTCAACCTATAAACCCATTTATTCTGCAATGTTATTTTACCTGTAAGAAATTGAACCAAATCCCTTGTCCGATTTCTTACCAAGGAGTCCATCTCCTCATTCATGCCTTGCTCGCACTTCTTTCTAATGTCTACCTACATTGCGTCTCCATAACTTTCTGGTTCACCAGAATCAGTCAACAATAAATAATACAATGAAGGAGAGAATCGTTCAAAACTTCAAAGGGTCTACTTAACCTGGTAGATCTTTTAACGGCACTTGCAGGAGTTTCAGGCACCTACTGATGTTGTTGTTGTACATTTTGATTCTCTGGCACCTTTGAAGTTTCATTCTCTTTGATTTCATCAAGCATTGTGTATCTTGTGTTTTCTTTTTCCTGTTTCTTTCCCTGCAACTAATCTCTATACATGACCTTTTCATTGAATACCACATCTCTACTCCTAATGATTTTGTGATTTTCCTAATCCCATAAGTGATAACCAAAATCATCAATTCCATATCCAATAAATGTACACTTCTTGGATTTAGCCTCAAGCTTTGTTCTATTTTCTTTATCAATATGGACAAATTTTTCACAGCCAAAAGTTCTCAGAAATGAGTTGTTTACCTTTTTACCTGTCCATGCCTCCTCTGGAATGCCACCATCCAAGAAGCTTGAAGGCCCTATGTTTATTGAGTAAATAGCAGTATCTGCAGCATCTTCCCAAAACTATAAGGACAACCCTACAAGCAATCGCATACACCTTGCACGCTCCATGATTGTCCTGTTCATCCTTTTTTACACACCATTTTCTTGCGGTGTTCATGGAACTGTCTTCTCTCTATGAATCCCATGGTGTGAGCAATAACTATCAAACTCCTTACCGCAATATTCACCTCCATTATCTTATTTGAGACACTTCAACATTTTTCCTGTCTCATTCTCAACAAAAGCTTTCCATTTCTTAAAAGTAGCAAAAACATCAAATTTATGTCGAATGCAATAAATCTAAGTTTTTTTAATTGCATCATCAATAAAAGTAACATAATAACGAGAACCACCTAGAGATTGTACCTAAGTCGATCCCCATACATATGTATGCACAAGCTCTAACTTTTCACTCTTCTTTTGCTTCCCAACTCTGAGAAATCTAACTCTCTTCTGTTTTCCAAACTAATCTACTTCAAATTTGGCAGCAACTTCCTTGAATGGAGAATCTGCATCCCTTCTCACTCATGTGCCCAAGCCTATGATGCCATAATATTGCATCATCCACTCCTGTAGAAGCTAAAGAGATAGAATAATCAGTATTATGAGGACACAAATACAATGTGCCTACCCTTTCTCCTCTTGCTATTACCAGTGCTCCTTTGACGACCTTCCACCATGTTTCTCCAAATATAGATAAACAACCTTGATCACCCAACTACCCCGTTGAGGTTAGATTTATTTTCATATTAGGAATGTGCCTTATATCTTTCAGCAGCCATTGGCCTCTATTCTTTAACTTTCACTCTATCATACCCATGCCAACAATATTCAATAGATGATCATCACCCAATAAAACATTTCCATGATTACTTGGAACATAATCTTTAAAATATTTCCTATGTGGTGCGGTATGCAATGAAGCTCCTGAATCTACTACCCAGTAATCACTAGTATTATCTAATGAAAGAATCAAAGCATATTGTAACACATCACCTGCTACATTTGCTTCCTGAGTAGTCTCCAGTTGTCCATCTCCTTTATTCTTTACAGATCTTTTGTCTTTCTTCACATGTCCTTTCTTCGGGCGATTCCAGCACTCTATCTTTCCCAGTCTGCACTTCCTAGACTTCCCACGATTACTTGGGCTCTTTCCCCTCTCCCTTTGTCTTCCCCTGCTCTCCATGGTCAATGCATTACCTGATGTCTCACATGTGCTTTTTCTTCGCATTTCCTCGCCAAAAATAACATCATCAAATTTCAAAGTGTTTGAACCAGAGAAAGAGTTACTTACAACCATGACCAAGTCGTTCCAGCATTCTGGCAATAAGCACAAGATTAAAAGAGCCCTAACCTCATCATCAAAGTTCACTCCTACAGAACTTAGCTGAATAGTAACCGTATTGAATTCATTTAAATGGTCAGCAACAGAACCACCTTCTGACATCTTCATATTAAATAAACGCTTCATGAGAAATACCTTGTTGGAGGCAGAGGGTTTTTCATACAGTTTACCTAATGCCTTCACCAAATCCTCCATTGTCTTTTCTTTTGAAATATTGAAAGCCAGCGACGAAGCCAAGCACAACCGTATTGTTCATAGTGTTTTTTTGTCAAGAACCTCCCATTTTTCATCCTTCATAAACGTCGGCTTACTTGATTTTCCGCCCAAAGGTAGGAATAGATCCTTCTGATACAGATAGTCCTCCATTTCCATCTTCTCTAACTGGTAGTTTTAGCCATTAAATTTCTCAACTCTAAACTTTCCTTCTTCCACCATTGCTCCCACTCGAACCATGAACCCTTCTTTCCTACAAGTTTATCAACCAAATAGACCCTTGGCTCTGATACCAATTGTTAGAAAAAGAGGATCGCAGAGCAATAGCATAAAACAAGATGCAGAAATAAAACACATAAACACAATACAAGAGAGATGCCAATATACGTGGTTCACCCAATATGGGCTACGTCCACATAGAAATTGACAGTCCTTTCTATTATACCGTCCAACAAAACGAAGGGATACAACTTGTAGCACATCCGTTGCAACTTCCTCTTCACTCTCTCACAGTCTCATCTTTTACCAATACTACCAACCGCAATACAATTCCTCATACAAAAGAGGGTTGCATAGCATATAAAACTGGGGTACAAGCACGATTGAACAACACGAACTCTAAATCAAGAAGATAATCAGGCTCCACAACCAAGAACAACAATGTCTTTATCAATTCTTAATTGTATAGATCTGTCAATTCTCTATGGCAAGGCTATGTCAATTCTCTATTGCAAGGCTCATTCATTTCTCAATCTATAAATTCTCTATTGTACAATCATGTCAATTGTCAGTCTGTCCATTCAATTGTGCGATTATCAAATCTTAATTGTATGGTTATCTCAGCCCCCACTAATTGATCATAGGAAATCTTTGTCTCTATTGATCCTCGCATGGTACAACATCACAATAAGTAATGTAAACTATCACATGGACAAATTTCTATATACTCATTATGGGCTCCCTCAATTCCTACAAGTGATTATATATGTTCTCCCATATTCCCCAATCGCTATCTCCTCATCCCCAAGGGCCCACAATCCTCTCATTTTCTCTTCATTAGATTCCTCAATAGAATATGACTTTCACAATGACAATTTCTTGAAAATTCTCCAACATCTTTTTCTAAGATTTACTTTTAGAAACAAAATTCTCAGCTCTATTTGATTTGGGTCACCCTCATTACTCTCTAATAGTGGGTGTTGTTGTATCTCCTGGAACTGTCACTGAATTAGTCTAGTCCCTAGGTCTTCACCCACTTCCAACCTCAATTTCCTCTTGTTAGATTTTCACAATTTAATTCAAGATTATCTAGGATCTTATTTGAGAGAATAAAATGCACAGCATTTAAACACAAGAGACAAGAGACAAATATTTTCATCGAGGAAACCATAAAGGAGAAAACCTCACAACTTCCTCAGAGATATAATGAGCAACAAAACAATAGCAGAAAAGTAAACCCCAAAATAGAGATGGTCTTTAGCAGCTTCTCTCTTCTACACTTGTGAGAACTTGTCCTCCTCCTCACTAATGCGAACTTGATGAGTGAGTGAATGAGCAAATAGAGAGGAGCACCCTCTCTATTTATACTTTTACTTTCACTTGACCGTTACACCAAACAGGTCGGCCCCTAGCTATACTTGACTGGGCCGACTTCTCTAGGAGACTCTAATAACCCTAATACATGTTGACTTAGGGGTCTATTGCCCCGAGTTACAATGGAGGGTTAACCTCAGTGACTACATGACTCAAGTACAATAATGACTCTCCCGACCCGAGGAATAAACATCTCCGTCGGAGGTACAATAATAAAATACAAATACAACATAAAATAGACAAGTGAACATCTTCTAAAGTTACAATTACATTAACACTCCCTCTTAAATAGGAAGGTATTCTTGACACAATCATCAGCACAAGTCTTCGTCGTTGGATCATCAACACTGGATCGTCGTCGTCACTGCTGCTACAATCTTCATCATCTCGATCATCAATCTCCAATCTACTCGTCATAGGAAGTTCTACAGAGCCAGCCCTTTTTCATGTTGGATGTAGGCCTAGCCTCCATGTAGGTCTTCATCATCTCTGCAAGCAAGCCATCAAGTAGGTACATCTCAGGACTTTTTACATTGCCTCTGCAAAACCTGTGTACAACTCAGGACTAATTACATTGCCTTGCAAAACCTGTGTACATCGCAGGACTGATTACATTGCCTTGCAAAACCTGTGTACATCGCAGGATTGATTACATTGCCTTGCAAAACCTATGTACATCGCAGGACTGATTACATTGCCTTGCAAAACATGCGTACCCTATTGTCGCCTCATCACATCCAGATCATCTCAATGTCAATGGAGCACAAGCCCAGATGCACATCACATAGTACTTACATCACCCGACATGGGAGAACAAATCTACCACCATTCGGGAAAGGCTTCATCCCTTACATCTACACCATGGGAGGACACACCTACCACCATGTGAGAATGGCTCCTGTGCATTTGCGTCTTCCGGACTCATCACTTCCCCATGGAAGGAACCTCGATTTGGAATACACCAAGCTTCTCTCTTAAGTACTCGAACTTCACTCTGGCCAGCAGCTTGGTCAATACATCTACTATCTGCTCGTCTGTCGCAACATATTGGAACTTCACTGCTCGTCTGTCGCAACATATTGGAATTTCACTGCTCCTCTCTGCACCATATCCCTCATATAGTGATACTTGATCTCGATGTGCTTCGACTTGTCATGGAACACCGGGTTCTCAGACAACTTCACACAACTCTGGTTGTTGCAATATATACAAGTCGCATCCAACTCGAGATCAAACAAATCAGACAGTAGCTTCCTCAGCCATACTGCCTGACAACTAGTCGAACAAGCTGCAACATACTCTGCTTCGACTGTACTCAGTGCCACGCAGGACGGCTTCCTGCTAAACCAAGAGATCACACCTGATCCCATACTAAACCATCACCCCGAAGTGCTCTTCCTATCAGTCGCACTGCCTGCCCAATGCGAATCAACATAACCCTCCAGGTTAATCTTCTGATTCGCATCATACTTGATCCCATAATCCACCATACCCTTCAGGTACCTCAGAATATGCTTTGCAGCAATCAAGTGAACATGTCTCGGATCCGTCAGGAACTGGCTCAATGTGTTCACAGCAAAGCAGATATCCGGTCTCGTATTCGTCAGGTTCGATGCCATAGGTGTGGCCATGGCTTTGCAATCCATCATCCCGAACCTCTTCAAGATCTCTACTGCATACTTCCCTTGTCCAAGGAAGATTCCATCCGCATTCTGCCACACCTTCATGCCTAGAAAGTAGTGCACCATACCCAAGTCCTTCATCTCGAACTTAGCAGCAAGCTTCCTCTTCGTGTCAGCAATCAACCCATTCTCACCTGTCACAAACAGGTCATCTACATAAAGTATAAGTATCATTGGGTTCCCTTCTTCAACCTTGTAGTAAAGGTTGGAATCTGCTTTACTCTTGGTAAAGCCCAAACTAGTCTGGAAGCCATCAATCCTGCCGTACCATGTCTTAGGTGCATGTTTCAATTCATACAAGGCCTTCTTCGATTTGCACACATGAGTCTCCCTGTCATGTGTCTCAAATCCAAGTGGTTGCTCCACATACACTTCCTCCTCTACTACACCATTCAAGAATGTTGTCTTGACATCCATCTGGTGTACCTTCCACTTCATCACTGCAGCCAGAGCAAGTACTGATTTGATGGAAGTGTATCTGGCTACAGGTGCAAATGTCTCCTGATAGTCTATCCCTTCCTTCTGGGACAAGCCACGTGCCACGAATCTTGCCTTGTGTTTCTCTATGCTGCCATCTGCAGCATGCTTGATCTTGTAGATCCACTTGGAAGTCACAACAGACTTCCCTATTGGTCTCAAGACCACATCCCAGACATCATTCTTCATGATCGACTGGTACTCCTCGATCATGGCATCCTTCCATTCCTTCCTTTCTGCCGCTTCTTCATAGTTGGCAAGTTCCTTGTCAATGATGTCGCACAACAGGGCTACATAACTAGAGAATGGCCTTGGTCTCTTGCTTTCTCTATGCATTACTTCTGGAGCACCATATCTCTCTACTTCTTGAATTGCTTCTCGTACCCATGTTGGTTTCCTCTTGTGAGAATTCTTCTCACGAGGTGGATCTACAAGTTCTTGTGGATTTCTATCTCGCGATCTTCATGATCTTCTGGATTTGCTTCATTCATTGTTGTATCTTGGATCTTGGGTGCTTCTGGTTCTTCAATGTCTTCAACAGGTAGCTTTTTGGATTTGTGATATGCGGAGTCTTCATCGAATGTTACATCCTTGCTGATGTCGATCTTCTTGAACCCTAGAAAATATATTCTGTAATCCTTCGAGCTTTCACTATATCCCACGAATATGCCCTTCTTTCCTGAAGGATCTAACTTCGTCCTTTTCTCCTTCGGGATATGTATGTATACAGGGCAGCCAAATATCCTGAGATGGTTGACCTCTGGTTTCTCACCAGAGAAAGCTTCTTCTGGTGTCTTGTTGTCAAGTACTCTATGTGGAGTACGATTCTATACATACACAGTTGTTCTTGCAACTTCTACCCATAGATGCATTGGAAGATCTTGGTCGTGAAGCATTGCTCTTGTTGCTTCCATGATTGTTCTATTCTTCCTTTATGCAACTCCATTCTGTTGCGGATTATATGGAGTGGTCAACTCCCTCTTAATCCCTGAATCTCTGCATAATTTCTTGAAGTCTTCTAATGTGAACTCTCCGCCATTGTCTAACAGAAAAGTCTTGATTTTCTTCTCTGTGTGGTTCTCGATCAAGGCTTTGAATTCCTTGAACTTGTTGAATACTTCATCCTTGTTCTTCAAGAAATATATCCATGTCTTCCTAGAAAAGTCATCAATGAAAGAAACATAATATACATACCCATTCAATGAACTGGATGACATTGGTCCACATACATCTAAATCGATGATTTCCAAAATTCCTTTTGCCTTGCTCTCGCTGCTTGGAAATGACTTCTTTATGTTCTTTCCTTTTGCACATCCTTTGCAAATGCCTTGATGCTTTGCCTGGATTTCTGGAAGACCTTCAACTGCTTTGCTTGCAAGTGATAGTGCTTGCACAGATTCCTTGAATAAAGGAATCCCATGACCTAGGAAGATCATTCAATGTGGTCATCACTATTTCTCCATTCTCTATATTTTCTCCCACAGCTTCAAGTTGTTCTATTATCTGAGAGACCCTTGTAAAGTAGGACTGCATAGTCTCTGCATTTTGTATTTTGACATTTTCTTCAATTGGTTCCTTAATGTCATCTTCCTATTTATATTCTTCCCTTCAAATAAGGTGGTCAAGGCTTCAAACATCTCTTTAGGTGTCTTCAGAGATGACACATGTGGTATGAGATGGTCCTTGATAGAATCTGGAATGATTCTCTTAAGCCTTAACCAGGTTCTTTTTGTGTAAGGCTTTAACCTCATCTCCCTCTGGAACTGGAACCTCTTCATTCAAATAGGTGTCCAATTCATTCTCTTCTAGGACAAGCCCAATCCTATACTTCCATGCTTGGAAGTTATTAGCCCCTTCAAGCTTATTCTCAAGCTTGGTGTGGTGAGACATCTTTAATGAGAAATTCAAATGGAAATAGAAAAGATTTAGGTCTTACCACTTGATTTGCTGAAACTGGATCTAGAGCTGGCAAGGGTTTAACAGAGAAACCCTAAAAATTCAAACTTGGAATTTGAAACTTCTGTCTGGCTAGAAAGATGCACTTGACTGAGGCGAGCAAGCTGGTACACTTGGATTTTGAAGATTCCAAAAATTGACCCCTGAAAATTGACTTGCGAATTCTGATCTGCAATTTCTGGCTTTTGCTGGTTTTCTGGTTTTTCTGGTCCAGAGTCAAATTAGGGTTTGACTTTTCGGGACTTTCACCCAACCAAAAACTTTGATCTTGGTCGCTAAATTTCGATTTTGTTGAGGAGCACCTTCCTATGTTGGTTGCACTCCAAAATTCCACTTCTATGAAAAACCCTAATTTCCCGCAATAGTGACAGGCCAAAAATTGAAAATGCTCAGAATCAACTTCTGCTTCGACAGAAAGATGCGCCTTCCTTAGGGGAGTTAGCCTAGCCTCCTTTTGTTGATGATCTATGGAGAGAATTCCAAAAATTAAGAAGCCCTAGCTTCTGCAGTTGCACAGTGTCTTCTTCTCAGGTTAGCTCTGATACCATATGTTAGATTTTCACAATTTAATTCAAAATTATCTAGGATCTTATCTAAGAGAATAACATGCACAGCATTTAAACACAAGAGACAAGAGACACAAATATTTTCATCGGGGAAACCATAAAGGAGAAAACCCCGCAACTTCCTCAGAGATAGAATGAGCAACAAAAGAATAGCATAAAAGTAAACCCCAAAATAGAGATGGTCTTCAGCAGCTTCTCTCTTCTCCACTTGTGCGAACTTGTCCTCCTCACTAATGCGAAGTTGATGAGTGAGTGAATGAGCAAATAGAGAGGAGCACCCTCTCTATTTATACTTTTACTTTCACTTGACCTTTACACCAAACAGATCGGCCCCCAGTTGTACTTGACTGGGCCGACTTCTCTAAGAAAGTCTAATAACCCTAATACATGTTGACTCAGGGGTCTATTGCCCCGAGTTACAATGGAGGGTTAACCGCAATGACTTTACATGACTCAAGTACAATAATGACTCTCCCGACCGGATGAATAAACATCTCTATCGGAGGTACAATAATAAAATACAAATACAACATAAAATAGACAAGTGAATATCTTCCAAAGTTACAATTACATTAACACTTCTCAATCATGGCTCTGATACTATGTACGGTTTACAAACAAAAGAAATGGGCATGAAACAATAGGAAAGAGAAACAATGTACTTCATATCTTTCTTTTCCTTGGAAATAACTTCCCGAGAAACTCCCAAGCACTTCCCCTCATATAGATTTAGTGGGCTTGACCCCATGGGAATCAAACCGAGGACCTGCATAGTGCATCAGATTACCAACAATGTCCTAGCAACAATGGCACTAACTAATTGGGATACCCCTCAAGGATATGTACTTCATATCTTATTCCATACTTCAAAAATTATTACATATGTGAGATATGTGAGAGAAAGAGAGAGGTTAAGTAACTTCTTTCTCATTTATTTACAAATTGATAATTATTATTAAAGTACTTTATTAATAACTTAATGCAATATCATTAGGTTACACTACTAAATGACAGTCAATTAAATAATTACACTAACAACAAATACAATCACAATCAATTGAAATAGTTGAATTTGGGTATGCTTACTTAACAAACTTCATACCCTTAAAGAATCATCTCTAGAACATCTTATAACGGATTAGCATTTACAATAAAATGCCCATGGCCATCTCCTCAATCATATACTCATCTCTTATATATAGTATTTATGACTATTGGGTAATTTCACAAAGAGGATCTAAACCATCCCAGAAAGTGATTGGCATCTACAATAAGACTTTCGCAGAATAACCATTTCGCCATGTTCAGCACATTTCTCATAAAAGCTGTGACAGTTGGGAATTTCATTATAATTGAAACCCATTCAGCCAGCTTTCTATACATCCCTGCCACCTAAACAATTTCACAACTACATAAACTATTTGGAGACATCTAATCAACCACATTGTGTATTTTAAAATAAATAAATAAAGATATTGCTCTCTTGAAGATAATTGAAGTACAAAAGGCTACCCACTAACACTAACTTTTGTATTACACTTCTTGTAATCCAAAAACTACAACTGTAAAACATCGTTGTAGTTTCCCTTGACCTTTGACTACATTAATTCTCAACCAAAAAAATTTATGAAAGCAATAACATGTAGAAAATTGACTAGCCAAGCGAAAAAGTAAAGCATAAACTAGATACTAGTGTGAATAATTAGTCTTACAATATACCATTACAACATTCTTGCCTTGTAATGTCTTGCCCCACAATCTATTACATTAATTTGCTCCAAGTAATGCATAAAAATAGTGAAACCCAAAGCGCTTTGAACTAAACAATGGGAAGCAAGGTGTTTCATGCCCTTGGTCAAAGTTCCATTCTCCATATCTTATGGTAGTTGTAGGGGTACTTGGAGTTTGGGGATGAACTTGTCACACCAAAAAGGCAATGACCATGTACATATTATGGACCCTAGTCCACCCCCACATTCTCTTCAAGGGAAACACCATTGATCAGGTTACATTCCCATGGATTTGACCAGCACCTTGAGGTAGCCATGGGAGCACTTGGAGGTAGGACTCAAACTTATGGAACCAAGAGGTGACGACTCATGTGTAAATATTATGAACCCAATGCCACCTCATGTTCTCCTTGAGGCCTACCAAAATTTGAAGTCAAGCTGGTTGTGGTCAAGGGGTTAAATTAAAGCAATTTCAATGTTGAAACCCAACTTCAAATCACCCCCAAGACATGTTGTGTTAATGCAATCAATAGAATCATACCACATGGCACATCCCAGACTGTATGAGAGTCCCAACAACCTTGTCATCCCACCGATGTGGTGAATTTCAATGGGCAAGGCCAGGTACAAAACCAGGACATATCTGGTGGAATAGGTGCCCCTCGATTGTGGCAATTATGCCAAATATAGGCACACCTCGTTAACAAAGGGCCATTTACCAACCAAAAAAATGCATGAAAGCAGTTAAAAGTAGAAAAGTTGATAGCCAACATACCAACTATTGGATACTATAGGAACCATTGCAAATAAATGCATATCTTGTTTTTTGAACATACCCTTGCTAACCTTTGTATTTAATTATTCTCTTATGAAAGCATTTTTTATAAAAGAGATTTCAGTGATTTACCTTTTCTTTAGCAATATCTGCAGCCTCCATTTTGCCATTAATTGGAGTTGTTGGCTGTGTACTTGAAGCAATCTTCACTTCTTCCTGAAGGGTAGGATACATTGCCCGTACAGTGTCGAGTAGAAACCTATCTCCACCATGCCTTGCCATCATTGACACAGCCAAAGGGCACTTATCATGTTGGCCTACAGGTATGCTCACCTGTTATCATTTACAAAAATATAAACATAATTTAGTTACACAAGATACAGCATGTTAAACGAGCAATGCCTAATCACTAAACATGGACAAGCAAAAATTTTCACAAACTAATATCAGCTGTAGTGAATATTTATAAAATGAAAACCTGACTGCTTACATGGTACAGTCTGGGAAATTTACCTGTCTACTGATCCTGAAATACTATAGTTGTCTCACAAATTCATCTTTAATATTTTATGGCATTAACATGAAATACAATAAAGCTAAGGTCTGACATTTTAAACATACCTGACAGCATCCAGACATGCCAGCTATACTCAACAGTGTAAAAGCCGTCATGCGAAACTCATCTGATGAATTTTCCTTCAAATTGAGCTTAGGGGCAGGACCTGGAGTTGTAGGAATGACCAGGATTGCATCGTCCTGCCAACAACATATGCAATTGTAAAGAAAGCTAGCAACCAAGATAACATTCTCTCCAAAAAATGAAGCTTCGGCCATCTCAAAAAATGCCATAACTCTAGCGAATACTTGTTTTAATAGATAACATTGTTGATACCATCCTCGAGGACTTCAGCAATGCATAGTAGGCATATAGTAATTGGACATCGAGCTAACATCTAAAGTAACAAACACAGCATTATCTGATTGAGTAATCATGCAGTCCAAAAGGATACATTTCAGTATATACATTGAACAGAGTCATTAGAAGGATCAATCAGTAGAGATCAACTGAGATTTCAGTGATGAGTTGCCGCAGTTGATGTTTATGATGGTACTTTATTAATGTTCTTGCGAAATAGTTGTCATTAAAATTACTATGTTGACAGAACTCACCAACCTAATCCTTCAAGACAGCACAATAGCTTCATAAAAGGAAATATAGTAATCAAGTGACCTTGCAAAATCTAAAACCGATAACGGGTCTAGCTCATCCTACTTCGCCATATTCAAAACATGTCAGTTATTCATATTGATTGATATAGCAATTTAGTACCATAAACAACATCAAACTCAAAATACCGATAACTTAGAAAGTTTGATGTCAATTGAAACTTGAAACAATCAAGTTCATTCACATGAGAAGTAGTCGTTACCATCAATGTTGCACGACTCGGACTCGGCAAAGACTCGGTTGGCATATGACTCGTGAACTCGGGAAAAACTCGGGAAAGACTAGGGACAGACTCGGCAAGACTCGGCAAATAGGGAAAAAAATAAAAATATTGTACATTTTGGGCAAAAAAAGAGATTAAAAGCATTTCCAATCCATATAAGCTATAAAACTACAATTTATGCAGTAATTCATAACATTGTCTCATAAACTCATAAACAATGACTATACGACATAACATAATCGATTTTAAAATAATAAAATTAAATAATATATATACAAAATATATAACAGAAATAAAAAAAAAAAAAATATATATATATATATATATATATAACAAAAAATTAATAAATTTTATTTTAATTTTAAAACATATTACATGAATACAAATTTAAAATAAAAAATATATAATAAAAAAAATTATAACAAAAATCTAAATAAACTAAACTATGTAACACAAACTATATAATAAAAATATAAATAAAAAAACTACATATATAATATATATTATATATAAAATATATAACAAAAAATATTTAATTAAAAATTATATAACAAACAAAAAATATAAATAAATAAAAACTATATAACATAGAGTTGAAAACTTGAAACTATAAATAAAAAAACCATATAATATAAAAAAAACATATAAATTAAACATGTCGTCGAATAGTAGCCCCCGCGTAACCGCAATTTAGACTCCTTCAATCAGAATGTCGTCGAACAGCAGCCCCCACCCAACAGAATGTTGATTGATGGCGTAGACTCTCCCGCTGACTACCGCTGATCACCATTCCATGTCCATCGACTGCTGTAGAGACGTAGAGACGCCTGTCGGAAACCCAGGGCAACGAACTCTAAAATTAAAAATCAACGAATTTGCCTCCATTTCCGCGGTTTTTATTTTTCCTTTGTTTGTCGAGTCCGAGCGATTCATCATGATTTAGGGCGAGTACGCCGAGTTTAGGGTGAGTACGACGATTTTGCTGAGTATGACGAGTTCAAGGCCGAGTCTTCTGCGAGTGCTCGGCGTGGGGGTTGACACGTCTCGACTCGTGAGTACTCGCAAGTCTGGGGCGAGTGGTGCTTCACTGGTTACCATCTTAAAAAATGCAGAGGCATCCAAATACTAACTGTTACCAGCTAAGTTGTACTTAGTTGGACTTTCAAGTGAGCGAGCAAAGTTGAACATGTTACATGTTCATTTTCAGTGTTTTTGAAGTCCATCAGGCCTTTATAAGGGCCCCTCTTTTATTTTTTTCACATGCCCATGCCCTGCGGGGTTTTGTAATAAAATGTGCTAGCATGGTATTTTATGTAAAGGACTTGGCTTCCTAGGACTTTTCAATCAAGTCGGGTATTCCAAGAAGTTTTTTCACTTATTAATTATGTCTTGCATTTTTGCATAACATAATTTTTGAGTTTTTCTCCTACTCCTCCAAAAGCTGGAATACCTAGTGAAGTGGATAGGCCTTAGGGGGTTATTAAAGTCCATGGGTCAATGTATATGAACATGCTAGACATTAATTTTGAGTCGTATGGACATGTGCTAGGTCCCCCTAGGTTTTTTTTTAATTACGAGAAAAAAATATTTTTCTGTAAAAAACAAACCATTTTTAATGGTTTGATTAAAAAAATTTGAAAATCATGTAAAAGTGTGGTCTAGGGGTCTTTTTTCCATGGGGGTGCTCATTTTCAAGCTCAAAGTACCCACCATACCCCAAAACCCATTTTCCTAAGTAGTTGGGTGATTTATTTTTCACTTTTAGCCAAAAAACCAAAAAAACGTCAAAAATGGTGAAAAATTAAAATCCAAAATTGGTGAGATTTGAGGTCAGTTTTGGATCAGCTATGATAGTGGAGGTGTAAGAGAGCTTTTAGAAATAATTTTGGGCAGCTACATAAGTGGGATCATCTCCCCACTTAGGGGGGCACATTTCCCAAGGGAGAGGGTCCCATATGTTAAGGAAAGTGCAGCTGGATTTAAGGCACTACTTGGGCTGCGTTTTGGGCAGCCCAAATAGAGGAGGCAGCCCCTTTCATGCCTTCACTCATGGCACATGTCTCTCCACCAATTCGCCCTCCTCTACTCAAGCTAGTGCGCCCTCTCCTCTCCCTCATTCACTATAAAATGAAGGCTGCCCACTCCATTTTGCTTTAGTTGGAGTGTGGAGCAAACCTTGTTGTACTCGTCGTTATCTTTCATTTTGAATAAAGAAGACTTTGGAGGTCACTTTGTGCATTGCCTTTGATGAGTGGATAAACCATCTTGATCTAATGGAGGTAATCTGTACATAAGCTTTGTTTTGCATAGGTGTTAAGTGTACTCATTGGAAGGATTGGTAACGATTTATGAGATAAGTTAATCCAATTTGTTTATTATTTTAGTTTTTTTATATATGTTTGTTAAGAGATCATTTTTTCATTTGTTTATGAGTATGCAACATTGATTTCTTCCATATATATGTCTACACTTGATCCTTGTTTGCAAAGTTTGTGATGTGCAGGTCGTCTTAGTTGGGGAAGTGAAGATCTTGTTTGTTTCTTCCCCTTTCTAGCATTTGTAACGGAGAAGTGAAGATCTTGTTTGTTTCTTCCCCTTTCTAACATTTGTTTTGCAGATACAGTGCCTCAGCATTCCACAAAGCTAAGCTCTGAAGCTTCTGGTTTCATATCAAGTTTTCTCCCTCTCTCACTCTCTCTATTGTTTCTAATTTCTGGTTAGTGGTTACTTTTAAAATAGTAGTTGGTTCACAAGCTGATTTATATATTCCTAAGTAGATCTGCATCTCTTAAGAAATCTGATCTATTTCATTTACAAAATTTTATCATTCTTAGATTAGATTTTGTCTTTTGCTAAAGCATTTTACTTTAAGTTATCAAAAGAAAAAGTCATTTATTTTAAAGCTTGAACTAGAATGCTTAGCTCTGAACTTTAAAAGATTAACTTGCAAGTTTAAAAGTGCATCTATTGGCTGCCTTAAACAAGCAAGCCAAGATCCCAAGGAAAGCTTGCTTTCCTTGGTTATTTTTTGTCATTTTATCATAGATTAACTTAGCTATTTTTTCCAGTAATTTTTATAGTGACCCAAACTCACTTTCTAAGTGTTTTTGGGCACATCTAACTAACATTAGCTCGCTGTTTTGAAGCACTTTATGATCAGATAGGAGGAGACTCTGACCGAATTTTGGTAGATCGGGCCATCCGGAGCACCCAGAACCATACATTTTTCATCCGGAAACTCTTTCCATCTATTTTTTTAAGCCTTTGAGTCAATTTTGAATGACTGGGGCACTTCTTTTCTCATTGTAAACAAAATTTTAAACGAGAGCAATTGGGCTACCCAGCGCCCACACCCCATCCCCCTAGGGGGGGAAATATGTCGACTCAAATTTTCGTGGTTTGCATTTTTAGATTAGATTTCTTTTTTTTAGCACTTAATAAAATTAACTAGGATTAAAATTAACCTTGTTGGTCCGTTCCATGGGCAAGTCACAAGTTCACTCAGGACCTAGTTTTATCATTTTATTTTTACAATTTCCATTTTTTTTACTTTCAAAACAACCCCCTTGCTTTCCCGAATTACAGCTTCAGGATAAGGGCTTGCCCGAGTACTGGCCTGAAAAGAGACTCTTGGGGTACTAAAAAAGAAAAAACTTTGTTCAAAAATACATAAAAATTAACAAGGCTTTGTCCCCGTATGCTCTGGATCACTGGAGCTTTGACTGAACATGTTGATCAACCAGAAAGGGACTTAATGACTAGTAATTAGTTTAACACTTCTCAATTAACCTCCCCTTACGAAAATCCGGCATAAGACGATTATTGATACTGGTGGGGAAATTTCTCAATGGAAGCAGGAACCACTGGGTAGTGACCTTGGGATACTGTTAGACTACACCCTCGTTTGGTGTAGTGTTGAACACCTCCCAGAGACTCCGATCCAGCCCACATGTCCAAGTGAGGATCCACTTTATCAAATTCCGGACATATTGCCAGTACCTCATGGTATATTGGAAATCCCCCATCCCTAGTAAAAAACTCATTACCACGGAAAAAAATAAAATTTACCAAGAACAATATCAAAACATTGTCATTTCATTTCAAGTATTTTATTCGACTCCATTATCAGCACTGGTCTTATTTATGAATATTTCATGATGATGGATGTTTACATTTCAATGATGATGTTGGATGATCATTGATTTCAAGTGAAAATATTGCATTGCTCTTGTGTTTAAAAATTCTAACTCCTAGATTAGTTGTTTTTATCTTTCATAGATTAAACACTTTAGATTTTTTCACTTTTTAGGGTCCACCTCCCTTGGCTTCGCTAGGAGTAAGCCTAGACAGAGGAGTCGAGTTTTAGGTGACAGCACTTGACTCTGGCTTGCCCCCAAGGCCACACCAGCGGCTTGAAGATTTTTGCCATGTTTTCCCAGGTGTGATTCCAGGCGGCAACACTAACCACTCTAGGGAGCAATAAAAGAGATGGAGTTGGAACAAGGAATAAGAAAAAGATCGAATCTCATGGCTTATGAAACTATTGGTGCTTCCCGCATGTATAGATATGCAAATTGCCTTTAACAACTCATACAATGGAATGAAATTGTATGTCAAATTTACAAAACATACCATAGCACTAGAGCCATGAATAGTTAGGTTGACTTCAAGTCATACAAATGCAATTTAAATTTATGTACAACATGGACTGAGGGGTGTGACCAAATTTAAAAGAATTGGATTTCATGGCAATACTAGAGGCTTTAGATGCTAAAGTAGTTTTAGTTATGAAATTAATCAATCATGTTCTATTTCAACTTTTTTAAATTTGTTCAATTTTTATTTTATTTGGTTTAAATTTTTATGTACTTTTATTTTTTTAATATATATTATTGCCACTCCCAACCTGTTGTTTCCTACAAATTTGGGCAATGCTTCTAGCCATACCAAATACTCGTGTACGCAAATGCCCAATATACCTGCCTTCCGGAAACTTGTGCAACATAGGTATAGGTTGAGATGACTCAAATCAATTAGAAATGTCCTTCGAAATAAGAAAATAAAATTAACTTATTGAATCTGATACCTTTGCCATTATAAACCTAAAGTGTGTACTGATGATTTCTAGCATGTCCAACTAGGTATTGACCTATTTCTGATCAATAGCAAAAATATATACCTTCAAAAGTGCATTAAGTGCTTCGCGTGCCTCGTCCTTGGCCTTCAAACAATGTCCAATGTTTTCATTATTCGTATCTAGAGCTGCATGTACACGACCAGATATACCAGGTCCTAAGTCGGGCTTTACACTGTTGATCCACTCTTCATGATTCATTTTGAACTCGTACCTACATAATCCAATCACCAATCCTTTCAGACTTAGAAATAAGTAGTATTAAAACAATACAGCACTTTAAAAACGAAGAATCCTCTCAGCAGAAGTCAGCATGAATAAATCTACAAGCTAAAGACCACATGCAACTGTGCTGTGCACAAACCTTTGTAACAGATGGCAAAAAAAAATGCAGTGATGGTTACATAAAAGATCATATCAAAAATACTGTCCATGAAAACAACCAATGAGAACAAGCAATTCTAGAAAAGAGCTCTTCCCTTTGGGGTGAAGCTGTATTTTATATCTATTATTTTGTTCACTTATAGTATATACTGCAGCTATCTTTCAAGCTGCTGCTATAAATCCTGAAAATCTTAACCGTCCAGTTGGTTTCAAATAAGCTACATACTCAGTAGTACAACATAGATTTTCTTCAATCAAAACCTCTCAAACATTTCATCTTGGAAATCGATGCCATGAGTCATCTGTTGGAGGAAAGGTCAGTATCATACAAAACCAGGAAAATAAGTGTAGTTACGATGCTTATTCAATTTGTGTCAGACTATCATATTTATCAGTTAATCAATGCACGTATCAACATTCTTAACAATACGCCTACAGGGAATTTCTGTACTCCACAGTAGACAAATGTGGGCACTTAATATTTTGCCAAAATTCCCAGTTTACAACCTTGTCCATACAATCAAGTTAAAGCCTCCTAGGGATATCAACAAAAGGCCAACACTTTGCGATCAGTTGTCATCAAAATTAATATGTGATAATGTAAAATGGAAACCTCAACCCCAGCTCCAGCAAGCAGAAGTGCAAAACAAAGCAATTAAGATATTTCCTTGAACCATACAAACCAAAACAGTGTGAAAAACGAGAGGTGCTTCATGTTGAAAAACAAAGGCAAGCCACTGCAAAGGTCCAGTCAGCAAATGTGATAGAAGCAAAACCTTAAGCACGCATCAACAATATACTTTGGAGGTGAACAAGAGGTATCTATTCCATCATCTAAGGCATATATATGTCTCAAAACTTAAGAAAGTGATGACCCACAATTAACAATTCTCAGCTATGTACCTACGATTCTCATCTGTATGGGCCTGAAAATGGAATGTAGTTGGCATTTGCTAAATAGTAATCCTAGTCAATCAGCAATACCTCATAGATAAGAAAGTATCATGTGCATCCACAATACCTGTGTTTAGCTAAGTCACATAGTTTGGGATCAGGTTCGGGTTCAGGTTCGGGTTGAAGTTTGGTTCAAATTCGAATTTTCCAATGAGGTTCAGATAAGGTTCATCATTAGATTCGTCTATATACATATTTTATAACATTTTAACATATCAAATATATTTTTATATTCTATATATAATAAATAACATTTAATATATTTATATATAAATTTATAATACTTTATAACATTATGCCTAAATAGTTAATATATACTATATAAAAAACATTTAATATATAATATATAATCTATGTATTTAATATAGTATATACATCCTTTTATATACCTTACGCTTATACCTAAGACCTATCCAGATTCCATACAATCACATTTTGATTTTACAAATTAAAGCACTGTCCTGAGTCACAGGAATACCCGCTGGCACAGTGGCACAGACAAGGGAATACTTGCCACTGCCCATGAGTGTTCTGCACACTATACTCTTATCCTTCATCAATTATTTAAGTGGTCAAGATATTTGGGCAGTTGAGATATTCAACAGTGGGGGTCTCCACAACTTTACACTTGATATTATGCGCCATTACATCTTTCCTTGAGAATGATTTATATGTCCCTGCAATTTCACTGGTACAGAAAGGAATACTGGTTGGCACACAGACCACAGTCTACTTGCAGTCGAGATGGAAAGGATACCATGGAATTTGAGCTAGATCACAGGTCCATGAACTCTGGTGAATTTTCTCCTCGTTTTTTTAACAGCTGAAAAAAAAGGCTTTCACCCTTCAAAACCACACTGTACAGTTAGAAACTGTGAATTGCATTACTGAATCTCAACCCAAACTTCAACAAATTCAAATTTTTTTCTTGAGGTTCGCCGAATTTCGAACTTCAAAGTTCAAGTTCAGCAAACCCTGTGACTTAGGTGTTCAGGGATAGTTGTAGACAACAGCAAGAAAATAAGTTATTGGAACTTGACTATGATTTGGTTGTCTCTCAATAAATTGTGTATATGTTCAACAACCTCTCTAGCTAAATGTACAATGCACATCCAGTCCTCAAGCAACTACAAATACCGATTTGTACATGACCTAATGAATAAATGTTGTGTATGTTGAAAAGCTCTCTAACAAACAGTGTTACGCATATTTGGAACTCGGCCATTACCAAAACCTATATTTATCCAACCTAACAAACATCCAAGAGTTTTTACGTTAACTTCAAAGAATACCAAGACTTTACATTGGTATTGAGTTTGACTAATGATACAATAGACGTTTATTATAAAAAATGCTTCAGAAAAGTCTATTTTACCCACTCCCTGACAACATTATATCCCAAAGTATCCTAAACTTCTTTACAGATGATATGCATCAGAGATGTCAACAGCACCTAAACATTCATTTACATGAGTGTAGTATGTAAATGTGACCTCGGCCCATTCATATGTATCATTATATACTTGTAATTACTAGGTATGGTTAAGGCTGACCTACTCAAACTTGATATGTAGGTTCAAATTTCAATAGCCATCTTGGAGTGTGTGCCCTTGTTTAATGGGCCCATAACCCCCTATTGAAGGGACACTGCAGTTGCCTTATGTATAAATACACAACTCAAGCTCTCAATTGATCCATCTCATCTTGTGATCTTCTTGGTCTAAAATATAAAGTGTTGCAATAAGCCTAAGGGCACTTAATTTTGGTCTTCTCTCTTGTGATTGGCATTTTTCTTTTAGGTGCATTTGTGTAATTATGTTTTCAGCAGTTGTGCTTGGCTTTGAACTCTCTCGAGCACAATAGACCTATCTCTCTCTAGCACACTTGTGACGAGGCTATTTCAGAATTTAAGTCAGATTTTGTTCCATCAATTTTCCTGTTGACACTTATAAATCCCAACAGTTTGAAGTCTCAATAGTTTGAAGGATCAAGCAAGTCTAATATTTTACCTTCTTGTGTTCAAAAATCAACTAAATTTCTAGAGTATTACCTCAGCCATAACGACTTTCCTTCTGAGGAGAAACCTAACTTTCAACTCTGTAGATTGCAATTAAAATAATTAATAGATAGCATCTGATACACGCAACTTATACCTGGCCAAAGACATTTTTTCTTTAGGCCCTGTGATTTAGAGATATCCAATAAACAATACACAGAAACTCAATCTTAACAATGATTCAGTTATTCACCAAAAACTAAAAGAAACTCCCTTATAAGGCTGTTGGGAGTGAGGAGCAGGAAGCGCAATTTTCAAAATCTTATGGGAGCGGAGCATTACGAGGGCATTTTATATATAGAATGTTGAATTAGTTGCAGAAAACATGAAAACGTAGATTTAACTACTGGATTAATGATGATCATTAAAGCATCAACATTTTATCACATATAACATCAATCATCTAGCAATTATAGCATTTGTTATGAAATGATCAGTCATAACATCAACCTTCATGTTTCAACATATAACATTTGTCAAGAAACTGTAACAGATAACAACAACCACGAAATGAAATAGAGCATCATATTCATTACCAATAGTTGTAATATGCAATCAACAGTTCAAACTTCAAAGTTCGAAGTGCAAACTTAAACTGTCATATAATGTTTACAAAATAGGGCATAATTGTTAGCTTCATTATTATTTATGAGCACATTCAGGATCAGGTTGCACTTCTCCTCTGTCCATCTTCATTGCTCGACATCGACGATTCATGTACACATTTTCAATGGGTTCTACAGCCACGACCCTTTACAGCAGATTTATTAGAATTCAGCTTCCAATGCTCCAGTTACATTACAGAGTTTGAGTTTCAGAGAACAGTATTTCCAGGGGGCAGTACAGGATTGTGCTATTTTCAGCAAGTTTTCAGTGGTTTTGTCCATATTTTGTCATGGTGTTGAACTTAAGTTTTCCTCAATTCCTATATTTGTGGAGGTCACTGTTATTTTAAGCAGGTGACAAATGCCAGAAGAGCATGGTGACATTTGGTGTCTTTTGATGGTTTAGTGGACTTCTCTTCAGTTCGGTGCAGTTCTGTTTGCCGGAGTCCTGAAAACTTTTATATCTGCCGAATTGCGAATTTGATGTGAAATTCCATTTTCTTCATACGAGGACTGATAAATTAGAACCCATCTCAAACATCCTAAAAGAATTAATGGCAATATAAAAAAATTGAGTAAAAGTCTCCATTTTATTTATATTTCCCTTCCTACACAAGTTTCCATTTTCCTTTTCCCCTTTCTATGCTTTTATTAAGAATTTTAATATTTTATATCATCATTTTTGGAGTGCCCCAAGAGCATCTCAAAAACCCTAGCAGCCTTTTTCGAGAGCGATCCAGAAGCACACTCTTGAGGATGCTTCCAGAACACTCCCTCTTGGAGCATGCTTTGGGAGCATAGTGTGGGGAGGCCTACCCCGCAGCGTAGAACCATTGATATGCCAATCCTCTCACTCTATCCTGGCTACTCATTAGATGACATTATTTGGTAGGCACCTTGCATTGACATCTACAATGTCCATACAGTGGTCAAGCAGAGCTAGCACCCCTTCCTTTCCACCCTATTGCACCTCATTCTCAAAACTATGCCACTTTGCAGAATGTAATACCCATGTTTTGACCCTTGGAGGGTATTGGATCATATTAAGTATAACTTGCAAATGTGTGGTTATTGTGATGGCATCAAGCCATTAGCGCTCAAATAAATGACCCCCTAATTTACATGTTGTATATATATTTTGTGTGGATTCCTAGTACAGAACTCAAGGCCAAAGGCTGACTACACAATGGATAGACATATAGATGGTGTAAATATACTTTCTTTTGACCATGTGGTAGAGTCACCACAATTACCTCTATGCTATGTAAAGAGGTAATGCTGGAATACAATATATAATGGTCCAAGATGGCCACTAGGAACACAAAAGGGCTATGAGTCCACAAGAGGGGAAGATGAAATGGGAAAGAAAGCCTTTCTTCCCTAGTGTCAACTCAATAACTCCAATCCTTTCCATTATGTGCCAAAAATTGAAATTCACAACCACCTTTGACATACAAAGCTAAATATTAATGAATGAAGTGCTTGGTCAAGAATTGTCTAAAGAGAGTATGGTAAAGGATACCTTGCAAATTCTCTTGGGGTGTGGTTTTTGCTTGCTCGTCCGCCAGAGTACTGTGTGTGGGTGTGTAAGGGTTTTGCTATGGCTCCCAAACGGGAAATGGGGACTCCTCTGGAGTGGGGCTGAATTGCAATAGCCGTAAAGGCAAAGCTAAGGCCAATTCGGCTGGTCGTGGTCAGGGCCGGGTTACTCGGGCTCAGTTGAGAGCTCAGACTGCTACGTCTTTTTTCCGAGAACACATTCCCAATCCAGTTCAGGATGATATTGAGGTCATTGAGAAGGAATTATGGAAGGACGCTCTTGCTCTACCGATAGATGAAGTCAAAAAGGATGTGGAAGAATGGGTGATTGATCCCGGTAATACGGTCGGTCGGGTATCTGCTTACGACAGAATGCTTCTGTTATACTGGGTGACTAAGAACATGATGCCTCATGTGGTTATGGAGGGCGGCACCAAACGCAGCGGGGATGAAGAGCCTATCAAGGCTTGGAAAGCCCATAATGCGGACAACAAACTCATGCATTGTAAAATAGATGCGATTGCTAAGAAGCTCGGTCTGTCCTTCTCCTACCCCGGTCTGGACGCGCAAGGCAACCGGGTATCCAGTGGCAAGGCACCTCAGCAGACTATGCACAAGCCTACCGTAGCTATTATTCAGAGTGGGCTGGGCACTCAGAAGGTCGCAGCGAACCAGGGTAAACTGAAGGATGATGGCGCAGCCTCTGTGGACATGCTGGTACAAAGCCCAAGGACTCAGGGTATCTCGCCTCTGCTTCTAGGTAGGAGTTTAGTAGTCTCTGGTTTTTTGGAGGTTTTGTCTTGTTAATTTGCTTAATATGGGTAAGTCGATAGGATACTGGTCTGTTTATAATGTTTCTGAGAAGACAAGATCCAATCTCATGGATGCTCGATTTTGTAACAGAAATTCTCTGGGAAGGGTTAATGTTTTGGGAGTCCAAGGCTGCTGAATCTCATTCTGCGATGCTATATGCACGTTATGTATAGTTGTTTCTATAAAGTAATATAATGTCCTTTTATTTACAAAAAAAAGGATACCTTGCAAGGAAAATGTACTATTATTTTGGGAAAGCATAAAAGTTTCTCATTCAATTCTCCTTTCTCATTGGACGGCATCCATTCTCCATTATTCTCCATTCTCATGCTTCATCTGGCATTCTATCCCAAGTCAGATTCCATCCAAGTCTGCAGTTATTGGTAACTCCCACACAGAGGCCATGCATATGGGAGGTTGTGTGAAAGTAGACGTTGGAGCAAAAATAGGAAACCATCCCTTGCATATTTCTGCTGCCTTTTGACTCCTTTGGAGACAAGTATTCATCCCTATTGGATTTACTAGAGGGCAATCAGCAATTGGGATCTCCATGCATGCATTGGAGCATAATCTAATGGTAGATTCCTAAGGGACTATAGAGCGGAGAAGAGAAAAATCAAAGTTGTATTGTGTATGACAACAATAAGGGAGTTTTGTCGTTGATTGAAGGCAGGATGAGGACCCTGAAGTGTTATGTGGTGGGAGGATTGGCCGAGTCAAGAGTGTTGCAGGTTGGGTTGACTATGTATAATGTCGTAGTTGGTTTCTTCACCCTAGTGACCTCATTGCTTGCCTTGGGGTTGGCATATATAGTGGCTACCTATGGTTGGGAGGTGAATTGCTCATTCTTAGCCAACTTTTTGGATCATTCTTCATTAGAAGATAAGTATTTAATTCTATCAGAACCAGACCGGAACCGACAAAATCGACTGGCCCGACCGGTTTCGGGGCCATACTGGTCTTGTTGAAGATTTTAGATGGAAGAAGGTCGGTTTCGTACCAAACCGACTAGTCATGTACCTGACCAATTCCATACGGAACTGACCTTAAATGCCTGAACTAGCTGACGTTGTATGAGATCGATCAGTTTTGTACAAGTCCGTATGCCATGGTTTTGAACATGAAATTTAAAATAAAATAAAAATAAAAAAAGGTTAACCTTAGACCATGTCACCATAGTAATCATCGGTACCAATGTAGATAATTTTGTCATCAGCAAAAAATCAGCAAGGGTCCAAAAAACATCTTCTTGCGAACATCGGCGAAAAAATTGGCAAAAAATGGCAAACTGTAGCAAACATTAAAAAATAAAAAATATATTATTTTTTTCAAATTTTTAAACATATCAAGCTTCAACAACATCAAATAAAAACAATGGAACATAAATATGGAGAAAGCACTAAGATATATCATGTAGTGGATGCCAAATAAAAAATGATAAATCGAAATCGATACTAAATCCTGAAACCTAATAGTTGTCCAATCGAGGACTCAAAAGTGGATAACCAATACAGAATGACATCACAAATATAAATGTATGTGAGGTAGATGTACTGTGTACAATGACAAAAATCACAAAACTAGAAGCTAGCTATCTAATATCAATGCCCTCTCCCCCTTTTACAAGAAAAGGTCATGGGCCCTTTGTCAGGCCTACCCCTAGCACTAGTAGCAGATGCATCTAATACCTGACGGCAATTGATGGGTATAGGACTAGATGCATCACTCAGTGTAGAAGGTGGTGTCGATGCCTCCATGATGTCTCCAACCTACTCCTCCTCCTCCTCCTCTGGACCATGCAGGTGCCTCCTCCATGATAGGCACCTCAATCTCTACCCTCCACTTAGACAATATATCAATATAGTCCAAGGATATGGCATCCACATCCGGTGTTTTCTCTATCTGTCTCATCCATAGACGGAGATTTTAATGTACGTACCCCAAATCATTAAGACGTGTGAACCCTAGCCTATAAGAGGGTAATAAAAAATTTAATGAGTCTTGAGGGTCGTAAATTATAATATGTTAGATGGTCATAAATTACATTAAATGCAATTTCTTTGTTGAAATTCTAACCTGTTGTGTTTCTTTGAGTGTATTTTTCAAATACACTCCAATTCTGCTCACATCTTGAAGCGGTGTAGGTTTCACTGAGGATTATGATGGTAAATTTCCATAAATTTGGTGTCCTTGCACCATAGGTTCGCCACCAAACATCTACAACAAATAAGAGAAAAGAACTAAATTACATTTCATTACAGTGGAAAATTGAAATAGGAAATTAAGAAAACATAATTCAACTTTCAAATAAAACACTCCAACGACTTACGTGGCATGAAAGTGATCCTTTCATGAATAGCATCATCAAAGCCAAATAGTCCAAAACCATCCCAATACACTTCTATATCGCAAATAATTGCATTGTGAGTCTCATAATTAAATACATTCCTTTTGAAGACAAGTGAGGAGCCCTTCCATCACCTCTCCATCAAAATCAAAATTGCATTTGTAGGAAAATGCAGGGTTGAGGAAGAGTGTTGTTGCATGAATGGGTCGATGAAACATCCTAATCCATCAACTATCAATCAAATCGCATAACATCATGTGCCTATTGTACCCAGGGGTACCCTTGCCAACATAATAAGACTGGATAGTTTCTTTGGCCCTATCCATGGCCTCATACAAATATCCTGATGTGGGCTTATCACAATCAACCAATCTCAAAACCTTTACCAAAGGTTCACTCACTAAGCACACTTGTTCTATTCCTTCCCAAAAGGAGTCGTTGTACACCAACTTAGCAATGGCTCTTCCATCCTCTCTCATGTTATAGGCACAATTATGCCACTCATCACAAACAAACATTTTCTTCAACTAAAACTGACAATGAAGCAAAGACTGAAGAGTGATGAAGTTGGTGGCAAAACGCATGATTGTAGAACACCAGAACTCCTTGTTTCTAGTGTGCCTCCTCATCAAGATGAGAACGAGCATGGTTGTATATGAACTTGGAGATGCTCCTAGCTTAATCAATCACCTCCTTGATGACGTGAATTTTCCCCATATCCTCCAGCATCAAATCAATACAATGAGTGTCACATGGAGTCCAAAACAATGTGGGGTGCTTCTCCATAAGCATCCTACTAGCAGCCACATAATTAGATGCATTATCTATAATCATTTGCACAACATTGTGCACTCTGATATCCCGGATGAACCCATCCATCAAATCACATAAGAGTAGTGCATCTTTTACATGTGTCAATGCATCAACCAATTTAATGAACATGGTACCTCTAGGACAATGTACCAAAAAATTAAAAAGAGTCCTACCCTTCCCATCTATCCAGCCATCAGATATGACTGTGCATCCACTGGTCTCCCATTATTGCTTAACTCAAAGTAACAGGAATCGGGAAAAAAACGCGAGTTTTCCGAGTTTGACTCGGATCGGAGGCCATCCGAGCAGATTCAACGCGGAAATCGGGCGGACGAGTTCAGATCGGGAATTGGGAAAAAAAAGGGTTTAATCGGCTCGACTCGACGACTGAGACTTGCGGACCACCTGTCAGCTCCTCATTTTCCCTTTTCCGACACATTCGCGGCCAAGTTTCGCACGGGTTTTTTTCCCTGGAATTTTCCGGCATCATATTTCCGACACCATCGACCCCTCAACCCCGAGCATCAGCACGGCTGCAATTCTAGTTCACTGCACAGTCCAGGAAAACAACGCACGTTTGCTCCAGTCGGCCCTCACTGCTCTGAGTGTGGTTATGCTCCAATTCGAGTCTGCCCTCACCGTCCGGACTCCCCATCGACCATTCAAAACAGATCGATCATCGAAGAGGTAGTCTATGAACTTCATAGTTCATAGTTTACTGTTTACGTTGCATGTTCTTATTTTTTAATTTTTTAAATGCCTTCTGTGTTTTGTTTTTTATTTATTATACATGCTATATTATATTACGATTGCAGCTTTGCTGTTTTTTTTATTTTAAATGCTGTTTTTTTGTATTTTTTAAACTTTTTAATTGCCTATTGTTTTTTATTTTTTTTATTTACATGTTGTTAGCCTATGAACTCAGCTAATGGGTTACAGGCTTATAGTTTAAGTTATTAAAATTTCAGTCTGCGATTGTAACCTTATTATTTATTAAATAATTTTTGTTTTTTGTTTTTTGTTTTTTGTTTTTTATTTTTAATTTTATGTTTGACTTGAAGCCTGCAGGAATTGTTTGTAACTTTGTTGAAGCTTGAAGGTGTCTCTATTGAGCAGAGTGCCAGAGTGACATTTTGACAGTGTGAAAATGCAAAGAGAAAAAGACTTTGCTTGGGCTTACTGTGAGAAGGTTCCAGGATCAAATAAGCTGCTCTGTAAATTTTGCAGAGAGCATTGTAGTGGTGGGATTTACAGATTCAAATTTCACCTTGCTAAGCTTCCTGGACATGACATTAGTCCTTGCAAAGTTGTACCTGAGGATGCTAGACACCATGCTATTTTAGCCATTGATTATATGAATGAATCGAAAGTGAAGAGAGCAAGGGTAAATATGGAGATGGGAAATGTTGCAACTGGAGTCCAATCTTCTAATACCCCCATGTCATCTCCTTCCGTTGAATCTTCAATGGCTCCACCTAACCCAAGTTTTCATATTCCAAACATGGCTGGAGGTCAAAGCCAAATTCCACCACCTCCTCCTCCTATTCCTACAAATTTGAGCTCTGGAGGAGGAAATATACACACTTTCTTTGCTCCACGTACACAACCAGGTGCCCAACCTAGCTTAGATGGCACAGGTTGGAAAAAGAATGTCCATAAGCAAGCAAGGAAGGCCATTGCTAACTTTTGGTACTATTCTGACATTCCTTTTAATTGTGCCAGAAGCCCTTATTGGCAATCCATGATTGATGCAGTTGCAGTTGCAGGTCCAGGGTTCAAAGCCCCTACATCTGAAATCCTTAGGATAGATATGTTGTTAGAAAGTGTGGATGACCTCAACCTTCTACTTGCTGAGTTTCGTCCAACATGGGCAGAAACAGGGTGCACCATCATGAGTGATGGATGGACAGATAGGAGGAACAAAACTTTGATCAATTTCCTCGTTTCTTGACCAAAGGGGACAATGTTTCTCAAATCAATGGATGCCTCAGACAAAGTTAAGAGTGCTCAACTGATTTGTGAAATGATGGAAGAAATTGTTGCAGAAGTGGGAGAAGAAAACATTGTGCAAATTATCACTGACAATGCAGCTAATTATATGGCTGCTGGTAGATTGTTTGAGGCTAGGCACCCCACTATATTTTGGAGCTCTTGCGCTGCACACTACATAGACCTGATGCTCGAGGACATTGGGAAACTTCATTGGATACAAGAGGTTGTGGATAAGGCAAAATCCATAACCAAATTCATCTACAACCACACAAATGTCCTTTCCACCATGAGAACATACACCGAAGGCAAGGAGCTAGTTCGTCCTGGAGTGACGAGATTTGCAACAAACTTCATCTCCTTGCAATCAGTAGTAGAGCAAAAGGTTAATCTAAAAAGAATGTTTTTGGGACCTGAGTGGATGGCCTCTAGAGATGGAAGAAGCCTTGAGGGCATTGAAATTGTTGCTCTTGTCTTTAATGATGGTTTCTGGAGACATGCAGAAGAGATCATTGCTATGACAGAGCCACTTGTCAAAGTGCTCAGGTACTTAATTTCTAAACCTTTTCAATGTTCATCAATTCAATTTGAAGACAAGCTTTATTTACATTTTTAAATTTCATTTGTTTTTAAACTTTAAAATCTTAAATTGATATCAAAAATCAGATTTTGATAATTGATCTTTGATGATTGATCTTTCAGGATGGTTGATGGTGAGAAACCCGTTATGGGTTACATTTATGAGTCAATGGATCTAGCCAAGGAGACCATAAAATCCAAATATATGAATGATGAGACCAAGTACATGCCTCTTTGGGACATCATTGATGAGAGGTGGGACAGGCAATTGCACTCTCCATTACATGCTGTTGGATACTTTTTCAATCCAGCATACTTTTATGATAAGACCAAATATAGTGAGGATGGGGAGGTTGGTCGAGGGCTTATGACTTGCACTAAGAGGATGAACCCAGATCTAGAAGTCCAAAGCCGTATCCTTGCCCAGCTACAAGACTATAGGGTGCCCTCAAAATTGTTTGCGTATAGCAGTGCTATACGGGAAAGGACAAAAATGTTGCCAGCTATTGTTTTAAACTTTTAAACTTCATTTTATTATCTTAATTCTTTGAAGTCCTTTTCATCTTCAATTATCAATCTTGATTCTTGACTATGGAACCCTTGCCACATGTTAGGTATTTGGTGGCAAAATTTTGGCAGTGATACACCAGATCTCAAAAAGTTTGCCACTAGAATCCTAAATCAAACTTGCAGCGCTTCAGGTTGTGAGCGCAACTGGAGCATGTTTGAGAAAATCCATTCCAAGAGGCGCACTCGCTTGACACAAAAGCGCTTGAATGACCTTGTTTTTGTCCACTACAACCTTCGGCTTCGCAACATGCAGTTACTTGGTGAGACTTAAAGGCTTAATCATTTGTAATCTTAATCATTACTTTAAACTTTAAATTTTAAGTTTAATTCACATTTTGAATGTATCTTGAATCTTGATGATGTTGACAGGTTTGGACCATTCAGCGATTTCATTGGACAATGAAGACAAGGAGCTAGGATTGGATGAGGATCAGCATGGGGATCCTACTCCTACATCTACTTGGATTCATTCAGAGGAGGCTCCTCTTTTGGCCTCCGAGGATTTAGAGACCCTTGAGGGTCAAGCTGCGGAAGATGCGAGAGCATCCACTTCTTAGTTTTTCTTACTATTTTGTATTTAGTATCTATATTTTGGATCCTTACTTTATGTATTTTGGACTCATCTTATGGATGAGAATTGATATATTTTCAATTTTGGACATATTTCTGGGTTATGTACTCATCTTATGTATGAGAGGTGATATATTTTTGGACATCTATGATTCTATTGATACCTTTTGGACATCTATTGATATCTTGCGCCATATGGACATGGCTATTTTGAATATCTGTGAAAAATATTTTTTTTAAATTCAAAATATAGGTGTATATTTAATTTTTTGTATTTGCCAATTTTTTCCCGATCCGATTCAAACTCTCCACTCTTTTGCCTCGCCGATTTATTGCCGATTTCGAGTCTGGTAAGTATGGCTTAACTCCCCCAACCTAGCATTGATGTCCTTCTTTTCTGCTTGAAGAATTGGAAAGCCTTTCATTAGGATCCAGAAACTTGAGCTTTCTTAAGGGCTGGCTTATTTGGATTATGCCTTACTTTCCTTCCTAAAAGTAAAGGTGACTTGTGCTGGGGGAACGAAGGGAAGCTTAGGATGATTTAATGAATATTCCAGCCCTGCCTTTTGCTTTTGCCTCTCTTGGCTCAATTAAGGCCCCAGCAACTCCTCAAAGCTAGGACTTTTATACCCTGAGCCAACAACTACAATGGCATCACATACTGACTGCCAAAATGGATTGTTTTTAGTGATGGTGAGGTAAGTCACTCCAAAAAAGGCACTTCCCCATAACCCTATCCACTTATGCCTTCTCCCTTTTCTTTATGATTGATTTGATGAAGGTTTTGCTCCAACTCAAGGTGGTAGAACAAAAAAGGATGAGGCCCTCCCAGTAGGTGAATCCATGGAGCCCCTCCCACTACCCTCAACAGGGCATTGGTAGATACCCCTGAACTTCTTGCTAGGCTAAAAGTTGCAAGCTCAACTTTGTTTGCGGCGATCTATTCCTTTTTTCTATTCTTTTCATTGAGTCATGAGAAGATCTCATAATCTCTGGGGTCACTACACTACAAAGCCAAACATCATACCCAAGGTGTTTAGATAAGATGGTATTTCAACCTGCTAATCCCTCCCATCACATGATCCCCACATAATTTGCAGTTCAAGCTCTGTCGGTTTGTCCCATCCTCGAGCTCACCATACTGCCAAAATGGGTACAAAGGCATTGGCAGTTTTGTAAAAGGAATTGACAGCTTTAAAATTCAAACCTAATTCAAACCTAGGACACAAAAAACACAAAAAAATGACATTAAACTCCATTAGAAAAAATAGCATCCATTTGGTTTAAAAAATTAGACCTCTAAATTTAGATTGATAGCCATGAAAAATAAGAACAAGAGGGTGGCTAAAGAATTAAAAATCAAGCTTGCTATTCCACTGAAAAACCCCTTACATGTGATTGTTTTTATGGGCATGAAAATCATTGGCAAAATAGCAAAAAAAAAGCTAAATTTAGGCAAGCAAACATGCATAAATCTCTGGAAAATATAGCATTAACACGGTGGGATTAAATACATACCTGTGAGAGGAATATTCAACTGGTTGGCAAATGTTTTGAACCCTTGCTCCACTAAAAAAGTCTTGAAATTCGGTGTTTGGATGCCTCCACAAAGCTTGATGATCTCCACAAGCCCTTCTCCTTCCTTCTCCAACAATCCACAAAAGCAAAATGACAAAAAAAAACAAAAAATCGCAATATCAAGTTTTTTTTTAAATCGCGATTTTTTTGGGCCGAAATTTTGAGAGCCCAAAAAAATCACAATTTTTCGGGAAATCGCCTATTTTTTGCCGATATTATCTACATTGATCAGTAATATTAAATTCTTAAAGTCAAACATTACCATTAATTGTTTCAGGATGTTTGAGAGTGGTTCCAACCTCATCGGACTTCATATGCAATAAGTAGAATTTTAGATCCCATTCTTAATTCAACAGTTTTCAGAATTTCATGATTGCAATGTTTCCATTGAATTCTACCATGTATGATGGTATGGGATTGGCATTTAATCACGCACATCAACCCTCTATGTACCTTGATGTTAGTGGTGCTAATTTTGAACTCCTCTGTGATGACCTTAATAAAAATGTACCCTTCACTAAAGCAAAATCACTTATCAAGTATGGGAAACCTTTTCTACCTTATTTTAACTCTTGAATAAGGAAGTTTTATTCAAATTGTAGGGTGCTGACTAATGTCCTTGGAGGATCAACTTCGACATTCAAAGTAAAGGCAAGGGCTAGAGCCTAGAAGAGGGGGGCACATGGTGCTATTGATGAATAGATCAAAGGCAATGAGATGATATGTAGTTATTCGTGGTGGCATGAAGTTTTTTGGACTCTAGAAGCGCCATTTAGAGCCTAAAGGTTTATGTATTTTGGGTCAAATATGGATTGCACTCGATGTTATTTTAGTTATATGCACCCTTACTTGCTATATCCATGAGAAACTTTGCATAATTGTGTAATAATGATTTAGATTCATATGCATGCACATGAATATATATGTTTTTTTCAAAATTTAAATATTTTATGTATTTTTGGTCGACCGGTTTTTTGGTCTGGTTTTTTTCCGGTTTCAGTCCGGTTCAGATTTTTGGGCTTGACCAGTTCGATGACCTATCCGGTTCTGATAACATTGTTTAATTCTTGTTTTGCTACTCTGTAATTTAAACCTTTGCAATTCTGTTATGATGAAGAATTTGTGCATGCATTGTTGTATGAATCTGCTTAAGGAATATACGCATGTGCTGCGGCTGCTGCCCACGTTTCTCACAATTAGATGTTTTATTTCTACAACTATCTTTAATTCTGAACTAGCATGCATCAGTGGTCTGTTGACTTGGGTCCCTTTCAGAAGTCAAATCTGTATTCAACTGGTGAACCCCACTGGCTGGTGGTTAAAATTTTGACCAGTTCGATGACCTATCCAGTTCTGATAACATTGTTTAATTCTTGTTTTGCTACTCTGTAATTTAATCCTTTGCAATTCTGTTATGATGAAGAATTTGTGCATGCATTGTTGTATGAATCTGCTTAAGGAATATACGCATGTGCTGCGGCTGCTGCCCATGTTTCTCACAATTAGATGTTTTATTTCTACAACTATCTTTAATTCTGAACTAGCATGCATCAGTGGTCTGTTGACTTGGGTCCCTTTCAGAAGTCAAATCTGTATTCAACTGGTGAACCCCACTGGTTGGTGGTTAAAATTTTGAAATTCAGTCAAGTGGGTAGCTTGTGTTGGTTAAAAAGGCATGGTTGGGTATGCCCCACGGAATCTTCGTCACCTTCTAGAATTTGCTTTCTCAATTTAACAGTTTACCTGCATGCTTTAGATCATTTTGATGCTGCTGTCTTGTACCCATTTTTGTCTCCTTTTAGGGGCGCTTCACGCATGCCTATAAATCCTTGATGTACTCTCTAGTCCCTTTGACCTATTATGGTCTTTCATCAACATGAATATAAATTTCATTTCAGTCAGTTCCATCCAGCATCCCAGTTAATCAATTCAAATTGCACTCTCTTCTTTTTAACTTTAGTGAAGATGCTAATTATTATAATCAGCCAAAGCACAACAGATATATGTTAAAACTATCCATGCTATCCATGTTATCCATTTTATCAGTAGTTCAGCATGATAAGATCATGCACAGTAAAAGTGAATGACATTGATATGACAACTAAAGCAAATAAGCACACTGTCCTAGAGAGTATACAGTAATAATATCAAGATTTCAACCCAATAAAGTCTCAACTTAATTTCTGCATACCAGGGTATGGATCTAACATTTCAAGAGTTAAGCTGGTTAAAATTATACCCTAAAATCTGATCATGCCTTGAGTGACAAAATTGTCAAACGATGTACAGTCTCTCACTAGTTCCAAGCCAAGTTCAAAGAGATCAATTTGATCCATATTAGAGACAGCCAGCATAGAATCTAGATGCACCTACCAACTGTATGCTGAAATGAAGACATTTGACTAGTACAAATGCATTTGTCATAGGTTACATCTTGGGTGTATCCTCACTCACAGAAATCATAAAGTCTTGCAGACATTTTATGAATAGTTAGGGTTGCTAAGTCAGCTGGCTTCCAGAAGAGGGTGCACGATTACGAACAGATTATCTTGATTCTAGCAGTGCATGTCTATTTCTTCAGTCCCTAATCTGGAGTGGGTTTCCCTCCATAATCAAAGGGCCTTAACATATGTCCTACTGACAGAAAGTATCTTGATTCCAGAAGTGCATATCTATTCCTTCATTCCCCAATCCATAATTGGTTTCCCTCCAAAATTGAGGAGACTTAACATATGTCCGACAAGCCAAACTGGTTTAAGTGGACATTAATAGGATGGTATATCTTTTTCATAGATTATCCAAATACCAAAATCATAGAATTCCAAAATGAGATTTTCATCTACCCTGCTACATAGAGTTCAAGAAATTACAATATATTTTGAGGACAAAAACTAACAGTCATCAGAATATGAAATATGCATGTTATGAAATAAAGCTTCAACACGACCATTATACCTCTGAAGAAGGCGTAATGCACTGCGAAGGGCCTCCAAAGCAGAAACCCCATCTTCACCATTTCTGCTCTCTTCTTCATTTTGAAAATACTTTAGGCTTGGAACTTTAGTAGCAATATACTTGCCAAGGTTTATGTGATTTAAAGCTTGACCTGCCATATTGAAGAAGCCAAAATATATACAGATATTAGCATTTAATGCTTACTGTAACAAGGCCATCTTTACTATGTTACACATTGGAAGAGTAATCTTCCACCAGATATTCCTTGTATTAATGGAAATTGCAATAACAATCTTAAATTAGATATTACTTACGTCCAAATAATTTTTCAGTGGACCGAGTGACTACACTCACTGTCTGATCATTAGGAATTTTTGGAATCTTAAAGCAATCATCTGCAATTATAATACGCCTTGGTTGCCTGTACTCCATGAATGGCAACTGTAGTAGTATATGACCAACATGACGCAAAATATATGGATCTCTTGTAAACAAACCTGCAGAAGATGAAAATATGATAAACCTGGCACAATTAGGGGGATGGCTCAATTTTTTATTAATGTTTGAAAATAATTGATCGATGCCAATGCACAAGACATTAGCATAGCAATCAGAAAACGACAAGACACACATGACCCAAGTGTCAAAGCTCTCCAAAGCTCTCCTAAATGATTAGCACACTTGCACATAATCACTGATCTTAGATCAAGACAATTTGAAGCATATTAACAAACTTGCAGAATATAACAAGACACCTTTGGATCTCACACAAATAACCTCCATAAACTCTATGAATGGATTGGCATGCTTGCAAAGATTTCTTTGTTCAACGGAAATTTGTTATTGTATACAATTTAAAGTACATACCAAACATGAAAAAATAAATCATACACCGAAATACATACAGATACTCATTTGGAAGGCAATGAACTAAGGTGCTCTTTATATGCAACCATTTAAAGTACAATATAATAATCTCTAACATTAAGCAAAGCCAAGAATACGATGCAAGGAAAAGTTGATTATTCTATCTGATTTCATACCAACAGTGTCAAAACTCTGAGACATTGGCACAACACCAACAGTAGAAACAGCCCCATGGGAAGGACGGAACCCTAGAATACCACAGAATGCAGCAGGCACTCTCACACTTCCTCCTGTATCCGTACCTGCAGAAGGAAAACGAGTTAACATTGGTGCAATTAATCAAACAACCAAGTAGTAAGAACATCATCCAGAGTATTAAAAGCATTAAGAAATATTATAATTTATAAATAACAGAAGTTTAAAAATACAAGCATGCAATATTTTCCACCCTATAAGTGCTGTTCTTCTCTGTCAATAAATCTTATTTTAACAAGCTATAACGACAAATCAAGATATATCACAACAATTTTTGCCTACAAATATTCTTCTAGAAGTTTCTCACAGAGACCACTCTAGAGTCTAGAACATTTTTGCAGTGCTGAGAAGTTTGTGAAGGTAGAGAACCATATAAAGAAATCATGGTAGATGCGACATCTCAGAAATCACACCAAAGAAGTGAATGACCAGGCAGAGATGAGCAGGTTGGAAACTGAAACACCGAAAAAAAAAGCAGGCTCAAATGTTTTCCACTTCTTTTTTCCTGCAATCCTTCTCACAGTGACCAGGTTTTCCACACTAATAGTACTTGCCTAGGGAGATTTGTGGATAAAGAGATGACAGGATGGTATACCAACCATGCGCAAAGGTTGTTGACCTTTAATTTTGAGAAATACTTCATAGTTCATATATTTACAAGGAAATATTTACAACCATAGCCACTCAAGGGATTTGTACCCGGACCTCAACATTAATACAAGCCCTATCACCTTGCACAAAGGTTGTTGACTTTTGACAAACAAGTTTTTAAAGCTAAGTTGCCAGATTCGGAGATTTTTTGCCTTAAAATTCGAAATTCGCCATTTTATTGTGGCAGACGAACTTTTTCATTGAAAATCATCAATTTTAAAGATGAACTCGAATTCAAATCATGCACGAGTTTCAGGGCAAATCAAAACGCTAAAAAATCGGCTCGAATTTCCCAGATTCGGCAAAAATTCAATCAATTCATTTCTTTTTTGGGTTTGGGCATCCCACGGGTAAACCCTACAAAAAATACCTCCGCAAGTATACAATGTGAGGCCGCCGTCGTGATCTGTGAAATTCCACGACTGCTGAAGTGTGAAGCTGTGAGCAGAGTGAAGTGTGAAGTCACAGGTTTAGCCGGCCCTTTATTTCGAAGCAGGTGTTTCATGGGTTAAAGTTTTGGATAGCCGCCAGCGTGAGAGTATCAGTGACATGAGGGCTCAGGGTATTGGTGAAGGCTGAGTTTTGGAATCAGCAGTTTATAGGTTCACATACCCTCAGCCTCCAAGTTGAGCAACCTAAGGGAGCTTCTCCCGCCCGCACGATAGCCTTTTATTAATTGGGAATTTGCTATATAATTTTATTGCATGTTGAATTTTAAAATTAAATTAAATTGCATATATAATTAAATTAAATTAAATTGCATATATTTCATATATAATTTTATAATTGCATAATATTTCATATATAATTTTAATTGCATATTGAATTTTATTACAAAAATTCATATATATTTTTTTATTTTCAAATTTTATACTCGAATTTAATGCCGAATTTTATCACCAAAAATTTCATTGCCGAATTTTTGTCGAACTTCAAGGTCGCCAAACTCGAAAACGAATTCGAACAAGGTGAGTTAGTTTTATAGTACTCTATAAAGTTATTTCAAACTCTAGTGGATAAAGTTATTTCAAACTATAAGATAATTTTATTAATGTCCAACGAATGACCACAAAAGTAGGTCAATGGGACTAAAAGATACGTCCAATGTGAATACAATGTGGGAGTGCAAAAACATCTCCTAGATAATGCTAAAAGCAAGATAAAGAAAATTGAAGGAAGAAAAAGGACTGCCTAGTTAAGTGTCTGACTAAGCTAAACTACATTCAACAACAAAATATTTTGCATGACGAGGAACATATATAAGATATGATAATTTTATTAATGTCCAACGAATGACCACAAAAGTAGGTCAATGGGACTAAAAGATAAATCCAATGTGAATACAATGTGGGAGTGCAAAAGCATCTCCTAAACAATGCTGAAAGCAAGATAAAGAAAACTGAAGGAAGAAAAAGGACAGCCTAGATAAGTGTCTGACTAAGCTAATCACTGGGTCTAGCCAACACTAATATATGTATATAATAATATCATAGGTGCGGTGATGCAAAGTGAGGATGTCCGGGACTGGAAACCAGAGAGATCATAGGGTTATTAAACCAACGTAGAGCCATCTTAACTCCAAATCTATCATGAATCGAGGCATCAAATCTCTTGAGGTGTAAAAATTTTAATCATTTAAAATGGATCTAAATAAAAATAAAGAGAGGGGTAACAATATTTCTATTTAAATATCATATCTATAACAATGTTTTAAAACCTAGAATCGATCGAGGGTCAACTTGGACTTGGCCATGACTCAAACCAATTTGAACTTAATGACTCGGTTTACTAAAAAATACATAAAAGTTTAATGGAAAAAAATTATTTTAAAGATTCCCAACAATTAGAGACAAACTATGTGAAGTTTGCTCATGTATATACCATTTAAGGGTGAATGTATCAAAATGGCACTAAGTGCAATGTATATGAGAAACAACATACATAATCAACAAAGCTTTAAATGGCCTCTAGAATCCAAAACACAACATGCTACAAGCCTAAAAGGTACTAGCCTACTACATATCACTGATCAACATGATCAATCATGAAACCTATCACCGCAGTTGGAAATGGGATCCTCTGCATGAACTATTGGATCATCCTCTGGCATGTCTATTTGTTAACAGGTCTATATTTCATAGGTGGCATGTAGTCAAAGTGTAGGGTGACATTTGGCGTCTTTTGATGGTTTAGTGGACTTGTCTTCAATTTGTTGCAATTTAGTTAACTAGAATTTTGAAAACTGCCAACTCTACTGAATTTTGAATGGGATGTGAAATTCTATTTTCATCATATAAGGTTCGATGAGGTTGGAACCCCTCTCAAACATCCTGAAACAATTAATGATAATATAAAATACTTTAGTAAAAATTTAGGATGGGATGTGAAATTATATTTTCATCATATGAGGTCTGATGAGGTTGGAACCCCCCTCAAACATCCTGAAAGTTTTACTTTAAGAATTTTATACTGTCATTCCAGGTTAGCCTGTGTCGTTGTCAAGCAAGTTGTCTCTTACCTCAAATAGTGCTATAATCTACAAGAATCTTACAAAGTAGGTTGACTCGATAACAAAGTAGGTTTAGACTATTAGGGTTTAGGTTACTTGGTCACAGAATCCTACTACATTTCCCTGTTGTCTTTTACATTTGACATCAAAAGAGGCGTATTATCCCTCTGCTCAGCCTCGTTCATGCTCGGCAACCAGCTCCAGCAGGCGTTGATGTCTTCTCTTATGTTCATCACTGAGACTTCTAGTGTTAGTTTTGTACCTTGGACGAGTTCCCCTAGTGATGTTAGCCTAAGTCACTAAGAAAGGGGTGATGGGACCCTCACATTAATTAAACAATTAATGAGACTTTATGTTAGTAAAGTCACTTTTTGTCTAAAGTCAAAAGTGGGTGAGTAATAATTAATTAAGTGATTTAATTATGTGACTTTTACTCACATCAAATCTCAGCCATTGATTTGATTTAATCTACACCATTGGATTAAGATTCCCTTTTAGGGATTGGACAAAAAGGGAGGGAGGCAGAATACCTAATTCATTGTTATGATGAGAATGAGGTGAAGAGGGGTGAAGGGAGAGCACGAGAAGGAGGAGGTCGAGACAGAGAAAGGACACCTGCGTGACTAAAATTCCAAGGCACGAGTTTCTAGATATGGGTTCCAGTATTCAGCTCTGAGTTCGAGGCATGCCTTTAAGGCATTTATTATCAGCACATTAAATGGTAGCACTGTCATCTCCAGTATTGAACCCGTGATCATCCTGTGCAGCAACAGTTTCATTAACACACAGATTCGAGGAAGAATGGGGCTCATTTTTCGAGTACCTTCCCACTGCTGAAGCACACAGCTCGAGACAACAATCCTTGGCTCAAATCTCGAGGTATGCTGTATGTATTTAGTGGATATTCTGCTGCACGGTTTCCTGTAATGACTGGCATTGTTCTGGCCGGTTAAACAGTCACTTCTGATAAGGTTCTGAAGGTGACACAAGCCCAGATTTCGTGGTAAAGTCTGCAGCAATTTCGAGGGTGTATTTGGCACTAAATTCGAGGTACAGCAGAGCACTGAAATCTAGATGGATAAGGCACTGTTTGAAGGAGATTACAGCATTAATAACAGACTGTAATTTGCACATAGTTCGAGACTGTTCTGCTCAGAGTTCGAGGCAGTCTGAGTGTGCAATCTTTCTGGGTGAAGATAAGTTATATTTTCACTGTAATTCTGTTTAATCTTTTGCTGCTGAAGAAATAATAAAACTCTCTCTCTCTCAACTGGTTTTCCCCGTGGGGGTTTTTCCAGGGCTCGATTTGGCCAAAAATCACTGAGTACATTTTATGTGTGAATGTTGGTAGATTAATTTGCAGCCTGTTAAATGCTTTTAAATTGTGTGTTTACTGTCAAGTCTTTTGCATTAAGTAACCTACAGCCAATGCAAAACAGGCTGTAGGTGAAAACCACCTTAAACTGACATAAACCAGCAGGCAGTTTGAAAGGTAGAAAATATACATGGTATCAGAGCGCAAGGGGCAGAAAACAAATTGATTTGCAGACACACATAATACTTGCAGATCTCAGAAAGTTCAGTGTTCTTACCTTCTGTTAGTGGGCAGCGTTCTTTTGGTCTGATTTTCAGATGGCTACAGGTTTGAGGATTGAGGACAGGTTGAGTGGGACGAAAAATTTTGTGCCGTGGAAGACCAGAATTTTGTTGCTTTTGGAAGAGAACGAGTTATGGGTGGAGGTGGTGAGGAACACCACCACAAACCCCATTACCATTCCAGATGGCTCAGATGCGACCGCTCTTTCAGCCTTCAACAAGAAAGACTGTAAGGCGAGGAGAATCATACTAGATGCAGTAAAAGACCACATCATCCCTCACATTTCCGGGAAGACCAAGGCACACGAGATGTGGAGTGCCTTGATTAGCTTGTATGAGAGCTCCAACGAGAACAGGAAGATGGTTCTCAAGGAGAAGCTCAAGAGTATCAGGATGACTGGAGGAGAGGGAGTCACAGCTTATCTCACCAAGATCTCTGCAGTTCGGGATGAACTAGCAGCAGTTGGTGAAGTAGTATCCCCTACAGAGCTAGTACGCACAGCAGTCAATGGGGCTTCAAGGCCCTGGAGTGCATTTGTGCAGGCCATTGTGGGCAGGGAGAACCTTCCATCATGGGAGAGGTTGTGGGATGACTTTGTGCAGGAGGAGACCAGGAGGGGTCTCGTACAGGGCAGTACATCAAGTGGTGCAGCAGATGAGGAGAACGTGGCTCTCACAGCCAAAGGGAAGAAGAAGAAGGGTCCCAAGAAGCATGGGGCCAAGGGACAGCAGCAGCATCGTCCACAGGGTGGGCAGAAGAAGGACTTGAGTAAAATCAAGTGCTACTGTTGTCAGGCGTTTGGGCACTATGCATCTCAGTGTCCAAACAAGAAGAGGAAGAAGGGACCAGGTCAGCAGACAGCAGCCTCAGCAGAGATTGATGAGTTTGGTGACAGGTTTTAGAGGGAGTTTTCCCTATATGCTGGACAGAGAGAGAGAGAGAGAGTCTCCTTAGCCACCAGCATTGACATGGATATGGAGATTGAGCACTCATTGTTGACAGGGCATCAGACAGGTCCATCCACCACTGGTACGTGGTATATTGACAGCAGAGCCTCGAGACACATGACAGGTACTCGGGAGTTCTTCTCCGAGTTATCACGGACAGAGAGAGAGGTGGAGGTTGTGCTTGGTGACAACACCATTGTTAGAGCAGTGGGTCAGGGGACAGTCATATTTGAGAGGGAGTCCATGAGTCCCATGACTTTGAGGGATGTGTTGTACGTCCCTGGGCTGAAAAAGAACCTTGTTTCAGTTTCCACGATTGAGGACAGGGGTCTTGGGGTGTGCTTCTCAGATGGGAGAGTGCAGGTGTTTCCCAAGACCACAGGTGTATCTACTCCCATGGATATTGGAGTTAGATGTGGACGACTGTACAAGCTCTTGTTTCAGCCGCAGCATGCTCTAGCACACAGCAGCAGCAGTGAGCTGTGTGAGTTATGGCACAGGAGGATGGCCCATTTACATCACCCCACTCTGGGAGTATTGAGGAGCATGGTCACAGGTTTACCAGAGTTTGACACTGAGCAGAGTGATGTGTGCAGAGGGTGTGCTTTGGGAAAGTACACCAAGACCGTGTTTCCTAGCAGTGACACGAGAGCAGCAGGTGTGCTCGATCTGATTCATACAGACATATGTGGTCCTATGTCCTCAGTATCTTTGAGTGGCCATGAGTACTATATCAGCTTCATTGATGACTACTCCAGGAAGACCTGGATCTACTTCTTGAGGAGCAAGAAGTCCCCACTTGTATTGAGTGTCTTCCAAGGGTTCAAAGCCCTTGTGGAGAAGCAGTCGGGGAGGAAGATCAGGATGTTGAGGTCAGACAACAGGGGTGAGTATACCTCCAAGGAGTTCAGCGCATTCTGCAGACAGGAGGGCATACAGCGTCAGTTGACAGTTCCCTACACTCCTGAGCAGAATGGAGTAGCAGAGAGGAAGAACAGGTCGATCCTTGGAGCAGCGAGGGCCATGCTTCATGATTAGGGGTTACCGTTCTTTCTGTGGGCTGAGGCCTGCAACACTGCAGTGTACCTGCAGAACAGGAGTCCCCACCGTGCCATGGGGAGGATGACTCCAGAGGAGATGTATTCAGGCAAGAAGCCTGAGGTGAGCCACTTTCGGATATTTGGCTCTCTGACTTACTCTCACGTCCCCTCAGAGAGGAGGACGAAGTTCGAGCCCACCGTAGAGAGAGGCATCTTTATGGGTTACGACGAGACTTCGAAGGCATATCGGCTTTACATTCCTGGCCAGAGGCGAGTTGTAGTTAGGCGGAAAGTAAAGTTTGATGAGGAGAGGGCCTTCAGGAAGTCGAGAGAGATAGAGCAGGGGTAGACACCAGCTCCCACACCTCAGTTGGTACAGGCTTCTTCGATACAGGTTACAGGTCCACAGGTTTCTGGGGTGACTGGATCACAGGGTACAGGCACAGGTTCTACTGGGTCAGTGGTTCAGATTACAGGTATAGGGACAGGTACAGGGATTGGCACAGGTTCAGGATCACCGGTTTCTGGCTCACAGATTGCAGGGTCTTCTGGGACTAGTTCATCAGCTACAGGTCCTAGGGGTGTTAGACCTCATGCTTCTGGCACGTCCTCAGAGGAGGATACACCAGGTTCGGAGGAGCCTTCAAGGAAGAAGAAGCCCAAGTGGCTTCAGGACACCTTGAAGGAAGCAGAGGCATTTGGCAGACCTCAGGAGCAGATCAGGACGATTTTTGAGCCAGATAGATATGGGACGGCCCTTGTTGCGAGTCTTCGTGACTCTGCGCCTTCTACATATGAGGAGGCTTCTCAGCATCAAGTATGGAGAGATGCCATGATGGAAGAGTACCATTCCATCATGAAGAATGATGCTTGGGAGATTGTACCGAGGCCTGAGGGGAAGTCAGTTGTGACTTCCAAGTGGCTCTACAAGGTCAAGCATGCAGCAGATGGCAGTGTAGAGAAGTTCAAGGCTCGGTTTGTGGCTAGGGGGTTCTCACAGGTTGAGGGAGTCGACTATGATGAGACTTTTGCTCCAGTGGCTCGGTATTCCTCCATCAGGGCAGTGATATCGATTGCAGCAGAGATGGGTTGGAGGATCCACCAGATGGATGTGAAGACCGCATTTCTCAATGGTCTTCTGCAAGAGGAGGTGTATTTGGAGCAGCCACAGGGATTTGAGACACATGGGAGAGATTCGCATGTTTGCAGGCTTAGGAAAGCCTTGTACGGTCTGAAGCAAGCTCCCAAAGCTTGGTACTCCAGGATAGATGCATATCTGATTTCGATGGGATTCCAGAAGAGTGAGGCTGATCCCAACCTATACTACATTGTGGTTGGTGGAGATCCGCTCATTCTTCTGCTATACGTTGATGATTTATTTATCACTAGAGATGAGCGTCTTATTGCTCTGTGCAAGAGAGATCTTGCAGTTGAGTATGAGATGACAGATATTGGGCTGATGCATTACTATTTGGGGATGGAGGTATGGCAGGAGCCAGGACATATTTTCCTAGGACAGGGGAAGTATGCTGCAGAGATTCTGAAGACTTTTCGGATGGACGACTGCAGGCCTATGTCTACACCTATGATCACCAACTTGAAGCAACTTCATGCTTTAGATGGTAAGTTGGTGGATCCCACTCTATATCGTCGGCTCATCGGATCGTTGATGTATCTGGTCAACACCAGGCCAGACTTGTGCTTTGCAGTCAACACTCTTAGCCAGTTCATGGTGCAGCCTAGGAGTGTACATTGGAGTGCTGAAAAGCACATTTTGAGATACCTTGCAGGGACGGTGGATTATGGTCTGGACTACAGGGGTTCAGGTGGAGATAGTTTGATTGGGTTCACAGATTCAGACTGGGCAGGTTGTGTGAGGGACCGGAAGAGCACTTCCGGTTGCTGTTTCAGCTTGGGCTCGGCAGCAGTGTCGTGGTTTAGCAGGAAACAGAAGTCCGTTGCATTGAGTTCTGTTGAGGCTGAGTATATGGCAGCCAGTCAGGCGACTTGCGAAGCACTGTGGCTTCGTAAGTTATTGGTAGATTTATTTGATCAGCAGCTGAGGCCTACGGTGATTTACTGTGACAATCAGAGTTGCATTCAGCTCTCTGAGAATCCAGTTTTTCATGACAGGTCAAAGCACATTGAGATCAGATACCACTTCATTCGGGACTACGTTCAGAGAGGAGCAGTTGAGCTTCAGTATATATCCACCGATCAACAGGTTGCAGATATCCTAACGAAATCTTTGGGGAGGGGGAGGTTTGTCTTCTTCAGAGATAAGTTGGGAGTGGTGCGGAACACCTTCCTCGGTAAGAGGGAGTGTTAGTTTTGTACCTTGGACGAGTTCCCCTAGTGATGTTAGCCTAAGTCACTAAAAAATGGGTGATGGGACCCTCACATTAATTAAACAATTAATGAGACTTTATGTTAGTAAAGTCACTTTTTGTCTAAAGTCAAAAGTGGGTGAGTAATAATTAATTAAGTGATTTAATTATGTCACTTTTACTCACATCAAATCTCAGCCATTTATTTGATTTAATCTACACCATTGGATTAAGATTCCCTTTTAGGGATTGGACAAAAAGGGAGGGAGGCAGAATACCTAATTCATTGTTATGATGAGAATGAGGTGAAAAGAGGTGAAGGGAGAGCACGAGAAGGAGGAGATCGAGATAGAGAAAGGACACCTGCGTGACTGAAATTCCAGGGCACGAGTTTCTAGATATGGGTTCCAGTATTCAGCTCTGAGTTCGAGGCCTGCCTTTAAGGCATTTATTATCAGCACATTAAATGGTAGCACTGTCATCTCCAGTATTGAACCCGTGATCATCCTGTGCAGCAACAGTTTCATTAACACACAGATTCGAGGAAGAATGGGGCTCATTTTTCGAGTACCTTCCCACTGCTGAAGCACACAGCTCGAGACAGCAATCCCTGGCTCCAATCTCGAGGTATGCTGTATGTATTTAGTGGATATTCTGCTGCATGGTTTCCTGTAATGACTGGCATTGTTCTGGCCGGTTAAACAGTCACTTCTGATAAGGTTCTGAAGGTGACACAAGCCCAGATTTCGTGGTAAAGTCTGCAGCAATTTCGAGGGTGTATTTGGCACTAAACTCGAGGTACAGCAGAGCACTGAAATCTAGATGGATAAGGCACTGTTTGAAGGAGATTACAGCATTAATAACAGACTGTAATTTGCACATAGTTCGAGACTGTTCTGCTCAGAGTTCGAGGCAGTCTGAGTGTGCAATCTTTCTGGGTGAAGATAAGTTACATTTTCACTGTAATTCTGTTTAATCTTTTGCTGCTGAAGAAATAATAAAACTCTCTCTCTCTCAACTGGTTTTCCCCGTGGGGGTTTTTCCAGGGCTCGATTTGGCCAAAAATCACTGAGTACATTTTATGTGTGAATGTTAGTAGATTAATTTGCAGCCTGTTAAATGCTTTTAAATTGTGTGTTTACTGTCAAGTCTTTTGCATTAAGTAACCTACAGCCAATGCAAAACAGGCTGTAGGTGAAAACCACCTTAAACTGACATAAACCAGCAGGCAGTTTGAAAGGCAGAAAATCTACATCTAGTTCATCATTGAGACTTTATTGTATTTCTTTGCTCCTTATTTTATATCTAAAGTTAGCTAGATATATCAGTTTTTAGCAAAATACTCAGTTCTTTATATTTTCTGCTTTCAGTTTTGACCTTGGAGTTGCACCTGCACTACCACTTTGTACCTACTACCGACACTGTATGTACTCTTTTAGTCCCTTTAACCTACTTTTGTGGTCATTTGTTGGACATTAATAAAATTATCTCAGATATCTTATCTGCTTAGTTCTGAAATAAACTCATGTGCATCCCAATGTAATTCAGATGGGGTTATCAACTCCTCTTAGAGTAATGGCATTCACATGCATTCCTTATTCTGGATGACAACTTTGGTAAAGAGTGAGTAATCTTGCAAGAATGAGAGTTGATTCCTTCTGAATGTTGGATAACTTGTGACTAGCAATAGAACAAAAACAATGAGGTCGGAATTTAATTCAAATCATTTTCCATACAGGGCTCCTATAGCTTATTTATAACACAGGATGCCTCAAGTTAATTCTTCATTTCATGTGAAAGCATTTAAAGACACAGCATATTGAACAACATTTTTCCTTTTCCATAGGAGATAATCATATATTAACATGAAACAAATACTTCAACATGGGATATGCCACATTGGTTTTTTTAGTAAGCTTGCAATTAAAAATGGATCAGAAAGATAATAATTGCAAGGAAGGGCCTCACAAAGCACAAAGGCACCTTATCATAAACATCTCATTGTAATTCCATCACCCGTGGTACTTGTCATTTGATTAGTAGTTAGTCCAGTTGGACATAAATCAACGTAGCTTCCATTTCTATCTGTTCGGAGCACAGATAAAAGTAGAGGTGGCCTGCAGAAGCCTAAACTTTGCACATAGTACATATCAATTTATGTTGTTCAGGCACAAATTAATCTTAAGATCATAAATTTGGGACAAGGAACACCCAATTGAATATCTCTGCTTACACATCAATATTTGGAGATAACTTCTACGGCACATCAAACTTTATATTATTCATTAACTCAGGACACTAAATTTACTGTGGTAGGTTGGTAGAGTGGAAAAGGGTTTGGATGATAAACACATTTTTCAGTCAACATGATAAGGGATTGCATTGCAGTATAGCCAGGATGAAAAATCTTACCAAGAGCAAAGTCAACAAGCTCAGCTGCAACTGCCACAGCAGACCCACTAGAAGATCCTCCTGGTATTCGTGAAGGTGCAGCTGGATTAGTTGGAGTTCCATAGTGTTTGTTTTCTCCACCGATGCTGCCAGTATGAAATAAAATTAAGATCTAATTTACACAACAATAAGTTTCAAGACATGAATATTAAGTAAATTCCAATGCAAGAGGAATAGAAACAGAGTGGAGAAACTAACATTGTTTGCATAAGGCATACAAGCAAAAGACATACATGTTAGATATTATAATGTTTATGTAATGTTACTTTATGTAATAAAGTAATAATGAGTAAAACTGTCATAAAGTGAAAAAGGTAATACGTAATAAATGACACTTATGTTTAATGTAATTATGTAAGCAGTTCCTAAACAGGAATAACAGAACTTGCTAGATATATATACAACACCACTTTATATAACTTGTCAACATTATTGATAATGCATCTCTCGTTCATTCTCTCTCTTGTCTCTTGCATAAGCAGTTCCTAAACAGGAATAACAGAACTTGCTAGATATATATACAACACCACTTTATATAACTTGTCAACATTATTGATAATACATCTCTCATTCATTCTCTCTCTTGTCTCTTGCATATTTATCCATAGCATAGTTTAACATGGTATCAGACAGGGTTGCCAGAGCGTGGGAGCGAAGCGGGAGCGGGGGCGGGAAGCGGGAGCGCGGGTGCGTATTTTTCAAAAAATGGTCAGGAGTGAAGCATATCGGGAGCGTTTATATATATATAATATATATATATATATATATATTCAAAAAAACATGTAGAATGTCAAACTAGATGCAAAATTTATGAAACATGTATGTTTGTGCTACTTCCAATATATGAAATGCCATCTAAAATTTAAATTCCATAATTCATGATTACAATTACAAAGTTACGAATTGAAATACATTTTACAAATAAAAATACAAACCATCTAGATTCTATCAATTACAAACATACAACCTTTAGAACCATATAATAGGGAAGTACATCATTAAGTACCAAATAGGGAAGTACATACTACATCATTAAGTACAAAATAGTTTTTGTTTACAAAAATTGGCTATCTGCATGTGCCATGAAGCATAACTTATAAGTACCAGAATGATAATTAAACTGACATACGAAGACTAAAAGGTCTCAAAAGTTCAAAACACTAAACTGAGCTATGATTTAAATCCTATCTAGTAAAATGCAAAAACAATCTATTTCTCCTAGTTCCTCTCTCCACCACCATGATTGCCTCGTGAGGGTACGCATGGTGGTAGTGAAGATGAAGCATGTGTAGTTGAGTGTGACTGTGATGGTCCTTCTAATGCAGGTACTGTTGGAGTGCTAGTGAAGGGGCCCCATCCATGGGACCTCGCACCGAATGGAGGTGGCATCTCAGCACGCTCATCCTCATCCAAAAGAGCATTCTCCAACTCCTCCAAAACCAATGCTCCATCCTCCAAGTTGTCCTCCTCTGGACTGTAGTCCCACATCTTATTTGATTTGTCTATAGTTGGATCCTCACAGTAATGCAACAACAATCGCAAGTTGTAATTCACATAGACCAAGGTCTCTACTAGTTGTACATTCAACCTGTTTCTTTTGACATTGTGGATGAAACTGTATGTGCTCCAACACCTCTTTGCTGAAGAAGTGTTCACCACCTGTGAAAGCACCCGCAATGCCATAGTTTGTAGTTGTGGTGTACTAGTGCCATACATGTCCCACCACTGAAGAGAAAGCAAATTCCCTCGATCTCTAGTTGCATGGTTGCTCCCAGAGGCACCAGTGCAACTGATGTACTGGCTCAACTGTCGCCGAATGCTATCACACTCCTCAACATCTGGGTACATTTTTTCCAATGCTTGCATATAACCAGCTTGAACCTTTGGATCTTGGTGTGGTTTTCTCTTTGCCTCACCACCTGGTGTTGGGGTTGAAAGCCATGATATATGATAGTATTTTGGTGTAAACACATATGCTAAGGCATGTAGTGGAATATTCAGCTTCTCCCACCGTTTTTCCACCTCTATACGAATTAGATCATACAAAATCTCATCTCTAGGCTGAACAATGTCCTTAATTTGTCCTAGCATAGTGTCCATTTGCTCATACACCTCCCTAATGACCGGTCGATCACAATCTGCAAACCGAAGCATGTTATAAATTGGCTTGGTGAACTATAAAACATACTTGACCTGTGTCCAAAAATAGCTATCAAGAACAGTGTCCTTTGTTGCATCCATACCATCTCTATCAATTCTAATGTCATCCCACTCATCACTCATCACCATAGCACCCAAAGCCTGTCTTACCCTCAATAGGCGCCTGAAGGTGTGGAAATAGCTAACAAATCTCGTCTTTGCAAGCTTAAGTAATTGCAACTTAGAGTAAGTGCCATAAAAGGCATTGACCCTGGAATGCCCGGTGATAAATTTAATGAGTTTCTTCCCTCGCTTGTACAAATCATTTATCCATGTGCATTCTTTGTGCTTGATAATATCATGCATTAAAAGGTTCAATGTGTGCACCAAACAACCAGACCAAAAGATGTGAGTATATTTCCGCTCAATGATTTTTCCTGCTCCTTTACAATTCGCTACATTATCAGTGATTACTTGAATCACATTAGTAGGACCAACCTCATCAATAGTTTTCAATAAGATGTCTACTATTTGTCCAACCATCAGATACAATGGACACCCCAGTATCTGCCCACCCATCTGTAAACCGTGTAAGAGCTCTTTTGACTTTTGCTTTTTCCTTGTCAAGTAACACAGTTCTAGTTTTTTCATACCCAGGGCTCTTGTATCCAGCAGGGGCTTTGTTAATGGCTTTAACCATGGCATGCCAATAAGGGGAGCGGAGAACATTGAATGGCACACCACATGCATAAAGAAACCTCACCACTTTTGCATCCACATCCTCCCTGCCACTAATATCAAGGAAATATTCTATGGTTCTCTTACTTCCACTACTAGTTGAGGACCTTCCGCCAGGTGAAGGAGGAGATGAAAATGGGCTCCCAAAGCTAGAAGAAGCATCAGATTGAACCTTTTTTTTTTTAGCATTCATTCTTTGTGCAACTTCCTCTATCTTGAAAATCAGAAGGAGACTACGTTTAGATAGTTTAACTTCTCGACGTTTCGAGCCACAGAGTAGGGCTGCTCATCGAGAGAAAAGTATCCCAAGGTAACTAAGGTAAGGAAATTAGCCATTAATTTTCTCTCTCTAGCTATGTTATCTTGGGGCAAATTGCAATACCAAGGGACCCTTTGTTATCATCATTGTCTAATACCCCACAAAGATGCCTCCTCACACGGGTGTGTACCGCTATAAGGTTTTCCTGGACGATAACCATGTGGGCATAAAAACTTAGTGGTTCCACCACCTCTACCCTCCTCAAGTTTTGTGACATACCTCCATAATGGGGTTAATGAAGGTTTGCCACTATCAGCTTCATTATCATCCCCTTCACCACCCCCCTCTCCTTCATTCATTGGGTCACTATGAGAATGACCACTATCATCTTCTTCATTCACATGCCTATTCCCAATCAACACCATGAAAACCAAAAATGGAAGGAAACACCACAAGAACATTTTCTACAAGTTTTAGATGAACAACCTACAATAGAATGAGGAGGAAGAGGGAATGGGAAAATGTAGGAGAAGAAAAAAATGCAATAATAAACGAGACATTTTGTGAACAATATTCAACAAAAATACACATTGGGCATACCTATTTTGATCTCCAATGATTTGCAAGTAGATGGAACCCTTTGTTGTCTCCTCCAAGCTCTCTCAAATCCTCTTCAAGCTCTCCAACTTTGCTCCAACACCAAGAGCTCTTCCCTCGCCACTCCAACTCAAAGATGAAACAATGAGGAAGAAGAGGGGGAGATTGTGCCTTATCTCCCCTCTCTAACCCTAAAAATGCCCTAGGCCCCACCCAAAAGCAAAAATACAAAAAAAAACATAAAAAAACTTTACTTGTCAGCCAAATTTCGAGGAGTGTCGGGCTCTGCATGGAAGCGCTCGGGGAGTGATGGCGAAGAGAGGCGGGGAGTGACAGCGGGATCAAGGGCGGAGCGATGGCGAAGCGTGAAGGTCGAAGCTCGGAGCACTCAGGTGAAGAAAAATTGAAGCAGCATGAAGGTGAAGAAAAATTGTTTGCCAAGTTAGTTGGAAAAGGATATGCACAACAAGAAGGTATAGACTATGAGGAAACATTTGCTCACGTTGCAAAATTAATCACAATCAAGATGTTATCACTTACAGCGTAGTTTGGATGGCTCTGTGAGAGAATGAATGAGAGAATGTGCCAAACAATTTTTCTTCACCTCCAAGCTAGTCACCGGAGGTGTATATGGTGTGCCAAACTAGTCTCTTTCTCCAAAGCTCTTTGGTGTGCCAAACTTTGCCTTGACACCATCTTTGATATTTCCCTATGCCACAATCACTGGAGGTGTATATGAAGCAGCTTGAAAGATGTGCAGTTGAAGGTAAAGAAAAATTGGATTGTAAGTTAGTGAAAGCTTTGTATGAAATAAGACAAGCCCCTCGAGAATGGTATGAAAAGATTAATACGTATCTTAAATCAAGAGGTTTCAAGAGTAGTGATTCTGATCCTAATGTGTATATCAAAGGAAAAGGTGAAGAAATTGTCATTATGGTGGTATATATAGATGAATTGATTCTTACAAGTAGTAGTAATTACTTGATTCGAAAAGAAAAAGCTCATCTTTGCAAATTATTTGATATGACTGACTTGAGTTTATTACATCATTGTTTGGGTATTGAGGTTTGGTAGCAACCAAGCATGATTTTCATCTCATATGCAACATATGCTTTAGAATTGTTAAACAAGTTCAGAATGGAAGAATGTAATCCCAGCGAAAGACCAATGGAGGCAAACTTAAATCTTTCAAAGGATGATAAATCTGAGGTAGTTAATGAATTGCTTTATCGTCAACTTGTCGGAGGACCGATCTATCTTACCACAACTAACCAGACATAATTTTTGCAGTTAGTATTTTACCAGGGTTTTTAAATTGTCCCAAGGATACATATTGGAATGCAACAAAAAGAGTACTTAGGTACATTAAGGTACTTTGCAATTTGGTATTGTACTTGAGAAGACTGATAAATTCATGTTGAAAGGTTTTTCAAATGTAGAATGGGCAGGTGATACACATGAATGGAAATCAACAATAGGTTATGCTTTTGCTCTTGGTAGTGGCATAATTTCATGGCTGAGTAATAAGCAACCCTCAATAGTTCTTTCTACAACAAAAGCAGAAAACAAGGCAATCGTTGGAGCAATATGTGCAACAGTGTGGCTATGTAGAATTCAATCTGACTTGAAGCTTCCACAAATTCAACCAACAACTTTACACTGTGACAAGCAAAGTGCGATCAAGATGACAAAGAATCCAATTTATCATTCGAAAGCCAAACATGTTGAAATTCAGCATCACAATATCAAAGAACAAGCACAAAACAAAGAGATCAAACTTATTTATTGCAGGTCCAAAGATCAAACGGTGGATATCTTCACCAAAGCACTCAACAAAGACAAAAGTTGGAAAATTTCACGAGATGTTAGGAGTTGTGGAAAATGAAATAAGCATCAAGAGGGGCTGCGTATTACATATTATAATGTTTATGTAATGTTACTTTATGTAGTAAAGTAATAATGCGTAATAATGTCATAAAGTGACCCCCACGGCAGGTGCCCCACCCAAGCCAACGTCGATGCACATGGCCATACTCCGCCACCACCTCAGTAAGCTTCCATGCGGCATGCCGCGTGGAACTCAGGTTTCTGACCGCATACACCAGTTTAAAGAGGGTACACTCCAAGGATGAGCCTTCCATCATGTTTTAAGGCATCAGCAGCCCATCGTACAGAGCTTATAAATGATTTGGCAATCATGTTTTTAATGGTAATTATGCAGGAAGGTGGCGGAAGTGGCGTCTCGCACGCCCTGCATGTGCATGGACTTAGCACAAGAGCGTTAAATCGCCAAGCTTGGCCCAGACATCACATTCGTCCACACCACCATTCTTCGCCCCATCGCTCCATCGGTATTCTAATCCTTTCGTAGGTTGTCCCTCCTCGTTGATTTTTTTGTAACTTCAGAGAGACAATGGTTCGAACCAAAGTCACCCCACGCAAGACTGAGCATGGACCGCGACGCACCCATATGCCGCGGGCTTTGAAGGAGCTTGGTAGGGCGCAGGGGTACTTCGAACAAGAGATCTTGGACTCTACTTGTGCACACACTCTGCGCCTGGAAAACCGCCTCAAGTGGAAGAGAGAATGCCCCTCTCCCAGACGGCTGGTTGCGGATTTGGGCGGCCTAATTGAGGACTCTGGTTCGACTAGCACGCAAGAAACCCGTCATACCAAGACGCTGCAGGTCCTCTGGACAACCAAAGCTCTGCTCTCTCTCGCCATGGACGATTGCATCAAGGGACTTCTCACTCCCGAACATGGTGCCCTATCGCTTGCTGCCCAGGTATCAAACTTGAATGCCACTCTCTGCTCCCTGTTTCAGTTCCAGCGTGACGAGATGGCCCGCTTCGATGCGAAAATGGATGCACTTGGTCGTGCCATTACTGGTAAGACCTTCACTCGTCCGCAGCCTCAGCAAGTGGCAGCCACCCAGCTGGTCTACAGGTGCTGCCCAGACACTGTCAACAGCAAGGAGACCAGTGCCCTTCCAGGTGTTAATGCCTCTTCTACCTTTATGTCTAATGAGGAACAATCACTGGATTAACCTTCTTAGTTTTAATTTACATGCTTTTTTGAATTACAGATCCGGGCAAACTTGCAACTCTCAGACTTCTCTAGTTTTGACTAGCTCTGAACCTGTTAGACGCTAAGCTTAGCCATCAGGAATGCCTGCTTGGACAGCTGATTTTTGGATTGCTCTGCTATGTACAGTTTTTAGATCTTAATTAATAGAATTCGAACCTTAAAAAAATAAATAATGTCATAAAATGAAATAAGTCATACGTAATAAATGACACTTATGTTTAATGTAGTTATGAAGTTAAGTGAAGATAGGTAAACTGGGTAAGCAGAGTTCTTAAACAGGAATAATGGAAATTGTTAAATATATATACACCACCACTTTATGTAACTTGTGAACATTATTGATGATACATCTCTCGTTTGCTCTATCTCTCTTGTCTCTTGCATATTACTCCATATCATAGTTTTAACAATATAGACTTATAAATACAAAAATGATAGTTATGGTTGTTAGCCTCTTCTTTTAAGGGATGGCACTTAATACATTATGATTAAAATCATAGCATACTGGTTTCTTAATTATAAAATAGCAAAGATCATGATAAAAATAGATTTCATAGAAATCAGATAGCTGCTAGAAATAACTAATAATAGATATTACAGATGGATACTTCTAGAGAAAGACACTCTATATTCATCCAAACACAGTTAATTTAAAGGCTTCTTTAAACACAATGCAACGGCAATAGTCTATACATTCCAAGTTAGCACAGCATCCAAAAATATTTAAAATCATACAACAAAAAACAGTATTACAAATATTTATAATTGAAATGTGATACTTGACAAACCAATTAAATTAAAATATGAGTATGATACTATGATATCAACAAACTGAGGACTGCCTTTTATATGCTTCCTCAGGATGATATGAGCCTGTGTTATTATATTTTGTCCTATATGAAGGCAAATAGGGACATTGTTAATCCGAAGTTTGATAAATAATAAATATAGAATTAAAGACATATTTCATATTTACAGAATATGTAATCAGGAACCAAAAACAGTATTAGAAATATTTATAATTGAAATGTGATACTTGACAAACCAATTAAATATGAGTATGCTATCAACAAACTGAGGACTGCCTTTTATTTGCTTCCGCAGGATGATATGAGCCTGTGTTATTATATTTTGTCCTATATGCAGGCAAATAGGGACATAGTTAATCCAAAGAATGATAAATAATAAATATATAATTAAAGACATAATTCATATTTACAGAATTCATATTTACAGAAAATGCAATCAGGAAGCTGATGAGCTGTCCAAGAAAGCTGGTTCCAGGGATCCAGGCTCACTGTTGATCAGAGTTAGCAGGAGAGGAGAAGAAGAATCTCTCCCTCCCAGACTCATTGACCTATAAAACCTTTTTAGCATAGGAAAATCTGTGATGACTGATAGTTTTGCTCATAGGATAGCAGATCTTAATGTGTTTCATGTTATACATAGATCATGATTTGGAATACTATGTTTGAGGGTATCCATTGCCCACTCAGGTAATGTGGTCACAATTGCTGGTCTAAGCCTGAGGGCCTTTGGACCCTGATAAATGTAATCCTTTAATTACTTTTAAGGGAAAAGTAATGATTTCTTTCTTGGGAAAAATGTTTAAAGACATAATTCAATAAAATGCAAACCTTACTCTGAATAAATATTAGACATTTTAAGGTACCATGACGAACCTGTATGCCATCTCATCCATGACAGTTTTCCCAACACATGTTGCTCCTCCTTGTACAACAAATGTAACCACAGGTGCCGTTCGAACTGCAGGTTCATGGGTCCTTTGCCAGTCAGGATTTCCAAAGCCAGTTACATATCCTTCTACATCAAATCTGACATTACATGAAAGCATTCGTAAGTCAGAAAGTTATGTTAAATGCCAGGACCCAAGGGCCAAAACAGACAGAATCTACACAAACAACAACCTATGTAAAATGTAAACAGCCGACCACTCAGAAACCTAATTTCATCATACCACCCTGTACCCAGTGATATCACCATCTTATGATACCAAATTGCCTTTGCAAACCAGGGCAATTCCCTCCAGTCCCATAGCTAAATTATTTGGCAGTTAGAACTTAGGAACCTAAGAGTATAATTCCTATCATAAGCATAAGTGAAGAGTGGATCTCTACAAATTGTAAAATGTTTCCTTGAGTAGACCCATTGAGATACATAATTTCATCTGATACCACTAAACAATACAACTAAACACCTGTATCTGTTTTTAAAGAATTTATAATGGTCCACTCCAAAATTCAAATGATTTACACAAACTTATTCGTAGATATCATAGTGTGCTCCCATTTAACTGTGAATTTCTAGACCTTGGAAATTGGAATCCTAAATCCCCCACAGAAATCATACATTCTGCATGGAAACAATATTTAATTTCAAGTACACATGTTACGAAGTATTTATTCTAGCATGCTCTTTATTGGACCATTACAGAATTCCCCACCAGAACCAAACACAAATTCCAAATATTTATAGCTTAAAATCTAGAACACAGGAATTGCCTATATCTCCATTAGATAAGCACATACAAAGTTACTAAAGGTCTGAGAGACAAAGTGGTCCAAGGGATCATAATCAATTTAACAAATCTTCCGGTTCCCTCATCTCTGGGACAGGGAATCTCAGAGTGGGGTGTTTCCGCACATCCCCCTTTTGGGGGGAACTTGGGGAGACACAAGGGTGACGTCCCCAAGAAATGGTGGATGTTTCCCTTTTGTGGGGCACAAATAGGCATCCCTTTTGGAAAAGGGGGTCTCATGGGCATTACCCCTTGGAAAAGGGGGACTCCTAGGTGTCCCCCCATTATTTTTGCCCATAATTTTTCTAAACACACAAAAGAATCAAAACCCTAAAGTGAATCTGAATATTTATTTCATGCTTTCATTGCCCATGTTTTTGACTTGTCATTGTTTCCCATATATTTAAATTATTTTTTAGGATTTTGAACCGGTTCTTCTATGTCAAGGACTCCGACATTTCCCACGACAATTCATCAAATTTGGGGGTGTCTCCACACATCACCCAGTTGCATTCTCTGTTCCTGCATCTCCGCATCCCAAATCCTTGGTGGGACATTGATGATGATGCCAAAAATTTCTCAAATAGTGTCACAAATCTAATGCACATTGAACCTTCAAACCCCATAAAACGCCAGAGGGAATGCAAAATACCAGCAATATTGACAAATCCATTGGTAGGGACAACTGTAAATGGCCACAACCTCGGATGCAATTTAAGTCATTTCAATAACCACCCAGAGCCCCATTAGTTCTAGTCACTGCCCTAAGGACAATATTCAACAAGCTCTTGGTGTTGACATACCATGATGGAAGTGATTAGCTCCCCCCTCATGGTTTATTTTGGATTTTCAGAGACGTTCTTTTCAGCATCACTGCACACCAAGAGATGTGAACTTTCGGAGTTTGGTACAAATCATTGGTTCAAGCATCATCTTGTTTATCACGCACAGAGAGATAGTGATAGAGATCCATGTGACTACCCTTTATTTCACATGTTAAAGGATGTTTATGTGTTTGGGGTGTTTAATTATTGAGTTAACATATTTGGAGACACTATTGCACATGTGTCAGCATCTCATTTTTGGGGCACTTTGCTACATATTTTTATGCGCATTTCTCCATTGAAGGGTATCTCTAGGATGTCTTCACAGTTCTCAAGGCATGAGCTACATAATTGGAGGCTTGTTCCACCATTTGGAGAGTAATGTGGGCCTTTTGGCACACTCACAAGCATGATTACACCTATCTAGAGGAATGCCCACCTTATGAGGAAACACTGGGGAGTTTTGTGTTGTGATTAAGGACAAGAATAAAGAAGTGGCACCTTTGAGCATTTTATGGCATACTTCATCATGAAGGGTGGTGTTATCACATTTATAGCAGCTGGGCTACTATACATTTCCAAACCAGTTGTCCCAAGCTAGAGCCAGTCCTTTTACATGAGATGAGCATCCATTGGCTATGATGATCAATGGCAGAGTACAATCAGAGGTAGCTAGACCATGCAGAGCAGTATTATCAGTGTACCCTCGTCACTTCTATGCCTTCTTCATGATCATTTTCAACACTAGGCCTAGTTGTGATTAGTTGTGTACTTGTAGTCACCATTAGTGGATTTGACATCTTCTTGTTCAAGCATTATCCAGCATAGTGCCCAAACCCCTCGCAAGCAAAGCACTTGACTTTGCTCAAATCTTTCTTCTATCCACCCTGCTTGGGACCGTTCTTAGACTTCTTCTTCTTCCCCTTTGCTGACAAAGCAACATTCCCTCATCATCCCAGCTATGCGATGAGCTACCCTGTACATATCCTCTTCGGGTCTCCTCCTGAACAAAGTCATCCCAAAGACTATCCCAAGAAGGCATGTCCTCTCTAGCAACAATGGCCTCCACAAATACAGCCCATGGCTTGGCCACGCCATTCTAGGTTGTCCGCACTAGCTCGCTGCCCTCAACCTTCTCTCCAACAACTCCAAGCTCATCCCTTAAGTCACATTTTCAGATTTGGCCATCCTTGTGCTTTTCAACTTCTCTCTCAGTACCATTTTTCGACTTTTGTTGGAACTCTAGTACAACTTGGTTAAGGCATCCCACATCTCACAAGCATGATCTTTACCAGATACATGAGGAATGACATGGTCCTTCACTACATCAAGTATTATCCGCTTAGCCTTGATATATTTCTTGTTAAAGGCTACCAATGTTGTTGCATCTGTAGAAACGGGAACTTGCAACGGATTAACTTGCGTGCTATCGCTATATCCCACAACTCATTCTCCTGCAAAATCAACACTATCCTTGCTTTCCAAGGAGTGAAGTTGGTTTCCCCATCCAACATGTCCTCTATCCTCAACCCAATGGCCATCTCACTGAAAATGAAAGCCCAACAAGTTTGCCTAGTGAACAAAAAGTAGGTCTCCCTCAAGTCTAAAAATCACAGTCAATAATTATGCCCCTCTTCTCTTTGACCATGCTCTGATACCATGTAAATGTTTCATTGCTATTCCCCAACCCGATTTCAAGTTAACTTCTCATTGTTTAATGCCCAACCCAATGAACATGACAGTTGCAAATGAATTGTTTTCTCATAAACAAATTGAACTGGAAACACTAGGAGAGTTTTACAAACTTTATGAGCAAAAATAAAATCACATTCACACCATGAAATTGCAAACTAGGAAATTTTTGGCCAACTAGCCCAGGAAAAACCCCCTAAAGGGATAACATGTGAGAGAGAGTGAGAGTATTATTTCTTCTTTAAAAATGAAATTTACAGCAGTAAGAAGACAGTGAATACAACTTATCTCAACCCAATGAAGACAATAATCCAAGCCTAGAAATTCTAGTGTTGTAGATGACTTGTGCTCAGTACAAAAACAGCATGGAAAAGCATGCCAAATTCAGACTGTATAGACTACCTGCTCACAGTCCTTTCCTCGAATTATGTGCACAATTAATATTGTCTTCTTATCGATTAAAGTGCCCACTATAATAGTAGCGAATTGCCTCAAAATTCATGCCAACCCTGCCTTGAATTTCGGGCCCACAAACTACCTAAGAAATTGCACCACAAGCAGTACGGCCTCGGTATTTAATGCTATTGTACTTGACCTCAAAAATCATGCCAGTCAAGGGAAAACTTGTGCCCAGCGTCTTCTTGATTTTTGTGCTCATTAATTGTTGTTGTACAGACTTTGGAATTCAAGTTGTTCTCAGCATCTAGGAATTCGTGTCACTCAGCCTCTTCTTCTCTCTCAAAACTCGACTTGCTCCAAACGCTCATGAAAACAAGAATGAAGTGCCTCTTTTGGTTTGCCTTGCCTTTTTGTGTTTCTCATGGGGGTAACTGAGGGTTCACCAAATCCAAGGGCCCACATTGGCTTTCGTGCTCTAAGATCAATGGATGAGAATAAATGCACTTCTTCTCTCCATAAAATAATTTTATCTCAACCACCACTTAAATTTATCAAAAAGTCACTTTAAAGTGAATTAAAATCTCATCTCAAACAATTAATGCAAGGGTCATGCCACTTTTCCCCTTTTAGTGACTTAGGCACAAAGTCACTGGGGGAACACTTTCCTAGGTACAAAAAAATCAACAAGGCTGCGTGCTTTGATATTGAATTGATCATGGATGTTCTGGTTCTAGATGTTCCTAATGTTTGGGGTATGTTGTTGTCTAGAGAGTAGGCTGCCAAATTGGGTGGTAATATTCAAAGGGATTTGACTTATGCAACCATCCCAGCTGGTAAAAATTCCTTCATAACGTTACATAATGAACCTCCTATGCGAGAGTATGTTGAGACCCCTAAGCATCTGTTTGATGAAGCTATGTGTTCTAGTGATGAAGTTGGAAATTTTATGGTTTTGGCAAACCACTGTGAGGAAATAAGGCAACAACCTTTCCCACCTAGTCAAATTTGGCAAATGTATTTTGACAGAGCAAGGTCTAGACATGGTGCCAGAACTGGTATTGTTTTTACTTCACTGACAGGTGAAGAGACTGTGTATTCCTTTCACCTAGAGTTTGATTGTATCAATAACGTAGCGGAATATGAAGCCTTGCTTTTAGGATTGGAAATTGCCCGAGATCTGAAAATCAAATGAATCAGTGTAATAGGCAACTCTGACCTCATCGTTTCCCAAATAAAGAACCAATTTGCTACTAAAAATGATAGACTTCGAGTTTATGAGCTTTCTGATGCTTTTGCTATCAAGGTTGCCCCTAGAAATGAAAATTCTCTCTCGAATGGATTAGTTGTTGTTGCCAATACATTTGATGTTCCTAGTGACTTGTCTGATCGAAATTGTAAAGTGGAAGTCTTGTTCACGCCTTTTGACCTGGATAATCAAGATCACTGGCAAGTTTTTGATGATGATGCTCAAATCATACGATTTTAGAGGAATATGGACAAACAAGAAATCACACTATTAGTTTAGAGAATCAATTAAAGAACCAACCCCTATCGAATATTGATGTCATGGAGCTCCCAATCACCTTAGAGAAGAATTTCAATCAACATGATGAATAAAAAGGAAGGAGAGCCAAACTAGTTGATGAGGTGATAGAAGTAAATATTGATTCCCCTATTTCTCCCAAAATGGTCAAAATAGGAAAGAATGCTTCCAAAGAAGAACAAAGGGCAATTGAAAACCTAATACAAGAATATAAAGATGTTTTCGCTTGGACCTATGATGATCTAAACACCTACAACCAATCTGCCATTAAGCATACTATCCCTTTAAAGGAAGGTGCAAAACCTTATTGACAAAAACTCTGAAATATCAATCCTAAGTTAGCTCCTTAGTCAAAAAGGAAGTAGAGAAGATGTTGGCGGTTGGTATTATTAGTCATGTAAGGCACACTACTTGGGTCTCAAATCCCATAATTGTGAGGAAGAAAAGCAGTGAGATCAGCATTTGCATAGATTTCATAAACCTTAATCAAGCCTCTTTGAAGGATAACTATCCCTTGCCTAATATGGAAAATTATTACAAAGTGTCACAGGGGCAGGGATGTTGTCTATGCTTGATGGTTTCACAGGCTATAATCAAGTTCAAATCAAAAAGGAAGACAGAGGGAAAACCACTTTTACAACTCCCTAGGGAACATATGAATACATCTGAATGCCATTTGGGATTCTGAATGCCGAGTCAACATTTCAAAGAGCAATGGATCAAGCATTTAGTGACTTGATAGGAAAAATTATCGCCATTTACCAAGATGATTTGACTGTGTTTTCGAAAGAAAGATGCGATCATGTTAGACACCTCAAAAAAGTTTTTGAAAGATGTAGGAAGTTTGGAATTTCTCTAAACCCGAAAAATCTTACTTTGGCATCGATGAAGGTAAATTACTTGGTCATATCATATCAAAAAACGGGATTCATATTGTCCCTGAAAGAATTCAAGCTATTGAAGCTATCCCTACTCCTCATGATGTAAGCACTCTCCGCTCTTTCTTTGGAAAAATTAATTTTGTGAGGTGGTTTATTCCCAATGTGGTTGAATTGGCTAAACCTTTAAACGCATTATTGAAGAAGGATGTTAATTTGTATGGGATAAAGCATGTGCATCATCTTATGCCGAGCTAAAAAAGGCCATTACAACTTCTCCTATTTTAGTATGTCCCAATTATAACAAGGATTTCTTTATTTACATGTATGCTTCTGAAGATACCATAGCGGGAGTTTTGTTACAAAATAATCAAAATAATCATGAGCAACCCATAGCTTTCATGAGCAAAAATTTGAGGGATGCAGAATTGAATTACACCATGACTGAAAAACAAGCCTACGCCTTAGTTAAGTCGTTAAAGCATTTTAGGACATATATTGGATATTCGAAGATCATAGCATATGTCTCTTATCAAGCAGTTAAAGATGTTTTATTGCAATCGGACGAAATTGGTATTAGAGGAAATTGCGTTTCACGAATTCAAGAATACGATCTAGAAATTAAGCCTATTAAAATCATCAAAGGACAAGGTCTTGCTCAACTTCTAGCTAAAGGAAATGGAAATAGTTCGATCAAGCATTTCGAGGCTGTCAGTAGTAGCGCCATGGTTTTGTACGTAGATGAGGACATTAATGCTATAGGGATATCATCTATTACTTGAAAAATTGTCTTGCCTTGATCATTTACTTGACCATCAAAGAAGATCCCTTGGATTAAAAGCCGCTAAATATGTTTTGACGGAAGATGGCTTTGGGTGGAGGAATCCATATGGAATAATTTTAAGGTGTGTAAGTCCTAAAGAATCACAAACTATCATAAAGGAAATGCATTCTAGGTTATGCAAAGGTCATTATGCTCCCAGAGCTACTGTTGCCACGATCATGCGTGTGGGGTATCATTAGCCTACCTTATTTAAAGATGTGCATGAATTTGTTTAAACATGCCAAGAGTGTCAATTCTTCAATGGCAAATCACGATTACCTGCTTTGCCTTCGTCACCAATTGTTGTAGAATCTCCTTTTCAGCAATGGGGTATAGACTTCATAGGACCTTTTGATCAAAACAAGCAATGGATACAAGTACATTCTTACTTGCACAAATTATTTCACTAGATGGGTCTAAAAATGCAACAACAAAGGTAGTAGTGAAGTTTCTCAAAGAAAATATTGTTTCAAGATATGGATGCCCCTTAAAAATAACAACAAATAATGCTAAGGCCTTTAGTAAAATTGAAATGTCCCCCTTTTGCATGAATCTTGGTATTGTGTTGTCTCATACCTCCAATTAATACCCCCAAGGAAACAGTCTAGCCGAATCTAGCAATAAGAATCTGATTAGACTTTTGACGAGAATGGTTGGTGAAAACAAGCGAAGTTGGGATAACAAATTGAAATATGTTGTTTGGGCAAACAAAACCACTGTTAAGACTCAAGAGGATAATCGAGAAATCTCCTTTTGAGTTGGTATATGGTCAACACTGTAGGTTACTGATCAATTTGCAAATTCCAATTTATGAATTGTTACATCAATGCTCCTTTGATCAAGAGGCTATACAAGTGTGGATTGATAGATTGGTTGAGCTTGATGAAATAAGGAGATAAGCATTGAATAAAACTATCATCGAGCAGGAGAGGATCAAAGGCACTTTCGATCAAAGTACTAGGAATGAAAATTTCGAATTGGGTGATGTAGTTTTATTATGGGATAAGAATAAAGAAAAACCTGGAAATCACGAAAATCACGAAAAGGTTATGGATGGGGTCGTATCGTGTATCTCAAATCGCTAGAAAAGGTCCGTTGTTCTTAGAAACATTAGAACGACAAAAATTGGATTTGCCAGTAAATGGGAGGTTCTTAAAGCATTATTTTCTACCTATCAATTAAAGAAGAGATGAGTTCTTGTACTTGGATAGAAACGAATAAGCTCATTTGAGCAGTAGGATTTGAGTTCCCTTTTTTCTTTTTCCTTGAGTTTAGTCTTTGAGTTTCCTATTTTCTTTTTGAGATCAAATTGCATCGGTGTTTTTCCTTTCAGTTAATAAAATAGATAAAACTGCCTTTTCAGTTTGTAGATTAGATTTTCATTCTAGTCATTTCCTTTCAGCATTTTATTTCCAGTATGATTTTCTATAGTCTCATCATAAAAACGACTTAACTTTTCCCAAACGAAATCGGATTTGTATTTCTCATTTGTCGCTTTGGCCCTAGCTGTTTTCACTGGAAGTTAAACAAGTAAATTGTGAGCCACAATTTGAGTCAGAGCAACTATTCTTCCCTCGAACAATTTCGCTGTAGCATCTGAGGCTTGATGTCTTATCTTTGCAAGCGTCTTGGGGTATTTCGATTTGGTGATACCTCATTTTTCACGGCCGTCATGAGAAGACTGAATTATTAAAAGGGCATTTTATCATTTGAACCAATTCGCTGTCAAGGTTGCATTCTACCTCAAACCTGTGATTTCTCAGTTTCTAGAATCATATTGCGTATATGGCCTTTCTTGGATATGGTAGGAATTATCTCTCAAACCCTAAAAAAACATCAAGTGCAATCTATATATGACCCAAAATACATAAACAAAGAGGCTAAATAGTAAATGGCCTATAGAGTTCAAAAACTCCATGCTACAACAAATAATTACATATCAAAATCCTTGCCTTATGTTGGGATCCTATTCATCAATAGCACCTTGTGCCCCCTACTCTAAGCTTTGGCCCTTACCTCTACCTTGAATCTCGAAGTTGGTCTTGCAAGGACATTAGTCAACACCCTACAGTTTTGATGAAACTTCCTAAACCAAGTGTTAAACTAAGGTAGAAAAAGCTTACCATGCTTAATAAGTGATTTTGCTTGAGTGAAGGGTACATTTTTGTTAAGGTCATGCCAAAGGAGTTCAACGATAAGCACCACCAACATCAATGTACATAGAGAGGTTGGCGTGCTTGATTGAATGCCAATCCCATGCCCTCATACATGATAGAATACGGTGGAAACATTGCAACCCTAAAATCCTGAAAACTGTTAAGTTTGTTGAATTCTGAATGGAATCTAAAACTATACTTTTTGCATTTGAAGTCCAATGAGGTTGGAACCACTCTCAAACATCCTGAAACAATTAATGGTAATGTTAAAAATTTAAGTAAAAGGATGGAGAATGAAAGATAAGGAAAATGTCAATTTTACTTGAGAATTTAATATTACCATTTAATATTATTGACTTTAATTTCACTTGTACAAAACTGGCCATTTAATATTATTGACTTTAATGTCACTTGTACAAAACTCGTTGGGCCCGTACCAAACTGGTCCCTAGGCATCCCCAGGTGTCCCCAAAACTGGGGTTCCCCGTATAATACTGGTCCTTGGGGGTCCCCAAACGTTCCCAAAACAGGGGTACCCCATTCCCTTTGCAATCAACGTCTCCTGAATCTATGACAAACATCTCGAGTACTTCAGCCAAGTTTCGGGTACGATAGAGTACATGGGTACGAGGTATCCCATACATGGGTATGTACTATGTACACATATCCTACCCTCGGATACAGGTACCCATGCTACTTAGGATATTTTGTATTGTTTTAGTGAGATGTCATGATTTTGGATATTCATTTTATCGATATTGTAGAGACCAATCATTTAAATTTAAATTATGAATGGCAGACACATTATGCACTCCCTTTACAGCTTAGAGCTGTGACTCGAGTCATCCAGTTCAGTCATGGAAATAAATTATATTTCAATTTCAATTTCAATCGAATAAATAAAAAGACCACTAATACCAAAGATTTTCGTGCTACAAGGCCTCCTTTAAAAAACTGCCAGGCTCACTGCTAAACAGAGTAGATCCTACAGAATCAACATCCGGATTTCTTTATTTCCATTACTTACGAACTCTATTGAGCTGGTCTACCTCAATTTAAGTTCTAAGAAAAAGAGATCATGTAGACCAGGTAGATCTCAAAGAACTATAAACAGAAACAAAACAATAACGAACCCAGCTTAAATTCTACCTGTGAAGCTAAAGCCCTATTCATGGACAAAATATTTCCCTTTACTTAACCCAACCATAATGCCGAAACAAACCTGCAAAAGTCAATATAACAAAATATAACAGTACAGAACCCATGGAAGAGAAGCAGAAAAAAAATTATGAAAAATAAAGTTATATGTACTCACATGTCTTTAATTGCGAAAGTAAGGCCCGTAAGAGGGTGTGGAGCTTTGGGAGGTGAGGGCTGAGGAGGTGGAAGAAGCTGAATCCGCTCAATAAATGCGCCAAAATCTTCCTTAATTCCCTTCTTCCGTCTCCTGCTCGCCAAAAATATCCCCGCTAACCCCAATCCCAGTAGCACCCAGAGGTTTGCAGCAGACATTGTTATAGAAAAATAGCACCGAATACAAATCTCGGAACGCTTAAAAAATAAAAAATAAATTACAGGCAAATGTTTATGAATGGTAACACTGTCTCAGATGTCTATGAATGTTTTCCAGAGCTTTCTAAATTGTGCCAAACCCTCTCAGGGTTTGGATAAATCCAGTGAAAAATGGCTTAGAGCCTATATGGCAAAATCCAATCCTTTTATTGTACTTTGATGCCTTCTGGCCTTCTATCCCACCGAGGTATCTTGTCCGTTGATCTCGGAGGGAGGTCGAGATCGAACGGTAGAGATCAAACGGTCGAGTGATATTTTGGGTTTTAATAATTGTTTTTTCGAGATTATCCCCGTGGCTTTGGGATGTCCTTTTGCCGTGAACATGAATTCACCTTTTACCTCCGTTGCAGTCGTCTACACCATAATAAGACAAGGTAGGAGATCTTTGGTTTTGAAATTTATATGTCCAGGTGGGCATGTTGATCTTGATTATCATATCACACTCACTTATAGAGTTTCACAACGATGGTGGGGAAAGTCCAGCAAAGCAAGTTTAGCTCACGTCTCTTAATTTTTAAGTAAAATGAAGCAAGTTTAGCTCATGTCTCTTGATTTTTAAGTAAAATGAAGCAAGTTTAGCTCATGTTCTTTGATGGCTTTCTCCATATAATTTCATTTGCATATATTTTCTCCAAGGAAAACTTCATGGAGAAACTCTTGGGCATTTCCTCGCATTCATGGATGGTATTTAAGACAAAGCTAGCATGTCCTCACATTTGTGGATGGTACTCGGTGCAAACCCATAAGTAGAGATATTGAATCAAAGGGAGTAGGGTTTACACACCTTTATAAACTAAGTAGTCAAATCACTATGAAGAGGTGATCCCTTTTTTCGCAAACAAGGGAACCTCGTACATCAATTTTGTGTTTGACTAAGTTGTGATTTTAAAAGTATATTATTATTATTATTATAATAAACTTTTCTATATTTTTTAATGTCTCATTTTATGGTTGCCTTCTCATAACACAACTCTTATTTAATATTATATTAATATATATTATTTTTAAAAAGTTCAGTGTCAAATTTTAATTTATTCTCAAAACACTCTACACGAAGTAGGAGAACTTAAAACTTAAAATGTTGGGGACAGTGGGTGAGAATGGATTGCTTAAACTCAAGAATGCACCCTTTGTTGTATTCCATATTTCCACATGCAAAAATTAAAGGGAGCAAAGTGTATATAATGAAAATCTGGGCAAATATCAACTTGTGCAACGTTAATTATAAATATTTTCTATGATTTCATTTTCTTATTAATAGTTTTGAAACTTCAAAGACATCAAGATACTTTTAAAATATTTTGTCAGTAAATTTATTAATTTTATATATTTTATTTCATCTCAATTTATTTAATAAACTATGTTTCTAATGAAATTTCTAGCACCATCATCTTCCAAACAATATGATTTTTTTCTAATGCTCTAGAATGCCTTGCATTTGGCATATGGACTCGGTGCAACAACATTAACAAGATTTGAATACAATAAGGGCAGCAAGTGTGGGGGGTCATCATTGTTCCTGGAGGAAATAAAAAATAGCCTTTGCTTGGAAATTAGGCAAGGCAACCAATAATCAGGCAAAGGCATTGGCTCTGTATCAAGGATTATGGCTTAGTGAAGCTCTAGGAATTTAGAATATTACCATAATAGGGGACTTGACAATAGTCATCAATCACATGTTCTTCTCTTCAAATCCAAAGGATACTCAATTATTCAAGTTGATTGAGAGAGCACAACTCTTGGCAAAATCAAATTGATACAGTCTCATACTTCCAAGTTATTCAAAACAAAACTCCAGTGCTAATCATTATGCAAATTTTGCTTCAAGATTGACTAAAGGAAATCTATGGAAAAATGGGGAGGTTGTTACACTATGCCACCTCTGATGAGTGATCTATTAATATCCAAATTTTGAAATGACGGTGAAGTTTAAAGACAAGTGACGATGACGGAATGAGGTCATCCTCATACCCGTCACCTCAACCCAACTCAAGTTGCAACACCTTAACTGACATTACAGTATCTCTTCGCGTCAAGCTTCATCAAGACGAAGTTAGGATGGATCAAGGCGTGTGGGAGTACTCAATATGTGTTGTTGAGCATAGGAATGATGTCCACACATGGATTAAATATGATGGGGAGGACTCGAAGCATTGTCATAGCTTGTTTCTTACTGTGACCTACAAAAACTTATTGGATATAGATGTAATGCCCCCATTTTGACCCCTGGAATGTATTGGCTTGATATGTAAAATTTGTAACTATGCAATGTACGATTCCTAGTGTAGAGCTCAAGGCCAAGGCCCTGCTAGTGAATGTTGACTTATAAAGGAAGGTATTTTATATATGGTGAACTTGTACTAGCAAGCCATGGAAAAAAAGGTAAAAACAATGTAAATATTGATAATGCAACTAAAATTCTAAGAGATAGCTATGGAAGCAACTTAAATGAGGGTCTACATACTGACTGGGGAGAGGAGAGGGGTGTGTGGGATGAAATCCTCTTTTCCAAGTGTTATCTTGAGAACCCATGTGCCATAAACGGTAAGCAACCACCCATGTGGACTCCCTTGTTGGTCTTTAATTTTATTGTAAGAAAGCTGCTGAGAAATCAACTTATGAATTTAATGGAGCGTGGGATGAACAAGAAATTTGTATGGCTGAGTATGGGCTCGATTTTATGTACGCATAAGTCAATTTCATTCATGGGAATTTGTTTCCCTTCATCCCCATTCCATGGTTGGGCAATAGAACTTAGAATTTTCAATAAGCTATACATTCCCAACAGTGAAAAAAAGAATAGAAATTGTAACCAGAGAAAAAGCCATGTTTTAGAGTGTCCATAGTTCCCATAAATTCATGTGGGTTGTGAAATATGGTGGGGGATCTGTAGACATCAACCCTAGGGAAAATTTGAGGGTGCCAAAAGTCCAAAACTCTATAGAGAATCCCAATGTGTGAGCCCATGAAATTAAATTTCGTGGGGAAATTCATAGTCAATAGACCAGAGAATGAACATGAATTCAAGGGATCTTGGGAACTTTGAATGCTTGATAAACCCAGTGTAGGCAGATATCTCTAGTGGTGTAGTAGCTTGGGCCTTTCTATGCCCACCCTGAATAGCACTAGAGGGAAAAGATGCATGAGGGACTGTGTATCAAAGAAGGGGACCTTCCTTATGTTGGGTGTGGTAGGTATTGTGGGTGCCAAGGTTGGTTGAGACCAAATGAAATGTTGGAAGCTCAGTGGGGAGCTCACTGGCTTAGCATTGCATTCCTGTGTCTTTCCTCGTGCTTAAAAAACCCAGCTGGTAGGCTAGTTTAGCCTTAGAATTGACTATGTGCGGTTGTGAGTGAGCCTATGTAGTTCCTCCTTAGAGGATACATAGTCCAGCCCGGGGGTGACCTCTTAGCAGGAAGATACGGTGTTGGACAAAGTGCATACTCTTGGGTGGAATGTTGCTCTTTCATAGCCAGTTGCTTGGGAAATTCATTGAAAGATTAGTGTTTACTTGTTAATTTACTCTTGTATTTGAATATGTAATGTTTTTATTGTTATGCATGTGACAATTATGTTGGTATATGCATGATGTGTGTGGATATAACTAGCATTTGCCCCTTGAGGGGAAAAAGTGAACGCCGGTAGGAAAAGAGCAAAGTTTGTAACAATCTCAGATTACAAAGACATAAGCACTCAACCCATAACAAAAAATAATGTTAAGTTCATCAACACGGTGAGCCAACTACAATTGCTTTTCTCACAATCTCTGTAGTAGTAAGCTCAACACTATAGATTATCACTATATCTGGAATATATAAGCAATTTAAGACTCAAATAATTCTTCATTTGCAAACTAGTTGTCTATTCATAGAATCATTTGTTGTTGGTTCCACATTTGTTAATGTTTAGAATGAGTATGCTATGTTACAGATGAAGAAGGAAACGAATGAATGTATATGTACTTATACACTCTAGTGACACTTGGACTTCAAATGGTCTTTCCTTGTAAATTATAGTAGTTGGTTTGATCTTCAAACAAATTACTTGCTGCCACTCTATTTCGTATAGCAATGTGAATGGGTAATCCTCCTGGTTCCTTCGATGGGAGAATAGAAATCAAGGTTGAGGTTTATTCAACATTCAATAAATACCATTGGAGTTATCTATCCCAACTACCTACCCAAGATAGGTTGATTCAACACCTTATACACTATTAATGGGACTCTAGTATTGAATGGTTACATAAAAATATTGAACTAAGACACCAATTGAACCAAGGCATTAATTAATATGGGATTGGTTGGATTTTTGCATCATATAAGGATAAACTTTCATATCCATAGCACTAATAATGAGGAAATCTCCAAGGAACAATTCCATATCCATATAAGTCACTGTGGCGAGTGCCTCAACGTATAAACTTGAACTCGTCTTGGGGGGTTTGCTCCTTGGTTTTATCATTCACTGCATTGAGAGGGAATTCTTAGAACAAATTCCCATGCACATGGAACTTCCTGCATCGAAAGGGTATATGTGCATAATCGATTGGTTGAATCCATTGTGAATCTTGGTGGCTTAGGCATATCGCTTTCAACAAGGCTTGAGAGATGTGCATATATATGTAAAGATAAGCATATGTAGTGTATCTACCTAAGTTCGTCGCATTTGAGGCCTTGAAAAATATTCCCTGAGTATTACCTATGCCTACCAAGGTGTCATTTTCCCAAACTCTATAGGCAACGAGTCAAGCTTGACCAAGAACAACGCATAAGTAATGTCTTGTTTTTCAGGGTAAATTTGTGCAACCTAGTTTTTCAATATAATCCAGTTGAGTTGAATAAGTATGAGTCATTATCAAAAGTTGAATTTTTGTCTTCCATATTGTAAAAAATTACAGTGAGAATCCCTTAGATCTAAGGCGGAGGTTAGAATACCCTTTGGGTTTCCATCTGGTATTTTTTTATCCCACAAGGGATCATTCTGAAGGCCATAGGCCCAAATTTTTTTCTATTAGAGCATAATCCTTCATATATTGAATATTCTGGCTTAGACAGGTGGAAATGATTTTGTACCTTGGTACTATTGATGTTTTTGGTATGCACTTTCCTAGTCCTCTGGTGGCTTTCCTGTGATCAAAAGCTTTGAATTCCTTCATCATCGACTCTTTCCCATTGAGTATATTTCCTGCACCTACCACTCCTTCAATTAGTTGTGTTTGTTGGTTGTTTACCTCTTGTTGACAATTCAATTTTTCACTAGTTAAGGAAAGAGGATATCTAGAAGCAACAACATCTCTAAAGGAGGGGGGCAAATCCACCCCTTTCGTTGATTCCATGGCGATCACAACCATGGCTACCTAAAAGGCATCAAAATAGAAACCCTAATCGTAAATCAAAACCCTAGTAAAGCATAACAATTTTTCACCTGACAAGAGCATTACTCGATTATGCTTCGTAATTTTAATTGTTATGTTTAGTCTATATCCAATATTATATTTTCACTATAAATCATTACCAATGTTCATGTTTAAGATACAATGATTTTCATGGATACTAAACCATCAAGGGATGGGCATAATGAAATTTATATATCCTTTCCAAGGCAAGGAAACACCCCATTTCAACAATACTTGAAGTATTGGAATTATCATAGAAGTTATAGCATTTGTTTCTAGTTTTGATGTGATCAACGATTAATGGGGATTTTCTTCTTGTAGGTCGGTTCTTCAAAATAGAGCAAGTTGGCTCTTGCCTTCAACCAGCAAAGCATGTGTCGACGGTCGACACGACCAACCTTACCATCATGGCAACGGTCGACGGGTATAGACAAACACAAATATTTTTCTTGGAACAAAATTATAACTCCATACCTTGTAAAACAAGTCGTCGGGCAGTCTGCTAGTAGTGAGAATATCTTGGCGGGAGTCGGCGATCAATGCTCAAAGCAGAAAGGAAGTCTCTAAGCAAAGCAGAAAGGTAACTACGATATTATATCATAATACAGTTATTGTAACTGTTCGGGAAAAAGATGAGAATGACACTTCTATTGCCTATTACCATCTATTACTGACCAAAGAAGTCGACCATCATAATAGTTCGACCGAACTTCTCAATCAACTGACTTGGAACATTGACCAGTCTTAATATCCCGTCAACCGACTCAAAAAATATAATACAAAATATGATATCGGTCGGGGTCAGGGATAGTATAGTCGACATATATATGTGGTCGAGGCTCGACTTACGTATGAATTCTTTATTCTACGGTGGTTAGTTATGCTTTCTTACATTCAAGTGATCTTTATGGATGCCCCGGTCGATAGAGCTCAAGAAATAAAAACTCAGTATCGACTAACAAACTTTTTGCATCGACGAGAAGGATGGAATAGTCGACATCTTCCCATAAAATTTGTTGCGCATTCCATAAGTCGGCGACCTGAACATTCATCCACGAGCAACAAAGTTTACATCCACGAACAACATATGGTTGACATCCTTCAATTATTTATCTCTGCGCATCCAATAGCAACTTTATTCATTCTCCATTTGGTCGAAGGCAGTCGGTGTATTGGTCGCCAAGTAGTCTTGTACTCGATTTATATTGAAGTAATACAAAGGATGACTATGGCCAAATGATAAAATGCATTGCCGACTGGAACAGTTAGTCGACTCATCGACCATCACATTTCTGGATGGATTTGAATATCATAGATGGTGACAAGAAGTCGACAGAACTCTAAGTTGGTTGATAAAAGTTGTCCCGTTGATATGAAATGGTCGACCTTATGGTCATTATTATTAAAAGTTGTTGGCATTGTATTTTTTTTTGTAAACTATGGTCGGTTCGATGAGTCATTCTATTGTAAATATGGTCAATGTAGTCGTGTCGATACTAATTAGTCGAGAGTCATATTCAATTGATTATAGATCATAAATTTCTATGTGGACAAGATATATAAATTATGTAGCTAACGTTGAGTTATATGTGTGTACTAAGAAATGGTAGACTGCTCCAGAATGAGAAACGTGATAACAGGAGAAGGTGGCATAACTGGGCGATGGTGTAATTAGTTGGCAGTGAACTTGTGCGTGGTCGGTTGGGTTCTTTGGTCGACTGGTGGGTAACGGTCGACAGTTAGTTGGTTATGTCGATCACATCCATTGATGGTTGGTCGAATTTAAAAAAAAATATCTGTCGACCACCTCGACCATATATTTAAGAACCGACCAATAAATATCAACTATACCGATCATATAACTTTTAATATGTCGATGATAAAGTATCGACCGTACTACAATCGTTTAAATATGGAAAAGGTATTCTCGACCCAGATGTAAGTATCGACCACAATTTTTATATGTCGACCATATCGACGAGATTGAGCTTCGACCAAATGCAAACACTTGTAACTTTACAGACATAAGTTAAAATTGACTAAAATATATTACAAAATTAAGCAAAGCCATAAAATATTTTGATGGACCCAGATCAAGCAAAAAGTCGGCTACATCAGGCTATAGCCAAGTAAAGTCAATGAACAGGCTTTAGGATGACAACTTCTCAACTCTCTTCACATTAACTGCTGCCACTAGTTGCCACCATCGACGACTTCATCAACTATTGGGCGATAGTCGACCATTCAATATCAGAGGGGCATCGACCATAATTGCATCAACAATGAGAGGTTTGACCATATGACAACCACTTGCACTGGCCGTCAACATTCAACTAAGTATCATCCAACATCAACTGCATCGGTCAAATTCCTCCATTATCGACTGCAAAGACCTAGTCGACCATTGCACCGCCAACCAACCAACTTCCCATGACCCAATTCTTTCATTGCATTGTCGCTGCAAGGTTTTGACTAATCTTTCCTGGTCAGGATAAGTGCTGGTCGACTACACCCTGTCGGTTGATCTTTTTTGGTCGACTGTCGCCTCACAAATTTTTGAAGTGATGGCCAAACTCAATTTGCTCTTGGTCGACAACATAGTCGTCAACTTACGATTGATCAATGTAGATATTAAAGATGAGTTGATATTCATAAAATGCTAACAGCTGGAGGATCATTGGCGGCTAATAGGCAGTAGACTCGTCAGTTGACAGATTAATACGATCTATATTTTCACTGGAAAAATATAAAAACAAAAATCAATCTGAAACATCATGCATTTAGTACTCTATAACTTGCATCGGTTTGTTAAATATACCATCTTGTCGACCAGACTTTGCAGCATGAGAAGACAGATGATCATCGATGTGCAACAATATTCAATAATCAAATGCATCTATCATCGATGGTTACATTATTTGATGACGCACATTTGGAGTCATCTATCATCGACGGTTACATTATTTGATGCCGCACATTTGGAGTCGGGGTCTGAATCGACTGTCTCTATCGGAGTCTCACCCATCCACCAATCGGAGTCTGGCATTGTTAGATAGTTGGTTCTGGCTGACAATGAATCCATGACCAACACCCATCGTCCATTCTCGACCGAACCTGTCGGATGCTCCAGTCACCAAGTCGACTGTCTACAGGATTTGCTTGCACATTCAAGTGCTCTTTCCAACCAACCATACTCATCTCTCTTACCAGTCGACCACGCTCATTTTTCTTGACGAAAATAGTGTCTCCTGAAATGAGGTCTTCTGACAACAACGATTGTAGATTTGTCGACGGGTATGTTGGAATTTGATGGTCGGCTTCGATAGTCATGACAGGTGAAGAACGACTCTCTTCTATCTTCAGTGCTAACTATCTTCTAATGGTCTCCTCTGGCGGTGAATCCACCTTTGCATTCTTTGTTAAATATCTTTTTGTTAAAAAAAATAACAAGTTTTGTATATTATGGCTTTGAATCTTTTATTGATATATGCATTTTTAGGCAAAAGGTTATTAGTTGAGTCAATATGGTTTGGTAGATGCTAAGACAACGAAATTGGAAAGCTTGTTCCATATGTATGGTGTTCTTGTATAATGTTTTGTGTTTAGTATCTTTTGTTCATGTTCGTTGAGCGTTGTTTCATACCCTTTTTGTGAGATAGGAATTTCCCACATTTGCAGTAGTTTATACAGTCAGGATATCTCCCATCTCTTCTATATGGACCCGCTGCTTGTATTCTCCCATGATGCAGGACCACTGCAAATTTTCTAATTCTTCATATTCAACTATGGAGTATTTATTTTCAACTACCGTGTAAGTTGAGATTACACATTCTAGATTCAATAAAGATATTTGAAGAAGTTGAATCCATTGATATTTAAAATCAAAATTTGAGGAGAATCCATTTATTCATTTAAAATATAATAAAAGTAATCCATAATTCCAGTTTGACCAAAGTTTGTATATAATAGATGGTGTATCCGAATTAATACTTTACTTTTTGGTAATAGCATTAATTTTGTGATTAATTCATAAAATGAATTGCAAAAAACCATTTAAAAATATTTAAATATATACAAGTTTACATTTAATAATATATTTAAACATAAATTTCATTCAACAAATTAAAATTAAATGTATTTTCATATAAAAACATTTGGAAATTTGCAATGTGAAAAAAGACAATTCTCATATGATCCAACTAACTCTTTTGGTATTTGAAATACTTCTACATAATTTGATAAGTGATTCAAGTGAAAGCTTTTTTATTGATATATGGTAGCTATCTAGGAAAGTAGAATTATAGATTTAAACAAGAGCCACGTGGTGGCAATGTCCTTGACATTGCCACCTGCTCTATTTGTAGAAAGCTGTAGGAAAGATCCATTTACTTGGAGATGTGGACAATTGATAGAAATGTGAAAAATGCAATAATCGTATTGCATTGAGAGAGCTACAATGAACAAATATAAAAAATCATGGAAAGGGTTTCATTTTCTGGAAGCAATGACCGTAAATTGTTTCGAATATTGTGAACAATACTAATTAACATTTACAGGAAAGGAAAAGACATAGTAAAAATGTTGAGAGATATGACAGTCATATGCATATATGAAGTGCTAGGATTGTATTTAAAAAAGAGCTATGAAACCAAAACCGGGAAAAAAAGTTTGCACCATGAAAAAGCTGACAACTGAAAATTGGAAATATTGTATTTATTGAGCTTTATGTGATAGTCTTACCACCGAAGGGAGGTGTCAAGTAAGTTGTCAACCAAAACAGCAGCAACAAAATTAAGCTATTGCTACAGAAGGTATTTAATACATTTAAGAGAGATATGTCTCAATAGTCTATTGCATTAGAAAGTAAATTGTGTTGTATATATTGAACTTTATGTGATAGTCTTACCACCGAAGGGAGGTGTCAAGTAAGTTGTCAACCAAAATAGCAGCAACAAAACTAAGCTATTGCTACAGAAGGTATTTAATACAGTTAAGAGAGATATGTCTCAATAGTCTATTGCATTAGAAAGTATGAGTGTTTCTTTGCTTTTGTATCAAATGAGAGCAAAAGAAATTGCAAAGAGGGCTATACAAGTAACAATTAACAAAAAAAATGAAAGAGTTCTTCCTCTTTTTCTTTGTTTTCTATACAAAATAGTTCAAAATGCACAAGCTATTTTCCTCGATGATGCTTCATGGAGCTTTCGTCTGCAGTTAGTGCTCCAAACATGACAGCACAAAAAAAGGGCAAACTGTATTCAGTCTCGATAACAAAAATGAAGACCATGTACAAAACTTCATTGCATAGTGTCATATATCATATCTCTGGATAGTGGATCAATGTTGTTTCCTGCAGATTGCAGATAGAATCGAATCAGATTAACTAGAAAAATGGCAGTAAAAGATGTATTTGCAAAAAGCAAAAGGGAAATGTAGTTTCAAATATGCATACTTACTGACTGATTTGTCTGAGAAACCATAAAAGACATTACAAACTTGTCAATAAACAAATACAATATGGAAACTGTTTTCACATACTACATGATTTTATTTCTATGAACTATTTTTGAAACATGTTTTCAGAACTTTTGCATATATTGAAAAAAGAAAAGAGATTACAGATTTTTTTTTTCTAGATTAAAGAAATATTAACTGTGGAGAATAGAAATTGAATGGTGTCTTTGAACTTGTAAAGGGGTGGAAGAACCAAAAGCTTGAATCTGTTCATTTTTTTCAATTGTCACCAGAGCATGCATCATGAAGTTTAATATGAAGGTCAAAAAGTAATTCCATCAACAAATAATCAAATCCAAGTATGAAGTTCAATAATGCAATACATAGAGACAAAATGCATAGGAAATGAAATTTGTAATTGATTCTTCTTTATTGTTTTCATAATGAGCAAGAGTCAATTACATATTGGCTTTCTCGTTGACAGGTCGGACTGAGGAAAGAAAATTGTAATGACAAAAAAAAAATTATAAATAAGTGTTACTGGAGTTTCACTTGTGTGAAGGTCAAAGTCAAACACAAGGAAAACAAGGAGGGGTCAAAGCAAGGGAAGAGGAGATGATGTTTCTATCAATGAAGCTGCAATTGAAGAGAAGGTGCAACGATTGAATGAAGGTTGTTGTTTTTTTTCCCGTAGACATAGACAACATAAAATAGTGAATTGACAAGAGCAAGAAGCCCAACACTTTCAACAAACGCACTATGATGCCAATACACCATCTCAAAGAGAGGACTTGATCATGCAAATAAGCTTTATAAACTAGTTGAAGCAAATAAGCAAGTGTATATTGACAAGGTGTCGGCAAGGAAAAACAGAACATGCAGTTGTGAGAGGACGATGTTCAATCGAAAGGCCTCTGGTTTCAAAGGTCAAGAATAGATGGAGGCATGGGTTTTGCTACTAGAAAAAGGAAAGGAAAAGACTCAAATATAAGATGTTTGCAGCATGAACCAGGTATGTTGCATAGCATTATTTATAAATATGAATAGATTCTTGAAAAGGGAAACAGTGTTTTAAATTTTTTTTGTTGCTAGAATGAGGAAAACTAAACCATCTATCCAACTTAAGCTATCAAGGGCCAGCACTAAACTAGTAAAGGCCAATTTACAATACTTCTCAAAGTGAAGTGCATACGACAAAGAAATCTAGATAGGGGAAACAAATATTGGCTAATGGACATTTGTAGTATACAAATTTCACCCGCCACAGGCATAGGAAGCTTCTTTTGTCATTGCCGATTGCATTGCAACATGAATGGTGCAAATGCTCTGGCTATATTTTAAACCTGGTGTGCTTTTCTATACGTTGTTTCTTTGTTCAGTTAGGCATTGCCAACACACAAAGACTGGGAAGCGACAGCTTGTGTTTCAATTTGCAAAGTCTCCGCAACTGAACATAACAAGAGAATAGTTGAAAAAGACAATGCAAAAGAATGCTTGTAAATTGCTAAAAGCATTTTGTTACAAAACTAGAATACGCTATTTACAATATCTACTAAAGCTGTAGTCTTTGGCCGCTACATGGTAAGAATCTATTGTGTACATGAAAATGGATCTGACAGCATGTGCATCGATAAGAATAAAAATAAAAAATTCCAGCTAGATGTTGCCACATAGTTAAAAGCAATTGTGGCATAGGCAGGCAATAACATTGTGTACAAACACAAAGTGGCAATGAAAAGGAAAAAGCAATATGGCATATTCTCTGGATGGTTATGAATATAACAGGGGGAAAAGACAGGAAAACCTATTGTCGCAAATTATGAAAACAAAACATGAAGAAGCCAAACTAAAACCAATTTGGCAACTATATAAAGCTGGATCTAACAAAACACATTTGTTCGAAAAATCAATGATGCAATTTGCTCAATTGTCAAAATCGAACTGTGGTTTTTTTGAAGTTTTTTTTTTCACTAGGAAAAGCTATTTCTTGTTCAGCCATAAAGGCAATGAAACAAAACATCTACAACCACATATGAAGTCAATTCAAATTGAAACAAAGGAAGAAAACATGTTCGATATCTTTTAAAGAAGTAAAACACTATATCTTTTGATTAATCTAAGATACAATTGGGAAAAAAAAATTCATAATTTCAATTACTGGAAAACTACTCATACAAAAAATATTTTCAGCTTGGAGAGAAAAGACTTGACACCTGAAAATTTCAACCCAAAAGAAACAGCATAAGATAGTGCAATTCTTAATACAAATTACAATAACAAGGGGAAAAGATAAATGTCGCAAGAGAAACAAACCAACAACGAGGGCAGAGTCAATATCCTAACAAAGTAATTGTTCCTGTATGAAATATATATCTATTGATGCTTCCAGGAAACAAAAGAAATAAAGGCACACAATCTTTGATCCTCACTTATAAACTAATAGGAGTAATTGTCTAGTTTTCTACAGGAATGCAAATTCTGAATTGTTGAGGCTTTTTTTGTTCAACTACTTGAGAAATAGATTTCAATGCAGCTCGCAGGAGAAATAAACACACTGTATAGAATTACATATGCAAGTACTTGAAATTGAAAGGAAAACACTATGTTTGAAATATCTTAAAGCAAAACAATAAGATATGTTTTCCTTATTCCAGAAGAGAAACACAAAAATCTATCGAAATTTCAATTCATAGAACAGTTAGCCAAGCAGATAAATATGAAAGCAACAGAAACATCATAGAAGAGTACAGATTTTAAAACAAATGGAAAGAGCAAACCATGATGAAAGCCATTTTACCATATACACATCAACAAATCCAACAAAAAAAGGCATTTTTAGGAAAACATTTTGGTGCAGACTGTTTTGACCAAGACATTGTAGACAACAAATTGAATTCGGATTTGTAGCTGCTATTAACTATGGGCATTGGTCAAGTTTTGTTTGAAAAATGGTTTCTGAATCAAACCAGGGTTTCTCTCCATGTGAACATGCATAAGAAGATGTCTCCATGAGAATATTTGCTAATTAATGCCAACATCACATCAAGTAAAAGCATTAAGTTAAATGATGTAAATAATAAATACAAACTCTGATCATAGATCCAGAGCATAAACCTAGAACCATGCATGTTTAAAGACATAAGTAACATAAGTATTAAAGACAACGTATAGCTACAACTTAGAACCTTGGCAATGTATTCAACACCTAGAACATGTGTTTTAAAGACAGTGTATTCAACACTGCCTCTACTATAGAGGCATCTGCTGAAATCCATAATTATGTTCATAACCAGGTCTGGGTGTGTTGATACTTGCCACAGAAAGGATTTTACTACAAGCTGCTACAAGTGCCTTGGTTGTTGGAACTTTACAAAGGTTTAGGAAGGTGTTGTGTCATCAACTATGCAAAGAGGATATGATTGTCATTAACATTTGTAAAGAGAATTCAATGGATGGAGACTAGAAAACTAGTTCATAGAATCATGTGATTACTTGCCAATGCATAAAACATGTTTAAGACAACATAAAAAATTTGACAGAAGACCATGACACAACATCAACTCAGTTATTGATAACAATAGGGAACATTACCATAATTAAGAACATTTCCAGGAAAAATTTATATAGGATAATGAAAATTGGAAACCCAGTTTTTTTATTTATGAAATTGGGAAAAGTTTTTAAAAAATTATATAAAATAATGAGGATTAGAGACCCTATTTATTTATTTATTTAAAGGTTAGAAAACTTCAAAATTTTATGTAAGATAATGAGGATCAGGCTCTACTATATTTGGGTCAAAACTAACTGAACATGAATGGAAACGGATCAAATGATAAAGATGACACCTAGTTAAATAAAAAACTCACTTCATCAATTAATTTACAGTGTCTATGTATGGGAAAAGATTCAATTACAATAATATCTCTGCCTATTTTAACAAACACATTGATTTTAACATTTGCACATCCATATATACAACTTACTCTTTTTATATATATATATATATATATATATATATATATATATATATATATATATATATATATATATATGAACATGAATTTAAATAAACAAATCTAGGTTGCAAGAGATATGATCTATGCCCTGCTTCTGCTTCGTGCAATTTGAAGGTATACAATGCACATGAGTGTATACTTTAGGTATATAAAGTGCACATCGATTTTAATACTATTCATGTTTTGTTTTTAGCAAGCAAATTGATTTCAACATCTAAACATCCATATATACAATATATATATATAAACAAACAACTTTAAATGGCAATAGATATGCTCTATGATCTATGCCCTGCATATACCTCGAAGGATCTTAACGTATTCAATGTACATGGCTAGACACTTAGACACCATGCATCTACCTCGAAGGATCTTAACGTATTCAATGTACATGGCTAGACACTTAGACAACAATGGAAACGAAAATTGAAGTAGATCTTCATGCATGTTGTGCACATAGTATCTTCTCATTTCCCAATACAAAAGAACACAAATGTAGTTGAATAGGGAGGTGAAGATATAAATATGTTTTTGAGGTCATTCCATTACTACTTTATTAAGTGAATAGATAAATTTAAAATTTATTTTAGACTGAATGATCATTTTTCTAAATAGCTTGTAAGTGACTATATAGATTAAAAATCTATTCTATAATTTACTATCTACTAACTGAGTAGGTCTATATCTAAAATGTTTCTCAATAAAGAAGGAATGAAATTCTAGTTCTCTAGTTTTATGCTTGAGCAACGAATATCCTTTCTTTTAGCAATCTTCCCTTTAAGACGAACATGGCCTACATTTTTTGCATGGAATTTTGAAATACATGTTACAACCCCAGATGGCAAATAAAAAGTACTCAAACACAATCCAGGGGGAACTATGCTTATGCTTATAGGTAGAGATGATGAAAAACATAAAACATGGTTATTATATCCCAATCCGCACCCAATTTTAAAAGGGAAATACAAAACAACCTTAGCTCTAATCACCCACCTGGAGATATCTATCAATTGTAAGAGATCCAAGTAAACATTAAAGAGGTTGGCCCTATTATTATAGTGTGCACAAGTAACTTTCTCTGAAAATAAAAGGACTCAGCACAATGGACACATGCAACTATTCCTTGAAACAAGGGATGGAGAGTTCATAGGTCTAAAGAAAACCACAAATGACACATCAAATGGCATTGAAAAAAGGAGGAATTTTAAAGATTGAGAGAAAAATGCCGTTGGGTTTATAACATACCATCTCTTCCTTATATTTGTTTGAGGTAAAAAACAGCGGTAATTTAAATTACCATAGTTTTTAATTTAATGATTTTTTAATGAAAAACTATTAACTAGTCAAAATCACTGAATATATAAACCTAACTTCAACCACCAATCAAGTAGAAATTGCGAGAAAATTTAAACCAAAGAAATGCTATCTCCTTTCTTTATGTCTTTCAGGAGCTCATTGAAAGAAAATTTAAACCAAAGCAATGCTATCTCCTTTCTTTATGTCTTTCAGGAGCTCATTGTTTGGGCTGGTTATTGCTAGCAAGAGTTGTTGATACTTTAGCAATCAATTACGAAAGTTCATGCAGTTGTCAATGAGTTGGAAACATTCACTTCCATGGATAAACAAGAAGCGTGGAAGGCATCCGAGAAGGGCAATTCCCAATGCCAATCCAGCGCACAAGAAAATGCAAATGAAAAAAGAAGAAGTAAAGTTTGTATACAGGACATTGCTTTAAAGTTAGTGAAAGCATTCATATTCTTGTTTTGTCTTTCTACCTATGAACCGTATTCTCTGACCACGATAATTTCGATGAACTCTGGGGTTGTCTGTGTGGTATAAACCATAATTGATATTGAGTACATACATGCAACAGCTGTGAACATTTTGCCTGCAGACTCTGTTATAAAAAAAAATATTGGGAAAATGGGCTTTAAAAAGCTAAAAGAAATTGAACCCCTTTAAAAAAAAAACCTTCTTGAATTCTGATGAGGCACACGAATTTTGACATCGAAATCAGGAACACTTGAAAGGAACCGAATCTGGACGCATTATTGGCGCAAAGGAAACCACAGAGTTCCTTCGATGCATTATTGGTGCAACAAAACAAAAACGAGCATAAAAAACCCATATCCATTTCGCATCAACATCGAAATCAAATCCAGATGCATCATTAAACCCATATCCAGATGCATCATTAAACCCATATCCATTTCGCATAAGAACCCAACCCACGAACCATGGAAACATCCAGAGTATGTAATATTTCCAAAACCCTTCCACAACGATCAGAAAAGATAAAGGAAGAAAGGAAGAGACAAAGGAACAAAGGAAGGGTTTCCTCTTACCTGGGCAAGCACGCCAAAGACAAAACCAGTGAAAACACGGACAAAGTTCTTTGTTGACAACAATTGCAAACCGCCAAACTGATAAGTGACAGACACCGAGTAAAAGCCACAGGAATACTTAGGAATACACAGCGGATGTCCTGCCAAAGGCACCTCCAGCGAAACGAGAAAGCACAGATGACCACCGACCAATGTACCAAAAGCATAATACAACCGTAGTTGAAAAAAACACCAGCATCCACAAAAGATGTCTGGAACAAATTTTTGACGCCCGGGCCTGGGGCACACAACCCCAGGCAATACGTCACAGTGCACGGCTCGAACCATAGCCGCAGAAAAAACCCATAAATAAAAACACCAAAAGATAGCCTTACATGAGCCTGCCGCCGAGGCCCGGGCACCAAACATCGAGGCTGACGTCAGCACTCAAGAGCCAATGGAAATTGAAATAAATATATATATTTAAATATATTAATATGAAAAAATATGACATTACAATAAACTTAAGGAAACAAAAAATTTCTGTCATATATTAGGATGTTAATTAGGATGTTAATAAGACTGACCAAAAAATATATGTCAAGGACATAACAATAAAGAGAATGTCAAGGTGAATGCCTTCAAATATTTCCATTACGATATAGAATGGGGATATTCTATGAGAAGAATATTCATTTAATCATTTTTATATGTTTATGAGTTAGATGATTTTGTACATAATTGATTATAAAAATTAAAGGGAAATTGTGGCGGCCCCCAAACAACTCCCCATACTTTTGACCAAAAATATAGCCCCCCCAATCAAAAAATTCAAAAATATAATTTTCATTGCTTTTGGTTTTGCTTTGTTTGATGGTTTGATAATCTTCATTTCTTAGGTGTTTGGTTTTTGTGTTTCTCATAATTAATCTTTTGAGTTTATCCTTCATTGGGTGATGTTTTGGTGATTCCCATGATTTGTTCCAATTAGGTCTTATGGCTTCTTAATGATTTCTAGAAGGATTACATCTTATTCTTGAGCTTATTTAAGTTGGTTTCATGCCTTGGTTTGGAAAAATTAATCAACACGATATGTCAATATCATCATCAATATTTTGATCTTCAAATTCATCTATTTAAACATTATGGCAGATTGAAATAAATTAATTAAACCCTTAATTTTATGATTTTGATCTATGAGTTGGAAGATTATATGTAAATGATTGGAAGTGAGCCCTTCTTTCTGAATTGGGATGATTTCTCAATTTTTTTATGTTTCAAAATTTTGTTTAAAAAAATAATTTATTTTTAAATTTTTTCCTTCTTTGATATAATAAAATCAAGTGAATTAGGTTTTTTTTAATATAAATTTATTTTGGGCCAAGAGTATTTCTCAAAGTTTGATTTATTCTTTGGAATCTTATTTTAGACTCAACACATTTGAAGCCATCTCATTTATTTAATATTTGACCATTTAAGTTAAAAGAGATATTCTCCACTAAACATGTTTCACTGCAAAACAAAAACATAAAAATTGTAAATAACATAAATTTAAAATAAAAAATTTATTTTCTGGTATATACTAAACTTTATTATTTGTTTTATTAAATTTATAAATATATATATGAAATAGTATAAAATTGTGTATATATTTTACTTAATTTTTTTTTACACACTCAATCTATACCATATCTACTTTTGTAGAGATAACGTAAATGCAAAAGAACAAAGAGGTTCATCATGTGAAATCTTGTGTTAATTTCTTAATGGATATTTTATGTCAAATATTTTCTTCTACCATTATCACAAGAGACAACAGGTATTAAATGAGTGCTTTTTGAACATTTTAATTAATCAATGGTTATATTGATATGCATAAATAGTGCAAAAAGTCTAAAGCTCATTAATATTGTAATTGTAGGGACAGACAAATAGTTTGTTGAAATTTTAATGGTGGTTTTCACGCAGGGACAAACAAATAGTTTGCTGAAATTTTAATGGTGGTTTTCAGTATTGGATGACGGAAAATTTTGAATTAATTTTATCCCATAAAAAATGTACAAAGCCAATGTAATGGTATTGTTTTTTCATATACACAAAACATTGTTGTGGGATGGTTGTTGCTTCATCTTTAGTTGGCAATTATGATAAATTACAACAATAAAAATTAATATCATAAATTAACCACTTTGAATGATTAATAGAGAATTGGACTTCATAACCCGCCTTATCTTGATGCATCACGCAATGGAAAGATCTCCCTGGAAAACATCAAACCGGCTTTAATGAGGAGTCTCATTGAGGATATGAAGGAGCCCAAGGTTCTTGATATTCTCAATTTGATGTTAACTACTTTAGCAATTAAATATGTGCTCTGCCTTTCTCTATTCAAAGTTGAAAATGGTATCTCCACCATTAATTAATATCTCAGTGAATTGCTTTTTTATGCAATAGCTGAAGATGTTGAAGGTTTGGCGACTAATAAAGTTCAATCAATAAACACCATTACCGTCTCTTTTAGGTGACCTATATCAAATGATGCAACCAGTCGGATGGCTCAGGAAAAAAAAAGAAAGGCCTTCGTCCAGTCAGGATTATGTCGTAATTCGTCATTACTAAACTGAATTGTGAGACGGTTGGAGCATTGGAATAACCTTTTGGTGGCCATTTTTGAAGCAGAAGTTGATTCCACACACTAAATTGAAATGAAATTGCAACATTCAAGACGATTGTAATGGATTTGAAACTCTAAAATGGCCCTAATTTGAATATTTTAAGTAGGTTACATATTTGATCTTTGGATGAGCCCAAACCTTGCAAAGATATATGTGAGATGAAGCTGCTGCTTCACACAATATGACACTCTGTTATTCTTTGGTATTTGCATATCCTTTAGTAACAGCTTAACAGAACGTGCTTAAAGACTCATTTCCTACAAGGAACTTGGGATAAAACTCATTTCCTCTTTGTTCTCTGTTCGTTATCTTGAAAGCGAAGTAATTCATTTTTTAACCTCTTGAATGACACCCTTTGACACTGTATAGCTGCTAATTAAAATGTTTTGGAAGGTCTCTATCGAGAGTTCAGCGGTCGGTGATCAGAGCTCGGCGGTCGGAGCTCGAGGAGGAGTGAACGCGGGGCAGTCAACGTTGGAGCTCGATGGTCGGCGATCGGAGATCAGGGGTCAGAGCTCGGGGAGGAGTGAACACGGCGTGATTGACGATGGACTGCTGGCGTGGATGGGAGGGCTAGAATGGAGCGCGGAGGAGGGGGGGGGCACAGGAGAGCGCAGTGGAATAATGCAGAGGGCAAGATGCAATTAGGAGCATGGCGTGAGGAGGGAGCAGAGGGAGAAGGGGGATGAAAGCGGGGGTGTGGCAGAGAAGTGCGGGGGGTGCTATAGGAGGACGATGGGGAAGAGAAATGGCGTGGAGTAAAGATGCGGCTGGGGGGTGCGTGGAGTGAAGGGGTGTGGGTGTGGTAGTGGTAGCAAGGTGCAGAGGGGAGGGATAGATGGCAGAATGGAGAGGAGCAATTCACAGGAGAGAGCAGGGCAGGAGCTCGCGCAGACAGGAGGAGGCAGTAGGCGGCGACGACGGCAGGAGGGAGCTCACGGCGGCAGGAGATGCATAAGCATCCACATGGCAAGATTCCATTCGCTCTATGAGCGAGGAATCTAGCCGACGTGGAGCTCATGCTTCTCCGTGGTGAAACACCTACTGCATAATTATTTTCATTGTGTTTTTAACTATGTATCTACACATGCATTATTTTTTATGGTTCATGAATTTTGTGTTATGCTCGTGGGGTGAAATTTAGAAACCTAGAATGGTTAAACCTCCCCTTCCTTGGTTGGGTTGATGGGTAGGGACGTGACAAAGTGGTATTAGAGCTTCTGGTTATAACACTGAGGTTGTATGGGGCCAGAATCCATTGTCACAGAGAGAAACCAGAGTTGTACCGGAAGTGATGATAATTGTTTCAACAAAAATTGTGGGTTTAATTTACTTATGGTGTTTAATGGAGCCCAAGAAATTGAAACCATGATTCTACCAGTGGAAGTAACAGATTGAGTTAGGAAATTTGGAGGAATTTCAATTTTGGACAGAGAGGGATCTGCGGGGATACCACTAGATAAGTTCATGGGGGAGCTACAAAGAAGGTCTGTGAACACAGCGAAGAATAAGTCTATGGGAGCCGCGAAGAGGAGTCCGCGGGGTATAATGAAGAAGAGGTTCGTGGGCACATTGAAGAATAAGTCTGCGGGAGTTCACGGAGAGGAGTCCGCTGAGTACCTTGGAGAAGAGGTCTAAAGGTGTTGGGGAGGAAGCTTCGCGGGTGTGGTAGAGAGAATTCCATGGGCACAATAAAGAGAGTCTACAAGGTGTCACGGAGAAGGGGTCCATGGGTGTTGTGGAGAAAGGCCCACGGGTGTGACAAAGAGATGTCCACAGGCAAAGTGAAGAGATCCCATAGGGTGTTGTGGAGAAGAGGTATGAGGGCGCAATGGAGAGAATTTTGCGAGCATGGTGGAGAGAGTATGGGAGTGCATTAGAGAAGATGTATGCGGGAGTAGCAGAGAAGAGTTTGTGGGCGCGGCAGAGAGAAGTTTGCAGGCGTGGTGGAGAGAATTCCGTAGAGTTGCTTCAAGGAGGCACAAAAGAAGGTATGGGGAGGTCCGATTTCGCATCGATGCACATCTATCGGGGTTTTCCATGAAGAAATCAAGGAAAGGCCCTATATGACAAGGCCGGTGGGGAAGGTCCAATCCTGCTACAAAAAAAATTAGAAAAGTTTAAAAAAGGTTTGGAGCCCAAAAGTTGTTTTGGCCATAACATGAGTGATTTAGCTCAGAATTCGATGAGACCAAAGGCATTGGGATGCCATTGGCGAAGGAAACAGAAACATCAGTGAGAGGCTCGAGCCCATCTTGCTCCAATTTGACATAAAATTCAAAATAGTGACATTTAAAGATCAATGTCCAAAGATCTAATGGGGGCCCCCTTTGGGCCGAAATTGCTATGGTGCGGTCGTGGACCAAGCACATAGATAACTCTGGAATCTTGGAATGAAATTCCAAAGGTGTGAATTTGGGGTGCGAAAGAAGGCCAAATCCACTATTCTTGATTACTTTTTAGGGATTTCAGAAGCTTGCAGAAGGTAAAAGTGACCCTAAATGTTGAAACCAGAAATAAATAAAATAAAAATAAAAATTTGAGCTTGACATTTTACCTACTCGTCAAAACATACAACTTTGGTTAGATGAAGTTTTTCCATAAATTCTTAGTTTGGGAGATAGACAGTTTTGCTAAAAATTATAAGTCCGGGAAAAATTGTAAAGGTCAAAAGTAGTAAATTCCATAATTTCATAGAAGTTGACTAGAGCATCGGATCAAAGATCTAAAAGTTTCTTAATGATCCTTGTTATATGTAATAACAATGACCGATAGAAAAAAAAATTATAGTTCTCGCTAGATTTTCTTTTGCAGGTGGTTGAAGCTGGTCTCCGAAGATAATTGCGCCTGTAGAAAAAATGCAAAACTGAGCAAAACCAACATTTTGGGAAGATGCAACTTTTAACTTCGAGATTAGAATGATGCATAAATATAGGCACTGGAAAGCTTATTCATAGGGGAACAAAGGTGCACAGTCATATTCTGACTGAGGAGCTCATATGTCTCCGAATTCGAATAGAAAAGTGCCTGTAACCTTGATTTGGCAAAAAATAAAATAAAATTGTCAATAGGGGTAGTTTCCATAATGCATAAATGGAACAAAAAAATGATCTAAGAGTCCTATGAATTATTCCATGAGACTAATGCTATTAAAGAATAACAATATTATGTGTCATTTCATGTATTACTAAGATGTCTAATAAATATCCCTATGATGAACAATGCTTGCATAGTGACAATCTTTAAACGGTTGTAGCAAAGGGCAGCAGGAAAAAGGGAAAAAGTTTTTGAAAGCAAATGGCAACCGTGATTGATGCCTAGGCCCCCTACAAACATGATGAGGATGTCTTAGGAGAAGCTATGCAAGAGGGAAATGTTGAGACAAAATACAATGGGAGGAGAGAGCAAACCACTCCCCAAAATTTGGTTGAAACAATGAGAAGTTTCAACAAGAGGTTGATCAAGGCTCAAGAAGAGCAAAACTAGATTAATGTTTCCATCCTTTAGAGCCTCAACGATATTCAACAGAGGGCTCATCTTGGATCTAATCCACGCATTAATGTTGGACAAGGAAGAAAAAGTGCAGAAAGTCGCACTAGAAATATGACTCCAAGTCCAAGAAATGTTCTCCTAGAAAGACACATAAGGTATCTTTGTCAAGGTCTTCTACTAGTAGGTCATGTGTTTCTTGAGGTTCTCAAAGTATCCCAAGGCATATTTCCAACAGATTTAAAAGAATAAGTACTTTTAAAAGGATCTCATAAGAAGTATATTATACCAAGTGTGTCTCTTTGGGGAGCACCGGTGCTATTCATCAAGAAGAAAGATGGCACTTTAAGGCTATGTATTGATTATAGGCAACTAAATAAAGTGACAGTCAATAATAAGTACCCATTTCCCACAATTGATTATTTGTTTGATCAAATGAAGGGAGCTAAAGTGTTTTCAAAGATTGACTTGAGATCTAGTTATCATCAAGTGAGAATAAAAGAAGAATACATTCACAAGACAACTTTTCGGACGAGATATGGCCATTATGAGTTCACGGTGGTGCCATTTGGTCTCACTAATGCACCTGCCACATGCATGTGTCTCATGAATAGTGTTTTCAACAAGTATTTGGATAAGTTTGTGTTAGTGTTCTTGGATGGCATTTTTGTTTACTCAAATAATGAAGAAGAGCATGAAGAACACTTAAGAGCACAAATTGTATGCAAAGCTAAGCAAGTGTGACTTCTAAAGAAGGATACAACATTTGGGCCATGTAAATTCAGAAGAAGGAACTGCAATGGATCCATAAAATATTGAGTGCATTATGGATTGGCTTACTCCAAAGAATGAAACAGATGTTTGATCTTTTATGGGTCTTGCGTGATATTATAGAAGGTTCCTTAAGAGATTCTCCAAGATCACTCATCTAATTACATTGCTGCAAAGAAAAAATGTAAAGTATGTATGGTCTAAAAAATGTGAAAAAAACTTTCATCTATTGAAGAACTTACTTACTAGTGCCCCTTTCTGAAGATTGCATATCCAAAGAAGGAATTTGTAGTATGCATGAATGCCTGCATTGAAGGACTAGGTGGAGTGCTAATGCAAGAATGCTTTGTGATTTGCTATGAGTCCGGAAAATTAAAAGAACATGAAAATAATTATGCAACTCATAATTTATAACTAGTAGCCATAATACATGCCCTCAAGATGTGGAGGCATTACTTGCTAGGAAGAAGATTTGAGCTTAGAACATATCACATGAGCTTAAAGTATTTGTTTGATAAACCAAGCTTAAATGCCAAGCAAGCTAGATGGCTAGAATTTTTGTGTGAGTTTGATTTTGAAATCAAACATGTAAAAGGAAAAGAGAACAAGGCTATATATGCCCTTAGCAGAAAATTTTGTGTAGAAGCCTTAAATAGTGCAAATCATATTTAAGAAGAAGAGTTCTCAAATCCCAAAATAAAGATGAGACTTACCTTCAAGAAAAAGAGAAATTGCAGTAGGGTAAACTAGATAAAAAAAGTGTGAAGGATATTAGCTCGAAGAAGATGATATTCTTGTTTATAAAGGCAGATTGTATATTCCAAATTGTGCAGATTTGAAGAAGGTGGTAATGGATGAAATTCATCGAGTGCTTTGCTTTAGACATCAAGGATATCAAAGGACAATAACAACAGCAAGGAAACAATTCTTTTGGCATGGGATGAAAAAGGATGTAGAAAAATACATTTTTCGGTGTTGAAAGTTCCAACAAGTCAAGGAAGAGCATCAACATCTAGCAAGACTGTTGCAACCTTTGCCCATTCCAGAATGGAAGTGGGAAGTAATCTCTATAGATTTCATAACAAGTTTTCCTATGACAATAAGGTAGCATGATTCAATCATGGTTGTGGTGGACAAGCTATCAAAGGTATCTCATTTTATTCCAGTCAAGTCCACTCATAAAACAAGTGACATAGTAATGAATACCTTCATGAAGGAGGTATTCATATTGCATGGGTTACCCAAAGCAATAGTCTCAAATCGAGATGCAAAGTTCAAATCCAATTTTTGGAAAGGGTTATTTCAGGAATTGGGAACTCGGTTGGATTTTAGTACAGCGTATCATCCTCAAACAAATGGCCAAACCAAGATGATGAATTAAGTTCTTGAGGATATGTTAAGGATGTATGTGATGGATAAGCCATCCCAGTGGGAGGATTACCTACACTTGGTAGAATTAATATACAATAATGGACATCAAGCATCATTGGGAATGAGTCCATTTGAGGCATTCTATGGAAAAAGATGCAAAACTCTAATGAGTTGGAATAGTCCAGTAAACTGGATAGTGTTAGGGCCAAAAATTATCAAGGAAATGGAACATGAAATTGTTAAGATCAGACAAATTTTAAAGGCAGCCTGGGAAAGGCATAAAATTTACATAGATTTGAAAAGAATGCACAAGGAATTTAAAGTTGGGGATCATGTTTATTTGAGAGTAAAGCCAAAGAAAAGTTCCCTAAAGTTGGGAAGTTATGCCAAGTTGACATCGAGATATTGTGGGCCATTCAAAGTCCTTAATAGGATAAGGCCAATTGCATATAGGATTGCATTACCTACTAACATGAGAGCTCATAATGTTTTTCATGTTTCTTTGCTTAAGAAGTATGTACATGATCCTATTCACGACATTGATTGGAATGTGATTCAAGCGGAATATGAGGGAGAGTTCCAAGTGGAACCTATGCACATCCTTGACAAGAATGTAGCATTGCTACGGAACCGAACCATCGGATAGTTAAATGTGCAATGGAAGCACCTTGCTCCCAATGGGGCTACATGGGAGCAGGAGGATGCCATGAGAGAGGCATACCCCTTTTTGTCCAGTTTGAGAACATCTAGGATGGTGTTGTTCTGAGGGGGGAGGGGAATGTAATCCCCCCATTTTGACCCCATGAATGTATTGGGTTGATATGTAAATATTGTAAAATATATAATGTATGATTCCTAGTGTGGAGCTCAAGGCCAAGGTCTCGCCAGTGAATGCTTGGCTTATAAAGGCAAGTATTTTATATTTGGTGAACATGTGCTAGTAAGCCATGGAAAAAAGGTGAAAGCAATGTAAATATTTATAATTCAACTAAAATTCTAAGAGTTTCCTATGGTAGCAACCTAAATGAGGTTCTATGTACCCACTAGGGAGAGGAGATGGGTGTGTGGGATGAAATCCTCTTTCTCCAAGTGTCATCTTGAGAACCCATGTGCCATAAATGGTAAGCAACCACCCATGTGGACTTCCTTGCTGATCTTTAATTCTATTGTAAGAAAGCTGTTGAGAAATCAACTCAAGAATTTAATGGAGCATGGGTTGAACCAGGAAATATTTATGGCTGAGTATGGGTTTAGTTTGATGTATCCATATGCCAATTTCATTCATGGGAATTTGTTTCCCTTCATCCTCATTCCATGGATGGGCAATAGAACTTAGAATGTTTAGGAAGCTATGCATTCCCAACAATGAAAAAAGAATAGAAATTGTAACTAGAGAAAAAGCCTTGTTTTAGAGTATCCATAGTGCCCAAAAATTCAGGTGGGTTGTGAAATCCAGTGGGGGATCCATAGACATAAACCCTGGGGCGAAGTTGAGGGTGCCAAAAGTCCAAAAATCTATAAAGAATCTCAGTTTGTGAGCCCATGAAATTGAATTTCGTGGGGAAATTCATAATCAGCAGACCAAAGAATGAATAGGAAGTCAAGGGAGCTCAAGAACCTAGAATGCTTGATAACCCTAGTGTAGGTAGAGATCTCTAGTGGTGTAGTAGCTTCGACCTTTCTATTCCTACCTTGAATAGATTGGAGGGAAGGGATGCATGAGGGACTATGTAGCAGAGAAGGGGACCTTTCTTGTGTTGGTTGTGGTAGGTATTGTGGGTGCCAAGGATAGATGAGACCAAACGAGATGCCGAAAGCTTAGTGGGGAGCTCACTAGCTTAGCTTTGCATTCCCGTGTCTTTCCTCATGCTTGACAAACCCAGCTGGTAGGTTGGCTTAGCTTGAGAATTGACTATGTGTGGTTGTGAGTGAGATTGTGCAGTTCCTCCTTAGTGGATACATAGCGTAGATCAGGGGTGGTCTCTCAGCAGGGAGATATAGTGCTGGAAAAAGTACCTACGGTTGGGTGGAACATTGCTCTTCCATAGCCAGTTGCTTGGGAAACTTCATTGAAAGATAAGTGTTTACTTGTTAATTTACTGTTGTATTTGAATATGCAACGTTTTTATTGTTATGTCTATGATAATTATGTTGGTGTATGCATGATATTTGTGGATAGAATCATTTTCGTTGTGTTTTTAATTATGTATCTACACATGCAATTTTGTTTATGGTTCATGAATTGCGTGTTATGCTCATTGGGCGAAATTTAGAACCCTAGAATGGCCAAACCTCCCCTTCCTTGGTTGGATTGATGGGTGGGGATGTGACAATATAGCATTGGTGAATAGGGGAAAGGAGAGGGTCAAAGCCATGGAAAATCATCAACACCCAAATTGCTATGCTCTTTGAAAAATATCAAGCCTATAGAGGGGGATTAGAATGTGTGATCGGCACATGGAAGAGATGTAGGAGTCTCACAGTCTACTATTGTGAGAATTTTCCAATTGGAGGAGAAATTGGAAGCGAGGGCATGAGGAGGAAAGAAAGTTATGGAATCGACAAATGGAAGAAATTGGAGCATAATTTGAAACAATGAATCGCATGAAACAAAGGAGTGAAATCTCAAGGGGAAATAATCACATAAGAATTGATGACATGCAAGAGAAGCTCAAGGAGTTGTTGGAGAGAATGGAGCACTGGAACAAGGAAATAATCAACTAAAGAAGTGGGCTACTCATACTATACACCCCACATTCTATTGGTCTTTATGGAATGGAGTGACATTTATTCCCCTAGTAGGGTGAGAAGGGAAACACACGAGTTTATGAATGAAGGCTTCAAGGGGATGCATTAATATAACACTTTATTAATCCCCTGTAATCCTGATTTGAGCAGTGTAGAAGACCATAAACATGCCATCACACATGGTGTTTCATCTTATTCTTCAAGCCCTAGTGCATTGGATCATGATCATTTTCCTTACGATCCATGTAATTGACTATCAACCCCTTCATTGCCAATATCTTTTCAATGGTATGGAAATTCATTTTCCTGATGATATTATCCAAAGTTTAAAAGTCAATATTTTGAGAAGCTCCAACATGATCGATAAAAGCTTACGTGAACATAAGATTATTCCTAATTGCAATCTCTATCTTCATGATTGCTACCAATAGTCAAAAGCAAGTGTTGACTCAAAGTTGCATACTATATTTTTGCACCATTCTTTTAATGTTGGTTATGCCTTACATTTGTTTCCATGTATTCTATAATTAACAAATGACTTTCTTCCCTACAACCTCTATCATTTATCAACCTTTGTTGCTTTCAACATGTATAGCACTACCAACAAGCTAATAATCATATAAATATTGTGGAGATAATACGTTGTTTTTCAATGCAAGCTCAATTTCCCTCATAGCCTTGACTTCAGTTGAAAATAGAGTTGTGAGTAAACCAACAATGATTATTAATCATCAATTCTAATAATTGATGCAAACATGAAAACTAATATTGATATCAAGTGCATTACAATTTTCCCATACATAAATATCACTACAACAAATCACCCTTTTAGAAGCGGTTTTGGCTTGCGGTAGTCTTGAAAAAACTACCTCCAATTTTTTTTTAGGTCTTTGAGGGATGTTCTTAAACTCCCCCCCCCAAAAAAAAGTCCTAAGAATTATACTTTTGGGAGTGGTTTTTTAAAAACAACCCCCAAAAGTCCAATTCTCATGACTTTTTTTTTGGGGGGGGGGTTGAAAGAAACCCCTAAAGGTCCTTTTTAAGGTGGTTTTTAAACCCCCTCCCAAAGGTCACGACAATTGGACCTTTGGGGCGGAGGGGGGTTTGAAAGACCCCCCTAAAGGTCTTTTTAGGGCGGGTTTTAACCCCCCCCAATGGTCATGAGAATTGGACTTTTGGGGGCAGTCTTTAAAAAAAATGCCCCCAAAAGTCTAATTCTCATGACCTTTTTTTTAGGGGGGGTTTAAAGACACCCCTAAAGGAATTTTTCAAGGCAGTTTTTGAACCCCCCCCAAAAAAAAAATTGAACTTTTGGCGGCGATTTATAAAAACCCACCTCCAATTGTTAAATTCTCATGACTTTTTTTGGGGCGGATTAGAAAGACTGCCCCTAAATATATGTTTCAAGGTGGTTTTCTAAAAACCCCCCTTAAAAGTCAAGATAATTTTACTTTTGGAGGCGATGTTTTAAAGACCACTTCCAAAAGTTCAATTCTCATGAATTTGAGGGGGGGTTTAGAATGATTGCCCCTACAAATAATTTTTATGTATGTTCTCAATATCCATAGTTATTAAAACCTCAAATTCCATGTAGTTATTAGAACCTTGTCCCAAGAAAATCTTACATGTAAATTAGTGATCATCTGAAATAAATAAGATACATCCAACTCCACATAGCAAGCCCTCATTTTGATTAGATCCATCTAAGTATCCCTAGGGGTGGATGTTGAACTTTGGTTGTCATTGATGTCAACTAATGTCAAAGAGGATTCAGTATTCCTATGTCAGTTTGCAGAAGTATATGAAAGATACTTTGAAGAAGTATATGGAAGTCATTTTGAAGAGGTATATGCACAAGCAAGATGAAGAAAGACATGGATGCCAGTCTAAAGAAGTATATCCAAAGGTACACCAAGCAGATCTAGTTTAAAGAAGTACATAAGGAATACATTCTACAACATGTGGTACATGCACAGATATCAAGTCCACCAAGTCACACTCCTTCAAGGTAAAAGCTAAAGAGTTGGTTGGACAAATGTTCGAGTGCGCAAGTAAGCCAAAGAGGTCAGTCAAGCAAGTCCTGGAAAGCACACAAGACTCACTAATCGGAACAAGTTTTCAGTTGTTGAAGCACACACAAGTATCAAAAAGGGAGCAGTGGTTGAAGATGTTAAGTGCGCAAGACCCACAAGTGATGGTACATCAAGGGTGCAAGACCAAACTGCATGGGCGTAGGTCCCACTAGCCAAAGGACCAAGTATGCGTAAGACCCATAAGAGATGACACCTCGGTGGCGCAAAAGATGACAAGTGGTGGAAACGTGAAGCGAGCAAAACCATGAAGCAAGGAAGAAAGGACGCTGCAACTAACTTGTGCACATCACCAACTGCGCAGAACAAGTATAATTAAGAAGCGCAAAGTGAAGAAGTTTAATTGATGCACAAAGATTGAGATTATGTGTGCAAAGTAAAGTAGTCCATCAGATGCGCAAAGATAGTATTGTAGCATAGCCAAGGATGCGTGTCATGATGAGGGTGATCTGAGACAAGTGCGCTAAACAAAAAGGACATATCACAGATGATGCATATTTTGTCATAGATGATCTAAAGGCTGTTGCACCAAGATATAATGGACATATCTCAAAAGGTGCACAGTTTCATTTGATACTGATGCGCGAAGACATAACTGTAGGTTATCAGTTGATGCGTAGTATCAGTTGAGATTGCAGATGCACAGTAGCAAAATGGTATATTGAACCTTGGCGCAAATTATAGAATTTGATGAAGCAACACACAGTATATGAAGTGTGACATAAGTCAAAGTGAAGTGTTGAGTTTTGTGTAAAGTTAAGTGGTGTATGCAGTATAGTGACAATAATACTACAACATACAAAAGGTGTGCACAACAGAACGAACAACAAAAGATCTGAAGTGTGCGTGTATCAGAAGTACAACAAAGCAATATCTTAATTTTTGTATATCAGGGCGGCAGGACATGGTAAGGAGTAGGGGGTCGTAGCCTCCTCTTAGATGCTTTTGGAGAACTCAAGGATTTGGTGCTTCCTTTAGGTCGGTGTCTGTAAAACCAGGGGGTCGGTGCCTCCTTCCAGTTGGTGCTGGAGAACTTAGGAAGTTGGTGTTTCCTCAAATGTAATCTTTCATTATAAGAGAACATTCCATTGTCTTCTCCTGTTTGGTTTTCCACGTCAAAATTCTGTGTGTTTTGCGTTCTGTTGTTTAGCACATATGTGGATGAATGTTTTATTTATGATGGATGCATAATTGAAGATCAAGATGATTAAATTCATATTAATTTGTTAAGAAGTTAAAAATGTTCATAACTGCGTTAATATTGATTCACTCCCCCTCTTAGTATTAATAGATTCCAACAATTGATATCAGAGTGGGTGTCTTTAGTAACAAATTAACATCTGGAAGATAGATTCGTGCACAGATATGGACAAACATGAAGATCTCTCCACAAACGGAGCGCCAAGGTTTGATGGCACAAACTATACCTTCTGGAAGGTCAGGATGGAAGTGTATTTTCAATCTTTGGGAGATGATTTCTAGTAGTCCATTGTTGATGGTTACAATGTCCCAACAGTCGTACCCATTTACCCAGATGAGAAGAGATTATATGAGTGCAATGTAAGAGCCAGAAATGCACTGTTGTGTGGGTTAACAGATACTGAATTTATTAAGGTCATGCATTGCACCTTAGCCAAGGATGTATGGGATAAGCTCAGAAGTATTTATGAAGGTGACGGGAAAGTAAAGAAGGCAAAGTTGCATAATTACTCTGGGTTATTTGAATACTTGAAAATGAAAGATGAAGAGAATATTGTCTCTTATTTCTTGCGAGTTGATGAGATATTTAATGCTATCAAGAGTCTTGGAGTTACTCTAGAAGAAGAGTCAGTTGTATAGAAGATACTGAGAACTCTTCCTTCAAGATTTGATGCAAAGGTATATGTGTTAGAAGATAGAGCCAATCTTGAATTCCTGAAGAAGGACGAGCTTCAAGGAATATTGACTACATATGATATGAGAACCGAGAAAGAAAATCCCATCAGAAAGGAAGCGACCTTTAAAGCTATTGGAAATGACAAGGACTCTTGCAATGAATTAGATGAATAGGAGTCAAACTTCGTAAGGAAGATGAAAAGAGGACGTGGTAAGTACATAAACAAATTGCCTTTCAAATGTTTCAAATGCGGAGGAATAGGCCATTTTGCTTCTAAGTGTCCTTATAGGGAAGATGGAGACAGTGACAACGAGGATGAACCCAACTTCCATGAACATAGAACTGCGCGTACTCAGCACAGACCAGAAAATAAAAGGAAAATTCCAAAGCAGAGGAAGAGTCTGTATACTAAGGAAGATAGCAATGCATCCGAAGGAAGTGACTGCGATGAGAATCCAAAAGAGGTACTATTCATGGATTTTGTGGAAGAAGAAAGTAGTGATGAAAAGAAGAAGAGCTGCCCGTCAGTCAAGAAGAATACACCAGTTGCCTAAAGCAAACCAAGATCATTGGATAAGTACTTCTTTAGTGGGTCCTTCAATACACCTCCAAATCCTATCGCAGAAGTTAAAACTAACAGTCAATCTAAAGAAGAAGAAGAAGTTGTAGAAGTTGATTGGGAAGGTAAATTGATCAGTGCCCCGGATTAATTGAAGAAGTCAAGAAAGAAGAGTAAACTCTTGCAGGACCAACTGTTGAAGTTTGAGGAACAAGTCAAGTAGGAAAAAGAGGTTCAAGAATCTCATGACAAACAAGTTAGTGAAAAGATGATGGATTACGAGAAACAACTAAACTGCGCAGTTGACAAGATCAAGATACTTGAAGAAGAAAGATCCATGTTGAAGACTTCTCTGGAAGAGTTAGCACAGAAAAATAAGATGCTGACAAGTCAACTTGAGTTGAAGGACATAGAGATATCTCACTCAGAAGTCAAATTGATCAAGATAAAGGGGAAGAAATAGGTTCAAGATCACACCACCAGTGATACTCTGATCCGTACACATCTAGAAAGTGACAAGACTGATATTGAAGATGAAATGAAGAACAAGTTCAAAAGTTGCGCTTCAATTCTGAATAAGATTCTGAATGATCAAAGATCATCGGAAGACAAGTCTGTACTTGGTTATGAGAGAACATCGACGAAGGTATGCAATAGTGAACATTGTCCAAGTCAATTGAAGTGGTTCAGGTATGACAATTCCTTCAATGATTGCAACTCTTTTCATTACACTAATCAACGAAGGATCAATTGAATGAAGTGCACAAGGTGCAATTGGATTGGTCATATTGCGAAGTATTGTCAAACTGTGAGATGTTATGCATGTAATGGTTGTGGACATAAGGCTTTGTATTGTCGAAGAGTAGTAAACTGTCCTACTGAGAACATGTTGCACAAAAGCAATCACAATACAAGGATCAATAGGTAAGGCGGTCAAGCACATAATTAGAATGGAAGTTTGCATATGAAAATGTGGGTAAGGAAATCTCCTCAAAAATGCGCAAAAGAAGATGTCAATCCAAGTAAATCCAAAGCAACAAGCAATTGTTGCCCCTCTCACTGATCTCCTAGAAGATTAATTGAGATTCTTGAATTCAACACGATGCATCTCAGGAATTCGAGTATGTTAGCGAAGATTATGGTTTGAAGGTGTATGTCGAATAAATGATTAATGTTGCGAAAGGATATGAGTTAAGGTGGATTGTTGCAGAAAAGATCTTTAGTATTATAGATGAGCAAAGATTTGTGTATGTATATATTCAGTTAGTTGCTGAGTTATGTTAAAGACTTGCATGTGATAAAATAAAGGAAAAGTACAAACAAAATGTACTAAGAAGTAAACACGAGTCTGCACATAAATATAGATACATAAGCGTATATTATATTATATTCAAAATCTGTGCTTTTACAAAATGCATGAGTCTTCTACATAATTGAATATCAAAAGAGACTTCATGTCGAGGCCAGAAAGGCAATGTCAAGAAAACAATTGAAGATGTATCAGGAAAAATTGAGAATGACGGAGTAATTCAAACTGCAATTCAAGGTCCATCTCCGCGTCTGGTTGTTGTGCGAGTAGAAGCTCCAAATCTATCAGAACCAATTTGTAATGCTCAGAAGTTGGCTGCAAAGGAAGAAACCACAGAGTTGCGGACTACACTTGTTGAACAAATTGCTCATATCGAATTAAATTCAGTGCGTCTAGAATTCGTTGTTGTTGTTGCTCCAGGAAGTTGACTCGTTTGCTCAGATTAGTCAATCCTTCCACGTGACTATGGTTCATCTGCAACTGAGCATGCATACATTTGAATTTAGACTCTTTCATTTGGCCTTGCCAAATAGCCATGATGACTCTCAGACGAGTAAACTCAGTATGCTACAACTGGATAGCAAGACACACATTGTCAATAGATTCCTTCATCCTCTTGTAGAAGGAGTCCATGACCAAAAAAGATGAAAGAACAGGAAGCAATGCGACGCAGAGAAATATGGCGGAAGAACAGGGGTGATGAACTAGGCATTTCACAACCTTCTTATAGAATTGGATGGTATCTCTCCACGCGCGCAAAATTTAATTGAAGAGACATGGAAATAAATCGCATTCAAGTCCGCACGATTCGAAGTTGGTCATGCAGTTGCCAAAAGTAATTACACGAGTTAATGAGCTTAGGCAAAAGGACGAAAAACAGAGATCTAATTCATTATTTTGTACTATGGGAATGATGTTTCCCTAAAAGCTCAAGTACGATTGTGACATGCCAAAGGTGCCACACAAATGGCCGGTCATATCGCTTTATGTCCAAGCTGGCAGACAGGTGGAAATGGGGGCAAAATATTTGATTGTTGTGATAAGATACGTGACATCAGAAAAGGCAGTATGTCGGTGACATCACAGTAAATGCGAAGAATGGAACAAGGTTGACATAGAAGGAAATCAACAGGAAAGACAATAGAAGATCAGTTTCGGTACTGCGTAGATGACACAACTTGATGAATTGATGATGATATTATGACAGGAACATAAGATCAAGATAAGAAAATTGATATAGAATGGTTATGAAAATAGAGTACATCATTACAAAGCATTGGCGCAAAAACCCCAGTGAAAGAAGAAGGCATGAAGACATGGGGAGTTATCAAGACGAAGGTCAGCGCAAAATAAAAGAAAGGAGAACCTATAATTGTGCAGGAATGGCACCTCTTTGCCATTGATGTCAAAGGGGGAGAAAGAACATGAAGATGATCACAAGGAGAAAGAGCATGAAGCTGAAGCTTAAGCTGATCACAAAGAGCAAGAAGCTCATTATGAAACATGCGATACGCGTATAAGTAACCGAAAGTAGAAAAAGCATTGAAAGCAAAATGTGCAGATGTCAAAGGTTCAAACTGGCAAAGAACACAGGGGGAGTATTGCGACAAGCACAGATGAAGCATACAAACTTCAAAAGATGATTATGTACAACTTCATAAGGTGTTGAATTCAATGCCAAAGGGGGATATTGTTGAACTTTGGTTGTCATTGATGTCAACTAATGTCAAAGAGGAATCAATATTCTTATGCCAGTTTGAAGAAGTATATGAAATATACTTTGAAGAAGTATACGAAATATACTTTGAAGAAGTATACGAAAGATACTTTGAAGAAGTATACGAAAGATACTTTGAAGAAGTATATGGAAGTCACTTTGAAGAGGCATATGTGCAAGCAAGATGAAAAAAGACATGGATGTCAGTCTAAAGAAGTATATCCAAAGGTACATCAATCATATCCAGTTTAAAGAAGTACATAAGGAATACATCCTACAACATGTGGTACATGCATAGATATCAAGTCCACTAAGTCACACCCATTCAAGATAAAAGCTAAAGAGTTGGTTGGACAAATGTTCAAGTGCGTAAGTAATCCAAGGAGGTGGTTGGATAAGGTTTGAGAGTGCACAAGCAACTTGGAACACGAAGTGGTCGATTATTCAAGCAAGTACTAGAAAGCGCGCAAGACTTACTAATCGGAAGAAGCTTTTAGTTGTTGAAGCGCATGCAAGTATCAAAAAGGGAGTAGAGGTTGAAGATGCTAAGTGTGAAAGACCCACAAGTGATGGTACATCAAGGGAGCAAGACCAAACCGCATGGGTGCAAGTCCCACTAGCCAAAGGACCAAGTATGCACAAGACCCATAAGAGATGACACCTTAGTGGCGCATAAAATGACAAGTGGCAGAAATGTGAAGCAAGCAGAACCGTGAAGCGAGGAAGAATGAACACCACAACTAACTTGTGGACATCACCAATCGCGCAGAACAAGTATAAATAAGAAGTTGTGATGGATATTTGAATTAAGCTCGAGAGTAAGGATGAAGAGCTTGTAAGTAACATATTTATCAAGCTTCTAATACTCGGGGAATCAAGGGATCATGGAATTAGAACAATATGATCTAGCCGAAGAGCCGAGTGCGTATAAACAGAAGGATGGTATAACTGAAGGTGCGCAGAATGATGCAGTGAATCTGTGACGGTTGCGCGAAGATAGAAAGGTTGAATTGTAGAATATGCGCAAGTGCATGAGGACTGAATGACAATATCGCAGACAACATGCATAATGTCAAATATGTTTTAAGACAGAAGCACAGATACATATTTGAAGAATATTAGAAGATGCACAAAGTGAAGATGTTTAATTGATGCACGAAGATTGAGTTGATGTGTGTGAAGTAAAGTAGTCCATCAGATGTGCAAAGACAATATTGCAGCATAGCCAAGGATGTGCATCATGATGAGGATGATCTGAGATAAGTGCGCTAAACAGAAAGGACATATCACAAATGTTGCACAGTTTGTCACAGATGATCTAAAGGCTATTGCACCAAGATAGAATAGACATATCTCAGAAGGTGTGCAGTTTCATTTGATACTACTGCACAAAGACAAAACAACATGTTATCGGTTGATGCGTAGTATCAGTTGAGATTGTAGATACGCAACAACAAAATGGTATATTGAACCTTGGCATAGACTCCAAAATTTGATGAAGCAACACACAGTATATGAAGTGTGACATCAGGCAAAGTGAAGTGTTGAGTTGTGTGTAAAGTTAAGTGGTGTATGCAGTACAATGACAACAATACTACATCATACAGAAAGTGCACACAACAGAACGAACAACATAAGATATGAAGTGTGAGCATATCAGAAGTACAACAAAGCAATATCTTGATTTTTGTATATTAGGGCGGCATGACAAGGCAAGGAGCAGGGGGTTGTAGCCTCCTTCCAGTTGGTGCTGAAGAACTCAAGGAGTTGGTGCTTCCTCCAGGTCGGTGCCTGTAAAACCAGGGGGTCGGTGCCTCCTTCCAATTGGTGCTGAAGAACTTAGGAAGTTGGTGCTTCCTCGAATGTAATATTTCATTATAAGAGAACATTCTGTGGTTTTCTCCCATTTGGGTTTCCACGTCAAAATTCTATGTGTTTTGTGTTATGTCGTTTAACGCATTTGCGGATGAATGTTTTATTTATGATGAATGCATAATTGAAGAGCAAGATGATTAAGTTCAGATTAACCTGTTAAGAAGTTAAAACTGTTCATAACTGCGTTAATACTGATTCACCCCCCCTCTCACTATTAAAAGTCAAGAGAATTTTACTTTTGGAGGCGGTGTTTTAGAGATCGCCTCCAAAAGTTCAATTCTCATGAATTTGAGGGGGGGTTTAGAAGGACTGCCCCTAAAAATATTTTGTAGGTTTGTTCTCAATATCCATAGTTATTAAAACCTCAAATTCCCTGTAGTTATTGGAACCTTGTCCGAATAAAATCCTACATGTAAATTAGTGATCATCTGAGATAAATAAGATATAACCATCTCCACATAGCAAGCCCTCATTTTGAATAGATCCATCCAAGTAGCCCTAGGGGTGTATTTATCAATCCGAGGTGGGTTCATGGCATTGACCTTAGGTACTAGAGTTTTGAAAATTTTCATGGTTTTTGGTATAGGACGTGGAAACAAAGCTCATTGTTGCTATATTTGAGCCCTCCATCACGATGAAGGAGCATTCCATTGGCCTAGGTATTTATTGTGAGGTTGGTATGGGAAAGGTTGATTTTGAGGATATTTCCATTATTGCTGTAATTGATTATGAATTTGCCAATTTGAATGGTTATTCAGGTTCCAATTTGGAGATGTATTATACATTTGATTTCCAAAAGAAGAAAAGTGTTGAGGATGGATCTATGGCATACCTTATTGAAATGGCCTTGGTTATCCTTGTCTTCTTTGATTTATGAAACATGATTGCTCAATGTTATCTTCCATGCTTTGGTATGCTGCTTTGAAACCAAGTAATGAAAGGAATTTTCTTGTCTAATGATTTTCTTCACATATGCCATAAAATTCCACTGTTTTCAATGGACATTCATTGCTTGCATGTATCTTTATGCACCTAGGGTAGAACATAGCCAAGGATTTCTCATCTTCCTCTTGCTTCTTATTAAACTACATGGTATCCATATGCAAAGCTAATGAATGCAATATGTCAATTTTCATAACCTCTAATAATCCTCCTATATCATTTTTAGTAAGAGAGGTAGATGGGGATTTTGTTACTTGGGGAATGCTTCTACCTCCCCTAATATTATTTCCTGTGTATCTAGAGAACTTTTTGAAAACTTTCTTTATTTCTCCACACATTCAATGAAATCTGTCACCATTTGAAAGAAGCTTTAAATTTTCAATACATTATTCTCTTAGACCCCTGACTAAAACAATTTTGAGGGGTTCTTCATCTAAAGTGCATCCATGAGGTCTTTTGTAACTTTGTTGAAATATTTTCTCATAGTCTTGTAGAGGCTCATTCTCAACTTGTATCATTCGAAATATTTCATCATTTATGTTTTTTTATTTATAGTAATCCCTATATTTTTCAATGAAGGATTTATTCACTTCCTCCAAATTAGTGAGTATTTCCGTCCAAGATCATAAACCATCTCAAAGTTGATTATTTTAAGGTATAGGGGAAGATATTGCACTTTTTGGAATCTAAAGCATAATCATCTATCCTATAGACAACTTCAAATAAAAAAAGGAAAGTATCAAGGTGACCATAAAATTGAGGGAGAGCTGTACGATTTATATTCTTTATCTTAGTTTCTCCATCACTCTCCCGACTGAGAAAACCAAAGATTTTAGGTTGTTCTTCTCCTTCTTTACCATTTGTTTTTTAGAAGAGAGATTCTCAAAATTGGTAAAAGGATTCTCAAAGTCAAGGATCAACAAATATGTTATCTCTCAATTTTGGGTGGTTATAAAATTCCTCAATGTTTTATTGAAAATCAACTTTCCTATCCTTTTTTTGTTGTTCTTGACTATTTATATCCGATCTAACAACATCAAAATGTTGATTTCTTGGTAAAAAAATTCCAAGTCGATCTCTAGGTTGATGGATGAAATTAATTATGAAATGTTTATTTATTTATTTTAATTTCGAAGCTTAATTCTAATGCAATTTAACAACCTCCCCATAAATGGCACCAAAAAGTGTTGGGATAATGAATTTCAACAATTGATATTTAATTCCTTGGATTTAATTTAATTATCAACCCAATACTTGTACAAACTTATGAGATGCTTGCATTGTGTATGCAACTGCAAATGCCTAACCTAAAACTAATATTCTAAAAAAATGTTCAACCTTAACAATTCTCTCTTCTTAACCATTCATCCTAGGCTCATGACCTTTACCCATATCTCCTCTGAAAATGTACAATAGAGATGGTTATCTTAGAGTGACTATTTTGGGTGATAGAGCTAATTGAAGTGACTCCAGTAAATGAAATGAATCTAGAATCGTTAGGCTACTCTTAAGCAAATCAACCCTTACGACCCTAAATAAACATATAAGGTGATAAACATCGTAAATAAACCATGATAATGAAGTATATGCAATAAAAAAATCACACAAGTTGTTTAATAGTAAAAGAAATGGCGAGAAATGCTAGAAAACACATAAACTAGTTAATTGTAATGTTACTACAAGAGTTTGTAATGTTACTACAAAAGTCTTTAATGTTACTATATAAGTGTAAAATCATAACTATATATATATATATATCCTTTAATTTCCTAGAGTGGGCCCTACTCAAGGATACTTATGGAACCCTTGTTAACACACAAGACTAGTTATGAAGAAAAACAACTTCTCTCTTATTCAATCTCTATTCATAATATCAGGGAAGCAAAGTGTCTCCTTCTACAGTTCTAATTCAAAGATATCTAAGATAAATGATAACATAAAAGTTAAGTTCAATAACATTCAACTACCATTGTATGCTCTTATTTGTACTAGAAATGGAAATCTAATTAAATGCTCCATCAATTCGTTCATTAATGGAAGTTGCTCCTATATACCTACCGTTGGTGTCTCCTTGAATCCTATAATACTTGTGCAACTTGAACCCTGGAGGAAATTGGAGTTGACTAGGGAAATAAATGCTTCCTTGATCATTGGCATATTTTGGAGTGACAAATATAGATAAGGTCCCTACAAATGCTCCCCATACTTCTAGCTATTTGGAATCGTGATTGAGGAAATTAATGACTCTATCCGTGCTCTCATAGACTTGGAATCACATTAGTTTCATAAGTGAAATGTGTGCATGCCTACTCAAAATCACCTAAGAAAAAATGTACATCACATGCATTAAATAATCTAGGTAAATTATTCATAAGCAAATGAGAAATTAAATAATAGCAAAGTTTAAGGCAAAGAGTGTCAAATGCTTATACAAAGAATGGTAAACAAATGGTTCATTATAGAGGCCCATCAACAATTTTCTATTTGACACATTGAAAAGGCACTCACAACAATTATTAGACCACTACTGTAACTTTGATGATGTTCCTGGATATAGTTAGATCCACAAGAAAACTTGAATATCATAGGAAGTCCAAAGAGGGGTTATTGAGTTAGTAAAAATGTTGGTAGGGCCAATCACAAAAAAACAGGACATAGTTTCCACAACCTTCAACAAATTTCTCACCAGAATTCAGGGCCACCCATCATCCACCACCGATAAGTACTCAAAAAATATCTCACAGTGTCCCTCTTTTACAAATTTAGTACTCGTCACAACAATATATTGTACATCTCACCTAGGAAAAGCCGCCTATCTTCCTACCATTAATTGGAACAAAAATCATAATGGACCATCATGACACATCCATGGGAGAACAACATTAGAAATACAGGATAGATCCATATATTGAGAAATAGATTATAGAGACAGATTTGAAACAATAATTGGCCATATAAAAGTTGCAAGTGACTATAAGAGAAGATGATCAATATCCCAAGAAAGACCCTTCTTGTGTGGTGAACTAGTCCATTGATGAAAGAGAAACATAAAAGAAAGAGGAAGAAGAGAAAGAATATTAACACCAAGATGAATAAATGGAATATATTCCACCGAAGTGAGGTCGCCAATGGACTCAACCAATAATATCAACTTCCAAATAAAAAAATCAACTAGATGTAGGCACTTCTCCTCATCATGAGGATGGTACCTAAGGTAAACTAGATTCCACAACAACTATAGGATTTTTCAACATTAAGGGCTCAACATGTCACTTGTGGTAAATGAACTTGCACGAGGAGGATATAACTCCTCACAACTACCTAAACCAGTCCCAATTGACAAATCACATAGTTCCTACTACAACATCGTAAATTTTGTAGCTCTTTCAATGGCAAGGTCACTTTTAGGGTTGGTTTGGTCAAGGGAACCCACACCATTCGAAACTACTTCACTTAATTCAGGGGTAAAAGGCTATTCCCAGTGTAGATGCCATCACATGGGCTAAGATTTGACTACAAGCTTTATTTTCCTCTCCAATCTACAAATGAGATCCTCCATTCCAACAAGTTCAATTGATGCAAATTTATGCTACATATTTTTTGCTAAGGATGAACATTCTCATGCTTCAATCCTTCCTTTGAGGTTTGTGGTGGCTATGCTACCAAAATTTGCCTTCATTTGACCAATATTTCATGGGGAAATCCTATCAAAATCATTCCAAATTCAAAGAGACTCCCGGAGAGGATAAAACCCTAAAGAGAGAGTACTGGATGCCACTTTCATTACGCCTAAAGGTGAAATCTTCATTTTTGTTTATGGTTTTTTCAATTAGTAATAGGACAAATCATTTAGTCTCTTTTCCCTCAAATGGTTTGCATATTTCTTGACTAGAGTGTGAACTAATAACTTGGAATATTAACATTGTTAGGAGAAACTAGTATTGGTTTCTTGTTTATCATTGATTTCATGGTGAGGAATCTCTACTTCAATTGTCTATCTTTGCTTCCACTCAAAGATCAATTATACAAGGGGCTTCCCCTAAGGTGTAGCTCTCATTTCCTCTTATGTTTTCCATTCATTTAATTCACATGTATAGTGTAAATTGATCTGCCATGTTGACAATCTTTATTTTTCATCTACCTTAGTTAGTCCAACCCACTATTGAGTGCCATTTGGAAAATTTATGCCCCAAATTACACACAACATGAAGTAAAGCATACCCTGCACTCATCACCAACATCTCACGTCAATCAAAAATTTTAGTGCTTGTACACTAAGAGCAATTAATCTTTGATGGGAATAATGCTAGCGAGGGTTTTGATAAAAGTGTAATGTGGGTTTGAAAATATTATTTCCATGCTTTCCTCAAAGCCTACTAAGTGATAGTCAAGGTGTAATACCCCCATTTTGACCCTTAGAACATATTTGTCTTTCAATGCAAATATTGTATACATGCGATGTGTGTTTTCCTAGCATGGAGCTCAAGGCCAAGGCCTCGCTAGTGGATGCTAGGTTTTTATGTAAAGGCAAGTAGTTTATATTTTGTTATCCATGTGCTATTAAAGCCATGGGACATTGTAAATGATGTAAATATTATTATTGCAATAAAAATACCAAGAAAAATGGCTATGGAGGCAACTAATAAGAGAGGGCCATGTGTATCCACTAGGGAGAGGTGAGGGGGTTGTGGGATTGGACCATAGACTGCCAAATGTCATCCTTAGAACCCATTTGACCTTCCCTACTGACATTTAATTCTGTTGCAGAGGGTGGTTGAAGAAACTGTTCATTGAAATCGATGGAGTGTGGGCAAACCCCGAATTTTCGGATGGCAGGGTATGGGGCTCTATTTTCCTTGACCCGCACGCCACTCTAACCTAGTAATTCATCTTCCCTGATCCCCATTCCATTAGGCAGAAGAAACTGGAGTTGAAGGCAGAGAACAGAGGGAGCCAAGCAAGGAGAAAGGAGGAAAATCACGATTCTGTGAAAAACCCTGATTTATAATGCCAAACCTGCCCAAAAATTTGTGTGGGAAGCTTAATCCAACAGGGGATCCGTCAGTATATACCCTTGGGAAATTAGCAGCGTGTAAGATTCTCAAAAACACGTGAGGAAGACCCTGAGTCAATGGCCGAGAAACCAGCTGTGGGATAGAGTCGATTTGGCCATAGAAAGTGAAGAAAAACCCAAGTGGAAAGGACAGAGAAAGGATAGGATAGAAGGTAGGGTTGCTTGATAAACCTAGTGAAGGATAGAGTCTCAAGATACCAGCAACTTGGAACTTTCTATGCCCACCCTGAAGAGCACTAGAGGGAAGGTATGGCCTGAGGGACTGTGTAGAAGTGAAGGGAATACTTCCTTGTGTTGGGTGTGGTAGGTATTGTGGGTGCCAAGACTGTCTGAGTGTGAATTGAGAGGCCTGTAGCTCTGTGGTTGAGCTCACCGACTTAGCATCCTCCTCTACTGTTCCTTGAATGCTTGATAAACCCAACTGGATGATGGCTTAGCATGTGTGTTGTGAGAATCCATGGTTGTGAGTGAGCCTGTTTAGCTCTCCTTAGTGGATACACAACCCAGATTAGGGGTGGTCTCTCAGCTGAAAGAATATAGGCTGGACAGAGACCTATGGTTGGGTGTAACGTTGCTCTCACATAGCCAATTGCTTGGATTGTTCATCTTATAAGATAAGTGTTCTTGTTGTTTCAAATGATACTAATTCCTATGTTGTGTTCCTTTTTTATTTCAAGTTAATTGAATGGAATGACCATATGTAATTAACCAATAGGAAGTCTGTGTATAAGCCTGAACATGAGGTTGGTGCATTGGTTATTTGTTTCATCATTTTACTTATGTTAAATATGTTGTTAACCTGTATGTTGTAGATGCATTCATTAGACCTAGTTCCACTATGTATGTCTATTATGCATGGCACATATCCTTAGAAGGTTTGTACTTCATCAAATGAGCTTGGGGGATGAATTAGACACCCCCTGATGTGTTCATGCCCCTTCTTTGGTCAGATGAAGGGAGGGGCCTTGGCAGGGTGATTCCAGGGATTTTGACAGTGGGGTAAAGAGGTTTTGATGGACTTTGGGGCAGCTTTTTTTATTGGAAAAGAGGCAAGGTTAGAGTCCTCAGGTGTGGCAGGGGTCCACACCGTTGCATAGAGATCTCCAAGAGCTTTCCAATAGTATCGAGTTTTCCCAAAATGGTCTAAGGACGAAGAAGTTATCGGGATGGGAAGTTGGCAGAAAAGAGGTATGCCCAACTCCCGACCTTCCGAATCCGCACTGCGAAATGCGGAAGTCGGGGGCGCATTTCTGCAACGTCGGGCATTTTGGCATCCCAACTTTCCGACTCTCGCAACACAGATGCAGAGTGCGGAATTCGGGGGTGCGTTTCCGTCGAAATAATGGATTTGATGTCCCGAATTTCTGACTCCCCGCATCGCGGATGCGGAGTGCGGAAGTCGGAGGTGGATTTTCATTGAAATAGTGGATTTGATGTTTTGACTTTCCGACTCCCACATCGCGGATGTGGAATGCAGAAGTCGGAGGTGGATTTTCTTTGAAATAGTGGATTTGGGGTTCCGACTTTCCGAATTCCGCATCGTGGATGCAGAGTGCGGAAGTCGGAGGCTTAAATCATTGAGCTGGTATAATTGGGTGATTCCGACTCCCGCATCGCGGATGTGGAGTGCAGAAGTTAGAGTCGTATTTTGTTCGACGTTGGGTATTTTGGCATTCCGACTCCCAGATCGTTGATGCGGAGTGCGGAAGTCGAAGTCATATTTTGTTCGACGCCATGATTTGAGCGTTTCTCCCTTCCAACTTCTGACCTGCGGATCGCGGATTGCGGAATTGTGGACCAAGAACGTTGCGACTGTGTAAAATGGTAGAGTTGCGGGTGAGTTTTTAAAGAAAAAAATGGATCAGATTGTTCCCCCATCACTCTAAAGGAAACTGAGGGGTTTGGGGATGTGACACAAGGAATACACAGACACTAGCAACTTCACATCTCGATAGCATGCTCAAAATCTCATCATAACCTCAAACAATCCATCCATTTTTTCTCAGACTCCACATTTTTAAATCATGGAGGAATCACCAACTCTTTACAAACATAAGTAGGGGAAATGCCTGACAAAAGGGAAGAGGAGCTAAAATCAGAAGCTGAAGTTGAGATGAAGCACCAAAACATGTTTTAGACCTGCATCCATGAGGTGGCTATACCCATGGGTTATGCCTTGGCCATGGATGACACCACCCATGGCACGATTTCAAACCCTATGTACAATGGTCCCATGGCGAATACCTACCTTCGCACAATGAATCGATTCTTGTGTCATGCCACACTTCGACCGGGAATATGGCCATGGTTGAGTACGCCATCTCCATGGCCTATAGGGACAAGCAATGGGCCATATACACATCACCTTGGAAGGAACTGAGCAACCAGAAGTATTGGGAACTCATCCACGAGTTCACTGATGTAGGGTTAATGATGGGTGACTTGTCCATGTCCTAAATGCCTAATGCCTCATTATGACCATGGACATTCTTAGAGGGATGCTCTATAGGGGTATCTAGGTTTTGAAAGAGGTTGTCTGGGTCATCTTTGACGAGATTCACTACACGAAGGACCAGGAGCATGGGGTCATGTGGGAGGAGAGCATAATTTTCTTTCCCTTAGCTATCAAAATGTTTTTTCTCTCGGCAACCATGTTGAATGCCACAGAATTTTCCAAGTGGATCTGCAAGTTGCATGCCCAAGCCTACCATGTTGTCTAAACCGAATTTCAGCCAGTTCCGCTTCAGCATTATGTTTTCATTATTGGGGGTTATGGGATGTATCTCGTGGTCGATTAGAAAGAGGGGTTCAGAGAGGACAATTTATTGAAGGCGCGGGAGTCATTCCCAATAAAATAATCGACAATGTCCTGGCTTTGTTGAGGACTGGGTTGCACGAGAATGAAACAGGTGGTGGAGGAGGAGGAGGAAAGGGTGTGAAACATGGGAAAGGCAGTGGAGGTGGAGGTTCCAACATCTACAAAATTGTGAAGGTGAGTCTTTTGGCTAATTCTCTATAATTTGTGAATTGAGTTCACACCAAAAGGCCAAACCAGGTCTTTCTAGAAGCTCTATTATGTTAGGTTCTTTTTTAGTTTGGTTAATAGCTTTGGCATTGGGTTTACTTAGCACGATTTTGGATGTGGTTCAACAAAGGAAACCTGAACCTAGATTCTTCGTCATCAAAGGGGTTTAGCACATGGATGACAAGCCAAATTGTTCTAAGTCAATCTTAATTTATCTTTATAAAGACGATGCAACACAACAACTATTTGTAAATTTCGGAGGAAGAAGCAGTGTTAAAAACTGAGTTGAGTCAGCTCCTAAGTCTGGTGTATTCACATAGAAAATCACTTACTTTCCAGCCATTGTCGGATTTTTGTATTTTTGGCAGTGCTTGGAAAGTGGCCCATGTTTTTACCATAAATTTGGTGATTGCCTGAAAATGTGCATGTTTATTTTGTTATATACATTCCCTTTTCTAGTATTGGTCAGAAAATGATCAACACTAAAATTGGATCAATGCTAGACATAAGTTCTTTGGCACTCATTTGAAATTTTTTATTGTAGTTGCTGTAAAATAGTGTTGAAAATAGTACTTTTTTGGAACTTATTGGAATAATAATCCCTTTGTCAAACACAATAGAGTCTAATGTGTTCACATAGTAGACCACTTTTTGAACATTTTCAAATATTTCTTTTTCCAGCAATGGTTGGATAGTGGCCTTTGTTTTTATTGTAAATCAGGTGATTACATTTTCCAGTCAGATAAATATTACCTTTTTTCTATTTAGTTGTTTTGTTTCACAATTGATATTCACTTTTCCGGCATTGGTTGGAAAATGACCAATGCTGGAATCAAATAAATGCCAGGCATAAGCCCTATGTGAACACCATGACTCACCCCAAGTCATACTCATGTTTTTGTTTCACGACTATGAATTAGGCTCCCAAGTCCAATGCAAGTCAGATTGACTATAAAAGTGAGACCCAAGAAAAATCATCTTGTTTATTTTTTTGACCCAATTTCACAAGACACCATCGACATACCTGTAAATTGTCTAGAATTCATAGCATTTTGTAGTATTTAATATCATATATGTACTTTGTATTAACGGGTCATTATGGCAAATGTGCAATATATAGACATTGTAAACATTTGAAAAATATATTTTTTGCCAGAAATTTAGTGTGTGGGGGTTGAATATGTGTTTTATAATTTCTAATGCAAATGGGACCTCAGTCCCCTGCAATTATTTAATCACAAGTACCAACATACAAACATGAACCAGGGGATCAAAATAGGTCTTGAACCTATAGAGACAACTACTCTTAGTTGCAGAAAATCAAACACCTAGCCACAACAAAACTTAAACACAAACAAAGGGGAATTTCCTACATTAAAATTGGCTCAACTGGCCTTTCATTAAACTTCATAATTTTTATAAAATCACATTAGTAGTGCCTCAATGGGCATTCAAAATTGTAAATCTGACTAGTTTCACAAACCCTTTTCTTTTGATGAAAATGTCTATCCCTATTAGTCTAAGTCTCAGCCAAGCTTACAGTTACTTCCATAATTCTAAAAACAAAATGGTTTCCTCAGTGTCTCCTTGCTTGATGTTTTCGCATCAAGGTTCCTTTGGTTCCTCTGTGTTCTTTTTCTTCTTCTCTATTAGAATTCTTCTTCCACCTCTATCTTCGATTTCTTTGTAAATGGAAGTTTCTTTCCTTCTCTTACTCCCTATCCAATTTTTCTTTCTTGGCCACTCCCTTTCATCCGCTTCACACATACACCTCTTCTTTTTCTCTAACTCCATGTCCTTCCCCTCCCTTCATGTGTTGACCTCCTTTCATTCCCTCTGCCTTTTCTTTTGTGGAGTTTTTTTCTATAAAGCTTGGTTGCCCCTTCTAACATTATTGGTCGCCTCATAAAATTCCTCCATCAGAGTTATATTCCTCCCTGTAAAAGAATGCTAGTTCATAATTCTTTGAAAGTTTTGATAGTTCATTAGGAAATGGAGTGGGTTCCATTTAAAATGGTGCCATGTCTTACACTAAATCCATTCCTTATCCCCAAAATCAAAACCATGGTATGCCCTTCTTAAAATTCCAATTAATTTCACATGGGGTAATTAAATTGAAGTTTAATGCTTCCATTACTTGATGTATGAACCCCAAAACATAGCACCAAACCTCGGATCACTGCATGAGAAATCAGATGGTGGTAATTTCATCGCCATAATGTTTGATAATTGATGCCCACTGAAATGTGGGTCGGGGGATGTGAGGTTGATTGATGGTATAGAGGGTCTTGTCGACTTCTCCCAAGAAAATTTCCTCATAAAATATGATCTACACGAGGAAAATATAGTGATCTGTGCATAAGAAATAAATGGTTGTAATTTCATTGGGTGTCCACACATGCCCACAACCTCGCATCTAATTTGGTTCGTCAAATTGGATTGGCAATAGATATATGGTTTATGGGATATTGATGACCTTTATTCTCATACTTCTGAAGGGTAATGCAACAATGGAATGGTATGTTGATCCCTTCTACATCAGACTTCCCAAGTGAATGGAAAGCAATTCCTTGTGCTAAGAGACAACTTTGCAACTATATATTCTATAATCACTCCAATAAATGTATGGGAAAATTAATTTTTCTCTTTTTCTTCCTCCTGCTCCAAACCATGAAGTCTACAAACTTTCTTTTCATCTTCAACTTCATCTTCATCTTCATCATTGACTCCATGTAACTCCAGGAACAATGAGGTTCCTTGATTTTTGTATCAACATAATGCAACATGTCACATATAGGTTCTGCAACTTCACAAAAACATTTGCTCAAACCATACTCTTTAACTCAATAGTTGCATGTGAGGTAGATTTATTCCACATGTCATTGGTAACTGTGGAAGCTAATTCCATCCTTCACTTTCGATATTCAGTGAAGAAGATTTTAGAAAGTGGCAAATCTCGTATCCATTAATTTAAGCAACTCCAATTTGGCAAACTTGTAATAGAATGATTGTGGATGGTGGTGGTTCCGTATAAAACTCTGAATTGTGTTTCCATTTTCACTTAGCACTTGAAGGAAAGCAAGTTTTTTAATGTCTTTCAATGCATTATTCAAGGAATTCCCCTTGCACCATGTCCAAAGACTATGCAACTACTCTTTTTGGATCATCAGTCTTGTTGCTTTATAAATGAGCTTTGCATCCGTGATAACGTAGACAATGTTAGATGGTACCAACTCGACAAGGCATCGCCTCATGCTATCTACTTCAACATAGTTTGCATATTTGGTCACTAATGGTTTGGATTTACACTAATGTACATGAATGTATATATATTTAAAAATTTGCATGTTTTTATGGATTATTTAGTTCAATGGTTCTTCAACTTGATTTTTTCTCAATTCTGGTTTGGTTCTAGATTTTACCTTTTATGGTTTTGGTGTAGATTCAATTATGATAACTTTGCTTATGTCTCTCTATCTTGGAAAGGAGGTTGCTTATTTCTTCTCTTGGCATAATATTATTTTGGATTAAATGCATAAATTGCCATATGAAGTGGATGATTCAATTTATTCCACTGCTCATATATAAATGTTTTCAACGATGATTATAAGGTGGGATATCCCTTATAATTAATGGATCGAATTCCCTAGAACATAGTGTCATTGTTCTCATCTTACCCGAACATGCAATGTTGGTATCGACATAACATTGTAGGTTCTACAAATTCAACAACAAATTTAATATCCACACAAAGTTGATCTCCCAAAACCCTACTCTTTATCTCAATGGTTGTGTGCTAGGTATATTGCTTCTACTATTCCCACATGCCACTCAAAAGTGTGAAGCTAAAGACCCCTTCATCTCCATGGTCATTAGAGAAGAATTTAGTAATAAAAAAATCTTGTTTCCACTGGTCTAAGCAACTCCACTTTGTCAAACTTGTAGTTGATTGCTTTTGAATGGTGGTAATTTTGTATAAAACTCAGAATTTTGTGGCCATTTTCAGTTAGCATCTAAATACAATAAAATTTGCCAATGTCTTTCAATGCACTATTCAAAGAATACCCAACAATGATGCCCAAAATATATACACGTACTCTTTTTGGACCATCAACCTTGTTGCTTTGCAAAAGGGATATGCATTTGTGATTACTTGGAAAACATTAGATGGTACCACCTACTCAGTGGCCTCACATAAATTTTCCTTTAAGAGGAGTGTGAACTATTTTGACTTTAACAATCAACAATCTTCAAAATTATGAACTGGATATGAAGGGGGCAATGATCTTTAGCAATGGACAATTTAGGCAATCCATCCAACCATCCATAGTGATGGAACATCCATCGACACTCCAAGATTCCTTCAATGGTGGCATTAGGTTCCCAAGGTGTGCTTTCTCCTTGTCAACTAACTCAATGTGTAGCTTCTCATAACCAGGTTGCTTATAGTTTTCCAGTCCCTCATTGATGGCAAGAACCTTCTATTCACATTAAACAAAAGGTTGTTTATAGTTTAGTGGTCCCTCATTAATAAAAGGATGCACTGAAAGTGATGCCTCATGCAAGAAAAACTCTTTTAGTCAAACCTGCCTTCTTTCACTTCAAACATATCATAAATGCCATCTATCTTGGCTCTCTTACGTGATGAAGATGGAAATATTTTGGATGTTTTTGAAGGCACATATTCACCACCACAAGCATCATCATCAAACCTTGGATCATATTTCGACTCATCATTAACAATGACTTTAGGGCATTTATTTTTTTCCTTGGGTGTTAACCCCTTCGCTCTTTCTTGCTCTCTATATGATTTATGCACTTTTGCTAGATCATTAGTGAAATTTTTTAACTCCACTCTTTGAAAAATGGGAAATAGGCTCTAAACCTTCTATTTATGCCTTTACAATATGAAGGGAAAAACATGCACTGATTTCTGTTGTACCCTTTGCATATTGGGTCCCTTTATCCCCTTGCCATGTGAATTTCAGCAAAATTTGGTGTATATCAACATTATTACTTCTACTGTTCATGAACAAAAAAGTATTTGTGACACAGACCTAATTGATTTGCTAGTCTATTCCTTAATAGGATACACTCCATAAATTTCTCAAGATCATTGCATGAATTAGGTTAGACTCAAGTGGTTGTTGGTTTTTACTTTTTAGTAGGATCTTAAATGGTTCTCACAGATTTGAACCCCTATTGAATCGGGTTTTCTATTTTCAGATTCATTCTACATCAACAATATATAGACAAAAAGTGTTCTAGACTACACTCTTGCTTTCATGAGTGTATCCTTGGACATGGTTCGTGATAATTGGGATCCAACTCCAAAGACTGGCTTCATTGATATTACTGCCTTAAGAGAGTTCTATCGGATTTATAGTGGCATTCAATTTGCAAGTTAACATCCTTTTCCTATAATACTTCTGATCTATTCCTCTATTATGAAAATATTAAAAGTTTAAAAATTGTGACTTGCTTCATCTGTTACTTCCATGGGACGATAAAGTACGATAAGGTTGCCTATTAATTTCATACATATTATAAGGATCGACAAATTGCAATTATTGAGTAATATGCCCCAAGAAATTTATGAAACTAGTGGTTGGATTCTACTCCAATTTTTCCTTCTTTGGATGAGTGTTATTTGGAAAAGTCAAGTGATAAAAGCTTTACATGTCAATTATGCATATACAACCCAATTTTGGACTTTAGGTGCCTTTATAACTATTTTATGGATCATAGTGTATAGTTGTTCATTTGTGACAATCTCTCCTATCTTTTGCATGTGTGAATGTTTTCTCTTAGGATTCCTCTCTTCATTGATGCATATCGTTTCCTTTATTTAACTGTGCACATATCAATTTGGTATAAAAAACTAATGACTAGGCCATGTACCCCCCTTGATTTTGGTCCAAAATTTGGTTTATGATGCACATCTATAACCAAGCTTTGGGAAGCATGCCAAACAGAACTTCCTCTGTTCAACGTGAAATACTCCCAAACAAGTTCTCATTGTGTAGTTCATTTTGTGCTTTTGCAAAAAGTCCAAAGTCTTATTTTGTATGACACTTTTGATGACCTTGTGGCACATGAAAAAGGTCAAAACTTCTAGGTTGAGCTAAAATTCTGTAGGGAAGTAGATTTGACACTTCTCTTTAAGAATGGTTGTGATTAGTATTTCTACGTGTCAGTCATCAAAGTTAAATTCGTATGTGTTTGTAGATGAAAATGACTTCAACCAATGTGCCAACATGGTAGAAACTTTCGTAGTCACCTAACAAGATTATGTTTGTACTCCACTAAATCACTATTGCAGGGTCCAAGCCTACATACAATTCATCATTGTTGTAGGGTCATGTTTAAGTTCGGGCCAACGTTGAGATCATTTATTATTTCATTTTTCTCATAGTGATTCTGGGAGCTGTAACAGTGGGGCAATAATGATTTGGGTTGCTTACTATAGTTTGTTGGATCAAAATGGACAAGATTGGGATGTGTGCAACAAATTGTTGGACATGTTGGTGATGGTTGAATCAACAAGAAAAAAATATTAAAATTATATATATATATATATATATATATATATATGGCTAAGGATCACATGAGAGAATAGAAGTCAAAGGTGAGAAGAACTTGTTACAAATCCTCTAATAGTCAATCTTATACTTACGCTCTCAGAGGAGGTTGCAAAAGACATGAACGAGAGGTTCTCCTAGGAGCCACCTCCAATTAATCCCTGGAAAATGATGTCTGACACACATGTAATCAAGAAGGTATGAAGACATATAGAAGTCCAAGCTAACATGGTCTTTAGCATGATCTTGAGAGTCTATGATGGCTTGATTGAGATTCACAGATAGAATGGAATCACAATTGAATATCATTCTTCTGTAAGTAATGTTAGATATTTGAGGCACCCATGAATCTTGTAGAACTTGGTATCTCTCTTCCCATATAATCTACACATGAAAGCAACAAAACTCTAATAAGTCTTCTTTAGGTGTGTTTTCTTGTATACCCTTGTGGAAGATGTATTTAATGTTCTGCTTTCTTCCTTCCAGGATCTTAGTAATGCCAATTTGTCTAGCTTACTGGTGGCCTTGGCCAACCATTCCTCATTCATATAACACTCAACTTTTGGGAGTGCATATCTGATTTCCAAGTCCGAGGGCTAGTAAGAATTGCTCATTTTTATTCAAAATCCACCTATTGCTCGTGTTTTCCTATTTGACCATCAATGAAATGGTATCCAAACAAGGGAGGACATCCGACCTAGCTTCCACCTGGTGGACTCAAGACTTGCTTATTTTTTGGTAGATTTTGGGATTCTTCCCTATGACATCATCATCTATAAAAGTTCTGAATAGTCCCTCTCCTTGAAGATTCTATAAGGATCACCCTACTGATAGGATATTGTTTTCTTGATGGGACACTTTGTATCAGGAAACTAGACCAAATGACTCCTAACTCCTTTCGACTCTTCTACAATGCTGCTGGACAGCTGCTCTAAGATATGTACTTTTCTCCTAGATTTCCTAGTAGCCATTTTTGATGTCCACAAAACAACTAAACCAACAATAGTTAGAGTGATATTACCATATAGATTAACCCTAATAGCTAATGAAAAAAGTTTTTAAAAAGGAGAATCTACGAGGCAACTAATTCCCTGCGAAAACTATGATAAATGATGAGTATTTATTTGCCTCATGATAAAACTTAAGTCGTCCGAGCCGCTTTCTATTGAAGGCTTGTACAATAGTGGTCCGACCTTCATAGGCTTCTACAATAGTGCTTCGACCTTCAGAGGCTCGTGCAATATTTCCCTATTTACATCGGCATGCTAACGATTAATGTGCTGACCCATCTTTCTTTTGGTTCGCATCGACAGCTTAAGGATTAAGCCCCTGACATGTTGAAACTGTATCCACACCATCGATGTATTTCATGGATCCCAATAAAAAAGAAACTGCATTGATTTTAATAAGCATACACTTCAAAAAAGAGTACGGATCCTAAAATGAAGATAAAATAAATGCCAAGAATGTTCAGTTCAAATGGACACATTTAGAATTTGAAGTGCTCTTGTGTATTAGGGTGTGATGCTTCCTCCGATTTCTCCATGGATGGGATGGAAATGACATTTATAACTATGATGAATGATTCGATTTAGTTAAAAAATGTAGGCTTATCTGTTTGAGGTTGCAAAACAAGTTCTAAAATATCTCTTAATCCAACCTTTGGTCCATGATAAACACCAATTAGCTAAACAATTCTAATGTCTTCTATCTCATACTCATGGATAAGTGTTCGCTGAGAAAAATGTTTAGGAAAAGATGAATCCACAAGGACAATAAAATTATAAAAGCTTGAGCATGTAGTTTCATAGAAATCTAAGTATGTGAAGCTAAGAATTCATCTTGTATATCTTGTGACCTAACTTCCTACACTCTCAACATGTCTGTAAACATACAAAATCTCTTGTACTCTCTTTGTATGACAAGGTCATAGATGACAAATTTACTTAATATTTGAATTCAACTATAATTCAAGTTGAAGTATCATAAACCAAATTATTGGGCCTTGGAAATCAAGAGCTTGAGATTTACACCATAACTAAATCCTCGTAAAATAGTCAACTTTTTTGAATTGGATTTATGGAAGATTTGAACTCATTCTTCCATTTTTATTGATCTTATAAAATATAAAAGGAAATAAATAAAATAACAAGTTTTAAAAACAAAAAATACAATAAAACTTTATTACGCCGTTGGCGTTCACCAAGGAGAAGCGCTACCTTCCTAACTCGGAAAGATTCCTCGTCTATGGATCCAATGGAATCCTGCCGCGTGTTTTGCTGCTTTCGCACATGTCGACCAAATCACCCCGATCTTATTTCCGCTTTAGCCTGTTTTTCCGTGTTTTTCTGCTTCTGACTATTACGGCTTTAATTTTGGTCGACATATAAAAGGGGATTTTTCTACAACATCAATTCTGGCTTCCATTTGGAACCCAAATCACAGGAAGTTATGGTGTAGACTCCGCAATTCAACAGTCGATCCAACAGAGCTTCGCTCTGTTAGTATTTGATACTGCATACATTATAATAATAAAAAAATAAAAATAAAAATCAGATCACATGAAATAAGTTGTAGCCATTTTTTTTTCTCCAAATAAAGGCAATGGTTCTGCGATTTACATTTTGCACAGAAATCAACTTCTCATTTTTTTTTCCAAATTAAGGCAATGGTTCTGCGATTTACATTTTGCACAGAAATCAACTTCTCAGTTACTATGACTCAATTAACCATTATTGAAATCTTTTTTTTATTTAATAGGATTAGAAAGTCGATTGTATAGTTAACAAGGTATAACCTATTCGATCTGAGTAAGGTCGAAGCAAACAATAACCATTTATATGTCTAGACAGAAATGCAGCCAATCCGATTAGGATTTAGGCAGTGATAGGATTTTACATAGTTATCACAAACAAAAAGGGGATCTGGTTGGGTATAGTGGCTCAACATGAGAAATATTAAACAAAGGTTTGAAGAATGCAATATCTGAGATAGTCCAAATCAGATCAATCATTCAGTTCGAGTGTATTCACTCGATCTGAGAAACGTTAAGAAAAATAAGAAGGATATGCAATCCGAGATAGTTTAAAACAAGTAGATTATTTCACTTCAAATTTCATTCGCTCGATCAGATTTGTTGATCCATTAACATGTAAATGAATTTACTATATACTCTTGTATTGGAAGCAACACAGTTCTAAGTCTAGGATATTTCTCAACCTTGGGAGATGTTTGGAATAATTTATTACAGAATTTGAATATAATAAGAGAGACCTGTCGACACTGCTAATCAGTCGAAATTGCTGGCCGGTCGAGGAGGAGCTTGTCGAGATCAACTACATGTCGAGATGACCTTGTCGTCGCAAACTTGTCGAGGATGAAGCTGTCGGGGATCGCAGCTTGTCGACACTGCTAACCAGTCGAAATTGATGGCTGATCGAGGAGGAGCCTTTCGAGATAGCTGACATGTCGAGATGACCCTTAAACCAGACACTTCCGATATGTTGTTTGAAATTGTTTTTACAGAGTCGTGGCAATGAAGCATTTTCAGACTATTTGCAGGTAATTGTTTTTATGCATATTGAATATTTCCAAGTAGCAAGATAATGAGGAGACACCGCTGAAAAAAATATAACGAGGAGATCCTCAATGCAAGCAAAATGATACTTATTATGTCTATATAAACTAAATACTTGTTCATCAGAGCTGCGCACTAACCTAATTTCTTTTTCAAATATTTGTAGTTTTTCCTGAGTTTGAGTTTGAAATTCATGGAGAACTGGAATTGTCATCGAATGGATTATAATTCGCACATGGCTTACTGTTCTGGTCGGAAAAGTATTATAATAATGCTGGGACTTAACTGGTCGATGGTTGACGGGACTTCACTGGTCGACGGTCGACTACTGGGTGGCAATATTGTCCCAACAGACATTCCCAAAGCATTGGCACATACTGACTTTCCTTTATTTGCAGTCATTGAAGTTATCTTAACATTTATCAAAGTAATTCCTATGCAGGCAACTGTTTTGCTGCACGAAAAGTTCACAGCCACATCCCCCAGTGACGTTCCCTGGATATTTCTATACGTAACATCACATATTTGCACTGCAGATGGCTGCACACAACATCATCACAAACAATATTATTGATTCCAATCTGCAAAACCGATCTGTCCGAATCATTACAATATATCCATAAAAGCGAGCTGTTCTCACTTTTCCACATTTCAGAGGAGATGAGATGTCCATTAATAAAAGGAAATATTAATAATACTTACAAGGATAAAATAGAAGTCAGAAAAATCTAAATGTTTATGAGATGGTATATGAATATGAAAAAAGATTTTTGAACAGCCTTAGCAGCATTATGATGTGCGCTTAAAACGCAATTTTGAAATTAATATTGGTTAGCTCTTAAAATGATATTTTGATTCCCAATCAATAAAGATCCATGATACCTAAAAAGGTTCGCTGATTACCTGAATTTTACATGGCGATGTCGAATTGCAATAAGACTGATCAATAATTATCGGATTCCTGTATTTAAAAATCATTTTAATACTGTGATGATCTAAATGCATTTTAATACCGCAAATAGAACTTGAAAGAAATAATCTTTTGAAATTTATACCGATTTGTACGTTGATTCTCTTTAACTTTGATTGCAAGTGTGGCGATACCCAGTACATGTATATGAGTATAGTTTGTAAAAGTCCCTTTAGACAAGAATCTGTCCAGTAAATTTGTGCTTAAGAAAATTGTTTCTCATTGAAGCTGATATGAGGCTGTGTACTGCACCACCACAACAGAAGTTATGAATTAATTGGCCCTAATTTTGAGCTATCCCACATATCTGCCATTGCTCTCCTTGATCCCTGCGTGGAATTCATGTTCAGAACATTTTCTGTTTGCTTGCTGAAAGAGCGACCTCCTCTGACCTCCTCCGACCTCTCCGACCTCCTCGACCTCTCCGACCTCCCTCAACCTCCGCCGACCTACGACCTCCTCGACCTCCACAAAAATGAAAACGTTCAAAAACCACTTGTACTCAAGTTGTAGCATATTTGGCCTGCATTCAATGATTGTGAAGCATTAAGTGGTTCATTACGAAACGAAGTCAGTTGTCACTTTGCAAAATTTTTCTTTCAACTGTCCAATGCACCACGAGTCGGACAAAAGTGGATGGAAAAAATTCTTGTAAACTAAACTGTGTAAGTAATTTCAGCATCAAAATATTATACCAAGGAAGTTCCACGCACAGGACAAGGTCTTTACACTACAAAGGATATGCTTCTCACACTTCACAAATTTTATGATGTTATTCCATTTACTACCGTCATGGCAGCTCCTTCAAATCATAGGTTTCATATTGCAGAAGAATCACAAATATGTACTAGCAACAACAACATTAATATTATTAATGTGTCCGAATACGCCGATAAGCGTAAATGGGACACATACTATAGGAAAAAACATCAATATGAAAAGTATGTGCCCCATTTACGCCTATCAATATATTCGAACACATTAATAATATTAATGTTGCTGTTGCTAGTAACCGGTGTGCGCATACACATATCTCCGAAATATTAATAGAATAATATTGTTTAATAATTTTAAATAAATACATAATTTAATTGTTTGATTAATAACATTGTTTAATTAAACAATATTAATATTTTATAATAATTATAAAATAATTTAAATCATATTATAGTTATTTAGTTAATAATAATATTAGTTAATTAGTTAATTATTTTTTATTTTAATTAAAAATTCAAATAAAAAATGATACTAGGCCGCACAAGGAGATGGATTTATTACAATCGATGACATTATTGAAATGGATTTGCGTCAATGGAGATGTATTTATTACAATCGATGACATTATTGAATTTGCAGATTATTGTACTCTTGCGTCAGTGGAGCTCAGGCTATTAAAAACAATATATTTCCACACTGTGATATTAAAAAAACTGCCGCATTTGATCTTTCATGGATTCAATATGGTTTTTTTGCATACACACATTTATACGGAATTGTCTTTTGAGTATATCTGTGATATGTATTTTAGTTTTTAGTATGTTTTTTTCTTTAACATGTACAAGATTGCAATTTGATTATGTCATAATATGTATTTTATTCCGCGATCATATTATTGATGCTTGTTCACAAGCAACGTCAAAGAGATCATGTAAATTGCATTTTTTCTAATTCATTGATATATGTAGTATTTCTGATTTATTATAAGTAATAAATTTATTGGTTTTTATGATGTTTTGAAAACAACAAACAACATCAATGTCTACCGGACACTCACATTACTGAGGAACTCGACACTAAAAAAACTAAAAAACGAGAATCGGGAACTCGATCGCACCTTTTTCCAGACATTTTATTCAGAAGCTCCATTGGAGACATAGTGTGTCAAGGTTCGACAGGAAGTTGAAAAAAATGGTCGATGGTATTCCATTGACCATTTTGTTCAACTTCCTGTCGAAATTCCTTACTCGTCTATTTAGAACAGCGAATTTTAGATTGTAAATTTAAATTTCAGACACATGTAAGAAAGATGTTGGACATAGATCATTTGGATGCTGATTCTCCAGGTGTTCACAACCACCCTTAGTAGCATGGTTACTATGCACACAGGAAACAACACATACCTCAAACAAATTGGTGCAGCATGACGCGACATGGAAGAAGTCGACCGGTGCAACATGACTTTTATTGACACAATAATTTCACTTCCTATAAGGTGAATCCCATAGTTTCATTTTGATGATGGTTCCCATGCCATCTAGAGTCTAACATAACTCCAATTTTTTTTTTATTACCTCCCACTGTGGGAAATCGCAATCCTCCTTCATTCCACGAAAATCTACCAGATCAATAGCTTCTTCTTCGACAAGTTCTAGCTTCTTCTTCGACAATATAGCTTCTTTGACAAGTTCCTGGAAGAACTATGAAAATGAAGAAGAAGAAGTTCGATGCATATCAAAAGTATGAAATCGACAAGATAGTTTCTTCGACTGACTATCTTGCATAGGAAGTTCGATGCATATCAAAAGTATGAGTTAGCCACATAGATGCATACAACTTTGTTACAAACAATTATGTGTGCTCTAAGTGATTATGGCGATGGAGATTCCTTTATTGTTTTGGTAATGACATTTGGTTTTAGCGTCGTCACTGTCTTTATCCTCTGATGATTGATTTGCTATAAAGCTATCATTTAAACCTAAGTTTTTAGTATTGCTTGAATTAACAATGTAGATGTTATCTCCTTCATAATCTAAATCTCCTCCTTCCTGTGCTCACTTATCATCCCTAGAAATGGTTTATACAAACTGGAGCACGATAATTTGGGTGGATAAAAAATGAGAAAATGTCTAGGTAATATTGGCGAAGAATTTGTTTACTCTCTTGTTGTTTCATTCTTTGGAAGATCATTTGGGTGCATAAATGGTGAAGAAATTCCCCTAGATGTAAGATTTCTTCTGTAGTTATTGCTCATGCTGTGATAAGTCGTGGGCTCATCCAGTTGAATATTTGAATTTCATTTCAACTTGACTCTTGCTTCAAGCCACAGTTAACATAGTTTTCATGTTCTAATGGAGAGCCACATATCATTTGATTTGGGTTAAGCTTGTATTTGTATGAAAATTCAAACACATTTTTGTTTACAAATCCTCCAGTAGGAATCTTCTGATTTAAACCTGAATATATGCGATCAAAGGCACATGAGACAAACAATATCCTCCACCAAAAACTTCACAACCCACTCCCAAAATACATCGACATTCCATTTGGTGAGCTCGCAGCGTTGGGGTTTCTCGTATCTTATGGCTTCTGTTGTCAAATGCTTTACATGTGACACCATCTCTCTCGATAGTTTGAATTTATACATTCTCTTCCCGGTAACCGCACTTTGCCTCATAATCTCTTCAATAGTGACAGACAATATCTTCCTCTCTAATTGTAGATCAATCATCTACTATAAATTCTACCATGAAATCAAGCCATGGTAGTAATTATTTTGTATAATTTTTAATCTGAAAATAATAGAGCAAGCAAGACATGGTGGGATGATATTTTTCAAAATCCCCTTTTTCCAATAGCTTTGTATATATTTCAGACAGAAGATGGGAGAAATGCCTGCATTTATAACACAAATAGACAACAATTTGTTGAAGACAATGAGGCATTTGCCAATTAAACTTTTAACATAATTTTAATTACTATGATAGTTAAATGAACATAGTTAATGTTCATTTAGAAGTTTCTCATGATTACGCTGGAATAAAAGATGGATACCATCACAGTGGTTGAGTTGGAATTTGAAATACAATCTTAGAATTTGAAATATTTTTAACGGTGGGATAATGACAAGCTTTTCGAGTTAAATCTCGCAAAATTTATGTTGCTATTGGCGTTCGAACATATGCTATTAGTGACATGACATTAAAACTGGCCCGTTGTGGCTACTTTTATTATTTATTTATATTTGACAAAACAATCGGTCGGTAGTGACACCCCCAACATATGTATCCAGTGATATGCCATGCACAGAAAAGAGAGAGTCCTATGTCGGTTTGTCGGTTTTGAGTAAATTTACATAATCATGTCGTGGTATATGCAAGAAGACTGTAATCAGAGTGATGTATCAATCAACTTTTGATAGTAAAATCGAATGAAATTCAACTGAAAATGTGTGTAGGGAACGATGGGGCGTGAGGTTTCACACTATTTGCAGGTAACGTTAGTTCAAGAAATTTATGTCTCAGTTTGATCTAACTACCCAGTCGCAATTCCTGGTATGATCAATTTATCTGGACGGACTGTAAATGAAGGTGCTACAAATAAAAGATAAGGGTGCAAAATTACTGGTTCGGAGCTTAGATGGGAGAGTCGCAGGCTTAGTTGGAGCTTAACCAGTCTGAGGTGAATGCAACACTTACAGTAGTGTGATTATTAGGCCTCCAATGGTGAGGTAAGTTAGGTAATAGATCGATATTAGGAACAACCAGAGGCTACTTAGCGAGAATGCTCATAGTTCAAGCTGGGTTGTAAATCAGTTTCTTCTAGTCATAGAGGTCAAATTGACGGTGATTGGATTCCACAACTGGGTGTTAGTCGAAGCTTCTATTTAGTATAACTGATCTAGCATGCCGACAGTCAAATCTTGTTTCCTTTCTTGGTATATCAAGATATTGATTGATATATTGATAATTATGATTCCAGTTCAAATGGCATGTCGGAGCTTCTGTTTAGTATAACTGATTTGGAATGCCAACCTTCTCGACCTCCGCCGATCTCCTCCAACCTCTGCCGACCTCCTCCAACCTCCGCCGACCTCCTCCCTGCTCTCTCTCGCTTTCACTTTTTGCTTCGATAGTTGCTTCATTTTAGTTTAGATTCTTGAGCGTTTATCCGACATTTTCCCTTTCAACAAAACTATGTTTATGCTAAGATAACATGAGAGCGTGATAGCTTTCATTTGTTTCAATTAAATTTTCAAAAAATTATCCGGTATCTCTCTCAAACCCTACGCTTATCCAAGTTTTCATTTTTTTAATGCTTGAAAATTCATCCAAATTTTTCCTCTTAAAACTTACTCTTATGCCCGTATAACATAATAGCGTGCAAGTTTTGGTTCGTTTTGGTTTAAATACTTTAAAAATTCTACGTTTATGCTTAGATAACAAGAGAATGCCAGTTTTCATTCGGTTTAGTTTCAATCCCTGAAACTTTCTCCGACGCCTGTGAAGTTTTGGCATGGCTTGCAATTACACGCTACAATGGGAAATCAGTCCGGTGGTCGGTATTTAGTCAACAGTCGACCAAATTAAGGAGGCCGACCAAGGTTAACCTCGACCAATATTAAAGTTATAATCTCGACCAAAGTAACATGTATGACCGACCATTATTCATCGACCATGGGCCCGACCATTATTCATCGACCATGGGCCCGACCAAATTTATATCAATCATATTAAAAGGGTCGACCTAGACCACTTGTAAACTAGACCTCTTTTACAAACATATAAAAACATCAATGCCGACCATAACAAATAAATAAGGGCTCGCCTGCATTTTACAATATCCCAAAGAATAACGTCGACCATTTTACTTAATGACGAGCATATTATCAACTTTGATCATTGAAAACTAATGACTTTAATATTTATACTTTGGAGTTTTATGTTAAGGGAAACTTATATAAGCATAACAAAATGATATTAAAATATTCACTTATTTTATTTACAAGGTAACTGTTTAAATTGGTAATCAGGGGAATATCGAATGGCTCATACATCACACCAGATTCATGTTGGAGAATGTGTCCAGGATTGAAGCTTTGAATTGGCGATTACAAATTTACAAAGCATTTTAATACTGTAATGATTTAAATGCATTTTAATACCGCAAAAAGAACTTGAAAGAAACAATCTTTTGAAATTTAAACCGATTTGTAGGTTGATTCTCTTCAACTCTGATTGCAAGTGTGGTGATACCCAGGACCTGTATATGAGTATCATTTGTAAAAGTTCCTTTAGACAAGAATCTGTCCAGTAAATTAAGTCAACAGCCGACCAAATTAAGGAGGCCGACCAAGGTTAACCTCAACCAATATACAAGTTATAATCTCGACCAAAGTAACGTGTATGACCAACCATTATTCATCGACCATGGGCCTGACCAAATGTATATCAATCATATTAAAAGGGTCGACCTAGATCGCTTGTAAACTCGACCTCTTTTACAAACATATAAAAACATTAATGCGGACCATAATGAATAAATAAGGGCTCGCCTGCATTTTACAATTTCACAGCCACCTAGATGTTGGTTGGTTTCGTTGAACTCATTGCATAAACAGACCACAAAATGTATAATAAGCTGATCTTCGACGAGACTATCATAATGAACGTTGAACAAAGCTATTTTTCCCAGCTATGGAATGAATGATCATAATGAACGCTGAGGCAAGCTATTTTGATTGTTTTTGGGAATGAAAGGCACATTTGAACACCTTACAAGGAAGCAATCATACCTATAAATAAGAAACATCCAGAGATCTCAATTCTTTGTCTTTCATCCGGCCGAACATCAATACATACATCCAAAATATTACAATTAAAAATTAACCTTCCGTATGAGTCCTTGCACGAAATCAAGTATTATTTTGTTGGATCTGCCCAACCTTTCAAATTGTTGGATTCTTGCTGCTTGCAGTATCGGACATCAAGGTTGCTGCATTGCATCGAGTTTCCATGCATAAGATGGTTTACTGTTTCAGCCATGAAAACTCCACATGAAGGCCATTTTGAGATGCAAACGAGGATGGGTACATGTTATACGTCTCCAGATCTTGCCTCTCCTTCGATAGATCATTCGATCACCGACCAGATGCGACCCGACCAACAATTGAGACAGTTTGACGTCGACCAATGCAACCGACTGGTTTGGAGATTCGACCAATGCAACCGACTGATTTGGAGACTCGACAAATGCAACCGATTGGTTTGCAGGGATTGTGCATCCATTCTCGAACAAAGGCAAAAATGAAACACCTTTCTTGTACAGATCTTCTGATTTCTCAAACAAATAAAACATACAAAACAAATTAATAATTAAAAATAACAAAAGAAATAAATAATTCCGATCTTCGACAATAGTCTTTCCCGACCACTTCCTGAGCAACTGACCACTTCAGTTGAATTAAATCTGACCATTCCATTAGCCGAATGCAGTCGACCACACTGCCCATCGACTACCGGTCCAGTCGGTGGTCGATGATACTTAGTCGACGATACTTTTCAAAATAATGCCTGAAAAATTCATCTATTCTGACTCCAATAATCTAATTTTTAGACTATGAAGAGAAAAACAATAAGACATAATTTTTATTATTCCAACAACATTACATACTTCGTAACAAGGTCGACGCACAAACAAAAATATACACCATTAAATACCTTATAAATGGTGTCCCATGGTAAGCAAGCGAGGACATCCAGAGTAAAGGTAGTTTTAGCATATCTGCAACCAAAGCAAAGGATTAACATTATTGGCACTAACAATTACAGATCTCTTGTTCCGTCATGCAAAATAAAAAAATGATTATCCATATATATACGTGGGGTGCATACCGCAATGCAATTCTACTTCGTTTGTAAACCATCTTGTATGTGTGCATGTCTCTGTAGGTCATAAAGAATTGGACCACCACATCCGCTATGAATACTACCTGTATTGCCATGTCCAATATGCTCATTTGCCAAGGTAACCCTCAGTAAAACCAAAACTCTAATGGAGTAAAAAACACCGAATACATGGCCCATACAACCATAAAAATATCCCACGCCTGGTATGCTTTGAAAACAAATTCAAATCAGTCATTAACTCAAATTCCAAGTTATTCGGTAGTAAGTGATTCATGACTGAATCAGTCATTAACCGATCGCATGTAAACAATTGATCACATGCCACTGTAGAAGATGATATTGATGAGCGTCGCCTTCGAGAGCTTGCAAGAGATGTCTTACAGGAGGAAATCGACCGATACACTGTATTTCCAATTTTAAAGGGAATGCAGCTTAATAGACTTGTCGACTAGCAAATCTGTCGAACCTCGACAGACCATAATGCACTGTTTGCAAAATAAGTGGAGAAGACCCATCCACCAGTCTAAATATGTCGGTCAGTTACACCAACAATACAATTGTATAACTGAATGTAAACATCTATATATACGCTGTTGAGCCAATATAATGATTAACTAAGATCTGTCTATGTATAGTTTTACCCTTGATGTCACTTTATTTTTAATAAGTTCAATAGTGTATATGGTCGAACTTGTAGTTTCAGCTCAACCTCTTATATGGTCAAATTTTTGCAGCATTGTTGGGTTTAGATTATGTTATCATGCACATTTCCCAGTATAAATTTATTGTTTTTATTAGTTAAAATATTTTTTATCTGGAATTTTTTGTCTCATTACGGTTATAATGTATTGAAGAAAAACCTTCGAGTTATTCGATGCCTTTGATTATAAGAGTATTCTGCAATGTGAATAAACTACAGTACTGGAACATGTTTACTTATCTTTTTATCGTAGGTGTTAAATATCGAGTGATGGCATTTTATAAACATTAAGAATTCATTCATCCTTATTCGTTTTCAAACTCACCACGTCGGAAATATTAAACACTGACACAATTGCAAAAGTTCATCAACTTTATAAGGTTTTCGGACAGGTCAAAATGAATTTGTGTTTAATGAAAATTAGGTCAGAGGATGCTAGAGAGGTCCGACGAGGTCGGAGGAGGACGGAGAGGTCGAAGCAGGTCGCGCAAGTCGGAGGAGGTCAAGGAGGTCGGAGAAGGTATTTGTTTTGTAAAGAATGGTTAACACTTCAATATGGTCGGTCTCTTCAGTGGGTGGCAATATGGTCGATGACCAAATGTCATCAGTCACCTTTGTCAAATATGGTCAACTCTTTTAATGAAGTCTAGAGTCAATTTTATATTTATACAATTTTTTTTTTAATTGAATATATAATTTCTAAAGGAAAAAAACTTATGCTTTTAATAGTTACACCCACTTAAATTACAATTTCCTTATCATTAAATATATTACGTCTTTGTGTTTATTGATTCGTTGTATACTAAAAGGAAAGAAAAGCAGTCTTTAACATTGTTACAAAATTCACTCTTTTCCTAACGGCGTTCACTTTTGCACCTCCAGGGGCAAATGCTAGTAGTAAACTAATCATAATAACACTTAGTAAACAAGACCAACTTTAAAGGCATTTGACATTTCTATTGATAAATGCAATGTTACTAATGGTGCGAGGCAAACCATATGCTATCCACTAATAAACTAGCTATTCATACATGAAAAGGAATTAGTTCCATAACCATACACTTTCCATTAATAAACTAGTTATTCATACATAACAAGGAATTAGTTCCATTAAATTTTTTTTCGTTGGAATTTTATTACATACCATCAATTTTTAACCATCTCAAATTGATCGTAGAAATATTGGATTACTTTTTCTTTAAAGGAACAACGAATCAATACGATCCTTCTCTGCATATGGAACATCCGCTACTTTTTCTTTGAATATACCCGCTGCTTGTCAGAACCCGTTGACGATTTTTCTAGCTCGACATGCACTTTAAAGTCATTGAACATTGTACATGTTGGAGGTGAGCAACATGATGTGGAAGCACCAATTGTTGACATCATTGCACTGTATAAGTTGGTATGCATAGATTGGAGTCCCTGAGTGGGCCTAATGGTTTAGAACATGTGTTATCTCCGAGGAGGTCACAGGTTCAAAACCGGCGGAGTAGGGTTGCTCATTGGCCCCTTGTGACAAGGCTCGAAGGGTAGGCGACCCCTGGGATAGAAGCTCTTCCCTGGGATAAAGGGTCTCGAGACGTCTCGACCCTTGTTGAATCACAAGTTTCTGATATATCTGGCTTGCCAGCTGTATTAGATATACCCTTAGGAAGTTGCTGTTGCTGTTCCCATGGTTAAAAAAAATAAAATTGGTATGCATAGATTTGGAAATAAGAGGGGGGCATACAAGATGGATTGTATAGAATATCAAACAAAAATTGGCATCAAAACTTGAAACTATGGCGTCGATTTGGTATGAAACATAAACTCTATTACTAATTCCGATTCTTGAACATAATATTTCAAAAATTTATATTCAATCCAACAAAATCCTAACTACTTCTAATAACATGCTAAGTAATATTATATTATTCTTTGCCACACTGCTTATTATACCTGCCGATAGGCAATGTATCATTGTAATCGATTTTCGTTGACCACCAATTAATCATGTTGACCACCTATTAATTTTGTGTTCATTTTACAATTCTAACCAAAGTTTTCAAAAACAAATTTTATGCAATGACTCTATCCAAAGTTTTTATTGAGATTATCTTCACTTTCATTGGTCCAGAGATTGAGGGTGTTATTGCCGAACCGACGGCGAGCATTTCGGTACTGTAGAATTCCACCGCCTTCATCTCCTATGTCTTCGCTGCAGTGGCTTCTTTGTCAGAAGAGACAGAGCATCTCCGCCTCATCCTTCGAGGCAGAGTTCACCCTCTGACTTGACCTTCACCGCCAACCGCCTTTGCCTTTCCCTCTGCTACAACAACCACTTATGCAGGCATGTTAGTCCCTAAGAGACAGCGGATACCATTCACTAACATAATCGGCGGTGGCATCAAAGCAGTGGCAATGCCATTGTTATACAATACTACAGTGACATAATCACCTTGAGGTAATTCCTGTTTCATTTTCTGAATGCAAAGCATAGAACGGAATGAGTGCATACCTAAACAAGTCTAACAAGGGATCAAGAGTGTTTTTTGGATCCAACAGTAAGTCTAACAAGGGATAGTCCAACCATACCTGAAGGGATAGTCCAACCGTACCTGAAGTTAATATGCCTTCTCATAGTTGGAGTAAAGCCATGGGAATCTCAACACAGTGCATGCAGGCGCTGTTGACTGGGATGCACCCATACTTGACAAGCACAACTCAAGCGGAGCTTAGCAAGGGGACCGACACAGCTTTGGCTGTTGGGTTCACATGGAGGAGCAACAAAAAGCTCATAAAAATTGAGGTAATGTCTGCTATTCATTGCACACAATCATCAATTGAGTTGTACTTCTTTGCATACCTGCACAGGATTGAAAGAAAGGAATTACAAACAGACTATCTGCCATTCTCAACTTCTCTCTCAACTAAGTGCGTACATGGTTATCAATTATAATATTGACTTGTACTTCTTTGCATACCTGCACACGATTGAAAGAAAGGAATTACAAAGAGACTATCTGCCATTTTCAACTTCTCTCTCAACTAATTGCATACATGGTTATCAATTATAATGCATATTGCAACAGTATATGCAACTATGCTAAGACATGAAACCAACATTCCCATACTCCAGTGCCTCCTAGAGCCCAATGCCAATTAATTGACTAAAAATAGTAAAAGTTGCCTTGCGTTGTGAGCTTCCAACGGGATATTGTTCCCTCATCGCTATTGCTTCCTTTCCTTGACCATGAATGTGTAGTAATCTCCTTTCTCTTGTTTCTCGGTGGTGTTGGTTTTGATTCCACTAATCCTAAGGGCGATTTGAAAAGTAACAACAATGTTAACAAAGAAAACCCCTAAAGGTGCAGACTTTGCAGAATCTCAGTGATGAGAGAAGCATTACAACTACGGTAAATAAAGTATTTAAATCTACTGCATTTTGTATCATAGACCTAACATAAGAAAGAAAAAAAATCAAAAGAACATATATACTAAAACCTTTTTTTGTTTTGTGGCGTTGCAAACTAAAACCAGCATTATGTACTAAAACAGCAGCAGCTAAAGCCCTTTTAGTTGAAACAAAGTCCATCTCATTTAGCATTTCCCTGCCATATAGTTTTCCTTTGCCAAAATTATGGATGGACCAACATGAATCAAAAAAGAAATCGAGCATCACAAAAAATGCTCAGAAGAAATGTCTCCATCACTGCGAGACGTACCATGTTGTAATCCACATCCCACCACGTGGAGTAGAATGAGAACGAACCTTGCAAACACAGAGCTAAATGGTGGTATTGCAGGACGTGGAAGGGAAATGATTGAAGGCATGGCCATGCAGCAAAACCTCCACGCAAAGAGAGAGGGTCAATCAGTGGCCCGTGGCTACAACGAGTGGAAACAAGCAGATCAAACACAACACACTAACAAATAATGACCCTCCCCTCCACCTGACCTCGCAAGCAGTCCGGTGCAGCTCAATAGACAACGAAACCAGTTGATTACTTACCTCCCGTCAATTTGCAATGTCATTGCAGTCGGGGATTAGCTATTTTTTATTGGAGACAGGCTCCTCCATGTTGTTCCGATGAAACTAAGATCCCCACCACCCTCCTTCCATTGCTCAATCCAGCTACCAAATGTGCTCGGCTCTTAGTTTCAGCTTAAAAACAATATAAATTTCCTTCATCCGCAAATCTGTAGTGGAAAAAGGAATTTGAATTTCTGTTCAAAGGCCTCACAAGCAGTAATTAAAGGTCGTGATCTCTCTGTTGGTCGAGTTTGGAGGGTGTATCCAGCAATCCATGATCCTGTTGGTCGAGTTTGGAGGGTGTATCCAGCAATCCTGCATGATCCAGTCCAGCAATCCATGATCCTGTTGGTCGAGTTTGGAGGGTGTATCCAGCAATCCTGCATGATCCAGTCATGTAGCATGTCTGAGAATTGCATCCAAAAAGGGAACAGTCATGTAGCATGTCTGAGAATTGCATCCAAAAAGGGAAAAGTTGACCTGTAATTGCGGCACTGAATTATTACCACTTTGGTGTTATCAAATCGAGAACTGTCTGCCATATTTGCTTCCAGGTGCTAAGAGTGGAAAACAAACAACTGCATGAAGGAGTATTAGCGGGCACCAAGTGTTTCAGACTAAAAGCCACTTGGCTAGTGAAGGGTACACTCTTCAAACGTTGGAGTTGTTGCACTGAAACATCTGGAGTATACTAAGGTAACGGAACATTCAGATTATTGAGAATGATAGCAACCCTGATTTAGGGTGTAACTCTGAGTGATTACTGCCGTAGATATTTTTGTCATCAGAGCTCGGAAATCACTGCAGCCGAGGTCCTACGTGCAGCGTTCCACCCGGACGCTTCTACATGTGACACAGCTGTGATGGGTGCTTCTGCTCATAGGAGAACTGAGCGATTACTGCAGTCAATGCATTACGTACAATCGATGTCTTGCATCCAGCATTCCACGAGGATGCTTTTACATGCATGGTGACAGCTGCCTTGCTTGGATAAATAAACTAATTTTTAATTTAAGTTAGTTTTAAAATTACATCATGAACCTATGGTATCAGCAGTATTAATTGTTTGTATAATTTAAAAAGGATTTCCATTTATTTACACTTAAAAAAATGGCGTTCAAGATTAAGAATATCGTTTGAAAACAAAACAGTAATTTTTACATCATACAGTGCTTGTTAGACGTTTTGTTCGACTGTGTTTTGCAGTCCCGACTGATTTTATTTTGGCAGCAATGCTGCAAGAGCGTGCAAATTTGCCTTTATTTACAGTAAAACCAGCAATGATAAGTTCTGCGGAGACAAAATCACATGTAGTTCAACGTGTACGAAGGCGAATATTGCATGTAATTTCACTACCACCAACCTTTCAAGTTAAAAAAAAACAAATCTGAAATGTGTAAAAATGCAACAATAAACAACACTAAATGCTATGACAAATATGATCATTACTAAATTGCATGCTATGACAAATATGATCATTACTAAATTGCATTGGTCTACAACAAATTTCTTCATCGGCAGGTAATGCTACCACGTAGCCACTTGTTTATCAACAGATAATGCTACCACGTAGCCACTTGTTTATCGACAGATAATGCTACCACGTAACCACTTGTTTAATTTTGGAGTAGGTCCATATATAAGTTGGAAATGCCGATGCATTAAATGCTTTGGCTGCTGGATATTTTCCTTCCAGCTACTATCTTCAGTAGTACACTTAACCTGTGGGAAAATGATAAAGGAAACGAAGCCAATCCGATCAGGCTGATGCTTGTCGGGTTATACCTTGACCAAGCAGAGCATGCAGCCTTCACCCTGTTATAATAAAAGAAATAAGTTTATATTTCCATGCGAGCTAAGATATAATCTCCATAGTAATCAACACATAAAAAATAAAAGCATCATGTTTCATGCATATGCAAAATTGAGATGTAGGTGCATTTTTCTATTAAGAAACTATGAAGCAGCTAATGCACTGTACATACCTCGAGACTATCCAAGTATACCCATGGCCGATTTAATAGAAAACACGACTTCCATTGCATGATGAACACAAATAGAAGACGCAGGAACGCCCAAACAAAATCGGGCCGACCATGCGATCCCGCTAACCGAGAGGTTCTTCACTAATTTCCAGGAGGGCAGTATTGAACCCTTGGCACTACAAGCTGCGGTGTACAGTATTGGTAGAGGACAGGCATAGTATTAGGAGAGGATAGGTGTTGCTGACAAGACCGGTGTTGGTGTCAATTTTATTTATTTATTTTATAAATTAATTTTATTTGTTTTAAAATTTTGAAAATTGAAAACACTTCTTCAGGGATTTATGTTCCATCAGAAGCATACTGTATCCCTGTCTTGGTAAGAAATAATAAGAGTTTTTTTTTCCAAATTAGTGTCCTTGAAATGTGATTTTTTTACTGAATTTTAAAAATGTTTGAGTGTGATAATGATCCTCTATAATAAACACTTATATTAGAATTCCTTATGCCCTTTACATGAGATTGCAACATAAGAAGATATTTTAGTCTTGGGATAATCTTCTTAGAAGGGGTTTTTGTGGCCCTGGTTGTTGTTCCTTATGCAAAGTTGCTGATGAATCAGTGTCTCATCTTTTTATTCACCACTCTTTTATCCAGAAGGTATGGTCTGGAGTTTGCAGATTGATGAAATTCAATGATGGCTGGGAGGGCACACATAAATTTCAAAATTGTATGCATGAATGGTTTAATAAAACACTGAAGTATAAAGAGCTCACTATCTTTGTTATTTGGTCTACCTGAAAAGCTATAAATTTGTCCATCTTTGAGGATAAGATGCCTTCTTTGTATTCTATTAGTGCTAATTCTATTGGTCTCTTCTTTGATTATGTTAGGAAAAAAGCAAAAAGCTCATAAAATACAAACTCTACCATACTTTGATGATTCTATTTTTATTGGTTATTTTGATGGGGTAGAGACTGGTGGATGGTGTGGTGCTGGTATGTTGCTGCAAGTGAACCAAAAACATCACATTCACCTCCAGATGGGTTATGGAAGAGGAATGAATACCAAGGATGAACTTATTGCTTTATGGGGACTGCTATGGGTTGCTAAGCTTAGAGGCCTTTTTCAGTTACAGGTGACATGACATAAATTGGGCTAGTGACAACTCAAGTTTACAAGTTCTATAGTTGGACTAATGGAGCAACAAAGTTATGGACTTGAAAAATAATTTCGGTGATCTTTCTTTTACTCACATATATAGAAAGTTCAATCAGGTGGCAGATGGCCTCTCCAAAAATGCAGTTGGTGAAATGAATAACTACATTTACTATGAAGAATTGGTGGATGGTTTGGTAGTTGATAGTGGGTCCGGATCAATATTCTAGTATGTTTCTTATTTATCTTTGGAACTGATAGGAATCAAGTTATTGTCTATCAATTTTTGATGTAAATTTTGATTGCAAGCAATTGATATTATCTCAGATATAACAAATTTTTTAGATGATAGTATTTTAGTAAGATGTTATGTCTAGGATGGTGGATCAAGCGCTTAAAAAGTATCTTTGGAACTCTTGAAAACTAATAAATATGTTTCGGTAATGACAATTCGTTTATCTTTGTTTAATATGTATTATTTTCATAGATGATGTTATTAAGTTAATAATGTATCCAATAAACATGGTTAACATTTTAGGAATAAAATTGAGATTTTTTTATAGACACTTTATGTAAAATGACATCTAAAATCTAATATAGAAACATGACATTTAAATAATGATAATTATTTGAAAAAAGTTAGTTGTTTTTATTAAAAAATACTTTAATATAAATAATATTACTCTAAATTTTTATTTTTATAATCATAATTAGCTTTAATAATGATTGATTCATTACTATTATTTAAGAAAAATCTTGCCACTTAAAATAATGAGTTGTGTTAAGCTATGCACAAGATAGCCCATGTTTGGCTTTGATCACTAAAATTAGATAAAAATTATGTGATATCAAATATATATTATAATTTAGCTCTATACAAAAAGCTAAAATATTATATCCTATTATAATCTTTTTTTTTTTCTATAAAAAAAAACTTTTTACTTATCTATTATATATGTTTTTTAAATTAATAAAAATATATTCATAGAAGAGTTCCCTCTAACAACTTCTTAATACTTGGTAGATGATTAAATAGTTTTTATGCAATATATGTACTTGTTTCTTACTTAAAGTGCATTATGAGAAATGAACGATTGCTAAGTCAAAAGGTAACCAAAAATTAACATGATATTTTGACACTTTTAATACTAAAGTGCAAAGTTAAAGGTCTCTGTTCAGTCATTATTTTTAAAATTAACACTCCAATTTGTAAGTTTTAATTTTAAATATAAAAGCATTGTCGACACTCTTAAATAATTTAACAAACTCTTACACAACTAATATTTTTTTAGTTAAAAAAACATATTATTAATATTTTATTAAATCAAATAGTACATGTGATAATTTCAATCTATAACGAGATCAAAATTCTACATAGCTTTCAAGATAGCATCGAGCTATACAAAATAAATCAATCAAAATTGGTAGAAAGTTCTCCACCTAGTATGGTATTCAATTATTAGTTTCAGATATTTATTCGGTGTTATTGGTACAATCCAATATTAACGAAAATTGCCACCCGATATGCTATTCAATTATTACTTTCAGATATTTATTTGGTACTAGTGGTACAATCCAATATTATAGTACTAGGATTAAAATCAGAAAGATTTGAATATGAGTAAAGATGTGATATAGAAAAATAATAAATCAAGTATAAAAATATATAGATTTTTTTTTTCAAATTTGATATTTCAGTTTTAATTAAAAATGTTTCAAATATTATTTTCCATTTTTGAATTTATAAGTTAAACTGTACATACATAAAGTATATTACTGAGTACGTTGAAATAAAATAACCAATTTTATATTGTTACTGAGTTTCTTTATAGAAAAAAACCAATATAACTTAATCCCAAAATCTAGAGCGCCATTAAACCCTCACTTGAATCTCGAGCATGGAAACGGATGTTTCGGCTTCAATTGCCTCCAATAAAACCGCGTCCATTTTACATTTAAAATCTTTGAAACTTCTACCAATGCGTTCTACTTTGTAATTCTGTGAAAGGCAACAAGTTTGGCTTTGGCTTTGATTTATTATTGGAATTCTGTGAAAGCCAACAAATCCAACGAACTGGATTACTTTTTAAGGCAGCTGGGTGGCAAAATAGTCCCAAGAGCCATTCCTACAGCATTGACACACACTGACTTTGCTTCATTTGTTGTGGTTGAAGTTATCTCAACATCTATCAGAGTAATTCCTGTGCAAGCAACTGTTTGGCTGCACGAAAAGTTCACAGCCACATCCCTCGATGATGTTCCGTGGATGTTTTTATATGTGACATCCTGTATTTGCACTGCGGATGGCTGCACATAAAGTCATCTATTGTTGATTCCAAACTTCAAAATCAATTAAAATTACTAAAACCAAATGATAAAATTAATTATAGAGAGAAAAATCTATGTTTATGAGATAATATATGAAGATGATAAAGTTTACATTTAGGAATTTTCTGAAACCCCTTAGTAAGATTATGTGCACTTAAAATGGTATTTTGGATTTAACATTGGTGGCAACATCGATCTCAACCACACCCACAGAATTCAAACTGATAATAATTATTTCACATAGAATAAATTTAGTTTGAAATGAACAAATTAATTTTCAGCCCCACTTAAATAAGATATCAGCCCCACTTCAATAAGATGGGCTAGTTAATCACCTGAGTTTTGCATGGTGAAGGCGAATCGCAATAATATTGATCAATGATAATCGGATTCTTAACATTATTTGTAATTATGTCTTCAAATTTGATATTTCTTGCATAGCCAGAACCACCCTGTATATTTAGAAAAATTGTATCCTTTCAATCATCTTAGTTAATTGAAATTTAATATCAATTACTAACTGTAATGCATTACAGTCTCATAATGCAAATTTCTTGAGTTAGTATGAAGATGAATAAAAGCAAATAAAAGAGCTGTATACATATTAAACCAACCTGCCAAGACTTGATTCTGGCTCCATTGGATGTTTGAGTAAAAGTGATGTTTTGGACTAGGATGTTGTCAATTTTTGCCATTTCTCCATTCTTTCCCAGGCTTCCAATGCTGCAAAACAGAAGAAGTAAATTGAGATTTTAACCCTATTGTACCTTCTGATTGGGTTTTCTGCGTAATAACATAAAAAATACTTATCTCACCTGATGCCATGCCCTGGGCCACAATTGATGTTTTTGACACCAATATTAGATGAGCCAGACGAAATGGAAATGCAATCATCCCCTGCTTTACAGTATTTATAATGATAATTAGCAGAATCTTTTACATCTACTGTGTTTGACAATTTGAACTTTTAAGAAGTAAATTTAAGTTTTACACCCATAGCAAGAGTGTTAAACAGATCTAAGCTAGATGGGTATATGCTAATTTATTAATAAGCAAATGGATATGGGAATCTGTGAATGCACAAATTAAAGCAAAGTCTTGGAATTACAGGGAATAGCCCACCTGTCTGGATGACACAGTTGCTTATTTGGGCATTTTGAACTCTCTGTATATGAATGCCATCAGTGTTTGGGCTTTCTTCAGGAGCTTGTATCTGCAGCCCGCTTATTTGGATCCCAGAAGAGTCCACAACTACAAGATGCATTTGTGGGCTATTGACAAATTTTAAATTTTTTATCAAAACATTCGAACATCCAGTAATGGACATGGCCTATAATAACAACCCAAAATCCAAACCCAATCCATGAGCATAGTCTCTTCCAAATTAAAAAAAAATAACATGAAAAACTGTTTATAAGATTGCGTCTTTCTTCAAGCAAATAAACATGGTGATCAAGTTCAGTCTGCAGGCTGGAAACAAACCGTCGGAGATGCTTCCACGCAGTCCTGCACACATGAACATATGTGGTAATTAATATACATTCAAGCAACTAATCTATACTCTTGTGTTACATTCAAGCAACTGGAATATAAGAGCGGCGTATGGGAGGAGATTTTGACGGGATTTTCAATGGCCGGTGATGTATGGCAGGAGATTCTTCCAGCGCCATGTGTGCATCGTGTATTGTGTAAATATATGTAATTCTTTTTCCGAGCACCCGACTCTTTGATGCCACATGTAAACAACGGTGACAGAAAAGCGAGCTGACACAGAACAGTGAAAATAAACCCTTACGTGTTGTTTGTTCAATTTGCAGGATTTAGACCACCAATTCTGGCCTTGACCATCTATGACACCATCACCTTCTATTGTCAACCCAGATATACCAGAAAATCGAAGCCATTGACGCATTTCATTGCTATTCCATGCAGATCGTTCCTTGGGTGCAACTATTGTTCCTGTAATCTGCAAGTTCACGAAGTTAGCAACCAGTTTAACATGGAATTCTCATGATACTCTGCGTCGATTATCTTAAAAATCATAACTCGACATCCAATTTTCTTACTTCGACTGAAATATGATGCTTGCAAGGACCAAGAAACGTCACTGGCTTCACTAGAAATTTCTTCCCCGTTGGTACTTGTAACACTGCACTGGAAGATGCCATGCATGCTGCTTCCCACGCTTCTTTGAATGCCTAAATAACAACAAAGAATAAACAATAAGCAGGTATTATAATAATAATATTTTATTATTTATTTACTGTATATAGTCACTTCATTTGTGTCGGATGAATATTCATAGATCACAAGTTAAGTGTATCAGAAATATGTAAATGTAGATCACAAGTTAAGTGTCACAAATAAATAATAAGTTAGTTATTTGTTACTTATTATTTGCAAGGAAGCCTCTTATAGTAATTATATATATATTATAATTATTAATTTTAAATTTTGAAGGATTGTTGGTAAAATCATACACTTCTGATACTTGTATCAAAAGTATGTAGATGTTAAGAGTAAAAGACAATTACTAATTAAAAAAATGTGGAATAGATCACAGCGTTAAAGATGATTTTTAGCTAATTGTATCCAGCCAAAGATGATTTTAGCTAATATGAATCCTACTAATAGGTGGGGTGGCTGGGGCGGTCAACTGTGGCCGGATAGAACCCCAAACCAACATCCAATGGTTCCTTCGCCTTGCATAGGCGCGCCAACTACTCTACCACTGTGAAAAAAAAGTATCAAAAGAATATTAAATCTAGATAATTGATTAAAAGAAGATATTCACCAAACTATCATCGTTTAAACCGGCTGCAAATGCACCGTAGTCCATGACATTGAAGATTTGAGAAGCGCTTGAAGAGCCTTTTCTCTGCAGCTGTCGAGGAGTAGCCCAACTTGAATCCACCATTAACAACGCCATAATAGCAAAAACTGGAGCGAATGTAATCTGCATTCAAGTTATTTGTTAAATGCAACTCGTAATATTTTCAGGTACACAGAATTAAAACCACAAACATTGCTTGCAAACAACAAGACCAAACAACAAGACCATAGTATGCTGCAGTCATTAATAGTTACCAACGACTTAATGCCCATCGCGAAAGTTCGGAGGTCGAATGTTCCTTGCAGTCGATCGATAGGTGCTCGAATCTTGTTTCATGGCATGGGGAAGTGAAGGATTTTATAGTGTGTAGGAATTTGATGAATTTTTTTTCAAGTAAAAAAAAATCAAAGTTACATCATACACAAGAAGAGTATTCGGTCTTCTATCCATACTCATATTTACCGACATTATATTATTACTTAATAGTTAATCATATATTGTATATAGACCAGGTGTGATTTTTCCATTAAAATGATAGAAAAGTCTGTTATATGTGTGATTTTTCATCTATTTTTTCATTTAAAAATAGAAAAAACAGAAAATCAATGATTTTTCTATGCCATTTTTCAATAAATATATACAAATTTCAATGTTAATTAGAGAAAAGGTGTGATTGTTAAACTAAAGAATTTAAAGAGAAAGTTTGAATTTAGATGGTTGTTTGAATGAGCATAGGAGGGAGGCTCTATGATGCTCATATCAACACCCTATTACTACCAAAAGGTAAGATTTGAATATTGAATCGTTCTCTTTTTTAAAACAGTATTTAATAGATATATTTAAGAATTGGAATATAATGAATTATTTTGATTTGAAAACTTGGATTTAATAGTTTTCTTCAAAAAAACGTTTTGTGAAGAGTACTGTAAAAATCCAAAGCATTGAAAAAAATTAATTTGACAAGAATGAAAGTCAAATTCCAACATTGGTAGAAACCATTTACACATTATCCTACTTTGCTCTTTCTGCTTTGTACCCAAATCTTCATGGACTCCGTTTGACCCGCTTTATCTTTTCCAAACGCACTGGGGCGATCAAAATTGACTTAACTGTGAGTGGACATTGTGGAAACTGGTGCTCCTGTAACATATTCAGAATCCAGAGGACCAGTAATAGTTTGATGGTTATTTATTTTCCGAAGACTTAAAATTCCACGCCGACTGGTATTACTGGCGAGTTAGCTGACCTTTTTACCTTTCGACTATTGAATAGAATAACGAAGACCAACATAATACAATGATGATATCCCCATAATCGAAGGAATCCCCAGCATTATTCCAGGTTGCTGAACAAAAATCCAGCTTTTCTAATGAAAAATATTGACTTGTGCATGTGGATTGCTTGAGGTATTTTACAACTTTCTCATTCTGCATAATCATTTTGAATTGTTGGGAAAGACTGGGATGAGAAAATGTGATTCTCTTTGAGTAATAGGAGACGACGCATTACTTATTTGGCAAACGGGCGTAGATTGCGCTGGTTCTTCTTCAGAAGTATTCGTGGAAGGATGCCTGGTAGTTAATCTTCATGTATGGGTCATAAGTCGTTTCTTCCCAAGTCTTTGTGCAATGGTGTACCTGGTTCTTATCTTGGTGGCTTACATGTGAAAATGAAATGGGATGCTTTGGCTTTCTTGCTGTTGAAATATTGTTCATGTTGTCATAAAATGTTTTTTTTTAATCTTTGTTTGGCATTACATATACGTTTATCATTGATGGCTTCATGAGATATGTTTCAACGATGAGTCACAAAGATTCTTCTCTAGTGGATCCATTCACAAAGGATTTGAGAAAATCGATGTGGTTTATGCCTTATAGTAATTTTGACTTTGTGGGTTGTTTGTGGGATAAGAGATTATTTGGATAGCGCTTTGATTATATATATATATATTTGAAGAAATATATGTTTTACTATTTATAATTAGTACTAAGATTGGGTCATGGCAGCATAAACATGCTAGTGGGTAGGAACATAGGCCTTAGTAGGCCCTAAAAGAAGCTTCCAGGCATCTAGGATTAAGGATGTCATCGGGAACAACCACATACCATATATTGAGTGTATCCTTGACCTTTGAGGGTGGATATGGGTACCATTATCAGTTTGTGAGCACCATGGATGGGTTCCTGGGTGTTAACCATGGTTGGTGAAGGAATCTTGGGCATTAGGCTCTTATAAAGACCACTATAGGGCTCATGGTATTGGAATGATGCCTTGATCCACCATAAATGACTTCTTGAGGATATTTACGACCTTCAAATGGGGATATCATGGGAAAAATTCAACATTTTTTTGCACTAGGTATGCATGGTACTGGGGATTTAAACACGGTCAAAGGAGTAAACTTGGGCCTTAGGTCCCAAAGGAAGTAAAGATACATCTAAATCCATGAAAAACACATTCATCCATCACAGAGGACCTCCCTAGGGTATCCATGGACTTGAAGTGGGTATATTGGTGCCACTAGGAGGTTCTCAATACCCAATATCTAGGTGTTTGAGCCTTTGGTGGGATATATGGCCTTTGAGAGGGGGTATGGGCTCCATTAGAAGGTTCTTCGTACTAGGATTGGGTCGACATGACATCATATACATGGCAGGGGGTAGGAACATAGGCCTTAGTAGGCCCTAAAAGAAGCTTCCATGGCTATAATTTTAAGAAATGCATGTGTTTGGTGCATAAACATAAAATTCACCAAAATTGACAACTAAATTCACACACTCTCTCAAACCAGTCTATTTTCTCTCCTGTGTAGCCAATTTTCTCACCATGGAGCATTACATACATCTCATTCAACCATCATATCCATGAAACTCTCTTATCCTATCCAACACAACATAAGGAAAGACTTCCCTTTCTTTGCTCAACAATCCCTTAGAGAACCATTCCTTCCTAGACCTGTTTAGGGTGTGCAGAAAGAGGAAAACATATTGGATGTTTCAAGAATTGATTTTTAAAATAACATCTTAGCTTTTCAATCATTCGAAGAGAATCAAATGTATAGTGGGTAAAGGTTCCAAACTTTCCCAACCTCTATGCTCACCTACAACCATCATTCTTCACTCTAATATCTACAATTTTTTCCTTTGTAGTGATGGTTCTAGTTAATTTCTCAATTTGGTAAGTGTTGGTAATGAGAGAACAACATGAAATATGTAGTGTATGAAATTTTTCCTGAAGAGTGAGTGATAGAGTCAAATGGAAAAAATGAGAGGATTCATGAAAATATAACTGACTCTGCTTCACCACTACTTATGCCAATAGAATGAAGGAATCTTACAATCTTCTTATGGAATATATTAAGCCTATGGATCCATAAATACATGAAAATACTTGCTCACCAACCTCTCACCTGCATTCAATGATTGATTTAATAATTCGTATGAGTTAAATGGATTATTTAAGGAACATGGTAGAAACTAGTTGAGTTATAAGGCTAATGCATGGCACTAGAGGATTTACTTTCCTATAGGTCCCATTTCCTCTCCAGCAAAATGTTTACATAGCTTTTCCCCATGACAATCCAATCACATTTCCCATACATTCTTATTTACATCATACATGCCTAGTCATACATTAGATGATCCTTGGCCTTGATCATTTATTACATTCTTGGATATATAGAGGTCTGGTCATAACTCCTCAATATGTATCACATGATGCATATGCCAATACAAAACCAAATCTTAATGAGACATTCATATGACACCATTATATGTGGGACACAACTCTAACACTGACCTATAGGAATGGAAAACGTAGAGTTACGATTCCACAATAAGATGATGATAATTGTACTTCTCATTAAAACAATATTAAGAATAGTGATCCTTGCAAAAAAAAGGAACTCTTTTAGTTTTCTCCACTACGATTTAAGCAACAAGAATCACATGTGATACATGTGGAATAAGTATGAGAAATGTGGGAGAACAAAGTTGAATTCAATCACTAACATCTATACACATTATGTTTTATTCATAATAACACCAATCTTGTGAACATTGTCTCTTTTGTAGCCATGGACTTTGCATAAACAATATTTTATTCTAAATAAAACATATATTTAAAGACTAAATTATCATTATTGAAAACAACTATTCTTTTAATTTCAAAATATTTCAAATTTCAAATTTTAGTTATAGAGTATATAAAAATATTAAATACTTTATTTTCTTAACCCTATTATTATTAAAAAAAAAGTATTTATTTATAGAAAATTAAAGAATATTTATAAACATCACATTAAATATCTATTCATTGTTTCCTATCCAAATCTCATATAGTAAAATCATTGTTATAACCTTTACTTGTATAGACTTTATAAGAATTTAATAGTGTTAACCCCAAACACCTTAACCCTTAAATCCTAGTTACCCGCAAACACCTAAACCCCCTAACCCACAAGCCTTATATCCCAAACCCCTAAGCACCTAAGCACATAAGCACTTGGGGATTATGGTTTAGTTGAGGGATTTAAGGCCTTTAGAGGGGAGGGGCCCTAGGAATCAACAAACAAATAGGGATTTATTGGTAAATAAATGCACTAAACGCTACCCACCAAACAAAGCAACATTATGCACTGGCGCGCATGCATTAGTAGCGTGTGCGTGCCCCTGGCGCACGCGTGCTCCTTCCGTGTGCGCGCCCCTGCTGAACATGACAATTTCCAAATGACCCACTCTCTTCTCCAACACTTTTTTTCACTCTTTTCACACACAACTCGACAGCCTTTTTCATTTTGGATTGAATTCACACACCTCTTGGAGTTTATTTGGCAATTTGGATTGAATACACACACCGATTGGACTCTATTTGGCTCTTTCGATTGAATTCTCATGTTGCTTGGACACACTTGAATTCTGCTTACACCTAGTGGATACATCAAAAGACCGTTCTACATTGCAAGCAAAGAGAAATCCTTGAGGTATGGTGACATTTTTTTCCTTATGAATTGTATTTTAGTCTTCATCCACTTTGTTTGAATTGTATTTTTTCCTCATGAATTGTATCATAAATGTATTTTAGTCTTCTTAATCTTCATCATAGACAATAAAATACATCTTACGAAAAAAAAACTACAACATGCACCAAACAATGCTTTCAACCTTTCATAAAGATAACCAAAAAAACTTACTTGCATCACCACCAATAACCTTTCATAATCACATAACTCCATCCAATACACAAACATTTGCTGAATTCCTCATGATTTCATTACAACAACTCACACAAACACCAAAAGGATCAAATTCTTAATCTTTAGGGGCGATTTTCCCTCATCTAAAACAAGAAAATGAAGTGAGTAGGAGCTTCTACTTTTATAGGAAATGTGCTCCTACTAACACCCCATACCACCATCCAATACCATCTACTAACCCAAACTATTGTCAGAAAACCATGTTGCAAGTGCCAAGCTACCAAAATGAGGCTCATTGTTGATTGTTTCAAGATGATAAGAAAACATTTCAAAATGAGGTCCTAGAGGTGATGTTGTTGTTATTTCTAGGGCATTCTCAATAGCTTTTAAATATGCTAATATACCCCAAGTTATAGGTATATTCATATCTTCATATAGTGATATGGATCTAGTTTATCTCATTGTTTTCTATTATTTAGAAACTTGTTGTTTACAATTATTTTCAACAAGTTTTTCTACGTATACAAGTAACACAAGCTCTATGTATGTACATATTAATGGGATGTTTAGTACTCAATTTGGAAAGTTATTTTGTGTCCAATAACGATATTAGATACCAATATAAAGTAAAGTTTATTATCTACAAGAACAAGGAAATGACTTAAATAGATTATGGAATTCTTAAATGAAGTAACCAACCATTACACTCATTGTTGGAAGGGTGGTATTTCCAAAAGAGTTCAACAATATATTCTAACCCAACATATCACAAGAATTTGGAGCAAACAACATGGGTTCTCTAGGAAAACAACCCTCTATACTATGTGAAGGAGAGAACCACCAAAATCACACATGGTAGGGTTAAATCAACTTCAAATTACAATACCACAACACGACCACTCACATTGAAGGACAGTTTGACTATGTGGCTAAGAGTGCATGCCCTAATGAATTAGGTAAGTTTGGGGAACCAAGGGAGGATCCTCAACTAACTAATAGCTCAATATCACTTAAGGCCCAATTGGAATCCTAATTAGCAAGAGAGGTATCCAAGTGGGTTGGCCTAAGATGTAAGTTTTAAACATGTGTAGAGAAGCAAACCATACAAATTATTTTAAAGCAAAATAGAGATTACACCACAACATTCATACATAAAACACACATATTTACCCTAGAAACCTTTAACCAGGAAAACCAACAAAACTTAGAGCCGCACCTCTCACTTTTCTCATTATGGTTATTAACCACTCACAATACAATATGTAGGTATTTTATAGTAGAGGGAGGGTGCCGACACCCCCCCCTGTGACCCCCCCTGAGCCAGCTCCCAACACATACGACAAAGCACTAGATGGTCAGGGATCGTTAGAAGCTGTCGTCAGACACAATGGCCACACAAACATGTAGAGAATATAGTACATACCCAAGAAAAACATCTGTTATAGGTAAACAGGTGGCCAATGAAAGAAAAATGTGAAATGAGGACCCTGCGATGGTAATAGACATAAAATGGGAAACCAAAACCACACATTTAGACAAAAGTGAGGTTGCACTCAAAACGAGGGAATTCACCACACTGCAAGCCTATGTCACTAAGATGGATAGGACGACCTTGGTGCCAACCTAGGTTGGGTTGTGCATTGTTGAAACATTATTAAATCCCGCATAAATATTTGATTGAATAAGTGTATGATCGATACCATATTAATTTTCCATAAAATAATAATGTCCATATTAATATACAATGTGCGTGAAATCACATGTATAACTTATCAACAATACTATAAAGAAACCAAACGTATTTTCTAATATGAAAGATAACACATAAGGGAAATACATCTCAATACATCCCTCATTACATAAGGCTAATGGCATCCTTGACATCACTATCTTAAAATAAATAGCGACGTAGTTGTATATTAAAATAAATAGGAACTATAGCCACACAAGAGATAGACATGCAATGAGTTTCAACAAGTTTTTCTAGCTATACTAGTAACACAAGCTCTATGCATGTACACACTAATGGGATGTTGAGAGCAAAAAAGATCTTTGTTGCACCATTTCGATCATTTTTTGTAATAGTTGCAATGGCCTCATTCCACCTTCATTCTTGCTGCCATATTAGTGTGAGAACTATAAATCTAGCTAAACTAGATTACCTATCTTAGCTATCAATAACATATCAACATAAATAATAACAAAAAGAGAACAAGGAAAAGAATACACTAGATATACGTGGTTCACCCAATTGGGCTACGTCTATGGGAAGGTTGTCTTCTATTATCTCCATAAATCTCCTTCAAGCTTACAAGAGAGAAACTACAAATAACCCCAATACAATGTAGCAGAGAGCTTATGATACAATGTGTTGTAATAGTATGATTAGTTGTTGTGATGTGACTCCCTTGACCATATTATATACCAAGATATGTGGAGTAATTACTCTCACATATTGCATGTGGGATAATATAATTCTCCATAATAACATCTATTTATACAATAAATAAGAGAACACTTTACCATAATGAATATGGGATATACTGTATTACTCTTTTACATAAGATTATGGATACATTCCGACATAATACAAAGACATTATTACCTTCCAGGGAATATAATTAATATATTCCAACACTTCCCCTTAATAATGGCTGGGAGAAAATCCCTCATTGACACTAAGGAAGGAAGGAGTCATTACTGCTCCCCCTTGATGACAACTTCCCTCATCCCAAGTAAAGAACGAAGATGCACATACTTCGTTTCTGTTAAGGATTTGGTGAAGATATCGGCTTCCTGCTGCTCGGTAGGACAATACTGAAGAGAAAGAATACCATCTGTGACAAGACCTCGAATGTAATGAGCATCAAGGTCGAGATGCTTTGTCTTGGAGCGATATACCGGATTATAAGCAAGCTGAATTGCACCTTGATTATCACATTTCAACATAGTGGACGATTTCAGAACCAGACCAATCTCAGTGAGAACATGCCGTAACCAAACTGCTTCTTTGCCTGCTATATTCTCTTCTTCCTCCGAAGATAAAGAAAGAGTCTTGACCTTCTTGCTGGACCAAGAAATCGGACCTGACCCAAGTTGAAATATATAACCAGCAGTTGACCGTCGATCAGAACTGTCACCTTCCCACTCAGAATCTGTATATCCAGAAAGTGAAACTGTAGCACTGCTCGAATAAAAACATCATAGTACAATGTCCCCTGTAAATATCTCAGAATTCTCTTGGCTTCTTGCCAATGACTTTCATGAGGTTGCTGCATGAACTGAGAAACCATATTGATGGAAAAAGAGAGATTTGGTCTGCTATGAGTTAAATATATCAAACTTCCCACAAGTTGACGATAAAGAGTAGCATCAACAAGAGGAGCAGTACACTCAACAATTAACTTTACACTGGATTGAAAAGGCGTAGGAGCAGGTTTACAATCACTCATATGGAAACGAACCAACAATTCTGTAGCATACTTCGGCTGAGAGAGAAAAATACCATCTGCCAAATGCCATATTTGAAGACCCAAGAAATACTGCAATATACCGAGATCAGTCATTTCAAACTGCTTTTGAAGATCACTTTTCATACTTTGAATTAAAATAAGTTGGCTTCTAGTGATAATAAGATCATCCGCATATAACACAATAATGAAGATATTATCACCAAATTTCTTAACATACAAATATGGATCAGATATACAACGCTTAAAACCATTATTCAAGAAATATGTATCAATTTTTTCATACCAAGCCCTAGGTGCTTGTTTGAGACCATATAAAGACTTGTGTAATTTGCATACAAAACTTGATGATTCAACATTAATAAAACCATGAGATTGTTGCATATAAATGTCTTCATTAAGATTACCATTTAAAAAAGCACTTTTAACATCCATTTGATGTATTTCCCATTTATAAGATGCAACAAGAGATAAGATGGTTATTATTGTATTCATTTTAGCAACATGAGCAAACGTTTCATTATAATCAATACCTTCAAGTTGATTAAAACCTTTTGCAACTAATCTAGCTTTATATTTTTCAATATGTCCTTCTGCAATAAACTTAGTTTTATAAATCCATTTACAACTAACTAAATTCTTTCCCAAAGAAAGAGGAACAAGAGACCAAGTCTTGTTCTTCATAACAAAATCATACTCAGCAGACATAGCTTGTTCCCAATGAGGTTTACCCTTAGCTCGATCATAAGAAGTAGGATCGTATGTGGCCAAAAATTTGGTCATAAGAAAAAAGTTAGATCTAGTTCTACAAGTATCAGAAGGGTTACCGATCTCACTACTTGCAGATTCAATAGTTTTCCGGGCCCAAACAGGAAGGTTAGAAGGAACCTAAGTCACTTCAGGAGCTTCGAGAATTTCAGGTGGAACCCTTGAAGAAGAGGGTGAACTAAGATAAAAAACATGCACAGTACTGGAAGGAGAAACAGATGTAGGAGTAACAAGAGACAATGGAATATTCAGGGTAACATGAGGTTCTACTGACTCAGGTGGTGGAGAGAATTTAGTAAATTGAACATCTCTTCGGATTATGATACTCTGATTAGAAGGATCAAATAACTTATAAGCCTTGGAATCCTCAGCATAACCAATGAATATACACTTGTGAGACTTGGGTTTTAGATTTTTTTGTTTTTCATCAGGAATATGGGCCCAACATTCACAACCAAACACCTTAAAGTTACTAATATCTGGTTTTCTACCATTCCATTTTTCCTCAGGGGTAACATGCTTAACATCCTTTATAGGAACTCTATTTAAAATAAAGTTAGAACAACTTATGGCTTCAACCCAAAATTTCTTGTGTAATCCTTTAGAATAAAGCATACATCTAGCCATTTCAACTAAAGTTCCGTTTTTCCTTTCAGCAACACCATTTTGTTGAGGTTTGTAATGAGCAGTCTTTTGATGTTGAATTCCATGTTTAGATAAAAATAATTCAAATTCTTTCTTAACAAATTCCCACCATTATCAGTTCTCAAAGTCTTAATTCTTTTACCCGACTCATTCTCAACCAAGAATTTAAATATTTGAAACTTAGAAAAAGTGTCAATTTTATTTTTCAAAAAATAAACCCATGATTTTCTATTAAAGTCATCAATAAAAGTAAGAAAATAGACTACATGAGATATAGAAGGAACTTCAAGAGGACCACAAATGTCACTATAAATTAATTGCAAAGATTCTTTAGCACACCAAGCTTTACCTTATCAAACATTTCTCTATGATGTTTACCAAGTACACAACCTTCACAAACACCGTTAGTAGACGAAATATTAGGCAAGCCATGTACCATTTTAGTTAGCATATGCATTTTACCATAATTCAAATGACCCAATATTTCATGCCATAATTTAATTAGTTCATCAGCATGAGCAACATAGGAATAAAAAGGTTGTCTTTTAGTTGAATTAAAACCAACAAATTTATATAAACCAACAGTATGATCAACATGACCAGGAGAAACTAGTTTGAAATTATGATTGATATCTTTAAGAACATATTTATTAGGCCAAGCTTCAAATTTATATCCTTTTTGACATGCACGATAAATAGAAAGCAAGTTGATGGGCATGTGTTCAACATGAAAAACATCTTCCAATTGACCATTAGAAACATTAGCATTACCAAAACCAATTACTGAAAGTTGTTTACCATCACCTATAGATACTTTATGAGATGTGTGTTTATTATTGTCATAAGATGTAAATAAAGAAACATTACCAGTCATATGTTTAGAAGCACCATAATCCATTATCCATTCCACATTAGAAGAAGAACTACTAGACGAAACAACAGATGCACATAAAGCTACTTGTGATTCATCAGAACCTTTCTTTTTAGCCTTAGACATTAAAAGATTCGCTTTAAAGCAATTCTTTTCAGGATGGCTAGTTTTACCACAATTCTTACAAGGATCATACATATTCTTCTTCTTACTATTTTCATGATGTGCATTAAAAGCATGACCAAATTTATTAGTATGATTTGAAGTGTGTGAACTAGAAACTTTAACATTATTAAATTTTTTCTTAGGATTCTTATTATGTGCCATAAGAGCCTTATTAGTTGAGACTTGTCTTGAAACAATCAACCTTTCTTGCTCATTTATCAACCCTTTACAAAAAACATCAAAAGTAGGTTTTGTGGTATTTTGAGACAATTCAAGAGCCATATTCCTAGTTTGGTTGAACATGTCAAAACAAGATGACAATTTTTGTTCTACAAGAATTATAAGAGCAATGTCTGTCTTCTTGTAATCTTTACCACAATTATTTAATTTTTAATTTAAAGTTTTCACTTCAACAAGATATAATTCTACTCTTTCAAAGTTAGTAGGATCTATCTCAAGGATCTTATTTTCAAGGTAATAAATAGAAACATCATCAGATTTATCAAATAAAGAAGTAAGAATTTTCTATACCTCAACCTGGATGTCTTCTGCCTCAAAACTTACTTGAAGACTATCTGAAACTGTTTGACCAATGAGCCCTCTTGCTTGATCAAATTTATCTTCCCATATAGCCACATCTTTAGCATCAGCAGGTTTTGGTGTTCACCATTAACAATCCTCCATAGATTCTTACTCCTGAAAACATCAATCATTTTTCTTTTCCATGCAAGATAGTTAGGACCAACAAGTTCATAAACAAAAGCTACTTCTGAAGTCATAATGATAGAAATATTGACAAGAAACCCAAATGCTAGAAATGACAAGAGAAAAAAGTGAATAACAGAAACTTGATACAATTTACCGTGCGGATCTGAAGAAACACAGTAAAGAACAGATAAAATTTACTTACGACCTCTTAAAAAATGTCAAGGAAAGTCTCTCGCAGGTCTGCCACAGTGAACTCGTGAATACTCGCGGGTCTTTGTACGACAAGGTTCCGGTTAGATCTGAAACTCGCAGGTTTCTGCACAATGAAGTCACGATTATGTCGAATCACTCACGAGTCTCTGCATAGTAGGGTTGTAGGTATATTGAAGTAAACGCGAGTTCACAATAGAGCAGGCGCGAGGATGCCGTAGCACACGCGGGTCTGTACACTGGAAGTCGCGAGTTTGCAGTATACTCGTGGGTTCACAGTAAGGCAAGTCGTGGTTACACGCGCTGTCTGTGAAGGAAAAGTCACGAATGTCCAGTTTTATGCCAAAAACAGTGCCGATTAAGCTACTGACGGAAACCTGCACAAAGTCTACCAAACTTGGACGAAAAAAACATATCTGAAAACCGGAAGATAGATATCCTTGAGGATAATCCAAAAATCATATAGGTTTATAGAAAAACAATCAAGAACCCGTTGGAAAATTTCTGCAAAAAACTACACAACAAAGTTAGGGTTATAAAAAAATTGCAGAAACATGCCTAGATTTGAAGATAAGCCTAATGGCTACCAGATAGAAAGAAAATATACAAGAATAAACAATTCCTATATGATAATAGTTATTGATTGAAAGCTATAGAAGGTGCTAGATCATAACAACTAGCTCTGATACCATGTTAGAACTATAGATCTAGCTAAACTAGCTTACCTATCTTAGCTATCAATAACATATCAACATAAATAAGAACAGAAAGAGAAAAAAGAAAAAAGTACACCAGATATACGTGGTTCATGCAATTGGGCTACGTCCACGGGAAGGTTGTCTTCTATTATTTCCAGAAATCTCCTTCAATCTAACAAGAGAGCAACTACAAATAACCCCAATACAATATAACAGAGAGCTTGTGAGCACAATACAATGTGTTGTAATAGTATGATTGGTTGTTGTAATGTGACTCCCTTGACCCTATTATATACCAAGAGATGTGGAGGAATTACTCTCACATATTGCATGTGGGATAATATAATTCTCCATAATAACATCTCTTTATATCATAAATAAGAGAATACTTTACCATAATGAATATGCAATATAATGTATTACTCTTTTACATAAGATTGTGGATAAATTCCGACATAATACAGAGACATCATTACCTTCCAAGGAATATAATTAATATATTCCAACAATTAGTTTGCTCTATATGTCCAATGTCAAGAAAACAAACATACTTCCATGACCATAATTTACATTGTACACTTAGGAAGATAATATAGATAGGTTTGCACAATACCCAATCAATTGCTACAACGAGTTTTAAAAATCTTGCACATTATACAAGTCACATTACCATTCAATGTATAAATCTTGTCTAAATATTGTGTCCCTTCTATCTTATTTGTGGTAAAAGTTTGTTTTCCTCACTTCGTAATTGAAAAATAATATATTATTTGTTATTTATTTTGTCGGGGTGATTTGTGTTTTTTTACAGAACATATTGATGATGGAAAACATACGTAATAATAAAAGAAAGTCTAGAAGGAAGGAGATGCTCCCTGAAAAGGCCCATGAGATAAGAGAAAAGGCCAGGTTGTCCATTGAAAAACGTAGACATCAAAATGTTAATGCCTTAGATCCTAGCGCAATGCATGCCACGATGACCTCGGGTTCATCAGGAGAAGTGAAATGGATGCGGGGAATGGATCCCACTCAAAATCCAACATCAAGTGATCATCCAATGAATAATCCATCAACAAGCAATGATGAAGTGGCTCAATTCAATCAAATATTGATTGATGTTGAGTATGCAGGGATGGATGTTGAATGAGTTGTTAATTGACAACCTCCCCAAGAAGAGCACACACATGTCGAACAAACTTCCTTTTAGGACCAAATTGTGAACGAAGTGCCACAACAAACTGATGATGAGACTTGTACTTCCTGTCCAACTCCCTTGCCTCGACTATCAAGTGGACGACAAAGAACTCCTAGAAGTATTCATGTGGATGTGTCCCAAATCTATCGGAATTAGATGGTTGTTTGAATGTGCATAGGAGGGAGGCCCTATGATGCTCACATGAAAGCTCTAATTGAATCGTTCTCTGTTTTAAAATAGTACTTAATAAATATATTTAAGAATTGGAATATAATGAATTACTTTGATTTGAAAAGTTTTCTAAAACTCACTGTCATTTACCATACTTCATTGCTGAAGAAAATAATTAAAAAAAAAACTTTTTGTGAAGAGTAGTGTAAAAATCCAAAGCATTAAAAAAATTTAATTTGACAAGCAACATTAAAAATATTTAATTTGAAAAGTAGAATGAAAGTTAAATTCCAAATATTTTTGATATTGATAAATTCCAAATGCCAAACGCCAAATGCCAAACGCCTTTGGTGAACATAGTAATCATTCTGGGGGATGGCTAGGGTTTTGCAAGAGTGTGAGGCTAGGGTTTTCAGGATCAGGGGGTTATTCGAATCTTAACGTGGATTTTTTTGCAGCATCTTGGAGTCCAGCCAACCGTTTTGGTTGGCCTAGTACCAACCAAGAATAAAAAAGTGGGAATTTTTGTTTTGGTTGCAAAAATCTTCAGGTTTTTGGTTCGAAACCTTTTGTGATTGATGTGGATGGATTTTTACTCTTTGTCGGTTTCCTGATAGGTGGGCCTACAGGCCAAATTGTCTATTTTCCTTTGTTTTTGGGGTTTTTTGTGCTACCGGATTTCTTCTGTTGAAAGGTGAAAATCTTTGTTTTTAGTGGTTGTTTGGTGGCAGTCCCCTTTTAGGGTTACCAACTCTGGTGGTCGGGGAATATTTTTCTACTGAAACCAAAAGGGTTAGTGCTCTAGTTAGAGACAGAGTTATTTCTTCGAAAACCCCTAGTGGTTTTGGTCATATTTCGGCTATCGACATGGAGAAGTTGTGCACTAATATTTCATATTGTTCTTCGCTGCCTCACCCTAATAATACCAATTAGTCCTCTGTGTTTCCCTGCCAAGTTACCGATGGATCCAATGCGAAATGTGGTAAGTTAGTAGGCGAGGCTACAAAATTTTGGCGTAGTTTGAAAATCTACCGTGCCAAGGTGGATGTGGATCAGTTCGTTCTTGGTAAGGATGTTAACATTGACAGAGTTGGAATCCTTTCAAAGAGGGTCGTCGTTGGGAAAATAGAAGGAACAAAAGTTTCCATAATGGAACTAATTGAATGAGTCCATAATACTTGGACTCCGGAATTGGCCTTGCTCATAGAACCAGTCTTCTATCTAAAGGTTGGACATGCTTTATTTTCCGGAATGAGGAAGCGGTCCCTTCTATTCTAGAAAGAACTTGGCTCATCAAAGATGGTTCTTTAGTCTTGAAACGATGGCATACAAATTTTAACCCTAATTAAAAAAAAATGGTAATAAGACACCTGTGCGTTTTAATGCTTGGTTTTCATTCCGAGCTCTGGACCTCAAATGTCTTTGAATATCTGGCAAACTTCATAGGGAAATTCATTCACCTGGATAAGAAGATGGTCTATGGGGTTGATAAAATAATTGCATCTATGTTGGTGGAATTTGACATCTCTAAGGGGTTGCCAATAGAGATTGAGATTCGTTGGGAAGACAGATCCTTTCGAAAAAAGTTGGATTAAAGAAACATCCCTTTCAGGTGTTACTATTGTAGGAACACAGGACATGTTCGAACTCGATGTCCTTTTCTGCTAAATGGGCTCTCTCTGGGGTTCTCATCTCCATCCTTTCCGTATTTGGTTCTTTATAATTCCGCCTCGAATAAAGGAAATCCAGGTAAGCAATTCATTGAACCCTCTACACCTTATGAAGGGGTCTCCAGGGAGGAGTTGGATTTTTATCTTTCGACTGAGAAAATGCTTGACCTTAGGAAAAAGGAAAATAAATCCGTTTCTAGAAATATTTTAGATGATTTGGTGAATTTGGAGAAGCCACAACCCCCTATGGCTTTGGATAAACCTGAGGAACCCTTACATCCCTTAGGTTTGGATGCTCTAAAAGATCATGTGCAGATCCCTTGATTTGAAGACGTAGACACTTTAGGGTCCAACCTTGCAAATGATCTTCCTCCCCCTGATGCTGTTTGTTTTCCTCTGGACCCAAGTATTTCCAAGAAAAATGATTCGGAAGTTAATATAAATTCCTTTGCTCATGCTTTATAGGCGGTTCCTAGATATGATGATGTCTACAAATCTCCACTAGAGAAATGAACCTAGAGGGGTCAAAAGTCTTGCCTTCCATTAGATGTCAGAATGTAACAATTAGAAAAAGAAGAACAATGGGGGTACAATTGAGAATTCTTCTTACATTCCTCTCTCAAATCGTCTCAATGATACTGGGACTTCCAACAATTCTTTAGTTTCTTCCTCAAATCGGGCCCTTAGAGTTGAGATGCCCTTTTTCGGGGTTCCTTAATGTCTTTCTTATCATTTAATATTTGTGGGTTTGGAGGGGATGGTAAGGTTAGGGCCATCTCCAAACTTCTAAAATCTACTAGCTTTGATGTTATTCTCTTTCAAGAAACCATGTGTTCGGATTCTCAGGCTATTGAGATCTGTTCTAAGATCTTCCCAGGTTGGTATTTCAGTGCTATCGACGCGGCGGGTTTGTTAGGAGGGTTGTTATCGAGGTGGAAACCTCAAACTGCAAATTTTAAAGCTTACTGAGCTATTGGGGGCCTCATGCTTGAAGGGTGTTTTTATGCTAACAAATTTGATTTATTAGTGCTGAATTGTTATGGACCCTATAGGGACCGAGAGGATTTTTGGGAGGCACTTGATAAATGGGGTATTTTAAGTATTCCAAACTTGATCTTTGCAAGTGATTTGAATTTTACTCTTTTTGCCTCAGAGATGTGGGGTCCTTCTGTGCAAGTTGATTGCAGACTTCTTGTGTTCTCTCTTACAAAAATCTAATTTGGTGGAAATAATGCCACTTAAGATGGGGCCAACTTGGAGTAATAAGAGAAGGGGTTCAAATGGCATTAGTAAAATATTGGATCGTTTCCTAATTGCAGAGCAGTTGGTGAATGGTCTTCAGAAATACAGAACATGGACATAATTTTCTTCCATTTCGGATCATCAAGTGATTATCCTTCAAATTGATAGTTGTTCCCCTAAGAAGAAGTTTCCTTTTAAGTTTAATAGTACCTTGATTCAGGATCCAGATTTTTGTTCTCTGGTAAAGAATGTTTGGTGTTCAGTGTCGGTTCCTGAAGAAATGAACCCAATGGAAGCTTTGGTTTATAAATTGAAGTGTCTTAAAAATAAAACAATGGAATGGGAAAAATCTAAAACGGAAACCGACAGAGGAGATCTTTATCAGATTGATGTTAAGATGAAGGCCTTATTTTCCCATAATTCCAATGGTATCTTTTTAGAAGAGGAAAATTTGCTTCTACAAAAGAGTCAGGCAACTTGGGTGGCTCCGGGGGATGAAAACATTTTTTTCTCTCATAATTATGCCTCCTATAGGTGGAATATAAATGTTGTTTGGGATATTTTGGAACAACATGGAAATTCTGTATGCTCTCAAAATGATTTGGAGGAGGAGGCTATGATGTACTTTAAGAAGATGTTCTCAGATTCTTGCAAGAATAGGATTGATGAACAATTGAAGATTCTGCAGCATTATCCTACTTTTTTCTCTGCTAAAGAGGGAAGGGAGGTGGGGAGACCTGTAAATTTGGAGGAATGAAAAAATGTTCTTTTATCTTGTGCCAAGGATAAGAGTCTAGGCCCTGACGGGTGGACTGTTGAATTATTCCTCGAAGATTTTGACTTAACGGGAGAGGATCTTATGCAAATGGTTGAATTTTCTAGATTGGAGGGTTGGGTATGTGGAAGCCTAAATTCCACATTCTTGACTCTTATTCCAAAATGCATCAAACCTACATGGTTCAAATATTTTAGGCCAAATTCTTTATGCAATTTGGCCTAAATTGTGTGGTGCTATAAATTTCTTTCATTGGGTGGTAGATTAACTCTCCTAAAATCTATTCTTATGGGGATGTCTATCTATTGGTTTATGATGGCCCAATTCCCATAGACTATTCTCAAGAAATTAAAAACCTTTATGTTCATATTCTTATGGTTTGGTAATTTAGAGGGGGGAAGCTATAATTTGGTCAGGTGGGAGCGAATCCCCTTACCCAAGAATTTGGGAGGCTGGAATATAAAAAACATCTTTTGGTTTAATACTGCTATTTGCATGAAAAGTATGTGGTGTGGGATCAATGGTAACAGATTGTGGGCTGAAGTACTACACAGTAAATATATTAAACAAATTTGATCAATTGGATAAGAAGACATAATTATTCCTATAGGAGTGCTTCTTACTTTTGGCGGGTATTCATGGCATTGTTTCCTTGGATAAAATGTCAGTTGGCTTGGAAGGTGGGCAATGGGAAATGCATTCTTGTTGGTATTGACCCATATATTGGGAATGGAATTGATTATGTTTTTTCCTCTATTATTCGGGGTCATCTTGTTGATTTCGGTTTCAACACATTGGATAAAATCAAGAGACCTCATTGGCTACCCGGTAGTCCTTCCTATTGGTTAACTGCTCGTGATCTGGGCCTTGGTAGTGTGTGGGCAGAGGAATGGAACAAGAATACTGAGAGGCTAAATGCAACTGGTATCTGGCTCAGCTCAGAAGAAGATAAATTGGTTTGGTGCAAAAACTTGACCTTTGAACAGGTTACGACGAAGACAACATATAATTCCATTGTTAATTCTCTTCAGGTTGGATATACCAAATGGTAGTTTTCGTGTTTGTGGAAATGGATATTGCCTTTAAAAATTAAGTGTTTTACTTGGTTGGCTCTTGAAGATCGTATCCTTATGTGGGACAATCTTATGCGTAGAGGAAAAGTGGGTCCAAATATTTGTGTTCTCTGTAAGGTTGATAGTGAATTGATCAATTACATTTTTGTCTTCTGTCAATTTGTAAAAGAAGTATGGAATCAAATTTGTTTATCACTTACGATCCCAGATTTTTGGGGCTCGTCTTGTTTTGACTCTTCCTATCAAAGGTGGATACAGATGAATGACAATTTTAAGAATCTTCTAGCATTGGTTTCATGGGAAATCTGGAAGATCTGTAACAAGTGTATCTTTGAACAGACTCCTCCGTTGGTTTTGGTTGCGATTAATACAACTTTAAATATGTTTGCTTTGTACAAGAATGAACATAAGAACTTAGAAGTACCCAGAAATTTCCAAAATCATGTTTTCGATCCTGATCGTGGTGCCATTGGATTCTTTGATGGAGATTCGGCGTTTGGCAGGTGTGGAGCAAGAATTGTCTTGCTTTTAAACAAGGATGTTTCTTTCAAGATGAGACTAACATGTGGTGAAGGCACGGATATGAAATCTGAGTTAATTGCTCTTGGGTGCCTGGTTAAAGTTACAAATATCTTTAGCATTGATGCTCTTAGAGTCTTTGGTGACTCGCAAGTGGTGGTGTAATGGGTCAAAAAAGTTTATAATCTGAATATCATGCAACTTTCACATTGGTGTCCAGGATTGATACGATGATCTCTACTTTTTATGATTTATCTATTGATCATATCTATAGGGAACTTAACGATTCTGCGGATGCTCTCTCAAAGGAGGCTTTAGATGGGGAGGAAGGATGGATTCACTGGGAAGAATGGACAAATGATATGTTGACGGATGCAGGCTCTTTCTTTTTGTATGCAGATTAAGTGTGGGCATGTTATGATGGACCTTTTGTTCCTTTCTCTGGTGTTGTTCTTTTCTGGACCTGGTCTTTTGATCTTGGAATTTGAGATGTATTTTTTTTTGGTTTTCGTGATGTGATCGGATCCTTTTCTATATGTAAGCTCAGATAGCATCTTTGTACTGTGCATATGTACTTTTTGATTATCACCAATAGCAAAAGTAAAGGTAGTTTTTTTCTTCTTGAAAAAATATTCCAACATCGGTAGAAACCATTTACACATAATCCTACTTGCTTTCGGTTTGCGCTTTCTTCTTTCAACCCAAATATTCATGGACTTTGTTTGACCCGCTCTATCTTTTCCAAATGCACTGGATCGCCCCAGAATTGACTTTACTACGAGTGGACTTTATGGAAATTCATGCTCCTGTAACGTACATCAGTTATACTTGACCAAATTTGTCAATTCTCATGAACCATATATTATCAAGACGACCATGAAAACACTCTACCGACCATTTTTAAAAGTCGACCAAACTCAACTTTAACATATACTATGCGACGAAGTGACAGGAAACCTCGATGAAGAGAAACTTAAATTGACGAACCATCGAAAAACACGTGGCAATTTTCCATTCGCTCTATGAGTGAGGAATCTAGCGGACATTTATTTTTCTCGAATGAAAAGCGTTGATAAACTTATGCATGCTTTTGTTGACCTGAACGTGAAGCCGACCTGGGCACTAACGAGACAAATTGACCGTCTAAAGAATATGTTCTGTTGGTAATAACATCTTTCATCAGCATAATCACTCGATATTAGTAATGAGTCTGCCGACCACTCTTCACCAACTTGTGCAATTGCCTGTCGGGTATGCCAAAGCAATCGACCACTCTTCACCGAGAAACACGACTTATTCTAACAAACATAGACTGTATATTTTTAAATAATTACCCGACTATTTACCGACAACCTCAGTTGAATTAAATCAACCCATAACAGATGCAGGATTAAAATGTTCCTGTGCTAATTTATTATTAGTTTTTCAGTTTGGACATATTGTTTCTTTTATAGTCTGTCTGAAACGTTTCAATCAGAACCCTAACTTATAACGATTTCAAATGCTGATAAATTTATTTCCTAAAGAGATTTTGCCATTTTCTGTCGAATACCATTTGCAAAATGTTTCTTGGCCTCGTTATGGCCTTCTGATGTTGCGCAGTTCTCAGAAGGATATGGACACAACGACTTTGGTCAATGCACAAGTTAGGTCAAAGCAAGTTTGGTCGACTCCACTACAAAGTGACTTTATCTGTATTAACTTTATCTGGTGACCATTTTTCAAATTCGACCAGAATCAACTTTAATATATACTATGCCACATGTATCGACGGAAACTTTCTTTTGGTCACATATTCTCAAATAAATTGACTTATCACTTGACCAAATAGCATATAATATTTTGTATTGACCATATGATGTATGGACTCAAACTACATGTCCCAACAATGTTACATCGACCATATTTTTAAATAATTATGCGACTATTTTTACACACTCGACCATGAAAACACTATATTGTATATAATCGAGATGACCATTAAAACACATACTTTTGTTCATTTCTGCCAACGCCAAAACAAGGCAACTTACTCAAATCCCTTTGAACCCTGACCACATGGGGTTCTGACCACTTAGTCAAACACCGACCACAATTTTTACTTTACCAATATTAAGGCTCGACCACTTTACAATATCAACCATAAATAGCCTAAGCATCTCTGTTTGAACATAACTCAGTCCATGATTGCTTCAATGCTCTTTGATTATTGGAAATTTTATATCGTTGTTTTGTTTGGTACTTAACAATTAAATGTTTAGATTAATTTAAAAATAAACGTCAATGAGTGTTTTCCTGTTGAATGAGTGCATTCATAGGTTAAATTATGTGGTGAAAAATTATATAGGTCATCCAAAAGCCGACAAGTTTATGGGATGGAAAGAGAAGCTCAGGTCATTGAGGTTTTAACAATTAAATCGAAGAAAGGGAAAATAAAAGGAAATTTATTTGCACGAAGAAGAAGTTTTGCTCGAGATGAATTCCGCAGTTGAATGAACATAACACTGGAAATACTTGGAAGAAGAAGCTATTAATTTGGCAGATTGTCCTGGAATCAAGGAGATTTGCAATTTCCCACAGTGGAAGGCAATTTTTGGAATTATGTCAGACTCTATTCAGCATGGGAAATCACAACATTGAAAACCCTACCACTTCAGTCGACGCCCGACCACTTCCTTAGAAACCGACCATAGAAGCAAACATTTGTGTTACAATAACTCCTTTAAATATAAGAGTGACTTCACTTCATAGGTTAAAGTCTCAACCATTTTAAATAACATAGACCAAACTTTACTTACAACTCTGTTGGCTTCAAAGAAAGATAATTTAACTTATACATAGTCCATCGATTACTCAACCATCAACCAAATTACAAAATTACATAAGAAAGGGTTGACCTCAACACTTTTGACCAAAAATATAATATCAACTATCAACCATATTAAAATGGTCAAATCTATCGAATTCGACCAATATATTAAGACTTTATCGATAGATAGGGATGAGGATCCAACCACAAAATAATATGATGACGTGTCAAAAAGCTTCGATAAAATTAAAAAAGTAAGACCATTATTCAACAAAATAAAATAGTGGATAAACTGTGAAAGCTGTTGGTCGATTCCTTATCGGCTTAAGTGAGGCATTGGTCGACTTGCACGTGGATTGAACAAATATAAATGAAGGGTATTATCTTGAAAACTTGTTGAATTTAGACGACTTAAGTTGATGTAATAATGAATAATTTTTGCAGTCTGCTTCAAATGTTTTATTTGTACGTCTCAAAATAGTGACCTCCTTGATAAACCGGTGTTGCATGTCGATCGACATATGCACATCAGGTGGCCATATTCGACCTCTTCATTACATTTGTCTTTGGAACATATAGCCAGAGAGTTGAAAAAATTTCAAAACTGAACTGACGGACTATCACCTACAACTGTGATAACGCTCCCTTATTTCGGTCGTGACTGCAGAAATAGACCGAAGATGTAAAACCCCAGTGCAGAGAATAATATGTTATGTCGGCCACTCTTCAACTGTAACTGTAATAATGCAAAACATATTTCTGTTTGACGGACAATCCACTCGAGCGGACGCGAGCCGAATCTCCCTAGCTCAATGTGAGTCTAGGACAAATAGTACAGACTATAAACCACTTTCCTAGATCTAGTTAAGGATCAAGTCATTGGATGTCTTACCTTAAGTTTGCAATCCCTTTTCCTGGATGTTGTTCCATGCCTTGCGGTCGTCAGATCTAAGCTGCAAGACCTGTCAAGATGCACAAAACAAGACAAACAAGTAAAAGTATCCAAACGATAACAGATCTAAGTAAATCATTAAGCAGGTAAACTACACAATATCATCAATCACAACAATATTGGTGGAAAGCATTTATATTACTGTAAATATAGGGAAAGTACATAGAAAAGAATGACTACAACCAGAGCTTAATGAAGTAGCCCTTCTCCATCCAAGCCAATGCCATATCCTCCCAAGGAAGTGTGAGTCTCTCAATGGATGAGTAGAGATCTCTCCAAGGTTGATTTCACTAGCATGTAGACACTATAGACTTCCTCCCTTTGGAATGGGAAGGATATTCAGTTATATAGGAATAAGTGGATAGGGTATGGATAGGATAGGTTGAGATATGGTAGGAGAGAGATAGGGGATCCTTCCAAGAGGTTAGGAACCGAGTGCCAGCTCTCCCACAAGGTCAAGGATAGGGATCCATGTCAGCTGGCTTCGAGAATGGGTTCGAAGGAGCTATTTTTTCCCATTAACTGACATCATCGCACCCTGCAAAAGAGCAAGATGCGATGTCGCAGGTTGCATGAGTGCAGCCTGTGATGACCTCTCAGAACCTAGTGAAAATGGGTTATATCTCTTCCAGGCCAATAACTTAGTCTATGAAACTTTAGGGATGTATACACTGAATCTCATGATGGAGCACTCTCCACCGACTTGTGCAGTCGCCTGTCGAGTATGCAAAAACAGTCTAAAATTTGACCAGACTCAAGTTTAACATATACTATGCCAAATGTATTAATCAAAACTATCTTTTGGTCGCATATCATTTCCACCTGTTTCTAGATTTGACGGATTTCACCTCCTGGATGTCAGCACCCAAAATGTAACTTAAAGTTGTAGAGAGAACAAATTGGGGTAACCACAAAACCACTTTACATTGTATTCTGACCTATACAACCAAAAACGGAAAAAATGTATATAAAAAAAGTTATTCGTCACCATCCACTTTGTAGAGAAAATTAGGTATTTCAGATATCAGACACAGCTAGTGAAAATGGTTATGTCTAGCAGTGCAGAAATTTTGCAGTTTTCCCCATTACTTGACACAGATCCTTTGGAAGATAATGTCTTTAATTACATGAACTATATTTTGTCTGCTGTGTATAAAGTCATTTTTGGGAAGGAACCACCTAGGGTATTACCAGAGATGGAATCAAGGATGCAGTTGAAGTAGGAACTAGCAGTTGGTGACTGGTTTCTATTGAAAGAGGCTACAGTGATCAGGTTATATGGCTTCACACACGAGCCCTATATTTTTCTTGCTTTCCTGACTTTGAGGGTTTTTTCTCTCGAGTTTGTCAGGAAAAAGCTAATTTTGGAGGATGAACAATTCCTGAAATTCAAGAAAGGCACATATGTAATGTACCAATGGAAAGTAGGCCCTTTTGCTATAAAAAGAAAGGACACCCGGGTAGAGGTAGAGAGATTGTTGGAATTTACGGGGTTTAAAAGGGATGTCACAATTGCATATGATCCCTTGCACCTTATTTCTAAGAGGAGAAAGTTATGTAACCTAAGCGGTTTTGAACACCAGGAGACGGAAGGATTGTTAAAGGGGCGGAATTTGCTTCGCTATGAACCTGAAGAGGAGGTCATGGATTTGCAAGTGGGTGACCTAGTTTTGTCAGATTTGGCAATGGACGTGGATCAAGTGCCAGACACTTTGGAGGTGGGAAGAAAAAGGGACTTGCATGAAGTTCTGGGTGCAGATGCCGAGGAAGAAAATGAAGAAAATAGGTTTAAAGTGGAAATCTTGGATGAACTGATTGTTTTGGCAGGAAATGAAGGGTGGAATGAAGACCAAGGACTCAAGGTTGGGATGCAGGATGAGTTGGTGACCTAGGCTGACAATGTTAAATGTGAGGAAGAAGAGCCTTCGGATCCATAGGTCCAAATTCGAGAATACAATTTTCAAGAGGTTAGAGAAGGGGATGAAGCCAATAAATTTCAATCCTGGGCTGACCTGTGAAAATAGTATGAACAAAATAAACAAGATTCAGACCAAAAGCTATTTGATTTGATGCCAAGAGCCAGGAGTTTGTCTAGTTCCAGGTCTTCTTTGACGACCAGCAAAGATATAAGGGATAACACTTTGAACCTGTAAATATTGACAGAGAACAAGGTGACTGAAGTGAAGTTCAATTGGAGGAAGATACCGGTGCTGGATAAGATCTAGTTTCATAAGCAGATCAAGGATTTCGTAGAAGCATCATTGAAGGCTGATAATTTGGGGATCGCTGTAAATAAGTTAGAAGACCAATTGAAGCAGGAGAGATTAGAAAACAAAGCCCTTCAACAACTTGTCAAGAAACTTCAACTTGACTTAGTTGAAAGCGGCGACAGAGGCAAAGCTGGAAAGCAGTTGTTGATAGAAAAGGATAACATGATTTAGAAGCTACAGAAAAGGGGAAAGGTCCCAAATATACAGTTGATCCAGGCTCCAGAGGAAACAAACCTAGAGATAGAAAAGAAGAATTTATCTAAAAGATGAAGTGATAGTCAAGCAGTGTTCTAAAGCTTGCTGAGAAATAAGACAGTTGGAAAAGGGAGAAAATAAGCTTGGAGAATCAGATAAATGATTTAAAAAGTAACTTGTCCAATTTGGACATGTGGCCGTCAAGTGTAAATCAAAGTGGAGATGAAAGTGACACTAATAGCCTTGTGCAGGCTATGTCCCATATTAGTCTGAAGGATGTTGAGATCAGAGAATTGAAGGAAAAATCTCGGATGTTGGAAGAGGAGAGTACAAAAAGGGAAGAAGAGACGAGATCCCTGTAAGAGAAATACAACAAGCTAGGGGAAGTTAATAAAAAGCTTTCTCATCAAGTTATAGGCCAGGAGGCCATGCAAGGATGCAAACATCAGGTGTGGGATCATATCATTAAAGTAGCTGAAAACTTTAGGCCATACCTGTATTTTATGAGAATAAAGGAGAAAACAGTCAGTGATTCCTTTACAAGTTGTGTGGCCATGAGGGAAAATCTAAGTTGAAAGCCCAAAGAGACGACACAGAACGCTCTTACCTTTCTAAATGGTTTATCGGAGGAGGAAAGGAGAACCTTGAATATTGGAAACCGGATCTCGGCAATGGCGACAACAAGAAGGGTTCTCGGGAAGCATGTGCAGGTGAAAGGTGTGGAAGCCAGGGCCGAGGAAATGAAGAGGCAGGTAGCAGGATTCAAAGGGCAGTTTGGAAAGCTAGTCGAAATGGGATTACCTGCATTCTGGGATGATAATTAGGAGATGATTTCCCAAAACGTGTATAAAAACTTGCTTTTCACCATAAGAATGAATCATGCCAAATTCAAATATCTGAACCATCTACTCACCGAAAAAATTCTGATGGAAAAGCTCTCAGAAGATTTCGAAATCCTGAACAAGTTGGTCTCTATTGGCGAGAGACTTCCCCCAATTTCCTATTCATATCACATCAAGATAAGGGTTATGGTGAAGGAGATGGTGGAATATGACCTCCCATCTGGTGAGCTATGGACCGCTATGGAAAAATATGGACAAGTGAGATACACGCTTCATCCTGCACAGTAGCCATTGGGCTTTTTTATTTTTCAAAGAGTTGTTGTTATTTTCAAAGACTTTTGCAACATTTTCATTTTTGAAGTAAATTGTAATATTTTTTGAGGCGGCTATTGGGAATAGCCAGCTGGTGCAATTACTTTACCATCCTTTTGTCTTTTATTTTGAAGTTAGAAGTCACCTAGTAAAAGGACTGGTGAATATGAAAAACAGTTAGGCCTACTTCGCCCATTTTTGATAGTGGCGAATATGTCTGGATGAGGTGGCATTTTGTTATAACTGTTTTCAAGTATGAGTAGGTGGAGCAGGAGGCTCTAGGCAGATATACTTGCTATGTAATTAAAAGAAAAAGGGTTGAAATTTTTTTGGAGAATTGTATATTGCTCCGTGTAAGACATTTTGAGTTATCGTGAATAAAGTTGACAGAGTCGAGCATGTGCTTTTATTAGGGACTCCTGTGTTATTGGTCTTGCAGTCTGTTCTTTCTTTTCCCATGTGAATTGTGTTTCTTTTTTTGTGAATCCATTTTGTAATTGCTTATTCATGTTTGGTTCAGTGTAATATCTGAATGGAATTCATAGAAATTATGCTCTGTTCAAATCATACCAAGCATTCCACTATTATTTTCTTCTAAAGTCAATATAGAATTCATGTTCCCATGCTTTATATTGATGGACTGTTCATTTCTCTTCAAAATCACCAACTAAAAGCTTTTTTACTGTGAGCTGGTGGCTACCTTGCCCCTGTATGAATGTATCTGCAAAGTATTTGTCAATGATGTTCATGTTTTGTTTAAATTGACTCCATTGGCCCAATAGAAATCCATGCTGCTTTCCAACCAACAATCTATAAAAATATGTCCTAACAGAAGTCTGGCCTTCTGGATGTGTTTGATTGAATATCTTGGGCGATGAATGCTGGTGTATGTTTTCAGTTTTGATACCTTTGATTATTTCCAGTCTTTCATTGATTTGTAGAGAGATCCCTCTCAGACTGTGCTAGGTCAGTAGCACTAGTCCAAAGTGGTTAGTGGTTACCCCGACTTTCCCTCTCCCGCAACCTAGGGGGTACGATTTTGGTGTGTCTGATATCGCAGTATATATGGTTGAAAATCAGGTAAAATCAGGTCGACCAAATCTGTAACTCGTCGAAGGTCGACCACATGTGTAACTCGTTGGAGATCAATGTTATAGATTCTGACCAAAATCCACAGAAAAGTCCAAAACTTAGAATAAATAGACAAGTCCCATATTTAATAATTATTTTTATATATTTTTGTCAAAATTCTCATTATGTAATATATCATTTTTCATACAACTTGCCTCCTATTATTTCATTATAGATAATAGTTATCCCTACTTAGTAAAAAATACATTCACATTTTTTATTATTTATTATGGATTACATGCCATCAGAAGTTTAATAAATTAAATAATCACTTAATTTAAAAAATATATACAGATAGATTTAACTTCATTATTTTAACATAAATGAATATGATTCTAAGTATTAATACAACCTATTTTGTTGGAAAAATAAAAAATAAATTTTATATCAACCATATGTGTCGACAATACCAAGGCTTTCAAGATGGAAGTTTCCAAGTCGCAAGGCATACAAATTGGAATCACTATATTCATCACAATCGACAGCTTAGCCATACCCGACAAGATCAGACAAAATATAGTACGTGACAACTTTCCAACATTAATGCAAAGCATCCACATAATGATGCATGGATAGCCTGCCAATCAAAATTAAATCCATCGTTAAATCACTCTTTATTACACCCATCTACTTTACAGTCAAATGTGCCTAGCTCGTCTTCTTGCAAGTGCCTGTCAGCTATGCCAAAGCAATTGAACACTCTTCACCGACTTGTACAGCTTCCTGTCAAGCATGCCAAAACAGTCTAAAAGTCAACCAGACTCAACTTTAGCATATACTATGCCAAATGTATTAATCAAAACTCTCTTTTGGTCGCATATTGTTTCGACCCATTTCTAGATTTGACGAATTTCACCTCTTGGATGTGAGCACCCAAAATGTAACTTAAAGTTTCATAGAGGCCAAATTTGCAGAACCACAAAACTACTTTACATTATATCCTGACCTATACAACCAGAAACGGAAAAAATTGTATATAAAAAAAAGTCACTTGTCAACATCCACTTTGTAGAGAACTTCAAACTTCATGATTGCAGTATATATGATCCAAAATCAGGTAAAATCAGGTCGACCAAATCTGTAACTCGTTGAAGGTCGACCACATGTGTAACCCGTCGAAAATCCATGAAAAATTTATATCAACCCTATGCATCGACAATATGAAGGATTTCAAGATGGAAGTTTCCAAGTCGCCACGCATACAAGTCGAAATCACCATATTAATCAAAATTGACAACTTAGCCATAACTGACATGATCAGATAAAAGATAGAAAGCGACAACCTTCCAACATAAATGAAAAGCATCCACTTAATGAGGCACATATAGCCTGTCAATAAAAATTAACTCCATCGTTAAATCACTCTTTATTACACCCATGTACTTTACAGTCACATGTGCTGAGCTCGTCTTCTTTAAATCCCGAAGTCGATGATTCCTCGATACTCTTCTACAAGAACTGGAAAACCAGACTTAAGAAATATCGGAAAACGTATGTGATCTTTATAATTGCATAGAAATCATGGTGCCCAAGAGGGTCCAGACAACCACTTGTTCAGTCGCAGCTAAAGTCCGTGAGTTAGAGACAACCCAAACACCATTGCAAACCCGCTTGCAACAGGTTCGAAATGCTAAGGTACAGGAGTCACATTGGCAAAGAACATGGAAAGACATTCTAATTTGGGGAAAAGATTCAAAAGGCCAATGGAGAGAAGAAGCTGTAAAATTGTGGGCTGCTATAGTTCTAAATTACATGCAAGCACCTCTGCTTGAATCATTTGGTGGACTCAAGGATATTATTGCTCAATTCATAGTTAGCAGATATCATAATGGAAAATTATATTTTGATACCCCGGTTGAGATAAATGGTGCACTTATTTACAAGATTACATGATTGTCAAATAGAGGCGAAGACGTACCCATTCGACACAGGCCAGAGTTGATTGAAGAATTTACAGAGCACCCGAATGGAAAAAATTCTCGAGGGTTAGTGATAAATAACATGAAATATGAAAATTATAAGATAGTTGCTTGAATCCTTTCGACCACTTTATCAACTTCGGGTCGTGGTTCGAATCTAAAAATTGAAATGCTAGAGGAAGTACTGAACATGGTAGTAAGTGGTAAACAATACAACTGGGAAAACTACTTAGCTGACATTATCCAGATGATATGATCCAAATGTCAAAATGATAAAGCGGCCATTCAGTACCCATCTCTAATTATCTGGATTTCCATGACACATCTCAAACCATAAGGAAATAAAGACTTTGTTCTAGAAAGACCCATGTTAATGCATAACTTCAAGTCTTTTACATTTGGGGGAAATCGGCTAGGCCCCTTAATTGTAAAAAAATGGCTGGAATTCTGGTTTCAAAACTTAAAAACTATATCCACCAGATGGAGAGTACATCAAAATGTTCGACGAAGTTTGCCTCCGTCGGCACACATCCAACTTGACCTGGATCACACCAAGGTCTGGCACCTGTAAGGTATAGGTGGCGTCGCAAGAGCTCTCAAATTTTACCCTTCCGTCGAAGAAATATTCAATGAGGTTAGAAGACAAAGTAATGCAATACTTACAATTCCTGCTAAGGCCCGAGAGGTCAGCATCCCCATAGTTGAACCTCTAACAGATCCCAAAAAAGAGGAAGAGTATGAAAGCCTCCTGTATATGCACACCTTTGTATATGAAGCTGAACCTATAGTTGCACAACAACCTCTAGCACTTACTCTTACACCACATGAAGACCCTTCAGATACAGCCGAACATTCAGATGAAAAAAGTCACTCCGACAACCCAGAATATGCTTTGACGAGTGACAACATTCAATAGGTAGCCGACGAGCTAACAGAAGCTCGACAAGCATGAAATGTACAATTGCATGGCAAGGGAAAAAGAAAAATGATCATACAGGAGCCGACCGAGGAAGACGAGGTAGAACTGTTCGACAGTGCAACACAAATTCTCGAGAATGCAACTAAAAATAAAGTATCAGTCGACGAGGAGTTTAAGAGATTTTTGGAAGCTGAGGAAGCTCGTAGCCGACCAAAAACTAAAAAGAAAGTTCAGCTTATGATTGAGGATTCTATCGACTTGACTGTAAGTTCACCCCCAATGTCTCCGACTATTGTGACGGAAGACGCTATTTTCGCTACACCTGTAAGTACTCCACTTGCACCTTTAGCATTAACTCAGTTTTCAAATGTTGTACAATCTCTTCCTCTCCCTCTTCGTCAAACATTTCAAACTGAACAAGACCTAACGTAGTTCATAACCAATCTTCCCAATATGTTCCCAAAATGGCAAGAATTAGTGATGAAGAAACCTGTCTTCATCGACAATAACCCATCAACTGATTCAACCCCTCTTGGAGATGACCCAACTAAATTATTGAACCCTCCGACTACTTCAGCACCATAAGTAATTGGTATGCATCATAGACATCTTAAGCATAATTTGGACCCCACCAGTCTCATTTCTTGCGAGGAAACTTCACATTTTATACCTTTTCCAGTGAACCCGTCGTTGCAAGCCCATTCACCTCCTCGACCTGTCGTCAATCCACTAGAACAGCCCCTAGACCTTGAAGTTCTAAATTCAGTCGAACCATTGATACCAGAAGTGTTGTCACCTGTCGCCAGACTGGAACCATTTGGCAGCTCCCTTTCCAACCCTGCTCCCCAAGTCAAAGACATAGCAGATATTAATGTGTCGTTCCCTAACCCTGTCGACGGAACCAGTACTCCATATCAAGTAATTCAAGAACAAGAAGCACCAGCTCAAGAAATCTTCAAAGCAGTAGCCAAACCAACAGCAGAAATCATTGAAGCAGCCATGGAACTAAAAGCCGAACCAGCAGCACAAATCACTGAAGTAGCCACAGAACAAGGATAAGAAGACAATCAACCAATGGCCGCAGAAGCACTCCCGACAAATACAACAGCCGTACCAAGTAGCTCAATACAAGTAGAACAAAACATTGACGAAGCACAAGTGGAAACACCAGTCTCATGCGAAGCAGCCGAGACACAAAAATCCTCCACAATCTCAACGAAAGTCCAAGAAAAAGCAGCGTCAAGACAAACGATGCCAAAATAGAGAGCTGCAACAACAACGATAGCATCTGGATCATATCCTTAGCTGGGTCGATTATCTGTACATCTCGACCAATTCGGCCCCATCTCGACATACAAGCCACAAGAAGCAACACAAACAGAGATAGACTTACTGGCTGATGCAATTAGTCGAGAGCAACGACATCGATGACTAGAAACTGAAGACCACATACACGGATTACAACAGGAGCAAAATGTATTTTTGGCTAAGTGTTAGGACTTAGCGCAAGAAGTTGTTTCTCTTCCAGCCAAATCCGACACGACTAGCACACTTGATAAAGCTCTTTAGTTATTCCGAACAATCGTGTCGAGATTGCGAGAAGAACTCATCAGGGACCGACAGGAACAAGCCACAATAACAACATCCCTAATGTCGACACAATATGAAGCATTTAATTCAGCATATGATCAGCTCAACTAGTATAATGACCAAGCAGCTACTGTCATTGATGTTCTCCGAAGCTGGTACAAACACTATGGCAATATATTCACAAAAATGCGGAACACAAGTGACTTAATTGAGAAACTTCAACAACAACGCCGAGTAGTTGACGACACCATGAGCAGAGCCATCAAAGATCAAATTTTGATAGAAAATAGAAAATTGGAGAAATTATAAAAAAGTGAAGAGCAATGTTTGAGCCAAGCCCGAAAAAACCTCTTCAAAGTGGAACAACTTCAACCACATATTAAAACACTGCTTAGAGCTGCCAATGAGAAAATTGAGCTATTTGTTCCAGACTTAATTCATCTGCATAACAAGACAACAAAGGAAAATACGATTGAGTTATCAAGTCTGACAACACTTACAATTGACATCCCAAACTCACTGCGCCATTGTGAAAAATTTCACCACCATCTATCTAACTTAGCCGAAACAATTGTTCAGGTCTGTGCACAACAAGGAGCAGTGGCCAGTTCCAATCATAAATAAACAGTACCAGCTACATCTATCAATTTTGCATAGTCATCGATCTTTGTTCAGTTATTTCACATCTCCTTCTTTCTTCGGAAAAAATAACCTATCGACTAGGTCCATCTGCCGAAAATTTGCAATGTAATTCGACAAGCTCTGTGAAGCAATTGAGATATGTCGGTAGGTTAAGTTGACAAGCTCTGTGAAGCAGTGGAGATATGTCGGTCGGTTAAGTCGAAAAGCTCTGTGGACCAGTCGGGATATGTTGTATGCTTCCTTTTTAAAGATTTTATGGCAAATCAAATTGAGTATTTAGTTAAGCTACTTGAATTGGTTATCGCAGTTTTTACTCGCGCTCTACTTTTGCTATAAAATCAATGAACTTGGATTACATACATATCTGAACATTATATGTTGATGTTGATAAAACATTGAATAGGGCTACTGTTATTTGATGAATGATATTTGCATATCTACTCGCTATATCTATTTGCAATTTGGTGCTACACTTAGTTGATACTTTATGCGTCAATGAATTATTTGCGCTTGGATTATGTTGTGCATTTTCATTAATCGAATGACATTTATTCCTTAATGTATATTTGTGTTCAATTATTTAATTCAAGTACTGTCTCTGCTTATGTTTTTCTTCCTTCTACCTTTCCTCTTCTCATAGCGGCGTTCATTTTTGTCCCTAAAGAGGCGAATGCTAGTGTTATCCACATAGAATTGTTGATATAGTTAATTCTACCCCTTGTGGTAATAAATTGTATAGCAACTTTTGCGGTTTTGGGTTTTGGAATAGTATATTAAATCATAAAGTTTGGTTAGAGATGGGGTAGTTAATTACACTAAGGCCTCCGTACTTGTGTAAAATAACCTAATTACTATGCAAGAGAACGTGTAAATGTTGTTTACATATATTGGTTGCGTTATGATAGAATAGTTGTATATAGTGACAAGACTCCCCATGATGAAAGAAAAGTTAATTTCTAAGTACTCAAACACATTAAAGATAGTTTAACATGTAATATGAATTATAAACAGAAATAATTGTACAGATATGTCGTGAAGCATTAAAATATTATAGCTCATATCCGAGTTCTTGTAGATTTGAGCAACATTATTATGTCATAATTAGTTACTTATTTTTTTAAGTTGATATTTTGAGGTACATTACAACCGTGCAAATACAAATTTCAAAAACATTGTTTACAAATAGATATTTATTCAGTGCTCTATTAAGTAATAGATGCATTGGCCATTCATTATAGTCTATTGTGCATTGTAGAGCAATGAATAAATTGATAACTTGACGTTTTAGTATTTAAATTTTGAGCAAATTTTGATGGTGTGGTGCTGGTATGTTGCTGCAAGTGAATCAAAAACATCACATTCACCTTTAGATGGGTTATGGAAGAGGAATGAATACCAAGGCTGAACTTATTGCTTTATGAGGATTGCTATGGTTTTATAAGCTTAAAGGCCTTTTTTTAGTTACAAGTGATAGGAATGTTATCATAAATTGGGCTGCTGACAACTCAAGTTTACAAGTTCTATAGTTAGACTAATGGAGCAATAGAGTTATGGACTTGAAAAATAGATTCTCTGATCTTTCTTTTACTCATATATATAGAAAGTTCAATCAGGTGGCAGATGGCCTCTCCAAAAATGCAGTTGGTGAAATGAATAACTACATTTATTATGAAGAATTGGTGGATGGTTTGGTAGTTGATAGTGGGTCCGGATCAATATTCTAGTATGTTTCTTGTTTATCTTTGGGACTGATAGGAATCAAGTTATTGTCTATCATTTTTTGATGTAAATTTTGATTGCAAGCAATTGATATTATCTCAGATATCTTAGATCCGTTGATAACAAAATTTTTAGATGACAGTATTTTAGTAAGATGTTATGTCTAGGATGGTGGATCAAGCACTTAAAAAGTATCTTTGGAACTCTTGAAAACTATATTGTAAACTTTGATTCTCATATTTTGGATGAATAACAAGTTTATAATGTTTTTTCTTTCTAAAAAAAAGTTATCACTTTTGGATTTTTCTAATAAATATGTTTCCGTAATGACAGAGTTTATTTTGTTTGTTTAATATGTATTATTTTCGTAGATGATTTTATTAAGTTAATAATGTATCCGATAAACATGGTTAACAATTTAGGAATAAAATTTAGATTTTTTTTATGGACACTTTAGGTAAAATGACATCTAAAATCTATTGGTTATTTTGATGGTGCAAAGATGGATAGATGGTGTGGTGCTGGTATGTTGCTGCAAGTGAACCAAAAACATCACATTCACCTTTAGATGGGTATTCAATTATTACTTTCAAATATTTATTTGGTGCTAGTGGTACAATCCAATATTAGAGTGCTAGGATTAAAATCAGAAAGATTTGAATACGAGTAAAGATGTGATATAGAAAAATAATAAATCAAGTGTAAAAATATATAGTTTTTTCCTTTTCAAATTTGATATTTAAGTTTTAATTAAAAATGTTTCAAATATTATTTTCCATTTTTGAATTTATAACATACATAAAGTATATTACTAAGTACGTTGAAATAAAATAACCAATTTTATATTGAGACTGAGTTTCTTTATTGAAAAAAACCAATATACCTGAATCTAAAAATCTAGAGCTCCATTAAATCCTCATTTGAATCTCGAGCATGGAAACAGATGTTTCCGCTTCAATTGCCTCCAATAAAACCGCGTCCATTCTACATTTAAAATCTTTTAAACTTCTACCAATGCGTTCTACTTTGGAATTCTGTAAAAGGCAACAAGTTTGGCTTTGATTTATTATTGGAATTCTGTGAAAGCCAACAAATCCAACGAACTGGATTACTTTTGAAGGCAGCTGGGTGGCCAAATAGTCCCAAGAGCCATTCCTACAGCATTGGTACACACCGACTTTGCTTTATTTGTGGTGGTTGAAGTTATCTCAACATCTGTCAGAGTAATTCCTGTGCAAGCAACTGTTTGGCTGCACGAAAAGTTCACAGCCACATCCCTCGATGATGTTCCGTGGATGTTTTTATATGTGACATCCTGTATTTGCACTGCAGATGGCTGCACATAAAGTCATCTACTATTGATTCCAAACTTCAAAATCAATTAAAATTACTAAAACCAAATAATAAAATAAATTATAAGGATAAAATAGAGAGAGCAATCTATGTTTATGAGAAATATATGAAGATGATAAAGTTTACATGTAGGGATTTTCTGAAACCCCTTAGTAGTAAGATTATGTGCACTTAAAACGGTATTTTGGATTTAACATTGGTGGCAACATTGATCTCAACCACACACCCACAGTCTTCAAACTGATATTTCAAAACTGATAATAATAAATTCACATAGAATAGATTTAGTTTGAAATGAACAAATTAATTTTCAGCCCCACTTAAATAAGATGTATGCAATATATATATTTCACTCTATATTTCAGTATATAAGATGTATGCAGATTATATATATATATATATATATATTGAAATGAACAAAATAATCATCAGCCCCACTTAAATAAGATGGGTGAGTTAATCACCTGAGTTTTGCATGGTGAAGGCGAATCGCAATAATATTGATCAATGATAATCGGATTCTTAACATTATTTATAATTATGTCTTCAAATTTGATATTTCTTGCATAGCCAGAACCACCCTGTATATTTAGAAAAATTTATCCTTTTAATTGAAATTAATATCAATTACGAACTGTAATGCATTACAGTGTCAGAATGCAAATTTCAAGAGTTAGTATGAAGATGAATAAAAGCAAATAAAAGAGCTGTATACATATTAAAGCAACCTGCCAAGACTTGATTCTGGCTCCATTGGATGTTTGAGTAAAAGTGATGTTTTGGACTAGGATGTTGTCAATTTTTGCCTTTTCTCCATTCTTTCCCAGGCTTCCAACGCTGCAAAACAGAAGAAGTAAATTGAGATTTTAACCCTATTGTACCTTCTGATTGGGTTTTCTGCGTAATAACATAAAAAATACTTATCTCACCTGATGCCATGCCCTGGGCCACAATGGATGTTTTTGACACCAATATTAGATGAGCCAGACGAAATGGAAATGCAATCATCCCCTGCTTTACAGTATTTATAATGATAATTAGCAGAACCTTTTACAACTACTGTGTTTGACAATTTGAACTTTTAAGAAGTAAATTTAAGTTTTACACCCATAGCAAGAGTGTTAAACAGATCTAAGCTAGATGGGTATATGCTAATTTATTAATAAGCAAATGGATATGGGAATCTGTGAATGCACAAATTAAAGCAAAGTCTTGGAATTACAGGGAATAGCCCACCTGTCTGGATGACACAGTTGCTTATTTGGGTATTTTGAACTCTCTGTATATGAATGCCATCAGTGTTTGGGCTTTCTTCAGGAGCTTGTATCTGCAGCCCGCTTATTTGGATCCCAGAAGAGTCCACAACTACGAGATGCATTTGTGGGCTATTGACAAATTTTAAATTTTTTATCGAAACATTGGAACATCCAGTAATGGACATGACCTATAATAACAACCCAAAACCCAAACCCAATCCATGAGCATAGTCTCTTCCAAATTAAAAAAAAATAACATGAAAAACTGTTTATAAGATTGCGTCTTTCTTCAAGCAAATAAACATGGTGATCAAGTTCAGTCTGCAGGCTGGAAACAAACCGTCGGAGATGCTTCCACGCAGTCCTGCACACATGAACATATGTGGTAATTAATATACATTCAAGCAACTAATCTATACTCTTGTGTTACATTCAAGCAACTAGAATATAAGAGCGGCGTATGGGAGGAGATTTTGACGGGATTTTCAATGGCCGGTGATGTATGGCAGGAGATTCTTCCAGCGCACCCAACTCTTTGATGCCACATGTAAACAACGGTGACAGAAAAGCGAGCTGACACAGAACAGTGAAAATAAACCCTTACGTGTTGTTTGTTCAATTTGCAGGATTTAGACCACCAATTCTGGCCTTGACCATCTATGACACCATCACCTTCTATTGTTAGCTATTCCAAGCCATTGACGCATTTCATTGCTATTCCAAGCAGATCGTTCCTTGGGTGCAACTATTGTTCCTGTAATCTGCAAGTTCACGAAGTTAGCAACCAGTTTAACATGGAATTCTCATGATACTCTGCGTCGATTATCTTAAAAATCATACAACTCGACATCCAAGTTTCTTACTTCGACTGAAATATGATGCTTGCAAGGACCAAGAAACGTCACTGGCCTCACTAGAAATTTCTTCCCCGTTGGTACTTGTAACACTGCACTGGAAGATGCCCTGCATGCTGCTTCCCACGCTTCTTTGAATGCCTAAATAACAACAAAGAATAAACAATAAGCAGTTATTATAATAATAATATTTTATTACTTATTTACTGTACTAGTATAGTCACTTCATTTGTGTCGGATGAATATCCATAAATCACAAGTTAAGTGTCACAAATAAATAATAAGTTAGTTATTTGTTACTTATTATTTGCGAGGAAGCTTCTTATAGTAATTATATATATATTATAATTATTAATTTTAAATTTTGAAGAATTGTCGGTAAAATCATACACTTCTGATACTTGTATCAGAAGTATGTAGATGTTAAAAGTAAAAGACAATTACTAATTAAAAAAATGTAGAATGGATCACAGCGTTAAAGGTGATTTTTAGCTAATTGCATCCAGCCAAAAATGATTTTAGCTAATATGAATCCTACTAATAGGTGCAGGGGTGACTGGGGCGGTCAACTGTGGCCGGATAAAACCCCAAACCAACATCCAATGGTGCCTTCGCCTTGCATAGGTGCGCCAACTACTCTACCACTGTGAAAAAAAAGTATCAAAAGAATATTCACCAGACTATCATCGTTTAAACCGGCTGCAAATGCACCGTAGTCCATGACATTGAAGACTTGAGAAGCGCTTGAAGAACCTTTTCTCTGCAGCTGTCGAGGAGTAGCCCAACTTGAATCCACCATTAACAACGCCATAATAGCAAAAACTAGAGCGAATGTATTCTGCATTCAAGTTATTTGTTAAATGCAACTCGTAATATTTTCACGTACACAGAATTAAAACAACAAGACCATAATATTTACCAACGACTTAATGCCCATCGCGAAAGTTCGGAGGTCGAATGTTCCTTGCAGTCGATCGATAGGTGCTCGAATCTTGTTTCATGGCATGGGGAAGTGAAGGATTTTATAGTGTGTAGGAATTTGATGAATTTTTTTCAATTAAAAAAAGAATATATATTCATATTAAATCAAAGTTACATCATATCAACATATATACAACATATATACGAAGATACATAAACATACATAAGAAGAGTATTCGGTCTTCTATCCATACTCATATTTATCGACATTATATTATTACTTAATAGTTAATCATATATTATATATAGACCAGGTGTGATTTTTCCATTAAAATTATAAAAAAGTCTGTTATATGTGTGATTTTTCATCTATTTTTTCATTTAAAAATAGAAAAACCAGAAAATCAATGATTTTTCTATGCCATTTTTCAATAAATATATACAAATTTCAATGTTAATTAGAGAAAAGGTGTGATTGTTAAACTAAAGAATTTAAAGAGAAAGTTTGAATTTAGATGGTTGTTTGGATGAGCATAGGCGGGAGGCTCTATGATGCTCATATCAACACCCTATTACTACCAAAAGGTAAGATTTGAATATTGAGTCGTTCTCTTTTTTAAAACAGTATTTAATAGATATATTTAAGAATTGGAATATAATGAATTATTTTGATTTGAAAACTTGGATTTAATAGTTTTCTTCAAAAAGACGTTTTGTGAAGAGTACTGTAAAAATCCAAAGCATTGAAAAAACATTAATTTGACAAGAATGAAAGTCAAATTCCAACATTGGTAGAAACCATTTACACATTATCCTACTTTGCTCTTTCTGCTTTGTACCCAAATCTTCATGGACTCCGTTTGACCCGCTTTATCTTTTCCAAACGCACTGGGGCGATCAGAATTGACTTAACTGTGAGTGGACATTGTGGAAACTGGTGCTCCTGTAACATATTCAGAATCCAGAGGACCAGTAATAGTTTGATGGTTATTTATTTTCCGAAGACTTAAAATTCCACGCCGACTGGTATTACTGGCGAGTTAGCTGACCTTTTTACCTTTCGACTATTGAATAGAATAACGAAGACCAACATAATACAATGATGATATCCCCAGAATCGAAGGAATCCCCAGCATTATTCCAGGTTGCTGAACAAAAATCCAGCTTTTCTAATGAAAAATATTGACTTGTGCATGTGGATTGCTTGAGGTATTTTACAACTTTCTCATTCTGCATAATCATTTTGAATTGTTGGGAAAGACTGGGATGAGAAAATGTGATTCTCTTTGAGTAATAGGAGACGACGCATTACTTATTTGGCAAACGGGCGTAGATTGCGCTGGTTCTTCTTCAGAAGTATTCGTGGAAGGATGCCTGGTAGTTAATCTTCATGTATGGGTCATAAGTCGTTTCTTCCCAAGTCTTTGTGCAATGGTGTACCTGGTTCTTATCTTGGTGGCTTACATGTGAAAATGAAATGGGATGCTTTGGCTTTCTTGCTGTTGAAATATTGTTCATGTTGTCATAAAATGTTTTTTTTTAATCTTTGTTTGGCATTACATATACGTTTATCATTGATGGCTTCATGAGATATGTTTCAACGATGAGTCACAAAGATTCTTCTCTAGTGGATCCATTCACAAAGGATTTGAGAAAATCGATGTGGTTTATGCCTTATAGTAATTTTGACTTTGTGGGTTGTTTGTGGGATAAGAGATTATTTGGATAGCGCTTTGATTATATATATATATATTTGAAGAAATATATGTTTTACTATTTATAATTAGTACAGCTACTAGACTGTGAATATTTATAGGTTACAAGTTAAGTGTCATGAATAAGTTATGTGCTACTTGTTCTTCATGCTTAGTTGTAATCACATTTTTTAGTTAAATGGATTGTCTCTCATTAGTGTTACCCATGCATGAGCTACTTGCTATCCATGCATGAGCTAGTTATCCATGCATCAACTACCATGCATGAGCTACTAGTTAAATAATATACTATTATTAAATTAAAGTTATATTTTTAATAAATGGGCTGGTGCAAGGTATACGCTTTAGTTGCAATGGCATGTTGGGTGGAAACAAATATGTAGAGCCGTAGGCAACAAAGGATCTTGTGCAGGGCTATTTTTCCAAAATTTTAAAAGTTAGTTTTATATTTTTTTAAAATTAAGAAAGTTAGTGAAGCCCTAAAATGACATGGTTGAGAGTTGGTCCAGGTCCACCCTATCATGGTCTTAACATAATCAATCAATTTTTTTTTAGTTCTTTTCTCTTTTCAAAATAGGTAAGCCACTCAAAAGTTATAGCGGGAATAAACGACCTATGTTTTATAAAAAATTTGACATGAGTGCAATTAAAATTGAATTAAAAATAGAAAGTAATAATAGATTTATTCGAATCTGCACACATAGCTCGGCAAGTGTGCAGTTTCATCAGTAGTGCACAAGTGGAGCATATGCAGAACGAAGGGTGGAAAACATGAAGTTACAGAAATTGGTGTGTTCTTCTATAACCTAGTCCGAGACTCAAAGTTTGGAAATCCGAACCTAGTAGCAAACCTGCAGGGGCGCCAAAAAAAATGATTTAAACACGCGTATGCACAAATGCACGCACCCGTACTTGCACGCACGCGTTCTTTGACACCCTCATTTCTTTCTTGTTCTTCTCCCTAACCCCCCCTCCCTCTCTATAACCCCACCCCCCTTCTCTCTTCCTATCCACCCAATCCCCCCCTCTCTTTCACTCTTCCCAATCCCTCATCCCTCCCTCACCCCCTCTCTCTTTAACCACAAGGGTTAGGAGATTTAGTCATCCGTTTCCATGAATAACACCTAAAGCCATGACATAGGATTTCCTGAGGCTAGCCTTGATTCCAAGTATGAATATGGGTGTGTCCATTCTAATGTCTTGGATTCTAAGTATGGTTGTTTGGGCCCTATACATGGTTGAGGGATAGAACCTTGGATTTTATCCATAAAATAAGAATGTAATCATCCAACTTCAAGAACAATGCCTTAGTCCACTACACTTGAACTCTCAAACATATCCTTCGCTATGAGTAGCGATACTAATGATATTAGAAATGTATGATCACCAAGTATAGGTCTAAGGGTCGTAGACATGGTTGAGGGAGAAAATTCAGGCCTTATGCGCTAATGAATATGATAGAAATCTAGGCTCAGGTCGATACCTCAAACCTAAAAATTTACCTCCCAAGGGGATATAGGCACCATTATGAGTTTCGGAGTAGAAAGTATGAGTCATGGGGCCCTCAAGAAGGTGATGGGAGGAAACCTAGGCATTCATCCCTAAAGGATAATTTTGCACATCCAGATCTAAAAACAATGCCATGAACCTACATACACGACCTCCCAAGAGAAATCTTCACCTTTGAGTTAGCATATTAGCACCATTAGTTTTTTTGGTGAACTAGGCAATGATCTCAAGGTTTGGATCAGGGTTAATCAATGAAACTCAATTATTAGGCCCAAAAAGTAGTTCCTAGGGCTCAAAATCCATCAACAAGGCCTCAAAACCACCACACATGAGTTATTGATGGAATCTTTGTCTTTCAGTGGAAATACGGGGACCATTAGAAGGTGTTTTAGCACCAAGGATGGGTCATGGCACCATGGAAATTATTAAGGGAGGAAAGCCAACCCCTGTGACTTAAATTATGCTCTTAGGCATCAAACTCGAAGAATAATTCCTTAGGCTACCACCAATGGTTTCTTGAGAGTATCATCTACCTCTAAGTTGGGATATGGGAAACATAGGAAGGTTTTGAGCACTTGGTATAGGCTATGGTGCCTTGACAATGGATAGTGGATGAAACTTGGGCCTTATGCCCTAAAGGTGGCTTCTAGGGGTCAAGGGACAGGCACAAGGCCTTAAAGCACCAAACAATACCGTTCTATGGAATCTATGGCCCCTGAGAAGGGATATGGGCTATATAAGAAGGTTTTTAGTAAGTTAGGATTGTGTCATGGCAGCATAAACATGGTAGGGGGTAGGAACATAGGCCTCAGTAGGCCCTAAAAGAAGCTTCCATTCATATGGGACTGAGAATGTCACCAGGAACCACCACACACCGTCTCTTGAATGTATGCTTGAACTTTGAGGGTGGATATAGGTACCATTATTGGTTGGTGAGCACTAGGGATAAGTGCCTGGGTGTTAGCCATATTGGTTGGTGAAGGAAGCTCAGGCATTGGGCTCTTAAAAAGACTACTATAGGGATCATGGTCTTGGAATGATGCATTGAACCACCATAGATGAATTCTTGAGGGTATTTATGGCCTTCAAATGGGGATATGGGAAGCATTCAAAATTTTTGTGCACTAGGTATGCATGGTACTTGGGTTTTAAACACGGACAAGTGAGTAAAATTGGGCCTTAGGTCCCAAATGAAGTAAACATACATCTAAATCCATGAATGGCACATTGATCCATCATAGAGGACCTTTCTAGGGTATCCATCGACTTGAAGTGGGTATATTGGTGCCACTGGGAGGTTTTCAATACCTAGTATCCAGGTGTTCAAGCCTTTGGTGGGATCCATGGCCTCTAAGAAGGGGTATGGTCTCCATTAGAAGGTTTTTAGTACTAAGATTGGGTCATGGCAGCATAAACATGCTAGTGGGTAGGAACATAGGCCTTAGTAGGCCCTAAAAGAAGCTTCCAGGCATCTAGGACTATGGATGTCACCGGGAACAACCACACACCATATATTGAGTGTATCCTTGACCTTTGAGGGTGGATATGGGTACCATTATCAGTTTGTGAGCACCATGGATGGGTTCCTGGGTGTTAACCATGGTTGGTGAAGGAATCTTGGGCATTAGGCTCTTATAAAGACCACTATAGGGCTCATGGTATTGTACTGATGCCTTGATCCACCATAAATGACTTCTTGAGGATATTTACGACCTTCAAATGGGGATATCATGGGAAAAATTCAGCGTTTTTTTGCACTAGATATGCATGGTACTGGGGATTTAAACACGATCAAAGGAGTAAACTTGGGCCTTAGGTCCCAAAGGAAGTAAAGCTACATCTAAATCCATGAAAAACACATTCATCCATCACAGAGGACCTCCCTAGGGTATCCATGGACTTGAAGTGGGTATATTGGTGCCACTAGGAGGTTCTCAATACCCAATATCTAGGTGTTCGAGCCTTTGGTGGGATATATGGCCTTTGAGAGGGGGTATGGGCTCCATTAGAAGGTTCTTCGTACTAGGATTGGGTCGACATGACATCATATACATGGCAGGGGGTAGGAACATAGGCCTTAGTAGGCCCTGGAAGAAGCTTCCATGGCTATAATTTTAAGAAATGCATGTGTATGGTGCATAAACATAAAATTCACCAAAATTGACAACTAAATTCACACACTCTCTCAAACCAGTCTATTTTCTCTCATTTGTAGCCAATTTTCTCACCATGGAGCATTACATACATCTCATTCAACCATCATATCCATGAAACTCTCTTATCCTATCCAACACAACATAAGGAAAGACTTCCCTTTCTTTGCTCAACAATCCCTTAGAGAACCATTCCTTCCTAGACCTGTTTAGGGTGTGCAGAAAGAGGAAAACATATTGGATGCTTTCAAGAATTGATTTTTAAAATAACATCTTAGCTTTTCAATCATTCAAAGAGAATCAAATGTATAGTGGGTAAAGGTTCCAAACTTTCCCAACCTCTATGCTCACCTACATCCATCATTCTTCACTCTAATATCTACAATTTTTTCCTTTGTAGTGATGGTTCTAGTTAATTTCTCAATTTGGTAAGTGTTGGTAATGAGAGAACAACATGAAATATGTAGTGTACGAAATTTTTCCTGAAGAGTGAGTGATAGAGTCAAATGGAAAAAATGAGAGGATTCGTGAAAATATAACTGACTCTGCTTCACCACTACTTATGCCAATAGAACGAAGGAATCTTACAATCTTCTTATGGAATATATTAAGCCTATGGATCCATAAATACATGAAAATACTTGCTCGACAACCTCTCACCTGCATTCAATGATTGATTTAATAATTCGAATGAGTTAAATGGATTATTTAAGGAACATGGTAGAAACTAGTTGAGTTATAAGGCTAATGCATGGCACTAGAGGATTTACTTTCCTATAGGTCCCATTTCCTCTCCAGCAAAATGTTTACATAGCTTTTCCCCATGACAATCCAATCACATTTCCCATACATTCTTATTTACATCATACATGCCTAGTCATACATTAGATGATCCTTGGCCTTGATCATTTATTACATTCTTGGATATATAGAGGTCTGGTCATAACTCCTCAATATGTATCACATGATGCATATGCCAATACAAAACCAAATCTTAATGAGACATTCATATGACACCATTATATGTGGGACACAACTCTAACACTGACCTATAGGAATGGAAAATGTAGAGTTACGATTCCACAATAAGATGATGATAGTTGTACTTCTCATTAAAACAAGATTAAGAATAGTGATCCTTGCAAAAAAAAAGGAACTCTTTTAGTTTTCTCCACTACGATTTAAGCAACAAGAATCGCATGTGATACATGTGGAATAAGTATAAGAAATGTGGGAGAACAAAGTTGAATTCAATCACTAACATGTATACACATTATGCTTTATTCATAATAACACCAATCTTGTGAACATTGTCTCTTTTGTAGCCATGGACTTTGCATAAACAATATTTTATTCTAAATAAAACATATATTTAAAGACTAAATTATCATTATTGAAAACAACTATTCTTTTAATTTCAAAATATTTCAAATTTCAAATTTTAGTTATAGAGTATATAAAAATATTAAATACTTTATTTTCTTAACCCTATTATTATTAAAAAAAAGTATTTATTTATAGAAAATTAAAGAATATTTATAAACATCACATTAAATATCTATTCATTGTTTCCTATCCAAATCTCATATAGTAAAATCATTGTTATAACCTTTACTTGTATAGACTTTATAAGAATTTAATAGTGTTAACCCCAAACACCTTAACCCTTAAATCCTAGTTACCCGCAAACACCTAAACCCCCTAACCCACAAGCCTTATATCCCAAAACCATAAGCACCTAAGCACATAAGCACTTGGGGATTATGGTTTAGTTGAGGGATTTAAGGCCTTTAGAGGGGAGGGGCTCTAGGAATCAACAAACAAATAGGGATTTATTGGTAAATAAATGCACTAAAGGCTACCCACCAAACAAAGCAACATTATGCACTGGCGCACATGCATTAGTAGCGTGTGCGTGCCCCTGGCGCGCGCGTGCTCCTTCCGTGTGCGCGCCCTTGCTGAACATGACAATTTCCAAATGACCCACTCTCTTCTCCAACACTTTTTTTCACTCTTTTCACACACAACTTGACAACCTTTTTCATTTTGGATTGAATTCACACACCTCTTGGAGTTTATTTGGCAATTTGGATTGAATACACACACCGATTGGACTCTATTTGGCTCTTTCGATTGAATTCTCATGCTGCTTGGACACACTTGAATTCTGCTTACATCTAGTGGATACATCAAAAGACCGTTCTACATTGCAAGCAAAGAGAAATCCTTGAGGTATGGTGACATTTTTTTCCTTATGAATTGTATTTTAGTCTTCATTCACTTTGTTTGAATTGTATTTTTTCCTCATCAATTGTATCATAAATGTATTTTAGTCTTCTTAATCTTCATCATAGACAATAAAATACATCTTACTAAAAAAAAACTACAACATGCACCAAACAATGTTTTCAAACTTTCATAAAGATAACCAAAAAAACTTACTTGCATCACCACCAATAACCTTTCATAATCATATAACTCCATCCAGTACACAAACATTTGCTGAATTCCTCATGATTTCATTACAACAACTCACACAAACACCAAAATGATCAAATTCTTAATCTTTAGGGGCGATTTTCCCTCATCTATAACATGAAAATGAAGTCAGTAGGAGCTTCTACTTTTATAGGAAATGTGCTCCTACTAACACCCCATACCACCATCCAATACCATCTACTAACCCAAACTATTGTCAGAAAACCATGTTGCAAGTGCCAAGCTACCAAAATGAGGCTCATTGTTGATTGTTTCAAGATGATAAGAAAACATTTCAAAAGGAGGTCCTAGAGGTGATGTTGTTGTTATTTCTAGGGCATTCTCAATAGCTTTTAAATATGCTAATATACCCCAAGTTATAGGTATATTCATATCTTCATATAGTGATATGGATCTAGTTTATCTCATTGTTTTCTATTATTTAGAAACTTGTTGTTTACACTTATTTTCAACAAGTTTTTCTATGTATACAAGTAACACAAGCTCTATGTATGTACATATTAATGGGATGTTTAGTACTCAATTTGGAAAGTTATTTTGTGTCCAATAACGATATTAGAGACCAATATAAAGTAAAGTTTATTATCTCCAAGAACAAGGAAATGACTTAAATAGATTATGGAATTCTTAAATGAAGTAACCAACCATTACACTCATTGTTGGAAGGGTGGTATTTCCAAAAGAGTTCAACAATATATTCTAACCCAACATATCACAAGAATTTGGAGCAAACAACATGGGTTCTCTAGGAAAACAACCCTCTATACTATGTGAAGGAGAGAACCACCAAAATCACACATGGTAGGGTTAAATCAACTTCAAATTACAATACCACAACACGACCACTCACATTGAAGGAAATTTTGACTATGTGGCTAAGAGTGCATGCCCTAATGAATTAGGTAAGTTTGGGGACCCAAGGGAGGATCCTGAACTAACTAATAGCTCAATATCACTTAAGGCCCAATTGGCATCCTAATTAGCAAGAGAGGTATCCAAGTGGGTTGGCCTAAGATGTAAGTTTTAAACATGTGTAGAGAAGCAAACCATACAAATTATTTTAAAGCAAAATAGAGATTACACCACAACATTCATACATAAAACACACATATTTACCCTAGAAACCTTTAACCAGGAAAACCAACAAAACTTAGAGCCGCACCTCTCACTTTTCTCATTATGGTTATTAACCACTCACAATACAATATGTAGGTATTTTATAGTAGAGGGAGGGTGCCGACACCCCCCCCTGTGACCCCCCCTGAGCCAGCTCCCAACACATACGCCAAAGCACTAGATGGTCATGGATCGTTAGAAGCTGTCGTCAGACACAATGGCCACACAAACATGTAGAGAATATAGTACATACCCAAGAAAAACATCTGTTATAGGTAAACATGTGGCCAATGAAAGAAAAATGTGAAATGAGGACCCTGCGATGGTAATAGACATAAAATGGGAAACCAAAACCACACATTTAGACAAAAGTGAGGTTGCACTCAAAACAAGGGAATTCACCACACTGCAAGCCTATGTCACTAAGATGGATAGGATGACCTTGGTGCCAACCTAGGTTGGGTTGTGCATTGCTGAAACATTATTAAATCCCGCATTAATATTTGATTGAATAAGTGTATGATCGATACCATATTAATTTTCCATAAAATAATAATGTCCATATTAATATACAATGTGCGTGAAATCACATGTATAACTTATCAACAATACTATAAAGAAACCAAACGTATTTTCTAATATGAAAGATAACACATAAAGGAAATACATCTCAATAAATCCCTCATTACATAAGGCTAATGGCATCCTTGACATCACTATCTTAAAATAAATAGTGACGTAGTTGTATATTAAAATAAATAGGAACTAAAGCCACACAAGAGATAGCCATGCAATGAGTTTCAACAAGTTTTTCTAGCTATACTAGTAACACAAGCTCTATGCATGTACACACTAATGGGATGTTGAGAGCAAAAAAGATCTTTGTTGCACCATTTCGATCATTTTTTGTAATAGTTGCAATGGCCTCATTCCACCTTCATTCTTGCTGCCATATTAGTGTGAGAACTATAAATCTAGCTAAACCAGCTTACCTATCTTAGCTATCAATAACATATCAACATAAATAATAACAGAAAGAGAACAAGGAAAATAATACACTAGATATATGTGGTTCACCCAATTGGGCTACGTCTATGGGAAGGTTGTCTTCTATTATCTCCAGAAATCTCCTTCAAGCTTACAAGAGAGAAACTACAAATAACCCCAATACAATGTAGCAGAGAGCTTATGAGCACAATACAATGTGTTGTAATAGTATGATCAGTTGTTGTGATGTGACTCCCTTGACCATATTATATACGAAGATATGTGGAGTAATTACTCTCACATATTGCATGTGGGATAATATAATTCTCCATAATAACATCTATTTATATAATAAATAAGAGAACACTTTACCATAATGAATATGGGATATACTGTATTACTCTTTTACATAAGATTATGGATACATTCCGACATAATAAAAAGACATTATTACCTTCCAAGGAATATAATTAATATATTCCAACACTTCCCCTTAATAATGGCTGAGAGAAAATCCCTCATTGACACTAAGGAAGGAAGGAGTCATTACTGCTCCCCCTTGATGACAACTTCCCTCATCCCAAGTAAAGAACGAAGATGCACATACTTCGTTTCTGTTAAGGATTTGGTGAAGATATCGGCTTCCTGCTGCTCGGTAGGACAATACTCAAGAGAAAGAATACCATCTGTGACAAGACCTCGAATGTAATGAGCATCAAGGTCGAGATGCTTTGTCTAGGAGTGATATACCGGATTATAAGCAAGCTGAATTGCACCTTGATTATCACATTTCAACATAGTGGATGATTTCAGAACCAGACCAATCTCAGTGAGAACATGCCGTAACCAAACTGCTTCTTTGGCTGCTATATTCTCTTCTTCCTCCGAAGATAAAGAAAGAGTCTTGACCTTCTTGCTGGACCAAGAAATCGGACCTGAACCAAGTTGAAATATATAACCAACGGTTGACCGTCGATCAGAACTGTCACCTTCCCACTCAGAATCTGTATATCCAGAAAGTGAAACTGTAGCACTGCTCGAATAAAAACATCATAGTACAATGTCCCCTGTAAATATCTCAGAATTCTCTTGGCTTCCTGCCAATGACTTTCATGAGGTTGCTGCATGAACTGAGAAACCATATTGATGGAAAAAGAGAGATCTGGTCTGCTATGAGTTAAATATATCAAACTTCCCACGAGTTTACGATAAAGAGTAGCATCAACAAGAGGAGCAGTACACTCAACAATTAACTTTACACTGGATTGAAAAGGCGTAGGAGCAGGTTTACAATCACTCATATGGAAACGAACCAATAATTCTGTAGCATACTTCGGCTGAGAGAGAAAAATACCATCTGCCAAATGCCATATTTGAAGACCCAAGAAATACTGCAATATACCGAGATCAGTCATTTCAAACTGCTTTTGAAGATCACTTTTCATACTTTGAATTAAAATAAGTTGGCTTCTAGTGATAATAAGATCATCCGCATATAACACAATAATGAAGATATTATCACCAAATTTCTTAACATACAAATATGGATCAGATATACAACGCTTAAAACCATTATTCAAGAAATATGTATCAATTTTTTCATACCAAGCCCTAGGTGCTTGTTTGAGACCATATAAAGACTTGTGTAATTTGCATACAAAACTTGATGATTCAACATTAATAAAACCATGAGATTGTTGCATATAAATGTCTTCATTAAGATTACCATTTAAAAAAGCACATTTAACATCCATTTGATGTATTTCCCATTTATAAGATGCAACAAGAGATAAGATGGTTATTATTGTATTAATTTTAGCAACATGAGCAAACGTTTCATTATAATCAATACCTTCAAGTTGATTAAAACCTTTTGCAACTAATCTAGCTTTATATTTTTCAATATGTCCTTCTGCAATAAACTTAGTTTTATAAATCCATTTACAACTAACTAAATTCTTTCCCAAAGAAAGAGGAACAAGAGACCAAGTCTTGTTCTTCATAACAAAATCATATTCAGTAGACATAGCTTGTTCCCAATGAGGTTTACCCTTAGCTCGAGCATAATAAGTAGGATCGTATGTGGCCAAAAATTTGGTCAGAAGAAAAAAGTTAGATCTAGTTCTACAAGTATCAGAAGGGTTACCGATCTCACTACCTGCAGATTCAATAGTTTTCCCGGCCCAAACAAGAAGGTTAGAAGGAACCTAAGTCACTTCAGGAGCTTCGAGAATTTCATGGGGAACACTTGAAGAAGAGGGTGAACTAAGATAAAAAACATGCACAATACTGGAAGGAGCAACAGATGTAGGAGTAACAAGAGACAATGGAATATTCAGGGTAACATGAGGTTCTACTGACTCAGGTGGTGGAGAGAATTCAGTAAATTGAACATCTCTTCAGATTATGACACTCTGATTAGAAGGATCAAATAACCTATAAGCCTTGGAATCCTCAGCATAACCAATGAATATACACTTGTGAGACTTGGGTTCTAGATTTTTTCGTTTTTCATCAGGAATATGGGCCCAACATTCACAACCAAACACCTTAAAGTTACTAATATCTGGTTTTCTACCATTCCATTTTCCTCAGGGGTAACATGCTTAACATCCTTTATAGGAACTCTATTTAAAATAAAGTTAGCACAACTTATGGCTTCAACCCAAAATTTCTTGTGTAATCCTTTAGAATAAAGCATACATCTAGCCATTTCAACTAAAGTTCTGTTTTTCCTTTCGGCAACACCATTTTGTTGAGGTTTGTAATGAGCAGTCTTTTGATGTTGAATTCCATGTGTAGATAAAAATAATTCAAATTCTTTCTTAACAAATTCCCACCATTATCAGTTCTCAAAGTCTTAATTCTTTTACCCGACTCATTCTCAACTAAGGATTTAAATATTTGAAACTTAGAAAAAGTGTCAATTTTATTTTTCAAAAAATAAACCCATGATTTTCTATTAAAGTCATCAATAAAAGTAAGAAAATAGACTACATGAGATATAGAAGGAACTTCAAGAGGACCACAAATGATACTATAAATTAATTGCAAAGATTCTTTAGCACACCAAGCTTTACCTTATCAATAATTTCTCTACGATGTTTACCAAGTACACAACCTTCACAAACACCGTTAGTAGACGAAATATTAGGCAAGCTATGTACCATTTTAGTTAGCATATGCATTTTACCATAATTCAAATGATCCAATATTTCATGCCATAATTTAATTAGTTCATCAGCATGAGCAACATAGGAATAAAAAGGTTGTCTTTTCGTTGAATTAAAACCAACAAATTTATATAAACCAACAGTATGATCAACAGGACCAGGAGAAACTAGTTTGAAATTATGATTGATATCTTTAAGAACATATTTATTAGGCCAAGCTTCAAATTTATATCCTTTTTGACATGCATGATAAATAGAAAGCAAGTTGATGGGCATGTGTTCAACATGAAAAACATCTTCCAATTGACCATTAGAAACATTAGCATTACCAAAACCAATTACGAAAAGTTGTTTACCATCACCTATAGATACTTTATGAGATGCGTGTTTATTATTGTCATAAGATGTAAATAAAGAAACATTACCAGTCATATGTTTAGAAGCACCAGAATCCATTATCCATTCCACATTAGAAGAAGAACTACTAGACGAAACAACAGATGCACATAAAGCTACTTGTGATTCATCAGAACCTTTCTTTTTAGCCTTAGACATTAAACGTTTCGCTTTAAAGCAATTCTTTTCAGGATGGTTAGTTTTACCACAATTCTTACAAGGATCATACATATTCTTCTTCTTACTATTTTCATGATGTGCATTAGAAGCATGACCAAATTTATTAGTATGATTTGAAGTGTGTGAGCTAGAAACCTTAACATTATTAAATTTTTTCTTAGGATTCTTATTATGTGCCATAAGAGCCTTATTAGTTGAGACTTGTCTTGAAACAATCAACCTTTCTTGCTCATTTATCAACCCTTTACAAAAAACATCAAAAGTAGGTTTTGTGGTATTTTGAGACAATTCAAGAGCCATATTCTTAGTTTGGTTGAACATGTCAAAACAAGATGACAATTTTTGTTCTACAAGAATTATAAGAGCAATGTCTGTCTTCTTGTAATCTTTACCACAATTATTTAATTTTTAATTTAAAGTTTTCACTTTAGCAAGATATAATTCTACTCTTTCAAAGTTAGTAGGATCTATCTCAAGGATTTTATTTTCAAGGTAATAAGTAGAAACATTATCAGATTTATCAAATAAAGAAGTAAGAATTTTCTATACCTCAACCTGGATGTCTTCTGCCTTAATACTTACTTGAAGACTATCTGAAACTGTTTGACCAATGAGCCCTCTTGCTTGATCAAATTTATCTTCCCATATAGCCTCATCTTTAGCATCAACAGTTTTTGGTGTTCACCATTAATAATCCTCCATAGATTCTTACTCCTGAAAACATCAATCATTTTTCTTTTCCATGCAAGATAGTTAGGACCAACAAGTTCATGAACAAAAGCTACTTCTGAAGTCATAATGATAGAAATATTGACAAGAAACCCAAATGCTAGAAATGACAAGAGAAAAAAGTGGATAACAGAAACCTGATACAATTTACCGTGCGGATCTGAAGAAACACAGTAAAGAACAGATCAACTTTACTTACGACCTCTTAAAAAATGTCAAGGAAAGTCACTCGCAGGTTTGCCACAGTGAACTCATGAATACTCGCGGGTCTTTGTACGACAAGGTTCCGGTTAGATCTGAAACTCGCAGGTTTCTGCACAGTGAAGTCGCGATTATGTCGAATCACTCACGAGTCTCTGCATAGTAGGGTTGTAGGTATATTGAAGTAAACACGAGTTCACAATAGAGCAGGTGCGAGTATGCCGTAGCACACGCAGGTCTGTACACTGGAAGTCGTGATTTTGCAGTATACTCGTGGGTTCACAGTAAGGCAAGTCGTGGTTACACACGCTGTCTGTGAAGGAAAAGTCATGAATGTCCAGTTTTATGCCAAAAACAGTGCCGATTAAGCTACTGAGGGAAACCTACACAAAGTCTACCAAACTTGGACGAAAACAACATATCTGAAAACCAGAAGAAAAACAATCAAGAACCCGTTGAAAAATTTCTGCAAAAAACTACACAACAAAGTTAGGGTTATAAAAAAATTGCAGAAACATGCCCAGATTTGAAGATAAGCCTAATGGCTACCAGATAGAAAGAAAATATACAAGAATAAACAATTCCCATATGATAATAGTTATTGATTGAAAGCTATAGAAGGTGCTAGATCATAACAACTAGCTCTGATACCATATCAGAACTATAGATCTAGCTAAACTAGCTTACCGATCTTAGCTATCAATAACATATCAACATAAATAAGAACAGAAAGAGAAAAAAGAAAAGAGTACACCAGATATACGTGGTTCATGCAATTGGGCCACGCCCACGGGAAGGTTGTCTTCTATTATTTCCAGAAATCTCCTTCAATCTTACAAGAGAGCAACTACAAATAACCCCAATACAATATAACAGAGAGCTTGTGAGCACAATACAATGTGTTGTAATAGTATGATCGGTTGTTGTAATGTGACTCCCTTGACCCTATTATATACCAAGAGATGTGGAGGAATTACTCTCACATATTGCATGTGGGATAATATAATTATCCATAATAACATCTCTTTATATCACAAATAAGAGAATACTTTACCATAATGAATATGCAATATAATGTATTAGTCTTTTACATAAGATTGTGGATAAATTCCGACATAATACAGAGACATCATTACCTTCCAAGGAATATAATTAATATATTCCAACAATTAGTTTGCTCTATATGTCCAATGTCAAGAAAACAAACATACTTCCATGACCATAATTTGCATTGTACACTTAGGAAGATAACACAGATAGGTTTGCACAATACCCAATCAATTGCTACAACGAGTTTTAAAAATCTTGCACATTATACAAGTCACATTACCATTCAATGTATAAATCTTGTCTAAATATTGTGTCCCTTCTATCTTATTTGTGGTAAAAGTTTGTTTTCCTCACTTCGTAATTGAAAAATAATATATTATTTGTTATTTATTTTTTAGGGGTGATTCGTGTTTTTTTACAGAACATATTGATGATGGAAAACATACGTAATAATAAAAGAAAGTCTAGAAGGAAGGAGCTGCTCCCTGAAAAGGCCCATGAGATAAGAGAAAAGGCCAGGTTGTCCATTGAAAAATGTAGAAATCAAAATGTTAATGCCTTAGATCCTAGCACAATGCATGCCACGATGACCTCGGGTTCATCAGGAGAAGTGAAATGGATGCGGGGAATGGAGCCCACTCAAAATCCAACATCAAGTGATCATCCAATGAATAATCCATCAACAAGCAATGATGAAGTGGCTCAATTCAATCAAATATTGATTGATGTTTAGTATGCAGGGATGGATGTTGAATGAGTTGTTAATTGACAACCTCCCCAAGAAGAGCACACACATGTCGAACAAACTCCCTTTTAGGACCAAATTGTGAACGAAGTGCCACAACAAACTGATGATGAGACTTGTACTTCTTGTCCAACTCCCTTGCCTCGACTATCAAGTGGACGACGAAGAACTCCTAGAATTATTCATGTGGATGTGTCCCAAATCTATCAGAATTGACGGCTTCATGATTGGAGTCATGGTTTCGGTTCGATGGCCATTTTTCCTAGCACCCTATGGCCATTCAGGGATGCATAGAGAATTAAAACCACAAACACAAGACCATAGTATGTTGTAGTCATAAATAATTATTGACGGCTTGATGTCCATCGCAAAAGTTCGAAGGTCAAACCTTCCTTGCGGTCGATAGGTGCTTGAATCTTGTTTCGTGGCATGGGGAAGAGAAGGATTTTATAGTGTCTAGGAATTTGATAGACATTACCCATCATTGATGAAGTATAGTTTAACCATATTTTTGACTGGCATAAAAAGTGGTAAAATTTTATTATACTTATACTATACTATATTATTTACGGACATTATATTTTACATAATCATATATTGTATATATATCAGTTGTGATTTTTCCATTAAAATTATAGAAAATTCTGTCACATGTGTGATTTTTTCATCTATTTTTTGTTTTAAAAATAGACAAAAACAAAAAACAATGATTTTTCTATTCTTTTATAAGAGATGCCATTTAATACTCAATATAAACTTTTTCAATAAATGTATACAAATTTCAAAGTTAATTTGAGAAACTGTATGATTGTTAAACTAAAGAATTTGGAGAGAAGGTTTGAATTTAGATGGTTGTTTGAATGTGCATAGGAGGGAGGCTCTATGATGCTCACATGAAAACTCTAATTGAATCGTTCTCTGTTTTAAAATAGTACTTAATAAATATATTTAAGAATTGGAATATAATGAATTACCTTGAATTGAAAAGTTTTCTAAAACTCACTGTCATTTACCATACTTCATTGTTGAAGAAAATAATTAAAAAAAAAACTTTTTGTGAAGAGTAGTGTAAAAATCCAAAGCATTAAAAAAATTTAATTTGACAAGCAACATTAAAAATATTTAATTTGAAAAGTAGAATGAAAGTCAAATTCCAAATATTTTTGATATTGATAAATGCCAAACGCCAAACGCCAAACGCCAAATGCCAAACGCCGTTGGTGAACATAGTAATCATTTTGGGGGATGGCTAGGGTTCTGCAAGAGTGTGAGGCTAGGGTTTTCAGGATCAGGGGGTTATTCGAATCTTAACGTGGATTTTTTTACAGCATCTTGGAGTCGAGCCAACCGTTTTGGTTGGCCTAGTACCAACCAAGAATAAAAAAGTGGGAATTTTTGTTTTGGTTGCAAAAATCTTCAGGTTTTTCGTTCGAAACCCGTTGTGATTGATGTGGCTGGATTTTTACTCTTCGCCGGTTTCTTGATAGGTGGGCCTAGGGGCCAAATTGTCTATTTTCCTTTGTTTTGGGGGTTTTTTGTGCTACCGGTTTTCTTCTGTTGAAAAGTGAAAATCTTTGTTTTTAGTGGTTGTTTGGTGGCAGTCCCCTTTTAGGGTTACCAACTATGGTGGTCGGGGAATATTTTTCTACTGAAACCAAAAGGGTTAGTGCTCTAGTTAGAGAAAGAGTTATTTCTTCGAAAACCCCTAGTGGTTTTGGTCATATTTCGGCTATCGACATGGAGAAGTTGTGCACTAATATTTCATATCATTCTTCACTGCCTCGCCCTAATAATACCAATTAGTCCTCTGCGTTTCCCAGCCAAGTTACCGATGGATCCAATGTGAAATGTGGTAAGTTAGTAGGCGAGGCTGCAAAATTTCGGCGCAGTTTGAAAACCTACCGTGCCAAGGTGGATGTGGATCAGTTCGTTCTTGGTAAGGATGTTAACATTGACAGAGTTGGAATCCTTTCAAAGAGGGCCGTGGTTGGGAAAATAGAAGGAACAAAAGTTTCCATAATGGAACTAATTGAATGAGTCAATAATACTTGGACTTCGGAATTGGCCTTGCTCGTAGAACCAGTCTTCTATCTAAAGGTTCGACATGCTTTATTTTCCGGAACGAGGAAGCGGTCCCTTCCATTCTAGAAAGAACTTGGCTCATCAAAGATGGTTCTTTAGTCTTGAAACAATGGCATACAAATTTTAACCCTAATTCGAAAAAAATGGTAATAAGACACCTGTGGGTTTTAATGCTTGGTTTTCATTTTGAGATCTAGACCTCAAATGTCTTTGAATATCTGGAAAACTTCATAGGGAAATTCATTCACCTGTATAAGAAGATGGTCTATGGGGTTGATAAAATAATTGCATCTATGTTGGTGGAATTTGACATCTCTAAGGGGTTTCCAATAGAGATTGAGATTCTTTGGGGAGACAGATCCTTTCGGAAAAAAGTTGGATTAAAGAAACATACCTTTCAGGTGTTACTATTGTAGGAACACAGGACATGTTCGAACTCGATGTCCTTTTCTGCTAAATGGGCTCTCTCTGGGGTTCTCATCTCCATACTTTCCGGATTTGGGTCTTTATAATTCCACCTCGAATAAAGGAAATCCAGGTAAGCAATTCATTGAACCCTGTACACCTTATGAAGGGGTCTCCAGGGATGAGTTGGATTTTTATCTTTCGACTAAGAAAATGCTTGACCTTAGGAAAAAGGAAAATAAATCCGTTTCTAGAAATCTTTTAGATGATTTGGTGAATTTGGAGGAGCCACAACCCCCTGTGGCTTTGGATAAACCTGAGGAACCCTTACATCCCTTAGGTTTGGATGCTCTAAAAGATCATGTGCAGATCCCTTGATCTGAAGACATAGACGCTTTAGGGTCCGAACTTGCAAATGATCTTCCTCCCCCTGATGCTGTTTGTTTTCCTCTGGACCCAAGCATTTCCAAGAAAAATGATTCGGAAGTTAATATAAATTCCTTTGCTCATGCTTTACAGGCGGTTCCTAGATACGATAATGTCTACAAATCTCCACGAGAGATTTACTCAAAAAACCCTATTACTCTAGAGGGGTCAAAAGTCATGACTTCCATTAGATGTCAGAATGTAACAATTAGAAAAAGAAGAACAATGGGGGCACAATTGAGAATTCTTCTTACATTCCTCTCTCGAATCGTCTCAATGATGCTGGGACTTCCAGCAGTTCTTTAGTTTCTTCCTCAAATCGGGCCCTTAGAGATGAGATGCCCTTTTTCGGGGTTCTTTAATGTCTTTCTTATCATTTAATATTTGTGGGTTTGGAGGGGATGGTAAGGTTAGGGTCATCTCCAAACTTCTAAAATCTGCTAGCCTTGATGTTATTCTATTTCAAGAAACCATGTGTTCGGATTCTCAGGCTATTGAGATCTGTTCTAAGATCTTCCCAGGTTGGTATTTCAGTGCTATTGATGCGGTGGGTTTGTCAGGAGGGTTGTTATCGAGGTGGAATCCTCAAACTGCAAATTTTAAAGCTTACTGAGCTATTGGGGGCCTCATGCTTGAAGGGTGTTTTTATGCTAACAAATTTGATTTATTAGTGTTGAATTGTTATGGACCCTATAGGGACTGAGAGGATTTTTGGGAGGCACTTGATAAATGGGGTATTTTAAGTATTCCAAACTTGATCTTTGCAAGTGATTTGAATTTTACTCTTTTTGCCTCAGAGATGTGGGGTCCTTCTGTGCAAGCTGATGTTCTTGCAGACTTCTTGTGTTCTCTCTTACAGAAATCTAATTTGGTGGAAATAATGCCACTTAAGATGGGGCCAACTTGGAGTAATAAGAGAAGGGGTTCAAATGGCATTAGTAAAATATTGGATCGTTTCCTAATTGCAGAGCAGTTGGTGAATGGTCTTCAGAAATACAGAACATGGACATAATTTTCTTCCATTTCGGATCATCAAGTGATTATCCTTCAAATTGATAGTTGTTCCCCTAAGAAGAAGTTTCCTTTTAAGTTTAATAGTACCTTGATTCAGGATCCAGATTTTTGTTCTTTGGTAAAGAATGTTTGGTGTTCAGTGTCGGTTCTTGAGGAAATGAACCCGATGGAAGCTTTGGTTTATAAATTGAAGTGTCTTAAAAATAAAACAATGGAATGGGAAAAATCTAAAACGGAAACCGACAGAGGAGATCTTTATCAGATTGATGTTAAGATGAAGGCCTTATTTTCCCATAATTCCAATGGTATCTTTTTAGAAGAGGAAAATTTGCTTCTACAGAATCTGGTGGATAGATAGGCTACTCTTTTAAGACAAGGGGAAAGCGCTTGGCACTTGAAGAGTCAGGCAACTTGGGTGGCTCTGGGGGACGAAAACATTTTTTTTCTCATAATTATGCCTCCTATAGGTGGAGTATAAATGTTGTTTGGGATATTTTGGAACAACATGGAAATTCTGTATGCTCTCAAAATGATTTGGAGGAGGAGTCTATGATGTACTTTAAGAAGATGTTCTCAGATTCTTGCAAGAATAGGATTGATGAACAATTGAAGATTCTGCAGCATTATCCTGCTTTTTTCTTTGCTAAAGAGGGAAGGGAGGTGGGGAGACCTGTAAATTTGGAGGAATTAAAAAATGTTCTTTTATCTCGTGCCAAGGATAAGAGTCTAGGCCCTGACGGGTGGACTGTTGAATTATTCCTCGAAGTTTTTGACTTAACGGGAGAGGATCTTATGCGAATGGTTGAATTTTCTAGATTGGAGGGTTGGGTATGTGGAAGCCTAAATTCCACATTCTTGACTCTTATTCCAAAATGCAGCAAACCTACATGGTTCAAATATTTTAGGCCAAATGCTTTATGCAATTTGGCCTAAATTGTGTGGTGTTATAAATTTCTTTCATTGGGTGGTAGATTAACTCTCCTAAAATCTATTCTTATGGGGATGTCTATCTATTGGTTTATGATGGCCCAATTCCCATAGACTATTCTCAAGAAATTAAAAACCCTTATGTTCATATTCTTATGGTTTGGTAATTCAGAGGGGGGAAGCTATAATTTGGTCAGGTGGGAGCGAATCCCCTTACCCAAGAATTTGGGAGGCTGGAATATAAAAAACATCTTTTGGTTTAATACTGCTATTTGCATGAAAAGTATGTGGCGTGGGATCAGTGGTAATGGATTGTGGGCTGAAGTACTGCACAGTAAATATATTAAACAAATTTGATCAATTGGATAAGAAGACATTATTATTCCTATAGGAGTGCTTCTTACTTTTGGCGAGTATTCATGGCATTGTTTCCTTGGATAAAATGTCAGTTGGCTTGGTAGGTGGGTAATGGGAAATGCATTCTTGTTGGTATTGACCCATATATTGGGAATGGAATTGATTATGTTTTTTCCTCTATTATTCGGGGTCATCTTGTTGATTTCGGTTTCAACACATTGGATAAAATCAAGAGACCTCATTGGCTACCCAGTAGTCCTTCCTATTGGTTAACTGCTCGTGATCTGGGCCTTGGTAGTGTGTGGGCAGAGGAATGGAACAAGAAGACTCAGAGGCTAAATGCAACTGGTATCTGGCTCAGCTCAGAAGAAGATAAATTGATTTGGTGCAAAAACTTGACCTTTGAGCAGGTTACGACGAAGACAACATCTAATTCCATTGTTAATTCTCTTCAGGTTGGATATACCAAATGGTAGTTTTCGTGTTTGTGGAAATGGATATTGCCTTTAAAAATTAAGTGTTTTACTTGGTTGGCTCTTGAAGATCGTATCCTTATGTGGGACAATCTTATGCGTAGAGGAAAAGTGGGTCCAAATATTTGTGTTCTCTGTAAGGTTGATAGTGAATTGATCAATTACATTTTTGTCTTCTGTCAATTTGTAAAAGAAGTATGGAATCAAATTTGTTTATCACTTAGGATCCCAGATTTTTGGGGCTCGTCTTGTTTTGACTCTTCCTATCAAAGGTTGATACAGATGAATGACAATTTTAAGAATCTTCCAGCATTGGTTTCATGGGAAATCTGGAAGATCTGTAACAAGTGTATCTTTGAACAGACTCCTCCGTTGGTTTTGGTTGCGATTAATATAGCTTTAAATATGTTTGCTTTGTACAAGAATGAACACAAGAACTTAGAAGTACCCAAAAATTTCCAAAATCATGTTTTCGATCCTGAACGTAGTGCCATTGGATTCTTTGATGGAGCTTCGGCGTTTGGCAGGTGTGGAGCAGGAATTGTCTTGCTTTTAAACAAGGATGTTTCTTTCAAGATGAGACTGACATGTGGTGAAGGCACGGATATGAAATCTGAGTTAATTGCTCTTGGGTGCCTAGTTAAAGTTGCAAATATATTTGGCATTGATGCTCTTATAGTCTTTGGTGACTTGCAGGTGGTGGTGCAATGGGTCAAAAAAGTTTATAATCTGAATATCATGCAACTTTCACATTGGTGTCCAGGATTGATACGATGATCTCTACTTTTTATGATTTATCTATTGATCATATCTATAGGGAACTTAACGGTTCTGCGGATGCTCTCTCAAAGGAGGCTTTAGATGGGGAGGAAGTATGGATTCACTGGGAAGAATGGACAAATGATATGTTGACGGATGCAGGCTCTTTCTTTTTGTATGCGGATTAAGTGTAGGCATGTTATGATGGACCTTTTGTTCCTTTCTCTGGTGTTGTTCTTTTCTGGACCTGGTCTTTTGATCTTGGGATTTGAGATGTATTTTTTTTTTGGTTTTCGTGATGTGATCGGATACTTTTCTATATGTAAGCTCAGATAGCATCTTTGTACTGTGCATATGTACTTTTTGATTATCACCAATAGCAAAAGTAAAGGTAGGTTTTTTCTTCTTGAAAAAATATTCCAACATCGGTAGAAACCATTTACACATAATCCTACTTGCTTTCGGTTTGCGCTTTCTTCTTTCAACCCAAATATTCATGGACTTCGTTTGACCTGCTCTATCTTTTCCAAATGCACTGGATCGCCCCAGAATTGACTTTACTACGAGTGGACTTTATGGAAATTCGTGCTTCTGTAACATGTTCAGAATCCAGAGGTCCAGGAATAATTTGATGGTTGTTTAATTTCCCAAGACTTCATATTCCACGCCAACTGATATTACCGCCGAGTTCGCTTGCCTTTTCAACTTTCGACGATTGAATCGAATAACAAAGACCAACATAATACAAAGATTACAATGATGGTATCCTCAGAATCGTAGTACTCAGCAGCATTATTCCTGGCTGCTGAACAAAATCCCAGCTTTTCTAATAAAAATTATTGACTTGTGCAGAGGTATTTTACAACTTTCACATTTTGCATAATCATTTTGAATTGTTGGGAAAGACTGGGATGAGAAAATGTGATTCTCTTTGAGTAATACAGTTCAACTACGTATTACTTATTTGGCAAACGGGCGTAGATTGCGCTGGTTCTTCAGAAGAAGTCTTCGTGGAAGGATGTCTGTAGTTAATCTTGATGTATGGGTCATAAGTCGTTTCTTCCCAAGTCTTTCTGCAATGCTGTGGCTTTCTTGTGTTGAAATATTGTTCATGTTGTCATAATATATATATATATATATATATATATATATATATATATATATATATATATATATATATATATATATGAAGAAATATATGTTCTTATTACTTATAACTACCACAACCACTTAATTTTTGTTATGTGAACACTGATAGGTCACAAGTTAAGTGCCCTGAATAAGTTATATGTTACTTGTTCGCCATTCTTAATTATAATCATCTTCTTTAGTTAAATGGATTGTCTGTCACTACCTGTTACCCATGCATGGGCTATTTGTTTTTTTTATAAGTAAGCTATATCATATTAACAGAATATACAAAAAAGGTCACAACATTCGCGAGCCTGAAAGTTCTTCATGGCAATTTGAAATAGCCATCTAAGAGTGACTAAAGAGCCATATAACAAGTCTTTCCTACAACCCCTCCCTCGAAGGAGAAAAGAGAGCTTACAAACATAAACTACATATTGTTTTCTTTCCTGACAACAACAAACATAAACAATAGAAAAAACTGGCAGCCTCGATGCTTGCCAAGACCCCCAAACTAGTTACAGACTGAAACTAACATATCTGTCGCAGCAAAAAAGTGGATGAACCACTATCCATAGACCACAAGGAAAAAAAAAACATAGATGCCAACCTCCAACCTTAGAATGTAGAATTACCCGATTCCAGTGGAAATGAGCTGTCGAGACGCGCTTCTCGAGCCTGCTGCTCGCCTATGGTTTGAACACCTTCCCCAATTGAGTTGACATAGCCCAATTTCAGCAGGAAGGGGAGACCCAAATTCTTCCCAACCACATCTATTTTCATGTGCAGCAGCGGTGTGTCTACATAGAGCTCCTTCCAGAATGCCACCGAGACATCGTCCACCCGCTCCATCTCCTGACGTTCCAGCAATACTTAGCCAAGCATGGTCTTCACCACCCAGTACAAGGTAATCGTCCGCTCATACAGGTCCTAGTAGTCACTCGAGGACCTAGGATCCTGAATCCACTGTTCCCACGCTGCTTCCTCCACTAATGGACTCACATCCTCCACCTCCCTCCACACTCCATGCTCCAACATTTCCAGATCCACTCGAATAGACACCGAGATTATCGAGCGGTAGTTCCATATGACTTGGGCCGCTTTGAGCTGATCTCGTCTCACCCTACGTCACTGGTTGGCTTCCTCACTCCCTTATTCCCTGTACACTCCATACCAATCTCGCTCCATGGCCTCAACATGTTCCCCCCACCATCCTGGTGCCAAGGACCCTTTCGCCACCCTGCACTATGCCCAACAATACCACCCCATGACAGACGCACAAGAAGCAGCATGGTCCAGAGGCCCCAAGCACTCTATCGAAAGAGAAATCCCTAGAAACAGTAAAATCTAGCCCCCTATCACCTGGTGTAACGGTAGTTCCCCCACCAAAATCCATAATGGATGTTGTACCTTCCAGCTTGCCACTCGTACAGTTCCTCACCTCAAACTCCCACAAACTACTTCCTCACATGCACCCGCCTCATACAGAGATCATCTTCATCATAACCCCACAACTCTCATAACTGTGACCAACTGCCTTCATAAACTCTCGCATGCACCACACGTTGGGAAGGGCTCGCCACCTGTCCCCAACGTGACATCCCGTCTTCGTGCGTCACCACCCGCATCCAGGGATGCATGAGCTACTTGTTATCCATGCATGAGCTACGAGTTATCCATGCATCAACTACAAGTTATTTTTAATATTTCTTTTCTTTAAATGTTTATTTTAAATTTTGAACGAAAACCATAAAATTAATCTGAATAGTACATTTGTCTCATTCTCTTTCAATTTAGAAAAAGCATAAATGGTATTCCACCCTCAATTCTAAAATATAAACACCTATTGTTGTAAAAATTGTTAAATAATACAATATTATCCAATTAAAATAATATTTTTAATAAATATATAATAAAATTTATTTAAAATATATTATTTATTTTGTTTTTTTTTAAATCCATATATTTTACATTAAAAAATGGTATGTATCATAATGCTCATGTAAAACTTAGAAATGAAAAACTTAAATGTCTACCATCTAGCTTGAAAATTCCTCATATCCTTTGAATATTTTAATATTGTAATAGTTTCTCATTACTTCTTGTCTCTCTTTCAAGATTGGAATCAAATCTACATATGTAATCATGGTCTCCAAGTGTATTATTAAAGATAATTGGGAAGCTACCATTCCTAAACTAGACTTTTCAAAATTGGACCTCATTACATATATCATGGATATTGTCTTGGCCAAATCCTATTTCTATCCTTCCTTATCGTATAAATGGGGGAGCCAAATTCCCATAAGTGGTTGACAAAATAAATTAAAAGAATTCTCTTCTAAATTATTTCAAATTGATACCAACGTAAACTGCAAAATTAAATATCTAAATCTCAATGAATTTTTGTCTTTAAACTGTAATAAGCCAGCTACGTAATTTCTAATTATATTTAAAAATAACATTTTATAAATGATATTACTAATAGCCAATATATTAAGAAATAAAAATAATAATGGTTACATTTATGACAGGTTTATTTAGACATTAGTAGTAGGGATCTTATATACCAAATTAGTATCTCGCTTGGCAGTGATTTTATAAATAGATTATTATTATTATTATTAATCATTCATCAATAAACACTAAAATATTTTTGAAAATAAAAATTAATACAATGTTCCCACCCCTTAGAAGATAAAATGATTGACATGACTCTGGTTATGGATAGAATAGTAACATAATATATAGTGATATTTTGAAGTATATTCATTGCATTTAAATGAAAGGAAATGAGATAATCTTCACTGTTTTGAGTATGAGAAATATTATATATTTTAAATATTCAATATCTTTTTATAAAAGAGGAAATAAGTTAATAAAGATGATTGATTTTTAAAATAATACAGTGAAAACGATTTTAAAAAAACAAGATATTAGTAATATAAACACATAGAGTAATAATTTAATAATTTCCTTTATATTGCTAAAAAAAAAAATAAGAAAAAACATTATTTAAAAGAAGGTAACTGACATATATGGTACATTATCATTGTTAATTTATTTTAATTAATAAAAATAAAATGTTCACATTCATCTATAATATGGCAACATGGAAAATATATTATAATATCCCTTAATGTTTTATTTAAATTAAAATGATATCATAGATTTAAAGCGTGGCATTCTCTATCACATTTAGTTGAGCCATCCAAATTATTTGATTCTCATGTATTATTTTTCATAATTCTCAATGTTCGTCTAGATGTTGAAATTTCATTCCCATCGATTGAAGACGATTTGTTTCTCATTGGTTCTTACTATTTGGATTACCATACCTTTTGTAAAAGTGTGTTTAATTTATTGAGTGAAAGGTATTTTTTGTTGTGCACATCCATTTATTGTTACACTGATAAGTGTTTATATTCAAAACTAAACAATTATAAAAAAATATACAAAATAATTGGGAGCTATGCATGGATAATTGTTAGTTGATGCATGAATAACTTGTAACTGATGCATGGATAACAGACGGTACGCACAACTATACATGGAGAACACGTACCTTGTTGGTGACAATTAACCTACAACCTATTAATGTTCATAGCCTATTAATGTTCATAGACCACAAGTTAAGTGGTTATGCTAGTGCATAATTTGTTTTAAGTTTACATTGTATTAATACAAAAGATGATGCACATAATGCATTGATATATTTTCCATTGTTTTTGTGTCATGTTGCATCATATTTAGCATCATTTTGTGTCAAAAATGCAATGGATAAGTAAGTTAGATTTGCATCACGAATATTTGTATATACACCACATAATTATTTGCATCACAAATATTTGTATATGGCCCCGTTCATACACCCATTACATGGAGCTCGAATGTGTAAGCGTTGGGTTGGTTGTTTCATAGTCATGCAACCCCTATGTAAAACCATATAACAATAACCATATGTTTATGTATGCATTTACAAAATATATATTACACTGCACTTGGGATCATAACTATGCTAATTACGCCGAAGGCGTTTCACCAACGAGAAGCTTGACCATCCACGTCTGCTAGATTCCTCGCTTATGGAGCGAATGGAATCCTGCCGTGTGTTTGTCCCTCCTGCCAATGACCTGCCGCCATTTGCTGGGCGTGGCTTGCTTTACAAGAAACCCTGCTGTCTCTTGTCATGGATTTTCACTTCTGCCCACTCTGAATCGCCAAATCGCTTCCCGTCATACAGTCGTTGATTTCTAACATTCCCAAATCGCCAAATCATCTACTCTGGATCTCCAAATCGCCAAATCAATCATACAGTCATTGATTTGTAACATTCCCCATAAGTTGCTTGTGCAATTAAATTTAACTTGTCCTGTCTTTGACACTCATGGTAGGGTTTTCATCGTTTCCCATACTGTAGGAAATGGAAAAGCTCCTTTATTCCACAACAATCTGTTAGATCAATAGCTTATTCTTCCAAGTATTTCCAGTGTTATGTTTATTCAAGTGCGGAATTCATCTCAGATTCATAGAACATCAACCGTTGAAATCGACCACACCATTACCGGTTACAGCAATTGAGTATTATGTATGTTGAAATAATGCAGCCAAACAGTGAAACCAAGAACATTTCTATCGCCAATTAAAGATATCGGTAGACGTGCTGACAACCATCGAATGAATGAATCTCTACCACGACTACTCATCGAATGAAGCTCGCCGTCGACCATAAGATGCTTGCCCCGCTGTCCGCGTTGTTGTTGTGTCGAGAATTGACATAAAGTCGACCTGATGTACTCAACGGGTTGATATCGCATGTGTAAAAGTTTGCTGACTTCTCCACTGACAAGAAACAAATTCGGTCGAAGCATTATGATGGTTGAGTTCACACCGACTACTTTGGTTGCGAAATTAGCACAGATAGTCAGGTAATTATTAAAAAATATGGTCGATGTTTGTTAGAATAAGTCATGTTTGTCGGTGAAGAGTGGTTGACTGCATTGGCATACCCGACAGGCGATTGCACAAGTTGGTGAAGAGTGATCGGCAGACTCTTGTCGAATATCGAGTGATTATGCTGATGAAAGATGTTATGGCTGGCATAACATATTCTTTAGACGGTCAATTTGTCTCGTTAGTGCCCAGGTCGGCTTCACATTCAGGTCAACAAAAGCATGCATAAGTTTATCAACGCTTTTCATTCGAGAAAAACAAATGTCAGTTAGATTCCTCGCTCATAGAGCGAATGGAAAACTACCACGTGTTTTGCGATGGTTCGTCAATTTAAGTTTCTCTTCATTGAGGTTCCTGTCACTTCGTCGCATAGTATATGTTAAAGTTGAGTCTGGTTGACTTTTAAAAATGGTCGGTAGAGTGTTTTCATGGTCGTCTCGATAATATATGGTTCATGAGAATTGTCAAATTTGGTCAAGTATAACTGATGTACGTGCTCTATGTTTACAAATAGATATTTATTCAGTGCTCTATTAAGTAATAGATGCATTGGCCATTCATTATAGTCTATTGTGCATTGTAGAGCAATGAATAAATTGATAACTTGACGTTTTAGTATTTAAATTTTGAGCAAATTTTGATGGTGTGGTGCTGGTATGTTGCTGCAAGTGAACCAAAAAAATCACATTCACCTTTAGATGGGTTATGGAAGAGGAATGAATACCAAGGCTGAACTTATTGCTTTATGAGGATTGCTATGGTTTTCTAAGCTTAAAGGCCTTTTTTTAGTTACAAGTGATAGGAATGTTATCATAAATTGGGTTGCTGACAACTCAAGTTTACAAGTTCTATAGTTAGACTAATGGAGCAATAGAGTTATGGACTTGAAAAATAGATTCTCTGATCTTTCTTTTACTCATATATATAGAAAGTTCAATCAGGTGGCAGATGGCCTCTCCAAAAATGCAGTTGGTGAAATGAATAACTACATTTACTATGAAGAATTGGTGGATGGTTTGGTAGTTGATAGTGGGTCCGGATCAATATTCTAGTATGTTTCTTGCTTATCTTTGGGACTGATAGGAATCAAGTTATTGTCTATCATTTTTTGATGTAAATTTTGATTGCAAGCAATTGATATTATCTCAGATATCTTAGATCCGTTGATAACAAAATTTTTAGATGACAGTAATTTAGTAAGATGTTATGTCTAGGATGGTGGATCAAGCACTTAAAAAGTATCTTTGGAACTCTTGAAAACTATATTGTAAACTTTGATTCTCATATTTTGGATGAATAACAAGTTTACAATGTTTTTTCTTTCTAAAAAAAGTTATCACTTTTGGATTTTTCTAATAAATATGTTTCCGTAATGACAGAGTTTATTTTGTTTGTTTAATATGTATTATTTTCGTAGATGATTTTATTAAGTTAATAATGTATCCAATAAACATGGTTAACAATTTAGGAATAAAATTTAGATTTTTTTTTATGGACACTTTAAGTAAAATGACATCTAAAATCTAATTTAGAAACATGACTTTTAAATAATAATAATTATTTGAAGAAAGTTAGTTGGTTTTATTAAAGAGTAATTTAATATAAATAATATTACTTTAATTTTTTATTTTGATAATCATAGTTAGTTACTCATTACTATTATTTAAGGAAAATCTTGTCACTTAAAATAATAAGTTATGTTAAGCTATGTACAAGATAGCCAATGTTTGGTCATCATTACTAAGATTATTGAGACTGAGTTTCTTTATTGAAAAAAACCCTCATTAAACCCTCATTTGAATCTCGAGCATGGAAACCCTCCATTAAACCCTCATTTGAATCTCGAGCATGGAAACTTCTACCAATGCGTTCTACTTTGGAATTCCAAAGCATTCTACCAATGCGTTCTACTTGGATTTAATAGTTTTCTTCAAAAAGACGTTTTGTGAAGAGTACTGTAAAAATCCAAAGCATTGAAAAAAATTAATTTGACAAGAATGAAAGTCAAATTCCAACATTGGTAGAAACCATTTACACATTATCCTACTTTGCTCTTTCTGCTTTGTACCCAAATCTTCATGGACTCCGTTTGACCCGCTTTATCTTTTCCAAACGCACTGGGGCGATCAGAATTGACTTAACTGTGAGTGCACATTGTGGAAACTGGTGCTCCTGTAACATATTCAGAATCCAGAGGACCAGTAATAGTTTGATGGTTATTTATTTTCCGAAGACTTAAAATTCCACGCCGACTGGTATTACTGGCGAGTTAGCTGACCTTTTTACCTTTCGACTATTGAATAGAATAACGAAGACCAACATAATACAATGATGATATCCCCAGAATCGAAGGAATCCCCAGCATTATTCCAGGTTGCTGAACAAAAATCCAGCTTTTCTAATGAAAAATATTGACTTGTGCATGTGGATTGCTTGAGGTATTTTACAACTTTCTCATTCTGCATAATCATTTTGAATTGTTGGGAAAGACTGGAATGAGAAAATGTGATTCTCTTTGAGTAATAGGAAATAGGAGACGACGCATTACTTATTTGGCAAACGGGCGTAGATTGCGCTGGTTCTTCTTCAGAAGTATTCGTGGAAGGATGCCTGGTAGTTAATCTTCATGTATGGGTCATGAGTCGTTTCTTCCCAAGTCTTTGTGCAATGGTGTACCTGGTTCTTATCTTGGTGGCTTACATGTGAAAATGAAATGGGATGCTTTGGCTTTCTTGCTGTTGAAATATTGTTCATGTTGTCATAAAATGTTTTTTTTTAATCTTTGTTTGGCATTACATATACGTTTATCATTGATGGCTTCATGAGATATGTTTCAACGATGAGTCATAAAGATTCTTCTCTAGTGGATCCATTCACAAAGGATTTGAAAAAATCGATGTGGTTTATGCCTTATAGTAATTTTGACTTTGTGGGTTGTTTGTGGGATAAGAGATTATTTGGATAGCGCTTTAATTATATATATATATTTTTGAAGAAATATATGTTTTATTATTTATAATTAGCACAGTCACTACGCTGTGAACATCTATAGGTTACAAGTTAAGTGCCATGAATAAGTTATGTGCTACTTGTTCTTCATGCTTACTTGTAATCACATTTTTTAGTTAAATGGATTGTCTCTCATTAGTGTTACCCATGCATGAGCTACTTGTTATCCATGCATGAGCTAGTTATCCATGCATCAACTACCATGCATGAGCTACTAGTTAAATAATATATTATTATTAAATTAAAGTTATATTTTTAATAAATGGGCTGGTGCAAGGTATACGCTTTAGTTATATTTTTTTTCTTCTTCTCCCTAACCCCCCCCTCCCTCTCTATAACCCCACCCCCCCTTCTCTCTTCCTATCCACCCAATCCCCCCCCTCTCTTTCACTCTTCCCAATCCCTCCTCCCTCCCTCACCCCCTCTCTCTTTAACCACAAGGGTTAGGAGATTTAGTCATCCGTTTCCATGAATAACACCTAAAGCCATGACATAGGATTTCCTGAGGCTAGCCTTGATTCCAAGTATGAATATGGGTGTGTCCATTCTATTGTCTTGGATTCTAAGTATGGTTGTTTGGGCCCTATACATGGTTGAGGGATAGAACCTTGGATTTTATCCATAAAATAAGAATGTAATCATCCAAGTTCAAGAACACCGCCTTAGTCCACTACACTTGAACTCTCAAACATATCCTTCGCTATGAGTAGCGATACTAATGATATTAGAAATGTATGATCACCAAGTATAGGTCTAAGGGTCTTAGACATGGTTGAGGGAGAAAATTCAGGCCTTATGCGCTAATGAATATGATAGAAATCTAGGCTCAAGGTCGATACCTCAAACCTAAAAATTTACCTCCCAAGGGGATATGGGCACCATTATGAGTTTCCGAGCAAAAAGTATGAGTCACGGGGCCCTCAAGAAGGTGATGGGAGGAAACCTAGGCATTCATCCCTAAAGGATAATTTTGCACATCCAGATCTAAAAACAATGCCATGAACCTACAAACACGACCTCCCAAGAGAAATCTTCACCTTTGTGTTAGCATATTAGCACCATTAGTTTTTTTGGTGAACTAGGCAATGATCTCAAGGTTTGGATCAAGGTTAATCAATGAAACTCAATCATTAGGCCCAAAAAGTAGCTCCTAGGGCTCAAAATCCATCAACAAGGCCTCAAAACCACCACACATGAGTTATTTATGGAATCTTTGTCTTTCAGTGGAAATACGGGTACCATTAGAAGGTGTTTTAGCACCAAGGATGGGTCATGGCACCATGGAAATTATTAAGGGAGGAAAGCCAACCCCTGTGACTTAAATTATGCTCTTAGGCATCAAACTCGAAGAATAATTCCTTAGGCTACCACCAATGGTTTCTTGAGAGTATCATCTACCTCTAAGTTGGGATATGGGCACCATAGGAAGGTTTTGAGCACTTGGTATAGGCTATGGTGCCTTGACAATGGATAGTGGATGCAACTTGGGCCTTATGCCCTAAAGGTGGCTTCTAGGGGTCAAGGGACAGGCACAAGGCCTTAAAGCACCAAACAATACCTTTCTATGGAATCTATGGCCCCTGAGAAGGGATATGGGCTATATAAGAAGGTTTTTAGTAAGTTAGGATTGTGTCATGGCAGCATAAACATGGTAGGGGGTAGGAACATAGGCCTCGGTAGGCCCTAAAAGAAGCTTCCATTCATATGGGACTGAGAATGTCACCAGGAACCACCACACACCGTCTCTTGAGTGTATGCTTGACCTTTGAGGGTGGATATAGGTACCATTATCGGTTGGTGAGCACTAGGGATAAGTGCCCGGGTGTTAACCATATTGGTTGGTGAAGGAAGCTCGGGCATTGGGCTCTTAAAAAGACTACTATAGGGATCATGGTCTTGGAATGATGCATTGAACCACCATAGATGAATTCTTGAGGGTATTTATGGCCTTCAAATGGGGATATGGGAAACATTCAAAATTTTTGTGCACTAGGTATGCATGGTACTTGGGTTTTAAAAACAGACAAGTGAGTAAAATTGGGCCTTAGGTCCCAAATGAAGTAAACATACATCTAAATCCATGAATGACACATTGATCCATCATAGAGGACCTTTCCAGGGTATCCATGGACTTGAAGTGGGTATATTGGTGCCACTGGGAGGTTTTCAATACCCAGTATCTAGGTGTTCAAGTCTTTGGTGGGATCCATGGCCTCTAAGAAGGGGTATGGTCTCCATTAGAAGGTTTTTAGTACTAAGATTGGGTCATGGTAGCATAAACATGCTAGTGGGTAGGAACATAGGCCTTAGTAGGCCCTAAAAGAAGCTTCCAGGCATCTAGGACTAAGGATGTCACCGGGAACAACCACACACCATATATTGAGTGTATCCTTGACCTTTGAGGGTGGATATGCGTACCATTATCAGTTTGTGAGCACCATGGATGGGTTCCTGGGTGTTAACCATGGTTGTTGAAGGAATCTCGGGCATTAGGCTCTTATAAAGACCACTATAGGGCTCATGGTATTGGAATGATGCCTTGATCCACCATAAATGACTTCTTGAGGATATTTACGACCTTCAAATGGGGATATCATGGGGAAAATTCAACATTTTTTTTGCACTAGGTATGCATGGTACTGGGGATTTAAACACGGTCAAAGGAGTAAACTTGGGCCTTAGGTTCCAAAGGAAGTAAAGATACATCTAAATCCATGAAAAACACATTCATCCATCACAAAGGACCTTTCCAGGGTATCCATGGACTTGAAGTGGGTATATTGGTGCCACTAGGAGGTTCTCAATACCCAATATCTAGGTGTTCGAGCCTTTGGTGGGATATATGGCCTTTGAGAGGGGGTATTGGCTCCATTAGAAGGTTCTTCGTACTAGGATTGGGTCAACATGACATCATATACATGGCATGGGGTAGGAACATAGGCCTTAGTAGGCCCTAAAAGAAGCTTCCATGGCTATAATTTTAAGAAATGCATGTGTATGGTGTATAAACATAAAATTCATCAAAATTGACAACTAAATTCACACACTCTCTCAAACCAGTCTATTTTCTCTCATGTGTAGCCAATTTTCTCACCATGGAGCATTACATACATCTCATTCAACCATCATATCCATGAAACTCTCTTATCCTATCCAACACAACATAAGGAAAGACTTCCCTTTCTTTGCTCAACAATCCCTTAGAGAACCATTCCTTCCTAGACCTATTTAGGGTGTGCAGAAAGAGGAAAACATATTGGATGCTTTCAAGAATTGATTTTTAAAATAACATCTTAGCTTTTCAATCATTCAAAGAGAATCAAATGTATAGTGGGTAAAGGTTCCAAACTTTCCCAACCTCTATGCTCACCTACAACTGTCATTCTTCACTCTAATATCTACAATTTTTCCTTTGTAGTGATGGTTCAGTTAATTTCTCAATTTGATAAGTGTTGGTAATGAGAGAACAACATGAAATATGTAGTGTATGAAATTTTTCCTGAAGAGTGAGTGATAGAGTCAAATGGAAAAAATGAGAGGATTCATGAAAATATAACTGACTCTGCTTCACCACTACTTATGCCAATAGAATGAAGGAATCTTACAATCTTCTTATGGAATATATTAAGCCTATGGATCCATAAATACATGAAAATACTTGCTCACCAACCTCTCACCTGCATTCAATGATTGATTTAATAATTCGAATGAGTTAAATGGATTATTCAAGGAACATGGTAGAAACTAGTTGAGTTATAAGGCTAACACATGGCACTAGAGGATTTACTTTCCTATAGGTCCCATTTCCTCTCCAACAAAATGTTTACATAGCTTTTCCCCATGACAATCCATTCACATTTCCCATACATTCTTATTTACATCATACATGCCTAGTCATACATTAAATGATCCTTGGCCTTGATCATTTATTACATTCTTGGATATATAGAGGTCTGGTCATAACTCCTCAATATGTATCACATGATGCATATGCCAATACAAAACCAAATCTTAATGAGACATTCATATGACACCATTATATGTGGGACACAACTCTAACACTGACCTATAGGAATGGAAAATGTAGAGTTACGATTCCACAATAAGATGATGATAGTTGTACTTCTCATTAAAACAAGATTAAGAATAGTGATCCTTGCAAAAAAAAAAGGAACTCTTTTAGTTTTCTCCACTATGATTTAAGCAACAAGAATCGCATGTGATACATGTGGAATAAGTATAAGAAATGTGGGAGAACAAAGTTGAATTCAATCACTAACATGTATACACATTATGCTTTATTCCTAATAACACCAATCTTGTGAACATTGTCTCTTTTGTAGCCATGGACTTTGCAGAAACAATATTTTATTCTAAATAAAACATATATTTAAAGACTAAATTATCGTTATTGAAAACAACTATTTTTTTAATTTCAAAATATTTCAAATTTCAAATTTTAGTTATAGAGTATATAAAAATATTAAATACTTTATTTTCTTAACCCTATTATTATTAAAAAAAAGTATTTATCTATAGAAAATTAAAGAATATTTATAAACATCACATTAAATATCCATTCATTGTTTCCTATCCAAATCTCATATAGTAAAATCATTGTTATAACCTTTACTTGTATAGACTTTATAAGAATTTAATAGTGTTAACCCCAAACACCTTAACCCTTAAATCCTAGTTACCCGCAAACACCTAAACCCCCTAACCCACAAGCCTTAAATCCCAAAACCCTAAGCACCTAAGCACATAAGCACTTGGGGATTATGGTTTAGTTGAGGGATTTAAGGCCTTTAGAGGGGAGGGGCTCTAGGAATCAACGAACAAATATGGATTTATTGGTAAATAAATGCACTAAACACTACCCACCAAACAAAGCAACATTATGCAATGGTGTGCATGCATTAGCAGCGTGTGTGCCCCTGGCACGTGCGTGCTCCTTCCGTGTGCGCGCCCCTGCTGAACATGACAATTTCCAAATGACCCACTCTCTTCTCCAGCAGTTTTTTTCACTCTTTTCACACACAACTCGACAGCCTTTTTCAGTTTGGATTGAATTCACACACCTCTTGGATTTTATTTGGCAATTTGGATTGAATACACACACCGGTTGGACTCTATTTGGCTCTTTCGATTGAATTCTCATGCTGCTTGGACACACTTGAATTCTGCTTACATCTAGTGGATACATCAAAAGACCGTTCTACATTGCAAGCAAAGAGAAATCCTTGAGGTATGGTGACATTTTTTTCCTTATGAATTGCATTTTAGTCTTCATTCACTTTGTTTGAATTGTATTTTTTCCTCATGAATTGTATGATAAATGTATTTTAGTCTTCTTAATCTTCATCATAGACAATAAAAGACATCTTACTAAAAAAAACTACAACATGCACCAAACAATGCTTTCAAACTTTCATAAAGATAACCAAAAAAACTTACTTGCATCACGACCAATAACCTTTCATAATCACATAACTCCATCCAATACACAAACATTTGCTGAATTCCTCATGATTTCATTACAACAACTCACACAAACACCAAAAGGGTCAAATTCTTAATCTTTAGGGGCGATTTTCCCTCATCTAAAACATGAAAATGAAATGAGTAGGAGCTTCTACTTTTATAGGAAATGTGCTCCTACTAACACCCCATACCACCATCCAATACCATCTACTAACCCAAACTACTGTCAGAAAACCATGTTGCAAGTGCCAAGCTACCAAAATGAGGCTCATTGTTGATTGTTTCAAGATGATAAGAAAACATTTCAAAATGAGGTCCTAGAGGTGATGTTGTTGTTATTTCTAGGGCATTCTCAATAGCTTTTAAATATGCTAATATACCCCAAGTTATAGGTATATTCATATCTTCATATAGTGATATGGATCTAGTTTATCTCATTGTTTTCTATTCTTTAGAAACTTGTTGTTTACAATGATTTTCAACAAGTTTTTCTACGTATACAAGTAACACAAGCTCTATGTATGTACATATTAATGGGATGTTTAGTACTCAATTTGGAAGGTTATTTTGTGTCCAATAACGATATTAGAGACCAATATAAACTAAAGTTTATTATCTACAAGAACAAGGAAATGACTTAAATAGATTATGGAATTCTTAAATGAAGTAACCAACCATTACACTCATTGTTGGAAGGGTGGTATTTCCAAAAGAGTTCAACAATATATTCTAACCCAACATATCACAAGAATTTGGAGCAAACAACATGGGTTCTCTACGAAAACAACCCTCTATACTATGTGAAGGAGAGAACCAACAAAATCACACACGGTAGGGTTAAATCAACTTCAAAATAAAATACCACAAAACGACCACTCACATTGAAGGAAATTTTGACTATGTGGCTAAGAGTGCATGCCCTAATGAATTAGGTAAGTTTGGGGACCCAAGGGAGGATCCTCAACTAACTAATATCTCAATAGCACTTAAGGTCCAATTGGCATCCTAATTAGCAAGAGAGGTACCCAAGTGGGTTGGCCTAAGATGTAAGTTTTAAACATGTGTAGAGAAGCAAACCATACAAATTATTTTAAAGCAAAATAGAGATTACACCACAACATTCATACATAAAACACACATATTTACCCTAGAAACCTTTAACTGGGAAAACCAACAAAACATAGAGCCGCACCTCTCACTTTTCTCATTATGGTTATTAACCACTCACAATACAATATGTAGGTATTTTATAGTAGAGGGAGGGCCCCGACACCCCCCCTTGTGACCCCCCTGATCCAGCTCCCAACACATACGACAAAGCACTAGATGGTCAGGGATCATTAGAAGCTGTCGTCAGACACAATGGCCACACAAACATGTAGAGAATATAGTACATACCCAAGAAAAACATCTATTATAGCTAAACATGTGGCCAATGAAAGACAAATGTGAAATGAGGACCCTGCGATGGTAATAGACATAAAATGGGAAACCAAAACCACACATTTAGAAAAAAGTGAGGTTGCACTCAAAATGAGGGAATTCACCACACCGCAAGCCTATGTCACTAAGATGGATAGGACGACCTTGGTGCCAACCTAGGTTGAGTTGTGCATTACTGAAACATTATTAAATCCCGCATCAATATTTGATTGAATAAGTGTATGATCGATACCATATTAATTTTCCATAAAATAATAATGTCCATATTAATATACAATGTGCGTGAAATCACATGTATAACTTATCAACAATACTATAGAGAAACCAAACGTATTTTCCAATATGAAAGATAACACATAAGGGAAAGACATCTCAATACATCCCTCATTACATAAGGCTAATGGCATCCTTGACATCACTATCTTAAAATAAATATCGACGTAGTTGTATATTAAAATAAATAGGAACTATAGCCACACAAGATATAGCCATGCAATGAGTTTCAACAAGTTTTTCTAGCTATACTAGTAACACAAGCTCTATGCATGTACACACTAATGGGATGTTGAGAGCAAAAAAGATCTTTGTTGCACCATTTCGATCATTTTTTGTAATAGTTGCAATGGCCTCATTCCACCTTCATTCTTGCTGCCATATTAGTGTGAGAACTATAAATATAGCTAAACCAGCTTACCTTTCTTAGCTATCAATAACATATCAACATAAATAATAACAGAAAGAGAACAAGGAAAAGAATACACCAGATATACGTGGTTCACCCAATTGGGCTACGCCCATGGGAAGGTTGTCTTCTATTATCTCCAGAAATCTCCTTCAAGCTTACAAGAGAGAAACTACAAATAACCCCAATACAATGTAGCAGAGAGCTTATGAGCACAATACAATGTGTTGTAATAGTATGATCAGTTGTTGTGATGTGACTCCCTTGACCATATTATATACCAAGATATGTGGAGGAATTACTCTCACATATTGCATGTGGGATAACATAATTCTCCATAATAACATCTATTTATATAATAAATAAGAGAACACTTTACCATAATGAATATGGGATATACTGTATTACTCTTTTACATAAGATTATGGATACATTCCGACATAATACAAAGACATTATTACCTTCCAAGGAATATAATTAATATATTCCAACACTTCCCCTTAATAATGGCTGGGAGAAAATCCCTCATTGACACTAAGGAAGGAAGGAGTCATTACTGCTCCCCCTTGATGACAACTTCCCTCATCCCAAGTAAAGAACAAAGATGCACATACTTCGTTTCTGTTAAGGATTTGGTGAAGATATCGACTTCTTGCTGCTCGGTAGGACAATACTCAAGAGAAAGAATACCATCTGCAACAAGACCTCGAATGTAATGAGCATCAAGGTCGAGATGCTTTGTCTTGGAGTGATATACCGGAATATAAGCAAGCTGTATTGCACCTTGATTATCACATTTCAACATAGTGGACAATTTCAGGACCAGACCAATCTCAGTGAGAACATGCCGTAACCAAACTGCTTCTTTGGCTGCTTTATACTCTTCTCCCCCTGAAGATAAAGAAAGAGTCTTGACCTTCTTACTGGACCAAGAAATTGGACCTGAACCAAGTTGAAATATATAACCAGCAGTTGACCGTCGATCATAACTGTAACCTTCCCACTCAGAATCTGTATATCCAGAAAGTGAAACTGTAGCACTGTTCGAATAAAAACATCATAGTACAATGTCCCCTGTAAATATCTCAGAATTCTCTTGGCTTCCTGCCAATGACTTTCATGAGGTTGCTGCATGAACTGAGAAACCATATTGACGGAAAAAGAGAGATCTGGCCTGCTATGAGTTAAATATATCAAACTTTCCACGAGTTGACGATAAAGAGTAGCATCAACAAGAGGAGTAGTACACTCAACAATTAACTTTACATTGGACTGAAAAGGCGTAGGAGCAGGTTTACAATCACTCATATGGAAACGAGCTAATAATTCTGTAGCATACTTCGCCTGAGAGAGAAAAATACCATCTGCCAAATGCCAGATTTGAAGACCCAAGAAATAGTGCAATATACCGAGATCAGTCATTTCAAACTGCTTTTGAAGATCACTTTTCATACTTTGAATTAAAATAAGTTCGCTTCTAGTGATAATAAGATCGTCTGCATATAACACAATAATGAAGATATTATCACCAAAGTTCTTAACATACAAATTTGGATCAGAGATACAACGCTTAAAACCATTATTCAAGAAATATGTATGAATTTTTTCATACCAAGCCCTAGGTGCTTGTTTGAGACCATATAAAGACTTGTGTAATTTGCATACAAAACTTGATGATTAAGCATTAATAAAACCATGAGATTGTTGCATATAAATGTCTTCATTAAGATTACCATTTAAAAAAACACTTTTAACATCCATTTGATGTATTTCCCATTTATAAGATGCAGCAAGAGATAAGATGGTTCTTATTGTATTCATTTTAGCAACATGAGCAAACGTTTCATTATAATCAATACCTTCAAGTTGATTAAAACCTTTTGCAACTAATCTAGCTTTATATTTTTCAATATGTCATTCTGCAGTAAACTTAGTTTTATAAATCCATTTACAACTAACTAAATTCTTTCCCAAAGAAAGAGGAACAAGAGACCAAGTCTTGTTCTTCATAACAAAATCATACTCAGCATACATAGCTTGTTCCCAATGAGGTTTACCCTTAGCTCGAGCATAAGAAGTAGGATCGTATGTGGCCAAAACTTTGGTCATAAGAAAAAAGTTAGATCTAGTTCTACAAGTATCAGAAGGGTTACCGATCTCACTACCTACAGATTCAATAGTTTTCCGGGCCCAAACAGGAAGGTTAGAAGGAACCTAAGTCGCTTCAGGAGCTTCGAAAATTTCAGGTGGAACACTTGAAGAAGAGGGTGAACTAAGATAAAAAACATGCATAGTACTGGAAGTAGCAATAGATGTAGGAGTAACAAGAGACAATGGAATATTCGGGGTAACATGCGGTTCTACTGACTCAGGTGGTGGAGAGAATTCAGTAAATTGAACATCTCTTTGGACTATGACACTCTGATTAGAAGGATCAAATAACCTATAAGCCTTGGAATCCTCAGCATAACCAATGAATATACACTTGTAAGACTTGGGTTCTAGATTTTTTCGTTTTTCATCAGGAATATGGGCCCAACATTCACAACCAAACACCTTAAAGTTACTAATATATGGTTTTCTACCATTCCATTTTTCCTCAGGGGTAACATTCTTAACATCCTTTATAGGAACTCTATTTAAAATAAAGTTAGCACAACTTATGGCTTCAACCCAAAATTTCTTGTGTAATCCTTTAGAATAAAGCATACATCTAGCCATTTCAACTAAAGTTCTGTTTTTCCTTTCAGCAACACCATTTTGTTGAGGTTTGTAATGAGCAGTCTTTTGATGTTGAATTCCATGTTTAGATAAAAATAATTCAAATTCTTTCGTAACAAATTCCCACCATTATCAGTTCTCAAAGTCTTAATTCTTTTACCCGACTCATTCTCAACCAAGGATTTAAATATTTGAAACTTAGAAAAAGTGTCAACTTTATTTTTCAAAAAATAAACCCATGATTTTCTATTAAAGTCATCAATAAAAGTAAGAAAATAGACCGCATGAGATATAGAAGGAACTTCAAGAGGACCACAAATGTCACTATAAATTAATTGCAAAGATTCTTTAGCACACCAAGCTTTACCTTTATCAAACATTTCTCTATGATGTTTACCAAGTACACAACCTTCACAAACACCATTAGTAGACGAAATATTAGGCAAACCATGTACCATTTTAGTTAACATATGCATTTTACCATAATTCAAATGACCCAATATTTCATGCCATAATTTAATTAGTTCATCAGCATGAGCAACATAGGAATAAAAAGGTTGTCTTTTAGTTGAATTAAAACCAACAAATTTATATAAACCAACAGTATGATCAACAGGACCAGGAAAAACTAGTTTGAAATTATGATTGATATATTTAAGAACATATTTATTAGGCCAAGCTTCAAATTTATATCCTTTTTGACATGCACGATAAATAGAAATCAAGTTGATGGGCATGTGTTCAACATGAAAAACATATTCCAATTGACCATTAGAAACATTAGCATTACTAAAACCAATTAAGGAAAGTTGTTTACCATCACCTATAGATACTTTATGAGATGCGTGTTTATTATTGTCATAAGATGTAAATAAAGAAATATTACAAGTCATATGTTTAGAAGCACCAGAATCCATTATCCATTCCACATTAGAAGAAGAACTACTAGACGAAACAACAGATTGACATAAAGCTACTTGTGATTCATGAGAACCTTTCTTATTAGCCTTAGACATTAAACGTTTCGCTTTAAAGCAATTCTTTTCAGGATGATTAGTTTTACCACAATTCTTACAAGGATCATAGATATTCTTCTTCTTACTATTTTCATGATGTGCATTAGAAGCATGACCAAATTTATTAGTATGATTTGAAGTGTGTGAACTAGAACTTTTAACATTATTAAATTTTTTCTTAGGATTCTTATTATGTGCCATAAAAGCCTTATTAGTTGAGACTTGTCTTGAAACAATCAACCTTTCTTGCTCGTTTATCAACCCTTTACAAAAAAAATCAAAAGTAGGTTTCGTGGTATTTTGAGACAATTCAAGAGCCATATTCCTAGTTTGGTTGAACATGTCAAAACAAGATGACAATTTTTGTTCTACAAGAATTATAAGAGCAATGTCTGTCTTCTTGTAATATTTACCACAATTATTTAATTTTTCATTTAAAGTTTTCACTTCAGCAAGATATAATTCTACTCTTTCAAAGTTAGTAGGATCTATCTCAAGGATCTTATTTTCAAGGTAATAAGTAGAAACATCATCAGATTTATCAAATAAAGAAGTAAGAATTTTCTATACCTCAACCAGGATGTCTTCTGCCTCAATACTTACTTGAAGACTATCTGAAACTGTTTGACCAATGAGCCCTCTTGCTTGATCAAATTTATCTTCCCATATAGCCACATCTTTAGCATCAACAATTTTTGGTGTTCACCATTAACAATCCTCCATAGATTCTTACTCCTGAAAACATCAATCATTTTTCTTTTCCATGCAAGATAGTTAGGACCAACAAGTTCATGAACAAAAGCTACTTCTGAAGTCATAATGATATAAATATTGACAAGAAACCCAAATGCTAGAAATGACAAGAGAAAAAAGTGAATAACAGAAACCTGATACAATTTACCGTGCGGATCTGAAGAAACACAGTAAAGAACAGATAAACTTTACTTACGACCTCTTAAAAAATGCCAAGGAAAGTCACTCGCGGGTCTGCCACAGTGAACTCGCGAATACTCGCGGGTCTTTGTACGTCAAGGTTGCGGTTAGATCTGAAACTCGCAGGTTTCTGCACAGTGAAGTCGCGGTTATGTCGAATCACTCACGAGTCTCTGCATAGTAGGGTTGCGGGTATATTGAAGTAAACGCGAGTTCACAATAGAGTAGGCACGAGTATGCCGTAGCACACACGGGTCTGTACACTGGAAGTCGCGAGTTTGCAGTATACTCGCGGGTTCACAGGAAGGCAAGTCGCGGTTACACGCACTGTCTGTGAAGGAAAAGTCACGAATGTCCAGTTTTAGGCCAAAAACAGTGCCGATTAAGCTATTGACGGAAACCTGCACAAAGTCTACCAAACTTGGACGAAAACAACATATCTGAAAACCAGAAGATAGATATCCTTGAGAAGAATCCAAAAATCATATAGGTTTACAGAAAAAAGAATCAAGAACCCGTTGAAAAATTTCTGCAAAAAACTACACAACAAAGTTAGGGTTATAAAAAAATTGCAGAAACATGCCCAGATTTGAAGATAAGCCTAATGGCTACCAGATAGAAAGAAAATATACAAGAATAAACAATTCCCATATGATAATAGTTATTGATTGAAATCTATAGAAGGTGCTAGATCATAACAACTAGCTCTGATACCATGTCAGAACTATAGATCTAACTAAACTAGCTTACCTATCTTAGCTATCAATAACATATCAACATAAATAAGAACAGAAAGAGAAAAAAGAAAAGAGTACACCAAATATACATGGTTCATGCAATTGGGCTACGTCCACAGGAAGGTTGTCTTCTATTATTTCCAGAAATCTCCTTCAATCTTACAAGAGAGCAACTACAAATAACCCCAATACAATATAACAGAGAGCTTGTGAGCACAATGCAATGTGTTGTAATGGTATGATCGATTGTTGTAATGTGACTCCCTTGAACCTATTATATAACAAGAGATGTGGAGGAATTACTCTCACATATTGTATGTGGGATAATATAATTCTCCATAATAACATCTCTTTATATCATAAATAAGAGAATACTTTACCATAATGAATATGCAATATAATGTATTACTCTTTTACATAAGATTGTGGATAAATTCCGACATAATACAGAGACATCATTACCTTCCAATGAATATAATTAATATATTCCAACAATTAGTTTGCTCTATATGTCCAATGTCAAGAAAACAAACATACTTCCATGACCATAATTTACATTGTACACTTAGGAAGATAACACAGATAGGTTTGCACAATACCCAATCAATTGCTACAATGAGTTTTAAAAATCTTGCACATTATACAAGTCACATTATCATTCAATGTATAAATCTTGTCTAAATATTGTGTCCCTTCTATCTTATTTGTGGTAAAAGTTTGTTTTCCTCACTTCGTAATTGAAAAATAATATATTATTTGTTATTTATTTTGTAGGGGTGATTTGTGTTTTTTTACAGAACATATTGATGATGGAAAACATATGTAATAATAAAAGAAAGTCTAGAAGGAAGGAGCTGCTCCTTGAAAACGCCCATGAGATAAGAGAAAAGGCCAGGTTGTCCATTGAAAAACGTAGACATCAAAATGTTAATGCCTTAGATCCTAGCGCAATGCATGCCACGATGACCTCGGGTTCATCAGGAGAAGTGAAATGGATGCGGGGAATGGAGCCCACTCAAAATCCAACATCAAGTGATCATCCAATGAATAACCATCAACAAGCAATGATGAAGTGGCTCAATTCAATCAAATATTGATTGATGTTGAGTATGCAGGGATGGATGTTGAATGAATTGTTAATTGACAACCTCCCCAAGAAGAGCACACACATGTCGAACAAACTCCCTTTTAGGACCAAATTGTGAACGAAGTGCCACAACAAACTGATGATGAGACTTGTACTTCCTGTCCAACTCCCTTGCCTCGACTATCAAGTGAACGACGAAGAACTCCTAGAAGTATTCATGTGGATGTGTCCCAAATCTATCAGAATTGACGGCTTCATGACTGGAGTCATGGTTTCGGTTCTATGACCATTTTTCCTAGCACCCTGTGGCCATTCAGGGACGCATATAGAATTAAAACCACAAACACAAGACCATAGTATGTTGTAGTCATAAATAATTATTGACGGTTTAAAGTCCATCGCAAAAGTTCGAAGGTCAAACCTTCCTTGCGGTCAATAGGTGCTTGAATCTTGTTTCGTGGCATGGGGAAAAGAAGGATTTTATAGTGTCTAGGAATTTGATAGACATTACCCATCATTGATGAAGTATAGTTTAACCATATTTTTGACTGGCATAAAAAGTGGTAAAATTTTATTATACTTATACTATACTATATTATTTACGGACATTATATTTTACATAATCATATATTGTATATATATGAGTTGTGATTTTTCCATTAAAATTATAGAAAATTCTGTCACATGTGTGATTTTTTCATCTATTTTTTGTTTTAAAAATAGACAAAAACAAAAAACAATGATTTTTCTATTCTTTTATAAGAGATGCCATTTAATACTCAATATAAACTTTTTCAATAAATATATACAAATTTCAATGTTAATTTGAGAAACTGTATGATTGTTAAACTAAAGAATTTGGAGAGAAGGTTTGAATTTAGATGGTTGTTTGAATGTGCATAGGAGGGAGGCTCTATGGTGCTCACATGAAAGAATCGTTCTCTGTTTTAAAATAGTACTTAATAAATATATTTAAGAATTGGAATATAGTGAATTACTTTGATTTGAAAAGTTTTCTAAAATTCACTGTCATTTACCATACTTCAATGTTGAAGAAAATAATTAAAAAAAAACTTTTTGTGAAGAGTAGTGTAAAAATCCAAAGCATTAAAAAAATTTAATTTGACAAGCAACATTAAAAATATTTAATTTGAAAAGTAGAATGAAAGTCAAATTCCAAATATTTTTGATATTGATAAATGTCAAACGCCAAACGCCAAATGCCAAATGCCGTTGGTGAACATAGTAATCATTCTGGGGGATGGCTAGGGTTTTGCAAGAGTGTGAGGCTAGGGTTTTTAGGATCAGGGGGTTATTCGAATCTTAACGTGGATTTTTTTGCAGCATCTTGGAGTCTGGCCAACCATTTTGGTTGGCCTAGTTCCAAGCAAGAATAAAAAAGTGGGAATTTTTGTTTTGGTTGCAAAAATCTTTTGTTTTTTGGTTCGAAATCCTTTGTGACTGATGTGGCTGGATTTGTACTCTTCGCCGGTTGCTTGATAGGTGGGCCTACGGGCCAAATTGTCTATTTTCCTTTGTTTTTGGGGTTTTTTGTGCTACCGGTTTTCTTCTGTTGAAAAGTGAAAATCTTTGTTTTTAGTGGTTGTTTGGTGGAAGTCCCCTTTTAGGGTTACCAACTATGGTGGTCGGGGAATATTTTTCTACTGAAACCAAAAGGGTTAGTGCTCTAGTTAGAGACAGATTTATTTCTTCAAAAAAACCTGGTGGTTTTGGTCCTGTTTTGGCTATCGACATGGAGAAGTTGTGCACTAATATTTCATATCATTCTTCGCCGCTCGCCCTAATAATACCAATTAGTCCTCTGCGTTTCCCTGCCAAGTTACCAATGGATCCAATGCGAAATGTGGTAAGTTAGTAGGCGAGGCTGGAAAATTTCAGCGCAGTTTGAAAACCTACCGTGCCAAGGTGGATGTGGATCAGTTCGTTCTTGGTAAGGATGTTAACATTGACAGAGTTGGAATCCTTTCAAAGAGGGCCATGGTTGGGAAAATAGAAGGAACAAAAGTTTCCATAATGGAACTAATTGAATGAGTCAATAATACTTGGACTCCGGAATTGGCCTTGCTCCTAGAACCAGTCTTCTATCTAAAGGTTGGACATGCTTTATTTTTCGGAATGAGGGAGTGGTCCCTTCTATTCTAGAAAGAACTTGGCTCATCAAAGATGGTTATTTAGTCTTGAAACGATGGCATACAAATTTTAACCCTAATTCGAATAAAATGGTAATAAGACACCTGTGGGTTTTAATGCTTGGTTTTCATTTCGAGCTCTGGACCTCAAATGTCTTTGAATATCTGGCAAACTTCATAGGGAAATTCATTGACTTGGATAAGAAGATGGTCTATGGGGTTGATAAAATAATTGCATCTATGTTGGTGGAATTTGACATCTCTAAAGGGTTGCCAATAGAGATTGAGATTCTTTGGGGAGACAGATCCTTTCGGAAAAAGTTGGATTAAAGAAACATCCCTTTCAGGTGTTACTATTGTAGGAACACAGGACATGTTCGAACTCGATGTCCTTTTCTGCTAAATGGGCTCTCTCTGGGGTTCTCATCTCCATCCTTTCCGGATTTGGGTCTTTATAATTCCGCCTCGAATAAAGGAAATCCAGGTAAGCAATTCATTGAACCCTCTACACCTTATGAGGGGGTCTCCAGGGAGGAGTTGGATTTTTATCTTTCTACTGAGAAAATGCTTGACCTTAGGAAAAAGGAAAATAAATCCGTTTCTAGAAATCTTTTAGATGATTTGGTGAATTTGGAGGAGCCACAACCCCCTGTGGCTTTTGATAAACCTGAGGAACCCTTACATCCCTTAGGTTTGGATGCTCTAAAAGATCATGTGCAGATCCCTTGATCTGAAGACGTAGACACTTTAGGGTCCGACCTTGCAAATGATCTTCCTCTCCCCGATGCTGTTTGTTTTCCTCTGGACCCAAGCATTTCCAAGAAAAATGATTCGGAAGTTAATATAAATTCCTTTGCTCATGCTTTACAGGCGGTTCCTAGATATGATGATGTCTACAAATCTCCACTAGAGATTTAATCAAAAAACCCTATTACTCTAGAGGGGTCAAAAGTCTTGCCTTCCATTAGATGTCAGAATGTAACAATTAGAAAAAGAAGAACAATGGGGGTACAATTGAGAATTCTTCTTGCATTCCTCTCTCGAATCGTCTCAATGATGCTGGGACTTCCAGTAGTTCTTTAGTTTCTTCCTCAAATCGGGCCCTTAGAGATGAGATGCCCTTTTTCGGGGTTCTTTAATGTTTTTCTTATCATTTAATATTTGTGGGTTTGGAGTGGATGGTAAGGTTAGGGCCATCTCCAAACTTCTAAAATCTACTAGCCTTGATGTTATTCTCTTTCAAGAAACCATGTGTTCGGATTCTCAGGCTATTGAGATCTGTTCTAAGATCTTCCCAGGTTGGTATTTCAGTGCTATCGATGCGGTGGGTTTGTCAGGAGGGTTGTTATCGAGGTGGAATCCTCAAACTGCAAATTTTAAAGCTTACTGAGCTATTGGGGGCCTCATGCTTGAAGGGTGTTTTTATGCTAACAAATTTGATTTATTAGTGCTGAATTGTTATGGACCCTATAGGGACCGAGAGGATTTTTGGGAGGCACTTGATAAATGGGGTATTTTAAGTATTCCAAACTTGATCTTTGCAAGTGATTTGAATTTTACTCTTTTTGCCTCAGAGATGTGGGGTCCTTCTGTGCAAGCTGATGTTCTTGCAGACTTCTTGTGTTCTCTCTTACAGAAATCTAATTTGGTGGAAATAATGCCACTTAAGATGGGGCCAACTTGGAGTAATAAGAGAAGGGGTTCAAATGGCATTAGTAAAATATTGGATCGTTTCCTAATTGCAAAGCAGTTGGTGAATGGTCTTCAGAAATATAGAACATGGACATAATTTTCTTCCATTTCAGATCATCAAGTGATTATCCTTCAAATTGATAGTTGTTCCCCTAAGAAGAAGTTTCCTTTTAAGTTTAATAGTACCTTGATTCAGGATCCAGATTTTTGTTCTCTGGTAAAGAATGTTTGGTGTTCAGTGTCGGTTCCTGAAGAAATGAACCCGATGGAAGCTTTGGTTTATAAATTGAAGTGTCTTAAAAAGAAAACTATGGAATGGGAACAATCTAAAACGGAAACCGACAGAGGAGATCTTTATCAGATTGATGTTAAGATGAAGGCCTTATTTTCCCATAATTCCAATGGTATCTTTTTAGAAGAGGAAAATTTGCTTCTATAGAATCTGGTGGATAGATAGGTTACTCTTTTAAGACAAGGGGAAAGCGCTTGGCGCTTGAAGAGTCAGGCAACTTGGGTAGCTCCGGGGGACGAAATTTTTTTTTTTCTCATAATTATGCCTCCTATAGGTGGAATATAAATGTTGTTTGGGATATTTTGGAACAACATGGAAATTCTGTATTCTCTCAAAATGATTTGGAGGAGGAGGCTATGATGTACTTTAAGAAGATATTCTTAGATTCTTGCAAGAATAGGATTGATGAACAATTGAAGATTCTGCAGCATTATCCTACTTTTTTCTTTGCTAAAGAGGGAAGGGAGGTGGGGAGACCTGTAAATTTGGAGGAATTAAAAAATGTTCTTTTATCTTGTGCCAAGGATAAGAGTCTAGGCCCTGACGGGTGGACTGTTGAATTATTCCTCGAAAGTTTTTGACTTAACGGGAGAGGATCTTATGCAAATGGTTGAATTTTCTAGATTGGAGGGTTGGGTATGTGGAAGCCTAAATTCCACATTCTTGACTCTTATTCCAAAATGCAGCAAACCTACATGGTTCAAATATTTTAGGCCAAATGCTTTATGCAATTTGGCCTAAATTGTGTGGTGCTATAAATTTCTTTCATTGGGTGGTAGATTAACTCTCCTAAAATCTATTCTTATGGGGATGTCTATCTATTGGTTTATGATGGCCCAATTCCCATAGACTATTCTCAAGAAATTAAAAACCCTTATGTTCATATTCTTATGGTTTGGTAATTCAGAGGGGGGAAGCTATAATCTGGTCAGGTGGGAGCGAATCCCCTTACCCACGAATTTGGGAGGCTGGAATATAAAAAACATCTTTTGGTTTAATACTGCTATTTGCATGAAAAGTATGTGGAGTGGGATCAGTGGTAATGGATTGTGGGATGAAGTACTGCACAATAAATATATTAAACAAATTTGATCAATTAGATAAGAAGACATAATTATTCCTATAGGAGTGATTCTTACTTTTGGCGGGTATTCATGGCATTGTTTCCTTGGATAAAATGTCAATTGGCTTGGCAGGTGGGCAATGGGAAATGCATTCTTGTTGGTATTGAACCTTATATTGGGAATGGAATTGATTATGTTTTTTCCTCTATTATTCGGGGTCATCTTGTTGATTTTGGTTTCAACACATTGGATAAAATCAAGAGACCTCATTGGCTACTCGGTAGTCCTTCCTATTGGTTAACTGCTCGTGATCTGGGCCTTGGTAGTGTGTGGGCAGAGGAATGGAACAAGAATACTTAGAGGCTAAATGCAACTGGTATCTGGCTCAGCTCAGAAGAAGATAAATTGGTTTGGTGCAAAAACTTGACCTTTGAGCAGGTTACGACGAAGACACCATATAATTCCATTGTTAATTCTCTTCAGGTTGGATATACCAAATGGTAGTTTTCGTGTTTGTGGAAATGGATATTGCCTTTAAAAATTAAGTGTTTTACTTGGTTGGCTCTTGAAGATCATATCCTTATGTGGGACAATCTTATGCGTAGAGGAAAAGTGGGTGCAAATATTTGTGTTCTCTGTAAGGTTGATAGTGAATTGATCAATTACATTTTTGTCTTCTGTCAATTTGTAAAAGAAGTATGGAATCAAATTTGTTTATCACTTAGGATCCCAGATTTTTGGGGCTCGTCTTGTTTTGACTCTTCCTATCAAAGGTGGATACAGATGAATGACAATTTTAAGAATCTTCCAGCATTGGTTTCATGGGAAATCTGGAAGATCTGTAACAAGTGTATCTTTGAACAGACTCCTCCGTTGGTTTTGGTTGCGATTAATATAGCTTTAAATATGTTTGCTTTGTACAAGAGTGAACATAAGAACTTAGAAGTACCCAAAAATTTCCAAAATCATGTTTTCGATCCTGATTGTAGTGCCATTGGATTCTTTGATGGAGCTTCGACGTTTGGCAGGGGTGGAGCAGGAATTGTCTTGCTTTTAAACAAGGACGCTTCTTTCAAGATGAGACTGACATGTGGTGAAGGCACGCATATGAAATCTGAGTTAATTGCTCTTGGGTGCCTAGTTAAAGTTGCAAATATCTTTGGCATTGATGCTCTTAGAGTCTTTGGTGACTCGCAGGTGGTGGTGCAATGGGTCAAAAAAGTTTATAATCTGAATATCATGCAACTTTCACATTGGTGTCCAGGATTGATACGATGATCTCTACTTTTTATGATTTATCTATTGATCATATCTATAGGGAACTTAACGATTTTGCGGATGCTCTCTCAAAGGAGGCTTTAGATGGGGAGGAAGGATGGATTCACTGGGAAGAATGGAAAAATGATATGCTGACGGATGTAGGCTCTTTCTTTTTGTATGCAGATTAAGTGTGGGCATGTTATGATGGACCTTTTGTTCCTTTCTCTGGTGTTGTTCTTTTCTGGACCTGGTCTTTTGATCTTCGGATTTGAGATGTATTTTTTTTTGGTTTTCGTGATGTGATCGGATCCTTTTCTATATGTAAGCTCAGATAGCATCTTTGTACTGTGCATATGTACTTTTTGATTATCACCAATAGCAAAAGTAAAGGTAGGTTTTTTCTTCTTGAAAAAATATTCCAACATCGGTAGAAACCATTTACACATAATCCTACTTGCTTTCGGTTTGCGCTTTCTTCTTTCAACCCAAATCTTCATGGACTTCGTTTGACCCGCTCTATCTTTTCCAAATGCACTGGATCGCCCCAGAATTGACTTTACTACGAGTGGACTTTATGGAAATTCGTGCTCCTGTAACATGTTCAGAATCCAGAGGACCAGGAATAATTTGATGGTTATTTAATTTCCCAAGACTTCATATTCCACGCCGACTGATATTACCGCCGAGTTCGCTTACCTCTTCAACTTTCGACGATTGAATCGAATAACAAAGACCAACATAATACAAAGATTACAATGATGGTATCCCCAGAATCGTAGTACTCAGCAGCATTATTCCTGGCTGCTGAACAAAATCCCAGCTTTTCTAATAAAAATTATCGACTTGTGCAGAGGTATTTTACAACTCTCACATTTTGCATAATCATTTTGAATTGTTGGGAAAGACTGGGATGAGAAAATGTGATTCTCTTTGAGTAATAGGAGACGACGCATTACTTATTTGGCAAACGAGCGTAGATTGCGCTGGTTCTTCAGAAGAAGTCTTCGTGGAAGGATGCCTGGTAGTTAATCTTCATGTATGGGTCATAAGTTGTTTCTTCCCAAGTCTTTCTGCAATGCTGTGGCTTTCTTGTGTTGAAATATTGTTCATGTTGTCATAAAATGTATTTTTTAAAATCTTTGTTTGGCATTACAGATACGTTTCAGGCTTGATGGTTTGAGGAGATATGTTTCAACGATGAAAGAGAGAGATTCTTCTCTCGTGGATCCATTCACAAAGGATTTGATAAAATCGATGTGGTTTATGCCTTATAGTAATTTTGATTTTGTGGGTTGTTTATGGGATAAGAGATTATTGGTATAGTGCTTTCATTTTTTAATATATACATATAATTTTAATTTATTTTATTGTTTTTGGAATTTATTAATTATATATATATATATATATATATATATATATATATATATAATTTTAATTTATTTTATTGTTTTTGGAATTTATTAATTATATATATATATATATATATGAAGAAATATATGTTCTTATTACTTATAACTATCACAACCACTTAACTTTTGGTATGTGAACACTGATAGGTCACAAGTTAAGTGTCCTGAATAAGTTATATATTACTTGTTCGCCATTCTTAATTGTAATCATTTTCTTTAGTTAAATGGATTGTCTGTCACTACCTGTTACCTATGCATGGGCTATTTGTTTTTTTTATAAGTAAGCTATATCATATTAACAGAATATACAAAAAAGGTCACAACATTCGCGAGCCTGAAAGTTCTTCATGGCAATTTGAAATAGCCATCCAAGAGTGACTAAAGAGCCATATAACAAGTCTTTCCTACAACTCCTCCCTCGAAGGAGAAAAGAGAGCTTACAAACATAAACTACATATTGTTTTCTTTCCTGACAACAACAAACATAAACAACAGAAAAAACTGACAGCCTCGACGCTTGCCAAGACCCCTAAACTAGTTACAGACCGAGACTAACATATCTGTCGCGGCAAAAAAGTGGATGAACCACTATCCATAGACCACAAGGAAAAAAAAAAACATAGATGCCAACCTCCAACCTTAGAATGTAGAATTACCCGATTCCAGTGGAAATGAGCCGTCGAGACGCGCTTCTCGAGCCTGCTGCTCGCCTATGGCCTGAACACCTTCCCCAATCGAGTTGACATAGCCCAATTTTGGCAGGAAGGGGAGACCCAAATTCTTCCCAACCACATCTATTTTCATGTGCAGCAGCGACGTGTCTACATAGAGCTCCTTCCAGAATGCCATCGAGATGTCGCCCGCCCGCTCCATCTCCTCACGTTCCAGCAATACTTAGCCAAGCATGGTCTTCACCACCCAGTACAAGATAATCGTCCGCTCATACAGGTCCTAGTAGTCACTCGAGGACCTAGGATCCTGAATCCACGGTTCCCACGTTGCTTCCTCCACCAATGGACTCACATCCTCCACCTCCCTCCACACTCCATGCTCCAACATTTCCAGATCCACTCGAATAGACACCGAGATTGTCGAGCGGTAGTTCCATATGAATTGGGCCACTTTGAGCTGATCTCGTCTCACCCTACGTCACTGGTTGGCTTCCTCACTCCCTTATTCCCTGTACACTCCATACCAATCTCGCTCCATGGCCTCAACACGTTCCCCCCACCATCCTGGTGCCAAGGACCCTTTTCCCCACCCTGCACTATGCCCAAAAATACCACCCCACGATAGACGCACAAGAAGCAGCATGGTCCAGAGGCCCCAAGCACTCTATCGAAAGAGAAATCCCTAGAAACAGTAAAATCCAGCCCCCTGTCACCTGGTGTAACGGTAGTTCCCCCACCAAAATCCATAATGGATGTTGTACCTTCCAGCCTACCACTCGTACAGTTCCTCACCTCAAACTCCCACAAACTACTTCCTCACATGCACCTGCCTCGTACGGAGATCGTCTTCATCATAACCCCACAACTCTCATAACTGCGACCAACTGCCTTCATAAACTCTCGCATGAACCACACATTGGGAAGGGCTCGCCACTTGTCCCCAACGTGACATCTCATCTTCGTGCGTCACCACCCGCATCCAGGGATGCGTGAGCTACTTGTTATTCATGCATGAGCTACGAGTTATCCATGCATCAACTACAAGTTATTTTTAATATTTCTTTTCTTTAAATGTTTATTTTAAATTTTGAATGACAACCATAAAATCAATATGAATAGTACATTTGTCTCATTCTCTTTCAATTTAGGAAAAGCATAAATGATATTCCACCCTAAATTCTAAGATATAAACACCTATTATTATAAAAATTGTTAAATAATACAATATTATCCAATTAAAGTTATATTTTTAATAAATATATAATAAAATTTATTTAAAATATATTATTATTATTATTATTATTTTTAAATCCATATATTTTACATTAAAAAATGGTATGTATCATAATGCTCATGTAAAACTTAGAAATGAAAAACTTAAATGTGCATGTGCTCCTACCATCTAGCTTGAAAATTCCTCATATCCTTTGAATATTTTAATATTGTAATAGTTTCTCATTACTTCTTGTCTCTCTTTCAAGATTGGAATCAAATCTACATATGTAATCATGGTCTCCAAGTGTATTATTAAAGATAATTGGGAAGCTACCATTCCTAAACTAGACTTTTCAAAATTGGACCTCATTACATATATCATGGATATTGTCTTGGCCAAATCCTATTTCTATCCTTCCTTATCGTATAAATGGGGGAGCCAAATTCCCATAAGTGGTTGACAAAATAAATTAAAAGAATTCTCTTCTAAATTATTTCAATCCCCTACCAACATAGAAATAGGGTATATGGAAATTGATACCAACGTAAACTGCAAAATTAAATATCTAAATCTCAATGAATTTTTTGTCTTTGAACTGTAATAAGCCAGCTACGTAATTTCTAATTATATTTAAAAAAAATATTTTATAAATGACATTATTAATAGAGATATATTAAGAAATAAAAATAATAATGGTTACATTTATGACAGGTTTATTTAGACTTTAGTAGTAGGGGTTTCATATACCAAATTAGTGTCTCGTTTGACAGCAATCTTATAAATAGATTATTATTATTATTATTAATCATTCGTCAATAAACACTAAAATATTTTTGAAAATAAAAATTAATACAATGTTCCCACCCCTTAGAAGATAAATGGTTGACATGACTCTGGTTATGGTTAAAATAGTAACATAATATATAGTGATATTTTGAAGTATATTCATTGCATTTAAATGAAAGGAAATGAGATAATCTTCACTGTTTTGAGTATGAGAAATATTATATATTTTAAATATTCAATATGTTTCTATAAAAGAGGAAATAAGTTAATAAAGATGATTGTTTTTTAAAATAATACAGTGAAAACGATTTAAACAAAACAAGATATTAGTAATATAAACACAGAGTAATAATTTAATAATTTCCTTTATATTGCTAAAAATAATAATAAGAAAAAACATTATTTAAAAGAAGGTAACTGACATATATGGTACATTATCATTGTTAATTAATAAAAATAAAATGTTCACATTCATCTATATAATATGGCAACATGGAAAATATATTATAATATCCCTCAATGTTTTATTTAAATTAAAATGATATCATAGATTTAAAGCGTGGCATTCTCTATCACATTTAGTTGAGCCATCCAAATTATTTGATTCTCATGTATTATTTTTCATAATTCTCAATGTTCGTCTAGATGTTGGAATTTCATTCCCATCGATTGAAGACGATTTGTTTCTCATTGGTTCTTACTATTTGGATTACCATACCTTTTGTAAAAGTGTGTTTAATTTTCTGAGTGAAAGGTATTTTTTGTTGTGCACATCCATTTATTGTTATACTGATAAGTGTTTATATCTTAGAATTTGAGGTGGAGTAGACAAGTGTACTATTCAGATTGATTTTATGGAAGTCGTTCCCAATTCAAAACTAAACAATTATAAAAAAATATACAAAATAATTGGTAGCTATGCATGGATAATTGTTAGTTGATGCATGAATAACTTGTAACTGATGCATGGATAACAAACGGTACACACAACTATACATGGAGAACACGTACCTTGTTGGTGACAATTAACCTGCAACCTATTAATGTTCATAGACCACAAATTAAGTGGTTATGCTAGTGCATAATTTGTTTTAAGTTTACATTGTATTAATACAAAAGATGATGCACATAATGCGTTGATATATTTTCCATTGTTTTTGTGTCATGTTGCATCATATTTAGCATCATTTTGTGTAAAAAATGCAATGGATAAGTAAGTTAGATTTGCATCACGAATATTTGTAAATACACCGCATAATTATTTGCATCACAAATATTTGTATATGGCCCAGTTCATACACCCATTACATGGAGCTCGAATGTGTAAGCGTTGGGTTGGTTGTTTCATGGTCATGCAAACCCTATGTAAAACCATATAACAATAACCATATGTTTATGTATGCATTTACAAATCATATATTACACTACACTTGGGATCATAACTATGCTAATTACGCTGAAGGCGTTTCACCAACGAGAAGCTTGACCATCCACGTTTGCTAGATTCCTCGCTTATGGAGCGAATGGAATCCTGCCGCGTGTTTGTCCCTCCCGCCAATGACCTGCCGCCATTTGCTGGGCGTGGCTTGCTTTACAAGAAACCCTTCTGTCTCTTGTCAGGGATTTTCACTTCTGCTCACTCTGAATCGCCAAATTGCTTCCCGTCATACATTCGTTGATTTCTAAAATTCCCAAATCGCCAAATCGTCTACTCTGGATTGCCAAATCGCCAAATCAATCATACAGTGATTGATTTGTAACATTCCCCATAAGCTTCCTGTGTAATTAAATTTAACTTGTCCTGTCTTTGACACTCCTGGTAGGGTTTTCATCGTTTCCCATACTGTAGGAAATGGAAAATCTCCTTTATTCCACAACAATCTGCCAGATCGGTAGACATGCTGACAACCATCGAATGAATGAAGCTCTACCACAACTACTCATCGAACGAAGCTTGCCGTCGACCATAAGATGCTTACCCCGCTGTCTGCATTGTTGTTGTGTCGAGAATTGACATAAAGTCGACCTGATGTACTCAACGGGTTGATATCGCATGTGTACAAGTTTGCTGACTTATCCACTGACAAGAAACAAATTCGGTCGAAGCATTATGATGGTTGAGTTCACACCGACTGCTTTGGTTGCGAAATTAGCACAGATAGTCAGGTAATTATTTAAAAATATGGTCGATGTTTGTTAGAATAGGTCATGTTTGTCGGTGAAGAGTGGTCGACTGCATTGGCATACCCGATAGGCGATTGCACAAGTTGGTGAAGAGTGGTCGGCAGACTCTTGTCGAATATCAAGTGATTATGCTGATGAAAGATGTTATGGCCAACATAACATATTCTTTAGACGGTCAATTTGTCTCGTTAGTGCCCAGGTCGGCTTCACGTTCAGGTCAACAAAAGCACACATAAGTTTATCAATGCTTTTCGTTCGAGAAAAAGAAATGTTAGTTAGATTCCTCGTTCATAGAGCGAATGGAAAACTACCACGTGTTTTGTGATGGTTCGTCAATTTAAGTTTCTCTTCATTGAGGTTTCCTGTCACTTCGTCGCATAGTATATGTTAAAGTTGAGTTTGGTCGACTTTTAAAAATGGTCGGTAGAGTGTTTTCATGGTCGTCTCGATAATATATGGTTCATGAGAATTGTCAAATTTGGTCAAGTATAACTGATGTACGTGGGGCGATCAGAATTGACTTAACTGTGAGTGGACATTGTGGAAACTGGTGCTCCTGTAACATATTCAGAATCCAGAGGACTTAAAATTCCACGCCGACTGGTATTACCGCCGAGTTAGCTGACCTTTTCACCTTTCGACTATTGAATTGAATTACGAAGACCAACATAATACAATGATGATATCCCCAGAATCGTAGGAATCCCCAGCATTATTCCTGGTTGCTGAACAAAAATCCAGCTTTTCTAATGAAAAATATTGAATTGTTGGGAAAGACTGGGATGAGAAAATGTATTTTACAACTTTCTCATTCTGCATAATCATTTTGAATTGTTGGGAAAGACTGGGATGAGAAAATGTGATTCTCTTTGAGTAATAGGAGACGACGCATTACTTATTTTGCAAACGGGCATAGATTGCACTGGTTCTTCTTCAGAAGTATTCGTGGAAGGATGCCTGGTAGTTAATCTTCATGTATGGGTCATAAGTCGTTTCTTCCCAAGTCTTTGTGCAATGGTGTACCTGGTTCTTATCTTGGTGGCTTACATGTGAAAATGAAATGGGATGCTGTGGCCTTCTTGGTGTTGAAATATTGTTCATGTTGTCATAAAATGTTTTTTTTTAATCTTTGTTTGGCATTACATATACGTTTATCATTGATGGCTTCATGAGATATGTTTCAACGATGACCGAGACAGATATGTTTTTACTACTTATAATTAGTATAGCCATTAGGATGTGAACACCTATAGGTCAAAAGTTAAGTGCCATGAATAAGTTATGTGTTACTTGTTCTTCAGGCTTAGTTGTAATCATATTTTTTAGTTAAATGGATTGTATGTCATTACTCTTACCCATGCATGAGCTACTTGTTATCCATGCATGAGCTCCGAGTTATCCATGCATCAACTACCATGCATGAGCTCCGAGTTATCCATGCATCAACTTTGAGTTATTTTTTATATTTCTTTTTTTTAATGCTTATTTTGAATTTTGAACGACGACCATAAAATAAATGTGGAGAGTAAGCTTATCTCATCCTCCTTCAATCTAGGAAAAACATAGATGGTAGTCCACACCAAATTCTAAGATATAAACACCAATCGGTGTAAAAATTGTTAAATAATATAATATTATTAAATTAAAGTTATATTTTTTATAAATGAGCTGGTGCGAGGTATAAGCTTTAGTTGCAATGGCATGCTGGGTGGAAACAAATATGTAGAGGCCTAGGCAACAAAGGATCTTGTGCAGAGCTACTTTTCCAAAATTTTAAAAGTTAATTTTATATATTTTTAAAATTAAGAAAGTTAGTGAAGCCCTAAAATGACATGGTTGAGAGTTGGTCCACCCTATCATGGTCTTAACATAATCAATCAACTTTTTTTTATAGCTTGTAGGTATTCTTGTACTCTTGTGTGAGTTCCAAATTTGACATGAGTGCAATTAAAATTGAATTAAAAATAGAAAATAATAATAGATTTATTCGAATCTGCACACAGAGCTCGGCAAGTGTGTGTAGTTTCATCAGTAGTGCACAAGTGGAGCATATGTAGAACGAAGGGTGAAAAACAAGAAGTTACAGAAATTGGTGTGTTCTTCTATAACTTAGTCCGAGCCTCAGAGTTTGGCAATCCGAACCTAGTAGCAAACTTGCAGGGGCGCCAAAAAAAATATGAATTTAAACACGCGTATGCACAAATGCGCACACCCGTACTTGCACGCACGCGTTCTTTGACACCCTCTTTTTTTCTTCTTCTTCTCCCTAACCCCCCCTCCCTCTCTATAACCCCACCCCTCCTCTCTCTTCCTATCCACGCAATTCCCCCCTCTCTTTCACTCTTCCCAATCCCTCCCCCCTCCCTCACTCACCCCCTCTCTCTTTAACCACAAGGGTTAGGAGATTTAGTCATCCGTTTCCATGAATAACACCTAAAGCCATGACATAGGATTTCCCGAGGCTAGCCTTGATTCCAAGTATGAATATGGGTGTGCCATTCTAATGTCTTGGATTCTAAGTATGGTTGTTTGGGTCCTATACATGGTTGAGGGATGGAACCTTGGATTTAATCCATAAAATAAGAGTGTAATAATCCAAGTTCAAGAACAATGCCTTATTCCACTACACTTGAACTCTCAAACATATCCTTCGCTATGAGTAGCGTTACTAATGATATTAGAAATGTATGATCACCAAGTATAGGTTTGAGGGTCTTAGACATGGTTGAGGGAGAAAATTTAGGCCTTATGCGCTAATGAAGATGATAGAAATCTAGGCTCAAGATCGATGCCTCAAACCTAAAAATTTACCTCCCAAGGGGATATGGGCACCATTATGAGTTTCCGAGTAGAAGGTATGAGTCACGGGGCCCTCAAGAAGGTGCTGGGAGGAAACCTAGGCATTCATACCTAAAGGATAATTTTGCACATCCAGATCCAAAAATAGTGCCATGAACCTACATACACGACCTCCCAAGAGAAATCTTCACCTTTGAGTTAGCATATTAGCACCATTAGTTTTTTTGGTGAACTAGGCAATGATCTCAAGGTTTGGATCAAGGTTAATCAATGAAACTCAATCATTAGGCTCAAAAAGTAGCTCCTAGGGCTCAAAATCCATCAACAAGGCCTCAAAACCACCACACATGAGTTATTTATGGAATCTTTGTCTTTCAGTGGAAATACGGGGACCATTAGAAGGTGTTTTAGCACCAAGGATGGGTCATGACACGATGGAAATTATTAAGGGAGGAAATCCAACCCTTGTGACTTAAATTATGCTTTTAGGCATCCAACTCGAAGAATAATTCCTTAGGCTACCACCAATGGTTTCTTGAGAGTATCATCTACCTCTAAGTTGGGATATGGGAACGATTGGAAGGTTTTGAGCACTTGGTATAGGCTATGGTGCCTTGACCATAGATAGTGGATGAAACTTGTGCCTTATGCCCTAAAGGTGGCTTCTAGGGGTCAAGGGATATGGACAAGGCCTTAAAGCACCAAACTATACCTTTCTATGGAATCTATGGCCCCTGAGAAGGGATATGGGCTATATAAGAAGGTTTTTAGTAAGTTAGGATTGTGTCATGGCAGCATAAACATGGTAGGGGGTAGGAACATAGGCCTCAGTAGGCCCTAAAAGAAGCTTCCATTCGTATGGGACTAAGAATGTCACTAGGAACCACCACACACCGTCTCTTGAGTGCATGCTTGACCTTTGAGGGTGGATATAGGTATCATTATCGGTTGGTGAGGACTAGGGATAAGTGCCCGGGTGTTAACCATGGTTGGTGAAGGAAGCTCGGGCATTGGGCTCTTAAAAAGACTACTATAGGGATCATGGTCTTGGAATGATGCATTGAACCACGATAGATGAATTCTTGAGGGCATTTATGGCCTTCAAATGGGGATATGGGAAGCATTCAAAATTTTTGTGCACTAGGTATGCATGGTACTTGGGTTTTAAACACAGTCAAGTGAGTAAAATTGGGCCTTAGGTCCCAAAGGAAGTAAACATACATCTAAATGCATGAATGACACATTGATCCATCATAGAGGACCTTTCTAGGATATCCATGGACTTGAAGTGGGTATATTGGTGCCACTAGGAGGTTTTCAATACCCAGTATCCAGGTGTTCAAGCCTTCGGTGGGATCTATGGCCTCTAAGAAGGGGTATGGGATCCATTAGAAGGTTTTTAGTACAAGGATTGGGTCATGGCAGCATAAACATGGTAGTGGGTAGGAACATAGGCCTTAGTAGGCCCTAAAAGAAGCTTCCAGGCATCTAGGACTAAGGATGTCACCGGGAACAACCACACACCATATATTGAGTGTATCCTTGACCTTTGAGGGTGGATATGGGTACCATTATCAGTTTGTGAGCACCATGGATGGGTTCCTGGGTGTTAACCATGGTTGGTGAAGGAAGCTCGGGCATTAGGCTCTTATAAAGACCACTATAGGGCTCATGGTATTGGAATGATGCCTTGAACCACCATAGGTGACTTATTGAGGATATTTACGACCTTCAAATGGGGATATCATGGGAAAAATTCAACATTTTTTTGCACTAGGTATGCATGGTACTGGGGATTTAAACACGGTCAAAGGAGTAAAATTGGGCCTTAGGTCCCAAAGGAAGTAAAGATACATCTAAATCCATGAAAAACGCATTGATCCATCACAGAGGACCTTTCCAGGGTATCCATGGACTTGAAGTGGGTATATTGGTGTCACTAGGAGGTTCTCAATACCCAATATCTAGGTGTTCGAGCCTTTGGTGGGATCTATGGCCTTTGAGAGGGGGTATGGGCTCCATTAGAAGGTTTTTAGTAGTAGGATTGGGTCGACATGGCAGCATATACATGGCAGGGGGTAGGAACATAGGCCTTAGTATGCCCTAGAAGAAGCTTCCAGGGCTATAATTTTAAGAAATGCATGTGTATGGTGCATAAACATAAAATTCACCAAAATTGACAACTAAATTCACACACTCTCTCAAACCAGTCTATTTCTCTCATGCGTAGCAAATTTTCTCACCATGGAGCATTACATACATCTCATTCAACCATCATATCCATCAAACTCTCTTATCCTATCCAACACAACATAAGGAAGGACTTCCCTTTCTTTGCTCAACAATCCCTTAGAGAACTATTCCTTCCTAGACCTGTTTAGGGTGTGCAGAAAGAGGAAAACCTATTGGATGCTTTCAATAATTTATTTTTAAAATAAGATCTTAGCTTCTCAATCATTCAAAGAGAATCAAATGTATAGTGGGTAAAGGTTCCAAACTTTCCCAACCTCTATGCTCACCTACAACCGTCATTCTTCACTCTAATATCTACAATTTTTTCCTTTGTAGTGATGGTTCTAATTAATTTCTCAATTTGATAAGTGTTGGCAATGAGAGAACAACATGAACTATGTAGTGTATGAAATTTTTCCTGGAGAGTAAGTGATAGAGTCAAATGGAAAAAATGAGAGGATTCATGAAAACATAACTGACTCTGCTTCACCACTACTTATGACAATAGAATTAAGGACTCTTACAATCTTCTTATGGAATATATTCAGTCTATGGATCCATAAATACATGAAAATACTTGCTCACCAACCTCTCACCTGCATTTAATGATTGATTTAATAATTCGAATGAGTTAAATGGATTATTTAAGGAACATGGTAGAAACTAGTTGAGTTATAAGGCTAACACATGGCACTAGAGGATTTACTTTCCTATAGGTCCCATTTCCTCTCCAACAAAATGTTTACATAGCTTTTCCGGATGACAATCCAATCACATTTCCCATACATTTTTATTTACATCATACATGCCTAGTCATACATTAGTTGATCCTTGGTCTTGAGCATTTATTACATTCTTGGATATATATAGGTCTAGTCATAACTCCTCAATATGTATCACATGATGCATATGTCAATACAAAACCAAATCTTAATGAGACATTCATATGACACCATTATATGTGGGACACAACTCTAACACTAACTTATAGGAATGGAAAATGTAGAGTTACGATTCCACAATAAGATGATGATAGTTGTACTGGTCATTAAAGCAAGATTAAGAATAGTGATTCTTGCCAAAAAAAAAGGAACTCTTTTAGTTTTCTCCACTATGATTTAAGCAACAAGAATCGCATGTGATACATGTGGAAGAAGTATAAGAAATGTGGGAGAGCAAAGTTGAATTCAATCACTAACATGTATACACATTATGCTTTATTCATAATAACACCAATCTTGTGAACATTGTCTCTTTTGTAGCCATGGACTTTGCATAAACAATATTTTATTCTAAATAAAACATATATTTAAAGACTAAATTATTATTATTGAAAACAACTATTTTTTTAATTTCAAAATATTTCAAATTTCAAATTTTAGTTATAGAGTATATAAAAATATTAAATACTTTATTTTCTTAACCCTATTATTATTTAAAAAATAAGTATTTATTTATAGAAAATTAAAGAATATTTATAAACATCACATTAAATATCCATTCGTTGTTTCCTATCCAAATCTCATATAGTAAAATCATTGTTATAACCTTTACTTGTATAGACTTTATAAGAATTTAGTAGTGTTAACCCCAAACACCTTAACCCTTAAATCCTAGTTACCCACAAACACCTAAACCCCCTAACCCACAAGCCCTAAATCCCAAACCCCTAAGCACCTAAGCACATAAGCACTTGGGGATTATGGTTTAGTTGAGGGATTTAAGGCCTTTAGGGGGGAGGGGCTCTAGGAATCAACGAACAAATAGGGATTTATTGGTAAATAAATGCACTAAACGTTACCCACCGAACAAAGCAACATTATACACTGGCGCGCATGCATTAGTAGCGTGTGCGTGCCCCTGGCGCATGCGCGCTCCTTCCTTGTGCGCGCCCCTGCTAAACATGACAATTTCCAAATGACCCATGCTCTTCTCCCGCACTTTTTTTCACTCTTTTCACACACAACTCGACAGTCTTTTTCATTTTCGATTGAATTCACACACCTCTTGGAGTTTATTTGGCAATTTGGATTGAATACACACACTAGTTGGACTCTATTTGGCTCTTTCAATTGAATTCTCATGCTGCTTGGACACACTTGAATTCTGCTTACATCTAGTGGATACATCAAAAGACCATTCTACATTGCAAGCAAAGAGAAATCCTTGAGGTATGGTGACATTTTTTCCTTATGAATTGTATTTTAGTCTTCATCCACTTTGTTTGAATTGTATTTTTTCCTCATGAATTGTATGATAAATGTATTTTAGTCTTCTTAATCTTCATCATAGACAATAAAAGACATCTTACCAAAAAAAAACTACAACATGCACCAAACAATGCTTTCAACTTTTCATAAAGATAACCAAAAAAACTTACTTGCATCACCACCAATAACCTTTCATAATCACATAACTCCATCCAATACACAAACATTTGCTGAATTCCTCATGATTTCATTACAACAACTCACACAAACACCAAAAGGATCAAATTCTTAATCTTTAGGGGTGATTTTCCCTCATCTAATACATGAAAATGAAGTGAGTAGGAGCTTCTACTTTTATAGGAAATGTGCTCCTACTAACACCCCATACCACTATCCAATACCATCTACTAACCCAAACTACTGTAAAAAAACCATGTGCCAAGTGCCAAGCTACCAAAATGAGGCTCATTGTTGATTGTTTCAAGATTATAAGAAAACAATTCAAACTGAGGTCCTAGAGGTGTTGTTGTTGTTATTTCTAGGGAATTCTCAATAGCTTTTAAATATGCTAATATACCCCAAGTTATAGGTATATCCATATCTTCATATAGTGACATGGATCTAGTTTATCTTATTGTTTTCTATTCTTTAGAAACTTGTTGTTTACAATGATTTTCAACAAGTTTTTCTATGTATACAAGTAACACAAGCTATATGTATGTACATTTTAATGGGATGTTTAGTACTCAATTTGGAAAGTTATTTTGTGTCCAATAACGATATTAGAGACCAATATAAAGTAAAGTTTATTGTCTACAAGAACAAGGAAATGACTTAAATAGATTATGGAATTCTTAAATGAAGTAACCAACCATTACACTCATTGTTGGAAGGGTGGTATTTCCAAAAGAGTTCAACAATATATTCTAACCCAACATATCACAAGAATTTGGAGCAAACAACATGGGTTCTCTAGGAAAACAACCCTCTATACTATGTGAAGGAGAGAACCACCAAAATCACACATGGTAGGGTTAAATAAACTTCAAATTACAATACCACAACACGACCACTCACATTGAAGGAAATTTTGACTATGTGGATAAGAGTGCATGCCCTAATGAATTAGGTAAGTTTGGGGACCCAAGGGAGGATCCTCAACTAACTAATAGCTCAATAGCACTTAAGGCCCAAGTGGCATCCTAATTAGCAAGAGAGGTACCCAAGTGGGTTGGCCTAAGATGTAAGTTTTAAACATGTGTAGAGAAGCAAACCATACAAATTATTTTAAGCAAAATAGAGATTACACCACAACATTCATACGTAAAACACACATATTTACTTTAGAAACCTTTAACCGGGAAAACCAACAAAACTTAGATCTGTACCTCTCACTTTTCTCATTATGGTTATTAACCACTCACAATACAATATGTAGGTATTTTATAGTAGAGGGAGGGCCCCGACACCCCCCCCCGTGACCCCCCCTGAGCCAGCTCCCAGCACATACGACAAAGCACTAGATGGTCGGGGATCATTAGAAGCTGTCGTCAGACACAATGGCCACACAAACATGTAGAGAATATAGTACATACCCAAGAAAAACATCTATTATAGCTAAACATGTGGCCAATGAAGGAAAAATGTTAAATGAGGACCCTGCCATGGTAATAGACATAAAATAGGAAACCAAAACCACACATTTAGACAAAAGTGAGGTTGCACTCAAAATGAGGGAATTCACCACATTGCAAGCCTATGTCACTAAGATGGATAGGATGACCTTGGTGCCAACCTAGGTTGGGTTGTGCATTGCTGAAACATTATTAAATCCTGCATCAATATTTGACTGAATAAGTGTATGATCGATACCTTATTAATTTTCCGTAAAGTAATAATGCCCATATTAATATACAATGTGCGTGAAATCACAACATGTATAACTCATCAACAACACTATAAAGTAACCAAACGTATTTTCCAATATGAAAGATAACACATAAGGGCGGTACATCTCAATACATCCCTCATTACATAAGGCTAATGTCATCCTTGACATCACTATCTTAAAATAAATAGTGGCGTAGTTGTATATTAAAATAAATAGGGACGATATCCACACAAGAGATAGCCATGCAATGAGTTTTAACAAGTTTTTCTAGCTATACTAGTAACACAAGCTCTATGCATGTACACAATAATGGGATGTTGAGAGCAAAAAATATCTTTGTTGCACCATTTCGATCATTTTTTGTAATAGTTGCAATGGCCTCATGCCACCTTCATTCTTGCTACCATATTAGTGTGAGAACTATAGATCTAGCTAAACTAGCTTACCTATCTTAGCTATCAATAACATATCAACATAAATAATAACAGAAAAAGAACAAGGAAAAGAATACACTAGATATGCGTGGTTCATCCAATTGGGGTACGCCCATGGGAAGGTTGTCTTCTATTATCTCCAAAAATCTCCTTCAATCTTACAAGAGAGAAACTACAAATAACCCCAATACAATGTAGCAGAGAGCTTGTGAGCACAACACAATGTGTTGTAATAGTATGATTGGTTGTTGTGATGTGACTCCCTTGACCCTATTATATACCAAGATATGTGAAGGAATTACTCTCACATATTGCATGTGGGATAATATAATTCTCCATAATAACATCTATTTATATAATAAATAAGAGAACACTTTACCATAATGAATATGGGATATACTGTATTACTCTTTTACATAAGATTGTGGATACATTCCGACATAATACAAAGACATTATCACCTTCCAAGGAATATAATTAATATAATATATTCCAACACCCCCCCTTAATAATGGTTGGGAGAAAATCCCTCACTAACACTAAGGAAGGAAGGAGTCATTATTGCTCCCTCTTGATGACAACTTCCCTCATCCCAAGTAAAGAACGAAGATGCACATACTTCGTTGCTGTTAAGGATTTGGTGAAGATATCGGCTTCCTGCTGCTCGGTAGGACAATACTCAAGAGAAAGAATACCATCTGCGACGAGACCTCGAATGTAATGAGCATTAAGGTTAAGATGCTTTGTCTTGGAGTGATATACCAGATTATAAGCAAGCTGAATTGCACCCTGATTATCACATTTCAACATAGTGGATGATTTCAGAACCAGACCAATCTCAGTGAGAACATGCCATAACCAAACTGCTTCTTTGGATGCTTTATACTCTTCTTCCCCAGAAGATAAAGAAAGAGTCTTCACCTTCTAGCTGGACCAAGAAATCAGACCTGAACCAAGTTGAAATATATAACCAATAGTTGACCGTCGATAAGAACTGTCACCTTCCCACTCAAAATTTGTATATTCAGAAAGTGAAACTATAGCACTGCTCGAATAAAAACATCATAGTACAATGTCCCCTGTAAATATCTTAGAATTCTCTTGGCTTCCTGCCAATGGCTTTCATGAGGTTGCTACACGAACTGAGAAACCATACTGACGGCAAAAGAGAGATCTGGTCTGCTGTGAGTTAAATATATCAAACTTCCCACGAGTTGACGATAAAGAGTAGCATCAACAAGAGGAGTAGTACACTCAACAATTAACTTTACACTGGACTAAAAAGGCGTAGGAGCAAGTTTACAATCACTCATATGGAAACAAGCCAATAATTCTGTAGCATACTTCGGTTGTTAGAGAAAAATACCATCTGCCATATGCCAGATTTGAAGACCCAAGAAATAGTGCAATATACCGAGATCAGTCATTTCAAATTGCTTTTGAAGATCACTTTTCATACTTTGAATTAAAACAAGTTGGATTCCAGTGATAATAAGATCATCCGCATATAACACAATAATGAGGATGTTATCACCAGAGTTCTTAACATACAAATTTGGATCAAATATACAACTCTTTAAACCATTATTCAAGAAATATATATCAATTTTTTCATACCAAGCCCTAGGTGCTTGTTTGAGACCATATAAAGACTTGTGTAATTTGCATAGAAAACTTGATGATTCAACATTAATAAAACCAAGTGGTTGTTGCATATAAATGTCTTCATTAAGATTACCATTTAAAAAAACACTTTTAACATCCATTTGATGTATTTCCCATTTATAAGATGCAGCAAGAGATAAGATGGTTCTTATTGTATTCATTTTAGCAACATGAGCAAAAGTTTCATTATAATCATTACCTTCAAGTTGATTAAAACCTTTTACAACTAATCTAGCTTTATATTTTTCAATCTGTCCTTCTGCAGTAAAATTAGTTTTATAAATCCATTTACAACCAACTAAATTCTTTCCCGAAGGAAGAGGAACAAGATACCAAGTCTTGTTCTTCATAACAAAATCATACTCAGTAGACATAGCTTGTTCCCAATGAGGTTTACCCTTAGCTTGAGCATAAGAAGTAGGATCGTCTGTGGCCAAAACTTTGGTCATAAGAGCAAAGTTAGATCTAGTTCTACAAGTATAAGAAGGGTTACCGATCTCACTACCTGCAGATTCAAGAGTTTTTCGGGCCCAAACAGGAAGGTTAGAAGGAAAATAAGTCACTTCAGGAGATTCAAGAATTTCAGGTGGAACACTTGAAGAAGAGGGTGAACTAAGATAAAAAACAGGCACAGTACTGGAAGGAGAAACATATATAGGAGTAACAAGAGACAATGGAATATTCAGGGTAACATGAGGTTTTACTGACTCACGTGGTGGAGAGATTTCAGTAAATTGAACATCTCTTCGGACTATGACACTCTGATTAGAAGGATCAAATAACCTATAAGCCTTGGAATCCTCAGCATAACCAATGAATATACACTTGTGAGACTTGGGTTCTAGCTTTTTCCATTTTTCATCAGGAATACGAGACCAACAATCACAACCAAACACCTTAAAGTTACTAATATATGGTTTTCTACCATTCCATTTTTCCTCAGGGGTAACATGCTTAACATCGTTTGTAGGAACTCTCTTTAAAATAAAGTTAGCACAACTTATGGCTTCAACCCAAAATTTCTTGTGTAATCCTTTAGAATAAAGCATACATCTAGCCATTTCAACTAAAGTTCTGTTTTTCTTTTTAGCAACACCATTTTGTTGAGGTTTGTAAAGAGCAGTCTTTTGATGTTGAATTCCATGTTTAGATAAAAATAATTCAAATTCTTTCTTAACAAATTCCCCCCATTATCAGTTCTCAAATTCTTAATTCTTTTACCCGACTCATTCTCAACCAAGGATTTAAATATTTGAAACTTAGAAAAACTGTCACTTTTATTTTTCAAAAAATAAACCCATGATTTTCTATTAAAGTCATCAATAAAAGTAAGAAAATAGGATGCATGAGATATAGAAGGAACTTCAAGAGGACCACAAATGTCACTATAAATTAATTACAAAGATTCTTTAGCACACCAAGCTTTACCTTTATCAAACATTTCTCTATGATGTTTACCAAGTACACAACCTTCACAAACACCGTTAGTAGATGAAATATTAGGCAAGCCCTGTACCATTTTTGTTAACATATGCATTTTACCATAATTCAAATGACCCAATATTTCATGAAATAATTTAATTAGTTCATCAGCATGAGCAACATAGGAATAAAAAGGTTGTCTTTTAGTTGAATTAAAACCAACAAATTTATATAAACCAGCAGTATGATCAACAGGTCCAGAAGAAACTACTTTGAAATTATGATTGATATCTTTAAGAACATATTTATTAGGCCAAGCTTCAAATTTATATCCTTTTTGACATGCATGATAAATAGAAAGCAATTTGATGGGCATGTGTTCAACATGAAAACATCTTCCAATTGACCATTAGAAACATTAACATTACCAGAACCAATTATGGAAAGTTGTTTACCACCACCTATAGATACTTTATGAGATGTGTGTTTATTATTGTCATAAGATGTAAATAAAGAAACATTACCAGTCATATGTTTAGAAGCACCAGAATCCATTATCCATTCCACATTAGAAGAAGAACTACTAGACGAAACAACAGATGCACATAAAGCTATTTGTTATTCATCAGAACCTTTCTTTTTAGCCTTAGACATTAAACGTTTCGCTTTAAAGCAATTCTTTTCAGGACGATTAGTTTTACCACAATGCTTACAAGGATCATATATATTCTTCTTCTTACTATTTTCATGATGTGCATTAGAAGCATGACCAAATTTATTAGTATGATTTGAAGTGTGTGAACTAGAACTTTTAACATTATTAAAATTTTTCTTAGGATTATTATTATGTGCCATAAGAGCCTTATTAGTTGAGACTTGTCCTAAAACAATCAACCTTTCTTGCTCATTTATCAACCCTTTACAAAAACAATCAAAAGTAGGTTTCGTGGTATTTTTAGACAATTGAAGAGCCTTATTCCTAGTTTGGTTGAACATGTCAAAACAAGATGACAATTTTTGTTCTACAAGAATTATAAGAGAAATGTTTGTCTTCTTGTAATCTTTACCACAATTATTTAATTTTTCATTTAAAGTTTTCACTTCAGCAAGATATAATTCTACTCTTTCAAATTTAGTAGGATCTATCTCAAAGATCTTATTTTCAAGGTAATAAGTAGAAACATCATCAAATTTATCAAATAAAGAAGTACGAATTTTCCATACCTCAACCGAGCTGTATTCTACCTCAATACTTACTTGAAGACTATCTGAAACTGTTTGACTAATGATCCCTCTTCCTTGATCAAATTTATCTTCCCATATAGCCACATCTTTAGCATCAACAGTTTTTGGTGTTCACCATTAATAATCCTCCATAGATTCTTACTCCGGAGAACATCAATCATTTTTCTTTTCCATGCAAGATAGTTAGGACCAACAAGTTCATGAACAAAAGCTACTTTTGAAGTCATAATGATAGAAATATTGACAAGAAAACCAAATGCTAGAAATGACAAGAGAAAAAAGTGAATAATAGAAACCTGATACACTTTACCGTGCATATCTAAAAAAACACAGTAAAGAACATATAAACTTTACTTACGACCTCTTAAGAAATGCCAAGGAAAGTCACTCGCGGGTCTGCCACAATGAACTCGTGAATACTCGCGGGTCTTTGTACGACAAAGTCACAATTAGATCTGGAACTCGCAGGTTTCTGTACAGTGAAGTCGTGGTTATGTTGAATCACTCACGGGTCTCTGCATAGTAGGGTTGCTGCTATATTGAAGTAAACGCGAGTTCACAATAGCGCAAGCGCGAGTATGCTGTAGCACACGCGGGTCTGTACACTGGAAGTCATGGGTCTACAGTATACTCGTGGGTTCACAGTAAGGCAAGTCGCGGTTACACATGCTGTCTGCGAAGGAAAAGTCACGAATGTCCAGTTTTAGGCCGAAAACAATGCCGATTGAGCTATTGACGGAAACCTGCACAAAGTATACCAAACTTGGATGAAAACAACAGATCTGAAAACCGGAAGATAGATCTCCTTGAGGAGAATCCAAAAATCATATAGATTTATAGAAAAACAATCAAGAACCCCTTGAAAAATTTCTGCAAAACAATGCAAAAACATGCCCAGATTTGAAGAGAAGCCTAATGGCTACCAAATAGAAAGAAAATCTACAAGAATAAACAATTCCCATATGATAATAGTTATTGATTGAAAGCTATAGAAGGTGCTAGATCATAACAACTAGTTCTGATACCATGTCAGAACTATAGATCTAGCTAAACTAGCTTACCTATCTTAGCTATCAATAACATATCAATGTAAATAAGAACATAAAGAGAAAAAAGAAAAGAGTACACCAGATATACGTGGTTCATCCAATTGGGCTACGTCCATGGGAAGGTTGTCTTCTATTATTTCCAGAAATCTCCTTCAATCTTACAAGAGAGCAATTACAAATAACCCCAATACAATATAGCAGATAGCTTGTGAGCACAATACAATGTGTTGTAATAGTATGATTGGTTGTTGTAATGTGACTCCCTTGACCCTATTATATACCAAGAGATGTGGAGGAATTACTCTCACATATTGCATGTGGGATAATATAATTCTCCATAATAACATCTCTTTATATCATAAATAAGAGAATACTTTACCATAATGAATATGCGATATAATGTATTACTCTTTTACATAAGATTGTTGATAAATTCCGACATAATAAAAAGACATCATTACCTTCCAAGGAATATAATTAATATATTCCAACAATTAGTTTGCTCTATATGTCCAATGTCAAGAAAACAAACATACTTCCATGACCATAATTTACATTGTACACTTAGGAAGATAACGCAGATAGGTTTGCATAGTACCCAATCAATTGCTACAACGAGTTTTAAAAATCGTGCACATTATACAAGTCACATTACCATTCAATGTATAAATCTTGTCTAAATATTGTGTCCCTTCTATCTTATTTGTGGTAAAAGTTTGTTTTCCTCACTTTGTAATTGAAAAATAATATATTATTTGTTATTTATTTTGTAGGGGTGATATTCTTGTTTTGTTGCAGAACATATTGAAGATGGGAAACATACGTAATAATAAAAGAAAGTCTAGAAGGAAGGAGCTACCCCCTGAAAAGTCCCATGAGATAAGAGAAAAGGCCAGGTTGTCCATGGAAAAACGTAGACATCAAAATGTCAGTGCCTTAGATCCTAGCGCAATGCATGCCACGGTGACCTTGGGTTTATCAAGAGAAGTGAAATGGATGCGGGGAATGGAGCCCACTCAAAATCCAACATCAAGTGAACATCCAATGAATAATCCATCAACAAGCAATGATGAAGTGGCTCAATTCAATCAAATATTGATTGATGTTGAGTATGCAGGGATGGATGTTGAATGAGTTGTTAATTGACAACCTCCCCAAGAAAGAGCACACACATGTCGAACACACTCCCTCTTAGGACCAAATTGTGAACGAAGTGCCACAACAAACCGATGATGAGACTTGTACTTCCTGTCCAACTCCCTTGCCTCGACTATCAAGTGGACAACGAAGAAATCCTAATCGTATTCATGTGGATATGTCCCAAATCTATCGGAATCGACGGCTTCACGACTGGAGTCATGGTTTCGGTTCTATGGCCATTTTTTCCTAGCACCCTGTGGCCATTCAGGGACACATAGGGAATTAAAACCACAAACACAAGACCATAGTATGTTGTAGTCATAAATAATTATTGACGGCTTAATGTCCATAGCGAAAGTTCGGAGGTCAAACCTTCCTTGCGGTCGATAGGTGCTTGAATCTTGTTTCGTGGCATGGGGAAGAGAAGGATTTTATAGTGTCTAGGAATTTGATAGACATTACCCATCATTGATGAAGTATAGTTTAACCATATTTTTGACTGGCATAAAAAGTGGTAAAGTTTTATTATACTTATACTATACTATATTATTTACAGACATTATATTTTACATAATCGTATATTGCATATATACCAGGTGTGATTTTTCCATTAAAATTATAGAAAATTCTATCACATGTGTGATTTTTTCATCTATTTTTTCTTTTAAAAATAGAAAAAAAAACCAGAAAATCAATGATTTTTCTATTCTTCTTTAAGAGATGCCATTTAATACTCAATATAAATTATTTCAATAAATATATACAAATTTCAATGTTAATTTGAGAAATGGTATGATTGTTAAACTAAAGAATTTGGAGAGGTTTGAATTTAGATGGTTGTTTGAATGTGCATAGGAGGGAGGCTCTATGATGCTCATATCAAAACTCTATTACTACCAAAAGGTAAGATTTGAATAATTGAATTGTTCTCTGTTTTAAAACAGTACTTAATAGATATATTTAAGAATTGGAATATAATGAATTACTTTAATTTGAAAAGTTTTCTAAAACTCACTATCATTTACCATACTTCATTGTTGAAGAAAATAATTTTTTTTTTTTTTTTTTTTGTGAAGAGTACTGTAAAAATCCAAAGCATTAAAAAAATTTAATTTGACAAGCAACATAAAAAATATTTAATTTGACAAGTAGAATGCACGGGGGGTTCACTCAGTGAACTTGTTACATAGCACGATCGTTCGCATGATATTAAAGAATACCCCTATTTTCACTAAATATTGGAAAATGCATCCTAAAATTGTATTGTTGAACCCCCCTCCCAATATGCCTTTCTAATTAAGAAAACCCCTAGTTTCACCAGATATTGTAGGTATCCATTTTTATCAACCCATTTTTAACACCCCCTTTATATCATATTACCAAGTTGTAACAAATAGGACCCCTAACACATCTTAGTATAAGCAAACAAGATGCTACATAAAATAATAGTACAATGCTAATAATGATCCCACTATGATTCCAAGGGCGACTGATCAATTTGTAGCATTGGATAGCGGAACACCAAAAGAAATAGTACTTGCAAAGGAAAAATGCATAAAACGCAACCTAGTCAAGAGATCAACATAACAAAGAATGTAAAAGACTGATAGTCCAATTGTTAGTGCAATTCTTAGAAAATATGAGAATTAAAAATGTTTCACACCACAACCTGCCACTCTACCAATTTTATATCATGTAAATACAAATATAGCCATAGAGAACTCATGTTTTCTATAAGCTTAATAAATTAAACTCCATAAACATGCAAAATTGAAACCCTTTTGTGCAGGGACACCCCTACCTTCCTATCAAAACAAACATCATTGATGTCTGAACCCAAATGAACATAGACAAATTCCTTTTACTTTTCAATAACACCATATGATCATGTGCATATCTTGGATTTGGGTCATTCACAATATCCAATGAATTGCCTCCAGTTCCTTTACATTTATTCTTGCAATCACAGGAATTAACAACATTTAGTTACCTTTTCTTGGGTTATATCTAGTTTTTTTTATCTTTAAAGGATAGGGGAAAATCTCCATTGTTAGGTTTCAAGCATGCAATAGTTATAAAGATACACAAATGGTGAAACTTATATGATACCATTTCATGGTAACGATAACACATAGGGTATGTAAATAAGGATTTATATTTTCACCTATGTTCATGTTAATTCCAATACAATATTAAGACAAATGCCTTCCATATAAGAATTGAAATTACAATTATGAATGTGTCGAATATAACTCAATCTAACAAATATTCCTAAGTGGCAATGTGAAAATATTAAAGAAGAATACAAAAGGTTGAAAAAAATAATTAGTCAAGAAACATTGATCTAACTTTTCTTGGTTCTAGTGAGCCAAGAAAGATTGGTCTCACTTTTCTTGGTTGTGGTGGAGCAAGGTTTAATTGAATCTCAATGCCCACCTAAACTCCAACCTAAAAAATGAAGATGTAAATCTTTTACCTGATGCCTACAAAAAATACAATACAATTGTTCAAGTCTAGAACTCCCATTTAACTATATCTCTTAACTTAAAGATGGAAAACAATATAACATCAATTCAAACCAAGCCTAAATGATCTATTAAATGAGGATTGCTGAAGGCCAATAATCCAAAGAGACTTCCATCGATATTATCATTGGTACACTATTATCAAATTTATGCAAACCTTAGGATCATAAGCAATATCAAATAAAAATGGAAGGTCCTTAAGTTTTAGGTGGTTATGAATTGAGCCCGTGGTTTGTACGTATGAATCAATCCGATGATTTGGAGGTTATTTCTCAGCACTCCCAAATAAAATAACCCCCAATATTTATATTGCTATGTCAAATTAAAACCCCCCTTGACCCCTTAATACGGGGCAATATATTTTTGAGGTTTTTAAGAGTATTCAACCCCCCAATATGAATGGACGTGATATGATATTGCCTCACTGGTGAACCTCTCGTGGTAGAATGAAAGTCAAATTCCAAATATTTTTGATTTTGATAAACGCCAAACGCTGCTGGTGAACATAGTAATCATTCTGGGGGATGGCTAGGGTTTTTTCAAGAGTGTGAGGCTAGGGTTTTCAGGATCAGGGGGTTATTCGAATCTTAACGTGGATTTTTTTGCAGCATCTTGGAGTCCGGCCAACCATTTTGGTTGGCCTAGTACGAACCAAGAATAAAAAAGTGGGAATTTTTGTTTTGGTTGCAAAAATATTTAGTTTTTTGGTTCGAAATCCTTTGTGACCGATGTGGCTGGATTTGTACTCTTCGCCGGTTGCCTGATAGGTGGGCCTACGGGCCAAATTGTCTATTTTCCTTTGTTTTTGGGGTTTTTTGTGCTACCAGTTTTCTTCTGTTGAAAAGTGAAAATCTTTGTTTTTAGTGGTTGTTTGGTGGAAGTCCCCTTTTAGGGTTACCAACTATGGTGGTCGGGGAATATTTTTCTACTGACACCGAAAGGGTTAGTGCTCTAGTTAGAGACAGATTTATTTCTTCGAAAAATCCTAGTGGTTTTGTTCCTATTTCGGCTACCGACATGGAGAAGTTGTGCACTAATATTTCATATCATTCTTCGCTGCCTCGCCCTAATAATACCAATTAGTCCTCTGTGTTTCCCTACCAAGTTACTGACGGATCGAATGCGAAATGTGGTAAGTTAGTAGGTGAGGCTGCAAAATTTCGGTGCAGTTTGAAAACCTACCGTGCTAAGGTGGATGTGGATCAATTCGTTCTTGGTAAGGATGTTAACATTGACAGAGTTGGAATCCTTTCAAAGAGAGCCTTGGTTGGGAAAATAGAAGGAACAAAAGTTTCCATAATGGAACTAATTGAATGGGTCAATAATACTTGGACTCCGGAATTGGCCTTGCTCCTAGAACCAATCTTCTATCTAAAAGTTTGACATGCTTTATTTTCCCGAATGAGGAAGCGGTCCCTTCTATTATGGAAAGAACTTGGCTCATCAAAGATGGTTCTTTAGTCTTGAAACGATGGCATACAAATTTTAACCCTAATTCGAAAAAAATGGTAATAAGACACTTGTGGGTTTTAATGCTTGGTTTTCATTTCGAGCTCTAGACCTCAAATGTCTTTGAATATCTAGCAAACTTCATAGGGAAATTCATTCGCTTGGATAAGAAGATGGTCTATGGGGTTGATAAAATAATCGCATCTATGTTGGTGGAATTTGACATCTCTAAGGGGTTTCCAATAGAGATTGAGATTCTTTGGGGAGACAGATCCTTTCAGAAAAAGTTGGATTACAGAAACATCCCTTTCAGGTGTTACTATTGTAGGAACACAGGACATGTTCGAACTCGATGTCCTTTTCTACTAAATGGGATCTCTCCAGGGTTCTCGTCTCCATACTTTCTGGATTTGGGTCTTTATAATCCTGCCTCGAATAAAGGAAATCCAGGTAAGCAGTTCATTGAACCCTCTACACCTTATGAAGGGGTCTCCAGGGAGGATTTGGATTTTTATCTTTCGACTGAGAAAATGCTTGACCTTAGGAAAAAGGAAAATAAATCCTTTTCTAGAAATCTTTTAGATGATTTGGTGAATTTGGAGGAGCCACAACCCCCTGTGGCTTTGGATAAACCTAAGGAACCCTTACATCCCTTAGGTTTGGATGCTCTAAAAGATCATGTGCAGATCCCTTGATCTGAAGACGTAGACACTTTAGGGTCCGACCTTCCAAATGATCGTCCTCCCCCCTGATGCTATTTGTTTTCCTCTGGACCCAAGCATTTCCAACAAAAATGATTCGAAAGTTAATATCAATTCCTTTGCTCATGCTTTACAGGCGGTTCCTAGATATGATGATGTTGTCTACAAATATCCACTAGTGATTTACTCAGAAAACCCTATTACTCTAGAGGGATCAAAAGTCTTGCCTTCCATTAGATGCCAGAATGTAACAATTAAAAAAAGAAGAACAACGGGGGTGCAATTGAGAATTCTTCTTACATTCCTCTCTCGAATCGTCTCAATGATGCTGGGACTTCTAGCAGTTCTTTAGTTTCTTCCTCAAATCGGGCCCTTAGAGTTGAGATGCCCTTTTTCGAGGTTCCTTTTAATGTCTTTCTTATCATTTAATATTTGTGGGTTTGGAGGGGATGGTAAGGTTAGGGCCATATACAAAATTCTAAAATCTACTAGCCTTGATGTTATTCTCTTTCAAGAAACCATGTGTTCGGATTCTCAGGTTATTGAGATATGTTCTAAGATCTTCCCAGGTTGGTATTTCAGTGCTATCGACGTGGTGGGTTTGTCAGGAGGGTTGTTATCGGGGTGGAATCCTCAAACTACAAATTTTAAAGCTTACTGAGCTATTGGGGTGTTGATGTAATTGTAACTTCAGAATGTATTTCCTATATGTATATTGTATTCCTATAGAGATGTTATTATTCCTTTATACAGAAGTGTTTGTATTCCTATAGAGATGTTATTATTCCTCTATACGTAAGTGTCGTCATTTATATTGTAAGTGTCGTAACTTATACTTGATGGGTTATTAGACCACCTTGGTGGGGTCGGCCCTGTATAAGTCATGTGGGTCAAAGGGTTATTAGACCACCCTATTGGAGGTCGGCCCAGTCAACATTATGTTATGTGGTTAAGTTAAGGCCGACCTAGTAAAGGTTATTAGGCAAGTAAAGTCAAGTATAAATAGAGTGCGGGAGGCACTCTATTTGATCATTCACTTTTCTCACTCATACTCTCATTGGAGAGTGGCGCACTTGTGGAGGAGGAGAAGATGTTGTTAGGAGAAGACTATCTCTTGTACTTGGGTTGTATCATTGCTCTATCTATCTCTGAGGAAGTTGTGGGGTTTTTCACCTTCTTGGTTTTCCCCGGTGAAACTCTGTGTCTCTTGTGTGCTTGCATTATTGTGTCCATGATTGATATGCTGTAGATATGCTGTACATGTTATTCTCTTAGTTAAGATCCTAGATCATATTGAAATTTCTGAAAAACTAACATGGTATCAGAGCTATCCTGAAAGAAGGCATGGTATGGCATTTATGACACTTGTTGCACTTGCGAAGCTAGGGCTTGATATAGAAAAAACCAATCATCGTAGAACTTTTGCTATAAATCCATTTAGAAGAGGCTTTAGGATTTGAAACTCTTACAGGTCGAAGATAAAATCCCCATGTACCTTGTGTCTAAAGAACAACGTCTAATTCGTTGTACTTTGCGTTTTATGATCTGTACAATCTAGGGTTTCTGCCTCTTCCAGATCTCTGTCATAAATAGATGACCTAGGAAAAAAGGTCACAACTTGGGCTAGGAAGCTCCAAATGAAATTTCGTAAAACGTTTTAGGTAGGGAACAGACTGCAGTTTCTTAGGTAAGGTTTGTAGATGCTGAAGTTGAACCAGTGACATGTGTCACACCGTACAAGTTCGCTCTCCTGTTTTATCCCATAAACAGGTCACGTTGCGACACTTGACATAAATCTATCTCAGAGAATCCAATTGAGGTCAGACCTATGGGGTTGGAAAGATGTCAGGTCAGGATACCACAGGTTGAAGTTTCAGACCCTGTGGATTCATAATTTTAGAGTTACACCAGAAACAATTAGGTGCATATTTCTGTCAAAACAGAATTGGATTTTGAGCACCTTCATTCATGGATCCGGGAATTAGGGTTTCAGAGAAAGTTGGTATTTTTGTAATCGGAGACCACAGTTGAATGCTACTCATCAAAATTGAAATTTAGAGACCAAGATCAAATTTTTTGGTTGGGTAGAAGGCCGAGCTTGATCAAACCCTAGTTCGGGACTTTGATCAGAAAAATGAAAAATTAGGGCTTCTACAAAAAATGGGAATTTTTTGAAATTTGTGACCATAGTTGGAAGCTACTTGGAAAAAATGAATTTTAAAGCTTTGGATCAAACTATTTGGTTGGGTGAAGCTCCAGGAAACTCAAACCCTAATTCAGGGTCCTCCCTAGTGAATTTGGAAATCTAAAAGGCAATTTTGAGGGGTGAAACTTTGCAGTTTTCAAATTCTGAGTATACTATCTTGACTAGCTTAGAAAGGCGCATCTTTATATCCTTTCAGAAATTTGAAATTCAAAGTTTGAATTTTTAGGGTTTCTTTGACAAACCCTAATCCATCTCCAAATCCAGTTTCTGCAAATCAAAGTGGATTGGGTTAATCCTAGAAGAGAATGGATTAGTCACCTGCATAAGTGAAGAAGTTCCTGTTTCATAGGGAGTTGAGGCTAAGGCCTTACATAAGAAGATTACAAGCAATCTCGACAGGTATGACTTATCCAGGTATGTTTAAAGATCTGTTCATGATTAAGTCTATGGTATGTTTTTCTTCATTAAGGTTAGTACAATCTTGATTAACTTTAGACTTGTTGTATCACCTTAATAAAATTATGAATGCAGATATTCATTGATTAGGGTTTTGACACTTATGATTATACTAATGCACCTGTGGTGTTGTATGAGGATGATGTTGTCTGCTAACAAAAGACAGGTACATCAAGAAAGACAAATCAAGTTCTATGACCATGATGACATAAAGACAAAGACTTATCCATAATCTTTGATCACATAGAAGATCTACTTACGATGTATGTATAATTTGGTTCTACAATGCTTAACCTATGAGATATGCAGGGTACTAGCACAAGTCATTGAAGATAACAAGAAGACATTACTAGACATAACTAGCAAATATGATAACCATGTATGTTTTTCCTATATCAAGTTAGAATCCTACCTTGTGGTAGGATCTTATATTGTTGTATGGTTGATAATGATTATTCATGAAGTTAGAAATGTAAGTAATCAAGGGTTTATGCATATTATGTCTCTTACCTTGATTGATGATATGATTAACTAGAAATGTCCTTTGGTCAAATAAGGATATGCATGAGTAAAAGAAGTATTCCCTGAAACCTTAAATAATAATGTTTATTATCTGTGTTTGAAATGATCACGACTATACATGTTTAAGATTATTGTGATTATACTAATGAATGTATGTATGCATGAGACCTCGAGGATAACACAATGATGATACTAGTAAGTATGCATAAGTGATCGAGGATGGATATAAGTTCAAGGACAGGTAATCTAGGAAGCAAAGATCAAGAGGGAGCACACTCTAGTATCTCCTGCAAGGAAGCAAATATTGAGAGGGAGTCCACCCTACAAACAAACAAAGATAAGTATTTGAATTGTCATTTCTTGTATATTTGATTGTTTAAATAACACTGTTCAATAATGTATATACTTATGTTCCTAGACTTAGGTTGTGTATTATGCATATTAGAATAATTACATTAATGAACAGTATACTACTAATATGCATGTAATGGGTAAGTGGCCTATGGCACTGTACAACATTCCATTGCTAATCTAGAATGAAACCTCTTTGCTGACATGTTGGGAGTTGTGCACACTCTTAACAATGTTACGGGATATGGATAAATGTTGTATTGAAGCATTGGCTAAATCAATTGCATGACTGTATGACATATTTCTTTATGTGTAAGAAATTGTTCTGAAAACTATGAGATGTTTCTAATCATGCAATTTAACTTGTCTTGTAGGAAAGATCGTATACCATCACCTACAAAAGAAGGACTACAACATTTGTTCTAGTAACAAATCTATCTATTGAAGATATTGAAGTTCCTAGAGCCAGGATGAAGTAATGGAAGAATGCCATGATCCGTCGATCATGAAGAATGATGGTTGGGATGTGGTCCCAGACCAGAAGGGAAGTCTATTGTGACTTCCAAGTGGATCTATAAGATCAAGCATGCTGCAGATGGTAGCATGGAAAAATACAAAGCGAGGCTGTAGCTCGTGGCTTCTCCCAGAAAGAGGAATTAATTATGAAGAGACTTTTGCTCCTATAACCAGATACACTTCCATTAGATCAGTACTTGCTCTAGCTGTAGTGATGAAATGGAAGATACACCAAATGGATGTCAAGAAAACTTTCTTGAATGGTGTAGTCGAGGAGGAAGTGTGTGTGGTGCAGCCACTTGGTTTTGAGACACATGACAGAGAGTCATATGTGTGCAAGTTGAAGAAAGCCTTGTATGGCTTGAAGCAAGCTCTTAGGACTTGGTATGGTAGGATAGACAACTTTCTATCCAGTTTGGGCTTTAACAAGAGTAAAGCAGATTCCAACCTTTACTATAAGGTTGAGGAAGGAAATCCAGTGATATTACTATTATATGTGGATGACCTGTTTGTAACTGGTGATGATAGATTGATTGCTGACACGAAGAGGAAGCTTGCTGCCAAGTTCAAGATGAAGGACTTGGGGATGATGCACTATTTTCTAAGCATGGAGGTGTGGCAGAGTGTAGATGGGATCTTCCTTGGACAAGGGAAGTATGCAGTAGAGATCCTGAAGAGATTCAAGATGAAGGATTGCAAGGCCATGGCCACACTTATGGCATCGAACCTGAAGCTTCTGTTTGATGCTTCATCTGAGCCGGTTGATGTCACTATGTATCGTCAGATGATTGGGTCCTCTATGTACCTGACGAACACAAGACCAGATATTTGCTTTGCGGTGAAAACATTGATCCAGTTTCTAACGGATCCGAGAGGTGTTCACTTGGTTGTTGTAAAGCATATTCTGAGGTACCTAAAGGGTACAGTTGATTATGGGCTCAAGTATGATGCGAATCAAAAGTTTAGCCTGCAGGGTTATGTTGATTCATATTGGGCAAGTAGTGCTATAGATAGGAAGAGCACTTTTGGGTGCTGCTTCAGTATGGGATCAGGTGTGATCTCTTGGTTTAGCAGGAATTAGTCCTGTGTAGTACTGAGTATAGCCGAAGCATAGCATGTTGTAGCTTGTTCGGCTAGTTGTGAGGCAGTATGGTTCCAGAAGCTATTGTCTGAGCTATTTGACCTCTTGTTGGAGGATACTGGTATCTTTTGTGACAACCAGAGTTGTGTGAAGCTGTTTGAGAACCCGGTGTTCCACGACAGGTCGAAGCACATTGTGATCAAATATCACTATATCAGGGATATGGTGCAGAGAGGAGCAGTGAAGCTCCTGTATGTTGCGACAAATGAGCAGGTTGCGGATGTGTTGACGAAACCACTAGCCAAAGTGAAGTTTTAGTACTTCAGAGAGAGGCTTGGTGTTCTTCATATTGACGACACTTCGAGGAAGAAGTGATGGACACATTTGCAGGATCCATTACAAGCATGGTGAGAGGAGGATCCTTCCCATGGTTGTGGATGTAAGCGCTGGATGGTGAGCATCAGGATGATGCTCCAGTTACTGCTCTGTATATGCATCGTGTTGGATGCTTGTTATGATTAGTTGGATAATATATATGTATATGCATCATGTTGGATGCTTGGACCATGTATCTATATATGTATCAGGTGGATACGATTCTATGATTAGGTAGATCATGTATGTTGATATATATCAGGTGGATACATTATATGATCAGGTGGATCATGTATTTGTGTATGTATCAGGTGGATACATTGTATGATCAAGTGGATCATGTATGATGATATGTATCAGGTCGATACTTGGTATGCATCAAGTGGATGCATTGTATGATCAGGATGATCATAGATGACGAGCTTCAGGATGTTGCTCCAGATGACATGCATCAGGACGATGCAGTGATGATGATCAGGATGATCATGTACATCAGGACGATGTATGGTGAGTATTAGGTTGATACTCTGTGGCCGTGGACAGGTTGTGCAAGGGTAGCATGTAATAAGTCCTGGATATTTGGACAAGATGAAAAATGCCGCAGATTCTCTTTAGAGATCTTGCTTGGAAAGACACTCTTTTAAGGTTTTGCTAGACCACATGTAATAAGTCCTGGAGATATGGACATGATGAAAAATGACTCAGATTCTCTTTAGAGATCTTTCTTGGCAAGACACTCTTTTAAGGTTTTGTGGGGACCACATGTAATAAGTCCTGGAGATCTAGACAGGATGAAAAAGGCCTCAGATGCTCTTTAGAGATCTTGCTTGGAAAGACACTCTTTTAAGGTTTTGTGGTAGGGGTCACATGTAATAAGTCCTGGAGATCTGGACAGGATGAAAAATGCCTTAGATGCTCTTTAGAGATCTTGCTTGGAAAGACACTCTTTTAAGGTTTTGTGACAGTCACATGTCAAAGATCCTGGGAGATCCGATAGGTTGAGCTGTGTGCTCGTAAAAGGCCTGGGATAATCTTTCGAGGTTTTGTGACGCACATAATAAGTCCCGAGGATTCCATAGTATGGCCAGTGATGAAGACCTGCAGGTGGTGGCTCTACATCCAGTATGAAAAACGACTGGCTCTGTAGAACTTACTATGACGATTAGTTCATAGATTGATTGAGATAGCAGCAACAGTGACGATGATGATGATTCGACGTCGATGATCCAGTGACGATGATCCAGAGAAGAAGACTTGTGCTAGAAGACCTGTGTCGAGAAATACCTTCCTAGTTAAGAGAGAGGGTTGATGTAATTGTAACTTCAGAATGTATTTCCTGTATGTATATTGTATTCCTATTGAGATGTTATTATTCCTCTATACGGAAGTGTTTGTATTCCCATAGAGATGTTATTATTCCTCTATACGGAAGTGTCGTCATTTATATTGTAAGTGTCATAACTTATACTTGATGGGTTATTAGACCACCTTGGTGGGGTCGGCCCTGTATAAGTCATGTGGGTCAAAGGGTTATTAGACCACCCTATTGGGGGTCAGCCCAGTCAGGATTATGTTATGTGGTTAAGTTAAGGCCGACCTAGTAAAGGTTATTAGGCAAGTCAAGTCAAGTATAAATAGAGTGTGGGAGGCACTCTATTTGATCATTCACTTTTCTCACTCATACTCTTATTGGAGAGTGGTGCACTTGTGGAGGAGGAGAAACTGCTGCTAGGAGAAGACTATCTCTTGTACTTGGGTTGTATCATTTCTCTATCTATCTCTGAGGAAGTTGCGGGGTTTTTTACCTTCTTGGTTTTCCCTGGTGAAACTCTGTGTCTCTTGTGTGCTTGGATTATTGTGTCCATGATTGATATGCTGTACATGTTATTCTCTCAGTTAAGATCCTAGATCAGATTGAAATTTCTGAAAAACTAACATGGGGGCCTCATGCTTGAAGGTTTTTTTTATGCTAACAAATTTGATTTATTAGTGCTGAATTGTGATGGACCCTATAGGGACCGAGAGGATTTTTGGGAGGCACTTGATAAATGGGGTATTCTAAGTATTCCAAACTTGATCTTTGCAAGTGATTTGAATTTTACTCTTTCTGCCTCAGAGGTGTGGGGTCCTTCTGTGCAAGCTAATGTTCTTGCAGACTTCTTGTGTTCTCTCTTACAGAAATATAATTTGGTGGACATAATGCCACTTAAGATGGGGCTGACTTGGAGTAATAAGAGAAGGGGTTCAAATGGCATTAGTAAAATATTGGATCGTTTCCTAATTGCAGAGCAGTTGGTGAATGGTCTTTAGAAATACAGAACATGGACATAATTTTCTTCCATTTCGGATCATCAAGCGATTATCCTTCAAATTGATAGTTGTTCCCCTAAGAAGAAGTTTCCTTTTAAGTTTAATAGTACCTTGATTCAGGATCCGGATTTTTGTTCTTTGGCAAAGAATGTTTGGTGTTCAGTGTCGGTTCCTGAAGAAATGAACTCGATGGAAGATTTGGTTTATAAATTGAAGTGTCTTAAAAAGAAAACAATGGAATGGGAAAAATCTAAAATGGAAACCGACAAAGGAGAAATTTATCAGATTGATGTTAAGATGATGGCCTTATTTTCCCATAATTCCAATGGTATCTTTTTAGAAGAGGAAAATTTGCTTCTATATAATCTGGTGGTTAGATAGGCTACTCTTTTAAGACAAGGGGAAAGTGCTTGGCGCTTGAAGAGTCAGGAAACTTGGGTGGCTCCGGGGGACGAAAACAATTTTTTTTTCTCATAATTACGCCTCCTATAGGAGGAAATAAATGTTGTTTGGGATATTTTGGAACAACATGGAAATTCTATATGCTCTCAAAATTATTTGGAGAAAGAGGCTAGGATGTAGTTTAAGAAGATGTTCTCATATTCTTGCAAGAATAGGATTGATGAACAATTGAAGATTCTGCAGCATTATCCTGCTTTTTTCTCTACTGAGAGGGAAGGGAGGTGGGGAGACCTATAAATTTGGAGGAATTAAAAAATGTTCTTTTATCTTGTGCCAAGGATAAGAGTCTAGGCACTGACGGGTGGACTGTTGAATTATTCCTTGAATTTTTTGACTTAACAGGAGAGGATCTTATGCAAATGGTTGAATTTTCTAGATTGGAGAGTTGGGTATCCGGAAGCCTAAATTCCACATTCTTGACTCTTATTCCAAAATGCAGCAAACCTACATGGTTCAAATATTTTAGGCCAAATGCTTTATGCAATTTGGCCTAAAATTTGTGGTGCTATAAATTTCTTTCATTGGGTGGTAGATTAACTCTCCTAAAATCTATTCTTATGGGGATGTCCATCTATTGGTTTCTGATGGCCCAATTCCCATAGACTATTCTCAAGAAATTAAAAACCCTTATGTTCAGATTCTTATGGTGTGGTAATTAAAAGGGGGGAAGCTATAATTTGGTCAGGTGGGATCGAATCCCCTTACCCAAGAATTTGGGAGGCTGGAATATAAAAACATCTTTTGGTTTAATACTGCTATTTGCATGAAAAGTATGTGGCATGGGATCAATGGTAATGGATTATGGGTTGAAGTACTGCACAGTAAATATATTAAACAAATTTGATCAATTGGATAAGAAGACATAATTATTCCTATAGGAGTGCTTCTTACTTTTGGCGAGGATTCATGGCATTGTTTCCTTGGATAAAATGTGTTGTTGCAACAACATCCCTCCCAAAAATTTTGTAGATATTGGGGCCCCTCCTTCTTATTTTCCTAAAAATGTTCCGGTTAAAAGAATTAAGCCTCCTTTGGAAAACCTTTTGAACTTAGTTTTGTTTCAAGTGGGGAATTTGTTTTAAAACTGAAGTTTTTCTTCTAAGTCAAAACTCACAATTCTTTCCCGAAACTGCGGAAGAACTCAAAATTCTCTCCTGAAATAGCCGAAGAACTCGAGATTCTCTCTCGTAGCTGTGAAAACACTTAGCATTTTTGAAACTTCAGAAGAACTCAAAATTCTCTCCCGAAATAGCAGATGAACTCGAGATTCTCTCTCGCAGCTGAGAAAACACTTAGCATTTTTGAAACTATGGATGAACTCAACATTCTCTCCCGAAACGGCAAAGGAACTCGAGATTCTCTCCCGAAATTGCGGAAACGTTCGTCAAGTGTTGCCGCAGCAAGTTGTTTTTTCCCCAAGTTACTCGACCATTCACATTTCGGAAAAGATTTTGCATATTAATTCGTTAATTTGCGGAAGAACTCATTGAGTCTTCCTGAAATGTCGGGAGAAACTCACGAGTTTACACCGCAAAATTTTAGCTCACCAGCTTCGGAAGAACTCGTCAAACCTTTTTGCAAAAGCGGAGCGTCTTTCTAATATTTCCCGCAAAGTCTGCCGCGCCCAAACCCATAAAGTCCACCCACACTTCCTAATAAACTTAGGAAGTCCGCCCGCAACGGTGGACGAGACTTGCCTTTTCCTTCCGGTATCGACAGTTATGCATAAATGCCGAAGGTTTGAAAAGACCCCACCGTACAGGTGATTAAACCCATTTTGATTTTGCCACCTACCCAATTAAATGCCCGCACGTACTATTTTTAAATATAAGGGCGGTGGGGGTTCTATATCCTGTTGAAAGAATTTGATTTAGAAAACGCCATTGGGAGACTACACTCATTCGCTCCAGCTTAGCTCTTTCGCAGCCACGTCGATTCCATAGCACCACTGTCTCATTGCCATGTAAGGGGTTCTATCGATAACTTTGTCTTATCTATGCATCAAAACTTTCTCAGGGTTTTACGTAGCCGTTGGGCTCTCGTAGTATGCTATCCTTTAAAAGTTTACAGCCACTACAGCCCATAGAATTCTCATTACTGGTAGCTAGGTGTCATAGCCAGTGCTAATCATCCCCAGTTAATCCATTGAAAGAACTAGTCAAGCCTAGCTAGTCCCACCGGCCGCAGTCCTATCGTAAACCTGCCTAAGCCGAGTCGATACACTCAATCGATGTTCTTTTTCCAGCCATGTGCCGTTACTCAATACTGTCATAACAAAAAGCAATGCTCGTCATAGCTGACTAGGCTACTCGATCGCTCAACTACTTAGCTTGGACTGCTTAGTCTCCATAATTTTCCTTTTCCATGCTTATGCATTCATGTTCCCTCAGTTATTGAAAAGCAGTTTCGTTAAATATTTTCTTTGCTTCTTCATTATGTTTTTCTGCCCCCCAACATGCAGCCGTATAATTTTGTTTCTAGTTAGCATGATAGTCTTGCTCTATGATTTTGCTCTCATAATGATTTACAATTTTATATTCATTCACATATGGTTGCTAACAGGGATAAGCCACGATGCCAAAAGGTGGTAGAAAGAAAGCTAAAATGAAGGAGCCAGAGGTAGTGCAACAAAGGACTGAAGCTCTTTTTCAAGATACAAAGTGCACCACTGGCGTCCCTTCCGAGGTCTGGTGGGGAGATGTTTACCAAATGATCAGGGACCAAGATATCCCAGACGTGTTATTAAAAGAAGAGAAAATTTACCTCAACATCAGAACCTCCGACATAGCCAGGGCTTCTACTCGACCTGAATTGTTCTCGTGCTCTGAAGTGATCGGGTGGATAGTGGAACATGCTAACCCACAAACTAGAGTGTTGGAGGACATCAAGGGAGAGGCATTCGCTTCGTTCCATCCACCTTATATTGCGGCAGCCTACAAATTCTCACGTCCCCAGCAAGCACTAAACGATGAATGGTTGGGATAGATGAATAATCTCGAGATGGCTAAGAGGCTGTTAATCACAGGCAAGCAACTGAGGAAGAGAGATAATGATGAATATGACGTTCAGAGCGTAAGACCTCCTTTTAGGTTAATCGCCCTGATGGTAAGTAGAATCTTCGATATGCCCGATGGCACTGTATATAGGATATAGTGGGCCCCCATAATCCACTTCATAGCTTTCAATGGAACTGTGTTTGATTGGGCTACTATCCTCTCAGATAGTCTGGCATCCACTGTGACCGCAGCTACAGAAGGTTTAGCCTTAAAAAAGTCAGAGTTCTTCATGTCTTCGTACCTCATTGATTACATTTTGGCAAAGCTCCCTTTCCCCAGGTTAGGTTGCTCATGGGATCAAGCCAACACCCCGGTATACACTGCCTATAAAATAATGCGGGCTCAAAATTACAGAGCAAACTATAAGCTCATCTGTGAAGAGTTCATCATGCCTCTGTATGAGCAGATGTTCAATGAATATCCAAATTTCCTGTCGGAGAATGCCATGGAAGTACTGGAGAATTATGGTGATTTCTACTTCTCAGGAGAGGGTACTTATATGAGGAAGTTTGGAGGCACCAAGCCACCATACATTTTACCAAAATACGCCACTGATTATGTGGTCCTGAAAGAAGCAGTCAGGAAGGTTTTCCTTGATGGAATAGGAGGAGTTCTTAACAAGCAGAATAAAGCTTCCTTCCCTCCTTTGCCTTTCTGTATAGGAGCCTATAAATTCTCAGGAGTTGCAACAGCAGAAGAGTTCATTTAGGAGCCAAGAGCTTTTCACTTCGGTGAGGTAATCTTCCATAGAAATGATAGGCAGAGCAAGGTTGCCAAGCATTGCAAGGAGGTATATGCTCATTTTGAGTATGTCCATTACTATGATGCTGAAGAAGAAGTGTTAAGAGGAATCATCAACATGACTGAATTGCAGATTTGTCATCACGGCGTTGGAGCTAGCTCTAGCTCTGCCCTAGCCCAAGAAGCCACTTTACAGAAAGAAAAGGAAGCAGCTAAGGCCCTGGCCCTTGAAGAACAAAGATTGAAAGAAGAAGCTACATTGCAGCAAGAAGAAGAGGAAGCTAGGTTACAAAGAGAAGCTGAGGAAGTAAGATTGCAGCAGGAGGCAGAAGAAGCAAGATTGCAGCGGGAAGCTCAGGAACAAGAGCAGAGGGAAGAAATTGAGAATAAGCAGCAAGATGGGGATGAGCAAGGAAGGATTAATGCCAAAGATGAGAAAAGTCCTGAAGGAGAGCAAAATTCTGAAGGAGAACAAAATTCCGAGGAAGAAAGTAAGGCCAACGAAGATGCTCAGGCTGGTGGCTCTGGCACCCAAGATATGGAATTAGACTCGTCTCAGGTGGCTCAGACCCCACCCACAGAGGCAGAAGTTCATATAAGAGACCTCTCGATTATCCCTTTCATCCCATCCGAAGATCATACTGTGTCTCGATGGGATAAATTTGTGTATTATAAGAAGAGGAAGGCTGTGGTCTTGAAATCGAAAGAGAGGATAAAGAGACTTTTCCAAGCAGACATTGTCACACAGCGAGAAACCATGGTCATGCAGAATAAAAACAAGGCTCCCATAGCCATGGCATCTGCCGCTGTGTCGGAAGCAAAAGCAATAGAAGATAATGTGATTGACATGGTCAAAGAGTTTGAGTCAAGAAAGAGGAGAGCTCGCATGCTGCAACATACTGTGGCTAATGAGCAGGCTTACAGGGATCTTGTAGTAAACAAATATAATCGCCTGTCTGCTGATCATAAGGAATTGTCGGATAAGTATTGACATCTGGAAGAAGAAAAGGAGCACCTAGGAATCTAGATGATGGTTCTAGAAGCGGAAAAGAATGGTTCTGAAGCTAGAGTCTTTCACCTAGAAGTAGATAAGCAGGCAATGGTTGAGAAGTTAGAGCAGGCAGAAAGCAGAGCAATAGATATGTCTCCCTTTCATGAGCAGTCTTGTGACATCTTAAGTCAAATGCATGCCACACAAGAACTGATAACTGAGTAGGTGTGTAGGCTCAAGTCCATGCTGGTTAGGTTGAAAGAAGTCAATGCCGAAGCAATCAGGATTAAAGGCAAATACTCTCGGGTTAAAGATAACATCCTGAGTCAGGATTTCCCTAAACATCTCCCATTCAAATCTGTGGATGAGTTTAAGGAAGATATAACCCTCATGGAGTTTTGCAGGAATTGTGGCGTTAAGCTGATGGCTAAGATCCAAGGAACAATTGAGAAAGGTAACAGCCTGTATCAAAAGATCCATGAAGTGCATGAAAATTGCGAGCTGATCTTTCCTTAGTCCCTCGATGAGTTTCCAAGGAAAGAGCAGAGTTTGTAAGACTTGAAGGAAGAGCTGGGAATTCAAATAGAATATGTAAAGAAGATTGATGTGCTAGCCACCGATGATCTCCATCATTACATTGGGCTGTCATCAGTATACAATCATTTAATTAAATATATCCACCAAGCAGCAATAGCAGGACTTCATGGTATTGAGGTAGAGCTTGGTAAGCATGTGACTTCCCAGAAGATCTTGCTCCCTTCCTCAGCAAAAGTGGTTATCAGGGACACTGGTATTTGGTTCAGTTATATTCTAGAAGAGGAGAAGAAGGCAGCAGCAACAGTAGCATTCGGCGTAGGCACATCATCCCCAGCAGAAGCACCACCCCAAGGATGAACACGCTAGTCAGAATGCGTTGTTCTTATTTTGATTTACTTTTCCCTATGGTTAAAGCGTAGAGTCATAAGGACAGCTGTCCTTTTCTGTTATGAAAAAGAATTTCTATTTTAGGAAAAGGGCCACGAATTGATATTTCTAGGTAAAGTATTTAAAAGACAAGTGTAAAAATCCAGATGGCATCCTAAGAGGCATTTTGTAAGCTTATAAATAGATGCATAGGGAATAGTGAAAGGGACTTTTGGTAGGGAAAGGAATTTTCTCAAGCTTGTACGAAGTATTTTGCACTTGCTTCCAGAAAGTGAATTTTCCTAATATGAGCCTGGAGAGGACGCATTTTGCCTGGGAATGTGTGTATGATGTCTGTTGGATTCTTCTGGGGACATTTATATGTATTACTGTAAAATATTTCTCTGCTGTTTGAATTATTTCTGTGCAACAAATGATTTTACTATTCTCCATGCAATAATGTTTCTCCTATATGAGTAATAGACTGCTTTCACATGTATTAAAAGTTATCTTTTATATTCTTCATCTGTTGCTGTAGGTGTATCTTTATGATTTAATGGTTATCTGTTGATCTTCAGATGGTTCTTTCAGTCCATTACTCATACTTATAGTTTTGCTCCTTGCAGGGATAAATTAGATTTATTTCAGTTTTAGACAAAGATTTGTTTCGAGTTCCACATTTAGATTAAGTTAGCTTAGGCACTTGCATATCATCTTAACTATAAAATAAAAAAGAACGGTGGATCGAGCCATAACCGGTGCAGAAGAAAACAAATTCAAATCTAACGGTAGCCGGAACAGCTCATCGGACGGATTCCCCACACCAAACGGTGGACAATCTAATTGGGATAGTTTACCGCGGAGAATCCCTTTCGGCTTGATGTTGCGATCTTCGGGGCATCAACAATTTTTGGCGCTAGAAGGAGGGCCTGAAGTGCATGGCTGATAAAGGAAAATCTCCCATTGTCAAAAATGTTAATGAAAACCCACTTGAAACAGGAATTTCATACAGCCTAAATCTTGAAGTAGCAAATCAAGAAAACCCCATCTTTGATTCTGAACCTCAAGAAGTGTTGTATGCTGTGTCTTTTGCAGAAATATAAGATTTAAGGAGAGATACACGATCTTATGTTAGACAACTAGGTGGTTTAAACGTAGTGAATTTCCTTCGTAGGAAAAATACTCCTATAAAAGAACGACAGTACACCCGTGATTCGATTCTTGAGCAGAATTTTGAAGAGCTTGTAAATTTAACTTTGGAAGAGATTGCGGAACCCCTGAACGAAGTCCACCTTGAAAACCCAAAAAATCTTGGAGAACTTGTTACTCCAAAGAACACCCCATTTAATTCACCACACAATTCTCCACCTGATTCTCCACATAGAGACATGGTTGTACTTGCTTGGAGAGCGAGGGGAGCATTGAATCTAGCTGGGCCATTCCACAATCTGCCTAAAAATCCAGAGAAAGTCTTGCCTAAATTCGACCCAGGAAAAGCCATTTCTGCTGAAGATCATCTCAAGAGTTTTTATTTATCCCTGAATATTTTAAATGTACAGCATGAAGATGTAGTTTGTAGGATTTTTCCATACACATTCGAGCCAAAAGTTTCTTCCTGGTATTTTAGCTTACAACCTAGCTCAATTTCCAGCTGGGATGAATTCTAAACATGTTTCTTAATGAAGTATGGAAATCAAAAGACTGTAGCTACACTCATGAAAGAATTACTATCCATGAGAATGGAAAAGAAAGAAAAGGTTCAAGTCTTCAACCAAAGGTTCACAACACTCTTAAATAATTTCACCGAAGCAAATAAACCAGCAGAGGAATCGCTAGTCGAATATTATACAACAACTATTGAAGGGCCTATAGTGATGTTCGTCAAAAGATCTAAGAAAACTACCCTGATAGAAAATTTTGAAGAAGCTAGAAAGGTGGAAGAAGAAGTAGACAGCATTGCCAAGCATGCCTTAGATGTAGAGACAAAACCAACAACCAGTAAAAAAACCTTGCTACTCACTAGGAATAAAGAAGAGTCACCAACAGACATGGAGAATGTAGTTAAGATGATGCAGAAATTGTCCAATAAAATTGTAGATCTCGAGAAAGATAAAGCAGCTAGTACATCTAGGAAACCTTTCAAGCCATTCTACAAGAAGAGAGAAGACAACGATGAGCATCATCCACCTATGAACACTTCCCCTATTTTAAATCTGAATGAAATAGGGATGGAAAACTTTTGCACATTTCATCAAGAGCCACACTCGGAGAAGAGCTTCCCACAATAGATTAACTCTATGAGTTTAGTCATGAACCAAATGCTGGATTCATAGATTCTAGATCAAGACGATCCTCTAGAGGAATCAAACCTTGAGGTAGAGGAACCATCTCCAGACACTACCATGGTGCTATGGTATTGGGTACCTTTAACTAAATTGGTAGAAGATGATCCCGTGGAAATCCCAGTCTTTGCTATAAATATTACTACTCGCATTAGAGGTCCCATTGCAGATCCAGTTCCAAGCTCGACTTTTCCCAAGCCTAAAATTTAAAAAGAATTACCAAGAAGACACATAACAATCATTCCACCGCAACCTAAAGCTAACCCAATAGTGGCCAAACAACCAAGCATTGACACAACAGTTCAACAACCGAAGGTCACGATGAATAAGACAGACCATCCACCTAGAATTGTAAAAGAATCTGATATAGGATATGACATTATTGAAGATATAAAGAAAGTAAAAGCAAATGTATCAATATTTGATATGTGCAGTTATCTTCAGCAACGAGACAAGTTGTTGCATGCTCTTCAATCCCATCCCAACACTCCATTAACAGATACTCAAGAAGATCCTGAAATTAATGAGGCTAGTATCGGCGGAAAATCCAAATCTCAGAATCTGCCGTTCCTTTTAACCTTTGAAATCTTCAATCACAATGTGCACAACTGCCTAGTAGATTCCGGAGCATCTTCGAATGTGATGTCACTGTCTATTTGTAAGAAAATCAATGGCCAACCGATCCCATCTCCCGCCCAGATTATTCAGTTAGATAGGACTGTTGTCAAAGTTATTGGGGAAATGAAAGACGTCCTCATTAGGTTGTCAGCAGATTCTAGAGTTTGTCAGTTCATTGATATAATGGTAGTTGACATTCCCAAAGCATATGGTTTGATCCTAAGTAGGGATTGGTCCACAAAGTTGAACGGTTACTTTGCAACTTATTGGTCCCATTTGTGGTTGCCATATCAAAATAGACAGAATCAGATCAAGGTTCTGAGAGAACTGCACATGAAACAAAACGTAACTCAACTAGAAGGAAAGAATGAAGCTGTAGCCTTCTCATCCTCAGTTTTGGGAAATTATTTCTTAGAAATTGACTTGGGTAATTATCAGTCTGAAATTATTGGCCATGAATCAGATAAAAAGTCCAATCTCCTTCATTTTTCTCGGACTGAGGATATTGACTGTAATATAGTTAATTTAGTCACTCACTTAGATCATAGAGATACTAACTTAGTTGAATCAAACGATCTTTTTTGGACATTGTACTTTGATGGTTCTAAAACTTTGGAAGGATCCGGAGTCGGTTGTGTTCTGATGGATCCATAAAGAAATAAGTATTTTCTGTCTTGTAGGTTAGAATTTGATTCTACTAACAACACTGCTGAGTATGAAGCGTTGGTACACGGATTAAAGAAAGCCATCGGTTTAAATGTTAAGTACCTGAAGGTGTTTGGCGACTCGGAAATAGTTGTGAGACAGGTAAGAGATACCATTCACTGTCTTTCACCTCATTTGAGGAGTTATCAGGCTGAGGTATGGGTTTTAATTATGCATTTTGATGCTTTCAATATAAAGTCTATTCCTAGATTGCAAAATTCTGCAGCTGATTTATTAGCAACATCCGCTTCCAGGTTGGTGCCAACTAATAACAAGTGCTCAATTTAATTGATTTTCAGGCCTTCTGTCAACCTTGGCAAATGTTGTTCACCCCGAGAAAGAGATAGGTTCATCAAACTATTTTGACAATATAAGGATGTTTTTGCATGGAATTATGAAGATCTGAAAACATATGATGTTTGCATTATTCAGCATGTCATAACAATGAAAGCAGGTGTCAAGCCATTTCAGCAGCAATTAAGAAGGATGCATCCTACTCTTGAACCTCTCATTCAAAAGGAAATGAAGAAGCTATTGGATGCTAAAATAATCTTTAAAGTCCGGAATTCTGAGTGGGTTGCTAACTTAGTTCCCGTGAGAAAGAAGTCAAGAGAGATAAGACTATGTATTGACTTCAGAAATTTAAATAGAGCTTCAGACAAAGATAACTATCCTGTCCCTTCAATGGAACAAATTCTCCAGATGGTGTCAGGGTCTGAACTATTCTCTCTTCTTGATGGCTTCTCTGGTTACAATCAAGTGTTAGTAGCTGAGGCAGACCATCTCAAGACTACTTTCTACACTAAGTGGGGAACGTTCGCATACCGAAGGATGCCCTTTGGCCTAATAAACAGAGGAGCTACGTTCCAATGAGCAATGGACATCGCCTTCCGAGGATTGGGTGGCCATTGTGTCGTTGTTTATCTAGATGATGTGACAGTTTTTTCGAAGAAAAGAGAAGACCATGTTGTTCATTTGAAGCAGATTTTTGAACGTTGCTGAAAATATGGCATCTCTTTAAATCCCAAGAAGAGTGTGTTCGCGGTTCCCGAAGGTAAACTACTAGGCCATATCATTTCCAAAAGAGGAGTATCAATAGATCAAGAAAGAGTACAAGCTATCAATAAAATTCCAATGCCTCATAACAAGAAATCCATGTAGTCATTTATAGGCACTATCAATTTTGTCCGAAGATTTGTTCCAGATTTTGTGCAAATTGTTAAACCTTTGCAGCAAATGGTCAAGCAAAGCATACAGTTCAAGTGGACAGACTTAGAAATGGATGCGTTCAGAGACATTAAGGTAGCCATAGCTAAATCCCCTTCCTTAAGAAGCCCAGATTTTGACAAAGATTTTATCCTGTATACCTTTGCTTCGGATGACTCGCTTGCAGCGGTACTCATGCAAAAGGTAGAGTTAGGAGACGAATATCCAATCTCGTTTATGAGCACTGGTTTGCAAGGTGCTGAATTGAATTAACCTGTGGTCGACAAACATGCGTAGGCTGTCTTCAAAGCGGTCAAATAGTTCAAACCATATATTCTTAAGAGCAGAACTAAAGTTATAGTTCCTCACCTAGCGGTCAGATCCCTTTTAGTTCAAAAGGAATTGGGAGAAAGAAGAGGAAACTGGGTCATGACTCTTCAAGAATATGATTTAGAATTTAAACCAGCCACCATCATCAAGGGACAATGCTTGTGTAAATTGCTTACAGAGCATCCGATTGATGAAGAGCTGCACTGTAAGAATGAAGCCGAATTGAATTTAGTTGAGGTTTGTCCCATTTTCACAGCTCCTGAATTGTGGTATAGAGATCTAGTGCATTATTTGCAGTAGGGATATCTATGAGAACACTAGAGTTCTAAGCAAAGAAGGGCACTCCGTTTAAAATCAACAGCTTATCAATATATTGACGGTATACTTTTCAGAAAAAATTATGATGGAATTTTGCTTAGATGTCTAGAAAAGGAGGATGCAAGTAAAGCTGTGAAAGAATTGCATGATGGACCCGCTGGTGGACATTATTCGGGAGATATAATAGCTCACAAAATACTCAGAGCTGGATATTATTGGCCCAACTTATTCTGAGATGCTCATGCTTATGCCCGGAACTGTGATATATGCCAAAGAAGTGTTGGAAAATTACCTAAGGCAGCAGGACCTTTGCATCCGGTTATTATCTCTGAACCTTTTGAACAAAGGGGCATAGATGTTATTGGAGAGATAAACCCAAATTCTTCTTTACAACATCGATACATCATGATGGCTACCGACTACTTCACCAGATGGACGGAGGCTATCCCATTACGCAAGATCAATGAAGATGCAGTCATCAGTTTCTTGAAGGAAAACATCATAACCAGGTTTGGAGTTCCAATTTCCCTAGTATTTGATAATGCCACCTATTTCTCGTCGTTTAAAATAAATGAATTTGTTTATGAATGGGGAATTAAACTGCATTATTCAGCCAATTACTACCCTAAAGGAAATGTATTAGCTGAATCTTCAAACAAAAAGCTCATCCGAATTCTCAAGAAGACTGTGATAGGAAATTAGCGAAGTTGGCATATAGCTCTCCCAAACGCCTTATGGGCAGATAGGGTGACTCCAAAGAACGCATTAGGGGTTTCCCCTTACACTCTCGTCTATGACAAGGAAGCTATTCTCCCCCCCAACATCTTGCTCCCATTCTTACAGTTGTCTCAAGCCTCTCGGGGATCTAGCAGTCAGGTTCTACAATCCAGAATTGATACTTTGCTTCAGCTTGAAGAAGCCCGGCAGAGGTCCAAAGACCGATTCCATCAACACCAAGACATAGTCAAAAGGTGGTTTGATAAAAGGAAGTATGGGAAAAGAATTTTTGAAGTAGGAGATTTAGTTCTAAAATGGGATCATAATCACGAAGGCAAGGGAATGCACACAAAATTTCAACACTTATGGATAGGCCATTACCAAATTTTTGCAAAGCTCAGCCCATCCACTTACAAGATGACAGACCTCCAGGGAGAGGAACTAACCCTTCCTCTCAATGGCCTCGCCTTGAAACAATACATTGCATAGTCTCGTGGAGACTTGCTGTACATAAATAAAAGCTTTCCTTTTGTTTTGTTTTACTTTGATTTACTTTCATTTTCCTTATGTCAGATAAGTTGTTTTCTTTTCTTAGCATTTGAGCCTGTTTTGTTCATTTTGTTTTATGAAGCACTTGCAATTGGGCCTCTAGCGAAGTTAGATCTCTCGAAGAGATATCACAACTCAGGAAGCGAAAAATACCCTCAAATGAAAGTTTATCCTTGCATGTTTGTCTTTGCTGGTCGTTCTCTAGAATGAAGATATCACTTCCTGTTGGTCAAACTAACCCTTGTTTAAATAACAGAGATCTATGATTATCTTTATTACTATCCTCGGGCTCCATCCACTCTCACACTTAAAAGCATCTCAAGAAGGTCACTGAAGTCGGACCCACGGAAAGTAGCACATCTCGAAGGAATAGGGTATTGAATTGACTCCATGCTGCAAATCTAAGAGCCAAAAGGGCTGATAATCAAGGGTTTTATTCTCCAGAAATTCTCACCCCAAGCAAAGCATAGCTGAGATAAAAGCAAAGCGTACTAGTTAGGAAAGCTGTCCAAAAGACTCAGCTTATTCAAGGCTCCTCTCCGTCTGTGAGGCTTGATAAATCAATAAAAATCTCTAGCTCACACAAAAAAAAATTATGGATTGAGAAGCCAAAATCAAAGATTGTACTTTAAAGAAAATATTTCTAGAACGTCCAAACAACAAAGCTGTCAAATGTATGAACATCCAAAAGGATGCAGGCGGCATGAGAATGAGGAACAAGAGCAATAGTGTCTATGAGAAGTTGTTGCAAATCCTGTGGAGTCCGATAGCAGTGGCCATCTGAAAGATGAATCTTCTAAAATGAACCCCATATGTTGGCCCTTTGAAAGTTTTAAAGATGTCTTCATCAAAGCTCCCCTTTTTCCAATGGCTAACAGATAAAGTGACTTCTTCCTTTGCCGAGATTCGAATGCTCAACTGAATATTGCATATAAGATGGACAGCTTTTAAGAAAGTTTCTAATTAACGAGAAGGATTTTTTCAGAGATCTGTGTCCGCCAGCGATTCGCCAATTGTTGTTGCAGCAACATCCCTCCCCAAAATTTTGTAGATATTGGGGCTCCTCCTTCTTATTTTACTAAAAAATTATGGTTAAAAGAATTAAGCCTCCTTCGGAAAACCTTTTGAACTTAGTTTTGTTTCAAGTGGGGAATCTGTTTTAAAACTGAATTTTTTCTTCTAAGTCAAAACTCACAATTCTTTCCCGAAATTGCAGAAGAACTCAAAATTCTCTCCCGAAATAGCGGAAGAACTCGAGATTCTCTCTCACAGCTGCGAAAACACTTAGCGTTTTTGAAACTTCAGAAGAACTCAAAATTCTCTCTCGAAATAGCGGAAGAACTCAAGATTCTCTCTCGCAGCTGCGAAAATACTTAGCGTTTTTGAAACTGCGGATGAACTTAGCATTCTCTCCCGAAACGGCAGAGGAACACGAGATTCTCTCCCAAAAATGCGGAAACGTTCGTTAAGTGTTTCCGCAGCTAGTTGTTTTTTCCCCAAGTTACTCGACCATTCACATTTCGGAAAAGACTTTGCATATTCATTCGTCAATTTGCTGAAGAGCTCGTCGAGTCTTCCCGAAATGTTGGGAGAAACTCACGAGTTTACACCGCAAACTTTTAGCTCGCCAGCTTCGGAAGAACTCATCAAACCTTTCTGCAAAAGCGGAGCGTCTTTCTAATCTTTCCCGCAAAGTCTGCCGCGTCCAAACCCATAAAGTGCACCCGCGCTTCAAAAGAAACTCACGAAATCCACCCGCAACGGCGGACGAGACTCACCTTTTCCTTCCGGTATCGATGGTTACGCATAAATATAGAAGGTTTGAAAAGACCCCATCGTACGGGTGATTAACCCCGTTTTGATTTTTCCACTTACCCAATTAAATGCCCGCACGTACCAGTTTTATATATAAGGGTGGTGGGGGTTCTATTATCCCGTTGATAGAATTTGATTTAGAAAACGCCATTGGGAGACTACACTCATTCGCTCCAGCTCAGCTCTTTCGCAGCCGCATCGATTCCATAGCACCACTGTCTCACTGCCATGTAAGGGGTTCTACCGATAACTTTGTCTTATCTATGCGTCAAAAATTTCTCGGGGTTTTACGTAGCCGGTGGGATCTCGTAGTATGCTATCCTTTAAAAGTTTACAGCCACTACATCTCGTAGAATTCTCATTACTGGTAGGTAGGAGTCATAGCCAGTGCTAATCGTCCCCAGTTAATCCTTTGAAAGAACTAGTCAAGCCTAGCCAGTCCCACTGGCCGCAGTCCTATCGTAAACCTGCCTAAGCCGAGTCGATACACTCAATCCATGTTCTTTTTTCGGCCATGTGCCGTTACTCAATACTATCATAACAAAAAGCAATGCTCGTCATAGGTGACTAGGCTACTCGATCGCTCAACTACTTAGCTTGGATTGCTTAGTATCCATAATTTTCCTTTTCCATGCTTATGCATTCATGTTCCCTCAGTTATTGAAAAGTAGTTTCGTTAAATATTTTCTTTGCTTCCTCATTATGTTTTTCTGCCCCCCAGCATGCAGCCGTATAATTTTGTTTCTTGTTAGCATGATAGTCTTGCTCTATGATTTTTCTCTCATAATGATTTACAATTTTATATTCATTCACATATGGTCGCTGACAGGGATAAGCCACGATGCCAAAAGGTGGTAGAAAGAAATCCAAAATGATGGAGCCAGAGGAAGTGCAACCAAGGACTGAAACTCTTTTTCAAGATACAAAGTGCAGCATTGGCGTCCCTCCCGAGGTCCGGTGGGGAGATGTTTAACTGATGATTAGGTACCAAGATATCCTAGACGTGCTATTAGAAGATGAGCAAATTTACCTCAACATCCGAATCTCCGGCATAGCCAGGGCTTCTACTCGCCCTGAATTGTTCCTGTGCTCTGAAGTGATTGGGTGGATAGTGGAACATGCTAACCCACAAACTAGAGTGTTGTAGGACAGCAAGGGAGAGGCATTTGCTTTGTTCCATCCAGCTTATATTGCGGCAGCCTACAAATTCTCACATCCCCAGCAAGCACTAAATGATGAATGGTTGGGACAGATGAATAATCTCAAGATGGCTAAGAGGTTGTTAATCACAGGTAAGCAGCTGAGGAAGAGAGATAATGATGAATATGACGTTCAGAGCCTAAGACCTCCTTTTAGGTTAATCGCTCTGATGTTAAGCAGAATCTTCAGTATGCCCAGTGGCACTGTATATAGGATACAGTGGGCCCCCATAATCCACTTCAAATCTTTCAAGGCAACTGTGTTTGATTGGGCTACCATCCTCTCAGATAGTCTGGCATCCACTGTGGCCGCAACTAGAGAAGGTTTAGCCTTAAAAAAGTCAGAGTTCTTCATGTCTTCGTACCTCATTGATTGCATCTTGGCAAAGCTCCCTTTCCCCAAGTTAGGTTTCTCATGGGATCAAGCCAACACCCCAGTATACACTGCCTATAAAATAATGTGGGCTCAAAATTATAGAGCAAACTATAAGCTCATCTGTGCAGAGTTCATCATGCCTCTGTATGAGCAGATGTTCAATGAAGAGCCCAATTGCCTCTCGGAGAATGCCATGGAAGTCCTGGAGAATTATGGTGATTTATACTTCTCAGGAGAGGGTACTTATATCAGGATGTTTGGAGGCACCAAGCCACTATAAATTTTACCAAAATTTGCCACTGATTATGTGGTCCTGAAAGAAGCAGTCAGGCATGTTTTCCTTGATGGAATAGGAGGAGTTCTTAACAAGTAGCATAAAGCTTCCTTCCCTCCTTTGCCTTTCTGTATCAGAGCCTATAAATTTTCAGGAGTTGCAACAGCCGAAGAGTCCATTAAGGAGTTGAAAGCTTTTCACTTCGGTGAGGTAATCTTCCATAGAAATGATAGGCGGAGCAAGGTTGCCGAGCATTGTAGGGAGGTAGATGCTCATTTTGAGTATGCCCATTACTATGATGCCGAAGAAGAAGTGTTCAGAGGAATCATCAACATGACTGAATTGCAGATTTGTCGTCATGGTGTTGGAGCTAGCTCTAGCTCTGCCCCAGCCCGAGAAGCTAGTCTGCAGAAAGAAAAGGAAGCAGCTGAGACCATGGCCCTTGAAGAACGAAGATTGAAAGAAGAAGCTAGATTGCAGCAAGAAGAAGAGGAATCTAGGTTACGAAGAGAAGCCGAGGAAGTAAGATTGCAGTAGGAGGCAGAAGAAGCAATATTGCAGCGGGAAGCTCAGGAACAAGAGCAGAGAGAAGAAATTGAGAATAAGCAGCAAGATGGGGAAGAGCAAGGAAGGCTTAATGCCAAAGAAGAGCAAAATCCTGAAGGAGAACAAAATGCCGAGGAAGAAAGTAAGGCCAACGAAGATGCTTAGGCTGGTGGCTCTGGCACCCAAGATATGGAAATAGACTCGTCTCAGGTGGCTCAGATCCCACTCGCAGAGGCAGAAGTCCATATAAGAGACCTCCCAATTATCCCTTTCACCCCATCCGAAGATCATACTGTGTCCCAATGGGATAAATTTGTGTACTATAAGAAGAGGAAGGTTGTGGTCCTGAAATCGGAAGAGAGGATAAAGAGACTTTTCCAAGCAGACATTGTCACACAGCGAGAAACCACGGTCATGCAGAATACAAACAAGGCTCCCATAGCCATGGAATCCATCGCTGTGTCGGCAACAAAAGCAACAGAAGATAATGTGATTGACATGGTCATAGAGTTTGAGTCAAGAAAGAGGAGAGCTCGCATGCTGCAACATACTGTGGCTAATGAGCAGGCTTACAGGGATCCTGTAGCAAACAAATATAATCACTTGTCTGCTGATTATAAGGAATTGTCGGATAAGTATCGACATCTGGAAGAAGAAAAGGAGCACCTGGCAATCCAGATGATGGTTCTAGAAGCGGAAAAGAATGATTATGAAGCTAGAGTCTTTCACCTAGAAATAGATAAGCAGGCAATGGTTGAGCAGTTAGAGCAAGCAAAAAGCAGGCCGATAGATATGTCTACCTTTCATGAGCAGTCTTGTGACATCTTAAGTCAAATGCATGCCACACAAGAACTGATAATTGAGGAGGTGTGCAGGCTCAAGTCCATGCTGGTTAGGTTGAAAGAAGTCAATGCCGAAGCAATCAGGCTCAAAGGAAAATACTCTCGGGTTAAAGCTAACATCCTGAGTCAGATGGACTGGAGAGAAGGGAAAGAGGATTTCCCTAAACATCTCCCATTCAAATCTATGGATGAGTTTAAGTAAGATATAGCCCTCATGGAGTTTTGTAGGAATTGTGGCGTCAAGCTAATTGCTAAGATCCAAGGAACAATTGAGAAAGGTAACAGCCTGTATCAAAAGATCCATGAAGTGCATGAAAATTGCAAGCTGATCTTTCCTCAGTCCCTCGATTAGTTTCCAAGCAAAGAACAATGTTTGTCAGACTTGAAGGAAGAGCTGGGAATTCAAATATAATATGTAAATAAGATTGATGTGCTGGCCACCGATGATCTCCATCATTACATTGGGCTGTCATCAGTATACAATCATTTGCTTAAACAGATCCACCAGGCAGCAATAGTAGGAATTCATGGTATTGAGGTAGAGCTTGGTAAGCATGTGAGTTCCCAGAAGATCCTGCTCCCTTCCCTAGCAAATGTGGTTATCAGGGACACTGGTATTTGGTTTAGTTATATTGTAGAAGAGGAGAAGAAGGTAGCAGCAGCAGTAGCAGTCAGCACAGGCACATCATCCCCAGCAGAAGCGCCACCCCAAGGATGAACATGCTAGTCAGAATGTGTTGTTCTTATTTTGATTTACTTTTCCTTGTGGTTAAAGCATAGAGTCATAAGGATAGCTGTCCTTTTCTATTATGAATAAGAATTTCTATTTTAGGAAAAGGGCCACGAATTGATATTTCTAGGTAAAGTCTTTAAAAGACAAGTGTAAAAAGCTAGATGGTAGCCCAAGAGGCATTTTGTAAGCTTATAAATAGATGCATAGGGAATAGTGAAAGGGACTTTTGGCAGGGAAAGGAATTTTCTCAAGCTTGTATGAACTATTTTGCACTTGCTTCCAGAAAGTGAATTTGCCTAATATGAGCTTGGAGAGGACGCATTTTGCCTGGGAATGTGTGTATGATGTCTGTTGGATTCTTTTGGGGACATTTATATGTATTACTGTAAAATCTTTCTCTGATGTTCGAATTATTTCTGTGCAACGAATGATTTTACTATTCTCCATGCAATAATATTTCTCCTATATGAGTAATAGACTGCTTTCACATGTATTAAAAGCTATCTTTTATATTCTTCATCTCTTTTTGTAGGTGTATCTTTATGATTTAATGGTTATATGTTGATATTCAGATGCATCCTTTAGCCCATTACTCATACTTATAGTTTTGCTCCTTGCAGGGATAGATTAGATTTATTTCAGATTTAGACACAGATTTGTTTCAAGTTCCACATTTAGATTAAGTTATCTTAGGCACTTGCATATCATCTTAACTATAAAATCAAAAAGAACGGTGGATCGGGCCATAACCGGTGCAGAAGAAAACAAATCCAAATCTAACGGTAGCCAGAACCGCTAATCGGACAGATTCCCCATACCAAACGGTGGACAATCTAATTGGGATAGTTTGTTGGAGAGAATCCCTTTCTGCTTGATGCTGCGATCTTCGGGGCATCAACAGTTTTTGGTGCTAGAAGGAGGGCCTGAAGTGCATGGCTGATAAAGGAAAATCTCCCATTGTAAAAAATGTTACTGAAAACCCGCTTGAAACAGGAATTTCAGACAACCTAAATCTTGAAGTAGCAAATCAAGAAAACCCCATCTCCGATTCTAAACCTCAAGAAGTGTTGTATGCTGTGCCTTTTGTAGAAATAGAAGATTTAAGGAGACATACACAATCTTATGTTAGACAACTAGGTGGTTTAAACGCAGTGAATTTCCTCCCTAGGAAAAGTACTCCTAGAAAAGAACGATAGTACATCCGTACTCCACAATTTGCCTAAAAATCCAGAGAAAGTCTTGCCTAAATTTGACCTAGGAAAAGCCATTTTTGCTGAAGATCATCTCAAGAGTTTTTATTTAGCCCTGAATCTTTTAAATGTACAGCATGAATATGTAGTTTGTAGGCTTTTTCCATACTCATTCGAGCCAAAAGTTTCTTCCTGGTATTTTAGCTTACAACCTAGCTCAATTTCCAGCTGGGATGAATTCGAAAAAAGTTTCTTAAAGAAGTATGGAAATCAAAAGACTGTAGCTACACTCATGAAAGAATTATTGTCCATGAGAATGGAAAAGAAAGAAAAGGTTCAAGAATTCAACCAAAAGTTCACAACACTCTTAAATAATTTCAGTGAAGCAAATAAACTAGCAGAGGAATTGCTAGTCGAATATTATACAACAGCTCTTGAAGGGCCTATAGCGATGTTCGTCAAAAGATCATAAGAAAACCACCTTGATAGAAAATTTTGAAGAAGCTAGAAAGGTGGAAGAAGAAGCAGACAACATTTCCAAGCACGCCTTAGATGTAGAGTCAAAACCAGCAACTAGTAAAAAAACCTTGCTACTCACCAGGAATAAAGAAGAGTCTTCAGCAGCTAGTACATCTAGGAAACCTTTCAAGCCATTCTACAAGAAGAGAGAAGACAACGATCAACATCATCCACCTATGAACACTTCCCCTGTTTTAAATCTAAATGAAATGGGGATGGAAAATTTTTGCACATTTCATCAAGAGCCACACTCGGAAAAGAGCTTCCCACAATGGATTAACTCTATGAGTTTAGTCATGAACCAAATGTTGGATTCACAGATTCCAGATCAAGACGATCCTCTAGAGGAATCAAACCTTGAGGTAGAGGAACCATCTCCAGACACTACCATGGTGCTATGGAATTGGGTACCTTTAACTGAATTGGTAGAAGATGATCCCGTGGAAAGCCCAATCTCTGCTGTAAACATTACTACTCGCAGTAAAGGTCCCATTGCAGATCCAGTTCCAAGCTCGACTTTTCCCAAGCCTAAAATTTCAAAAGAATTACCAAGAAGCCACATAACAATCATTCCACCAAAACCTAAATCTAACCCAACAGTGTCCAAACATCCAAGCATTGACACAACAGTTCAACAACCAAAGGTCACGATGAATAAGACAGACCATCCAACTAGAATTGTAAAATAATCTGATATAGGATATGACATTATTGAAGATATAAAGAAAGTAAAAGCAAATGTATAAATATTCGATATGTGCAGTTTGCCTCAGCAACGAGACAAGTTGTTGCATGCTCTTCAATCCTAGCCCAACACTCCATTAACAGAAACTTAGGAAGATCCTGAAATTAATGAGGCTAGTATCGGCGGGAAATCCAAATCTCAGACACTATCGTTCCTTTTAACCTTTGAAATCTTCAATCACAATGTGCACAACTTCCTGGTAGATTTCGGAGCATCTTCGAATGTGATGCCACTGTCTATTTGTAAGAAAATCAATGGGAAATCGATCCCATCTCCCGCCCAGATTATTCAGTTAGATAGGACTGCTGTCAAAGTTATTGGTGAAATGAAAGACGCCCTCATTAGATTGTTAGCAGATTCTAGAGTTTGTCAGTTCATTGATATAATGGTAGTTGACATTCCCGAAATGTATGGTTTGATCCTAAGTAGCGATTGGTCCACAAAGTTGAACGGTTACTTTGCAACTGATTCGTCCCATTTGTGGTTGCCATATCAAAATAGACATAATCAAATCAAGGTTCTGAGAGAACCACACATGAAACAAAATGTAACTCAACTAGAAGGAAAGAATGAAGCTGTAGCCTTCTCATCCTCAGTTTTGGGAAATTATTTCTTAGAAATTGACCCGGGTAATTATCAATCTGAAATTATTGGCCATGAATCAGATAAACAGTCTGATCTCCTTCATTTTTCTCGGACTGATGATATTGACTGTAATATAGTTAATTTAGTCACTCACTTAGATCATAGAGATACTAACTTAGTTGAATCAAATGATCTTTTTTGGACATTGTACTTTGATGGTTCTAAAAATTTGGAAGGATCCGGAGCCGGTTTTGTTCTGATGGATCCAAAAAGAAATAAGTATTTTCTGTCCTGCAAGTTAGAATTTGATTGTACTAACAACACTGCTGAATATGAAGCGTTGGTACATGGATTAAAGAAAGCCATCGGTTTAAATGTTAAGTACCTGAAGGTGTTTGGCAACTCAGAAATAGTTGTGAGACAAGTAAGAGATACCATTCACTGTCTTTCACCTCATTTGAGGAGTTATCAGGCTGAGGTATGGGTTTTAATTATGCATTTTGATGCTTTCAATATAAAGTCTATTCCTAGATTGCAAAATTCTGCAGCTGATTTATTAGCAACATCCGCTTTCAGGTTGGTGCCAACTAATAACAAGTGCTCAATTGAATTGATTTTCAGGCCTTCTGTCCCTGACAATATCACACACTTCAGAGTTTTCGACGATGACGAAGAGATTATTAGTTTTCTAACAAACGAAGACATTTTCCAAGGAGCTGTGATAGATGAAGAAGAACACAATTCTGATTTACAAAAGAAAGAAACAACTAAAGGAAATTTCATCCCCAAATGGGTAAGGTCGCTTGAAATGCTGTTTGATCTTCAGAGTAAGTTCAACAGGCCAACAAATACCAAGACCAACAGTTCATCAATGCAGCATGAGTTAGTTAATTTGGGCACCGAGGCTGAACCAAAGTTTGTCAAACTTGGAAAATGTTGTTCACCGGGAGAAAGAGATAGGTTCATCAAACTATTTCGACAATATAAGGAAAGCAGGTGTCAAGCCATACTAATGAAAGCAGGTGTCTGAAAACATATGACGTCCGCATTATTCAGCATGTCATACTAATGAAAGTAGGTGTCAAGCCATTTCAGTAGCAATTAAGAAGGATGCATCCTACTCTTGAACCTCTCATTCAAAAGGAATTGAAGAAGCTATTGGATGCTAAAATAATCTTTAAAGTCCGGCATTCTGAGTGGGTTGCTAACTTAGTTCCCGTGAGAAAGAAGTCAGGAGAGATAAGACTATGTGTTGACTTCAGAAATTTAAATAGAGCTTCATACAAAGATAACTATCCCGTCCCTTCAATGGAACAAATTCTCTAGATGGTGTCAGGGTTTGAACTATTCTCTCTTCTTGATGGCTTCTCTGGTTACAATCAAGTGTTAGTAGCTGAGGAAGACCGTCTTAAGACTACTTTCTGCACTAAGTGGGGAACGTTCGCATACCGAAGGATGCCCTTTGGCCTAATAAACACAGGAGCTATGTTCTAGCGAGCAATGGACATCGCCTTCCGAGGATTGGGTGGCCATTGTGTCGTTGTTTATCTAGATGATGTGACAGTTTTTTCGAAGAAAAGAGAAGACCATGTTGTTCATTCTAAGCAAATTTTTGAACGTTGCTGAAAATATGGTATCTCTTTAAATCCTAAGAAGAGTGTGTTCGCAGTTCCCTAAGGTAAACTACTAGGCCATATCATTTCCAAAAGAGGAGGTATCAATAGATCAAGAAAGAGTACAAGCTATCAATAAAATTTCAATGCCTCATAACAAGAAATCCATGCAGTCATTTATGGGCACTATCAATTTTGTCCGAAGATTTGTTCCAGATTTTGGGCAAATTGTTAAACCTTTGCAGCAAATGGTCAAGCAAAGCATACAGTTCAAGTGGACAGACTTAGAAAAGGATGTGTTCAGAGACATTAAGGCAGCCATAGCTAAAGCCCCTTCCTTAAGAAGCCCAGATTTTGACAAAGATTTTATCCTGTATACCTTTGCTTCGGATGACTCGCTTGCAGTGGTACTCACGCAAAAGGTAGAGTTAGGAGACGAATATCCAATATCGTTTATGAGCACTGATCTGCAAGGTGCTGAACTGAATTATCCTGTGGTCGACAAACATGCATATGCTGTCGTCAAAGCGGTCAAATAGTTCAGACCATATATTCTTAAGAGCAGAACTAAAGTTCTAGTTCCTCACCCAGCCATCAGATCCCTTTTCGTTCAAAAGGAATTGGGAGAAAGAAGAGGAAACTGGGTCACGGCTCTTAAAGAATATGATTTAGAATTTAAACCAGCCACCATCATCAAGGGACAAGGCTTGTGTAAATTGCTTACATAGCATCCGATTGATGAAGAGCTACACTAGAAGAATGAAGCCGAATTGAATTCAGTTGAGGGTTGTCCCATTTTCACAGCTCCTGAATCGTGGTATAGAGATATAGTGCATTATTTGCAGTAGGGATATCTACCAGAACACTAGAGTTCTAAGCAAAGAAGGGCACTCCGTTTAAAATCAGCAGCTTATCAAATTATTGACGGTATACTTTTCAGAAAAAATTATGATGGAATTTTGCTTAGATGTCTAGAAAAGGAGGATGCAAGTAAAGTTGTCAAAGAATTGCATGATGGCCCCGATGGTGGACATTATTCGGGAGAGACAACAACTCACAAAATACTCAGAGCTGGATATTATTGGCCCACCTTATTCCGAGATGCTCATGCTTATGCTCGGAACTGTGATATATGCCAAAGAAGTGCTGGGAAATTACCTAAGGCAACAGGACCTTTGCAGCCAGTTATTATCTCTGAACGTTTTGAACAATGGGGCATAGATGTTATTGGAGAGATAAACCCAAATTGTTCTTTACAACATCGATACATCCTGACGGCTACCGACTACTTCACCAAATGGACGGAGGCTATCCCATTACGCAAGATCAATGAAGATGCAGTCATCAGTTTCTTGAAGGAAAACATCATAACCAGGTTTGGAGTTCCAATTTCCCTATTATTTGATAATGACACCTATTTCTCGTCGTTTAAAATAAATGAATTTGTTTATGAATGGGGAATTAAACTGCATTATTCAGCCAATTACTACCCTAAAGGAAATGGATTAGCTGAATGTTCAAACAAAAAGCTCATCCGAATTCCTCAAGAAGACTGTGATAGAAAATCAGCGAAGTTGGCATATAGCTCTCCCAAACTCCTTATGGGCAGATAGGGTGACTCCAAAGAATGCATTAGGGGTTTCCCCTTACACTTTCATCTATGGCAAGGAAGCTATTCTCCCCCCCAACATCTTGCTCCCATCCTTGCAGTTGTCTCAAGCCTCTCGAGGATCTAGCAGTTAGGTTCTACAATCCAGAATTGATACCTTGCTTCAGCTTGAAGAAGCCCGACAGAGGTCCAAAGACCGATTCCATCAACACCAAGACATCGTCAAAAAGTGGTTTGATAAAAGAAAGTATGGGAAAAGAAGTTTTGAAGTAGGAGATTTAGTTCTAAAATGGGATCATAATCATGAAGGCAAGGGAATGCACACAAAATTTCAACACTTATGGATAGGCCCTTACCAACTTTCTGCAAAGCTCGGCTCATCCACTTACAAGTTGACAGACCTCCAGGGAGAGGAACTAACCCTTCCTCTCAATGGCCTCGCCTTGAAACAATACTTTGCATAGTCTCGTGGAGACTTGCTGTACATAAATAAAAGCTTTCCTTTTGTTTTGTTTTACTTTGTTTTACTTTCGTTTTCCTTATGTCAGATAAGTTGTTTTCTTTTCTCAGCATTTGAGCATGTTTTGTTCATTTTGTTTTCTGAAGCACCTGCAATTGGGCCTCTAGCAAAGTTAGATCTCTCGAAGAGATCTCACAACTCAGGAAGCGAAAAATACCCTCAAATGAAAGTTTATCCTTGCATTTTTGGCTTTGCTGGTCATTCTCTAGAATGAAGAGATCACTTCCTGTTGGTCAAACTATACCTTGTTTAAATAGAAGAGATCTATGATTATCTTTATTACTATCCTCCGGCTCCATCCACTCTCACACTTAAAAGCATCTCAAGAAGGTCATTGAAGTCGGACCTACGAAAAGTAGCACATCTTGAAGGCATAGGGTATTGAATTGACTCCATGCTGCAAATCTAAGAGCCAAAAGGGCTGATAATCAAGGGTTTTATTTTCTAGATATTCTCGCCTCAATCAAAGCATGGCTAAGATAAAAGCAAAGCGTACTAGTCAGGAAAGCTGTCCAAAATACTTAGCTCATTCAAGGTTCCTCTCCGTCCGTGAGGCTTGATAAATCAATAAAAATCTCTAGCTCACACAAAAGGATGATTATGGATTGAGGAGCCAAAATCAAAGATTGTACTTTAAAGAAAATATTTCTAGAAGGCCCAAATAACAAAGCTGTCAAATGTATGAACATCCAAAAGGATGCAGGCAACATGGGAATGAGGAACAATAGAAATAGTGTCCGTGAGAAGTTGTTGCAAATCCTGTGGAGTCCGATAGCAGTGGCCATCTGAAAGATGAATCTTCTAAAATGAACCCCATATGTTGGCCCTTTGAAAGTTTTAAAGATGTCTTCATCAAAGCTCCCCTTTTTCCAATGGCCAATAGATAAAGTGACTTCTTCCTTTGCCGAGATTCGAATGCTCAGCTGAATATTGCATATAAGATGGACAGCTTTTAAGAAAGTTTCTAATTAACGAGAAGGATTTTTTCAGAGATCTGTGTCCGCCAGCGATTCGCCAATTGTTGTTGCAGCAACATCCCTCCCCAAAATTTTGTAGATATTGGGGCCCCTCTTTCTTATTTTCCTAAAAAAGTTATGGTTAAAAGAATTAAGCCTCCTTTGGAAAACCTTTTGAACTTAGTTTTGTTTCAAGTGGGGAATCTGTTTTAAAACTGAAGTTTTTCTTCTAAGTCAAAACTCACAATTCTTTCCCGAAATTGCGGAAGAACTCAAAATTCTCTCCCAAAATAGTGGAAGAACTCGAGATTCTCTCTCGCAGCTGTGAAAACACTTAGTGTTTTTGAAACTTCGGAAGAACTCAAAATTCTCTCCTGAAATAGCGGAAGAACTCGAGATTCTCTCTCGTAGTTGCGAAAACACTTAGCGTTTTTGAAACTGCGGATGAACTCAACATTCTCTCCCGAAACCGCAGAGGAACTTGAGATTCTCTCTCAAAATTGTGGAAATGTTCATCAAGTGTTGCCGCAACAAGTTGTTTTTTCCCCAAGTTACTCGACCATTCAAATTTCGGAAAAGACTTTGCATATTCATTCGTCAATTTGCGGAAGAACTCGTCGAGTCTTCCCGAACCGTCGGGAGAAACTCACGAGTTTACACTGCAAACTTTTAGCTCGCCAGCTTCGGAAGAACTCGTCAAACCTTTCCGCAAAAGCGGAGCGTCTTTCTAATCTTTCCCGCAAAGTCTGCCGCGCCCAAACCCATAAAGTCCACCTGCGCTTTGGAAGAAACTCACGAAGTCCGCCCGCAACGGTGGACGAGTTTCGCTCTTTACTTCCAGTATCGATGATTATGCATAAATGATGAAGGTTTGAAAAGACCCCACCGTACGGGTGATTAACCCCATTTTGATTTTTCCACCTACCCAATTAAATGCCCGCACGTACCAGTTTTATATATAAGGGCGGTGGGGGTTCTATTATCCCGTTGATAGAATTTGATTTAGAAAACGCCGTTGGGAGACTACACTCATTCGCTCCAGCTCAGCTCTTTCGCAGCCGCTTCGATTCCATAGCACCACTGTCTCACTACCAGGTAAGGGGTTCTACCTATAACTTTGTCTTATCTATGCGTCAAAACTTTCTCGGGGTTTTACGTAGCCGGTGGGCTCTCATAGTATGCTATCCTTTAAAAGTTTACAACCACTACAACCCATAGAATTCTCATTACTAGTAGCTAGGAGTCATAGCCAGTGCTAATCGTCCCCAATTAATCCATTGAAAGAACTAGTCAAGCCTAGCCAGTCCCACCGACCGCAATCCTATCGTAAACCACCTAAGCCAAGTCGATACACTCAATCCATGTTCTTTTTCCAGCCATGTGTCGTTACTCAATATTGTTATAACAAAAAGCAACGCTCGTCATAGCTGACTAGGCTACTCGATCGCTCAACTACTTAGCTTGGACTGCTTAGTCTGCATAATTTTCCTTTTCCATGCTTATGCATTCATGTTCCCTCAGTTATTGAAAAGCAGTTTCGTTAAATACTTTCTTTGCTTCCTCATTATGTTTTTCTGCCCCCCAACATGCAGCCGTATAATTTTGTTTCTTGTTAGCATGATAGTCTTGCTCTATGATTTTGCTCTCATAATGATTTACAATTTTATAATCATTCACATATGGTTGCTGACAGGGATAAGCCACGATGCCAAAAGGTGGTAGAAAGAAAGCAAAAATGATGGAGCCAGAGGCAGTGCAACCAAGGACTGAAACTCTTTTTCAAGATACAAAGTGCACCACTGGCGTCCCTCCCGAGGTCCGGTGGGGAGATTTTTACCGGATGATTAGGGACCAAGATATCCCAGACGTGGTATTAGAAGAGGAGCAAATTTACCTCAACATCAAAACCTCCGGCATAGCCAGGGCTTCTACTCGTCCTGAATTGTTCTCGTGCTCTGAAGTGATCGGGTGGATAGTGGAACATGCCAACCCACAAACTAGAGTGTTGTAGGACAGCAAGGGAGAGGCATTCGCTTAGTTCCATACAGCTTATATTGCGGCAGCCTACAAATTCTCACGTCCCCAGTAAGCACTAAACGATGAATGGTTGGGACAGATGAATAATCTCGAGATGGCTAAGAGGCTGTTAATCATAGGCAAGCAATTGAGGAAGAGATATAATGATGAATATGATGTTCAAAGCCCAAGACCTCCTTTTAGGTTAATCGCCCTGAGTTTAAGCAGAATCTTCAGGTTTCCCAATGGCACTGTATATAGGATACAGTGGGCCCCCATAATCCACTTCATAGCTTTCAAGGGAACTGTGTTTGATTGGGCTACCATCCTCTCAGATAGTCTGGCATCCACTGTGGCCACAGCTAGAGAAGGTTTGGCCTTAAAAAAGTCAGAGTTCTTCATGTCTTCATACCTCATTGATTGCATCTTGGCAAAGCTCCCTTTCCCCAGGTTAGGTTGATCATGGGATCAAGCCAACACCCTGGTATACACTGCCTATAAAATAATGTGGGCTCAAAATTACAGAGCAAACTATAAGCTCTTATGTGAAGAGTTCATCATGCCTCTGTATGAGCAGATGTTCAATGAAGAGCCCAATTTCATGTCGGAGAATGCCATGGAAGTCCTGGAGAATTATGGTGATTTCTACTTCTCAGGAGAGGGTACTTATATCAGGATGTTTGGAGGCACCAAGCCACCATACATTTTACCAAAATACACCACTGATTATGTGGTCTTGAAAGAAGCAGTCACGCAAGTTTTCCTTGATGGAATAGGAGGAGTTCTTAACAAGCAGCATAAAGCTTCCTTCCCTCCTTTGCCTTTCTATATGGGATCCTATAAATTCTCAGGAGTTGCAACAGCCGAAGATTTCATTTAGGAGTTGAAATCTTTTCACTTCGGTGAGGTAATCTTCCATAGAAATGACAGGCGGAGCAAGGTTTTCGAGCATTGCAAGGAGGTATATGCTCATTTTGAGTATGCCCATTACTATGATGCCGAAGAAGAAGTGTTCAGAGGAATCATCAACATGACTGAATTGCAGATTTGTCGTCACGGCGTTGGAGCTAGCTCTAGCCCTTCCCCAGCCCGAGAAGCCAGTCTGTAGAAAGAAAAGGAAGCAGCTGAGGCCCTGGCCCTTGAAGAACGAAGATTGAAAGAAGAAGCTAGATTGCAGCAAGAAGAAGAGGAAGCTAGGTTACGAAGAGAAGCCGAGGAAGTAATATTGCAACAGGAGGCAGAAGAAGAAAGATTGCAGTGGGAAGCTCATGAACAAGAGTAGAGGGAAGAAATTGAGAATAAGCATCAAGATGGGGAAGAGCAAGGAAGGCTTAATGCCGAAGAAGAGCAAAATCCTGAAGGAGAGAAAAATACTGAAGGAGAACAAAATGCCGAGGAAGAAAGTAAGGCCAATGAAGATGCTCAGGCTGGTGGCTCTAGCACCCAAGATATGGAAATAGACTCGTCTCAGGTGGCTTAGACCCCAACCGCAGAGGCAGAAGTCCATATAGGAGACCTCCCGATTATCTCTTTCACCCCATCCGAAGATCATACTGTGTCCCGATGGGATAAATTTGTGTACTATAAGAAGAGGAAGGCTGTGGTCCTGAAATCGGAAGAGAGGATAAAGAGACTTTTCCAAGCAGACATTGTCACACAGTGAGAAACCATGGTCATGCAGAATACAAACAAGGCTCCCATCCATGGGATCCGCCGCTGTGTCAGCAGCAAAAGCAACATAAGATAATGTGATTGACATGGTCAAAGAGTTTGAGTCAAGAAATAGGAGATCTTGCATGTTGCAACATACTGTGGCTAATGAGCAGGCTTACAGGGACGTTGTAGTAAACAAATATAATCGCCTGTCTGCTGATCATAAGGAGTTGTCGGATAAGTATCGACATCTAGAAGAAGAAAAGGAGCACCTGGCAATCCAGATGATGGTTCTAGAAGTAGAAAAGAATGATTATGAAGCTAGAGTCTTTCACCTAGAAGTAGATATGCAGGCAATGGTTGAGCAGTTAGAGCAGGAAGAATGCAGAGCGATATATATGTCTCCCTTTCATGAGCAGTCTTGTGACATCTTAAGTCAAATGCATGCCACACAAGAACTGATAATTGAGGAGGTGTGCAAGCTCAAGTCCATGCTGGTTAGGTTGAAAGAAGTCAATGCCGAAGCAATCAGGCTTAAAGGAAAATACTCTCGGGTTAAAGCTAACATCCTGAGTCAGATGGAGTGGAGAGAAGGGAAGGAGGATTTCCCTAAACATCTCCCATTCAAATCTATGGATGATTTTAAGGAAGATATAGCCCTCATGGAGTTTTGCAGGAATTGTGGCGTCAAGATGATGGCTAAGATCCAGGGAACAATTGAGAAATGTAACAGCCTGTATCAGAAGATCCATGAAGTGAATGAAAATTGCAAGCTGATCTTTCCTCAGTCCCTCGATGAGTTTCCAAGCAAAGAGCAGCGTTTGTCAGACTTGAAGGAAGAGCCGGGCATTCAAATAGATTATGTAAATAAGATTGATGTGCTGGCCACCGATGATCTGCATCATTACATTGGGCTGTCATCAGTATACAATCATTTTCTTAAAGAGATCCACCAGGCAGCAATAGCAGGAATTCATGGTATTGAGGTAAAGCTTAGTAAGCATGTGACTCCCAGAAGATCCTGCTCCCTTCCCTAGCAAATGTGGTTATCAATGAAATTGGTATTTGGTTCAGTTATATTGCAGAAGAGGAGAAGAAGGCAGCAACAGCAGTAGCAGTCAGCGCAGGCACATCATCCCCAGCAGAAGCGCCACCCCAAGGATGAACACGCTAGTCAGAATGCGTTGTTCATATTTTGATTTACTTTTCCCTGTGGTTAAAGTGTAGAGTCATAAGGACAGCTGTCCTTTTCTGTTATGAAAAAAATTTCTATTTTAGGAAAAGGGCCACGAATTGATACTTCTAGGTAAAATATTTAAAAGACAAGTGTAAAAATCCAGATGGCATCCCAAGAGGCATTTTGTAAGCTTATAAATAGATGCATAGGGAATAGTGAAAGGGACTTTGGTAGGGAAAGGAATTTTCTCAAGCTTGTACGAACTATTTTGCACTTGCTTCCAGAAAGTGAATTTGCCTAATATGAGCCCGGAGAGGACGCATTTTGCCTGGGAATGTGTGTATGATGTCTGTTGGATTCTTCTGGGGACATTTATATATATTACTGTAAAATATTTCTCTGATGTTCGAATTATTTCTGTGCAACGAATGATTTTACTATTCTCCATGCAATAATGTTTATCCTATATGAGTAATAGACTGCTTTCACATGTATTAAAAGCTATATTTTATATTCTTCATCTCTTGCTGTAGGTGTATCTTTATGATTTAATGGTTATCTGTTGATCTTCAGATGCTTCTTTCAGCCCATTACTCATACTTATAGTTTTGCTCCTTGCAGGGATAGATTAGATTTATTTCAGTTTTAGACACAGATTTGTTTCAAGTTCCGCATTTAGATTAGATTTGTTTGTTGCAGCTCCCTGTAATTAAAAGATCATCAACATACAGTACAATGACCTGCAACTTATCATGATATTTTTGCAAATAAACATTTGGATCAGACTTGCATCGACAGAAACCAATTGAGAGCAAAAAAGCATCCATTTTGGCATACCAAGCGTTGGGGGCTTGCTTGAGTCCATAGAGTGACTTCTTCAACCTACAAACAAGTGTGGGATCCTCTTGGAATCCTTCAGGTTGCTGCATATAGATCTCTTCCTGTAGCTCACCATGTAAGAATGCACTTTTAACATCCGTATGGTGAACTTCCCAACCCTTACTAACCGCCATGGCTAGAGCTAGTCTAATTGAGTCCATCTTTGCAACCGTTGCAAAGGTCTCTGTATAATCCACACCATGGATTTGTGAGTAGCCCTTAGCCACTAACCTAGCCTTATAATTCATATCAGAACCATCACCAACAGGTTTGGTTCAAAAAATCCACTTACATTGCACAAGTTTCCTCTTGGGAGGAAGAGGCACCAAATCCCATGTTTTGTTCTCTTGGAGAGATTGGAATTCTTCTTGCATTGTTGTTCTCCACCTTGGATCATGATGTGCTTCCTGATATGATTTTGGATCAGATCCAATCATCATATAACAGTGATCAGCAAGTTCACTTTCATTTGCAAAGGAAGCATTGATTGTTTGAGATCTAGTCTTCCTAGGCTCTTGGGGATTGCCTGCCAATTCACCTGCAGCTTGTATGATTTTTTCAGCCCACTTGGGCCTTTATGGTGACTCATGTACATCAATGTCATATTCAGCCATGTCATATTCAACAATATCAGAAAAATCAGAACTGGAATCATCACTAATTTCATTAAGGTGTGGAGGAGAAGAGATTTCCCCCAGTGCAAGCTCAAAATCAGGAATTGGTCCTTCTTCGAATTGCACACTTCTCTCAATGAAAATTTTGAGTGTGGATGTGTCAAAGATCTTGTATCCCTTTGTGTCTTCACCATATCCAACCATGATACATTCTCTGCTTTGTGGCTCCAAAGCCTTCCTCTTTTCTGATGGAATTCGAGCCCATGCTCTAGACCCAAAAATTCTGAAATTTGACACATTTGGTTTTTGGCCAAACCATGCCTCATAGGGGGTTTTTCCTTTGACTGATTTGTGAAAGGCTCTGTTCTGAATATGAGCAGCACAATTGATGGCTTCAGCCCATATCTTAGGGCTTAGATCCCTAGCTTCAATAATGCAAGTGGCCATCTCTTTGAGAGATCTATTTTTCCTCTTTGCCACACCATTTTGCTGAGGTGTGTAGGGGATTGAATGTTGCATTTGGATGCCACATTCCTCACAAAGATGCTGAATGTTATTGTTCACATACTCCTTTCCATTATCAGTCCTAAGGATCTTTATCTTATGACCACTATGATTCTCCACTAAGGCCTTCCAAATCTTCAATTTCTCAAACACTTCTAATTTCAATTTAAGGAAGTAAACCCAACAGAATCGAGAGAATTCATCTATAAATGTGAGTACATACCTTGATCCACCATATGATGGAGTGGGAAGAGGACCAATGAGGTTTGAATGTACCAATCCAAGTGGTTGAGTGGCTCTCCTCGCCATTCCCTTCTCATATCTATTCTCAGGATGCTTTCCAACTACACAACCAATGCATGCACCATTTGAAGATTTGATTTCTGGAAGCCCTTCCACCATCTCGTCCTTGTGCAATGTCTGGAGATATTTGTAGTTCATGTGGCCAAATCTTTCATGCCACAACTTGGAGGTCTCGTTGGCATGAGAGACAAGAGCATGGTCACTAGAATTTGGAATGAAATTGGAGAATTTGTACATTCTCTCTTCATGATCAGCATACCCCACTGCCACAACTTGATTTGAAGAAATTTCTGAGATTTCTACCAAATATGGAGTAAATGTTACTCTCTTGGCTTCTCCTGTATGGGTCATTTGATAAACTGATAGCAAATTTGCAGCCAATGAAGGTACATAGAGCACATCACTGAAATAGCCTTGCTCCATGTCAATCTTACCAATCCCCTTGGTCTGGATTTCTGAATCATCTCCCATTCGAACTGTTGGGCCACCATTCGAATGCATAGAAGAGAAGAGCTCTCTAGATGAAAGCATATGTCTGGAAGCTCCTGAATTAATGATAAAGAATGAGGGATTCGAAATACCTACTACCAAAGCATGACACTTCTCCTTATTGTCAGGATTTGAGGTGCTCTCTTTCTTCCTTGTGCCCTCAGGGACTGGGATGTTGTTCTTCTCCAGCAGCTGCACCATTGAGTCAATGGTTTTCTTCATGCATGAGCTCTCTAGATGCCATCCCTTATGAAAATAGGTGCATTTGGTCTTTTCCTTTTCCTTCTTGTCCTTCTCCTTTGACAGATTCGAACCTCCATCTGCAGACTTGGTCCTGTCAAACTTCCTCTTCTCTGGCTGCTTCGAATTCTTGGCTTTCTGCTTGCCTTTGTTGGCATTTGAAACACCCATTGCCAGTGCTTGGTCCTTCAATTTTATGGTGCCCATCTGAACTAGTTTATCCTGCTCCTGAGTGAGACACTCCATGAAGGTAGCTAGTGATGGCATTTGCCAATTTCGAAGGGTCATCTTGGCTGAGTGAAATGTGCTAACAAATACAGAAAACTCTGGGCCTAGCTTTGAAAGGATGGACAGAATCAGTTGTTCCTCCTTCTTAACAATTCCACATTGTTGCAGTTGAAGCACTAGTGACTTGAACTTAGTGAAGAACTCCTGGATGGTTTCAAAATGCACTGGGCTCAAGCTAATGAGCTCGTTTTCAAGCTGGTGGCCTCTCAATTCATCAGTTTTTCCAAAGAGTGATTCTAGCTTCACCCATACTTCATTTGGGGTTGTCAAACTGTCTGTATGAAACAAGAGTTCCCTTGAAATGCTCAGGCATAGCAATCCATAAGCTTCATCAAGTCGATTGTAGTACTTTGCTTTCTCCACAGCAGAGTTTGGCTCCACTTCTGTGCCCATGTTTACTCTATAGAGACCCTTAGATCTCAGTTTGATAACCATTTCAGCCTTCCAATTGAATAAATTGAAGGGTGTGAGCAACATTTGGTTTTCTTCCATTACTGCTGCGTTAATGGTGAGAAAACTACCGAAACACCTGCAAAAAACACTTAATTTTTATCTGGAAATCCTCTCTAGAATGTAGTTCAATGCTCAATATTGATTTGAAACTCACTAACTCCACAATGGATCTGATACCATGTGAGTATTTTGATCATAGTAAGATCTAGGAGCTATGGAGAACCTCACAAAATCGAATTATTTGCAAAACCAGTGAAAAAGCTTGAAAAAGGAGACAATTTTACACACAATGTGAACTTCATCTTTGCATTATCTGACTGTCTAACACGTGAAAATGTTAAGAATAGGTTTTTATTACATCCATGAGAAATTCGAGAGCATTAGATAGCTCAAGATGAGTGTACAAGTCAAAATTGCCAAATTGGCCTCAATCTCCCCTAGGTGGGTCCAACTTAGTCCTAATCATCCCAAACAGTCACAAATTCAGGTGTGAAGGTGGATAAAGCATGATGGGTCATAAATGAGGCCAAGGCAGGCGTGGGTGAGCAAATAGAGGTGTTTGGGAGGACCAAGGGAGCAATAAATGCTCCAAATCTAGCCAAAATTGGGCAAAATCCACCCTAGCGCTCCTAGTCAACAGTAATTCCCCAAATCAAGGAGAGAGAGCGCTCTGGCATTTAATGAGGGTGCACTTGTGGACAAAATAGGAGGTTGGGTGAACTGGTTTGCTTGGAAGTGGGTGTGAACACTCTCAAATGTGGGTATTTGACCAACTAAAGTCACCTAGTCCAAACTATGGTGTAATGAAGCACATGAGCAATAAAATTTGACTATGGTACTAAGTATGGATTACTGTTCTAACATGAGGTGTACAATGGCACCTTGTGGCACTTAAGTTTGTATAGGTTTGGATCTCAATTTTGAGGCTTTGTCACTACTCTTGATTCCAAAGCAGAATAACAAAGTCAATTTTTATTGATTGAAAAAAATATAATCACATGCAAATTTTTTTTTGTATAATAACTGGTAAAAATCATCACATAAATAACAGTGCACAAGCATGGCACTCCTTTGGCTTTTATTGACACATTATAGTATTTTCTTGCTAGTAGTATAAGGGTTAAAGAAAATACTCTTAACTAACTGGAATTCGGTAGAGTAAAATAGTTGAAATAACAATTTAGAGTGCTTAAATCTTAATTTCGGTGATTTGAGTAGTTTTAAAATAGAACATTTAATCTAGGAGAAACAATTACATTGCTGAAATTACAAAATTGTGGAAATAACAATTTCTATAAACAAATTTAATGAGTTTTTACGAAAATTTAGCCAAAAGATATAGACATTTTAATTGTCTTTTATCCTACCCATTTTGGAAAGCTAGGCATTCTATAATATTTTAGTTGTCTTTAGCTTTTTGTTTTCTTGCTAATATAACAACCTCCATGTACTTGACACTGCCTGGTGCCTGCAAGGCTCGCTGGAGTAATAAACAATATTTTGACTTATTTGAGCTTAAATTAGCTTTGTAGTGTTGTTCGTATTTTATGCTTTGTTAGCTTCAAGCTTGTTGCTGATGTAACATATCGATATTTTGAAGTGGGTTTTGAGCTAAGTTCACTGAAATAATAGATATATGTTATTTAGGAAGAATGTTATTTACTAAAAATCAAGATATAATTATATGTATTTTGAAGTGGGGTTTGAGCTAAGTTCATTGAAAGAACATATATATGTTATTTATGAAGAATCAAAATATAATTATATGTTATTTACTGTGCAGTTGTTCAGATTCCAATGAAAAATAATAATGATGGCCATGACATGGTGAGAGTGACCATAAAAAGTAGTGATGGGTAGATATTTGGAGTGGAGAAAGAGGTGGCAATGCAATCGAAGTTCATAAAAGAGATGATAGATTACGTTGGGGGAAGACCATCCATCAATTAGAACAGTACATTTTTGCACATAAATTGTTGGTATAAATGTTTTCCATTCCAAACTATTTATCACCATCTAATAAAAAAATTATTTTAGTTAACCAAACCTCTCTTTGATTGATAGCCACCATTATGTGCTACCGGTTTTCAACTTGTGGAATGTGACTCTATAAAATATATTACTGTTTACAATATATATTCTTTCCAAGTTTCTTAGTAAATATTTTTCATTCTCAATTGTACATAATTTTATTCTCAATTGGACATAGTTACATGTCAATACAACCAATCAGAACATTGAAATAGTTATGGGCTTGGTGTCTTTACCTTATACGATTCGTGTTATTGCCTTTTCATCATACCTTCACTTCGGAGCTTGTTTATTGAGTCCTTGGAAGACAACAACAATGGTAGTCTCTAATAGAAATGGACACTAATTACAACATGGAATTCTCACCATATAGCCAACAACGACGTTGCAGAAATACAAATAATATATTTTCCCCACGTAGATGCACGGGAGGTCTTTAGTTGTTATTAAATATTAAGTATTTAACGTAGCAACAAGTCTTCGGGATGATACATAGCAACCAGTGCATAAATTCAATGAAAGTAGTCAAAACAAGATCCACATGCATTCTCTTCATGGTATTCAAAAGCATGCTATTTCTCCTTCCATTGGAATTTTCATCCGTTTTAATTTGCTCCACAAACGGTCACGAAGCAATAGTTCATGCAAAGGAGAGAGTTATTAGGATAGAGAGCGCAAACGTGCAAAGCACAACTCTAGTACTTAATAAAAAACCAGCAGTCTTTAATGCACTATAGGAGACTTCAACAGATCTAGTACCATCCTTCAACTCCATGCTCCAACGATTGGAACACATCTCCAGATGAAAGATCCAGGATTCATCTCTAGTTCAATTCCATGATATCAATGATTCTTATAGCATTTAGCAGGCACTCAACACAGTCACAACTCTGAGAGAGAGGAGGATGCAATGAATAACTTCAAAAGTTTAAATGCAAGCCTCAAAAAATTGGTAAAATGAGGAGACACATGCCACAACTACGAGATAGGGTTCACATTGATACACATTCATCGTAGCACAAGTCATGAGGAGTGAAGAGGCAGCCCACAAAAAATTAGGGTTCACAACTTCATGCCAGTGGCAGGCTCAAATGCTAATACCACGGGGAGAGGCATCTCCAGGTTAAAATGGCATCGTGGCACGCAGGTGGGACACGAGATGCAGATAATATGCCAAATAATGATGAATATGACAGAGAAACATCATGAGCAGGAAAAGAGTCTGCTGTGAAAGCCAGTAACAATAAAAACATTCTCGAAAGTAATCCTCGGGAAGCTCCTTCCCATTCTTTACATCTTAAATACAAACACCCAATCGATACCATAGTTCAATCATTATTTCCTGCAGAATCATGAATTCTATGAATGCCTTCTTGGATGGAAGAAAAGTAAAATAACATCATCTTTTCCAAAATATATTTATTGCAAAGTGAAGTAACAAAAGGTGAATGGCATTATCCACATATGTGAAAGCAAAACTATTGATTTCTCATACCGGATTCGATATTCATATAAAAGCTCCTTCCCATTCTTTACATCTTAAATAGAAACACCCAATCGATACCATAGTACAATCATTATTTCCTACAGAATCATGAATGCCTTCTTGGTTGAAAGAAAAGTAAAACAACATCATCTCCAGAAATTTCTGGCATTGTTTTTGAAACAATTGCGCCATAAATAAATAAACAAACATATTTGGACCATTTCCATATTCTCAGAATATCATAGAAGATAATCAATTTTTGTGAAGTAATAAATAGAATAAGAAGCGAAAGTCGGGTTTCATTTACTACAGCATGCTCTTCTATTTCCAACGCAATTCCAGATCTCTTAACTCAATGAAACTTATATATTTTATTTGACCATCAGTTTAATCCTTCAAACACTTGATGAACAAATGCCCAGCCTGAAGAAACTGGTCTTCAATACAAATGAACCCAGGAAAACAAAACGAATAATACCTACAGAAATTGCGTTTCTTTTCTCCTTTATCAGATTCTGGTGGTAGAACGTTTCCTACGGAGTCTCGGCTCTGTAGCTTGAGTTTCCTTTGCGACTAGTTTTCGTTAAGGGACTAGTCTTGCTGGCCCTCAAACATGAACATTTTCTTAGCAAAGCTCTTGCTGCTGCACATGTCTATGCATCTAGTGGCTTATCCATTACTGCACAAAGAGCAAACAGCCAAACTACCCGATCCTTTGACAAAGAGCTTATATTTTCAAGCCAAGTCACGTGATATTTGAAAACTGTGGCCTGTGCAATTTCATCCAAACTCAACACAACTGGAAGCAGAGGGCCGGCTGCAGATCTGATCTCGCCTGGGGGATCCTCCATAGGTTCTTTAACAATAGAGTTAAGTTTATCATTTGTTTGAAGCTCTTTGTTTGTTTCAGTTAACTCAAAATCCAAGTCTTCCAAAATATCATTTTCATCCCCCTCTTTTTCCATTGCTAGAGGGCATGATTCTTCATCGCTTGATATGCTACATATAGAGCCAAAACAAAACTTTTCCCATATAAATTTATTTTTATAAGATGGAAATCACTTTAATTGATGGTCCTTTGACAGTGCAACATTTGAAAGGGCTTGAAAAGCAATATTCATAGTAAAAGATTGCTTGTCACCTGAAATAAACAAATAAAACAATGAAGTAGTTATACTTTTTTCTTTCAACGGGTACACAAAACCTGTGTAGACAGCATACACAACAACTGGGTTGCCATCACCACCGAAAGGCTATTGATACCATCACCACTGAAAGGCTATTGATGGAGTCGATATCATACCCTCATCCCTTCGGCTATTCTCCTTTGCCTTTTGGTTCTTTGGATCCTTCTGTGTCCAGCCTTTGATGAAGGAACAACAATTGCTTCAGCCTTTGATAAAGGAATAACAATTGCATTAGTTCCAATCTGGATCAACAATTTCAAAAATACTGGAGCAAAATACTGCAATGAGAAGCCTTACATACCTCACATTTGATTTTTTGGTTTCACTATGCTGAACCCCAAATTAATTAGGCAATTTTTTGGAGCATCAAATTGATGAAATTAAGAAAAGAGTTAATGACATCAAATGGCGTGATTTGAATTCTGAGATAGCTTCCTCTTTAAGAAAAGACTAAATGATAACACATTGTGAGAAATTATGACGAAATAACAATGATAAAAATTAAAGTCGGTAACTAAGGCAACTAAGGTTGTGGAGTATTTTTTTATATTTATAATTAATACTAATAGTAGGCAATGATAAAATTAGTCAAATCACCCTCTCTAATCCAATAGAAGTCAAACACATCTGAAAATAATTATTATTAAAAAAACAACAAATGATTATTTTTCTGAAACATTAGCCAACTATATAATCATTTTATGTTATCCTACAAATTATTACAGCAAGGCAGAACATATAGTCTCCTGCGTACGGCAGGGACTAATAAATATATGAAATATCATTTAAGGGAAGAGTTTTATTTATAAATAAACAATTTACCAAGAAGAAGACTTAAATGTTATATGCCATGAATGGCTATAAGTATTCACAATCACAACCCAAATTAAATTATTTCATAAAACTAAAGTTAAACATTCATAACAACTCTAAACCACAAAATTGATTGCATATTCATATAAATCTGACATATTTATATAATACAATACTAAATATTTATTTTATATAAAAATTTATTGTGTTGAAATTGACATCAATGCCACTTTAGTTTAATGTTTTTTCTAAATATGTTTTTTATATTTCAATATACAAGAATTTGTAATCATTATCATCAATTAACACTTAGGAATAAACTTATGAAGCATTATTTAATAGAAGAATTTGTTTCAAAAAATTAATCAAATTGTGCAATTATTCATATAATCATTTAATCAAATTTATAAACATGTTTAATCAACATATTCTATTTTGCTAGCCACCTTGGAGACATCTTAAACATTATATGCCATTAATGATTATAAATATTTATAATCACAATCTTACTTCATAAAACTAAAGTTAAACATTATATGACAACTCTAAATCACAAAGTTGATGACATATTCATATAAATCACAAAGTTGACAACATATTCATATAGTACTATAGTAAAGATTCATTTTATAGTAAATTTTATTTTATTGAAATTGGCATCAATGTCACTTTAGTTTGATGTTTTTTTTTAAATGTTTTTATATTTCAATATACAATAATTTGTAATCATTATTAGCAATTACAATGATAATATTTAATAAGTAAAAATATTTAGGAATAAATTTATGAAACATAATTTAATAGACAATTTTGATTTAAGAAATTAATCAAATTGTGTAATCATTCATAGAATCATTTAATCATGTTTGTAAACATGTTTAATCAACGTATTGTATTTTGTTGGACAATAAACAACTCACTTTGAAGAAGACTTAAACATTATAAGCCATTAATGGTTATAAGTATTCACAATTGTGATCCAAATTAAATTATTTCATAAAAATAAAATTAAACATTATTTGGAAACTCCAAATTTAAATTAGTGATACATCACAAATTTAATTTAAAAACAAAAAATCAAGTAACAACAACATCAAAATGGTATAAAAAAAATAATATATATGAGCGATATACATATCAATATACATGTAAAATATGCATCTCATCAAAATCAATATACATGTCATATATAAATCTCAACTCAAAAATATGCATCAATCAATATGCATGTTAAGTTCCATTGCTAACTAGGTCTACCGCTAGAGATATAGAGTTTATCAGTGCCTATGTCAAATAGCAATGATGAAAGTAGAGTATGATATATCTCTCCACCAGGAAGTATATCACCTGGTGTGACCATATAATCTACAACATTAGTAGCTAGTGCAATAGGTGTAGTAGATGGCGTTGTTGCAACTATGACATAAGGGGTTAGTGATTGGTGGCACAAATGGATAAACATTTGGTGACACATGTGGAGGAGGAGGAGGAGGAAGAGTAGGATTGGTGGATGGTGTACTTGATGATGCATATGGAGGAGGAGGAGGTGGATAAGTGGATGGTGAAGCTGCTAACACATTTGGGGGACCAGGTGGAGGAGGTGGATCAATGGATGGTGAAGCTGTTAACACATATGGAGTATGATGTGGAGGAAAAAGAAGAATAGAAGGAAGTGAATGGATAGGTAGTGGAATAGGGCCAAGTGCTAGATGACTAGGTCTAGGTCTAGGTGATGGAGCATCATGCAGTGGAGGACTACATGGTGGAGGAGGAGGTGGTGGAGGACCAAGTCTAGGTGGTGGATGACTAGGTGGTGGACATGGAGCATCTTCATCAGAATATGATCTAGATGAGGATGAATTATCACTATCACTCAACCTCATCCTCAACCTTTGGATGAGGTTGAGGGTACCGACAACATAAGCATCAGTGATGTCATCTCATGAGGAAGGGTCTCCCATAAAGATGAGTACTTTTAAACCCATAAAATATGTGTGACATGGACGAGTTCCACTCCACGACTAGCCATCAAGCCAAAAATGCAGTCTGCCACCTCGAACCGGACTCTATGGTCCAACTTATGGGGAAAATGAGGTATATGTATAGATGGATGTTGTGGTGCATCCTCCATCTCCTCATCCTATTGGGAGGCATGTCCCCAACATATGTCCCAATATCTACAAAACAATAGACAATGATAATTAGATAAGTGAAACAAAATGATACAATCAATTACATGTGCAATAAATAAAACCAAAAGATATTGAATTAGATTTATCAAAGCATAAAAATAAAATTACCTCTATCATTTGGTGGGTTGTCTGCAGTAAATATGATGTTCGAACATCCTCTCCAATCCATCCCCGCATATGGGAACTCTACAAGATCGAGGACATGATAGTCCTCTTTGGCCAAGAAATCACAGATCTCTCTATCAATTGGACTACATGGCCACTCTGGGTAGGCCCTCTTGGGAAACAATTTCCCCCACATGTGCTTATTCTCATCAGTCATAGGCCTAGGAGGTGGGAGGTCGATTGAGTGTCATGGAACCTCTCAAAAAGTAACGCAAATTGATCCAATTCAATTGGAAAATATAGTTTCCCATAAAAAATAACACGACAACGATCCAAAGAAAAATAAAATCGTCCCAAAAATATCTATGACCACCTAATCAATCAGGGCCTCTTAACTAACTCATCTACATAATACATCAAAGGGAAAGTAACGCGTTTCCCATCATAGGTATAATGTTCCAATAATGTCACAATAAGGGATAGGTGCACCTAACATCCTCTACACCAAATGTACATATCTTTAATTGGCCACCAACAACCTAGAACTTCGTGGCCTGAAGAATGTCCTGATTGACATGTCTCTGTACATATGTTAGTAGGGTTCCTCCTGCAATACTGGGTGGTAGATCAGGGAAGTGGGGTCAAACCTCTCACCTCCTCGACAACCCAGTGATAAAAAATACATCCTCCTCTTGGGATAATACCACATATCGAGATCGAACCTAAATTCATGTCTTCCATGATCCCATCGACGAATCAACTGTTGTAGAAATGTAGAGTCACCCTGAGGGATGTATCCTCCTCATAAAACTTTAGGAGATCGACATTCCTCAGAACTGCATGATTCTAAGTTGTAATAAGGTGAGGGAGCATCTCCCTCTCCCTCTCCCTAGCCTCCCACTCATGTACAAAGTTGTATGTGTTGACCTGTTACTGTTATTGCCGAACTCATTGTCATTTTCTCCAATTCACATACAATTCATTTTAGGAACATATATATAAATAAAACAAATTCAAATTATAAAACACACATCTATATATAACCCATTTTGTATTTATAAAAAAATTAATCTAATTTCCAAGTGCAAAAACAAATTGATTAATTAAATAGTGTGCCTTTAATAAGATATGTGCATCAGAACCGATGTCATTATCAGGAAAACCACACCAAATCGGAAATAATGTTGTCTATTGATTCATTTTGAATATCAATAGTAGTTTTTTTTGCTGGAAAAAAATATTATCTTTTATGAGGCGCATCAGGGCACATATATCAATGCACCCAAGTGGAATTTTTATTTTTTTAAACAATGTGGTGCGTCATTTGTGCGCACTATGCACGGTGCAACCTAGTTTCAATAAAGCACTAGTGTGCTAATATAATGATCATATTAGCACTATGGTGCTAATTTATGGAACACACACCAAAGTGCTATTTTTTGTAAACAATGTAGTTCATCTTTTTTGCGGGCACCATTCCTAGTGCGTCATAGTTTCCATGGCGCACCAGAGTGATAATGTGAATGACACATTAGCACTTCGGTGCTAATGTTTGGATCAATGCACTAGAGTGCAATATTTTTAATTTCCTTTAAACAATGAGGTGCATCTTTTATGTGTGCACCATGCATGGTCCATCATAGTTTGAGTGGTGCACCGACTTACCATAGTGCTATTTTTTTTTAAACGATGTAGTGCATTTTTTATGTGTGAACTATTCACGGTGCGTCATAGTTTCTATGGAGCACCAGAGTCCTAATGTGATCGACACATTAGCACTCCAATGCTAATATGTGGATCAATGCACCGGGGTGTAATTTTTTATTTATTTATGTTAAATAATGCGGTGTGTCTTTTATGTGCACACTGTTCACAATGCATTGTAGTTTCGTTGGCGCACCAACATGCTAATGTGATTGTCACATTAGCACTTTGGTGTTGATATGTGGAGCACACACTAGAGTACAGTTTAATTTTTTTTAAATGATGCAGTGCGTTGTTTTGGTGCACAACATGCACAGTGCATCGTAGTTTCAGTGACACATCATAGTGCTAATGTGATTGTCACAATAGCACTCCAATACTAACGTGTGGATCATGCACCAGAATTCTATTTAAAAAAAATAAAAATTTAATGATGTGGTGCATTTTTTATATGGGTACTGTTTAGGGTGCTTTGTAGTCGCTGTGGAGCACCAGAATGCTAATGTGATCGACACATTAGCACTTCGATGATAATGTGTGGATAACGCAACATAGTGCTTTAATTTTTTTTTTTTAATGATGAGGTGCATATATTATGTGTGCACTATTCACGGTGTGTGGTAGTTTATATGGTGTACCAATGTGCTAATGTGATCATTACATTAGCACTTTGTGGATCACACACTAGAGTGCTATTATTTTTATAAAGAATGCGGTGATTCTTTTGACTACGCACCGTTCATAGTGTGTCATTGCATACGCACTACCCATGGTGCATTCTATGTGCAAATAGAGTGCACCATCGGTGAAATTCTGGTGCAAGTCGAAGTAGTTAAGCGCATTGTGCAAATTAAAAAAAACAAAGAAAAATCTAGAAAATTAAAGGTGAATTTTGAATTTTAATTCGGAGAAATTGAAAATAAGGAGGTAACCAAGAATTTACCTAGTTTATTGTCAGTTGAGGAGGAATGGTTGCCCCATAGAGGAAAAATGAGTTTTTTCCAAAATGTCAAATCGAACAGAATTGGTCAACAAAGATATCCAACAAGAGAAACGGGCAGGTAGAGCATTAAGATCGATGTGCTTGTATAGGGTCTATGAGCACCGATGCTTGGGTGAGTGGTTGGATGCATGGAGGAAATGTAAATATGAATTTTTGGTTTGGTAAATTATTTTTATTTTACCTTGTAGTAGTGAGCCCCTTGACAATGAAACGCACCGGGGCATCTCAGAATTGGAGCATCGATAATCATTTTATTGTTTTAAATAAATTTGATTAGGTTTTTGAACAACAATGATTTTTGATGCTCCTTAACAGATACTCATTGGTGTGATTTTATGGTTTGTGTGCACTAGAGAATTTGGTGCGTTAATATGATCCTTTTATAACTTGATCTGATGGCCGTCATGGCATATGTACACTAGTGCATCGTTTACCTTATGGAGCACCGATGTGCTGATATGCATTTATTTTTTTAAATAAATCTATATTTTATTCTTTTATAATAATAATGGTTAGTGGTGCTTGTGTTTCTTCCGCATCAGTGTGTCATAATTTACATTGCACCGATGTAGTTCTTTTAAAAAAAATAAAAGGAATGTTTTAACTCAACCGTTGTGTATTTGCAATGTGCACTACGTCACCTTGTTTGTTGGAGAGCACCATAATTCTTTTTAAAATTTTAAATTAAATTTGATAATTCAGTATTTAATAAACATAAATGAGTTTAGTGCATTTTACATGTGAATTAGTGCATTTTGAATATATGTGCAATGGTGATTTTTATTTATTTTAAGTGCACCATTGTGAAAACCTCTGCAAAAACCTTCGGTTTCCCTCCTCCACTACCAACATCCACTAGAAACGAAGAAGGGAAAACGTTTTTGGGAAGTTCCAAAAAAACATTCACTAGAAGGTATTCTCCTTGTAGTTAAATCACCAATATCCTATAACCCTTGCCAAGATCAAATAGGGATTGGATATATGTCTACATGAGGGGAGTGCCCATCAAAATATGCAATATCATCATGAAAACACTCAAGGAGAGAGAGATTGGGTTTTCCCCACACCACATTAGATCTGAAGCAGCATGAAAATGAGAAGAAAGATTACTGAGCTTAAAAATGAACCCTTGAGAAAAATTTAGTGTTGTTCATAGTTCATACACAAAGAAATATTTACTAAATAAGAGGAAAATTGCGTTGCCAAGTATTTTGTCTCAACGTTTCGAGCCAAGTTACTCTAGAGAAACTTTACTTGACAAACATGTTTCATACAATGATGAGTATTGTAATCACTATGTTAAGAATTTCCATTTGTAGCTTATTTTTCCATTTTTGGTAAAGTTCATATCTAGATGTGTGAATAAAATAAGATATTGTTAAACTTTTCTAATTTAAAAATAATTAAATAGAAATGGGTATAATTTTGTACTAAAAAGGGTTGTGGAAGACTAAACAACCATAAGATACATACAATTTAGTGCTAAATAAAAAAAAAATTGCTCTTTTGAGTCGAACACACAAACAAAATTCTTGCACAACATATTTGAATAGTGTCAAGGATAAACTGCTTTCTTATAGGGCCTAAAAATATTATGACCTAAATATTGGTCAAGAAACAAAACACAAATAAAATAAATAAAAAATGATGATTTTAATTGAAACGATGGTTGCTATGGCCTTCCTCCATAAATTTATTACCTTGATCAGGTCCCTAAACACCTTGAGAATGAGGTTCTTCTATGATGGCCATGGTAGTTTGTTGCACGGTTTTCTCCTCAATATTCGTGGAACCAATTGAAATCAGAGGATGACCTATAGAATAATGAGAGGCATGAGGAAAACATAAAGAATATTGTAATTCATTTTAGAGTTAATAGATAATTTATCAATTTTCATGCCTTGTTCCATTAGGTCACTCCCCATTTATTCCTACTTTTTTCCTATATTTTCCAGATAAATACTAAGGTATTTGATAGCTTGATCCATAACTTCCCACTCATTTTTCATATGCCTTAGGATCTTTTTGATTTCCCCTATCCATTCTCCTCCATTTGGGTTAATATTTGGGAATTGACCATTTATAGTATAGGCCCAAAAGAGAAGAAATTTGAACACAAACCAATGGAAAAGGAAATCTCCCATAGAGGGCTAAACTTCACTATGAGAAAACATGAAAGGGTAGACCAAAACTATTAGGAAAAAAGTTCCCATTGGCTACAAACAATGGAATTTACAACATTCTCCTAACCAAAGCATGACAATAGAGCCCTAGGATTAAGAACTATGCGACCAAATAGAACTAGCTATAATTTCTTTCCTTTGTTAATCACAATATGGTGGAGGGTAGTCCTCACCAATGACTACAAACTGTCAAGCCTGGCTAAAATTCTCTCCTCATCGACAACGTGAGCCTCCTAAATCTCCAAATGCCCTTATATTATCTCAGCTCTACAACTAATCTGGCATATACAACTAATCCGGCATACTAAGGCCATAGCGAAATACACCATAAGTGAGAGTTGGACGGAGCCTAATGAAAAAGGGAGTATTATGCCCCCTTCACACATCTTAAATTTGAGAAGACCTACATGCCTTAGTTTTATTCAATGGGAAGAAGTGGATTGTCTCCTTCGTAGTTCAAAAGGGGTGGACATTGGATTAAGAATGTCCTTGGTGTTGGTTCTCATCATAAAAGCTTATAGAAACCACTTCCTTTAAAGGGGATCCCAATTTTTAACTACGACCCCCTTTTCAAGATACATTATTCATAGTCTTCTATATGAACCCGTCCTTGATTTTTTTTTTCCCGCACGTGCTTAATCACTAAGAGAGATTCATTGAAGATCTTCACATTCTTTATATAATGTGTTTTAAGGAGCTCTTTTCACATAAACAATGCATAAATTTTCACTTGATTATTTGTAAAAACTCTTACACCACATGAATAAGATATTTTGATATTTCTATTCTTTCATTTGGCCCTCGTCCTTGCTCCCACCACCCTTTAAACTTCACTAAATTTAAATTTAAGTCAGGTATGATTGCATACATTGATAATTGTAAATTACTAAACATACAAGTTTTAATGAAAAAAAGTATCATTCTTCTTTTATCATTAGATTTTTTTAGAACGTTACTTGAGCAACATGTCTCAATTGATGATTATTGTTATGAACATGTTAAGAATTTCCATGTGTAGTTTATTTTCCCTTTCTGCGTAATTTTTTTAATCTATATTTAAACTAGTTTTTATGCCATTTTTTATTTACATGTTTAAAATAATTTTCTTGTTATTGGTGTTTCTATTTGCATTTTTAGATTTGATGTAAATTTTGTTTGTTTTATTTGTTTTTGTTTTCGTTTTTGTGTGAACATCTATGTTGAAATAGAAAAGTGGTTTTGGTGATCAAACTCGTCACATAAAAAATGTCTTTACACATATTCAATGTATTTAAACAATTAATCTAAACTATTATAAAACTTACACATTCATATATCTATCACACATATAAGTAATATTTATATAAATAACACACTTATATACAAAAGTCGATATTCCAATTTATTTATCAAATATTTATCCAAAGGCTTATGTCTATTTATTACAAGGAAGTTAATGTACTACAAGAAGGTCATTAACCCTAATCTAAAAGACCACAAATATGAAGTTAATGTACTACAAGGAGGTTATTAACCCTAATCTAAAAAACCAAAAGTATAGCTCTATTTTAAGTGTCTCGAGGAAGAAAACTAATATAGCCAAAATAAGAACGAACTCTCATAAGTTTTATAGTGAAACAAGGAGCCAGACAATTCCCAAAACACCACAGGAGAAAAGGATATGACATCTTTGTGAGACTAAGAGCCTTGAGGATGAAAGTCACTTTCAGTTTCTATTAGAGTACCCTGCCTACAATCACATTAAATCACAATGTAAGAGTCTTTATTATAACACTAACATCTCATAATCTTATAACTTGTCAAAACCATGGTGACCTCAGTGCACTTATTTCTAAGCTTTTTAAGGATAGAAATAATTTATTACAACAAACAAAGTAATTTCTTAAAATCCAATAAACCAAAGTTAATCTCACTAAACATTAATTATCATCATCACAAAACATAATTAAAAAATAAATAAATATATAATTGAAAAATAATTATAATAGGAAAAATATACATTGAATTGAAAAAAATAAAAGATAGTCAACTTCTTAATGAAAACTTAAATTTGGAACCACGATTTGAAATCATCCCATATAATTCCACACTTATGCCACATCATGGAAATGCTTTGAAAAGTGATTTAAATAAAATAGAAATAAAACTGCTTTTACTTTTAGAGTGGAGGAATGTACCTGTAACCTGCCAACTACCTTGTATAATTCCTTTTTGTTGTACTTGGAAACTATTCCCCCTTTTTAAATAAAGTCTTCCTCCTTTCCCGTCACATTGAGTGAATCGTTGACTCTAAGAAGTTGCATACTTGCATTCTACTCGAATAAACGTCACTTGGGTTCTTAGCTCAAACTTGATAGCGAGTTACCGTCCTTTCCTGAACTATTTTTATTCGTCCACCAAGACCAAGACCAAGACCAAGACCAAGACCAAGACCAAGGGATAATAAACTTCCAATACAAATTAGCTTCATTGAAAATGCAAACGTCAGATTTTCTTCAACGTCTGTTCTGAGAAATTTCAGTGCTCCGGAAGATTCCGCACCATATCGCGATTATCAGGTTATAAGTCAACTCTGAAATGAGTGAAATTTTTGTCTTGCACGACTTTTCCAAACCTAACCTAAGAGCGCTCAATTTCGCATCATTGGACCCTATTTCAAAGTGTATCTAATCTATTTTCAAGCTGGTGAACCCAACTTCTAAAATTCCTCATTGAATTTCAAGCCGTGAACCCAACTTCTAAAATTCCTCATTGAATTTCAAGCCGTTGAACCCAACTTCTAAAATTCTTCAATGAATAAATAGATAGATAGAAAATCTGTAAATGGACAGATAAATAGGAGATCTGTATTCCAATCAATTCTGAGATGTTGATAACTCTTTTATTCTTCCCAGACTCGTCTTTCCTTGACTGTTATTATTAGCTTTCATTCATTCGATCATACCCTAAATTTCGGTCAGTTCTAACCTATTCACTTTCACTGCCAAGATCGGCAGGTTCAACCGTTCAAGTCCTCTCTTAACACGTTTCTTCCGGTTCTCTTTTCATATCGTTCCGCTCAATCCTATGGATGTGCCTACGTCAAATAGCGTCATCCACATGATTCTTACATCAACTCATATATATTTGTATATGGATAGGTATTTTTATTTTAGAATTTGGGTGAATTAGGGTTTTTATTTTTCTTAAATTATAGGAGGATGGGACAAGTGTACTGTTCAAATTGATGGTAGTTGTTCCAAATTAGAAATAAACACTTATAAAAAATAAGTGACAGTCATAGGAACGCTAAGTTCTTTTAATATACAAGCAGTTCGTGTAACTAACATGAAGAACAAGTAACTTATTTATTTATGGCACTTAGCTTGTGACTTATCGATGTTCACCAACCTTAAGTTAAGTGACATAAAGAACAAATAACTTATTTATTTATGGCACTAAGCTTGTGACTTATCGATGTTCACCAACCACAAGTTAAGTGGTTCTATAATTTAAAATACAAATTTAGATAGTTACTATATATAACTTCCTTGTTCGATGTTCTTTTTTTTTCTCCATTCCATACACTATCTAGTCAAATTGGATTTGTAATAACTAAAAAATTGCATTGAAAGAAATTACAAGCATTATTTTTACTACAAAGATAGTCTTCTCCTTTTTCTGCTATCTTTTTAATCTTTAACTTGCCTCAATTGATTTCTTATCTTCTCAATTTTTATCACTTTTGCATTTTTTTTTCTTCTTAATGATTAAGAAATTAAGAAATATATGACTTTTACATATCAAATTACTATATTGCTTATACATATAAGAAATTTTGGTGAATGTCTAATGAGCCACATAATTGCATAATTATAAGCTTACGATTTATGATGAACATGAGACAATTCTACGATGATTTATGATGAACATGAGACCATTCATTTAATTGTTAAAATTCATGTGATTTGCTTGAAGTTGAAGTTGAATGTGATATTTGAGTTTTTAAGGTTGAATGTGGTATGTTTTATCTTAGAAGTTGAAGTTGAATATGATATTTGAGTTTTTAAGGTTAAATGTAACATGCTTTATCTTAGAAGTTAGTTGAATATGATATTTGAGTTTTTAAAATTAAATGTGGCATGTTTTATCTTAGATGTGATACTTTAATAATTTATAAATTGTGTGATTACTTTTTAAGTATCTTGTTACATGTGTGAGAGAATTAAGGGATCATGTCCTTTTAAAAAATTCTAAACATTCAAAGCACAAGAAATAATGATCTTAACTATTTCACTTTTTTTTCTAATTTAAATTTTAATTTTTAAATAATTTTAAGCATTCAAATAACCAAAAATAATTATCTTAACTATTTCACGTCTTATTGTTGAAGCATTTAAATTGTTTAAAATGGAAAACAATTCTTTAATCAAAGAATAAACTTTTATTAATCAAAGTCTAGTCAATAGTCTTTTCAACTACAAATAAAGTAGAGAAGGTAAGATAAGGCATGCTATTTTGTTAAGTAATGGAGAGCTTATTCAAATTGTAAACATATTTCATGTTTAAAATATTTTTTTTAATGAATGATAGTATTTATTAAAGATTTGAGTTTTTTTAAATTGCTTAGGGTTTTTATAACTAATTTGAGTAAGGGCCCGTTCAAGGGAAGGTAGAGAAATTTTATAAATTTATAAATTAGTTTTTACATTCTTGTTTTTGTAATTTTCTATAGTATTTTTTATGGTAAGTTTAATATGAATCTTTCATTACAATTTCATTATTATATTTTTTAGAATGAATTTATTTATGACATATATCTAATATATGATCAATGTTGAGGTCATTAGTTCATTATTCATTAATTTTATTTATGAAATGATATTAGGCCAGATTTACAATCATTACATAGAAAATCGGTTCCCAAGTAGCAAGTGTCACAAAACAAAATTTGAACCTAGGTAGAGAAGATAACAACATTCCTCCAAACCACCCGATCTACACTCAATTGACATTCTTTCAACTTTTACTTATTTTAAATATATTTATTGAACTATATTAAATTATAAAAAATTCAAATTATTACATTAATATATTGAATTAATTATATGATTTTGATTATTTATCATTATCAATATAGCGACATCTATGTCCTTTACTTTTCAACTTCAAACTTTATTACCCCTTAGGTGCATGTGGATATATATTGCTTCCAAACACGCATATCCATTTTTTATTGGTTTGTGCCCGCTTCACGCTTTTTAAGTTCACAAAACCTCACATATTTTCATGTAGTAAGAACACAACATATTTTCAAACTTGAAAAAAAACCCTAGCTCGATGTTCATTTTTATTACATAAATTATATTTATTTTATTATTTGTATTGTTAGACCATGTAAGAGTTAATACTTTTTTTTTAAAATGATAAATTGATAAGCTAAAATTATAATATGTATTAGGCATGCTATTTGACATAAAAGTTGAAATATCAAATTTGGGAGTTAAAATCTCATTGAGTACAATTCAATTTTTATCCTTTTTAAAAATTTATTTCTGTTGTAATATTCTTTAATAGAAGTTGAAATATCAAATTTGGGAGTTAAAATCTCATTTAGTACAAGTAGAATTATATTTTGTCCTTTTTAGAAATTTATCTTTTGCAATATTCTTTAATGTTGTGTATTTAAAAAAAAAAAAAAACTCTTTCATGGTATTAGAGTATTTTATGTTTAAAAATATTTTTTTTTGGGATGATTTTGGCTATTTTAGAGTAAAAAAAGGTATCGCATAGTATTTAGATTATTTTTAAAGTAAAAAAAGTATTCCATGGAATTTAGGCATGTAGTGCAAATTTTTCTTCAAATAAAAACATTCTGGAAGATTGTTAACAAAGATGTTGTAGAACCTCCAAAAAATGATACTGAAAAAGAGATGCAAAGAACCAAGCTTGAGTAAGCTGTATGAATAATGGGTAAGGTTAAGTCTGAATATTAATAAATGGTTTGCTAGTTTAGATAACCCAATAAAATTTTAGAAAATGTTAGAGGTTGATCTTGAAAATGTGTTTCACATATAAGAAAAAATGTCGAATCTAGATCCTCTTGATTTTGATAATTTTGATATAGTGACTAATTATTTGAATGTTTAATTAGAGAAAAAATAGATGGATTAGAAGAAGAAAGATTTTCAATTGATTGATATAGTTGAAAGTAAGCTTCTCTCATCTTTTAAAATGTTCAAATAATCTAGGAAAATAATGATTCAACTAAATCACAAATATTCTAAACAAACTTTTGATCACTTTGTAAATTAGTATTAGATGAATAATATCAACTCATTAAGGAAGAATACATTAAAAATGCTCATACATATGCAACTAAGAGAAAACCATTTTCTAGAAAGTTTGATGGTAGAATTTCAAGCCTCCTGTAGACAAGCGAGCAAGCCCATGATATGATAAGACATTTTGCAAAAAGAGGTCGTTGGTTCAAACCTTGGATCCCATGCTCCATTGTGGCGGGTTTGGTGGATGCACCTAGGGGTATACCGCTGAGTTACCGATTCCCTAGTAAAAAAAAATGAATAGAATTTCAAGCCATTTCATGATGGGAAGAAATGCTTAAATTATTTTAATATAAATTTTAGAATTAATGAGATTTATGTTGGTTATTTTGGTTACATTGCTGAGGCACACATTCCACATGAAAATGAAGAAAATTAAAACTAAAAAGTCATAAGTGCTTGCTTGTGGGTTTTATTGAATAACCATTGGCTTACATGTTGTATGATTTTGGTAACTAAAGAGGTTTTTGTGAAAAAAGATTATATTACAAGAAAATTTCATTATTATTAATGATAATGAGATGCAACCTAGTTTTACAAATTTGATAGAGGAGCATAATGATGAAGATGTTCATAATGCCAATGACCAATTTGTTTTTGCAGATGAAGACCAAAGTCATTACAATGATGACCATTCTTCTACACACCGAAAATGAAGAGTATAGTGAAATCTATGCTCAACAAGATATGATATATGGAATTGTACTTATGGAAAAGGTACGCAAACCCAAGAACCAAATTCATTTGAGGGAGCTAGAGGAAAGAAAGATAGAGAAAAATCGATGAAAGTAGAATATATTGCATTGATGAAGAACCGAGCTTGTGCTTTGTCCTAAATGTATATATGCCATTAATTGCAAAAAAAAGAATGGCTTCATAGAGAAATTCAAAACTAGATTAGTAGCTAAATGTTTTAATTATAAAGAAAAATTTCACTATAATGAAACATTTTTACATATCATAAAAGGAATGATTACTATTTCAATCATTATCTTTCTAGTTGCAAGCCTTGGTTGGCATATTCACCAAATGGATATCAAGAATGATTTATTGAATGGAGATCATCATGAAGAAATTTACATTCACCAACCACATGATTTCCTCACTCACTTTGTTTGCAAGTCGAAAAATGGTTGGTTGCAAAAAGAATTTTGCGCTCCATCCATTGTACAGTGCACTATGATATCCATTATGCCTACTAATCCCCTTCTCTGCCGAGGATAACAAGCTCCAATAAAACCGCTCTTAAATCTAGGAGCAACAAGCTACAGTAAAACCGCTTTTAAATCTAAGAGCATGAAAGCAGATGTTTCCGCTTCAATTGACTCCAGACTCCAACAAAACTGCGTCCATTCTACATTTAAAATCTTTGAAACTTCTACCAATGCGTTTTTTTCTTTCAAACTTATGCCAATGCGTTTTTTTCTTTCAAACTTCTGCCAATGCGTTTTACCTTGCAATTCTTTGAACAGTAACAAATTTGGCTCTGATTCATGCTATTGATGCTTTTAAATAAACAAATCCAAGGGACTGGACTACTTGTTAAGGCAGCTGGGTGGCAAAATAGTCCCAAGAGCCGTCCCCAAAGCATTGACACATACTGACTTTGCTCCATCTGCAGTTGTTGAAGTTATCTCAACATCTGTCAAAGTAATTCCCGTGCAGGAAACTGTTTGGCTGCAGGAAAAATTCATAGCCACATCCCTCGATGACGTTCCCTGGATGTTTCGATACGTGACATCCTGTATTTGTACTGCAGATGGCTGCACACAACACATTACAGACAGTATTTATTAATTCCAAACTTCAAAACCATTCTGTCCAAAAATATTGCAATATATCTATAAAAGTAAGGTGTTCTCCCTTCTTCACATTCGGAGGAAATGCGACTTGCCTAGAATAAAGGAGACGTGAGAAAAATCTAAATGTTTATGAGATAATATAAGAAGATAATTTAGGGCTTTTGTTAACCCCTTTAGCAGCAGGATCATGTGCACTTAAAACCGTATTTTGGAATTAATATTGGTGACAACATCCATCTCAACCCCAAACCCACTGACTTCAAACTGATATTTGGACGATTGATAAAAAAAGTCACATAGATTCAATTTAATCTGAATTGGTCAAAATAATTTTGATCCCCAATTAATTAAGATGCATGCATGATCCACGATATATATTTCGCTCGGGCATTTGGGGAAAATATGTATATACCAAGATGGGTTAGTTAATCACCTGAATTTTACATGGCGAATCCGAATCGCAATAATACTGATCAATGATAATCGGATTCCCAACATTATTCACAACTATGTCCTCAAATCTGATATTTTTTGCATAGCCAGAACCGCCCTGTATATTTCGGAAAGAACGGGTGTCCTTTTAAGTATCTTAACTAATTGAGATTAATATCAAATTTGAAGAGTTTGTTTTTGTTAGCAATAAAAATATGCCAGAGAAATTAAAACACAAATATAAACAATTAATAACAGCAACACAAGATTTATCCTGGAAAATTTTGTAGGGAAAAACTAGCCATCAATGATAGATTTATTATTGGTCCTTGTTCAAACTAGGCCAAGGTGACCAAGACCATTTCTCCTGCTCACTTTGGTACCATAAGATGAAGGAGAACCACTTCCATGCAAATACAACTAACAAGAAACCACAGGCTACCAAAACTGTGTAAGGGAAACCACTTACATCCTTGCTCCTTGCAGAGTCAAAATTAACCCTAACAGTTTTAAGATGAATAAAGGTAATTAAAAGATATGTACACATATTAAACCAACCTGCCAAGATTTGATTCTGGCTCCGTTGGAAGTTTCCCTAAAAGTGATGTTTTGTACTAGGATGTTGTCAATTTTTGCTTCTTCTCCATTCTTTCCCAGGCTTCCTATGCTGCAAACAATAAGAAGTACAGCTGAGATTTCATCCTTAATGTACCATCTGATTGTATTTTCTGCATAATAAGATCCAAAATACTTATCTCACCTGATGCCATGGCCTGGACCACAATTGATGTTTTTGACACTAATACTAGATGAGCCAGATGAAATGGAAATGCAATCATCCCCTGGTTTACAATATATATATTATGATAATTAGCAGAACATTTTATGTTTATTATGTGTTTGACAATCTAAACTATCAATAAGTAATTTTAGATTTGCACAAGATGGATCTAAGCTAGATGATTACATGCCAATGGATCTATACTATATGGGAATCTGTGAATGAACAAATTAACTCAAATAATTGAAATTATAGAGAACTTCCAACCTGTCCCGATGACACAGTTGTCTATTTGGGCATTCTGAACTCTTTGTATATGAATGCCATCAGTATTTGGACTCTCTTCTGGAGCTTGTATTTGCAGCCCGCTTAATTGGATCCCAGAAGAGTCTACCACAGTTAGATGCATTTGTTGGCTATTGACAAAATTCAAATTTGTTATCGAAACATTCGAACATCCAGTAATAGACATGGCCTGTAAGAAAAACCCAAAATCCAAACCCACTCCATGAGCACAGCTTTCCAATTAATATTTTTGGAAAAAAAAAACTGTTTATAACATTGTGTCGTTTTTCAACTAAATAAACATGGTGATTATGTTAAGTCTGCAAGCTGGAAACAAACCGTCGGAGCCGCATCGACGCAATCCTGCACACACGAACATATGTGTAATTAATATAGCTTGAAGCAACCAGTCTATACTCTAGTATTGAACTGTTTAATGGTAATTGTGTGCCGAGTCAGGAAGAATCTAGATGGCGCTTGTCAAGAAGATGCTAGTATTGAACTGTTTAATGGTAATTGTGTGCCAGAAGAGACTGGATGGCGCTTGTCAAGAAGATGGAGATGGAGGTGGAGTGGAGTATGATAGAGTAGGAGACTGTTTTTTTTCAGCTGAAAAATTATTTTTCTGAAAGAATCAAAGAAAGCTTGAAATATAATTATTACAATAAGACTCAATAAGAGCATTATGTCACTTACCAGAATTTGGGTGGAAAGTGCAACCATCTTTCCTCTCAACCACCCAAATTACAACCAATGGAGTAGGAGACTGTCATCAGTGGCAAAAGATATAAAGGAATATAAAAGCTACCAATGGCCGAAGGGATGAAGGAATATAAGAGCAGCATATTGGGGGAGGATGTGACGGGATTTCCAATGACGGCTGAGATAGAGGATATGAGCGGCGTATGGCAGGAGATTCTGCCAGGGCCATGTGTGCATCGTGTATTGTCTAAATATATAAAATCATTTTTTTTGTGTTTAAACACGAGTACCCAACTCTTTGAGGCCACATGTCCAGAACGGTGACAGAAAAGCGAGCTGAAACAGAACAGTTGAAAGAAACCCTTACGTGTTGTTTGTTCACTTTGCAGGATTTAGACCACCAATCCTGGCCTTGACCATCTATGACACCGTCACCTTCTATGGTCAACCCTGAGATACCAGAAAATCGAAGCCATAGATCCATTTCATTGCTATCCCATTCAGATTGTTCTTTGGGTGCAATTATTGTTCCTGAAATCTGCAAGTTTATTATGTCAGTAACCGGCGTACAATGGAATTTTCATGATATTCTGCGTCGATTATCTTAAAAAGCATACAACTCGACATCCAAGTTTCTTACTTCGACTGAAATATGAGAGTTGCAAGGACCAAGAAATGTCACTGGCTTCACTAGAAATGTTTTCCCCGATGGTACTTGCAACACTGCGTTAGAAGGTGCCGTGCATGCTGCTTCCCACGCTTTCTTGAATGCCTAAATAACAACAAAGAAGAAACAATGATAAGGCATTATACTTACAGTAATCCAATTACTCCAATATCTTTCTTGTTTATTTGAAGTGTGAGATGTTGTGTAAACAACAAAAATAGAAAAATCCCATACAAATTTCAGGGCGGGAATTTTCTTAGAATGTAAGAGTATTGTTGAGAAAAAAATTCCTACTTTAAAAAAGGGTGCGATGGACCATTATAATGTAAGAGCACTATATAGAACAATTTACCAATTAAGAAAAAAGTGCGATGAACCAATGGTTAAAAACTTAAACATAAATATATGCTAATTCCATCAAACTTTACAAAAGTATCAAAAGAATATTGAATCTATATAATTGGCTAAAAGATATTCACCGGCCGATCATCATTTAAACCGCCTGAAAGTGCACCGTAATCCATGACATTGAAAATATTAGAAGCGCTTGAGTAAGCTTTTCTCGGCAGCTTTCTAGGAGTAGCCCAAACTGAATCCACCATTAACAGCGCCATGATAGAAACAACTGAAACGAACGTATTCTGCATATCATTTTTATGTTAAAAAGCAGCTGGTAATTTTCTCACGCACAGAGAATTAGAAATCACAAACATTATTTGCAACCAACAAGACCATAGTATGTTGTAGTCATTAGTAATTACCAACGATTTAAAGTCCATTGAAGTCGAACCCTCGTTGCAGCCGACAGGTGCTGGAATCTTGTATCATGGCCTGGAGAAGATAGGGGATTTTATAGTGGTAGAAACCATTTTAGAGATGATCTTACTTCTTTCTGGTTTGTTTTTTCTTCATTCTTCCTAAACCTAAACCTTCATGGACTCCGACTGGCACGCTTTATCTTTCCAAAAGCACTGGGTTGATAAGAATTGACTTAATTGCCAGACCACAATTTGGAAACTCGCGAATCCAGAGTACTTGGATGGTTATTCATTTTTGGAAGCGTTTATATGTGATTTAATCCACGCCAACTGATATTACCGCCGAGTTCGCTGACCTTTTCACCTTGGGACTATTGAAATTTGAACTGAATAATGAAGACCAACATAATACAAAGATCAAAATGATGATATCCCCAGAATCGTATTACACACCCGGATTATTCCGAACAAAATTCCAGCTTTTGTCACAAAAGTTATTGACTTATGTATATGGATTGGTTGAGGTATTTTCGTAACACTCTCTTTGCATAACCATTTTGGATTGTTACGGAAAGACTTGGATAAGAAACATGCCACTCTGTTTTGAGTAATACAGTTCACCTAATAGGAGATGCTGTATTACTTAAGGGAGGCAAGCGGCGTAGATTGCGCTGCTAATTAAGGCAAAAAGTATATTATTTCCCTATGAAAATATTCAAAAATGGATTATTCTCCTATGAAAATATTCAAAAATGGAGCATACATGGTTGTCTTTAATTTCAATTAAACGCTCTTCGTTTGGTTGAGTAGAGTCTGGCACAGCAACAAAATTTCATAATAACTGCAGGGATGGATTCTTGAGCTTATTACAGAGCTGTGTTGGTTTGATTTCGAAATATAACTTTTATTCATATTTATATATATATTTTTAATTATAACTTTATTCAAATTTGAATATCACAGCTTTTATCTTGATTGATTGGTTTCAAAATATAACTTTCATTCATATTCATATTGTTTTACAATTATTACAAACTTGAATATGAAATTATAGCTTTTATCGGTTTGGAAAAAGTAGAGTTGATTGAAGTAACACTTGAATATGAAATTATAGCTTTTATCGGTTTGGAAAAAGTAGTGTTGATTGAAGTAACACTTTATTGGATAACAGTTATATGGCAAATAGTAATGAAATCCTCCTCGAGATTAGGTGTAATTGAAAAGTGTAGGTGTGGGATAATTGGTATTCAAATTGTCTAGTTTTTTTGGTGATTTGTTTCTTAGATTATGCTATGGAATTGTGTTCTTAAGGGTTTTGGCCCATTTTAAGATGATCCAAATTGTCGAAATTTCAAAAAACTAATGAGAAGAGGTGAAACTATGTTTCGTCGGAAAATTTTCCATCGTCAACAGGAGACGATTTGAGTGCCAGTTATCACACGCCAAAAGTGTAACTTAAAAAAGGTGAACAGAAAACAAATGTATTTGCCTATTCAATTTTAAGTTGATTGCTTGAGGCAGGATAGGAATTTGATAAAAATCCCATTCGTTATTTTGACGAATACATTTCGACACTAAATATAGATGTTTTGCTGTTTTCTTCATTTTTTCTGACGGTTAGTATGAAATATAGACTGTATTTGATAAACAAAATGACTTATGACGAGCATTTTGCCCGTCAAATTAGTATGAAATATAAATCGTATTTGATGGACAAAATGGCCCATGACGAACATTTTGCCCATCAAATTTCAGCCCTTGCTTGAGGTATGTTGATCTTCCTTCCATATGCTTATTATAGGTTGGGGTTCGAATCCCCGGTTCCCAAGATCCCATGGGAGAGTTCTAGTTCCTATGGGGAATACAGCATGGGATGCTGAACCTGCACGAATCCAGAAATCTTCGTGGAAGGATAACTGGTTGCCAATCTTCATGTATGGGTGATGAGCTTCTTCGTGTGAAGTCTTTATGCAAGTGTGTACCTAGTTGTTAGCTTGGTGTGTGTTGTTGTCTTGGTGTGTGGGTCATTGGTGGCTTACACGTGAAAATGAAATGGAACAGTGTTTGATCTTGGTGTGTGGGTTATTGGTGGCTTACACGTGAAAATGAAATGGAAGTGTTTAAATGTGTTTCATAGAGGTGATGATTGTGATTATTAATTTATCTAGTAATTTTGGTTTATTGTATTTTTTAAATGTGTTTTATGGAGGTGTTGATTGTGATTATTAATTTCTTGGGTAATTTTGGTTTATTGTATTTTTAAAATGTTTGAAATGGAACAGTGTTTAAATGTGTTTCATAGAGGTGATGATTGTGATTATTAATTTATCGAGTAATTTTGGTTTATTGTATTTTTTAAATGTGTTTTATGGAGGTGTTGATTGTGATTATTAATTTATTGGGTAATTTTGGTTTATTGTATTTTTAAAATATTTGATTTATTTTATTTTTAAAAGGTTAAATATTTGATTTGTTTTAAAATTTTATTTATATATTAAATAGGAAAAACATTTCTTAAATATTATAATTTTGATGTGTTTATAAAATGTTATTTAAATTAACATATTCTTCATTTATACAATGTTTCTTCCAGTTTTGATGTGTTTATAAAATATTATTTAAATTAACATATTTTTCAGTTATATAATGTTTCTTCCATGGGCACATCAAGATTTACAAAATAATTTTTTTACAAAAACTTCGCAAAAGTTATTTCACCCTTTTGTAACCAAAAGATATTTACTGCATACTTTTACAAATATAAATACTTTTATTAAGAACTTTTGTGAGCCCTATAATTTGTGAGCAGTAATCTTGAGATCTTTACTTTGAACTTTTCACGTCGTAGTAAACTTAATACAAAAAACTTTGCATTCTTTGTAATGAAATCATTAACACACATACGAAGTAAACTTTTGGGGAATAAAACCAGGCAAACACAAATACACGAGTTTGAGCTCTTGGACCTCGAGGGACTGTTAAAACTTACTTCGGCTTAGGCTTTTTTATTCTTCTTGTACATTCCAAAATGACTATGTTTTTCATCTTAAATACAAAGACCAAAAAATGTATTTTCTTGGAAGTTACCGAGTGATATTAAAGATTGTAATAAATTTGAGAGACATTTACCTAAGAACTTGACTTCTGAACTACTATGCAACCCTTTAAATATGGTGAGATGTGAACCTCCATATCATGAGAGACTAAATGACATTACATACTCAAGATTGACTGACTGAGCCGACGTGAGCTAGATACGCAATCAGCTCATAATAATTATTTCCAACACTCCCCCTTAATTATGAGCATTTGGAATTATAAAGTTATACCAAAAATTAGAATTTATTGAAAAAAAATCAGCCACTTGCAAAATTGACAACTCCTAAACAACTGCGCAGATACTGGAAGTTGTCTTTTGCAAATATGTCTGCTAGCTGATCTTCAGACCTGCAAAATTCCAAACAAATTTCTTTGTTATTTACCAATTCTTTGATGAAATGATATCTGGTGTCAATATGCTTGGTTCCTTTGTGATACACATGGTTCTTTGACAGTGGAATGGATGAGTTGTTGTCGCAGTAAATTGTTGTGGGTTCTTCCTGAAACTGGGACACATCCTTTAAGATTCTACGCATCCAAACAACTTGACATGCATCGCTTGTAGCTGTGACATATTTCGCTCCTGTTGATGACAGAGTTACAATGAGTTGCTTCTTTGATGCCCATGACACTACTCCTGTACCAAAATGAAATGTATTTCCATATGTGTTTTTCCTATCATCCATGCTACCTATGCAATCACTATCAGTGTATCCAATCATTTTGAAATATTTTGAGGTTGAGTACATAATGCCAAAATCTTTTGTGCCACTTACATACCTCAGAATTCTTTTTCCTGCCTGCCAGTGTGAGTCTTTTGGAGACTCCATGAACCTTGAGATTAAAATTACTCCATACATTATATTAGGCCTTGTCGCAGTAAGATACATAAGGCTTCCAACCATCCTTTTGAACAGCGTGGGATCAACATTTGATCCATCATCCTCCTTGCTTAATTTCATCCCTGTTATAACTGGTTTTGGGGAAGACTTACAATTTATCATATTGAACCTTTTCAGGATTTCATTTGCATATTTGGATTGTGAAATAAATATACCATCTATGGATTGGTGGACTTCAATTCCCATAAAATATCTCATAATCCCTAAATCAGTCATTTCAATTTCATTCTCCATGACTACTTTAAAATCCTCTATACCAAAGTTACTAGTAAATATTAAATCATCAACATATAAACACACAATTAGCATGTTACCTTATTTGTTGACTTTGGTATATAGTGTTGCTTCGCATTCACTTTTGTGAAATCCATTTTGAATGAGATATGAGTCAATTCGATTGTACCAATCTCTAGGAGCTTGCTTCAATCCATAAAGTTCCTTTTTTAGCCTGTATACTTTGTATTCTTGTCCTGGAACCTCATATCCTTATGGTTGTTCCACATATACTTCCTCTTCCGAATAACCATATAAAAATGCAGACTTAACATCCATATGATAAACAAACCATCTGTTGTGTGAAGCTATGGCCAAAACTATTCTAATTGTATCCATGCACGCAACAGGTGCAAATGTTTCATTAAAATATATGTCGGGTTGTTGTGTGAACCCTCTTGTGACTAATCTTGCCTTTTGCTTCTACGCATTACCATCTGCATCTTACTTGGTTTTATAGATCCACTTGACACTTATTAAATCCTTGTCTTTTGGTACATCTTCCAATTCTCGTGTCCGATTCTTTTCAATGCATTCCATTTATTCATCCATGTCTTGTGCCCATACATTATCTTTGAAATATTCTTCAAAAGTTCGTGGATCATCTATTTGAGAAAATAACACAAAAAAAGAAAATGAATTTTTTGTATCAACATCATATATTTCGCGTAGACTTCTTATTCTTCGTGGCATCATGGTTGCTAAAGTTGTATCTGGTGATGAAGAACTCCTTAGGGTGCTTGCTGGAGTTTGCTGCACTCTTGATGTGCTTGTTGGTGTAGATCGCACTGCGAATGGTGTCGTAGTAACTTGAGGTGTGCCATGTTTCCCAGTCCTGAGGGTGGATGGTACTGCGACATGTTGAGTTGCTTGTGGTGTCTGAACCACTTCTTTTGTCATGTCATCATGTGCAACATGATCCACAATTTTCACTGTCTTTTCTATGCTTCCATCCCATGCTTCATTTTCCATAAATTGAACATCATGACTGATTATGACCTTCCTTGTGACACGATCATACAACTTGTATTCTTTTACATATCTTCTGAATAACCAAAAAATCTGCATTTTTGTCCTTTGTTGTCTAATTTCTTTCTCAACTCATTTGGAATATGCACATATGCGACACAACCAAATTTTTTTAAATTAGAAACACTATGTTTCATACCTGTCCATGCTTCTTGGGGAATTTTGCTCTTCACACTCTTCGTTAGGAACCTATTCATGATGTACACAACAATTTTCACTGCCTCAACCCAATATTCATTTGGCAAATGATTGGCTACCATCATACTACGCGCCATTTCCATGATGGTTCTATTCTTTCTTTCCATGACACCGTTTTGCCGAGTTGTATATCACGCAGTGAATTATTTATGTATGCCATGAGATTTACAAAAAAATAGAAAATATTTTGAAACATATTCACCTCCTTTGTTCGTCCTTAAGACTTTGATGAAGTGACCACTTTCTTTTTCCACAAATGCTTTAAACTGTTTAAAACAACCAAATGCATCAGATTTGTGTCTCAGGAAGTAAATCCATGTTTTTCTTGTGAAATCATCAATGAATGTAAGAAAGTAATTGCTGCATCCTATGGATGGTGTTTGCATTGGCCCACAAATATCAAAGTTCACAATTTCAAGTGGTGTGCGCACTCTACATTACTTTCCTACTGGAAAGGATTCTCTGTGATGCTTGCCAAAAATGCAGCCTTCACATATTCTTTCTAGTTTTTCAATTAGTGGCAAACCTTTCACCATATTATTCATGTGTAATATATTTAGTCTACCAAAGTTCAGATGTCCAAATCTGAAATGCCACAGCCGCAGATTCATCTCAAACCTATGATTGAAATGTTGCCTGTATCTCTTTTCCGTTGTGTTTTTCTTCCTTCGCGTAGGGCTTGACTGCTTCTTTGATTTCTTCCTTGAATGTTGCTCCAGAATGCTCTTCTTTTGCTTCATGAACAACTTGAGCTGTCATTCCCTTCATATTAGGCCTTATCCTCAAAGGAAACAAGTGGTTGCTTGTCATTTGAACTTTAGCTATCAGTTGTTTGCTTGGATACTTGTCCAAAATCACACAGTGAATGTTTTACATGTTTACTCCGTAGCCCCTTTGTAGCAATTGTCCAATGCTCATCAAAGTATGCTTCAAACCTTTGATGTAATAAATATCAGGCATAGTTTTTCGCTCCCCCTATTGGAATACCAACAGTTCCTTTGCCCAAAACAGTGACTTGGATATTGTTTCCAAGTGTAACATCAATTTGAATTGATTTATCTAAGCTGGAAAACAAATATAAATTTACAGACATATGTTTGCTGCATCCTGAATCTAAATACCATATGTCACATGGCATTTCTTGCGCAATATTACATTCAATTTTGGATGCGCATACTAAGAACATTGTGCTGGTGGAAGTGTTAGATTTACCTGATTGGTTTTGTCCTTGCTTGCTTTGGTCATGTTGCTTCTTCCTGCATTCATATGCATAATGCCCAAATTTATTGCAATAATGACACTGTATTTTTTATTTATCAAATCTTTGGCCACTTTTTGTCCGAAATTATGATTTTGACCTCTACTAGTGACATTTGCAGGACTGCTGCTACGTCCTCCTATAGAAAAATTTCTTCCTCTACCTCTGAAGTTTTATCTTCCTCTTCCTCTTCCGTGATTGATGGATGAATGTGTTGCAAATGCACCTTCTAATGATGTATTTGATCTATTAATTATGTGTTCATGATTGATGAGAGAAGCTTGCAACTCATCAATGCTGAAATTGCTTAAGTCTTTGTTTTCTTCCAAAGTCACAACTAAAGAGTCAAATTTGGGGGGAATACTCCTCAACACCTTCTCACAACCTTTCTATATTCTACAACTTCTCCATGAAATTTCATTTGGTTTATCAGTCCAATGACTCGAGTATAAAATGATTCTATTGATTCTGTGTCTTTCATTGATATAGATTCAAAATCTCTTCTAAGAATATGAAATTTAGCAGTTTGTACTTTGTCCAAACCTTGATATGCAGTTTGCAATGTATCCCATGCCTTTTTGGCTGTCTTTGTTGTTGCTACTCTTGGGAGTATGCTTTCATGCATTGCTTGATGTATGTAAAACATAGCTTTTCGATCCTTCTTCCTTTGTTACTTCAAGATATTTTTGTTAGCTTGTGTGAGAGCATTGAGTGCTTCCTGATTTGTTGGTTCAACATAACCATTTTCAACTATCTCCCATACATCTTGTCCTTTGAACAGAGCCTTCATGGTAAGAGACCATTATTCATAATTCTTTCCTATAAAATTTGGAGTCTGCAGACTTGCACCAGAAATGGAGGCCATCGTTAATTTTTGAATCACCTTCTTCTAAAATAGAGCTGCTACTATTTTGAAACCAAACTTGATAACTTGATATCAATATTTATTGCGCAGTCTTACTGCTTACAATTTACTGGGATTTACTACGCAGATTTGAGGTTTACCGCACATACTATATTTTCATTCACATGACACATATTAATTTTCTGTGAAATAATTCTTTTAAGAAAAATCCGCTCAATAACTCAAACTTTAATTATAACTTTATAAAAGTTATTTCACCCTTTTGTAACTAAAAGTTATTTACTGCCCACTTTTACAAATATAAATAATTTTCTTAAGAACTTTCGATAACTTAGAACTTCATGCACGATATTTTAGGACATTATCCTAAATTTGTGTGCGGTAATCTTGAAATATTTACTTTTCACGTCCCAGTAAACTTAATAAAATAAACTTTTCATTCTTCATAAGGAAATCATTAAGACATTCACACTCCATAAAATATGTGTGACATATGAACTAAACGTTTGTGGAATAAAACAAGGAAAACACAAAATGTTTTTACCGAGCAAACAAGGAAAACACAAATTATATTTAAAAAACTTCTCTTTCACTACCTTAAGCTTTAACAAACTTCTCTTTCACGAGCTTGAGCTCCTGTATTGATTGTCTTCTGAATGACTATGCTGCCGCCATATCCTGACAGCCTGACTGAAGACTGACAGATTTACTGACTAAATGACTAACTCGGCGCTAGCTAGATACACAATTAGCTCATAATTAATATTTCCAACATTTCTTAACTAGCGATTATGTGATAGTGATATTATGTGGTAGTGACATTAAATTTATTGATTTTTTTTTTTGAAATCATACATTTTAAATATAGCAGTAATACTTGAAATCTAATAAGACTAAAAAATGAAAGTAGACATCTAGTAATTGTAAGTAACTTGAAAAATTTTAAATTTGAGGAAAAATCTCCAAAAACAACAATTTCTTAATATGGAGGGATACTTTAATCAAGGTATTTTACAAAGAATTTGAATATGGTGTAAAAAGATGAAATGTATGAAAGCTAATTAAATTTCATAATATATAATTTTTATTTATAGAAATTGTGTATTATTAGGTGAAATTCTAGTTTTCCTATCATTGGTATGTTTTTTTCATGTAAAATATAATGCATATGTTTCCATTGCTACTTTTGAGTACTTAAATTATGGAATTTGACTAAAAAAATTGTAGAATTGTAGAGAAAACATTATTCTTGTGCACTATTATTTTTTCAAAATTTAAGACGTATATTTCTTGCTTTTGTTAATTTGAATTTTAAAAAAATGCAAATGCGCCAAAAAACACATGCGTTCTTTCATAACAAACGTGCACTTTCATAACACATGCACACATCCATAAATGTAGAGAGAGTTGGGAGGTGGGGAAGAGAGAGAGAGAGAGAGAGAGAGAGAGAGAGAGGTGGGGAAGATAAAGTGAGAGAGATCTTGAGAGATAGAGAGGGGGGTTAGATAAGATAAGATAATTTAAGTAATGTATGACAACTGACCACTAAAGTAGGTCAAAGGGGTTGTTGATTAAAATGATATCAATACAAAGTGGAAGCACTAAAGCAACTACTATAATAAAGAGTATGCAAAAAGAAAAAAATGAACTAAAACATGTAGAAGGAATCGCTAGCTCCAAGATGGGAGGCCCTTTAGGAAGAAGGGTGAACAAAGCAAGTTGATCCAGGATATGGGTCTAGATGATCGCAATGAGTAATGCTACATGTGTCTCAAAATTTGTTGGATTTGCCTCCCCTAACATCCGAGGCTGAATGAAGGAAGCTCAAGATAGAGGGATAAATGGAGGAAGTGCCGAAATAAACATCAGCATCTATATATAATAATAATAATAATAATAATAATAATAACCATCAGCATATAATAATAATAATAATAATAATAATAATAATGATAAGTGAAAGGGTATTCCGTCAAAGTATAAATAACCGGCAATATCCAACTATGGATATTAAAGACAAGTAAAAAAGAAGAAAATAGAATATATAAATAAAATAAAAAAAGTGAGAAGAAGAAAAAAGGAAAAGAAAGAAAGTAAAAATAAACTTTAGAAGTGAGTAGAAGTAAAAAGTAAAAGTAAGAAGTGAAACCGCACATGGTTTTAAGGTGCACGTGGTTTTGTGAGAAGTGGGTTTGGTTTTATTCCCTAACCATAAACCAAAAGTGAGATTTGAACCAATGTGGGGAAGGTAACAACCATTCCATCCCAACCACCCAATCTACACCATTTTACATATATTAAGGGAAAAATAATCTTAGAAGAAGAATCATATTGAATATTGTTTATTATAAAAAAGAAGGAGATATTGAATAAATTTCAAAGAAAACTCAAGAAGATGGGTTTTAATGTTGAAAAGAAGGGAAGGTTTCTTAACACCTCACTGACGAGTGTCTCAATACTATTTAGAGTTAAAGGGACATTTGCAGGGAAGGATGTCACCATTTCTATTGCCCCTAGTGAAAGAAATAATTATATTAGTGCTGAATTTGCTAACCATGTAGTGATTCCTGAATCAAATATAAGTGAAAGGCTCGACTTTTGGGACAAGAAGCAATTTGAAATAAGTGGATTAAAATTGAATGTTGGAGATTATATGGTCATATCTCAATTCATTGTTAGTTTCTTATGGAGTTCTGATGGTGACATAGTTTTGGGGTTACCTTGGATTAAAACATTGGGGACCTTCATTTTAAATGCTGAAAAGAAATTTCTTACTTTTTCCTATAAGCAAAAGAGAATCACATTTCAAGATATTAAAATAAAGTCAGATTTAGAAGCTCCAACATCTAAAGTCTTCAAGGATGTATCAAAGATGATTTCACAGGGTAATCAGAAGTCAGATCAAAAGATGCAGTCAGAATTCGACAAAATCATCACAGATAAAGAAGAATAGATCTCTCGTTTAAGAGATCATAATCAGAAATTGCTTCTTCAAATAAAAAAACCGTTCAGGATAAAGCACAACAGAATCAAAAGCTAGAAGAGGAGAATCGAGATCTTCAGAAGAAACTATTAGAAAATATTGACGAAAATGGTCACCTCAAGAAGCACAAACAAGATCTAATGGATCAAATTCAGAAGCTTAAAGATGGTAAGAAAGCGCAAGAAAAAATGACCTGAAATCTTAAAAAAGAAAAAGACTCGTTAGACAATAAGTTGGAACAAATTCGGAAGATGACATCAAAGCCCTTGGACTCAAAAATCTACATTGAGAAAAAAAAAAGCAAATACAAATTCAGTCCTCATCACAGTTCAGAAAGAAGACAATCTTGTAAAAAAACAAACAATAATAACTCCCTATCGACACCCCAACCATATAAACCAGTATCCTAAAAAGTGGGAATTATCGAAAGATAATGGTACTAATGTGCTCAAAGCACCTGACAACAGATCAATAGAGAATCCCAACAGTCGGCAACAAATCAATTTTGGCTGGATTGATCCGTCAACATATCGAAAGTTATGTTCTACACTTAGAAGTTCGTACCGACATGTTTCGTCAGCTACGATGTCACAAGGAATGGTGTGACAAAGTTATAAGGCTTTGAGGACAAATCCTTTCTAAGAGAGAGGCAATGTTATGAATAAAATAATAATAATAATAAACATCAACATATATATATATATATATATATATAATAATGAATAATAATAATAATGATAATTAATAATGTCTTTCCGAAAAGACATGACTATTAGTGAAAGGGTATTTTGCCAAAGTATAAATAACGGGCCCTCAATTGTAATTCATCATCTTATATTATCAATTTATATATCATTTTACATCTACGGATTTGTGGGTTATTTCAGAAATTATGGGTTCATCCCGAGTTTATTGAGAATATCCAACTATGGATATTACAGAAAGTACCATCTTTTGTTTGCTCAACATCAAAATAATAAACCCGACAAATTTGAGGAAAGTGGAGTTGAATGACATAATTAAATTACACAGAGATGAGAACATGATGCAAGGTATCCCATTCCTGATGTCTAAATGTAAAATTCCACTTCCCATTCTAGGTTCTAACCCCACTATAGTTTAGCAAAAAAATACATATTAATCTTTTCACACAAAACCAATAGCTTAATTAAATATGAAACCTATACATGCCATTCCCAGTAAATTACCCATGTGGTGTAATTTTCATTTTTATTTTATGAAATTGGTTAAAATTTCTATTAAAATAGGTTGTCGGGTTGCCCCAAGAAAAGAGTACAAAACTGTTCAGAAGGATTGATTCAACTTGGTCTTACCATTTCATGATCCATTATCCTTTTGGATTTTTACTGCGCCTAGAATTTGAAACTGGCGTTTCGAGCATGAGCCCTTCTCATCTTCAACATGGTTTCTTCATAACTTCTTGGTTGTCCGCTTCCCTAAAGATGAAATTATATCAAATGCATAAAAAATAAAATCATATTAGTGGAACAATAATTATCTCCATGTGTAGCACATTTCATGCATACAAAATTTACACCATATTTAGTACCCATAATATATCTTCTATTAATATACATTAATAAACTAAGGTTTGGAAGGCAAAACTTCCAATCCTCCCTTATAAATGCTTTCCTAAAAATTGTGCATCAAACCTTCTAATGAGAAATGCGTAGTAAATTTTTTTGACCTACACAGTAAACCTTTTGTGCTAAGACCTTGGCAATGAATCTATCTGCACAGTAAAATTAGCACAGTAAAACCTATCTACGCAGTAAATACTAACTTAAGGACAACGCAATATGTTTCACCAAAAATGAAATAAATGCAATTATAGCTATATGCATAGCTATTCTTCAAGTTATGTAATTTCCATAATTTCCATTTTAAGAATAATCCAAAATATTCTTTGAAACTTATTGTGCAGTAAACATTTTATTGAAACTAGGCAATAAAACCTATACAGTAAAAACTGCACAGTAAAATATTATCTTTCATGGAATTTGCGCAAGAGGGATCACATAAATGGAACAAATGAATTATAGTCAAATCCATAAACAATCTTCTAATTAAGTAATTATCATATTATTATGACAAAGAAAAAAAATAATCCAACATATTAAGTGTGCAATAAGGTATATGCATAGCTTAAGTAGAATAACAATTACCAGTCTATCCAAAACATGGAATGCAATATTCCGATATATTCCAATATTGCATCTTATGCACCAGGTATTTATATTTATGATTTATCTATTAAGCAAAATATGATCATGTTCATCTTCTACGAAATGTTTAAATATGTTTGAGCGATTATTACAATAATTTAGTTTGCAAAATCTGGAATGTATTTCCAGCCACACATAACCCATTCCCAAATAATTTGAAAACAGGGAGCCATTAAGGCAATTATAGGGAAAGTTAATTTCCCACTTAATTAAAGAATGAACATTTATACAATTTTAGCTTCATTTGTATAACTTATGCATTATAACAAGTATTGCATAGATTTAAACTCACAGTCATTCAATACTTAGGAATCCAACCAAACAATGCATGTATTTATTCTTTATATCTAATTTCGAAAATTAATATAGGAAAACCATGGAAATTGTTTTACCATTCATTAACTAAACAACATCGAGAAATTAAATAATCATTTCCAGGAATTACAAATTATCTGGAAAATACTTGAATTGTGCAACTGGTTGTGTGTGAGGCACGCTCCACCCAACCATAGGTAATTATGTTCATTCATCTCTCAACATAACACCACCCCCAAGCTGAGACTGATGCATTCACCAGATAGAAATCTCACTAGTCCCATAATTTCTCACGATTAACTCTTGGCAATTAGGAAATTGGATTAAATCCAATTCCATGCCAAACAATGCATTTCACTTCCTTGATTTCCTTTTGACTACATAGTGAAAACACATCACTGTCATCTGTGCTCAGAATTCCACCAAGATAGATACCTGCACCATTTTCCATTTCACTGGAATGACCAGAGATTTCCTTATGACTACACAATAGTGACGCATGCCGCTTCCATCTATGCTCATAATTCCACCAAATTAGCTTTCTACACCATTTTCCACTTCATTGGTACAACCAGAGACAAAATGGATGGATTTTCATAAACAATTCTCCATTAGTTTGGTTCATGGGTTCAGGAATTCATATCATATTCCATTCTCATACCATCATTAGCTCCCATGTTCGCTCATACCTCCCACCTATGCGGATTCTTCTTTTAAGATGAAGGAATGGTGCAATAATGAAATTTCCATTTGCATGCATTAATTTTATGCATGGCAAGATGGAACCACGTGGGTTCTCCAAGATACCCACGTTTCCCAATTTTTTATTTCTATTTTTATTTTTAAATAAAAACATGTAAGCTCTCCCCCTAATCCCACTTAAACCCACTTAAGTCATAATTATTATCTTAATAATAATTTTTAAGTCAATAAAATGAGATTAATACTTAACCATGACTTAGGATAAACTTTAGGGATATTTTAAGGGTCTACAAGATACCTAAGGGTTATGGAATAGTTTCCTCCTAGGCCATTTTTAACCCCCTTTACTGTATATGGTGAATACACGAGTCCCTGATCTCTTCCGCGTACTTCCCCAGCACAACAAGTTGTGGATTTTAATATTAAGAATTACACAAACACAATATATTCAGGCTTGTAGGTATTCATATACAATTATAACATTTTGGCATCATCATACTAGGGGTTTCAAACCAGGGGTGTTACACACTCCCTCTTAGTTAGTTAAATGAATATTCAATCAATTAACTAAGCAATTTTTTAGATAACTAGTTATTGTGAAGTTTGGAGTCATCGTAACTCAATTTAGGATAGTTAGCATGGCTAATTGAGAGGTTTTAGCCTATTTTTAAGCCTAACTTATCTCATGCACTGCATGGACAATTCAAATTTATTCTCTTTAAATATTGTACACCGCCACTCATTCAATCCAATGAAATATATCATTCAATTCTTCCTATCTACTTCTATTTTATTGTGTAATAATCTATGTTATTCATTTGTTACATAATTTATTGATGGTTGATTTGATTTTTACTATATATCTCATTAGCTTATGTACCTAGAGCTATTTTTTCAAATCTCATATGGTATCACAACATAGGGGGTACTAAACTAGTTTGTGTTTCAACGATTTCTTGTTAGTAATCTTGATTTTGTAGGTTGAGAAGGGTTTCTATAGCCAAGATTTTGCAGCCATCAAAAAGGATTTTGCAGCCACCAAAGAGTTCATTTGTAGCTCATTTGAATCCATTAAAGTGCTCATCTACAACCATCCAAGTGCTCATTTGTATCTATCAAAGAAGTGCATTTGCAGCCATTTAAGGAGTGCTCATTTACAACCATCAAAGAAGTGCATTTGCAACCACCAAAGATCTCTTTTGAAACCATCAAAAAGTGCTTTTAAAGCCATCAAATACAGCTTTTGGAGCCATGTATCTCGTATCTCCCCAACTTAGTTGCTATAGAGTTGCTATGCTTGATCCGGTCTTGTTGAAGGAGGCCCCCAAATGCTTCACAACACATGTCTTACGAGGACATATTCACATATATTGAGAGGATGAAAGAGGCCCCAAAATATTCTCATCATATGGACTATGAGGACATATGCTCATCCATGATCCACCACTCAGTTAAGGAAGACGTTTTTATAGGCCCAAAAGAAGAGGTGATCTCAAATTTCTTCTATTTATTCGAAAAATTAGTCCCAAATCAATTTCAAATTTCAGAAGACTTTAAATAACTTGTCCCAAATAAAGTTCAAACTGATGAAGCAATTGAAGAACTTTTCCAAAATCAAGTTCTCATTGAAGAAGACCTCCAACATGTCTCTTCAGTCTCTAGATATATAACCTTTGCTCCTACTAGTCACCAATTTCCGCATAAATTTTTCTGAGTAGATTATTTTTTTTGCATTCTCTCTTACGGGGAAAGTTTTTTTCCCATTTGGATTTTCTGTCTTTCCCATCTTTCAGTGAATATTTTTTTGTGCATGTGTACCTAATATGGTTGCAAATTGTCAGGACCTATTTTTTCTTTCTCATCTAGTCAGGGTTATGCGGGGTGTTAGAGCTAATGATGCAGACGGGTTCTCACTGACCTCCTTTTTAGAGTACGCAAGGGAAAACAACACACAAGGATTGCCATGAATTATGGATCTCAATTAAATGGTCAAATCTCTTTACATAAGTAATTACAACACGAGTGTATGCTCGAATTAGTTGGAATGAATGTCGACCGTTAGCACATAGATGTGGAGGAATTTTGTGTCCTCACTTAACTCTGAAAGTATCCAATAAAGGCCAAAATGATTTTTTCACGATCTAGAACGGACTCATTCTCGTCGACTGGTTCACTAATTTGTTGTATACGGATTCTGCATGCTCCAACACATTCTCCCACTGCTTTGGTCAATCAACAATCAAACTTCTCAGCAAGTTTTCTAATCTCCTATTCACGACTTTAGTCTGTCCATCAGTTTGTGGATGGTATGCAGAACTGAATTACAACTTCATTTCAAGCTTGTTCCATAGGGTTCTCTAGAAATGACCCATAAACTTGGTATCTTTGTCCAAAGTGATACTCTTCGGAAACCCATGCAACCTTACAACTTATTTGAAAAATAGAACAACAATACTTGTGGCATCACTTGTCTTCTGACATGGAATAAAGTGATCCATTTTGGAAAAAATTTCAACTACCACAAAGATGGATTCATTTCCTTGGTGTGTCTTCGATAATCCTAGCAGAAAATATATGCTGATATTTTTCCATGGGACAGTCGGCACTGGAAATGGTGCATATAATCCTGTATTCTGACTTCTCCCTTTGGCATGTTGACATATTCTGCGATGTTGGATCCATTTATTGACGTGCTTTGCCAACCCTAGCCAGTAGTATTTCTCTTCAACCTATGCCTTGGTCTTGTCGATGCCAAAGTGTCCTCCTAATCGTCCACTATGTAATTCCCTAATCAAATTCTCTCTCACTGATCCCCTAGGGATGCATAATTGATGCCCCTTGAATAAGTATCCCTCCTGGATGAAATAATGCAAGTACGGATTTTTGTTTCCACTCCATGGTTCCTTCGATGCCTTCCAAGCATCAACAAAATATTCGTCGACTTCAAATTCGACCTTCATTGAATCTAGTCCTGCCGATCTTATAGTAGTTGTCCCCAACAATGCGACTCTTCGACTTAATGCATCAACTACCCTATCAGTATTCCCCGACTTATGTTTCAATACAAAGGTATAACTTTGCAGAAATGTGACCCATTTCATATGCCTTTGATTCAACTTTGTCTGAGTGTTCATATATTTCAGATCTTGGTGGTCGGTAAATAATACAAATTCCTCGAGTAACATGTAATGTCTCCACTTCTTCAATGCCTGAAAAATGGCATAGAAATATTGGTCATATACCAAATAGTTTTGCTTGGCGTCGTCCCTATTATCACTAAACAATGGAATTGGTTGGCCCTCCTGGTTCAACACAGCTCCAATTGCTAACACACTCACATTGCAATTGACTTGGAATACCTTGTTGAAGTCTGGGAGAGCTAAGACAAGACTCTCCGTCACCTTCTAATTCAACTTAAAAAATGCTCGCCGGAAAGCTTCCATCCACTTGAACTCACCCTTTTTCATGCATGTCGTTAATGGTTCGCATATCCGACTAAAATATCTTATGAACTTCATGTAAAAACTGGAAAGTCCATGAAAAATTCTTACCTCTGTGGCACTCATTGGATCCGGTCACTCTAAGATCACCCTTACCTTCTCTGGAAATCACGAATCCAAGATATACCAGCTCCTTTTGCATAAAGGAACACTTCTATAGATTTATTGACAACTTCTCCTGATTCAACCTCTCAAGGACTTGTCAAAGGTGCGACAAGTGCTCTTCCCTTGTCTTACTGAAAATTAGTATGTCATTGAGATATACTATGACGAATCTCCCCAAAAAAAGTTTCAACACTTCGTTCATCAACCTCATGAATGTACTGGGTGCATTAGTCATCCCAAATGACATAACTAGCCATTCATACATCTCTTCCTTCGTCTTGAAGGATTTCTTCCATTCATCACCATCCCTAATCCGAATCTGGTGGCATCCACTCTTCTGGTCGATCTTGGCAAAGTAGGTCACTACAATCAAGCAATTTATCAAGTCATCCATCCTTGGTAATGGAAACCTGTACTTGAAAGTAATTCTATTAATGGCTCTGGAATCGGTGCACATCCTCCATTCTTGTAACGTCCCCATTATTGACCCCATTACATTCAAATGTAATTGATGTAATATTGTTATTGACCCGGTCGACATTTCATTGACCATTATGAATTTAAACTCCGACAACACCTCTCTGACTTCCTTCAGGATTTCCTCCATCGGTATGTCTACATTCAGACCCTTGGAAATGGCGGCAAAGCAGTATTGTTACTTCTCCTCGACCTCAATAATTATTTAGTTAAATACATCAACGCCCTCTTCTCGTAGTAAATTATCTCTTCTCCCTGACTATTCTTCTCTTCGACTAGGGGAGTGAGTAAATAAATATTTCCATCCTTATCAACTGTAACCGTGTTCACGAGACCGTCATATACCATGTCCCAGTCGTATTTCCACGGTTTTCCCAACAACAAATGACAGGTGTCCATTGAAATCACGTTGTATAGCACGCTATCTTGTAACCCGCCAATTTTGAAATTGATCAGGCACTATCGTGTCACCGTGACATGGTGACCCTTCTGTAACCATGGTACCCTATAAGTATTTGTGTGTGGTCAACACTTCAAACCTAACTTGTTGATCACCTCCATAGAGACCAGATTCTCTGTGTTTCCCCCATCGACGATGGTCATACAACATCTGTCCCAGATCTTCACCTTTGTTTGAAAAATAGACTTTTGCTGTGTTTGATCCTTCTCCTCTTGTCGCACTGATTGCAACGACATTATTTGGGTCATCAAGTTTAGAGCCCCCTCCGAAAAGGCTTCATCTGAACTTCCCATCTTGGTCGGATCAGTCTCATCATCCTTTCCTTGACTTCTGGATTTTGGTCGACTTGTGGTATGCAGGTTTTTTGGGAACTCATATGCCTTATGTCCTAGTTCTTGACACTTATAACATACAATTTTGGGTTGGTTTGTGCGTCTTCCTTCGAAATCTCCTCTTCAACCATATGCAACTCAACCTCTAAGGTTTTCTCCTCCCCATCGATACTCAGGTACGTTGTCTCTGTTCATGCTTTCTTCTCTTCACTCATCATGACTTTCCTCCAGTTCCTCATCCCATTGGTCTGTCCTTTGTCGGCAACAAAATTTTGGCTTCGAGCATTTGACTCTCCCTTGCTCGTCGAATTCTTTCGCAACAATTTATCCTCTTCCTTCAGGGATAGCTAATAGGATTCTCCGACTGTCCTAAACCTTAAATGACTTAGCTCGTCTTGAATCGTATTTAAAGCCGTTTACATACCTTACGACTGCCTCCTCTCCCCCGTCGATTTGTCTAGGAAAAATAGACAGTTGATAGAATTCTTTTGTGAATTATTTCATGGCCAACTCCTTTTGTCTCAGGTTTTGCATTTCCCTGAACAGAGAAATCATGTAGTCAGTGGGAAGGAGCTTATCCTTCAACTTGGAAACCATTCTGTCACAAGTATTCACTTTGGTGCTTTTCCCTTCTTCATTTTGTCATCCTGCATGTTGTCCCACCACAATGAGGCATGGCCCTTTAGCTTCAGACATGCAAATTTCACCCTCTTGGGGTCTTCTATCTACTCCATATCAAAGTATTTCTCCATTTCTCTTATCTAATCGATCAACTCTTCACGATTTAAACTCCTTGAATAGGTAGAGACCTCCATCTTATATATACCCTTCATCTTTGACAATACCTTCAACAATTTTTCTCCTGGGTCTTCCTCTTGTTCATCCTAAGGAGTATGTTCTTCTTATTCAACTTCCTCGCCACTATGGTCGAGGGTGTTAATACCCAGTCCCCTCTTCTAGGATTCCTTTACTGCAACCATCTCGCTCTTTAGACTCCTCATGGTCTAGACACATTCCTCAAAAATTTCACAGTTGATCGTGACCCCTATGCCTCCATGTGTCCTTTTTCCTCCGCCACAGACGTTTACACCCCTTTAAGCCATGGTCACTAATTCAACCGACTAAAATCGCAGTACCCAATCGCAACCGTGCTTTCTGTCTTCTACAACTCTACTCAACTGTAACTGGAGTTTCTCTCCTCTCTTCCAATCGCAACTAGACTCACCACACATGATTACCAACTTTCTTTGATACTAACTGATGCAGACGGGTTCTCACCGACCTTCTTTTTAGAGTACGCAAGGGAAAACAACACACAAGGATTGGCAAGAATTATGGATTTCAATTAAATGGTGAAATATATTTACAAAAGTAATTACAACACGAGTCTATGATCAGATAAGTCAGAATGGATTTCGATTGTTAGCACATATATGTGGAGGAATTCTATGTCCTCACTTAACTTTGAAAGTCTCCAATAAAGGCCAAACGGTATTTTTTTTCTCAGAACATGAACTGGTATTTATACTTGTTGTCTCCACTCGATCCACTCGTCTCTTCCAAGATAGAAGCTTCACTTACTTCCAGGCATGACCATACTGCATTAAATACTTCACATGGCTCTCTTCATCAGTTTTCGACACCTAACATTTTGCAACTACCACCATAACTGCTTTTGCAACTACATAAAATACTCCAACGGTTTGTTTCCTCGGGACTCCAACTATCTTAGTCGTCAGTCATACTCGTCATTGTTGTCGATCCTTGACTACTCCATTTGGTTGGCATCACCTTTGACCACCTCACCACATCTTATTGCTTATCCTCGACCACACTAGTTGGAACCTTCGCGACTTCGCTTCTCCCATCGATTGTCTCCATGTTCCTAGAGGTCGTCGACTGTCTCTAGACCTCATGTTGTCTACTGTGACTTTTTGGTTTTGGGCCTTGATTCCCCTGCATCAACTAAAAACCTCTCTAAAGAATCATTCTCCTTATAGTCACCTAGACCTTGACTTCATGACTCATAAAGGCCAAACCACTCTCATTTTTACCACCCGAGTCATCCTAGGGATTCATTTAAAATCTAAGGGGACCTCTAACCACATTATTTGCCACATAAACCAAAACCCTAATGGCCAAAATCAACTTAGCTAGGAACATTCCTAGTTTTGAGGGTGCCTCCTTTGATTTAGGGAGTGATTCTATGATTTTAGGAATGCTAAAGTTCATTCTCAATCAGTAACTGAGAGAACCATGCTAACTTTGCTCCTAAATAACCATTCATGCCCTAATTCACCTTCATGGACCTAATTAGGAGTTTTTCACTCCCTCTTAGTTAGTTAACTGAATATTCAATTAGTTAACTAAACAATTAGTTAGATAATTAGTTATTGTGAAGTCTAGAGTTAGTATAACTCAGTTTGGGATAGTTAGCATGGAAAAATGATACCATTCATTCCCTAATTCACCTTCATGGACCTAATTAGAAGTTTTTCACTCCCTCTTAGTCAATTAACTAAATATTCAATCAGTTAACTAAGCACTTAGTCAGATAACTAGATATCGTGAAGTCTACAGTCAATATAAATCAGCCTAGGATAATTAGCATGGCTAACCAATATATTTTAGCTTCTTGTTAAGCCTAACTCATCTCATGCAGTGCATGGACAATTCGAATTAGTTCTAACCCTAATTTGAATTGCTTCTCTTTATCTATTGTACACTACCACTCATTCAAGTTAATGAAATATGTCATTCAATTCCTCCTATATGCTTCTAGTTTATTGTGTAATTATCTATGTTATTCATTTGTTACATAATTTATTGGTGGTTTATTTGATTTTCACTATATATCTCATTAGTTTATGTACCTAGATCTATTTGTTCAAATCTCATAGAAGAGGTTGATATAGTTGGAGTGAAAGCAACCACACAAGCTGCACGTGAAGCAATTTAAGTTACAAAAGAAGATGAAAAAGAGGAAGAATATGAAGAAGAAGAGGAGGCTAAGGAAGGTGTGCCAGGAAGGTGTGCCATGGGGCATAGTTAATTTATTAATGGTTTATTTAATTTTGCAGGCGTAAAAGATGAAGAATGCGTCCAAGTTGAAGATGTTGCAAGAAGAAAGGTTGAAGAAGAAATGGAGGCATCCATGAATGTTGTTGAAAATGGAATAGAGGAAGATGACATGAAGATAGATTGTAATTTTGAAGATCATGTTGATAAGATATTTATGAGGCATTCAGGTGGAATCTTGAAGAAATATATTCACAACAGAAGGACTCAATAATCAAGGTTTTGACAGTAAATTATGGTTCAAAGTTTTCAAGTTTTGTGTTTATTTAAAAATATAGCGTTTTAGATTTCAATCACCCATTTAAAACTTATGCTTTTCAATTTTGATATCAATCTATTTTGATAGATGTTAATTTTGAGTCTAAATTTTTCAATGTTTACTCTTTTATAAAATATAAATTAGTATAATTATATTATATTATTATAACTATATTATTAATATAATATGGTTGAAACTTGATATATATTTATTAGCAACATTATTTAAAGTGAAAAATGAATAATAATAATGCGGCCATGGATATATGACAACTATATTATTAATCATCGGTGTTTTGGACTTTCTTAAGTGGATCAACAAGATTAACCTGAGTGTAACAAGTATACAGTGTGGATTCATTTCATGGTCTTCGTATCTTGTTATGCTCAAATGCATCTTGATTACATGGTCTTCGTATCTTGTTATGCTTAAATGCATCTTGATTAACATTTAAATAAGTTTCAATTAAGCGGTGGATAAGAAAAGGGTTAACAAGATTAACCTGAGTGTAACAAGTATACAGTGTGGATTCATTTCATGGTCTTCGTATATTGTTATGCTCAAATGCATCTTGATTAACATTTAAATAAGTTTCAATTAAGCGGTGGATAAGAAAAAGGACATGTTTATTAAATAACATTTGTTTTTATGTTTATATTAATTAGTTTAATGTTTATATTAATTTGTTAAATGTTTAATCTTTGTTTAACAACCAATCAGCTCTACAAAATTAAATGGTTGGCTACACCTATAAATATTCACAAATCACTTTAATATAATTTATTATCTGAAATTTTTGTTCTTAACCCATACTCACCTTTTCTAATGATCAACAACTCAACGATCTCAAGATAATGCCATGCATTCGTAGAATGAGATAGTTGATGGGACACGAGGTATGCAAAATCTGACCACTTTGTTGACTCTATTAGACATTCACCCCATCTCTTGGACCTCTACCTATGATCAAACTCTATTAGACATTCACCCCATCTCTTGCACCTCTATCTATGATCAAAGGGTCTTGAAAAATCAATAATGCAGCACTCTGAGAGAACTTTGTCATCCCATGCATGGTTTCAACATTCATCTTGCTCAACCTTGTAACTTTTTAACCATCCAAATAATCAACCTTGTCAGAAACATAATATGAACTTTACTCAGTTCATACATGTAATGTGACATAATAAACAAATATGAATTTGACATTCATCTCTTGGACCTCTACTTATGATCAAGATCTATTAGACATTCACCCCATCTCTTGCACCTCTATCTATGATCAAAGGGTCTTGAAAAATCTATAATGCAGCACTCTGAGAGAACTTTGTCATCCCATGCATGGTTTCAACATTCATCTTGCTCAACCTTGTAACTTTTTAACCATCCAAATAATCAACCTTGTCAGAAACATAATATGAACTTTACTCAGTTCATACATGTAATGTGACATAATAAACAAATATGAATTTGACATTCAAGATTAAATATATTAAGTTGAAATGTAAAAGCATTGTTGATTATTGGTGTAGTATAAAAAATTAAACAATTACCACCACCACTTTCTCTTAACCAATAGACATTCAACGATTACCTGTGTTTATTTGGTATTATAAGCACAGTCCAAAACCAGAGTAAGATTTGAATGTAGAAAATATATGATATAGACAAAAAAAAAATATTTATTTTCTCAAAAAATTGACATCTCAGTTTAACTATATCTTGCTTATGTGCCTAGTATAACAAGCTCCCTGCATATACCTGCCCTTAAATCTAGAGCATGAAAGCAGATGTTTCCGCTTCAATTGGCTCCAACTAATTCTTTCATTTAAAATCTTTGAAACATCTATCAACGCGTTCTATTTTTGAATTCTTTGAAAGGCAACAAATTTGGCTTTAAGGAAATCCAAGGGACTGGATTACTTTTTATGAAAGCAGATGTTTCCGCTTCAATTGGCTCCAACTAATTCTTTCATTTAAAATCTTTGAAACATCTATCAACGCGTTCTATTTTTGAATTCTTTGAAAGGCAACAAATTTGGCTTTAAGGAAATCCAAGGGACTGGATTACTTTTTAAGACAACTGGGTGGCAAAATTGTCCCTAGGGACATTCCCAAAGCATTGGCACACACTGACTTTCCTTTATTTGCAGTAGTTGAAGTTATCTTAACATTTATCAAAGTAATTCCTGTGCAGGCAACTGTTTTGCTGCACGAAAAGTTCACAGCCACATCCCCCGATGACGTTCCCTGGATATTTCTATACGTAACATCCCGTATTTGCACTGCAGATGGCTGCACACAACATCATCACAAACAATATTATTGTTTTGAAATTAATATTGGTGGTAACATCCCTCCCAACAACACTCCCACGGTCTTAAACTGATATTTTGATTCCAAGTTAATAAAGATGCATGCAGTATAAATAATTTTGATTCCCAATTAATGAAGATGTATGCAGTATAAATATTTCACTCGGGCTTACTCGGAAAATAAGGATATACCGAGAAAGGTTAGCTGATTACCTGAATTTTACATGGCAATGTCGAATCGCAATAAGACCAATTAATGAAGATGTATGCAGTATAAATATTTCACTCGGGCTTACTCGGAAAATAAGGATATACCGAGAAAGGTTAGCTGATTACCTGAATTTTACATGGCAATGTCGAATCGCAATAAGACTGATCAATAATTATCGGATTCCTAACATTATTCACAATTATGTCCTCAAATATGATATTTCTTGCATAGCCAGAACCGCCCTGTATATTTAGGAAAGCACGGGTGTCCTTATAATCATCTTAGTTAATTGAGATTAATATCAATTACGAATTGTAATACATTACCATGTCAGCATCCAAATTTCTAGTTGGTTTTAAGATGAATAAAAGTAATTCAAGGACCTGTGCACATATTAAACCAACCTGCCAAGACTTGATTCTGGCTCCGTTGGATGTTTGGGTAAATGTGATGTTTTGTACCAGGATGTTGTCAATTTTTGCTTGTTCTCCATTCTTTCCCAGGCTTCCAATGCTGCAAACAATAAGAAGTACAACTGAGATTCCATCCTTATTATACCATCTGATTGTATTTTCTGCATGACAAAAATACTTATCTCACCTGATGCCATGGCCTGGGCCACAATTGATGTTTTTGACACTAATACTAGATGAGCCAGATGAAATGGAAATGCAATCATCCCCTGGTATACAGTATTTATAATGATAATTAGTAGAACCTTTTATGTTTATTATCTGTTTGACCATCTGAACTTTTCATAAGTAAATTTACTTTAAAGGTTGCACTTATAGCAGGAGCGATAAGATACATCTATGCTAATTTATTAATAAGAAAATGGATATGGAATCTGTGAATGCACAAATTAACGCAAAGCCTTGAAATTACAGGGAATAGCCAACCTGTCCCGATGACACAATTGTTTATTTGGGCATTCTGAACTCTTTGTATATGAATGCCATCAGTGTTTGGGCTGTCTCCAGGAGCTTGTATCTGCAGCCCGCTTATTTGGATTTCAGAAGAGTCCACCACTACGAGATGCATTCGTGGGCTATTGACAAACTGTAAATTTCTTATCAAAACATTCGAAGATCCAGTAATAGACATTGCCTGTAAGAACAAACCAAAATCCAAACCCACTCCATGAGCACGGCCTCCTAGAAAAAAAAAAACACTACTGTTTATAACATTGCGCTTTTAATCAACCAATTAATAAACATGGTGGGCTGGAAACAAACCGGAGGAGCCGCATCAACGCAATCCTGCACACATGAACATATGTGGTAATTAATATACATTCAAGCAACCAGTCTATACTCTTGTGTTGTTGTTGTTGTTTAATGGTAATTTTGAGCCGACTCAGGAAAAGACTGGACGGCACTTTTCAAAAGGCTGGAGGTGGAGACTGATGGAATTGGACGTGCTTATTCAATAGCGGAAGAGATGAAGGAATACGGGCGCAATATGGGAGGAGAGTGTGACGGGATTTTTCATGGCAGCTGAGATATTGGAGAAGACCACCCAACTTTTTGAGGCCACATACACATACCGATGACAGAAAAGCGAGCTTAAAGAGAACACTTAAAAGAAACCCTTACTTGTTGTTTGTTCACTTTGCACGATTTAGACCACCAATTCTGGCCTTGGCCATCTATGACACCGCCACCTTCTATTGTCAACCCAGAGATACCAGAAAATCGAAGCCATTGGCCAAGTTCATTGCTACTCCATGCAGATTGTTCCTTGGGTGCAAGTATTGTTCCTGTAATCTGCAAGTTTACGATGTCAACAACCAGTTTAACATGGAATTTTCATGATAGTTTGCGTCGATTATCTTAAAAACCATATAACCCAACATCCAAGTTTCTTACTTCAACTGAAATATGAGACTTGCAAGGACCAAGAAACGTCATTGGCCTCACTAGAAATTTCTTCCCCGATGGTACTTGCAACACTGCACTGGAAGGTGCCATACATGCTGCATCCCACGCTTTCTTGAATGCCTAAATAACAGCAAAGAAGAAAGAGCTCTTATAATAATAATAACAATCTTTAATTAGTCAGACTTTCTTGTTTTGTAGAAAGGATTTCGCAAGGTAATAGCTTACAAATGTATACCTACCCTACTGGCCCAAATTTAACTTACGTTAAAGGAGTAGAGCATATCCTTAGCACTTACGTACGTGAAGAAAAAAACTATTACTAGCACAGCTTCGATTCCAGGCTGGTGAACCCCAATAGGAATTAGCTGTTCACTATTTTTTTTATAAATAAAATAAGAAATAAGTCTATGGTAAAATTGGAGTAACTTATGGCAGAATTAGAGTAACCTGACAGAATTGGAGTAATCTTATGGAAGAATTGGAGTAACTTGGTCAACATTTATGATAGTTATGGCTATTCATTAATCAACATTAATTAAATCAAGTAACGCCATTTGAGGCTTAATACTTGCAAGAAATTTGACTATTGTGAATATTCCTTAAATCAAGTAAGGCCATTTGACTCTTAATACTTGCAAGGAATTTATGCTATCAAATCTCCATCATCAATTTGATGAAAACTATTATGAATATTCTTCATTATGAAATCAAGACCATCGAATTCATAAATACAATTAAAAACATACAACCCCAATCTATATATTGAAATAAGTACACCTTATCAACTTAATTATTAAGTAATGCAGTAGAGGAGAATTTATGTGCATCAAACTTCACAAAGATAAATATATGATAATTGCTTCAAAGTTCAAAGTATCAAAATAATATTAATATTGAGTCTATGTAATTGTTTAAAAGATATTCACCAGCCGATCATCAGTTAGACCGCCTGCAAGTGCACCGTAGTCCATGACATTGAAGATCTGAGAAGTGCTTGAATAATCTTTCCTCTCCAACTTTCTATGAGTAGCCCAAGCTGAATCCACCATTAACAGCGCCATAACAGCAATAAGTGAAACGAACGTAGCCTGCAGATCATTTATTTTTAAAAGCAGCTTATAAGTCTTTCACACACAAAGAATTAGAAATCAGAACATTGTTTGCAATCAAGACCATAGTATACTGTATTAATTAGTAGTTACCAACGATTTAAAGTCCATTGCGAAAGTTTGGAGGTCTATAGGTGCTCGAAACTTGTTTGATCTCATGGAGAAGAGAGGGTTTTTATAGTGGTAGAAACCATTTTAAACCTAAACCTTTTCTTCTTTTCGGTTGGCCTTATCTTCTTTCTACCTAAACCATAATGGACTCCGTTTGGTACGCTTGACCTTTTCAAAACGCACTGGGGCGATCAGAATTGACTTCTGTCAGTGGCCATTGTGGAAACTCGTGCTCCTGTAACATATCCAGAATCCAGAGGACATGGAATCGTTTCATAGTTATTCTTTTTTTTGAAGCGTTCATACGTGATTTAATCGATATTCCACGCCAACTGATATTGCCGCAGAGTTCGCTGACCTTTTCAGCTCTGGACTATTGAATCGAATAATGAAGACCAACCTAATGTAAACATTACAATGATGATATCGCCAGAAACATAGTGCTCCCCCCAATTATTCCTGGCTGCCGAACAAAAATCCAGCTTTTCTCGCAAGAAATAATGACAATGTTGTATGTATTGATTTTACGTAACCATTTGGGATTGTTACCGAAAGACTGGGATGGATCATGGGAAATATGTCACTCTTTTTCAGTTTAATACAGGTCAACTTAATTGGGCCGGGATGCGTAGATTGCGCCAATCATTATATCAATAAAAGTTGCAGCTACTTTGTCCATTAACTCACACATCATAATAGGCCATGGCCCATAAACATACCAACCTCAATTCTCCATCAATATGCTCTCAAATATTTTTTGAATAAAAAAAGTTATATATGTCAATGATATGTGTAGAATGCATGATCATATATGCATTTGCATTTATATAGCGATCATGGTTACAGTTGACTTGAATGTGGATGTATTCTGGGCCTGAGATTTATTGATTTCTTGGTGAAGTCATGTATTTTAAAATCTTAGTTTGGGGGCCGTCCTTTTCATGACAAGTTCAAGGGTTGTTGGGTTGATTTCAGATTAGTAATATTTTCCTTTCCGCTTCTAAGGGTTGAAACTTGAAGTTGGTTGTTATTGTGTTTAATATTTTTTTTAAGGGTTTGATTCTCGTTGGTCGTTGGTTGTTGTGGTGTAATTATTTTTGGGTTGTGGTATTTAAAAAAAAAAAACATTTTATAACTTTTTTTAATATTATAAATCTTTGTAAAATTCCAATGGTAAAGAGGAGATAAAATGATAAAAGTTATAATCTTGATATTGATATGGTAAAGAGGAGATAAAATGATAAAACTTATAAGAATTATTTTTTTTAATATTATATATTTAAAAAAATTGCATGATTAATGATATTGTAAAGAGGAAATAAAATGTTGAAACTTATAAGAATGTATTTTTAAGCTGGAAATATTATTGCATGTAAATACTGTTATCATTGTGATAACAATTATTATTAGTCTAATGTTGTAGATAGAGACTATTGTTTTCATTTTTTTTTTAAAGTACAATTAATATCTCAACATGTATAAAGCATAGTACCACAATTTGACTACAAATAGATTTTGATATGGAATTTTTTTTCCATAATGAAAAAAATTAGTACTAATAAAAATAATGAAGTAGATTGTTTATATAATATTTTTACTCAAATATTCACAAATATACTATAAATGTCTATAGACATTTTTACAATAAAATTAAACATATATTAAAAAAAATATAAAATCTCAACAACCTCGGATATGGCAAGTAGCTATTAATAATTATTTTAGTAAGAAGTATGAAATTAAATGGTATTTTTGTTTTATAGTGTTTACTTAATTAAAGTGTATATATATATTTTTTAAATTGGTTTTCAAAATTTAATCGTTCACTAATAAGAATCCGTATCCATCTCCATCTGTATCCGTATTACTAGTAAAATATGCTACTATGGTATAAAGTGCAACTAAAGTTTTGATTTATTTATTTATTTTAATTTCAATATATATTTCTTTCAAATGTAATTGGTGCCATACCATGAAAATTAAGATTAAAAAAATTGACCAAAAAATTAAAAAAAGTTTCCTAATATGAATGCATGGAAACTTCCATGCATGTAGGAAGGAAGAAAAGCTCTTTTTTTTTTTTCATTTTTTTGGGGAACACTTCATTCATTTCCTTTTTTACGATTTCATTGGTTTTTCATTGAATTTTTGAGGAACACTTTTGGAGAGTTGTACAGTGTGCGGACCAATGTTTATTGAAAGGGGGTTGGCAATAGAGAGCAGTGTCTTTTCTTATGGTTCCACCCAACTAGGTACTTTTATCCTACTCCTTTCTCTAGAATCTCTAGCAAGTTGTGTGAGTAGATTTACTTAATAATTATTGTTAAGTTGTGTGAGTAGATTTACTTAATAATTATTGTTGTGATGTTTAGTTAATTTGTTTGTTACAGTGTTTGATGAGCGTTTAGTTATTTATTGATTGTTTGATGGATGGAAACAATTTCTTTATGGATGATGTACCTATTCGGGTATTTCTCAAGAATTAAAAAGTAAGACTCCCATATCCTCAAACCCAACCTATGGATATTTAATCGTCAATATGTAATGCACACAATTGGGCCATTCAAGGTGGCCTCGTAAAAACAGATTAGATCCATGGACCTTTTAATCCTCATACAAAAATTTTAGTATCAATACATGCGAGTATAGAGGTTGAAACAGAAGTGGGTGCGAAAGAAATACACGACTTATAATTATTGCAAATATTCAATTAGGTTTGCCTCACCTCCAGCTGAGTGTGCATGAAGTGGGTTTTCATAACTTGAACTCCCCACAAAATCTCTTGATCACATGGACACATATTTCATTCTCCTTGTATGAGATTATTGCATTCCTGTCAAGTTTGGATGGTTAAAATTATCTCTTTATATCAATAAAGATGGGTTTCAATTACAGTGGGAGATTCTTTTATTTTGTAGATGAGATGAAAGTTAATGTTTTAGTGGCAGTGTAATAGCTTGGGTGTGGGGGTGGGGATACATATAATTAAAGAGCAGGATTGAGAAGGGAAAACATGGCCTTTTGTCTTTCCTCACCCTCTACAGTGACATTGAAAAAATTGTGCAAGTAGGAATGGTAACTATAAATCCCAAGGGATTTTTTTGCTTCAAAATCTTGTGACGTATCTTGGATTTGAAATTAAAACTTTGTTTATTTGGTTGCGATATGTATTCATAAAATTTCATTTATTTTGTTGTACACATATTACAAACATTTAGGTACGAAAGTTAGACCAAATCAAACTTTTGTGTCTCTCAAATAGTCTGAATCAAAGTAAAGTCCTTAAAAAGAGGGTACACCTTCTTGTCAAAAGAATTTCAATGCTGAGATCGTATAGAACATTTTTGACTTCCTTCTAATACGCAGATACATTCATTGATATTAAAACTAGCAAGCCATATTAATTAATAATATGGCTTATATACGTTGATCCACCTATATCAACCACTATGTGCACAAGTCCTTAATCCCACCTGGTCGTGGTACTCCAAAGTTGATGTCAAAGAGGACTTAGTGTCTATGTTCCAGTTTGAAGAAGTGCATAAAACTATGTGCACAAGTCCCACTAAGCCAATGATTAAGTGTGTGCAAGTCCAAGATCCACGAAGGCATGGTACCCCATTTGCACAGGTTAAGAAAAGTGGCAGATGCTTGGGTAAGCTTGTACGAAAAGAAAGGAAGAAGGGGTGTTACTGTTTAGAGAATCCGTAACTTGTGGATCCATTGTTTGAACAAGTTGAGTATAAATAAGAAGTGAAGTTGATCAGTAAAAAGTAAGCTTGGAAGAACACATGGAGTAATATTAGGGCTGGTGCAAGCTAATGCTAGTTACTCATGACGTGTTAGTTGCAATGGACTTCTGGAAAAACAGAAATCTGAACGTCAAAAAACAATATTAGAGCTACCTACACAACTTTTTGAAATATGGCGTAAGAAGATGAAACGTAGACAATCGGATTACCTTCCGGAATATAAAATTTTATTTATGGAAATTAAGTATAACTCCCAATAAATGGGGTTCTTCTAAGGTTGGTATGTTATTTTTTTAAGAAAACATAATGAATATGTTTGCGTTGGGCCCCGGGTTTGGTATGCAAATGGTGGGAATTTGAGAAAAAAATTATACAGAGTTGTAGATAACAAGCCGATATAGTGTAACACTATTTTTCCATATTTATTGATGTTAATTTTAATTTCTTTTTAAATTAAGGAAGTCAGCGAAGCCCTAAAATGACTAGGTTGAGCGTTGGGCCCCGACATCATGGTCTTAACATAATCAATGAACATTCTTTTTTTTAGGATGTAGGTATTTCTGTGCACTTGTGCGGGTTCTTTTCCATTTCCAAAATAGGTGAGCCAATCAAAAGTTATAGCGAGAAGAAATAACCTACTTTTTATGTAAGATTGACTTTAGTCCAATGAAAATTAAATAAAAAATAGAAAAAATGATAAATTTAATAAAAAATTACATATTCGGAATCTGCACACATAGTTCTACAAGTGTGTGCAATTTCATTAACATTGGACAAGTGTAACATACACAGAATCATGCTTGAAATAGAAGAAGTTATAGAATACAATTTGTTTTGTTATAACATAGTCCAAGCCACCTGCTTTGGAAACCTGGAATTGCCCGCCAAAATTTAGAAACTTAAACATCGCATACACGTTGTTTTGAATACACACGTATGCACTAAAAGCGTGAACGCACTAAAAGCGCGCACATGCTATTTAGTGTGTATGCACTAATAACATGTGCGTGCATTTGTTTACTAATCCGAAATGTAGTTTTGATGTCATCTTCATCTATCTCAAACACCCCCCCTACCACCCCTCCCTAACTCTAATCCACCTCCTCTCCTTTCTATGTTCCTGTCCCTCCCTAACCCTCATCCCCTGTCTCCCTCTCCCTCCCTAACCCTCCTCCCCTCCACCCCATTTCCACCCCTCTCTCTCTCTCTCTCTCTTTCTCTCGCTCTCACTCTCTCCCCCGTTAATCCTCCTCTATCTCCCTCTCTACCTAAAATTCCTCTTCTTCTCCCTCTCCCTCCTATTTACCTAAACTTCCTCTCCTTCTCACTCTCCCTCCTATCTCCATCTCCCTAACCATAACCATCGTCCTCTCCCTCTCACTCCTCCCATCTCTTCCTAAGCCCCCTCCTGCCCCTCCCCCCTCTCTCACTATCTCCTTAACCATGATCCCCTATCCCCCTAACCCTCATCCTCTCATTCTCTCTCTATAATCGTTATCTCTCTCTCTCTCTCTCTCTCTCTCTCTCTCTCTCTATGTAACCCCCCTCTGCTCTTTCTCCCCCCTATGTCCCTCTCTCTCTCTCTCGTTAATATTTCTCTCTCTCTCTCTCTCACTATAAGGGAAAGACCTTGTAGCGGAGGTTTCCCACAAATTGGCCTTTTATACTGTGCCCAAACTAATGCTCAAGGATTTACTGAGAAGCGTAGGGAGGAGGAGGATGACTTGGCGTTCAAGAAACCCTAGGGGATTATCAATAAAGAAGAAAAATATAGGAAAATGAGGCTTAATAGAGCTAATTTCACTGACATAAATGATGTCTTTGCCATGGGTGACAAGAACCCTAATGCCGCTATCTGGACTTATGTTGATATCATGCAGCAGAGGCCCTCAAGAGGGAAAAGGAATAAACCCTAAGGCTAGTTGCGAAGAAGCACCTGGAAGAGGATGAACATAAGGTGAAGGATAAAGATGGGGTCACTCAGGCCCTGGTGGCACAACTTTCTTGGAACCGAAGGAATCAATGGGACCAAGCTCAAGATTATGACAATGTTGCGAAGAAGGCATAGGATTCGTTGGACTAAGATGCCCCTGATGCCACTCATTGGATTAGCAGGTGGGATGCTACACCTAGTCCAGGAAGGGTTAATCGTGTGATGACTCCAAGGTATCTAGTAAGTGAATAACGACTCAAATAGAAGATGAAACGGTTCCTTGGTATTAATGTAAACCTAAAACGCTGGAAGCTGAACGATCTTGCTATCTGTTGGAATTCCTCTAGCCATGTGAAATATGTAAATATTGTATGTGAGGAGGGACAGGAGGAAGAAGCCATAGAATGGAGTAAAGGAGCAACAGTGTAAAGAACAAAAGTAGAGCCATAACAGTGACGTTTGGTTCTCGATTATGCAAATTTATAGGATGGGATTGAAGTAGTAGCGCATGACCCTATTGATGTTATTTGGAGCGGCCTGAGTAATGAATAAAAAATTTCATACATTTCCTTATTCTCGTTAGTTGCACAATGTTTGTATTTATTGTGCGTCTCTATGCTTGTATAGATTGAATTGGTTGTTGGTTCAATGGTAGTTTCATTGTTCATCTCCATAGCAGCTTATTTGCTACGTTACCCCCCCCCTCTCTCTTTCACACACACACACACATAGAACATGTCACCCTACCTCGCCCATAACGTTCAAGCAGCTTGTACCTCAACTGACGACGGAGAGGGTGAGTGAATCCATTCTATGCCTTTCAGTAGGATATAAATTTTGGTCAGAATCTCTCTCTCTCTCTCTCTCTCTAAACTTCCCCTGCCTCTCTCTCTAACCCTCACATGCCATCTCACTCTTTATCATTATTTGGTAAACCTTCTCTCTCTGTACTGCACAAAAACCTACTCATGACATCCATATCCCATTTAAAGGCCTACGAAGAACTCGTATAAGGGGATCATGTGTTGGTTCGAGGACTTGTTTAAGGCTCTTACACATTAGAAGATTCAACAATATCATGATGTGTTTCGTTACTCAGCCATGTTTGAGGCCCTATGGCCCATCTTTGGTGTGAAAAACACTTGTATCCAAATTTTATGCTAAAGAATTCTTAGAGAGTGTTTGTGTTGCGCTTTATAGGAATTGCTCATGGTGATTGAACCCAATAAGTGGTGTTTATGGCCTAAGGCCCAAATGATCTCGCCTTGTCCCCCCCCATATCTCTCTCTCCTTAACCCTCCTCCTCTCTCTCTCTCTCTCTGACACACACACACACACACACACAGAACACGTAACCATACCTCGCCCATAACAATCGAGGAACTTGTACCTCAATCAACCACAGAGAGTGTAACCTACCTAGAACTTGAAACATTTTATGTTTGTGGAACAACATTACTTTAAATTTTATTGTAAAGTTTTATATTATTGACCAAGGATGGTCAAGGATGACTGTAATTGAATAATATTATTATTTAATAAATTAAAATAGGAGACACTCATCTAAATAGGACTGTTGAAGAGTGTGCATTGACCCACTAGGGGGGATGAAGTTATTGTAGAAGGAAATTGAAAAGTGGTTGCATTTGCCCTCACTTACTAGTTGTTGCAGGAGGCAATCTCCCTAAAATTGTGGTCATGTTCCCCAAGGAAGGTGGAACTGAGCAGGTGGCTCATTAAATTATTTTTAATTGACTCAAAGACCTAGGAAGACTTATATCCATCGAATGGGGCAGGAGGCTCACAAATTTTTTTACCTTGTGATTTGCTGGAAACTACTATGCTGAGCACACAAGAGAATTCGATGAGTGGATGCTAGAATGAGTTGCAGAGTAAGACTGTCAGATTATTTTGCTTGAGTTTTGCAGAGAGAGTTTTGTATGCAAGTCTTCATGATTGCTGAGATACAAAGTGATTATCATAAACTTCTACACAGTATCTTCGTCCTGGTGGTTCAGTGAACATGCTCGGGGGTCCTGAAGCAAGTAATCTTGGCTACTTCTAGAGACAGTTGGGAGGAACGGTCTTCTTTGGGTGTTTGTCCATTCCTACAATTTTGAACAGGTTATGCAATTGTCCCAGTTTATTTAATTCTAAATTGCTGTTATATTTCTGAAGATTTTATTTATATGTTATCTGGATTTTCTAAATACTTCTTAGATACTAACTATTAGATTGACTAGCAGACATAACTGATTATTATTTTTCTGCTTTGAAAATTTAATGATTAGATATGGAAAATATAGAACGATGAATAAAAATCCCTCTTTGTATTTTTCCTTTCACCAAGGTGATGTACTCTAGTACAAAGGGTTTGTTTTAAGTAGATAGATTCAAAATGATGTCATTAATGCATTTAGAATGCTGTTCTTTACAAAATATCAGAAGCTGGTAGAATTTCAATGTTTCCGTAAATGGTTTGTGCTAAGTACAAATTTAGTATCTAAATAACTGTAAATTATAATATAGTCAAAATTCATAATTAGTATTAAAATCATATTACTGAAGACAATAACATATAAATCATTATTATGAATAGTAGAATATAATAACCAATTGGCTTATAATCATAGTAGTACAGAGAAGTACTTATATATTTAAAAGTACTACTAATTCATGATATAGAGTAACCCCATAACTCATGTAAGGTATCAATATTTATGCTTTATATACTTACAGTAGACAAAAATCGTTCAGTACTCTAATACACAGTTTTTATGATAGATAAAGTTTGCACTAGTCAAAACATCGAATCCCTTAACTCTTAACATCACAACTTAATATAGTAATTTACTGAACATAGTGTTTATAAACCAACATAAAATAATTTGCACAGAACTCATATCAACTTCAAATGATTACGATATAGGAAAAATAGAAAGTATAACGTAATTTATCATTGCATATTTTGAATCAACAAGTCCACAATAGTGTCGACTTTTATAAAGAAGTAGACTGTTTTTAAAACATAGTTCATATATAATTTTTTTAAAACTATTATCTAAATAACTTAATCGAAGGTCGGAATTACAACTAGATTGAATTATACAATAACGTAGGATCAATTGCTACTGCGAATAGACTCATTATAAACAACTATGGATACCCCATACATTATACATTGATTCAAAATTATTAAAGATGAAAATACAAGCCTGGTCGTAACACCCGCTAGGGTTTAGGAACCCTGAAGAATATCAAAGCAATCGAAGTAAATCCGCAGTCAAGGTAACAACAAGGTTAAACAGAGCACGATGCACCATTAAAAAATAAAATTATGGTATTCATTTCAGTCACAATACAAGTGGTCGAGACCTGTTTTAAATATATATAACATTTATATAACAATGTACAGATTCAAATCCAACCTAGTTTTAGGGTATGGTACAGGGTCGAACCCTGTTACAAAGGAATTTAATAACATTTCTAACACAGAGCTAAAATAATCATAACATTAATAGCTTAACACAAGTCAAGGGTTCAAGTCTCACAAAGGCTCATCCCTGTGATATTTATATATATACCGTATATGAATAAATTCAGTACATGGAAGGGTTTAGGGTTTAAACCTTGTAATAACCAAAATCATTCAACATTACAACACATAACCAAAAATGGTGCATTACAAGGAAAATACGATTTTATAAATTAGGGCTTGGCCCAAACAAGTTACACATTAATCCTAAAATACAAATAGTTAAATGGTCAAAGAGCCGAGAGAGAATCGGTAGCCTTAACATTCCAGAATATTAAAAATGTTGAAACAGTAACTCTATATTCTATTAAAAAGATTACAAGTGTAATATAATTGCGTAGGGTTGCCATTAGGGTTCCCAAAATGGATAAACAAAACTACTGAAATCCTAAACAGTCGGTCAAAAACCCAATGCTGGATTTTAGCCTAAAAATCATTTACAGTATCAACGTTGCCTAAATATATAAAATGACTCAATCATTTATCAAATAATCAGTGGAGAGGGGCAACGCAAAACATCAACCCTAACTTTTGTTGATAGAGGTGTCATCGGGTGGAAGGCTCAAAGTTTACCATGGTATCCCACCACTGGAGCTGCCTTTCCTTTACCCAAAGCTAACACCAAGACCCAAGTCGAGACCAGGAGGCGGGACTTTCTCTATCAACACAAGAAGGCAAGCGATTAAAAAGATGAGCAACAAATGCATAAAACAAAGCTTACAAACAATTATTATTATTACAAGTGAACACAGATTTATACCTTCACAGGTTTCGACTTCTTGTTGGAGCTTTCACCAAAAATTAAATAGCGGAAAAACTAAGAGCCGAGAGTTTGACTCTCTAGAGTACGCATGCAACAAGGCAGATAACCAAAACAACATGACCACGTTTGAGCACAATAGGAACCATCTCAGAAAATTGTGCGTAGGTAGTTCATTGACCAAGGCGGCCGAGAGCTCCAACGAACTATGCTCTCCATTCTGCAAATGAGCCAAATGAGCCTCGAAACGCCCTTTTCGATGATAGGGTTTGGGGTTCTGTACTCGAGGAGACGAGTTGGTAAGAATCACATGGCCGCATTAAATTTCTTACAGCTTCCAACCACCGTATCTTCGATTTAAATATTTTACACTAAGTCATCCCCATAATTCATATCGTGGATTAATGCTATGGCGCAATTGTTCTATTTGAACCCTTTAGATATAGTTGTTGGATCACTATATATTAACACCATCGAGACTTGGTTAGGGAACTCCAACCCTATAGTGAGGAATCGACCAAATTTATATTTGCAACATAATTAACTATGCAATTTAATAGCTTATAACCATGATAACCATGGTCATAATACCGATATCATATTATAGATGTAAACCATACCTGTAACCTACCCAAGTAATCATGAAGCGTTAGCTTAAATACGCTAAGTAAGCTTCGAGGTGTCACCAAGAACCCCTTCAACAAAAGAATACATGTTCAATATGAATGTCATAATTATAACTACGAAATCATATTACGACCAAAAGAATGACAAATTAAATATCAACGTCGTCATAAGCATTAAATTATCATATTAAAGACAGTCAAAAGAACTCTGTAATCAATAGTTAAGACATATTAAATAAACATTGAATCTTGTAAACAAATAAGTGTCGCAAATACAAAAGTAGCTAAGCAATTAAATAAGAGTTAAATGTTCACAAGTATAATTTCCGCATAGTAAAATGTAGTGTTTATACTACATAGAAATTTTTTAATTTTTGATGAATTTTTGATGAATTTTTGGAGGTGTTACATGTGGTATTAGAGCGCAAGTTCAAACACTAGGCCTGAAAGTGGCTCAACTCACGCAATCGAATGTAAAACAGAAAAACAAATTTACTAACTTGTTTTACAATTGTTTCTGTACAGAACATTTAGCATTTCATGTTGGAAATAAAAATTCTCAAAATTTTCCTAACAAAAATTTTCAGGGAACCAATTTTAAAAGCAATACACAACAGAATTTTACAGCAGTAAGAAACAAGGATATACCTAATAATTACATTAAAAATAATGAACAGAAAGAACCTATAAAATGATGGGAATGTCAAGGACCACATTATGCAACAAATTGTCCTAACAGGAAAAGGAATGTCAGCAACATCCATACAGTGCAGGAAGAGGCAACAGTTGGTGGCTTAGCAAGGGAGATGCCCAGAATCAATGCAGGCTTGGAGAATCGACAGGATGATCATCAAACCTCAATGGTCAAAATAGAAGGTATGCTACAGAACAGACCCATCTCTATTTTAATTGACCCAGGTGCCAGTTTGAGTTATGTATCACCTGGTACAGTAGCAGGTTGTAAATTGCAAGTGGAAAAGTTTGAAAAATCTTGGCTAGTTTAGTTAGCTACAAGAACGAAGAGGAAGGTAGTTAATTTTGTTAAAGATTGCAAATTGCTTATGAATTAGTTTAAGACCCAAGTAAAATTGAATGTATTACTGTTAGGATCTTATGATGTTTTGATTGGAAAAACATAGGGTAGTTTTGAATTGTTTTGAAAAGACATTTACATGCTTGAATGATAAAAGAGAAACCGTTGTAGTAAAAGGAGTGCCTAGGAAAGTTTCTGTGAGATAGATTTCTGCATTACAAATGAAAAATTTTGTATGTAAAGGATGTAAAGTATTTGCTGTAAATGTAATAAATGAAGAAAACACTACTAAGGAAGATAAATTAAAACTGAAAGATATACCAATGCTAAAAGACTTTTCAGATGTATTCCCGGAAGAAATTCTAGGATTACCTCCGAAAGGGAATTGGATTTCACCATTGAGTTAGTACCTGGTGCGGTACCAAACTCAAAAGCTCCTTATCGGGTGAATATATTAGAGCTTAATGAATTAAAATCACAATTAAAAGAATTAATAGATAAAAATGACATAAGACCAAGTGTGTCTCCTTGGGGAGCACCTATCATTTTCATTAAAAAGAAAGATGGTAATTTGTGTTTATGCATAGATTATCGTCAGTTAAATAAAACGACGATTAAAAATAGATCTCCATTGCCCTGCATAGATGATCTGTTTGATCAAGTACGCAGAGTGACTATATTTTTAAAAATAGACTTGATATCTGGATATCATCAAGTTAGGGAAAAAGATGAAGATATCTTTAAAACTGCTTTTAGAACCCATTACGGGCATTATAAATTTGTAGTCATGCCTTTTGGGCTAACTAACACTCCAACAATTTTTATGTGCTTAATGAATAATGTCTTACATAAGTATTTGGATAAATTCGTAATTGTTTTCATTGACGACATTTTAATCTATTCAAGACTAAGGAAGAACATGATGAACACTTATGAATAATATTACAAGTCTTAAGAGAACCTCAACTATACGCTAAATTTATTAAGTGTCATTTTTTCAAAGATAAAATACAATATTTAGGTCAAGTGATATCCAAGGATGGAATCCCAATTGACCCGGATAAAATAAGAGAAATTAATGAATGGCCTGTCCCTAAAGATGTAATAGATGTGTGATTGTTCATGGGAATCAAAGGTTACTATCGAAAATTTATAGAAGGATTCTCAAGAATCGCAAATCCCATAACATCTTTACAGAAAAAGGGAAAGAAATTTGTTTGGGATCAAAATTGTGAAGAAAGTTTTAAAAGATTAAAGGAACTATTAACTACTGCACCTATCTTAAAAATTGCAGATCCAAACAAGGATTTTGTTGTATGCAATGATGCATGCAATGATGGCCTTGGTGGAGTCTTAACACAAGAAGGTCACGTAACAGCGTGTGAGTCAAGAAAGCTAAAAATTCATGAAATGAATTATGCTACATACGATTTAGAGTTGGCTGACATGATACACGCTTTGAAGATGTGGCACCATCATCTAATCGGTAGAATATTTTCATTAATGACAAATAATAAAGGTCTAAAATATCTGTTGGATCAACCAAATCTGAACGCAAGGCAAGCTAGGTGGTTATCTTTCCTTAGCGAATATGATTTCGAGATCCAACACCTAAAAGGTAAACAAAATAAGGTGGCTGATTCCTTAAGCATGAATGCAAAATTAAATTTTATGGCAGCAATCAATACTTATAAAACAGATTTAGAAAATCAGTTTGAAGAAGGGATAAAATTGGATAAGAATTATCTGAAATTACAAGAAAAAGTTGCTGAAAATAATTATGAAAATATACAAACAGATTTCAGTTTGAATGAAAAAGGTCTAATGCTGTATAAAAACAGACTATATGTACCAAATGTACCATAAATTAAGTTGTTGTTTTTAAATGAAGTACATAAAAGTCCTTATTCAGGACATCCTGGTTACCAAAAGATGATAATGATGTTAAGAAAGGATTATTTTTGGCCAAATATGAAGAATGAGGTGGCTGAATACATAGCTAGGTGTATTGCATGTCAACAAGTTAAAGCTAAGCATCAACACCTAGCTGGTTTATTATAGCCATTACCAATTCCAGATTGGAAGTGGAAAATTACCAGCATTGATTTTATAACTGGGCTACCTAAAAATCAAAAGCAGATTGATTCAATAATGGTAGTATTAGATAAACTTAGCAAAGCAGCTCATTTTATACCTGTCAAAACTAATTTTAAGGATGTTAATATTGCTAATGTGTTTATGAACCAAGTTTTTCATTTGCATGTAATTCCTACGGTAATAATTTCTGACCGAGATTCTAAATTTACTAGAAATTTCTGGAATTCATTATTTAAAGGTTTGGATACTAAATTAAATTTCAGAATGTCTTTTCATCCGCAAAAGGATGGACAAACTGAAAGAGTAAATCAGATTCTAGAGGATATGTTAAGAATGTATGTTAAAGATCAACCAACTAAATGGGAAGAATATATGTACTTAGTTGAATTTGCTTATAATAATCACCATCAAGCTTCAACTAAACTTAGTCCTTTTGAAATTCGGTATGGTAGAAAGTGTAATACTCCCATATAATGGAGTAATCCAGTTGATAGATTGATGTTAGGACCTGAATTGTTGAAAGAGATGGAACTAACAGTGAAGCAGGTACAAAGCAATCTAAAAATTGCACAAGACAGACAAAAGAGTCATGCAGATCTAAAAAGAACTCAGAAAGAATTCCAAGCAGGTGAGCATGTTTTTGTCAAGGTAAAACCCAAGAAAATATTTTCTAAGCTAGGGAGTTGTGCTAAATTATCACGTAGGTATTGTGGACCATTTTAAATATTATCAAGAGTTGGACCAGTGGCTTATCAGTTAGCCTTGCCACCTAATCTAAAAATACATAATGTGTTTCATATTTCTATTTTGAAAAAGTATGTACATGATGCTACTCATGTAATTGATTGGAATGACATACAGGTGGAACAAGAAGGAGATTTTCAGGTGGAACCAGATTGTATCATCGACAAGAGATAAATTTTACTTCAGAATCGCACCATTGGACAGGTAAAGGTGCAATGGAAGCACCTTAGTCCAGATGAAGCAACCTGGGAATTTGAGAGTCATATGCGAGCAACATATCCAATTTTGTTCTAGGAAGACTCTGATGATGATTAAGCAACATCGAGGATGATGTTGAACTTAAGAGGGGGTGTTTGTAACCTACCTAGAACTTGAAACATTTTATGTTTGTGGAAAAACATTACTTTAAATTTTATTGTAAAGTTTTATATTATTGACCAAGGATGGTCAAGGATGACTATAATTGAATACTATTATTATTTAATAAATTAAAATAGGAGACACTCATCCAACGAGGACTATTGTAGAAGGAAATTGACAAGTGGCTGCATCTTCCCTCACTTACTAGCTGTTGCAGGAGGCAAGCTCTCTAAAATTGTGGTCATGTTCCCCAAAGAAGGTGGAACTGAGCAGGTGGCTCATTAAATGATTTTTAACTGACCCAAAGACCTAGGAAGACTTATATCCATCGAATGGGGCAGGAGGATCACAAATTTTTTTACCTTGTGATTTGATGGAAACTACTATGTTGAGCACACAAGAGAATTCGATGAGGGGATGCCAGAATGAGTTGCAGAGTAAGACTGTCAGATTATTCTGCTGAGTTGTTCATAGAGAGTTTTGCATGCAAGTCTTCATGATTGTTGAGATACAAAGTGATTGTCATAAAATTCTACACAGTATCTTCGTCCTGGTGGTTTAGTGAATAAGCTCAGGGGTCCTGAAGCAAGTAATCTTGGCTGCTTCTAGGAGACAGTTGGGAGGAGCGGTCTTCTTTGGGTGTTTGTCCATTCCTACAGTTTTGAACAGGTTCTGCAATTGTCCTAGTTTATTTAATTCTAAACTGCTGTTACATTTCTAAAGATTTTATTTATATGTTATTTGGATTTTATAAATACTTCTTAGATACTAACTATTAGATTGACTAGAAGACAGAACTGATTATTATTTTTATTCTTTGAAAATTTAATGATTAGATATGGAAAATATAGAACGATGAATAAAAATCCCTCTCTGTATTTTTCCTTTCACCAAGGTGATGTACTCTATTACAAAGGGTTTGTTTAAGTAGATAGATTTGAAATGATCTCATTAATGTATTTAGAATGCCGTTGTTTACAAAATATCAGAAGTTGGTAGAATTTCAATGTTTCCATAAATGATTTGTGCTAAGTACAAATTTAGTATCTAAATAACTGTACATTATAATATAGTCAATAGTCATAATTAGTATTACAATCAGATTACTGAAGACAATAACATATAAATCATTATTATGAACAGTAGAATATAATAACCGATTGGCTTGTGATCATAGTATTACAGAGCAGTACTTTTATATTTAAAAGTACTACTAATTCCTGGTATAGAGTAACTCCATAACTCACGTAAGGTATCAATATTTATGCTAAAGTATATACTTACAGTAGACAAAAATAATTCAATACTCTAATACACAGTTTTTATGATAGATAAAGTTTGCACTAGTCAAAACATCGAGTCCCTTAACTCTTAACATCACAACTTAATACAATAATTTACTCAACATAGTGTTTATAAACCAACATAAAATAATTTGCACAAAACTCATATAAACTTCAAATGATTACGATATAGGACAAATAGAAAGTATAAAGTAATTTATCATTGCATATTTTAAATCAACAAGTCCAGAATAGAGTTGACTTTTATAAAGAAGTAGATTGTTTTTAAAACATAGTTCATATATAAATTTTTTTAAACTATTATCTAAATAACTTAATCGAAGGTTGGTATTACAACCAGATTGAATTATACAGTAACGTAGGATCAATTTCTACTGCCAATAGACTCAATATAAACAAATATGGATACCCCATACATTATACAATGATTCAAAATTATTAAACAAGAAAATATAATCCTGGGCGTAACTCTTGCTAGGGTTTAGGAACCCTGGAGAATATCAAAGCAATCGAAGTAAATCCACAGTCGAGGTAATAGTAAGGTTAAACAGAGCACGGGAGAGAAGATAGGGACGGAGGAGGAGGAGAGTGATTACGGTTTCACGACATAATTCGGTTGGCGAAATTGACAGGCGGGGCTGGTTATGCCCCCGTAGCGAGAAATAGGCTGACGACCCCAGACACACTCTCTGCGGGTATGCCGACGGCGAGGAAATCCCGCGAGATGGGCCTAGACGACAATGGTTCGAAGGACAGAGGCATGCAAAAAAGGCTAGGTCTGGGAGGATGTATTCCGAAATCTTCTGCGATCCCAGCACTACAGATCAGAGTAGAAAAAGTGAGGGAGAAGGTGGAACTGTGGAAAGAGACGACATTGATTGGTAAGTTTATTGGTCTCTGGCCCAGGGAAAAAGATCTGATCAGGTGGATCAAAAGTGTAAAATTATTCACAGCAGATCTAATGAACAAGTAAATCAATCACAACAGATGAACATAGAAAATATGGTGTAAAACTGTGTAAAACATGCACAGTGATCAATATCCCAGTAAGGGTGAATGATTACAATAGAATACAGTAACAATGACTGAGCAATTTGAATTGACTAAGTAGGCAATTCGAATCACTGAATGGAGTAGCTTGACTCCAAATAGGAGTCCTCATCATCAATCGGTGGTGGTCATCAATGCACAAGAACCAGTCATCCAGGTGTCAATCTGAGTCTAACTGAGTGTAACATGTGTAACTGAAGTGTGTAGCACTGATATAGGGAAGTGGGATCAGTGGAGGGCGCATGGGAGGCTAACTGAATTCAGAACAAGTCATCTAGTCAATCTGGAGGTCCAACAGAAGTGAAACAGTCAGTCGAGAGTGAAACTAGCCTAAAATCAGGGAGAATCAGAGCTAACTGAGTGTAACTGAAGTGGAACTGCAGTGGTAGGTGAAGAAGTGCGCCCTTCTCTGGAAGTAGGTGAGAAGTGGGCGCCTTCCTGACTAGGAGGGATAAAACTCTGAAGTAAGTGGCTCCCGGGTGCTAGAATAAGGTGGCTAAGGTGCTGGAGGCATCAACCTGGTGACTGGGATGCATGTAAAGTGCATGCAAACCCTAATTCAATGCAAGATCCTGAAAAAGATGATGTGGATATCCGAACACCCCCCCTCAAGATAGACTATGATGTGCAAAAGAAAATAATGTGGGGCCCTAGTAACTAAGACCAAAGGTCACCCCAATACAATAATCCAAAAAATGCTGAAAATAAACTAAGTGAGGAAAGAGGGAAAACCCAGTGGGAAGAAAGCCCCCCTCAAGCTAAAGCATAATAATGGATCAATCTGTCTCCACCATGATGGAACTCATGCCCAACAGTGAACGGAGGTAAGAGAACTTCTTCTCAGTGAAGCTCTTGGTGAAGATGTCTGCAATTTGCTCATCAGTAGGGCAATATTGCAGAATGATGGTGCGATCATGCACCAACTGTCGAATGTAATGCATATGAATCTCAATGTGTTTGGTCCTCTGCCGCTGAACTGGATTTGTGGAGATCTTGATAGCACTTTGATTGTCACAAAATAGGACAGTCGAAATAGTGCCACCAAAACCAAACTCGGAAAGAATACCCTGCAACCAAACTGCCTGAATGCAGGCATTGACTGCCCCTCGATACTCTGCCTCTGCTGAAGAAAGTGCAATGGCTGCTTGCTTTTTGCTGGACCAGCAAATAGAACCATGACCAATCATGAAAACATAACTGGAAGTGGACTTCTGATCAATGCTATCACCTGCCCAATCTGAATCAGTAAAACCAATGAAATCAAGCTCAAAATCTGCAGCATAATTTATGCCAAACTGTCTCGTACCTTGCACATACTGCAAGATCCGCTTGGCTGCTCACCAATGAAGATCATGTGGCTGTTGCATATACCTTGACACGGCACTCATGGCATATGAAATATCAGGCCTTGAGTGTGTCAAATAAAGTAGTGAACCAATCAACTGTCGATACATACTGCAATCTGCAAGCGGTGTAGAATCTCCCTCCTCAAGACTGATTCCTGAGAGGAATGGGAATGGGGCTTCCTTACATTCAGCCATATTAAACTTCAATAATAGGTTGGAAGCATATTTTTGCTGAGATATAGTGATCCCATCAAAATTTTGAGCTATCTCCAAGCCCAAAAAGTGACTCAGCAAGCCCAAATCACTCATGTCAAAAGCTAGATTTAAGGCAGTTTTTAGCTTGTTTATTGAAGTAAGAGTGCTACCAGTAATGAGAAGATCATCAACATAAAGTACAATAACCAGCAAATTACCTTTAACTCGCTGAAGATACACATTCGGATCAGATTTTCATCTTTGGAAATTCTGAGAAAGAAGGAAGGAGTCCATCTTTGCGTACCAAGCTCTTGGGGCCTGTTTTAACCCATACAAAGATTTCTTCAATCTACAAACTAATGATGGATTTGATGTGTAGCCCTCTGGATTCTGCATATATACCTCTTCATCAAGGTCTCCATGTAGAAATGCACTCTTCACATCCATGTGGTGCACTTACCAGTGCTTGGATGCGGAAATAGCCAAAACAAGACGGATGGAATCCATCTTTGCAACCGGTGCAAAGGTCTCAGTGTAGTCCACTCCTTGGACTTGGGAGAAACCTTTTGCCACCAAAATTGCTTTGTATTTTCTGATAGAGCCATCAGAAGCAACTTTCATGCGGTAGACCCATTTACACTTTACTAATTTTCTTCCAGGTGGAAGAGAAACTAGCTCCCATGTGTTGTTCTTTTGAAGAGAATTGTACTCTTCATCCATGGCACTTTGCCATCTCGGATCTCGGTGGGAAGAATAGTATGATGTGGGATCTGAACCAGCCATCAAATAACAAATCTCAGGAAGTAATGGATCAGCAATAGAAAGAGCCATACCTGCTCTTTGAAAGTCTTCTCTTGTTCGTCTCAGATCAACAGGAGTTCCAAGGTTCGAACCAGTAGATTGAAGAGTGTTTTGGGCCCACTTTGGTAACTGAGGAGGATCATAATGGTCAGATTCCAAACCTGATATGTCATGATCAGCATGTGCTGCTAAAATATCAGAAATATCAGAACTCATACCTTCATTATTGCTGCACGGATCTTCTTCTGGTGAAGGCGGTGAATTGGCAGTCTCTTCCTCGACTAGTTGCAATTCTTGAAGCGGTTCTTCAAATTGCACACTGCGCTCTATGAATATCTTTTTAGATCTAATATCCACAAGTTTATATGCTTTTTATTCTTCCCCATATCCTATCAGTATGCACTCAATACTTTGTGGATCCAAAGCTCGTCTCTTCTTGGAAGGAATTCTAGCCCATGCAGTAGAGCCAAAAACTCTCAAATTTGACACATTCGGTTTGTGACCAAAGAATACTTCGAAAGGAGTCATACCTTTCACGGATGAATGTGGAACATGGTTCTGTATATATGCAGCAACATTGATTGCTTCAGCCCAAATATTTGCAACCAAACCTTTTGATTCAATCATGCATGTAGCCATCTCTTTCAGTGACCGATTTTTCCTTTCCGCTACACCGTTCTGCTGGGGTGTGTAGGGAACTGTATGTTGGATCTGAATTCCGCTTTGGGCACAAAGTTGTAGAAACTTGGCCTTGATATATTCTCCACCATTATCATATCTAATAGCTTTGATCTTGCTCTCAGTGGCGGTCTCAATAGAAGCCTTAAAATCCTTGAATTTTCCAAGCATTTTTGACTTGTTTTTTAGAAAGAATACCCATGTAAAGCGGGAAAAATCATCAATAAATGTCAAAACATACCTTGAACCATTTAATGACGTATTGGGAAGCAGACCACTGATATCAGAATGTATCAACCCCAAAACTGTAGAAGCTTTGCTAGCTTTGCCGCGGTCGAATCTATGCTCGGGGTGCTTGCCAATAATGCAACCAATGCATATTCCCTTCGAGGAATGGAGTTGTGGAAGACCATATACCATGGATTTATTTGATAGCAACAGAAAATACTTATAATTAAGATGTCCAAATCTTTCATGCCATAGCCTAATAACCTCATTACCATGTGTGCGAAGAGCAGTGGGCTTTGCAAGCGGAATAAAGTGTGAAAACTCATAGCATTTTGCAGTGTGGTTTGCCTTTCCGACTGCAACAAGTCTTCCACTGTTGATATCAGAAATTTCAACTGTATTAGGGCTGAATGTAACTTGCTTTGGTTCACCAGTGTGTGTCATTTGATACACAAAAAGAATATTTGAAGCCAAGGAAGGCACATAGAGAACATTCTGAAAGCTTCCATGATCTACATGAATCGTACCTTTGCCCTTTGAAGAAATTTTTGAGTCATCTCCCAAATGGATGGGGATGGAGCTGTTTGGATCGAATGAAGAAAAAGAATCAATATTTGTAGCCATATGATTCGATGCACCCGAATCTATCAAGAGAGTAGTGGGCTTCGAAGCAGTTTCCATGAGTGCTTGTCCTCTTTCATGATCATCATTCCTATCCTTCTTCCTTGCACCGTCATGAAGAGTTATGTTGTTCTTTTCCAAAAGGAGGGCCATTTGATCTATAGTCTTCTTCATACATGAACTTTCGGGATGAAATCCACGGTTGCAATAAGTACATTTAGATTTTTGGTTACCTTCTTTTCCCTTTTGCTTGAACTTTGAACTGGATGGTGCATCCGTTTGTTTGCCTTTCTCTCTTTGCTTGCGAGGCTCGAATTTGGGCTTATCCTTCTTTTGCTTTCCTTTACCATTCGAGATCTTGGGTCCTTGAACATATAGGGCTGAATCTTTGGAGCTTATGGACCCCATTTGAATCAACTTGTCATGCTCTTTTGTGACAGACTCAATGAAGGCATTCAAGGTAGGCATCTTCCAATTCGGGGTAGTTAGCCGACCGGAATTGAAAGTAGAGACAAATACCGAATAATCTTTACCAAGCTTGCTGAGAATGGAGAGGATCAATTGTTTATCCTCTTTGATAACTCCACTGTTCTTCAACTGCAAGTTGAAGTTCTTGAATTTTGTGAAGAATTCATTAATGGTCTCGAAATTCTCAGGACTAAGGGCAATCAATTCATTCTCTAATTGAAAGGCCCTAAGCTCGTCCTGCTTGCCAAATAGTGTTTCAAGTTGCTCCCATATAGCTTTTGGAGTCTTCAATCCGTTGAGATGGAAGTGAAGATCTTTGGAGATGGAGAGACAAAGAAGACCATAAGCTTCATCAAGCTTGTTGTAGTGTTTGGTTCTATCTGACAAGTTGTTTGGCTCCAATTCAAGACCAAGAGTGACTCGGTAGTAACCTTTCGAACGTAATATGATCTCCATATCATCTTTCCAATCAAAATAATTGAATGGGGTGAGGATAGGCTTTGAAGAAGAGTATTCCATTGCTAGGAGCGAGTGCACACTAATGTAGAGAAGCTTGCAAGGGCAGAGTAGCGAATGCAAATGATGGAGATAATAACCTGCAAATCACAATAAACCAAGAACAATGAGGTCGAACAATCCACCCTTTTAGAGTTGCATCACACCTGGGATTGGAGATCAAACAATGTTGAATGGGTCCAATGTATCAGATCCAGGAATTATGTGGAAACTCAAGCTTCTGGAGTGGTATTGGATGTATTTTCAAGCTTTGCATGCACAGGAGCGAATGCCCTTGAGATCTTTCATGCCAAATCTTTTGCAATTTTTGAGCAATTCACTCAAATATTCTTGTAGAAACACCTGTAGAAAAGAGATCTTGTCCCTGCAATGGCTCTGATACCATGTAAAATTAGTCACAGTAGATCTAATGAACAAGTAAATCAATCACAATAGATGAACATAGAAAATATGGTGTAAAATTGTGTAAAACATGCACAGTGCTCAATATCCTAGTAAGGGTGAATGATTACAATAGAATACAGTAACAATGACTGAGCAATTCGAATTGACTAAGTAGGCCATTCGAATCACTGAATTGAGTAGCTTGACTCCAACTAGGAGTCCTCATCATCAATCGGTGGTGGTCATCAATGCACAAGAACCAGTCATCTAGGTGTCAATCTGAGTCTAACTGAGTGTAACATGTGTAACTGAAGTGTGTAGCATTGATATAGGGAAGTGGGCTCAGTGGAGGGCGCATGGGAGGCTAACTGAAGTCAGAAAAAGTCATATAGTCAATCTGAAGGTCCAACGGAAGTGAAACAGTCAGTCGGGAGTGAAACTAGCCTAAAATCAGGGAGAATCGGAGCTAATTGAGTGTAACTGAAGTGGAACTGCAGTGGTAGGTGAAGAAGTGCGCCCTTATCTAGCAGTAGGTGAGAAGTGGGCGCCTTCCTGACTATGAGGGATAAAACTCTGAAGTAAGTGGCTCCCGGGTTCTAGAATAAGGTGGCTAAGGTGCTGGAGGCATCAACCTGGTGACTAGGATGCATGTAAAGTGCATGCAAACCCTAGAATTTGCATGCAAACCCTAATTGCATGCAAGATCCTGAAAAAGATGATGTGGATATCCGAACAAAAAGCACTTGGAACCCTACTGGAGAATATGACCTTCACTTAGGTGTAAAGGGTTTTTTCACCATAATTTTCTTTAACGTAGAAGATAGAGATAGGGTGCTTGAGGGGAAGCCTTACTTCTTTTTCTCAGCTGGGCTGTATCTCAAAGCATGGAAGGAATGTTTCAACCCAGAAACAGAGGACATGAAGGTCGCTCTGGTCTGGATCAGGCTTTTCTCGCTTCCCTGTGAATTCTGGGATCTAGAAATACTAAGGGACATTGGCAATACCCTAGGAGAATTCATAAAAGTGGAGGAAAAGACTAAACAACAGAGGTATACATCCTGTGCTAGAATCTGTGTATATATGGATCTTTCGAAGGATCTCCCAGAAGCTATAATCCTGAATTAGGAGGACGAAGAATGGATGCAACCTTTGGACTACGAACAGTTACCCTTCCGCTGCCGAACCTGTCACGAATATGGTCATTTTGGGAGAAACTGTCCTCTGAATCATCATACCAAGACCTCTTCCCAAAATGATCAGGATGGAAAAAAAGACAAAGATGGGTTTACCTAGATCCGCAGTAGAAGGAAACCTCACTCTGGGGATAGCTAAAGGAAAGGTAAGGAGAAGGTTGAGAATGGGGAAAGCAGTAAAAATCCGTTCAAGATCTTGGAATCTGTTGATGAGGAAGGGGAGATTCGTAAAGAGGGTAAGGAAAAAGAGGAAGTGGGGACAGTCGAGGCCATGGAACCAATGATCCTTAACGCAGTGCAGGAAGATTTGATAATTGCCATGGAGGAAGATGGGGAAGAGGAAGTAGATCTGGGGGAATTAGATTTGGATGAGTTGGAAAGAGAGTGTGAGAAGAAGAAGGGTGAAGGGTATGTTTCCAGGAGACAACTGGAACTCCTCCAAGAGGCCATCATCAGGACCAAAGCTAGTTAGAAGCTGGGTATTTGAGCAGAATCCCAAATGGGGAATAAGTGGAAGTCACTGGATGGAGATCAGAAGCGTGGTAGAAAACCTAATAGGCAGAGAATAGCGGAAATTGGTGTGAGGATTATCGAATCAGGGCAATACCCATCCATTAAGGCTGCCTTTTCTGCTATAAACCAAGTTTCCCAATGAAAGTAGTCTCCTGGAATGTAAGGGGCTGTAATCACCCCCATAAAATCAAATCGATAGCAAGAAAAGTGAAAATGGAGAAGCCTGATGTTCTTTTTCTACAGGAAACAAAATGCTCTTCTGTTACACTCGATAGGATCAGCCAAAGGATGTGGAAAGGATGCAAGGTTATGGCGGTGGATGCTGCTGGATCTACAGGTGGTTTAGCCGTCCTGTGGAGGCCCTGTGATGTTACTTTGAAAAAATGGAGAGCCAACCGGTTCTCCCTAACTTGCGATTTCCAGATGATCCATTCTAATTGTCTTGGTACTTTGGTCAATCTGTACGACCCAAGTATTGCCCCCTTAAAAGATCAATTCCTTCGCTTCCTTTCTTGGATCTTCTCATAGGCCCAGGAAGGATCTTGGAATGTCAGGGGAGACTTTAATCTGATCTCTTCTTTGGAGGAAAAGAAAGGTGGGCGAAGGAGTCTGGATAGGTTTCAGGATACATTCAGGGAAATTCTTGGTCATGGCCCGTTGATTGATGTAGAAACGGGGAATGGATGGTTCACGTGGAATAATAAAAGAGGAGGCCATCATTTAGTTGCCTCTCGATTGGACAAATTCCTGGCGTCTGAGGATATAGCCCGTGGGATCAGTGAAGTCAATGCCAGTGTTCTCCCTTCGGCAGGTTTTGATCATTGGTCGGTCTGTTTGGTCTAGGACATGACCAATAACAACCTCTTTAGACCTTTTCGGTTTGAGCAATTTTGGTTGGACCATAAATATTTCAAGGATTTGGTGGGTCATTGGTGGCAGGAAATGGTCCCCCTTGCAAGATCTGGTATGTACCAATTTCAACAGAAACTAAAGGCTCTGAAAGGAAAAATCCATACTTGGAACAAGGAGGATTTTGGTAACATCTTTCAGGACAAGAAGAAGCTGGTGGAGGAGCTGGAAATCCTACAGATGAAAGGAATGGATGAAGGATGGAATGATGACCTAAGAGAGAAGGAACAAGTCTTGGTGGAGTGATTGGAAACCAGAGAGAGGCAATAGGAAACTTATTGGAAACAAAAGTCGCGAGTCAAATGGATCCAGGAGGGTGAAAGGAACAAAAATTCTTTCATAACACTGTCATTCAAAACCGACATAGATCTAAAATCCTTAAGATTAGAAAGGCTAATGGGGAAATATTGGACAATAGAGAAGGCATAGCAGACGAAATGGTCCACCACTTTGAACTTATTCTCAAAGAAGACAGACTGGATCGAAGCCAGGATATATCCAAGATTACTAGTCTAATTCCCAAGCTGGTCAGTCAGGAGCAGAATGAAATGTTAAACAAGCCTATATCCTTGCAGGAGGTGGAGGATGCAATGAGTCAAATGGATTTAGGTAAGGCACCAGGACCGGATGGTTTCACCTCTAACTTCTTCCATTCGTTTTGGTATCTAATCAAGTCAGAGGTCCATCAAATTGTGGAAGAATCTAGGCGTTGTGGGGGAGTGTTGAAAGCTTTCAATGCCACATTCGTCTCTCTGATCCCCAAGGAGGATGGGGCTGACACCCCAGGAAAATTCAGACCAATTGCTCTCTGTAATGTGATTTACAAGATCATTACTAAGGTAATTTCCAACAGGCTCAAGCCCCTCCTTCCCTCGCTGATCAGTCAGGAACAATCTGGCTTTGTAGAAGGGAGAAAAATTGTAGATGGCATCATCCTTGTTCAAGAGACTATACATTCTCTTAGAATCACTATGAAATCGAGTATGCTTATCAAGCTTGATATAGCCAAGGCCTATGATAAGATTAGTTGGCAGTATATGCGGTGTATCTTGGAGGCTTTTGGTTTCAGTAGGGACTGGGTGGCATGGATCATGAATTTGGTTTCTACCCCCTTTTTCTCTATTCTTCTAAATGGCTCTCCGACCATAATTATTCAAGCCTCCAAGGGGATTAGGAAAGGGGATCCTCTTTCTCCCTTTCTCTTCATCCTCATGGCTGAAGGACTCAGTAAACTCCTATAGGATCAAGTTTCTAGAGGTGGGATACGAGGTCTTCAGTTGCATACTGGTATGGAAAAACAAACCCACCAGCAGTTTGTGGATGACACTATGCTCATGGGGCACCCTTCAGTCCAAGAGGATAGGATCTTAAAAAAATGCCTAGTTCAGTTTGCGATGGCTTCTGGCTTAGAAGTCAATCCAAGCAAGTCTCAGGTCTTTTTTATCAACATTCCAGTTTCAACTCAGCGTAATATTCTGAGGATTCTCGGTTTCAACCGAGGATCTTTCCCTACCAAGTACCTTGGTGTCCCCTTGACCGAAGGTTTGATTTGACAGGTTTCTTGGTAGGATATGCTTGACAGGATGAAAAGAAAACTAAATAGTTGGACCCTTCATCCACTGAACCTTCCTAGTCAACTGGTTCTTGTCAAAAATGTTCTCCAAGCCATGCCGGTTTATTTGTTTTCCATGCTATCGGCTCCCAAGACGGTTCTAAAGGAGATTCGTTGTATGCAAAGAACCTTTTTGTGGGAAGGAAGGGATGAAAAGTCAAAATTTGTGCTCGTAAATTGGGACAGCATCTGCCAATCCAAACTCCGGGGTGGTCTCGGTTTGCGGGATCCTGCTATCCTAAGTGATATTTATGGTTCTAAAATCTGGTGGAGGTGGTGCACTCATGATAATGAACCATGGGAAAGACTTTGGCATATTAAGTATGCGAGGGATAGAGAGAGATGTCAGTTAATCAGATTTAATGAAGAAAAGCAGGGCTCTCACATATGGCATAAAGCTTATCTTGGGAGAAAGCTGGTTCAGGATAACAGTTTTTGGGAAATCCATAATGGTGAGGAAGCCAACTTCTGGGATGATTCGTGGAACCAGATGCCCAAACTAGGGGATGATCCTAGATGGAAATCCATAAGGGATCAAGGAATGGCAGTAGGAAAAATAAAGGTTGGGCATTACTGGGAACACAATGCTCAGGCTGGACATTAGACATGGCAAGATGTGGGACAATGGGATACTACATTGCCAGAAGAGCTCATCTTGTCTTTTAACCAAGTGCTTCAGGAAATATTTATCAGGAGGGTCATGGGCAATGATAAAATTCGATGGGGCCACTCTCAGAAGGGTACTTTCAGCATCAAAGAGGCCTATGATATCTATACTCAAACCAATGAGGAGGCAGATAACATATGGAGGAAAATTTGGAGTATGAATATTTGGCCCAAAATCTCGGTGTTTTGTTGGCTTGTTGTGCGGGGAAGGATCTTGACGAGTGAGAACCTAAGGAAATGGGGTATATTGGGACCCTCTCGATGCTGTCTTTGCCTTAATCATGAAGAAACCATTGGCCACCTTCTTGATTCCTGTTCCTTCTCCTCGTCGATCTGGGATAGAGGATCTTCTATTTTCAGACAAAGTAATAGAATCAGGGGTTTTCCAAATCAGACTCTCAGGTCATGGGATCTGAAAGCCTACTCAAACCCAATCATTGCGACTCTTTGGAACCTTTTCCCAGGTATGGTTATCTGGACCAGCTGGAAAGAGCGGAATAACCGTATTGTCAGGGAAAAACAACAAAGGGAGGAGGAAGTTTGGAAGCGTCTGGCTAGAAACATGAAGGAAACAATCCAGAGTCAACAATGGAGTGATAAAGATAAGGAGCTCAATATGCAGGATCAATGAATTATTGAGGGATGGGGTCTGACCCAGGCAGACTTGGCTGGTCTTCAACGAAAACTGGTTATGTGTCATCCTGTAATTCCAACAAGTTGGTCACCTCCCCTCCAGTTAGGTTTCAAGATCAACTTCGATGGAGCATCCCGTGGAAATACGGGTCCAACAGGTTTTGGAGGGGTATGCTGAAATAGTGAGGGGGTCATTCAAAATATATTTTTTGGATATATTGGCCATGATTCAAACAACTTAGCAGAACTAGAAGGTATCATTCAGGGTCTTATTTTGATCCTTTCGGAGGCTTGGTATCCTGCGGTCATTGAGGGAGACTCCCAGATTCTAATTCGGATGGCCAAGAGACTACACCAAGGACAAATCCCTGAGAAAGTATCATCTAGATGGCGCTTAATTTCCCGATTGGAAGGCCTAAAGGCTTTGCTCACCAATCAGATTGCCACCTTGTTTTCGCATGTGAAAAGGGACGCCAACAAAGTGGCGGACCTTTTAGCAAATCATGGGATTGACGCTGGCATCCATTTGGCATCTGGAACTGTGATGGATTTTCCTGAGGATGACTGGAATAGATCATGCTGCCACCTAGCAGAGATGGATGTGATGGTCTACAGACAACACATGACGTAGTTGGCCACCACATCGAAGAATGGTAGGAGGAATGAAAACGCTATTAGTGGGGATCCGTGTGCTCGGACTCATCATCACCAATGATGTCCATAGTACATACGGATAGACGACTTTTAAGGTCGACGACAGATTTAAGCGAGGTAACATGAATGAGAAAGGTGGCGGGAGATTTCGGCGTACCACATCAGGATCTTCATTCATTTGGGAAACAGGTTTATTAAATATGCTACAGGAACTCCTGTACCTCTTGTGGTCAGGATTTCAAGACTCAGTAGTTTCAATAATTAAGTTACAGGTCTTTATAATGAGGAGGCTCCTCAATCTATGCATCGATGTTTCTTTCTATAGGTCTTTGCTCTGGTGCATTAAGAGTGCTGTAAATTTCTGTGTGTGGGAGCAGGGGTGGTTTTCGGGAGTTAGACCACCTGAGTTCAGTGGTTTTATTATCATGGCACCTTCCCGTCGCAATAAGGTTCGCATTCCGTTAGGCCAGGAGGGCTTGCGGAGTGTGGACGTTGGGGAATCCTCTGGGCAGGGCAGTGTTAGAGGTGGTAGAATTACGAGGGCATCAAAAAGAGCCCATCTTCAGGCTTCAACATCCTTTTTTCACAAACGTATTCCTCAGGATATCCAAGAGGAGGTTGAGGGATCCGTGTTGGCTCTGTGGAATGAGGTCTGGAACATTCCCATGGAAGACATTATCATGGAAACAACATAATGGATTATGGATCCTGGTCATACTGCAGGTCATGCCTCCCTCTATGAGAGGACGCTGATGACTTACTGGGTTACGAAGAACCTTTTGGAAAATGTTTTGATGGAAGCTTACAACAAGAACCAGGGTGATACTGAGCCTGTTCGGTCTTGGAAGCTCCATAACTAGGACAACCGCATTATGCATGCCAATATTGATGCTATTGCCAAGAAAATTGGCATGGTGTTTGTCGTTAAGCATAAAGGGGATGAGGAACTGTAATGTCCCCATCTTGACCCTAATGCATTAATATTGTAAATGATGTAAATATTGTTATTTAGTCATGGTGAGGAGCTCAAGGCCAAGGCCCTGCCATTGATTTACCGTTCTATGTATCGGCAATTAGAATAGATGCATATGGTTCTTGTGCTAGCGGTGCACAATGTAAAATCGGACATCATGTAAACATGCAATTTTTAATGAAAAACCCACAACCAGCTATGCAATGCAACAAAGAGATGGGGACATGATCTTTACAAGGAATAGGGGGGGGGGGATAACCAAACCCTTGAGCCATGGTGTTAAGCCATTTCATTGAGGAAACCCATGAACTCTCAACTACCCATTTGGTCTCATGCACCCAATCATTTAATTCTTCCAATAATTGGTTGAGACAATTAATGCCTTGGGATGGGAGAGGTATGGCTGTCAATTTTCGTGTATGGGCAAGACAACAACCTGGGGAAATGGAGTTTTGGTTTGCTGGGCAAGAAAACCCCCATGAAATTGGCCCAAAGCCATTCTTCACCCATGGCATTCATCCTCCCATGCAGTCTTAGCTTGTTGGGGTTTTATCCCTCACGTTTTTCACCATTTCCTGCATTATTCCATGCCTGCAAACTCATTTTTGGTTAGCTCAGTGGCTGGTAGAAGAGAGCCATGATTTTTGGGGTTATGGAGGCCGTTTCTGCCCACGAAATGCCCATGACCATTTCCCTGAAAACGATTCTGCTCTCTTGGGGTTGATTTCCCATCTTCTCCTTTTCATTTTTGGATGCCCACGTTTTTCTGGAACTGGTAGAAACCCACTGTTGGGAACTTAACTGTATAGGCGTTTTTCTCATGCCCAATACTTATGCTTTTGATGTTATATGCACCCATCTCTTAACAGCCTAAGAAACCCAATTGCTGATTGGCTTGGCTGATTTTGATATACCTTGGGCTATGAGAGAGCCTGTTTTCCCCTTTTCCTTGTGGAGATCATGCCCAGCTTGGGGGTGGCAGTGGTGCTGAGAGATTGAGGAGCACACTGGCCTACGGTTGGGTGGAACATTGTAGAAGCGTAGCTGCTTGCTCAGGGACTACTTGGTTTAAGATAAGTATTCTCATTTGATAATTTGATATTGCTTAATTAATGAATGACATGAAAAGCTGGAATGTATGATGGATGTGTGTTAATTCTGCACATGATTTACTTCTGCTGTGTTTGCTTAGATTTGTACATCTGCATGCCTGTCTTTTATATATGTGAATGTTTTAGTTTAGTAAACATCGCGGCCAATTGCCCGGTTTTAGCACAATGATCCTCTCTATCATGCTGGTATGATAGGAGGGGACATTACAGGAACTAGGAAGCACGGTCGACGATGGATCCAGGACTCCTCCGGTTGCTGATGGTGTGCAGACAAGTTCTTTGGTCCATCCCAGTGCACTCAGGCAGGAGACGGACATTGCGGGTAGGGGTCTGCCCATAGTCACTATTGATTAAGAAGTGTCTTGTTGGCTCTACTATGTTTGCAAGGAATTTTGTTACACAGTCAATCTGCTTTAAGTCTTTTAGAGAGGCTATTTAAAATAGGAATTGAACATCAATGTTTATGTCAAATTCCTGTTTGGCGAAGTTTATGCCGGGAATAGTCCAATTTAGTTTTGCAAACTTGTGGTATGGGATTCCTGTTTGGATGCTTGCAGCCGGGAATGCTCTGTGACTGTCTAAGAACAATGGGCAAGCTCTGTACTCTGAATACAAGCAGTAATATATAATCTTTTTTATTTACAAAAAAAAAGGTTAAACAGAGCACAATGCACCATTAACAAATAAAATTACGGTATTAATTTCAATCACAATACAAGTGGTCGAGACTTGTTTTAAATATAGATAACATTTATATAACAATGTACATATTCAAATCTAACCCAGTTTTAGGGTATGGTACAGGATCGAACCCTGTTACAAAGGAATTTAATAACATTTCTAACATAGAGCTAAAAGAATCATAACATTAATAGCTTAACACAAGTCAAGGGTTTGAGTCTCACGAAGGTTCATCCCTGTGATATTTATATATATACCGTATATGAATAAATTCAGTACATGGAAGGGTTTATGGTTTAAACCCTGTAACAACAAAAATCATTCAACATTACAACACAAAACCAAAACTGGCACATTACAAGGAAAATCCGATTTTATAAATTAGGGATTGGCCCAAACAAGTTACACATTAATCCTAAAAATACAAACAATTAAATGGTCAAAGAGTTGAGAGAGTATCGGTAGCCTTAACATTCCAGAATATACAAAATGTCGAAACAATAACTCTATATTCTATTAAAAATATTACAAGCATAATATAACTGCACAAGGTTACCATTAGGGTTCCCAAAATGGATAAAAAAGCTACTGAAATCCTAAACAGTCGATCGAAAACCCAACGCTGGCTTTTAGCCTGAAAATCATTTACAGTATCAACGCTTCCTAAATATATCAAATGACTCAATATGTTATCAAACAATCACTGGAGAGGGGAAACACAAAACATCAACCCTAACTTTTGTTGATAGAGGTGTCATTGGGTGGAAGGCCCGAAGCTTACTGTGGTATCCCACCACTGGAGTTGCCTTTCCTTTACCCAAAGCTAACGCTGAGACTAGGAGGTGGGAATTTCTATATCAACACAAGAAGGCGAGTGATTAAAAAGATGAGCAACAAATGCATAAAACAAAACTTACAAACAATTATTATTATTACAAGTGAACACAGATTTATGCCTTCGCAGGTTTCAACTTCCTGTCAGAGCTTTCACGAAAAATTCAATAGAGGAGAAACGAAGAGCCGAGAGTTTGACTCTCCAGAGTATACATGCAACAAGGTAGATAACCAAAACACCACGACCACGTTTGAACACAACATGAACCATCTCCGAAAATTGTGTGTAGGTAGTTCATTAACCAAGGCAGCCGAGAGCTCCAAGGAACTATGCTCTCCATTCTGCAAATGAGCCAAATGACCCTCGAAACGCCCTTTTCGATGATAGGGTTTGGGGTTCTGTACTCGAGGAGTTGAGTTGGTAAGAATCACATGGCCACATTAAATTTCTTACAGTTGCCAACCACCGTATCTTAGATTTAAATCTTTTACACTATAGTTCTCCCCATAATTCATATCGTGGATTAATGCTATGGCGCCATTGTGCTATTTGAACCCTTTTCATATAGATGTTGGATCACTATATATTAACACCATCGAGACTTGGTTAGGGAACTCCAACCCTATAGTGAAGAATCAACCAAATTTATATTTGCAACATAATTAACTATGTAATTTAATTGCTTATAGCCATGATAACCATGGTCATAATACCAATATCAAAATATGGATGTAAACCAAACCTGTAACCTGCCCAAGTAATCATGAAGGGTTAGCTTAAATAATCTAAGTAAGCTTCGGGGCGTCACCAAGAACCCCTTCAACAAAAGAATACATGTTCAGTATGAATGTCATAATTATAACTATGAAATCATATTACGACCATAATAATGGCAAATTAAATATCAACGCCGTCATAAGCATTAAATTATCATATTAAAGATAGTCAAAAGAACTCTGTAATCAATAGTTAAGACACATTAAATAAACGTTGAATCTTGTAAACAAATAAGTGTCGCAAATACAAAATTAGCTAAGAAATTAAATAAGAGTTAAATGTTCACAAGTATAAATTCCACATAGTAAAATGTGGTGTTTATACTACATAGAATTTTTTTTAATTTTTGATGAATTTTTGGAGGTGTTATAGAGAGGGTAAGGGAATGCATTGTATTCCTTTCAGTAAGTATAGAAATTTCAGCCAATATCTCTCTCATGACAACCATATCCAATTTAAATGCCTACAAAGAACTCGTACAAGGGGCATACCATTTGATCTATCGATGGTCCCATGTGGTTGTCTAAGGATGTGCTCATGGTGCTTAAACTTGAGAATCTATGCTTAGGGCCCAAGGTTGTTGTTTGCCTCCCCCAACCATGCTAAAGGGATATAGGCTCTTGTTTCATTACCACAACCATGGTCAAGGCATGAAGACCCATCCACAGTGCACAAACCATCTTAATGGCACCCATATCTAAATCCCATGCCAAATAATCCCTAATGAGGGCTGATGTGGTTTATGTGTGGTTTTTATGCTTCACGAACTCAAAAAGGTTCAATTAAGGTTTAAACCCCATGTTTCACCCTTCACCATGTTTAGGTGTCAACACCCATTTCTAGTGCACAATACTTAAGCATGGCCCTTATATCCCACTTGGATGCCTACAAAGAACCCTTACAAAAGACTCTTATGTTGGTCCATGGACTTAAAGAAACTAATTCCAAGAAGTTTCAACAATATCTCAAGGCAATTAAAGTTTCCTTCCTTGACCAGGGTTAAGGGCCCATGACCCATCCTTTTTAAGAAAAACCTTCTAAGGGAATCCATATCAAACTTTGGTTGTAAAGACCCCTTAGAGAGGGTCCATGTCATTATTTGCACATGTTGTTGATGGCTATTGAACCTAAGAGACCATGTTTAAGCCCTGAGGATGAAGAGTTTTCTTCCCCAAACCATGGAACTTGAGCTTGAAAAGGTTAATTTATGGTTGAATCCCTTTGTTCCCCCTGGGCATGTTTAGGCCTATAGACCCATTCCCAATTCACGAAACCTACTCATGTTGAATGTATCCCACTCACATACTAAACAAAACTATCCAAGGCCTCGAAAAACATTCCCGGTGTGGGTCGAAGACATAATCTTGTTTAAGGCATGTGATGTATCATAATCATGGTATATGTATCCCTCTAAATTTTCTAGAGATACCCCACAAGGGTTATGTGTGGTGGTTTGAAGATGCATTCAACATCATATCCTAAGAAGATTATTGAGTTGTAGGTGTTGTTCATGGTGCTTGAGCATGAGAATCTTCATTTAAGGGATGAGGAGCTTCTTGTTGTCCCTAGAGCTTGGTCAGACCTTGACACCCATTTTTGGTTCACAACTGACCTAGTCATGGCACACATAACACACTTGAAGTTGACTAATACCCTATAGATTTCATATGTGGTGGGTTAGGGACTCATTCATGGTGTTTGTTCCTAACAAGCAAGAGTTAGTGTTGGAGGCTCTTGTTTCTCTCCACTAGCCATGGTTAAGGAGCTAAGATAAATCCTCGATTCGCAAGAAATCATAATGGTATTCATATTCAATTCATATACAAAAGACTCCTTGTAGATGGCTAGTGTCATGGATTCTATGTGTTATTGACGACGCTTGAGGTCAAGAAGTTTCAATTAAGGCTCAAGTGGAATTCAATTGAGCTCAATATGATTCAATAAGATCTTGAGGAACATGTTTTCACTCTCTGATGATGTTCAAGGATTTGTAACATATCCATGGTCTTACATGGTAGTCTGAGGATGCATTCATTGAATTTGATCTTGACAATATATGTTTACGGCGTAATATTGTTATTTCCCTCCATAAACCATGGCCAGGGGATTGAGGCTATTATTTTTCTACCAAGACTAGGGTTAAGGGCCCAAGAACCATCCACAGTGCATAAAGCATGTTAATGGTAATCTATCCAACTAATGGTGTCCATATTCCTAAGAAGAAAATATTAGTGATAAAGGCTCTTGTTTAATACTCGTACATGATTCCCAAGACATTGTAATGACACTCACATTCAAAAGAGATTCCAAAGACACCTTCTAGAGGGCTCATGCTGTGGATTTTAGGTTTTGATCATGGCACTTGAGGTTGAGAGGGTCATTTAGGGCTTAAAGCCCTTGTTTCAGTTTACAAAAACTACTCATGGCTCATGTATCCCACTATTGTGACCACAACACCCCCCTAGGGAAAATCCAGGGACCCTTTACATTTTTTTTTGAAATTTGGACTTATGAGAGGGATTTTTTGTATTATTTCCTTACTCAAACATGTTTGAGGCCCTATGGGATGTATTTGGTGTGAAAAACACACATATCCAAATGATTTAGGGCCTAGGGCCCAAATAATTTCATCCCCATATCATAGTTCCTGAGCTATGAAACGTTAATTTAGGTCTCAATCCTCTTCTTTTACCCTCTAAGCATGTTTACATTTCAAATCCCGTGTGGCGTTGCACCGGGCACGACCCTTGCAGGTATGACATGGGATGTTACTGCTCCCCCCTTAACCCCGTGATCTCTTTCTCTCTAGCTCTCCCATATCCCATCTCTCTCTCTCTCTCTCTCTCACACCCTCCTCTCTCTCTATCTTTCTCTACCTCTCACTCTCCTTAAAGCACTAGATCCCTTAACCCCTAAACTGTTGAACCATTCAACCTATAATACCATAGCCCTAACTCCTAAACAACCTAACCCACAATACTTAAAGTCCAAATCCCTAAGACCTTAAACCTTAAGTCCTAAACCCTTAAATCCCTAGGAACCTTAAACCCCCTCTCTTTAGCCATTCATTTATCCACTTTTGAAGTATAGTCCAATGTATGCAAATATTCATAAATGATTGAATGTTTGGCATTAAATGGGGTGAACGTTGGTGAATTAATGGCGGGAACATTATGCAGGGGTGCACACGCATCTTTTTTGCGTACGGGTTAACAACGCGTGCACGCTTTTTTTTGCGTACACATTAACAATGCGTGCGCGCACGTGCTTCTTTTTGCGTACGTGCATAAGAGCGTGCACACACTTATTTTATCCACGTCAACTCATTGATGTGGAGGCTTGGCATTGCCAAAGAAGGAGCGCGTATGCGTGTTTATAGGCGTGTGCACATGTTTTTTTTTTTTTGCGCTCACACGTTGTCATTGCGGTGTTTTTGGGTACCAGCTTCGTGCGGGTACCCATTATTGTTGAGCCCAGAATTGGCCCTTCTTAATCATCTTGAACCAACTTTCCTGCCCCTGTCTTACACCATTTATCATGCCAATTAGACCTGTTGTCCTCACTTTATTTCCCAAAATACCAAGGTATGATTAATTATTGTTTTATCTTATTAATGCTTATGATTGTGATAATTAAAGCTGTGCATCTCTCAATTGTGCTAACATGTTACGATTTATGAAGGTAGTTGAAATAAATGGACTGCAGGAAGATCGGGGTTGAACAAGTCATGAAGGAAGGGATGTTCGTTGCTTGTAGAGGGATCCTTGGGGCTCGAATCATCAATCAAGACACAGCTGTGACAGGGCAGCTGTAACATAATTCGTTATCTTAAGTATGTTGCTGCTCGAGTCTAGTTGTGAGTTGGAAGGACCACCACTCTTGGGTCAATTAATAACTTTCTCATATTTGGATGTTTCTGTTCTGCCACGCATTGTAACAGCTAGTTATTTAGGGCGCCTGAAGATTAGAGATCTTCATGGCTGCCCGATTATAGGATCAGATGTTACGATTTGTATGTATAAATATGGGGAGTTGCCTCGACCCAGGGGTTGAACAGCAGACAATTAATTTATTGTATTAGCAGCTGAGCAAAACTGTGTACTCATTCTTCTATTAATATAAGGGGTTACTTCTGAGCTAAAGAGTTGTGTTGTTCAGCCAGCGTCTCTGTGTGAAGGATGGGCCCGTCTTCCACAGAGATTGTTGAGTTAAAATAGGATTTTGAATTTATTATTGTGTGATGCTTTGTTCTTTCCTTTTGTACGCAGCAACAATATTTATTGTGTGGATTTTTCAGTAAAAGATTATATTTCTGTGAGATTGGTGAATGGTGTAGAATAACAGTCGACTGAGTAAGGTTTGCTTTATGCATTTCAATTGCTGTTATACACAGCCGTGTTCATCTTACAACTAAGTTGTGATCCCATGAGCCCTTACAATTTATCTTTCCTGTTGTGTGTTGCTTGATTTCCATTCTGCAATTCAATTTCTTAGAACAATTGACTCAATCTTTTGCAATTGGATTTCTAGATTAATGTTCAGTTTATGTTTTATGATTTCCAGATTGATTAGGTCAGATAAGTGATTGTTCTAGAATATGAATGAGATTTCTTTTCTGCAATTGTTGATTAGATCTGATACCATTTCTTATTGATGCATGATAGAGAGGAATTGAAGTATAGCAGTTAGAAGGCAATTGGGATTGCATAGATTTTTGGGGATGAACATGGATGATCGAAGATAAAAGTATTCACTTCTAATGGTTTGGTGTTTAAGCATATATTGTGCACTTATCCTTTGAAATAAAAAGACTTTCTCGGGTTGACAATAAATTTCATATGCTCTGTGTGTATTGGTAACAATTTATCTGCATATAGAGTGCTTGACATTTTGGCGCCGTTGCCGGGGAAGGATAAAAATTAAACACTAGTCATTAGTTGCATATGATAATTGTTTTTAGTCAGTCTCTTCTTTGCTGAAATGATCTGCTTTGCATGAATACGAGGAGGGTAAAATGCGATCACCTCCCAACCCCCAAAACCCCACAAAATACTAACAGCGCAGGTGGTTCGGGTCGTGGTCGAGGGCCACCATTGGGTAGAAGAACATTCATCGACGATCTTGTTGAAAAAACTGATTCAGCTACTAGGACTCGTCAACGGGAGAATCCTATCAGAAGAAGCCCTGCTGATCCTGGAGCGCCAGCGTCAGGATCCACGGTGGAAAATACAGGAGCAGCCGTGATTCCCGCATATACCCCTGCTAAAGAAGGTACAGCTAATTCAGGTGTTCCAACTGAAGAATACGCAGCTGCTACAACTGAAGAATATGCAGCTGTTACAACTGAAGAATACGCAGATGCTACAACTGAAGAATACGCAGCCGTTACAACTGAGGTAAAGAACGCAGGAACAAACGAAGAAGAGGGTACAGAAGAAAAGATGAATAACAGACATGAGAACGAATAGGAAGAAGCAGTGGTAGAATACCATCATGAAAATGACTCCCTGCCAGAAGGAACTATGGCTACATTACAATTTCCAATACAGCAGCTAGAAGGGACAGATCCTATGAAGAACATCTCACCATCAGTGTTGCCTCGCTTCCATGGCAGGGCAGCAGAAGATCCAGATGAATTCCTTTTTGAATTCGACATCCTCTGTCGCAGCTATGATTATGTCACAGATGCCCAAAAGCTGAAACTTTTTCCTGCCACCCTGAAGGACAATGCATTACGATGGTTCATGAGCCTTGGGGGAGGAACTGTTGCTAATTGGAATAAGATGAAGCAAGTGTTCCTGGAAAAATATCAAGAATATTGCAACACCAGGGATAAAAGAGAGGAATTATTCAAGATGGTGCAGAAGGAGGATGAAAGTCTGGAGGATTTTGTAGAAAGGCTGCTGTACAATGTGCAAAGAGCCGGGCAGACGAACATGGGGCTGGACGTACTCAAGATCATCTTGCTTCGAGGGACCAGGGATGATTGTTTAGATATGTTAAATCTATTAGGAAAGGGAGATATCTCCAAGGAACCTTTTGAGACGATTGTGGAATTATGTAAGAGATACTCCAGGGGATCTTCCAGGAATAATAAGCGAGATAAACGAGATAAGCTAGAACGTGATGTCTTCGACAGAACTCAGAAGTCATCCAATGGAGGAGCTACACGTGCAGAGATAGGCAATCTCCTTGAAAATTTTAAAATAGAAATGATGAGCTCCATCTCTTTGGATATTGATGTCCTGAAGGCCAAACAGAAACAGGCAGTGGAGGATCTCACACTAGGTGTGTTCTGTCCCCGATGTAGAAAGAATCATCAACTGAAGGAATGCCCTCTTGACAAAATACAAGTATGTCAGTTGTGTGAACTGAACCATGACATGAAGGAATGTCCTACACTTCCTCAAGTGAAGGCTGTCCTGTAGGCATCAACTCCAGAAGTAGAATCAGCTTATTTCATTGCGCAGAAGAAACCTTGGCAGCCTCGAAATCAAGGTATGCCTCCGGACTCGTTTCCATTTTTGAATAATATGAACAATTGGAGTAATAATATGCAAAATGTGAATACACATTTCCCTTCAAATTATGCTCAGTGGAATCCTTCTCAACCTGCAATGCAAAATTATAACTCATGGAGTCCTTGGACACAGCCGCCACATCAACCTATGTCATGGTCTCCTGGATGGAGGAACTTCCCTCTTGGGAACCAGTTTCCTCAACCACCTCCACCTCAACAGTCACCATATTCTCCACCATACCCTCAATTTCCTCAATTTCCTCAATATCCTCAATACCCACCTCAGCTGCAGAATAATCCTGTTCCTAATATACCATTACGGCCTCAGCTGCCTGCCCAACCTAATCCTAACCCGAATAATAAAATAGTCCATCAATTGGAAACTGTTAATATGCCGGCCTACTCTCTCTCCCCTATACCTTGTAATGATATTCGTTTACGATCTGGGAAGATAATAGAACCCGTAATTACAGAATATATTCCACCTTCTATGCATGAAAAAGGAGAGAGTTCACAGCATTCATCCGATCCGGTTCCTATTATTGAAGGTGCTGAGCATCCCTTAGATGGGACGGATGAAACATTAAATGAGAAATCAGATAATACACAGCCTACCCACCTGGTAAGGCAACCACCATACCCTGAGATACTAATGCTACCAAAAATAGGGGGGCAACCTCAGTTCAACCTCCTAGGAGAGTTGAAGAATCTTTATGTTAAAATTCCCCTTCTGCAAGCCCTTCAAGATGTGCCTATTTATGCTAAAACAGTTCGGGACCTGTGCACTAAGAAACCAGGGAGGAAACCTAGAGATCCGCCCACTGTTCATGTCATAGGGAATTTATCTGCTTTAATAACAGGAAAAACCCCCGTGACCAAGTATGACGACCCTGGAAATCCTACTGTCACTGTACATATAGGAAAAACGCAGATACCCAACGTGCTAGTCAACTTAGGAGCAGCGATCAATGTCATAATAATTGAGACTGTGAGGAATCTTGGGCTCACTAATTTTAGGACGACCCCTACCATTCTAGAATTGGCAGACAGATCCACCATTAGACCCGAAGGGATTCTGGACGACCTCGTCATCTTAGTAGATTCATGGGAATACCCTGCTGACTTTTTGATATTGCAACCAAAATCACAGCTGGGGGGACATCCATTGATCCTGGGGAGGCCTTGGTTGGCCACAGCTGATGCTTGCATCAGCTGTCGATCTGGGTCCATGACTATATCTGATGGTATGGAAACCAAAAACCTCACCCTGTATCCTCCAGCACGACCGAGTCTAGAAGTTGAAACTTCCCTTTGGATAGAACAGGAAGAGGAGGAGGATGTTCAACCATTATTAACAATAGGGAAGGCCTTAACTTTTAAAAACAAAACAGAAGACGATGCCATCAGTAATTTCATTAGCGAACCTGCTCAGTGGATAAAGAAGTCTATCAAATCCCGAACATTACCCTTGGTAAGGAAGAACAAGAAAATCTTACGGAGGAAACATTGGTTGGTGATACAAACATAATCCCGGTTTTGAAAAATTCAAAAAGCATTCCTATTGAGGTAGAGCCTGGAAGAACTTTGAATATTAACCCTGATCTCTCCTCAGAAGAACAGATGTGCCTAATCAGTCTCTTGAAGGAACGTAAGGGGGCATTCGCCTGGGAGTATACGGACATGAAGGGTATCCCTTCTATTTTGTGCACTCATCATATTTACATTAAAAATGACTCCCGGCCTGTGTGTCAACCCCAACGACGCATGAACCCCAATCTGAGGGATATAGTGAAGGAGGAAATCCAGAAACTTTTGGAAGCAGGATTTATCTACCCTATTTCAGATAGTGAGTGGGTTTCCCCACTTGTAATTGTGCCCAAGAAAAATGGTAAATGGAGAGTCTGTGTTGATTATAGGGAGCTGAACAAAGCTACACAAAAGGATCATTTCCCTTTGCCCTTTATTGACCAAGTACTTGATACCCTATCAGGGAAGAAGTTCTTCTCCTTCTTGGATGGGTTCAGCGGGTACAACCAAATTCAGATTTCTCCTGAGGACCAGGATAAGACCACCTTCACTTGCCCCTGGGGAACGTTTGCCTACAGGGTGCTTCCCTTTGGTTTATGTAATGCACCAGCAACGTTCCAAAGAGCTGTAATTGGCATATTTTCTGAATTAGTTAATGATAGCATGGAAGTCTTTATGGATGATTTTACTCCCTATGGCAAGGACTTTGAGGAATCACTGGAAAATTTAAAGAAGGTTTTAATTCGCTGTGAACAGTCTCGCCTTTCATTAAGCACTGAAAAATGCCATATGATGATGAGTGAGGGAGTGGTATTAGGACATTTCATCTCTACCAATGGCATTCAGGTGGATCCTTCAAAAATTAAGGTGATAAAAAATATACCTACTCCTTCAACGCAGAAAGAAGTGCGAAGTTTTCTGGGACATGCTGGATATTACAGGAGGTTTATATAAAACATCTCCAAACTTGCTTCCCCTTTGTTTTCATTGTTAATGAAGGACGCACAGTTTGTGTGGAGTGAAGCATGCCAGACAGCATTTGATAAGCTTAAAGAGAATCTGTCCACAACCTCTATTCTAAGGGGACCTAATTGGACCATACCTTTCCACATTTCTTCAGATGCTTCTGATACAGCCATTGGAGCAGTATTAGGACAGCAGGATGGTCAAGTACCTTATGCCATCTATTATGTTAGTAGAAACTTAGCCCCTGCTGAACTTAATTATACTGTTACTGAAAAAGAATTCCTTGCTATTGTTTATTCTATTAATAAATTTCGGCACTACATTATTGGGTATCCTACGTTTGTGCACACTGACCACTCTGCCATTAAGTATTTGATGAACAAACCTGTCACCAATGCCAGAGTAACCAGGTGGATTTTATTATTACAGGAATTTGATATTACCATTATAGATAAACCTGGAAAAGAAAATGTTGTTGCTGATTTTTTTATCACGATTTACTAACAGTGATGACAGTTCACCTGTTGAGGATTCGTTCCCAGATGAACATTTATTCGCACTCTCAGCTCATTCACCCTGGTATGCAGACGTTGCTAATTATTTGGTTGCAGGAAAGCTTCCGCCACATATGTCTAAACGAGAGAAAAGAAAAATTATCCAGCAAAGTGCCAGGTATTGTTGGCTCAATGGTCATCTCTTTTACACAGGACCCGATCTTGAGATTAGGAGATGTGTAAGAGAAGATGAGATCTTTCATATACTGAAGGCCTGTCATGATGAAACTTGTGGAGGACACTTTGCAGACAAAAGAACAGGGCATAAAGCGCTACGGATGGGCTACTATTGGCCGACACTGTTCAGGGATGCTAAAAGATATGTTCAGTCCTGTGACAGCTGCCAAAGGATGGGCCAACCCAATAAAACAGATCAGATGCCTTTATAGCCCCAAGTGGTACTAGAACCATTTGACAGATGGGCATTGGATTTTGTTGGCCCTATCATCCCTCCTTCCAAACAGAAGGTTTACATCCTGGTGTGTACAGATTACATGACCAAGTGGGTAGAAGCTATAGCTTTGACTAAGGCTAACGACCAGGCGGTGATTGATTTTCTGCACAGTGAAATCTTTACCCGCTTTGGGGTAGCAAAGGAAGTAGTCATCGATGGGGGACCGCAATTCATCTCACACCAATTTGAGTCCTTGCTCCGGAAGTATCATGTGCAACATAGGATAGCTTCACCTTACCACCCCCAGGCCAATGGTCAGGTGGAAAGTACTAATAATGTTATTGAAGCAATCCTTACTAAAACAGTTAAAAGCCATCGAAAGGATTGGGCTGACAGGCTTCCAGAAGCACTATGGGCATATCGCACAACTTGGCGCAACACCACAGGGTTCTCTCCTTACGATCTGGTGTATGGAAAAAGTGCCATTTTTCCAATTGAATTTGAGATCAAGACCCTGGAAACAGCCACCGAAATGAATCTAGATGTAACAGAAGCCCAGAAGAGAAGATTGAATCAATTAAATGAACTGGATGAGAAACGGTTAGCTGCAGTAGACTAGACTGTGCTGCTCCAGCAACAGAGATACAACTGGCATGACCGATTCATCAAAAAGAAAATCTTCCGTGAAGGAGACTGGGCACTATTATACGACTCCAGATTCAAGAAGGATTTTAAAGGAAAATTATGTACAAGATGGCTGGGTCCATATTTGGTCGACAAGGTATTTGACAACGGCACTGTTCGCTTGGTGACCATCGATGAAAACCGTATACCATTACTTGCTAACGGCCAGAGACTGCGATTGTATCGTAAGCCCATTTCGAAAGATGCATTCATTTCACAAATTGCTGCCGATCCAGATTATCAGTTGGCACCAGAGCAGGAACTTTTCTCTGCCTTTGCCAATCCTTAAACTGAAAATCGTATTTGCTGTACATAAATAGTTTCCTGCTGTAGCGTATAATTGTTGTTTTCTTTTCCTCTTTGCATTTGATCTTTTCATTTGCTGTCATTTTTCAAAAAATTTCAGGGAAGCGCCGGGAGAATCACCAGTTTGGGCCTGTCAAGTGAAAATCTCCCTGTGCCGTCCTTGCTAAAAAAAAAAAAAAAAAAAAAAACGGCAACTGCGACATATTTTTCGGCAGCTGCAACATCTTTTTCGGCAGCTGTATATCTTTTCCGGCAACCACGTTATCATTTCCCATCAACCGTAAAAATCCTTTTCCCTGCGGCCACAACTCCATTTTCCCGCAGCTGCAACATCGGCGGCTGCAACATCGACAGCTGCAACATCTTTTTCCGCAGCTGCCACCTCATTTCCCAGCGGCTGCCACCTCATTTCCCAACAGCCGTAAAATCCTTTTTCCTGCCTGCCGTCAATCTTTCCCGGCAGCTGCAACATTGGCGGCTGCAACATCGACGGCTGCAACATCGGCAGCTGCAACATCTTTTTTCGCAGTTGCCACCTCATTTCCCAGCGGCTGCCACCTCATTTCCCAGCAGCCGTAATATCCCTTTTCCGCCTGTCGTCAACCTTTCTGGCAGCTGCAACATCGGCGGCTACAACATCGATAGCTGCAACATCTTTTTCCGTAGCTGCCACCTCATTTTCCAGCGGCTGCCACCTCATTTACCAGCCACTGCCACATCATTCTTCCCGGCAGCCGTTAATCCTTTTTCCGGCGGCTGTGAATCATTCCCGGCAGCTGCCATTTCTTCACAGCGGCTGCAACATAATTCCCCAGCGGCTCCGTTATCATTTTCCGTCGACTGGTAAAATCTTTTTCCCGACAGCTGTGAACTTTTTTCCGACGGACGTGAATTATTTTTCGGCAGCCGCAACCATTTTCTTGTAGCTGCAACATCATGTCACAGTGGCTGCAACATATTTCCCACAGTCGTAAAACTTTTCCCGCCAGCTGTAATTTTTTTTTTTCCGCCGCCGTAAAACTTCTCCGTGACAGCCGTAATTTTCCCTGATATCGTAAATTCTTTTTCCTGCTGCCGTGAATTCTTTTCCGGTGGCTGCAACTTCTTTTCCGGCGGCTGCAACATATTTTTTTTGGCGACTGCAACATCTTTTTTCGTCGGCCATGCTATCATTTTTTTGGCAACTTGCAGTGGTAACTCCCGTGTTAACAGAAGAATTGTTTCAAACCTGCTAATCATGGTGCTGATTCACCTCAGTCGTGCCGGCGAACTCATCATTCCGACCCCGAGGAAGCGATGGTTTGTGTTTCACCGGCGGAAGAAATTATTGCCTTATCCGAGTCATCATGATCACACGTCTGACTGTGCACGAGTTCGGCTCCGTGACGTCACCAACTGCATGCTCCACCATTTTCCGCAACATTCCGATGCACAGTTTTATGAGGTATGGCTTTCATTTATCACGTGATTAAGCATTGATATCATTTAAACGATATTGGTCGTACCTTCACTCGTACCACCATTATACCTGATTAAACCTTTCCCTCGTACGACGTAAATGCTAATAGCTGCCACCTTCCCCAATTCGGCATGGAAATTTCAAACGCTTTTCTGTGCTCAACTTTCCAAATTTGCTCATTCTCTCAACGTCTCCGCTCAACGATTCGTGCATCCTCTGTGCTGCAACTTCCATTCTGGGATCCTGTACTCTGTGGAATAGCAACTTCAGCTTGCAGCAAGGACCATGGGGATTCTAGTTCGCCATGAAGCTTTCAATACACGAGAAATCAGGCGAAATCTTCAAGTTCTTTCCATTTTTCAAGCTGCCGGTTGGCTCGAATTCTTTGAGCGATTGGACGGATTTGATCGAGACGCAGCCCTGCAATTCGCCTTGAATCTTACCAAAACTCACTCCATGGTGTGGGGGCTGCGTATAGAAGTCTCCGAGATCATTATATCCGAGGTTACAACCATCCCGATGGTCGGAAAACCATGGTTTAACCGACGAGTCCCTGCAACGGTTGCACGCAAAGAATTTTTACTCGCAGGGGAGCAAGTTGAAGCGTCCAGAAGAGGGATTGCACTGAACTCACTGCTGCGGCCATGGGACCAGGTTGCTGTCTTTCTCAAGAAGTACATTACTTGTGAAGGTAGATATGAAACTGTGTATAACTCTGAACTTCCTTTGCTTTCTCATCTCCGCCATGGCATTTTATTGAACATTCCATACTATTTATTGCATGACTTGCGTCATATGGCCACATTTGTTCAGTCTGCTAAACATCCACTTTCCTCTCTCACCCACCATGGCCTTATCAAATTAATTATTATAAGGATCCTTTCCCAACACCATATAACCTGGGAACAGTTCATAAACCGACCGCAGCAACCCGTTGCCTTGCGGGTCGTCCCATTACAGCAAATACCGGTTCCGTCACCACAGGAGGTCCGGAGTTCCTCCAGTGAAGTTGGGGGGAGGGATGAAATGGGAGAAGAATAGCAATCAGGGGCATAGGAAGGACCATCCGGGGTGGGTGAAACCACAGTAGAAGAACAACAACCGCGGGCACAAGCTGGGCCATCTGGGGAGGATGAACCTATATTAGAGGAAGAACAACTAGGGGCACAATCAGAGCCATGTGAGGGAGATGAATCTCCGGCACAAGCAGAACCAGTGGGGGATGACATTGCATTTGAAGGAGAGAAAGGGGAGGCACAAACAGAGCCATTAGGTGATATCGTAGATGAAACCTTTGTGGAAAACCTAGACAACAGGACAGCTCCGACAGCAGAAGGTGAAATTGGAGCAGCATCAAATGCTGCGACAATGGAACCTAAAGATGACGGAGCTAGGGCAATGGAAGAAGACATTGAGCTGGTAACAATTGAGTCTTCACCTAAGTGGGTAGGAGGAGGAGCTGTGATTGAAGAAGAACAGTAGGAGGGGCAAAGAAATATTCCTTCAACCTCAGCTTTGGTTCCCTATGTTCCAGCTCCACAGAAGGAAACACCACAAAAGGAAAAACCACAAAAGAAAACGCCACAGAAGAAGAGAAAGAGAGCCACCAATGAATTTAACCTAATAGCACCAATCAGAAAGAAAAGAACTCGATCTGCCACAGCAGGAGAGGCAACTAGGAAAAGATGGGCAACCTTAGAGACACAGGTTGAGCCCCCAACCCTTGTACCAAGACCAATGGATGCTCCACAAAGGCCAGTGGAGGAAGAACCTGGAATTGAAGGACTTCTGTATGAGAATGCAATGCTGAAAGAGGACCTCCAAGTACTTAGAAGGGAGTTGGAAACTTGGAAGGAAACCTGCAGAAAACAGGGTGATAAAAAAATGTACACATTGATAGAGGCTGCAGACCAAGTGGAAGAATCAGATTCTGCTGGAGCTAGGGAGGAGGATGAACGAATACTCTGCCCCACCTGTGGAGAAATATTTAAGGAAGCAGGCCATAAAATTCTACTCAACACTTATTCACCACAACAGCCTGTGGCCACAGTAGGGGAAGCAGTGGAAAAAGAAGGTGCTGCCACACAAGAACCAACACTTTTAAACATCCTTGCTGAAGCTGTTACTTCCCACGATGCAGAAATTATGGAACAGGTAGGAGAAGAACATGGGATGGGGGATGCTCTGGAGCTTATAAAGGAATATAGTGAAACCCCAGAGTGTTCCCACGATACAGAGATCATAGATCAGATGGGAGAAGAACTTGGAATGGAGGTCACTCTGGAGGCCAATGAAGAATTCCATACTGTGACCCCAGAATGCTCCCAGGACACAGAAATTTTGGAAGAAGAGGCTCAAAGGCAGGACAGTGATAAACTGGAACAGGATGTTGTAACACAAGAACCAACAAACCTGAATTTACTTGTCCAATCAGCCAAACAGGTGGGAGAAGAACCAGGAACAGAGGACACTCTGGAATTTAATGATGAACTCTGGGTTGTAACCCCAGAGGACTCCCATGACACAGAGCTCCTAGGAGAAGAATTGCAACAACAGGAGGATGAAGAGGCACGCCAGGATGTTGCTACACAAGAACCAACATCCTTGGAAGCTGCAACAGGAGCTCCTGAATTTCATTTAAAAGATAAACCTGGAGTGGATTTCATTCCCGATACACAGTTGGGAGAAGATGAACAGGTATAGACACCATGCTCAAATGACACCGAAATTTTGGAGGATGAGCTGCACAATGAGAAGGAGATCCAATCTTAGAAGCAGAGGGACAAAAAAGACACTGCTACACAAGAACCAGTGTCTCTAAAAGCAATGATGGTAGCTGCTGAAGAAATCCTAAAGGATGTTGCTGTCACACAAGAACCAGCAACTCTTTTATTAAATTTAGATGTGCTAGAAGACACTGCCCCACAAGAACCAGTGCTTCTCCCTCCTAGGAATTTTATTGATGTAGATTCAGATTAAGGATGGCCCTCTAAGCTATCAGGCACAGCATAATGAGACTGCAGGAAGATTCCCACTACATTAGCTGCATTTCCAGATACCAGCAATTAGCAGTAGAAGGGGAACAGAGATGAAGGAAGATGTTGGGTTACTCACAGAGGCTGTTCAAAAGACAGATAAGGTACCTGGGTTTCCTACAATTCTTTTTCTCTCCATGGATAGAGCTCAATATAGGATTCAGATTGTAAATAATGCAGGTTGTTGCATGAGGACATGCAACAGGGTAGTTGGGGGGAGATGTTGAGCCCAGAATTGGCCCTTCTTAATCATCTTCAACCAACTTTTCTGCCCCTGTCTTACACCATTTATCATGCCAATTAGACCTGTTGTCCTCACTTTATTTCCCAAAATACCAAGGTATGATTAATTATTGTTTTATCTTATTAATGCTTATGATTGTGATAATTAAAGCTGTGCATCTCTCAATTGTGCTAACATGTTACGATTTATGAAGGTCGTTGAAATAAATGGATTGCAGGAAGATCGGGGCTCAACAAGTCATGAAGGAAGGGATGTTCGTTGCTTGTAGAGGGATCCTTGGGGCTCGAATCATCAATCAAGACACAACTGTGACAGGGCAGCTGTAACAGAATTCGTTATCTTAAGTATGTTGCTGCTCGAGTCTAGTTGTGAGTTGGAAGGACCGCCACTCTTGGGTCAATTAATAACTTTCTCATATTTGGATGTTTCTGTTCTGCCACGCATTGTAACAGCTAGTTATTTAGGGCACCTGAAGATCAGAGATCTTCATGGATGCCCGATTATAGGATTAGATGTTACGATTTGTATGTATAAATATGGGGAGTTGCCTCGACCCAGGGGTTGAACATCAGACAATTAATTTATTGTATTAGCAGCTGAGCAAAACTGTATACTCATTCTTCTGTTAATATAAGGGGTTACTTCTGAGCTAAAGAGTTGTGTTGTTCAGCCAACGTCTCTGTGTGAAGGCTGGGCCCGTCTTCCACAGAGATTGCTAAGTTAAAATAGGATTTTGAATTTATTATTGTGTGATGCTTTGTTCTTTCCTTTTGTACGCAGCAGCAATATTTATTGTGTGGATTTTTCAGTAAAAGATTATATTTCTGTGAGATTGGTGAATGGTGTAGAATAACAGTCGACTGAGTAAGGTTTGCTTTATGCATTTCAATTGCTGTTATACACAGCCGTGTTCATCTTACAGCTAAGTTGTGATCCCATGAGCCCTTACAATTTATCTTTCCTATTGTGTGTTGCTTGATTTCCATTCTGCAATTCAATTTCTTAGAACAGTTGACTCAATCTTTTGCAATTGGATTTCTAGATTAATGTTCAGTTTATGTTTTATGATTTCCAGATTGATTAGGTCAGACAAGTGATTGTTCTAGAATATGAATGAGATTTCTTTTCTGCAATTGTTGATTAGATCTGATACCATTTCTTATTGATGCATGATAGAGAGGAATTGAAGTATAGCAGTTAGAAGGCAATTGGGATTGCATAGATTTTTGGGGATGAACATGGATGATAGAAGATAAAAGTATTCACTTCTAATGGTTTGGTGTTTAAGCATATATTGTGCACTTATCCTTTGAAATAAAAAGACTTTCTCGGGTTGACAATAAATTTCATATGCTCTGTGTGTATTGGTAACAATTTATCTGCATATAGAGTGCTTGACAATTATGAAATTAAAAATCTCCATTTAGATGAAATGAGCAGGGGAATCAGAAGAAACACAATTTGATAAAGTGCACGAGGTAACAAGAAATGCAGAATCACAAGGACCAGATGTGCAGATATGAACATTTGTGAAAAGGCACAAGAAGCATGTGGATATATATGTGCATGTAATCTATGTTGTAGAGTGAATCAGTGGTGGAATACAGTGTAAGAAGACAACAGTCTGATTTGAACTAGTGGAAGAGCATGCAATTAGTAAAGCAGAGTGCAAATATTTGTGTGCGCATACCTGAAGTCAGGAATTTGTACTATCTACATCTCAGGGAGGTTGGGAAGGGCAAGGAAAGGAGATCGGTGTCTCCACTCAGGTTGGTGCTTGAACACTACAAGTTGGTGCATGCATAGAGGATTGGTGTCCTTAAAGGTTGAATCCTGGTTCAACAAGTTGGTGCTTGCATGGAGGATTGGCATCCTCATAGGTTGAATCCCGCAGTATACAATTTGGTGCTTTCCAGTGGGATTGGTGTCCGAATCAAAGGGGTGTCTGAGTGTGCTCACATCAATGGAGATCAATGTCTCCCATATTTCTCTGTAAATTCATATTTTATACATATATACAAAAATTTTCTTTAAATATTTGCTCACAGTTTGTTTTTATTGATGTGGTGTTAAATTTAAATTGGTGCATGTTTTAAAAGTGAATAATTTCCAAATCTACTCATGATACCGATTCACCCCCCCTCTCAGTATCATTAATAAGTCGAACAGAAGAAATATTCTAAATAAAATAGTTCACTTCAAATGGTTTACAATGTCTATAATGGATTGATCACTAAATACATACGTTTTAATTTCTGTAAAAATTGATAACATATATACTTTATAATCAAACCATGCAAAAATGTGTGTGAGTGTGGGAACCATTAGAGTATAATCCATAATGCATAAGTTTGGTTATAACAAGAATTACACTACCTTTTGGATAACTTCCGTAGGAATCCCACATATGCATAAAAAATGTTGTTCCAATCAATAATGTCAAAACAAATATGTATTTTTGATATTGGGATTGGGATGGAGTAGAGGGAAAGAAGTTATGGGGAATTCTCAAAATATTTTACATGTAAAGTATTCACACAGATGTTAAAATTGAACTATAACAAAACAATTTGAAATAGAAAGAGTGTGATAGATAAAGATGCATAGAGTCAAGAAAAGGGGAATGCCTGTTTTGGAGGACAAAGAAGAAAGGTTCATTTGATGATGTAGAAAATTAAATGAACAAAACCATATTTTGAATGCTATAATCCATGTTTTAGGTTTGTGTAGTTAACAATGCCTATTTTGTACAAGTTTATATCTAAACTTAATTAAGAACACTGAATAGTTTTTTGAAAAATAAAGAAAAATCTATACAATCTTATCTTTATGACGAAGCTAGCCAAACTTCCTCAAGTTTTGTGGACTGTTGAGATATATATATTTAATTATTATCTATATTATATTTTCCTTTAAGTATATATTGTACTAATGGGCATTCCATTGATTCCAAACCGAGTGATACAAAGGACCAATAATGTGGTCATATAATAAGCAAATATTAGATATCAACATTGTAACCATATCATGAATTTTAACACAAAAACACATAGCATTACCAATGCAATAAAATGGATATAATTCAACATGTTAAATGCTTTTAAAGAGATGAACATGTACACATGAAAAAAGAGTGTTGTCCACATTTTATTAGGTTCACTCAATGCTTATTGTTTTCTTTTCAAAATTGTCATTAAGAAACACATTTGCAATTAATCTTACTAATAAGTCCCCAAGTCCCCAATTAAACACTTAACCCTTGTGGATTTATAGGCCCGACTCTGGAGTAGCTTGTCAAAGTAAGTTTTGGCTTGATAGTGCCTATGGCTAGGAGGAACATCCTTCACTTGCAACCAGTTAGAGAACATTAATTGATTTAAAGATAAGTTATTATTCGATTATGAATGCCACGGTTTAATGATGTGTTTGCATATTTATTCTTATTATTTTTATGCATGTTTAAATGTATGATAGTGCATGGCATGGAGTGTATGTTCCTTCTTGAATTGTATGTAAAAATTATAATCGATGCATAAGATTATCTGGGCCACCATATTCATGTATTTCTCGTTGTTAAAATTAAACAATAATGAAATTGGATATCTGTCATTAATTCATATATGTAATTTGAGTACCGCGTGGTCTCTACGATTGAATGAGGTAGTCGAGTATGTTACAGAGTGGTATCAGAGCTAAGGTTTTTAGCACTGGGATTGAATGGGACAAAATTTGATGTTACAGGAAGTTTCAGAGGTTGCACACAAAGTGTTTGAATAAAGGTGTATAAGGAAATGTTTGAGAAAAAAATAGTATCGAATCATGCAAATGAATTAATTCATAGTAGTGATCAACATATATATGATTGAATTATGGATTGGACAGAATGTGTAGAGTAGCCATAGTAAATTTTTTAAAGTTTGACTCAGTTCTATGTAATTTGGGAAAAAATTACAGTTTGCAAGTTAACTATTTGATGGAATGTCATTATGAAATTTGGGTGAAAATTCGAACCCGTGCCAAAGATTATGATCTCTATTTATTTACATAAAAATTTCCATGAATGAGAAAGAAAGCATCATAATTCTATATTGGCCAAGTGTAAATTTTATGTTTCTAGGTGTGAGTTACAGGTTGACATATGTTGACGGAATAATTCTAGTTGGAACCCGCTTGAGCCATATGTATATATGAAGAAATTTCAAAATTTAAGCATTTATATAAATTTTAGAAAAATTTGATGTGGGACCCACATTGGCCACACGGATAGGTATGAAATAGAAGTCACGTGTATACTGAGTACAAGTGGTAGTATTGAAAGGGGCATTTGCATGGTAGAATTCACGTAGGATAGGTAGAATGATGTACATGTCGTCAACGACCTAGATTGAGCGACTAGGTTCCATTGAGTAGATTTGAACCATTCAGGCAAAGACCATGTGCACAAGGTTTAATCTATGGGTCATACCTCCAATGGTCCAGATTTATCAAGCATGTTGGATTGGGAAAGATCTAACCATTCATGCAAGACAAGATGCAAGAAAAATGATATAGGTGACCAGGCCATCGACGGTGGAGATTCAATCGCATAAGTTCCATTTTGCAATCCTGACCGTCAACATAAAAGGTTAGTGCACATGGGATAATAAATTTAGTTCGACCTTAATGAATAATAATTAATCCGGGCCACAGTGATGTGAGATTGTGACCGTTTGTGCAAGAAATGTTTGCAGGCACAAGTAAGGTAGGAAAAGGGAAAACTGTTGGCTGGAAACTGCTGATCGACGATGAGACATTTCTTATCAATGATAGAAAAATTATTTGTGCACCGTAAATGTATAGGAATGAAAAGGAAAATAGCAGCGGTCTCAGTAATTATTTTTTAGGTGCCGAAAATAAAAAATTAGAGTGGAACATATGCATCAGATTGTGCGAAATCAACAATGTTAATCTCCCTTGACCCCATTTTATTTATTTTTATAAATAGACAAAGTTGATTTGTGAGTTTAAGGGTGGCTACAAGAACATTACAAATTTTAGCAGAATTATGGATTATAAAAAACTATATTTTTTAGCTCCAGTATCATAACAGAACATGGCCATAGTCATTGGAAAGCTTATCGAAATGAGATTAAAAATAAACCAGGTTCCATAATAAAGAATAAAATATCTTTTCAGGAAGTGAGCAGAAAGGGGTCTGGAGATCATATTTGACAGAAATGTCAAATGATGTTTTTCATATGCACCATAGAAAGCTTGAATCATTCACAGAAAGTGATTGGCTCAGAAGTGATGGATAAGCCTTCCCGTCGACAGCTCAGATGTAATCATACAAGCCGATTAAAAATGAATCTTAACCATTGGGGGCCCTAAGAGGACCAACATCTACACATATGGAAATATTTCACAGACAGATTAGATGCCACTGTACGATCGACCGAAATAGATCTGAACCGTTGGAGCTTCCAAGTCACATTACAGATCTGAAGGCATGTCTCTCTGCCAATGGCCTCGATCAAGTTATGAATCAAGAGGAAATAAATATGGGTTATTGAAGGCACCCAGAGATGCAAAGGAGATAAAGAGGTGGTCCTTCCTTGGACGTCTCATATGTAAAAGCACATCTCACTGAAACAGATCCTAATCATTGGAGACATTAAGAGAAACAACGAAGTTAAGCAATATTGCCTCATCACTGATGGTTAATATCGAAGAACATAAATAAATATTAACCATTAAAGGTATAAGAGGGATAACCAAAAGGCACAATACATGGATGCCGCCAGCGGTCCATATTTAACGAATATTTTTCCCCAAGGATGATCTGAACCGTTTATGTCGATGATCCTGCGGTTCCTGTCAATCTAGGCTATATTTCTGCTCAAATTTAGTCATTATTCATCATCGAAAAATCAATAGGTAGTATCAGTTTTAGTAGTTCGATGGTAAGTTACAATTAGTGCCTCCATAACCATATTTCTAATGATTGAGATCACCTCGTACTGACAACCCAAAAGAATATCTGTAGGAACTCCGGCTGGCATTAATAGTGTCATTAAGAAAGCTTAATGATCGTTCTAAGACTCGTGGCTTAGGAAAGGATCTTTCAAGAAAATCCACGCCAACCTGGTTATTCAACATAACAAGAAATAGAAGCAGAGACAGGAATCCATACCTCCGCCTCAAGATAGTAATCAAGTAAGTAATTTCCCCAACCACCTGGTTCTATCTATTATAGACTGTCTCCTCTGTTTTTCGCCTTGAGATCTATGGATTTTCCACCGCTAAGGTTAATATTTGCACCATAAATATTTGTCGACGTTTGAATATCTAAGGTTCTGATTTGTGCCACAAATATTTGTCAACCTTTGAATATCCAAGCTTCTGATTTGCACCATACAGATCGTTTGGAAATCCAAAGAAAAAAAGGAAAGAGAAAAGATAGCCAAACCATTGAGAAGGCTTCAAATTTGAAGCCTTCAATGCCCTTCAGCTCCTAATTTACCCTTCATAGAAGGGCACAACAATTTTTGCCATGCAAACAAAATTTAATTTTAATTTTTTAATGGGCCCTTCAATAATGAAATTGATCATTATTTTGAAACTTTGCAATTTAAGGGTTCCTCCAATTTTTTCCTATCAAATTTTTAGATGGTTGAGAATGGACGATTAGGCTACAAGAAAGGCAGAACCCCAACCGAGTCTACCACAAATTCCATGAGCATTATTTATCAAAATTTAAATCACGATGAAACTTTGAAAGAGTTAAATTTAAGTTTAAATGTTATTTCCACGTTACATGTAGCTTCTTCCATCTAGTTGCTCAATGCTCAACTTTGAACACATCCACAACACACAACTTAACTTTCACTGTCCTGAATAACCTATGGACCCAAATACGATTAACTTAGATCTAGATTCATATGTGGATAAAATTGCAAAACAAACTTATGCATCTAATAAAGTCAATAGTGAAATCTCATTCAATTATTAACTGAATGAGACTATACAACAAGATATGGATGGACTCTCCACTTGAGATCGATTTCTTTATAATTTTTTAAATTGAAATATAAGTTATTTTAAAAAAAATAAATGAAGATAATTTTTTAATGTTTATTAATTTGTTTTAATACTACAATAGTTGATTTTTTTATTACAATGTTACTTTGCAATGAGTTGTACTGATTTTATAAAAAAAAAAAAAATTGTAATTTTATGGTTTGGATCTTCTAGTAACTATAAAATTACACTAGTATTAATTACACATATATTGTAAACTATATGATTGATATGATATAATACTTAAATTCTTATTTTCTAGCATGGATGCATATGGAAAGAAGACTTAAATTCTCATTTCATAGAATGGTTGCATTTTCATTACTATTCTTCCTTTCATAATAACATCCCCTTTATTGTATTTGTACATGTGAATTTTCTTCATCATTGTAGGCGAGAGGCCATTGGGATATTGTGCAAGCCTTCAAAACTTTGCTCCACGACCTTGTCTTCTTTCAGGGTTCAAATGGACTCCAAAACCATGTTTTTCAAAGCATATCTGGTTTATTGTATGCAACGATTGTCACTTGTTGGATGGGACGTGTGCTATAATGTAAGGTGGTTGTGCTACTAGCCATGGATACATGATTTCATCAGTTATGGCTAGTTTGAGAGTGTGGAGGCTTGGAGAAAAATTGAATGAGATTGTACATCAAGATATTAATGGAGGAGAATGGTACAACACAATTGCCAAATACTAAGAAGAAAGTGCGTGACACGTGGAATTCAGAGTTACACAGTCTTTTGCTATAGATATATGTTATATTTTTTGGTTAGAAAAATGGTACAAAATGAAGGGTTTTGAATGATAAAAATTCCCAAAATAAGGTTGTTTGATAGCTCTTTCTCCTAGGTTAAATTTGATGGAGAGTTGGTTTTATATTGACAAACATGATCCACAAACACTAGGAGTCTATACCTTTCCAAGCATTAATTGAAAATCACCTCTAGTAAGTTGGTAGCCTAGTAGCAAATAAACCATTAATTGATAATCTATTGCGGTAAGCTAGTAGCCTCATAGAAAATAAATGCATTAATGATGGTTTTGTTTCAGCAGGATGTCACAGTTGAAATCGATTAACCACATGATTCAAATGCTTAATGTAGTGTGACAACTATTCCTTCTCAAATCCCAACTAGTCTATGTGTTAGGTGAATAAGTAGTGTATTAATAGAGAATGAAATCACATAATATGGAATTAAATTGTGCATTGAATGATCATAAATTAGAATTAGAATTTATTCAATTTTTTTTTCACTAGTTTATAATTAATGTAGATCACTACAAGGAAAAGGCTCTCTAGCGGAGGTTATAGCAGAATCCCCTAAACAAATAGCCCGAAAATTCGTTTATAGTGGAGGTGAGTAGGCAGAGGTTTTAGTGGATGCTTTTTTTTTTTTTTTCATTTCAGTGCGTTTACCAACAAAACGCGCCGATGCATTTCAAAACATAATGCATCGATGCGGCTAATAATTCTATCGCACCGCGCCAAAAAAACTATGAATAAAAAAAAATAATTAAAAAACTCGTATTATTTTAATACCCCTAGAACAATGCATTAATAGATACTACATGCACTGAAAAGTTTTACAGTAAATTCCCTGGTGTGTTACATAGACGATAATGCACCTCTTTATCAATATATTTTTAATAGCAAATCTAGCAAAAAAATTAAACATAGTAAACGGTGCACTAGATAATAGTAAACACACCGATGCATGTTAAATTAACAAACAGACTCCTTGTTATTATAAAAAAATTCATTGCACAACCCATTAATTTTTTATTATAAGAACCTACTCTTCGGTGCATCGGGATTACTGTGTGCATCAATGTGCTTTATTGTCGGATGCGCCAGAACAAGGTTTAATAAAAAAAACAAACCATGGGGTAAAACTCATTTTACCCTTCTCAATGAATTTTTATCCCAACTGCACTCGTGCTTTACCTCACCCACTTGGATGCCTTGACATCCATGGTTTACATGGACACATTTTTCACCCGTATTTCCTGTTGGTTCTAGTTTGAATTTTGACAAACGGTGGTCAAAATTCAAAATTTCCATACACTGTCAGGATGCTTCCTCGATGGGTCATTCACCAGGTAAATTTATTCTTACTTTCTAATTTTTATTTTTTAACAGATTAAATTTAGAATTTAGCTTAAATTTGTATTATTTTTGAAAAAACATTAAAAATTGTGTGCGGTGCGTTCGAGTCGTTCGGCTCGCACCGAGCAACGGTGCACCTTGTAAATTGTTATAGTCAACACCATAAATGGTGCAAGCTGAACAACTTGAACTCATCACTACACCATAAAATTTATATAAAACATACAAATTGTAATTGGTGCGTTTAATATTTGGGAGCCCCAGTTATCAGGTGCACTTAAATATATCAAACACACCAATTAACAATACCTAAAAAATGAACAATTAAATTTTATGGTGTGCTTAGGACATGTCACTGCACCATTGTTGGTGTTCTTACATGCCATAGACGCACTGAGAATATGTTCTAATTCCACATTGACAACTGTTAAACAACGATGCATTTGGTTTAAGTAAATGCACCATTCACATTGCGCTTACTTGAACTATACACACCGACAACTGAATAGTATATATAATTGTACGATTGTCATTGGTCACGTCATTGCACCAATACCGATTCTCTGATGTGCCATAGGCGTATCGTCAACAATTTAATATAAAAATTTCAAATATAATAAATTGCAGTGCACTTCAATCATTCAAGCGCACCATATATGGTGCACATGTTTGGATGACACACACCATCATCTAAATATCTAAATGCACAGACTTTTGTTAAATTTAATGATTTTATAAAAATATCATGACGGTGCGCCCATGTCACGTTAGTACACTGGTGTTGGTGCTCTAACATGACATGTGCACACTGTGTATAGATTTTTATAAAATCGTTAAATAAAATAAACGACGACGCGTTTACATCATTAGAAGCACTGATGCATTAACATGAATTAGGCACACTGTGAAACACATTTTATAAAATATTACAGTGCGTCGTATATTTGTTGCGCCGTTTAAATACATTTTAAATATATTAAAATATAGTACCAGTGCGGTCTTCTTATTCCAACGCACTATTATTGGTGCAGTTGATTAACTTAACCAATGTATGCAATGCACATAGGTTATTTAGGTGCACCCATATTAAATTATTTTTTTTGCAAATATTTTTATTATTGATGTTATTAAATAGGATTATAATTGTATGAAATATGTGAAACAAAGACATGAGTGGCGACAAGCTACTCAACAGGAGCGTGCACAGTTGGAGATGTACAACATGGTTAAACAATGGGATTCTAGGGAGAGGGAGAGGGATTTATACCCTCGCTCCATCATTGCTCATATTGGATAGCTCTTGAGGTTTGTTGGCCTCGTGAAGTTCTATCAAGAGGTTGCATCCCTTAAGGGTAACTCTTCATTATTATGTCAGTTCATTCGACATTGGGATCATAATAGGTAGGCATTTCATGTTGGTGTTGGTCAGTGGTTCCATCCCACTGAGGAGCATATTTATTTCATCATTGGTCTATATAGGAGAGGGGAGGATTTACCCCAGTTCCCTGATGTACCAACTAGTGCTATAGCAGAGAGTCATCTAGCTTAATCTCTAAGATATATTAGTGATGCAGTCATCCATCCCTCTGATTTTTAGGTGAGCAGTGGGCATCTTAGGATATATTCTTTTGGTAGAGAGGAGGTTAGGTGTTTCTCTCTTTTTCTTACGACGCTGATGTACTCCACTAGTTATGGGCATCGCATTAGTTTCCATCTACTATATTGTTGAATCTTTAGTGTAGAGACCTAGATGCATTAGTTGGTCTACAATTTTTTTGCGGCAGTTTAGTTATGCTTTGGATAGATGTCGTGTAGTCATTGAAGGGAGGTCCAAATTCCATTTTGGTTTAGAGCTTTTTTGTTTATTTTTTGAGAGCTTTCTGACCACCAGGCCATCATTTGAGTGCCTACCTCCTAGGCCGATGACCGAGGTATGTATACACATGTGGAAATAGATAATGTCCAAGAGGGGGCATCTTAAGTTCCTAGCTAGGATCACCTTAGATGTGTTGGAGATGTTGGGCAGTGAGGAGGACCATGCAGTAGTCATGGTGCCATATCCATATGTCGACTTGGACTGGAAAGGGTGCCTTGAGATCTTCTTCACACTAGATGAGCCACCTAATGAGAGAGGTAATATTATCGTTATGTTTAAAATTACTCTAATTGCATTTTATTCTCTTTATACTTAATGCAAATGAAATATCATACAAATATTAAATTTTGTTAATGAAAATGTCTAATTATTATTGTGTACTATACATTTTGCAGACATTGACACATTTGATGCTGAGGTCGGGATGCCTCCTTTTGCTCATGAGGATGAGGATATAGAGGATCACAATCAAGCCAGGCCACAGTTTCCCAGTAGACATCTTGGCCACCTTCCACGTAGGCCTTAGGATAGGTATAAGAAGGATGTGGAAGACATGTTGGATAGATTGTTGGTAGATGTGGGTGTTTAGTCTCTGCGGGTGCATGACATTCTTCGACAGCCTCAACTTGCATAGATATGAAGGATTCTTCCTCATCATATGAGGTTGTTGATGCAACATGTTGTTAGTGCATGAATTCAGTTGGATGCTAGGAGGGATGACCATTGGCCTCCTCCTCCACCTCCTCCATCTCCACCCCCTCCTCCATAATCTTTGACATATACTACTCCACCTTCTCCTTTGACTGCTGACATAGACTCCACATCCCATGCACCTCCTCCTCGGCCTCCAACTCCTCATCCACCTACGAAATCTCAGCCACCTCCTCCCAATCCTCCTTTATCATCTCAGACATCTCCTCCACCTGCCCCTCCATCGACTGATCTAGCTTCTGATCTGTTATATGTCCTATCTAACCGACCAACCTCTATATATCCATCAGCTCCCCATATTGGGTGAGATGATCCGGATTCTTAGAGATGTCTTTCCTACTGACTACATGCTAGTTTATTTCCTAGCAGAGGTATTGATCATGCCTCTGGATCTACTACTAGAGGTGCCGATACATCTGATCGGTCGACATATAGTGATGGTGATATGGTTTCAGGGGTGGAATAGAGATGTATATTTGACATTTATCATCAATTTGATGTTATATATATATGTATGCATATATAAAACCCCTTGTTTAAATCCCATTATTTTGTTAGTATAATTTTGTAAAAGACTAGGTGTGCCTGTAAGGAAGAACTCATGTTGTATTTTTCTTTGTTAATATAAAAATTAAACTGGCCGTGGTAGAGGCAACACACTGAATGGACATGTAATCATGTATTCACCTAGGTCAGTGAAGGGGGGTTGAATAGCCTAGAAAGGGGATAAGTCATAACCTTGTCAACCCTGCAAACCTTTAAAAATAAACCCTTTTATATTTTCACTAAGCCTAATCCTTGTTTAACCTTTAATTTTGTTTTAAAAGCCAATTATGTTTAAAGGGGTGGTTAGTGGAGGATTACGTGGGAAATTAATGAGTTAATTGACAAGTGTTGCTGGTGTGAGCAGGCATACAACGAAAATAAGGTGGAGGAAAAATGAAAGGAGGAGAACGTGAAGAAGGGAGAACACAAAATTTGGAATGGGGATAAGAGAAAATGCAGGGGACACCATGAGAATGATGTAGCGTTGAAGGGAATTGTGACTAAGTGTATAATTTGTGGTCAATTGGAATTGCTGGAGGACAGAGAAATAAGTCCAGTTCCATAGAAAATTTTCCAATTTATCCATAGTTTGTGGCAGTTGGGTTGGTTGAGAGTAGCTATAATCCCAAGCTTGTTTTGTTAACTTTTTGGTTGATAAATTACACTTGTTTTGCCTCTGGTTGCACCTGTGATATGGAAATGGTGTAAGAAATTATTTTAGTGGAATTCTAAGAACAGATACAGCGATGGGTTTCACTGTGCTTCTAGTTAGGATGAAGCTAAGGGAAGGGATTGCACAGTTGGCATGGATTTGGTAACAAACCATTAAATCCTATTTTCCAAGTGAGGAAATCCTGAGAGAAACTTGGGACTGGTGAAAACCTATGGTGAATGCATGACTCTGAGCTCAGGGGTGGAGTTCTATTGAGAGAATAACAAAAAGAACTACCTATGGTTAGGTGGAGCATGGCTACCATGAAGCCAATTTCCTATGTTAAGCCTTTTTGCAGATAAGTTTAATACCTGGAAATTATATTTAAATTTCTGAGAGGTTATTTAATTAATTACCGGGTAAAAAATTGCATGATTTCCTTGTTAAATTTGGGGAGTTTGGATACAAGGTAGGAAATCATATTTTATTTGGTTTAATTCATGGGCATGAAATAAGTGTAAGTTTAATTATGCGATATTTCCTGGAAATTTATGCAAGCTTGTTCTTTAATTAAGTCTAAGTAAAAATTTCATTTCCTGTAGAAATTGTTTATTTCCGGTTTTAAAAAGGAAATGCTTAATTAAAATATGTTGAAGAGCACAGTGCTTGGAAATATTAGAAGGATGGACAAATAATTTGAAAATTTTATCCATTTCTATTATTTTCATTAATTTAAAAATTTATGGAAAAATATAATGTTATTTCCCAGGCTTATGTGATAATGCTAGTTTTATTGCATAGTTCTGTTTTACCACACAACTCCAAAGTTCAGGTAAATGTCTATGCAAATTAATTCAATAAGGATTATGGTTGGGAATAAAATAGTTCCTTAAATAATGAATGGAGTGGTTAGCAAAATTGTCCTACTAAAATTTGAAATTATAAGTCGAATTTAATTGGGAAAAGAAAGCTTCGAAGAGATATAAAAATTGTTTTGATATAATTATTTAATAAGGTTTTGATGTTTGAGTCGTAGATGGGTTCGACCTATTTTTCCTAATAGGTAAATTGAAAACGATAGGAAGATTTGATTTATTAAAACCACAGTTATTTTGGTTTAATAAAACCACGAGCTGATTTGTTTTATTTGAAGAGATTAGATGTTTAGGTCGAAGCTATTAGGTCGAAGTTCCTTAGTAGAGTAAATGTTTAAGTCTTAATTATATTTATTAGTTAATTGATAAACAAGACCTTGTGCTAAGACATGTTTTTAGGTGCTTTGCAATTAGTGGTGTTGGTGATTTGAAAACCATGGGTTGAAATTTTTAATTTAAAAATAGTTCAAATGTTTAGCTCAAAGTATAAATATAACTTTGATTACTTTACAACTCCCATGGACAAAATAATGAGTGGTTTTTGGTTTTTAAATTACAAGTTTTAGAATCATAGGGTTTTCATGTTGAATTCCATGAGTTGAATTAGTAAATTATGAGTCTTTTGTATTTCATGAATTTGAAAAGAATGAAAAAATGTTCTATTAGTTATTTAATGGAAACCCCACTCCGTAGTTTTGGGAAATAGGCAAAGTAAGTTTAAAAAGAGATATGTTGAATTAATATTCATTTGACTTAATTAAATGGAAAAATGTGTTGGCATAGGTATAAAGCGCATAAGTTGGTACAATTAGTGACGAAAGGGTCATTGACAGAGGCAAAGGACTGGTCACGGAAGTGCAATAAGGACGATAATGCAGAACAATTGGTTAAATAGTTAGTTATTTAACGGGTCATTGGACCAAGTTGTAACGACCAAGTGAGCCTATAAATAGAAGTAGAATTGTAAGCCTAAGGTCATCTTAGCATCTGATCCTATCCCTTTTGGAAGCCTTTTCTCTCTTTATGTTTTCTTGTTCGATCTATCTTTTGTATTGGTATCTTGAGATATGATCTGCAGTTTGCAGTTGTTGTCTGGATTTGATCCTTGGATCCGCTTTTTTAATTTTGTGTATTCGGCGATGATGAATAATGAGAAAGACTGTTTTGTCGACATCTGTGTTTTGCTGTAAATTATCAGCATGGTTGATTTCTGTCGCAATGTTGGATATCGCAGTATGGTTTGATAGGTTACATGAATGAATATGCAACATGATAATCATCTTAGATCAATATGTTATAGCTTGTTATTTGATTAATATGCTAATGGTGCAATCATTATGTTTTACTATGAATTTTGAGTATGTCGAATCTCTGGGTTATGTTATGATTGAATGTGAATGCTGCATGTCCTCTACGATCTACAGAAACATGGTTCCTGTAGCCCCCCTTAGGTATCTCGAGTGAGACCTCACTCGCTCTGTAGGTGTTGCTGGAAAGGATAAAACCTTTCTGATCTGATATCTATGGGAGTTGCGTCGAGGTTTGCTGACGACAGTGCGAAGTGAACCCCTGTCGATAGAACTGTGTCAACAAATGGTTTCGTTGTCGGGACCCTAGTATGAAAAGGAGAGGGCATGCTGTGGCATCCGACAAAACTGGAGATTCAGGATTGGTTCGATAAGAAGGCACGAGAGTTCACCGAAGAAGAAAACCAGAACCCTGCATGGTCGAAAACTGAGTGGTTGCAGAAGTACATTTACTCTGATACCCACAAAGTATTTTTCTGTGAATTCCCAATATTACTATATGAATGGTTGGCGCAACTAACTTTTCAGAAGAATAATTTCCAAGGAGGCGAGCCTGAACATTGGACTCCATAACTAATCCAACATTTGAATAGGGTTGACAATAAAGCTTCAAGATCTGTTGACATTTGGGTAAATAGCCTTTTGGAAGGATACATCACTGAGTTCGTTGTTTACACAGTTAAATATTATAGCGATGTAGAGAGGAAATTATTTAAGGGACCCATAGGAAGGTATCTGTTGTCACTACAATTGTGGATCAAGATGCTCATTTGTGAAAAATGGATGTTGAAGATGAACTCCGACGAGTAAAACTATGGTGTGCGGAGGCTGTGGGTATTGTGCAGATGAGGGTTTGATGAAATGATGCGGGGTAGATGGATATGAACTACGACAAAATTGAGAGGGAAGCTGAGGAATATTGTGGCCTCCTCCGAAGTGGGGTGAGGTTCCGACCGGAGAAGAAGAGGAGGACTGAGATAGAGAGAGAGAGAGTCTTGGTGTGACTGGAACAGAGAACTGCAAAATGGGACCACAAGGGACTAAGTGACCCTACAGTGACAAAGGGAAAAACTAGGCTACCCATGAACCTGAAGAAGGAAAAACCCAAAGCTACAACATACCCACAACTCCGTGCACTATGCCAAAATTTGGAGGAAGAAACACAAGTTCTTCGCAGGGTTGTCATGCATGTCAAAACAATGGTAATAGTAGTAGATCGACAAACACTGGTAGAAGACCAAGAATGGCAGGCGACGACATGAAGCTACCTTTGTTCCAGGGGAATGGGACCAAGGATCCCGAGCAGTACTGTTTCTTATGCGAAGTAGTATGGATAGTTAAACAAGTACAAAATGATGATATCAAGAAAGGACAGTTGGTGACGGCCTTTAGGGGCCGTACATTGGATTGGTATATGAAGTTTGTACAGGTACCTGCAATGCTTCCACATAGGACTCTGGCTAAAATTAGAGCTGGATTTATTGAAGAGTTCAGGAAAACAAAATTGAAATTGCAGTATATTACAGAGCTGAAGGAGATAAAGCAATTCTCGAATGAATCGGTGTGGGATTTTGATCAAAGATTTAAAACCCTGATGGCTAAGGTTAGTTTTGGGATGAGTGATGTACAACATAAAGAGTGGTTCATCGTAGGATTGGTATACCCCATATTCGAATGCCAATGATGTAGCAGAAGATCGTATCTCAAGTGGAATCTCTAGAAAGTGCGATGAAGCTCGAAGCTTCGCCGATTGGCGAAACAAGGATTGGCATGAGAGAGATCCATTTGCAGTTGGAGAATTTGACTATCCAACTGTAGGATATTAAGAAGGGGAAAGAAATCCACGAAGAGGTATGGTGCAACAAATGCAAGTCAGAAGGACATCACAAAGATTAGTGTCCTGAATTTCATGAATATTTATAGTCTGGCGCACCAAATCCGCTTATTCAAGGGGGAATGCCCTGGTGCAAAATTTTTCAAACAAGAGGACATCACTCAGAAGAATTTGTGTACTTACAAAAGGTTGTGTTGAAGCCGGCTAATCTTTTCTGTAACTTCTGTCAATCTGTCGGTCACGAGGAGAAAGATTGCAAAGCATATGATTTGCTCCAAGAAAGAATTGCGGATACATACTTCATGAATGGGGAAGAGCAGAGATAGGTGGAGAGACCTCAACCGAAGCCGTAGTATAATCAACTGTAGCCGCAATATAACCAACCACAGTACAATCAACCGCAACAAGAGTACAATCAACCGCAGCCACATTACAATCCACCACAGTATAATCCACCACCATATCAGTAGCAAGGAGGATTCAAAGGAGGATTTCGAGGTGGTCGCAATGGAGGCTTTGGTCGCAGAGGAACTTTCAGTCGAGGTCGGGGACCGGTTACATGCTATAATTATGGAGTGGTCGAACACTATCAAAGGGATTGTCCGAATACAACACCTTAGTGTACTTATTGTAGCACAGTGCATCACACTGTCGAAGAATGTCTGCAGTTAATCGCGAAGTGGCAGGATAAAAATGCGCCACAACAACAACCGAACCTGAATCACAATCAGAACCATTATCCTAATCCAAATGTGTAGAAGATATCGGTTGAGATAGGGAATCAACTAGTAAATGTCACAGTAGTAATCAGAGGAGGAGTTGTGATAGGAGAAGATAGGCCACTGCCAAATGTCCGACCTACAACTTGGAGGTAGGTAAGATTTGATGTGGAAGTAGAAAAAGAAAGCTTTTTGGAAGTAAGAGATGCACTGATCAAGAATACGGGTACGTCACCTGTCTATGAGATGCCACCGATTTTTTATACGAAAAACTCACAAAGGTCGCAAGGGAAGTTCAACACTCTGAAAAATTTTCTGGAAATTTTCTGACATTAGCAAAGGATCAAGATGCATTGGTGGAGATAGCAAACCTCTTGTATTGCCAGGAAGAAGGGCGACATGACCGAACTATCAACCAGTTGCATAAGAAGAAAACGGGAAGGGAAATGATAATGAATGCCTAGATTGACGCATATGACGTATATTCCATCATTTTGGATTTAGGATCAGATGTGAGTATCCTAACCAAGCAGACTTGGGAAATGATGGGGAAACTGCAGTTGGTATGGTCTCCTGTGTAGCTTCGCCTAGAAAATCAGAGCAAAGTTACACCAATCGATCGATTGCCTCGTCTACCTGTCGAGGTGGAGGGACTAAAGTCATATGAATATTTTGATGTTATAGAGATAGTTGAAAATACCATCCCATACCCTGCACTGTTTGGGATAGAATGGGCGATGTAAAACTTGGAAGTCATTAATTTCAAGAAGTAGACAATTTATTTTGAGAACCGCGACATGAGGGTCATTGCCCCATTGGATCCACATGAAGGGAAAAGATATGTCGAACCAATGAGGGATGAGTTCATGGAAGGATGGGACAATGTCTACAATGTCTCAGAATACATGAGGGTCATTGCCCCACTGGATCCACATGAAGGGAAAAGATATGTCGAACCAATGAGGGATGAGTTCATGGAAGGATGGGACAATGTCTACAATGTCTCAGAAGACTATGTCAATCCCACCACCGATGGAGAATTGAGGTGGAAAAGTATAAGTTTGATGTCATCAGACTCTGGCGAGGCATTATAAAACTGACAGAATCGGTTGCATGAGGTATCTTTCAAAAAATGTACATGAATCACTCAATCACTAAGATGGGTAGCGACATAAGTATGTAATCTGCTGACATATGAAGGATTACCTAACTTGGAAATATTTATAAATGAGTTCGAAGAGAGAGTATTAGAACCACACTGCCTGTTGGAGCTAGAAGAAGCGTTGAAGGCTACTCCAACAAGGTGGTGGGATACGCACAAGTCATTGATAGCAAGCTGGAAACTGTGTCGACGATTGATGGAAGTTAGATTTGGGGAGGACGAATTCTACCAAGGAAAGAAATATGATGGAAGAAGCGATCCAAGGGATCATCTGGGAGAATGTCAAATCACATGGGAAATGAGGCCGAAACAAGAATGGATTCATGCGTTTATCCATATGTTGGATGAAGTACTGCAAACTGGTACATATCAATAGAACTACAACAAGGAACAACTACATGTGAGGAGTTGACTACTAGCTTTAGTCACACTTTCAGTTTCGCTGATGAGAATCCTTTCATAGATAGTGTAATACCCCCATTTTGACCCTTAGGAAATATTGGCTTTTAATGTAAATATTGTATACATGCGATGTATGTTTCCCTATCGTGGAGCTCAAGGCCAAGGCCCCGCTAGTGTATGTTTGGATTTTATTTAAAATGGAAAAATATTTGATATGTTTCTATCCATGTGCTATTAAGCCATGGGATATTACAAATTGATGTAAATCTTAATATTGCAATAAAATACCAAAAAGTGGCTATGGAAGCAACTAATAGAGGGGGCCATGTGTATCCACTAGGGAGTGGTGAGGGGGATTGTGGGGTTGAACCATATGCTGCCAAATGTCATCTTGAGAACCCATTTGAATTTCCTTGCTAACATTTATTTATGTTGTAAGGAAGTAGTTGAAGAAATCAGTCCATGGCTTCAATGGAGCATGTGAAGCCCATAAATTCCTATGGCAGGTATAGGCTCTGTTTCCTTGACCCACTAGTCACTCTACCTCATGGGAATTCGTTCTTCCTCATTCCCATCCATGGTTGAGCATCTAAGCTTCAGTTTTCATCCATTACACATTGCCAATAGTGAGAAAAACTAGAAATCACAACTCTGCATTAACCCATGTTTTGAAGTGCCAAAACACCCAGAATTTCGTGTGGACAGTGAAATATGATGGGGGATCCATAGACATGAACCTTAGGGATAATTTGAGAGTGTTAGATGCCCATAAATCCATGGAAAAACCCAGTTTTGATAGCCCGAAAATGCAATTATGGGATTGAGTCATTTGTTCACCGAATTGTGAGAATCCAAGTGGGGTGAAAACGCGAAGGTGGGTAACACTTCCGTGAGAATCAGGGGTCGAAGAGACATAGAGGAAGCTATTTGACTGAATAACCAAATTTATTCGGTCGAATAGCTTTCGCTATGTCTCTTCGACCCTCGATTCTCACGGAAGTGTTACCCACCTTCGCGTTTTCACCCCACTTGGATTCTCACAATTCGGTGAACAAATGACTCAATCCCATAAATGCATTTTTGGGCTATCAAAACTGGGTTTTCCCATGGATTTACGGGCACTACGTTATTCATCTGAATAAATTTTAACGGTTCACCATTAGAAATAACGGAGACCTTGATTTGTGTGCGAGGTATTGCCAGACGGAAAAAAATGAACGACATTTTTTATTTATTCGGTCGAATAATTATTCGGTCGAATAACTTTTCTGCATAAAAGCTCGGCCGCGGCCAGTCTTTGTCATTTTCGTTGTAGGATTTCTAGACCCAGCTGTGTGACCCAATTCTGGACCCCTCCGCGCCATCCGTCTCGCCACTCATCTGGCCACCCAACTGCGTATGCTAGTGCACTCCATCATGCCTTTCGCCACGTTGCTTTGTTGCACCCGTTCATGCCATCCGTCTTGCCGCTGCTGGACCCATCCGCTACCCTGCTCGCCACCCGTCTTGCCACCTTGCCGTGTCTGTTGGTGGACTCCGCCACCCCTTTTGCCTCCCCCCCTTTCGTCTCCCTTCTTCGCCACCCATCTTTCCACCTTGTCGTGTCTGTTGGTGGACTTTCGTCTCCTCGTTTCGCCACCCCTTTCGCCACCCCTTCTGTCTCCCTGTTTCGCCACCCCTTTTGTTGTTCGGCCGCGTCTGTTGGTGGACTGTTCATTATGTTTTTCATCCCGGAGTTGGACAACATCCACTTTGCATGGTGGTTGGTCGTCGTGGAGTTCGACAGCGTCTAGTGCAGGTAATGTTATTTAATTTTTTTTTTGGTTAATTTTTATATTAATGTTGCTTCATTGGTTGCAGGTGTTGTTTCGTTTTTTCGGTGCTCGAATTCATTTTGCTTTCATCTTTGTTCGGCTTCATTCACTTGAGTTCAGTTTGGGGTTGGATTTTAGCAGTGAAAAATAAACAGGTATGCTGAAACACTTTTTAATTTGTCGATTTAATTTATGAAACGGTTTTTTAAGTTTTTTTAGTTGGTGAGTGCTGAACTCTGTCCAAGTGGACAGAGTTCATGAACTCTATCCATGTGGATAGAGTTCACCATGGGAATCATAAAGATAGAGTATTTAGTATAACGTAAGCAATATCTCTTAATTTTTGAGCATTAATTCAACATACTCTAGGATCTTAATTGAGAGAATAACATGTACAACATATCAATCACAAGAAGCAATCACAAGAGACAATAGACACACAGAGTTTCCTTGGGGAAAACCATAAAGGTGAAAAACCCCAATAACTTCCTCAGAGATAGATAGAGAAATGATACAAAAGCCAAGCATAAGAGATAGTCTCCTAGCAACAGCTTCTCCTTCTCCATTAGTGGGCCACTCTCCAATGAGTGTATAAGTGAGAAAGTGAATGATCAAATAGACTGCCTCCCGCACTCTATTTATACTTGACTTGACTTGCCTAATAACCTTTAATAGGTTGGCCTCAACTTAACCACTTAACATAATGTTGACAGGGCCGACCCCCAATAGGGTGGTCTAATAACCCTTTAACCCACATGACTTATACAAGGCCGACCCCATGAAGGTGGTCTAGTAACCCATCAAGTATAAATTACGACACTTATAATATAAATGATGACACTTCCATATAGAGGAATAATAACATCTCTATAGGAATACAATATACATGTGTGAAATACATTCCGAAGTTACAAATACATCAACAATATCAATGGGACCGGTAGTAAGTAGTTATAGAAAAAGAGGTTTTAATTATTTATCCAATTTAACCACTATCATTGCAAACTAGTAGAAGTTTCAAGTTGATAGAAAGAAGAGCTCCCATTTTTATTGGTTGTACTGTAACTAAGTAGTAACCAATAAACGCTATGAATCTAACTAAGTAGTTACTCTACATGATCTTATGAAATCTGTCCACATGGAAAGAGTTAATGAACTCTGTCCATTGACAGAGTTAAATTTCAGTGCATGGTAGGCAGATCTGCAGTCAGAAAGCTAAAACCTAACAGTTGGGAAACTGAAACCTTCAAACTCCTATCAAAACAGTAGACTCTGAATGTTAGATCTACGAATATGAGCAAGATGAAAATATGAGCAGCAAGCTACAGGAAAATTGAGAACAACATACTGTTATGTACTTTTCCTTAACAATATTAATATCTTTTCCATTAACCAACTTCTTGTAATTTCCCCATAGTTCCAACAACCTTGATCATACAATTAGAGCCTTGTCTAGTGAAAAAGTTGAAAACAAAGCACCTTGAGATAATTCAATGTTTATATTTGTACACTAGAGCTGTAAATTGAAAACAACTAAAACAATATTTATCATAAGATATTCAGGTAAACAAAACAAAAAGATAAAACTTTAAGCAGGGCAATAAACTCTCTTATTTATATCCTATCTTATAGAATCAACACATGCAAGTGTCTAGGTTCTTTGGATTTCACCTAGTGGTTTGAAATTGAATCACCTTCTTTAATAAAAAAGAGACTCCACACAAAGATTCTAAGAATAAGGGTAGTGGGTGATTGTCCCCACCCACAATCCAATCTTAGGACCATTTAGAAGTGGTTCCAATGTCACATACTATAACCCTACACTACTATCAAAGGGAAATAGTATGGGATAATTTTTATTATCCCCAATAAGAGGGTTGGGAACTCATTGAAAAAGTAGAGAAGATGATTAACTTCTCCTTCCTAATTAATGCTTATAAGAATGAAATGTGAACATGGACAGAGTTGATAGATCAATATATAACCTAAATCTCTAACACAACAAAGACAATTGTACTATGCACCAAACAACATGTTTTATGACTTTAAGTTGGACTAAAAGATGCCGAATGTGTATGTCTAATTTGGAGAATGTGACATCATTCCAAAGTTCGTGGTATGATTTATTTGCACTTAAAATAAATCTCTATGTCTAATCTGGAACGCTGGACAACGTTGCCAGATTTTGTATTACGATTTTATTTATTTTTATGAATTATGGACATTATGTGTACACATTATTTTTATGTATTTAGGGAATCCTTGTTAAGAGGTATTGATATCAAAACATGAGAGTATTATGCCACAGATATATGGAAACATGAGACTCACTAATAATTTTTCCACATTAATAGTGATCCAATGATATTAGTCCACCTAGCATTGAGTTCACACTAAGTTGACACTAATCCAACTCCTTTGAGTTCAAGATATAGAATTGAGTTGGGATACCAAATTATATTTAATACGATAATTTATATTTTAAAAAACAAATTAACATTATACTCTAGAGTTAATGAACTAGATTTCATGAATTGAGAAACTAATTGAGGGAAAATGATGGTCTTGATTTTTTTCCAGGCAATGATGACGATTCATGGTATTATGTTTTCTTTTGTTTGCAACATGGCAAACTCGGGAAACATAATACCATGAATCATCACCGTTGCTAGGCTGAACACTTGTTATCCTCATGAACAATTTTGTTTGATGATGATATGTATAGGTATGCAGAAAACATTTAATATTTTGAAAAAAATGTTATTGTAAGTGGTTTACTTCATTCAATCACTTAATAAAAATATATTGTACAGTCGAAGCCCTAATTGTGTTTAGAGCTTTTTACTTTTGTGTTCATGGAAAAATAAGATTTTTTAAAAGTAAAAAGGTATCAGTTTCAAATCGAGAACAATTTTTTATGATTCTATGGAATAATGAAAATATTTGTAGATATAATTTTTGTTTAAATTATTAAAATATCTAATAAGTTATTAATTTAGGATTTAAATTAAGATTTAACATGTTCATGAACTGATTCCTTGACATAAATAAATGTAACCTTCATTTAATATTTAACCATATTGGTTCCATTCATTTAAAACATCAAAAACACTTAAAATATTGGCACATTAATTCCTCATACATCCAACAATATTATCTATACTCATTTTAAAAACTATTAGATGATATTAGGTATATTTAGGTCCTTATTAAAGAAATTAGTTTCTTTAGCAGCTAGGTCTTAGAATTTGTAGAATTAACATGTATAATTTGTATATGTTTTGAGTTGATAGTTGTTTAAGTTTAGATATCATATCAAATGGAAAGAGATCAGTCTTCAAGACAAAAGTGTAGGAGGTCATCACATTCTTCGGGAGTTGGTGTCCCATTTGATAATCGAAGATTGTCGACTTCACCTCATGATTCAAGCTTATTGTACAGTTCACATTCATCCGATCATCGGCGAGGTGATAGGAGTATAGATGGTTCCCCTTCATCTTTTGTGGGGGAACGTCGATCTCGACCTTCTGTCGGTATGAACATCAATATTTTAATACATGTATAAATTGTATTTTTGTGTGTACGTAGTTTGTACATGTTTACACATAACTTTGTTTGTATTTGAAGTAGAGAGGGAGGAAGATCGAGCAAGGGAGATAGACATGGGTGCAGAGTAAGGTCACCAAGAGGTTCGTCATCCTACACAGGGTGAGGAAGGTTGAGTCAGGACACAATTTGTTGAACTAGCTGAGGGTTGTACACCCATAACAACTTATCCATCTGATTTATCTGTGGAGCTTCCATGGGAAAGTGATCTTGCAAAAATGACCCTTGAAAGTTGTAAATCTCACTATGACAGGCTGCAACGTGATATTTCTTGTTTGGATCTCCTTCTAGAGAACAAGCAAAGTATAGAGATGGTTTTGGGATCATTACAAAAATTCATTGAGGTATATGAGGATCTTGGACCAACAACAGATGGTTTTGTTGACTTGATGCGCAGAAGAAGGGCCCAAGTGATGGGTCCAGATAAGTGGAATGTCATGAAGAAGAGAGTGACCAAAGAACATGCCATGGGAATGTTTAACTTCAAAGAGGTCCTAAAGTGAAAGGCATTGAAAGTGCAATATTTTAAGCACCCTCATCTTGCACATCATTTATATGATCGGTTCCTTGCAGCCTATGGTCAGTTGCCATGGAATGATGAGGTTTCTAATTATTTTGCCATTTTTTTTATGCCTATTTTTTTTAGATATGAAGCCAGACTATACTGATATTCATTCTAACTTTTATGGAGTTGGAAAGGGGTGAATATACGATAGAAAATGTGCTCTTAGAGATCCCACTACTCTTCGACCTCCACCTCAGATATCTCGCCCACCTAGGCTTGTGTCTTACAAATTGGAGATGGAGACCACATCAGAACTTGGGACAACTGCAAGGCATGCTGTTGCTGAAGGTTTAACTTCGACATTTTTAGGAGTTGATGTGGGATTGAGTCGAGAGAGGGCTCGAGCCACTATTTGGCAGAATTTTGTTTACAAAATGAACGATGAGTTAGATGGAATGAGCATTGAATATCTCAAGGCTTATGCTAAGGTTTGTCGTGATATAGCTTCGTATGTCCTGTCCAATGACACATCGAGTATAGGAGAGGTTTGTGTACTTTCAATCTATTTACTTTTTTTATTCATTTTGAATTGAACTTTTTGTTATATTATATCTATGTTTATATTATGCTTGTGTTGATGTATAGTAATAAATACATTACGTAAATGTTTATTCGTTGCAGTTTTCTAGAATGTTGAATAAACATAATTTTCGAGTCTCCATTAGTGAAAATGTTGAAAATGTAGAAGAGCATCTTGGAAAGGTATATTTATTATTTACATATTTATATTTATGTTTGAAAGATATTTTATCATTTTTTTGATTTTTAATTTAACTATGTATCTTATTGTTAATTTTGCTTATCAATGCAGAGTTCTTTAGATTCAAACTTTTTAGATGATTTTCCATTTATTGTGAGCTAATGATTTTTATTTATTTTTGTTTCGGTTTTAAGTTAATTACTTAATTTTAGTTTTTTTTGCTTGCACTATGTTTGATTTATTAACAAAATTTAAATTTTAGGAAAGAGAACATATCGAAATTGACAGTCAAGATATAGATTCCTTGATGCATGTGGATATTGGCACCGAGGTAATTTTGTTCATAATTGAATTGCTCTCTCATATATAAGTATAATATTTTATTTTTTTTAATTTAGTTTAAAATAGTTTAAATCATTTATGAGATTCATAAATTGCTTTTATACATGTTGCAGCTTGGGTCTCTTCCATCTCTTTGAGGCAAAGGGAAGACTCTAGTGGAGGAGTCTCTTCGATCTATTCGAGGCAAAGGGAAGACTTTAGTGGAGGATAGTGGTGGACTTCCATTTAGAGAATTTGAGGTAATTGAATTGTTCTTTGATATAAGTTTAATATTTTAATGTTTGAATTTAGTTTAAAATTGTTTAAATAATTTATGATATTCATAATATGCTTTTATACATGTTGCAGGTTGGGTCGAGTCCAAGGGAAGACCCTAGTGGAGGATAGTGGTGGACTTCCATTTAGAGAATGATTTATATTGCTATTTTTTTGTTGATATATACATTGTAGTTTTGGACATCGAGCAGATTTATTTTTGGATTATACATATGTACATTGAACTCACATGTTCATGAATGTTTTTTTTTGGATTATATACACATGTACATTGAACTTATATATTATGTGTGGTAAATGTTTATAATATGTTTTTGCATATTTATGAATGTATGTATTATTAAATTTATGTATGTATGTAGATGCAAATTTTTTTTAGTGTTGAGATGTAAATAATGATAGGAATGTTATGAATGTTAGGAATTTTTGATAGGTGCAATATAATGTTAGTAATGTTAAGAATGAATGTTAGGAATGTTAAAAATAAATGTTAAGAAGTTTAGATAGAATTTAGGAAGTTTTGATAGGATTCTTAGGAATGTTAAGAATGAATGTTAGGTTCAAGTTAAGAATGAATGTTAGAAAGTTTTGATAGGAATGTTAAGAATGAATGTTAGGTCCAAGTTTAGAATGAATGCTGGGAAGTTAAAGTTAAGAATGAATGTTAGGTTCAAGTTAAGAATGAATGTTAGGAAGTTTTGATAGGTGCAATCTAATATTAGGAATGTTTGGAAAGTTAAGAATGAATGTTATGAATGCTAAGAATGGATGTTAAGAATGAATGTTAGGAAGTTTTGATAGGAATGTTAGGAATGTTAAGAATAAATGTTAGGAAATTTTGATAGGAATGTTAGGAATGTGAAGAAGTTTTGATAGGTGCAATATAATGTTAGGAATGTTAAGAAAGAATGTTTGTTTGATATATAGAATCTTGGTTTCAACATAAAACTTGAATTTCATATAAATGATAAATTGAAATTTGTATAAATGATTCATATTTTCAATTTTTAACTAATGATTCATATTTTCAATGTTAAGGTACATTTTATGCTATTGAAATCATGGCAAATGGGGATTTAACAATTTTTTGTTTTTTAATCACAAGCAAATATTATAGGATTGTGAAGCTTATGCTAAATTAGAGCAATGATTTTATACAACAATTTGATGAATTTTCATTGATTTGTTGTAAATAATCAATGCTCTAATTTATCATAAGCTTCACAATCCTGGAATCCTTGCTTGTGATTAAAAATCAAATGATCATTATCTCTATTTTCCATGATTTCAGTTATGTGAACTTACACAAATGATATTTTAAAATACTCATTGATCATATTTATATGGATTGTTTAGCCCACCACAAAACTAGTAATGTATCAACCCATCTAATGGATCAAGAATAATAATTTCCCATTTATTAAGTACATTATAGAAGCATGAAATGGATCAAATGAATACAAAATCTAGCAGGTTTCTCGGTGATTCTTCACTTACATATTTTTGTCAAAAGTAAAGATTCGGGGCAGAGTGTGGGGACAGCCACATCCATTATCTCATCCCTTAAGTGGTCTAATAGACATATGGGGACCTAAATAAAGTACTTTACACAAAATTTAAGACAAAATTACACATTAAAGTTTTCATTACCAAATAATTTACGAATTCATTTCAACATACTAAAATACGATCATTTAAACTCTTATTCCAGTTCCCATTCAAGATCATAGACATAGCTCAAAGAAAAAAATATATTATACACAACATTTGACATGGACATGGACAAAAACATCGATCGATTCATTTTTTATATAGTTAAAAACATCGCAATGGAATGCTGTCCTCAATTATCTATTCATGGTCATATTTGGACAGTTTCCATTTTTTAGTTTTTAATTGTTTTTTCGATGGAACTTGTACCAATTTTATTTGAGATGCAGATACTAAATGACTATATTGACAACATATAACATCAGGTTCATAATCCTGAAAGTAGACATAATTTTTAGTCATATGGGTCTGCTGAAAAAATAGACTTTTAAAATGATGGATCCTCTCTCGTATGCATATTCGTTGTCATTGTAGTCCTCCAATAACTTCATTTTTCCTTCAGTGCATTGCATCGAATAATACTTCACATTTTCGTTGCTGTCTATAGGTGCAATCACAATGAAAACATCCCCTGTGCAAATTACAATTGGTGTTAGGGTTTTTAAATCAATTAAATTGACTAATATACACATAAGGTGATGGATAAGAATGAACAATCGACAAAACAGTTGTAAGATCATTACCTTCTCTAACAAGATCTGAAATTCTATCGCCATCAGATGATATTGCTATTTCTTCTAATTCTAATTCTTCTACGCTTGCTAGTGGCATTTTTCCTTTAGGATTAATCTCTGTGTGTTTCCAATGTTTTACGTAGTTGTTTGTTATGTTTTCACAAACTTCTGTAAATTCAACATTTTCAGTGCAAATATGACAAAAGCATGATTGCTTTCTACTGTCAAATGCAAACACATTTTGGAAGGATTTTGTTTGAATAGAGTGAAAATCTCTAGTCCCATGTATGGTGCTAGTGTCGTATGGTATTGATCTATTTATATCTTGGACCCCAACAAGTCAAAAAAACCTACAAAAATGACAACTTTTGATGTTAGTGTACATATACTTAAATGTTAGTGTACATTTTTTTAAATTGACAATTAATATAAATTAAAAAAATCGTGTACATACCTGTGTACATCTTTTGATTGTTGATTATAATCATGGCTTAGATGTAATTTACACCATTGGACAACCTCTGCAGCTGAATGAAGTCGTGCAGAAGAATGGTTCATTTTCCATCTTCGAAGTGCTCTTTTTACGCATGCTCCTGCACCATCATGTTCACCTATTCCATGTCCAGTTTCAAAGAAATTCCAGCGACGTTTAATGTTCAATGCTTTATGAAGTCGACATAACCAATAAAATGATCGCGAATATTTAAATTGTCCCACACATCCATCCAACCATATCCAATGTTCATTGAATTTAACTTTACGTCTTTTTAGTGAATCGTAGAAAATATTTTCAATACAATGCTGAACAAAATGTGTATTGTGTGTACGATCATCGTTGATATAAAAGTGATATTCTTTAATCACATTTCGATTGTCACACATGCTTTCAATGCCATCAACATCCTATTGAGAATGTCTATATAGAACATGGACAAATATCGAAACTTGGTTAGAATGATAGTATTCACTCTGTATCTCTTTTTGTGCAGCAAATGTGTAGTTTTCTGCAAAATCAACCACTGACAAAATTGTTCCTGGTGGAAAAATTTCACGAGACTATTTGAATTGAAGGTCTTGCCATCGTGCTCTATGTGAATGCTTGGTGTATTTATAAATTTCACTTTCAAATTTCTTGAGAAAATCTGTCACACATATTTTATCTTCTCGCAAATCAATTCTTTTGGAATGTGCATCACTAGAACTTGTAGCATAACCGATGTATTCATATCTTCTCCAATCAACGGTTACATTTGACAATGAATGATCATTATCGATAGGATATTTATTGTGGAATAAGACCGAATTTCCACAACGATGACAATGTTTTCCATTAACACATTTCTTATTATAAAATACTTCATCGTGATCTCTCTCACATAGAGTTTGAGATATGAATTCACGTATTGTGGGCAGAGGTGGTGAATTTGTCCAAAACATTTTACCAAATTCAAGAAATACGTCGTAATACAATTGAAATTGCACATGATAACGGAAACAACATGTGTCACGTATAGTAATAGGTCTACCATACTATCTTTTTTGTTGCACAAATGTAGTGATTGACACATTAATTACACAATGATATTCCTTGAATTTAATGAACAATTGTACTTGTGTCATTTCCGTTATATGTTTTGGAATGCTTTCATATACCCCTCATGATACTCTTTGTCATATCACATCCCTTGAATTTGGTGAAACTTGAGTATGTGCCAACCAATATTCCCGTACAATATCTTTAACACATGCTCCCATTCTATCTTTGTAAGGTTGTCTACAAATAATTGCCCAGTAAGCAAGTTCATCATTTTCATCTATTTGCATTCTGAATTTGCTATGTTTGTATAATGTCTTTCTTGAGGTTCCAACTGCTTTTGTTAGTTGTGTTGTCAAATGTTTTTGTCTAGTACTAGCTGAAACAATTGCTGTATGAATTGCTCTACGTGCAGCACTGGTATCTTCCTTCCTAGATTTTCCATTTTTTTCATTGCATCACCTATATTTTTTATCACATTATGTTTCAATTTCAACTTTTTTGTCGCTTTGTGAATACCCAATAATGATGTAGCACCTTTTAACTTCTTGGAGACTAATAAACATCTCAAAATTTATGCTTGTCCTGTTATTGAATAATCCTTCAGAACATCAACATAAAAGTTTTGAGCATGATATCGTGCAACATATTTGGGCATTTTTTTCCATATTTGTTGCAATCAATGTCTGCTAACATTTCATCATTAATGGTGAAAGTACCTATACATAAAGTTAAATTTAATTTAACATATATTCTAAAATACAATTCAATATAAAAAATGAATTTGGAAAATACATGATATATACATACTAAGTCCAATTTCTGGATCTTGAACTTGATCTTCAATATTGACTTCATCGACATTAGCATGTAAATCACTATTTACATCTTCATCAATGGTCTCTTCAACTTCAATTTGTTCTTCTTGTACTCTATTTTTAATTTTCATTTCATCAACATTATCATGTAAATCTGTATTTATATCTTCAATAATTGTTGCTTGCGTTTCTGCAAGCCTTCCTTTTTTGGCATGATATTTGAGTTTTTTTTTTCTCTATTATCATCATCATCACGTTTACGATCATATTTTCTTTGACGATTTCTCTTATTGCCCATGATTGTTTAATCTATAGATGATAAATTAAAGAATCATCACTTTATAGTAAAAAAACAAAATTAAGATTTAAAAACAGTTACGAAAGTTGTAAACACATGAATTGAAATTTATTTCACCTTATCAAAATCTTGTATGAGACTTTTGAAGAAAAAATCATTGGAAAGAAATTTCCTTTGAAAAAACCACTTGAAAAGAAATCTCCTTTGAAAAAAACCTTATTGGAAAGAAATAAGAACTCCTTGACAATAAATCACCTTTGAAAAAACCCATTGGAAAAGAATAAGAACACCTTCTAAAGAAATCTTCTTTGTAAAACAACTGGAAAAAAAACTTCTTTGAAAAAATACCTAGAAAAAAACTTTCTTTGAAAAAACCACTTGGAAAAATACTTGGAAAAAAAAACTCCTTTGCAAAAATATATTGGAAAAAAAATTCATTGAAAAAACCCTTGCAAAGAAATAACTATTTTGCAAAAATACATTAGAAAAACAACTCTTTGAAAAAACCTCTTTCAAAGAAATAAGAAGGAAAAATACATCTCCTTTGCAAAAATACCTTGAAATAAAAGCTTCTTTGCAAAAATACCTTGGAATAAAAACTTTGTAAATACACCCCTTGGAAAGAAACTTTTTTTGAAAAAACCACTTGGAAAAATACTTTGTAAAAAAAACCTCATTTGCAAAAGTATCTAGGAAAAAAATACTTTGAAAAAACCCCTTGCAAAGAAATAACCCATTTGCAAAAATACCTTGGGAAAATAACTCTTTGAAAAAACCATTTTCAAAGAAATAAGAAGGAAAAATACAACTCCTTTGCAAAAATAACTTGGAATAAAAACTTATTTGCAAAAAATACCTTGGAATAATTTTTTTTTTGCAAAAATACCTTGGAATAAAAACTCTTTAAATGCACCCTTTGGAAAGAAACATTTTTTGAAAAAAACACTCGGAAAAATACTTTGTAAAAATAAACTCATTTGCAAAAATATTTTGGAAAATTGAAAAAACCAATTGCAAAGAAATATTTGCAAAAATACATTGGAAAAAAAACTCTTTGAAAAAACCCTTTGCAAAGAAATAAGAAGTGCAAAAATACTTTAGAATAAAACTCCTTTGCAAAAATGCCTTAGAAAAAAACTCTTTGAATGTACCCCTTGGAAAGAAATAGGAAGAAAAATACCTTGTAAAAAAAACTCCTTTTGCAAAAGAAATCTCCTTTGAAAACCCCTTCAAAAATATTTTGACTAGAAATATGCGAAATTAAAATGTACGAAAATAATGAATGTATTTAGTTTTATTTATACAAGTATAGACAACGTATTTTCTTTTTCCAACCGACGAATTTTTTTTTGCATTTGGTTTTTCGGCCGAATAACCTTTGTTGTAAATAACGGTTCCATTACGGAAAAAGGTTTTTCGGCTGAATAACCTCTGAAACCTGAAAACTTCACGGTTCTGCACTGTTTTCAGGTTTCGCCATTTTCGGAAGGTAAAAACAATCTCTTACACTACAAAGTGACTGTCGGACTTGATACCATTAGTTTCATCATTGAATCGACTTTTCGTATGTATAGATTTTGTTGTGTATAGGTGAGATCTGATATTTTTAATTTTTTTTTTTCTTAACATGTGTCGATTTTTGTTTCATCTCTTTCAAAATGCGGTGAAATGAAAAATCCATAGCTTTAAAAATATACCACCAAAAAAATTCAAAAAAATATGGTGCAGTTAATTGGCGTGTCTACTTCAAAAGGGCATTCGTAGATTTTTTAGTTTTATAGTCAATTGAGAGAAAAAATTTGCGACACAAAACATGCTAAAAATCGATAAAGTTTCCCCATTGATCAAATTGAAAAAAGATAATAATTAGTATATAGATCCATTGGTTACAAATTTATAGTCATGCAGTAGTATATTGTGTGTATATTGTCATAGCATATTTTGTTTTTGCAAAAAACAAGTTTAACAATGATTTTACGTTTGCGACAAAACATGACTATTTTGTAGTCCTTTCATTTTATAAGAACACACTGTCAAACATTTTCCAAATCGACATATCAAATCTCAATAAAAAAATTGAAAAAATTATGAATAGAAAGCTAACATAATTCTCTAAAAGTTTTCTTTTTAGTGAAAAGTGAAATTCCAAACAAAAATATCACTTTTATTCGCCAAAAGTTGAAAAACATGAAAAAATAAGATTTATTTTCTCACAAGACCCCCCAAAATAGACACCCATCTTCATGGATTCACCCATTTGAACGACAGAATAGAGCATAGAAACAGAGGTTGGGATTGCTTGAAAAATCCAGTGAATGATATAATCTCAAGGAATTAGCAGCTAGACCTTTATATGCCCACCCTGAATAGCACTGGAGGGAAGGGGCACCTGAGGGACTGTGCAGCAGAGAAGTGGACCTTCCTTGTGTTGGGTGTGGTAGGTATTGTGGGTGCCATGACTGTTTGAGTTTAATTGAGATTCCTATAGCTCTGTGGTTGAGCTCATTGGATTAGCATCATTCTTCTTTGTCTCTTGCATGATTTATAAACCCAACTGTGTGTTGGATTAGCATGACTGGTTGTGTGAAACCATGGTTGTGAGTGAGCCTGTTTAGTTCCTCCTTAGTGGATAGACATCCCAGCTTGGGGGTGGTCTCTCAGCTGAAAGAATATAGGATGGACAAGGACCTATGGTTGTGTGGAATGTTGCTCTCACGTAGCCAGTTGTTTAGACAGTTTCATCTTAAAGATAAGTATTCTTTGTGGTTTAAATTATGTTCATTCTGTGTTCTGCAATGTTTAATTCGATGACTGTTAGTGGTATGCTGAATGCATGATGAATTCTGTGTAGATGATGTTTATTTTCGTTGTGTATAATTTAATTATGCATTTTATGAAATCGTGAATTTAGTCATATGGTGTGGGAAAGAATTAGACACCCCCATGGTTGAGTCATGTTCCCTCTACGGGTCGGAACGACGAGAGGGGACGTGACAGATAGTGCACTACAGGAGATCCGCGAAAAGGTACTCGAGATAGTTCCGACCGAATGAACAATGGGACTGCAATGGACCGCGACACCACAAAGGATGATGGAGTGTTACAATGTGTCGAGAGGACCTAATGATGAGGAAGATCCTAGAGTTGTTTATGTCCCATATTCAGAAAGAAGCCATGACATCGAAGCACCAAAAATTACATTTGAAAAATTTAAGCAGCCATTGAAGATAAAGAAGGTAAATATTGGGACAGTGGAAAACCCAAAGTTTGCTAGCATTGGAGACTATTGGGATGACACAACAATGGGAATGGTCATCGATTTACTGCATGAGTTCCAATATTTCTTCCCGACAAAGTTTCATGAGGTGAAGGGTATTTCAGGGGACTTGGGTGAGATGAAGATTCCTCTCAAACCTGATGCTAAACGAGTGAAGCAACGACCATATAGGTTGAAGCCTAGATACAAAGAGAACGTCGAGGCCAAGATAGAGTGGATGATGGATGCAGGGATCATTGAACCTGTCAAAGAATTAGAATGGATCAGTCTAATGGTTGTTCAAGACAAGAAGATCGGTGAAATTCGAATTTACGTTGATCTAAGGAAGTTGAATGACACATGCCTTCATGATCCATTTACCAGGCCATTTACCTATGGAGTATTGGAAGGGGTTGGAGGATAGGAAGTCTACTCATTTATAGATGGATTTTCAGGCTATCACCAGATTAATATTGTGAAGGAAGATCGACACAAAACCACCTTTGTAATGGAATGGGGAAGCTTTCAGTACACGGTGATGCCTTTCGGTCTCAAGAATGCCCCTGCAATATTTTCAAGATTAGTCGTTGCTGCGTTTAAAGAATCCATCCATAAATTTCTGGCGGTATATATGTATGACTGGAATGTGTATGGGTTAGTGAAAGACCATGTCGCAAGCCTCAGGATGATGCTGGAGACATGTCGACAGCATTAGATTTCGCTGAATCTAAAGAAGTGTATCTTTTGTGCACCATTTGGCATCCTATTGGGACACATTGTGTGGAAGGAGGGCATGTTGGTCGACCTAGCTAAGATCACAATCATTGTCGACCTACCAACACCAAGAATAGTGAAGCAGCTGAGGGCCACATTGGGCCACACAGGATACTACAACAAGCTTATAAGGGGATATGCAGTGATCACTAAGCCGATGGAGAATTTATTAAAGAAAGATGAAAAGTTCGAATGGAACAACGAATGCCAGAAGAGCCTTGATATACTGGAGCAAAATATGGTCACAACACCCATATTTGTCTTCCCAGACAGGAAGAAGGAGTTCCATGTCCATGTAGATTCTTCTTCAGTAGTGATGGGCGTGATATTGGCACAGCCAGGATAAGGGTCAATCGACCATCCGATCGTGTTTGCAAGTCAAAAGTTATCCACTGCAGAGAAGAATTATACGATGAAAAAAAGAGAATGTCTGGTGATGGTATATGCATTGCGAAAATTCCGCCATTATCTGTTAGGAGGAAATTTTAAGATGTTCACTGACCACTCAACATTAAAGTACTTGGTAAAGAAGCCTGTCTTGGGGGGTAATATTTGTCAGTGGATTCTACTATTCCAAGAATTTGATTTTGAAATAATCGTGAAACCTGGGAGATTGAATGCAAGACGTAATCATCTGTCGAGGATTGAATCAAGCGAAGAACCAAGAAGCATCGATGAAGGATTTCCGGATGTGCAACTATTTAGGATTAGAATGGTCAATGACCATTACGAGCATATTGTTCAGTTCTTGGCTATGGGAAAAGCACCTGAGGATTTTACCACCAGTCAGAAGAAACAATTAGTCGTCATGGCCACTGATTTCCAATTAATCGCAAGACATCTATACAAAATGGTTTCGGATGAGGTTCTTCGTCGATGCGTCCTTCTACATGAACAAGAAAGAGTATTGGCGGAATCTCACGATGGGATCGCAGGAGGTCATTATGGAGGGCGTGCAACCACTAGAAAGATACTCAGAGATGGATTGTGGTGGCCAACAGTGCATTGCGATGCAACATATTATGCTAAAAGTTGTGACGTATGTCAAAGAACGAGGAAACCATCACAAAGGGAAGAGATGTCATTAGTTCCTCAGTTAACATTACAACCCTTCAAAAAATGGGCAGTAGACTTTGTGGGACCCATCAACCCACCAGGGAAAAGAACATGTGTGAGATACAACATCACTGCGACTGATTACTTAACAAGATGGGATGAAGCAGCACCAGTGAAAGATTGCACGACTGCGACAACAATAAGGTTTCTCTTTGACAACGTGGTCACCAGGTTTGGGTGCCCAAAGATATTGATGAGAGATCAAGGAACACACTTCGTCAATCAAACTATCAGAGCGATGATTAGAAGAATTTTATATACAACATAGAAGAAGTATCCCATATCACCCACAAGAAAATGGAGCAGTTGAAGTGCTGAACAAAATATTGGATAATGCGCTCACTAAGGTATGTAATACCAACCATGATGATTGGGATTTGAATATTCCTGCGATATTATGGGCCTACAGGACAACATGCAAAAGATTGACAGGGAAGCCTCATTTCAAATTGGTATATGGACAAGAAGCGGTGATGCTGATGGAGTATATTGTCCCCAGTCTACACATAGCAACAATGACAAGAATGAGTGACGATGGAGCTATTCAAGAAATATTGGCGCATTTACTACAACTTGAAGAAGTCCGCTTCATCGCGGGATTTCATCAACAGGTAGAGAATGATCGACATAAGGCATATCATGATTGCCATGTAAATCCAAAGCACTTTCAACGCGGAGATATGGTTCTCCTATATGACAGTAAGTTTGCGAAGCACCCAGGTAAGCTCTAGATGCATTGTCTTGGGCCATATATCATAAATCTCATCACTGACTGGGGTGCGGTTTAGTTACAAAATTTAGATGGAATACTTTTACCAAATTTGGTGAATGGAATCTGGCTAAATCCCTGTCAGGATAGCTCGGTGTGGATCCAATGAGAGCGACACAAAGCAAAAAAAAAATAAAAAAAATTGAAGAGAGAACGACAAAAAGAAAAAGAAAATTGAAATAGGTACACTGTGAAGATCAGGAATCTGTCGACAAAGTGGCGACAAGAGTTGAGTTCTTGCATCTGTTGAAGTAATTGCAATAGGGTTGGAATTCATAAGTGTGTCGATGGGATAGCGACAAATTTTGAAACAATGACAAATTTTGGGGTCTGTTGATGTCCGATGGAGTGCGAACTGGTCAAATCAGGCAATAAATGCAGTAGTTAAGGCGAGGTGACATACGATGACTTCAAAATGCAGATGAATGCACCAGCAACAGCTAAATGAGGTGGCTCGAGGTTGAGCCACAAATTTATGTTGGGGGCCTGTTGGCACGGGTCTAAAGAGCGTAAGTTGGTACAATCAACGACGAAAGGGTCATCGCCAGAGGAAAAGGACCAGTCGTGGAAGTGCAATAAGGCTTATAATGTGGAACAATTGGTTATGTAGTTAGTTAGTTAATGGGTCATTAGACCAAGTTGGAACGACCAAGTCATCCTATAAATAGAAGTAGAATTGTAATCCTAAGGACATCTTGGCATCCGATCCTATCCCTTTTTGCATCCTTTTCTCTCTTTATGCTTTCTTGTTCGATCTATCTTTTGTATCAGTATCTTGAGATCTGATCTATGGTTTGCAGCTGTTGTCTAGATTTGATCCTCAGATCCACTTTTGTAATTCTATGTATTTGACGATGATGAATAATGAAAAAGAATGTTTTGTCGACATTTGTGTTTCGTTGTAAATTATCAACATGGTTGATTTAAGTCGTAATGTTGGATATCGTAGCATGGTTTGATAGGTTTCATGAATGAATATGCAACATGATATGCATCTTAGATCAGTATGTTATAGCTTGTTATTTGATTAATATGTTGATGGTGCGATGATTATGTTTTATTGTGAATGTTGAGTATGTCAAATCTTTGGGTTATGTTATAATTTAATGTGAATGATGCATGTCCTCTGCAATTTGCGGAAACGTGGTTCCTGTAGCCCCCCTTAGGTATCTCGGGTGAGACCTCACTCTCTCTATGGGTGTTGCTGGAAAGGATAAAACCTTTCTGGGCCGATATCTATGGGAGTTGTGTCGAGGTTTGTTGACGACAGTTTGAAGTGAACCCCTATCGACAGAATTGTGTCAACAAAATGCATATGCTAGTAAAATATTGATTTTCCTTGTCTTAAAGAAATATTTGGTAATTATATATAAATGTGCTTGAGTCTGAGTTAATTATTTATATGCTTGAGTTGAAGTTATATCTATATCTATATCTATATCTATCTATCTATCTATATATATATATACGCTTGAGCCGAAGTTAATTAAATATACGCTTGAGTAGAAGTTAATTATATAAGTTAATTAAATATATGCTTGAGTAGAAGTTATATATATACATATATATATATATATACATATATATATATATATACATATATATATATATATATATACATATATATATATATATATACATATATATATATATATTATGCTTTAGATGAAGTTAAATACATATATATGCTTGAGTCGAAGTTAATTATAAATATATTCTTGAGTCGAAGTTAAATATATATATGCTTAAATTGAAGTTATATATATATATATATATATATATATATATATATATATATATATATATATACTTGAGTCGAAGTTAATTATATATTTGCTTGTATCGAAGCTCACTATTTCACAACCCACTGGTCTAAGTTCACTCCACTCCGTTGCAGCTCATGATATATGGTCGGAGTTCCTAAGAATAAATTTTTACAAGGAAAGATTTGGAAATATTGTTTTCTAAGCCAAAACTTAATATGGGTAATCTTATTTAGTAAAAATAACATAATATTGGTATTAATATGGGTGCATAAATATATGTCTTAACCTATTTATTTAACGTGAAATTTACTGGGAAGTAAGTTTTGAAAAGAAAGGGGTAGGTCGAAGTTTTGTTTATCATTGTCTTAATTAATGGGTAGGCAAATAAATGGAGGCATGTTAAATTAAATATTTATAAATGCCTATGCTCTAAATTTGTGGAATTTAATGCGTAGTCCATAATTTAGAGTTTTACTGAGTAGATCTTACTGAGCAGGGGGTTATTTCTAACTGCGCAGGGGTGCATTAAACTATTTTGCATGAATGTTATTAAATAAATGTCTCATATATTATTCTATGCTTCCAATATTTACTTATAGTTAATATGCACTGTAAAATGCATTTGTCAAAAGGGTGCATGTGGCTATTGTGCATAAAAAAAAATTGTGTTTTAAGTCTGGTGTGACACTGGGTGTGTTACAGCTAAGTATCAGAGATAAGGTTTCAACCCTTAGCCTCTAGGATACGCTTTTCCATTTAAAGAGTTGTGTTATATGATTGATAAAATTTTATATTATGAATGAATTAAATATATCTATGCGGTTAATGTAAATTACATCATGCATATGAATTTAGATGTGAACTAATAAACCTGTATAAATTTCATATTGTTAAAACAATACAATTTTTCCAGGCCTTGTAGTTTCTAGTTGCTTGAGTAGTGGTCAGGCATAATGGCAAGATGGTCGAGGGCCCTAAAATATCACAATTTGTTGAAGAAAGGAGACTGGGTGATGAAATAAGGACAGAGTCCAATGGCCATCGGTCTGAAATGGAACCCAAGTTTTCCATACATTAAAAGATATTCAGGAAGAAAATGGAAGGATTCTTCATTATATGGAGCGGCAGAGTCAATTAAATCAGGAAATGATACAAAACCTGATGCAGCTAAGGACTCAGGTGCAGCAGGTAACTTCTGTGGAAAGAAGAGAAGGTGAAGAGTTCTTGAACAGAGGAATAACTAACAGATATCATTAATTAAGAGGTAGGAATGTAAGTCCAAGGAGGGAGCATTCCATTTATCATTTAGTGGGAAGCCGTCATGGAAATGTGAAATCTGAAATTCATCACAAGCATAGCTCTAAAAGACAACACAAAATAAAAAGAGATGAAAACGTCTTACAGGGTGAACTAAGAAAACTTAAGCTTCATACCATTGATGTAGAGAAGTTTGGGGAAGTTGCAGAGATGTGGCTTCAAGAGATGAAAAAGTACCTACAATTACATGACTATTCATAGAATCCGGAAACCATGATTGCCATTTTTAACCTTCATGGAAAATCCTACCATTGGTGGGAACAATTGAAGCAGGTAGAAGGTATGGAAGAAAGGAAAATATCTTGGAAAATATTTTAAAGATATTTCAGGAAAGAATATTATCACAACAGTATTACGATAAGAATATTATTGATTTCTTTGAAATCTGATTGGGTAACTTGACCATGGACGAGTATGAAAAGATATTTTTGGAGCTGTTAAGCGATGTGGATTTCATCTAAGAGGATAAAGTAAAAATCCAACATTTCCTTAGTGGTATGCCAACATTCTATAAAGACAAAATCAATTATGATGAGCCTATTACACTGAAAGAGTGCATAAGGAAGGCCAAGTGCCTATATGAAAAAGGTAAGAACAAGAAAGACTTTCATAAGAGATGGAAGAGTAATCTGAAGGTAAAGCAGGAACATAGGAAAAAGGGATTTAAGTCCTTTGGTGGTAAGCAGGAACATTTCAGTTCTTTCAAGTAGCCACATCGGAAATTGGAACCAATAATAATTGAACATATAGGAGAAGGGAAGTTTGCACCGGTTAAATGTTGGAGGTGTGGAGGATACCACTATCTCAACATTTGTCCTGTGAAAAAGAACAAGGATGCCAAAGTTTATAATTTGAAGAAGCATCTACAGTGGGGGATGTAGCTTGTAACATTCTGTGAATCTATGCAGTTTTGGAAAATAGCCAGGTGGATCATCAGTCATCAATGATACAAATTGAAGGTAAATTAAAAATTTTACCATTTTCAGTTTTAATAGATTCTGGAGCTACATTTAGTTACATTAATGCTAACTTGGTTGAAAGATGCAAGCTTGTGGGAAGAAAACTGCCTAAGCATAGGTTGGTGTAGTTATCTACAAGGATGAAAAGGAAAGTTACAACAGTGGTTGAAGACTGTAAATTCACCATGAATGGATTGCATACCAAATCTAATTTGAACATAATTCCTTTGGGATCTTATGACATTTTGCTGGGGATGGATTGGCTTGAGTCGCATCATGCGATTTTGGACTACCATAGCAAGGTCATGACTTGCTAGGATGAAGATGGAAATTCTGTACATATAGAAGGAATACCTAGACCAAATTCAGTAAGGGAAATATCATCCATTCAATTGAAGAAATACATTCGTAAAGGGTTCTAGTTGTACACTATTCACGTTGAAGAATTGCTAGCTGGGATAGAGCCATGTGCAGAGGCAATGACCATTCTCAATGAGTTTGAAGACATCTTCCAAGATGTGCCTGGGTTGCCTCCCAAAAGAGACATTGATTTCACCATTTATTTGGTACCTGTGGCAGTGCGTGCGTCTAAGGCACCATACAGGATGAGTACCCCACAAATTTGAGAATTGCAGATGCAGTTGGAACAATTGCTGAAGAAAAGGTACATCTGCACTAGCATTTCACCTTGGGGATCTCCAGCATTGTTCATGAAGAAGAAATATGGTATGTTGAGGTTGTGTAGGATTGATGATATTTTTGATCAGTTGAGAGGGGCAAAGGCGTTCTCCAAGATCGATCTTAGATATGGGTATCACCGGTTGCGCATTAAGGATGAAGACATCAGTACAACTGCTTTCCGGACTAGGTATGGGCATTACGAGTACACTGTAGTACCCTTTGGGTTATCAAAAGCCCCAACCACATTCATGTTCTTAATGAATGGAGTGTTCAAGGAATTTTTGGATAAATTCATTATAGTATTCTTAGATGATATTTTGGTTTATTCCAATTCTGAAGAAGACCACAAAGAGCATCTTAGGATCACTTTGCAGATCTTGAGAGAGAATTAGTTGTATGCTAAACTCAGTAAGTGTTCTTTCTACCAAAAAAAATTGTTATATTTGGTACATGTCATCTCTGAAGAAGGTGTAGCAGTGGACCCTGTGAAGATAAGAGCTATTGAAGATTGGTCTACTCCCAGGAATGTGATAGAGGTCATATCCTTCATGGGATTGGAAGGTTACTATAGGATATTTATAAAATCATTTTACCAAATTGCAAATCCAATCACTTCTTTACAGAAGAAGGGAGTAAAGTTCATCTGGAGTTAGAAGTGTGAGGAAAGTTTTAGGTTGTTGAAGGAATTGCTTACTCGGGCTCTTGTGTTAAAGCTTCCAGATACGGACAAAGATTATGCTGTATGAATTGATGCATCATTGGAAAGAATTGGAGGAGTCTTGATGCAAAATGGTCATGTGATTTTCTATGAATCATGAAAGTTAAAAGAACGTGAGAAGAATTATTCCACTCATGATTTGGAGTTGGCAGAAATAATTCATGCACTCTGGATGTGGAGACGCTACCTCATGGGGAGTAGGTTTGAGTTAAAAAATGATCATAATAATTTAAATATCTATTTGAATAGCCTCATTTAAATGCTAGGCAGGCTAGAAGGATTGAATTTTTAGGTGAGTTCAATTTTGAAATCAAGTACATAAAAGGAAAGGAGAACACAGTAGTAGATGCAATCCTTAGAAGAGGCCAGCTAATGCAAATTTCAGCAATTAGTGATTGGAAATTAGACTTGAAGGTCAAATTGCATGAGGCACTAAAGTTAGATAATCATCATCAGCAGGTTGCAACAACCTTACAGTCAGGGAAAATTTTAAGAACCCCCCCTGAATTTCTATGTATAATAAATGGGTGAATCCACATGATATATAGGAAAACATGAAGGATATTTTATCAATGTTATATTATGTATATATAATTTTTTGGAGAATCTCTCATTGAATTATATAATCTTGTAAAATCTTGGCGAAATTTTCACTAAATTATAAAACCTTGTAAAATCTTGTTGAATCTTTCACTAAATTATAAAACCTTGTGAAGTCTTAGTGAATCTTTCAACAAGTTTCCCCTTGGAAATTCATGGCCCCTTCATTCCCAAATACATGGCTATGGACGAAGTCCCATCGACCATGCATGATGCCCCAAACACCCACAAAAATGTTATTTCCACATCGACGATCACAACTTTCACAATCCCCATGTTTGTTGGGGAAACTTTGGATCTGAGGTGATGGGATTTAGAACTCCCTTAGATGAAAATGGGTCGCTATAATCCTTGATAGTAAATATCGACTTCCCTTCTCATGTGTACATTAAGCAACTTGGAAAATGAAATTCAACCCATTAAAGTTGGACGAATGTAACTCCGAATTCGATTTCCATGATCAACAGAAGGAGAAATAGCTCCTAGCAACTGCCATTTCTGGAAAGCGAGGGTGAATTGGAGTTGCTTAGAGATTTTCGTGGGCGAATAGAGGTTTAAATCCATTTTTAGAGGGGAAACATTTTTTTTTCTTGGCTCCCCTTTTTAAATTCAATGGGGTTAACCTCCTATTCATTAAAATGTGAGCTAATCATACTTAATGGGTGTTTAATAAAAAATAGCCCATTAAAAATTTAAAACCCCTAAATTTAGCCCATGGGATAAAATTAGTCCCTAAAAGTTTCCATGCTTACAATCAGGAAGTAGAATTGTATAGTATTCTAACTATAAAATGACTTAAGATGGAATTCTTGAGTTCAATGGCAAAGTTTATGTGCCAACTGAAAGTGTACTTAAAAAGATAATAATGAAAGAGATGCATAATGTACCATATGTAGGACATCCAGGGTATCAGAATACCTTAACAACAATTAAGAAGGAATTTTATTGGCCAAGTATGAACAAGGAAGTGGATATGTATATTGCTCGCTGTTTGGAATGCCAGAGAGTTAAAGCAGAACTTAAGCATCCTATTGGTCTACTCCATCCATTGCCAATTCCAGAATGGAAGTGAGATGTAGTAACCATAGATTTTACTAACAAGTTGCTTAGAAATCATAAGCAACATGATTCCCTCATGGTTGTGGTTGATAAACTAACAAAGTCATCCCACTCTGTACATATTCAATCAAGTTTCAAAGCAGCCAAGATTGAATAGGTTTATATGAAAGAAATTGCCAGGTTACATGGAATACCTACGGTAATAGTTTTAGACCGTGAACCAAAGTTCACTTCGAATTTTTGGAAAGGTTTGTTCAAGGAATTTGGTACTAAATTAAATATTAGTACAACGTATAATACACATTATGATGGAAAAACAAAGCAAGTGAATCAAATCATCGAAGAAATGCTTAGAATTTACGTGATGGACAAGCCCAATAAGTGGGAATATTACTTATACCTTGCTGATTTTGCTTATAATAATGGTTACTAGGCATCACTGAAGATGAGTCCTTTAGAAGCACTTTATGCCAGAAATTTTAGTGTTCTAGTGAGATGGGACAAGCCTGTGGATAGGTTGATTGTGGGACCTGAAATTCACAAAATGGAATAGCAAGTAGCAAAGATAAAACAGAATTTGAAGGCAACTCAGGATAGGAAAAATAATTATGCAGATAGGGACAGAGTAAACTGTAATGTCCCTAATAATAGTAAAAATTTAAAATTTTCTACTAATGTAATAAAATCTATTTTAAGGATGATGAATAGTAAATTAACTTCAGCACTGATATGTACCTACTGCACCGGTATTTGATTTCTATATTTTGAAGTGTCTTAATTTCATAAGTATCATGGTTTACTGGTTATAGATCCTTCCGCTTTGCGGAAGCGTTTTAAATGAATAGATGTATGAACTGTCACATGTGTATGAATGTATTTAAATGTAATAATGTGAATCTCCTTCTTATAGCTGTAAGGGTTTGTGTGAATATGTAATAAACTCTAACTGGCAATTCAGGTGGAATGGACCCCTAATGGTGGCGGTTGAGGCCCATGATGTACTGCTAGGTCTTTCAAGGGTATGAGTACCCCGGCAGGGCTGCCGAGAGGTAGGGTGTAATAAATGGAACTTCTGACTTACTTAGCGAGATTCGCTAATGCCTTCGATTTGCATCTATTTATAGGTACTCCTACTATGGCGTCCACCAAGGGTACTTACTCTATGGTTCCAACGAATTCTAAAACCCAGAGTATGAGATATTTAAAGATTGGCACCTTAAAAAATTTGAAGGTTATTTGGAATACTTCTGCAACTCATATCCTTTGTTGACTTAGTAATGTCTTTGTTGATACTAAGCCCTTATGGTCTTTGTAATACTTGGGCATTTATAAAACGTTGTGGATCAATCATGACTTCACCACTATAGAGATTTGGGTCTAAATCGAAATATTGGGGTTGGTGGTAGAATTGAATGTGGTGCTTCGTTGGCACATGGCCAAGCTGCCAGTTGTGCCGAGGGTTTTCTCCTGGGGTTCTACACCAACTAAGTGCATTTTCGTAGCTTGTTTCGCTGGTTTTGCTATGTGTGCATTTGGGGGTTTCATGCTCTGGCCTGAGTTCTTGCTCATGGCCAGCGAACCTTACATGGCTTTATACCCAGAGATGGAGACTGAAGGTAACTCCTTCCCTGACTACGTTTCTTTCTGCTAATCTATTTGGTAGGTTTTGATATTTAAAACTCAGTTTTTGACTCCATGTCGTTTGCTTGCTTGGCAGGTGTTATAGCTTGAAATGACACCTCTCCGCCCGTGACGACACTTGCTTCCCTTGGTCACATGACGACACTTGTTGAGATCAAGTTCAATCACACAACAGGACATTTGTGGATGGAGGAGTCATTTGGGACACTAAAAATGGTTGAAATTACCTCATTCTTGACCCATTTGATGTATATGACCCTTAGGAACATTTTTCCAGACCAAACCATTCCTGAAAATGAGCAGAAAAGCCTGTTTTTGGCCATTTTTTAACATGAGCGCTGGTACACAGGCATGATAGTAGTGTGTGTACCCTACTCTAGTGTACAATAGTAGCGCTCAACCTTCTAAGCGCTACTCCACTGTTGAAATAGTAGCACTCAACTCCATATGTACGCTACTTTGTCTACTGTAGAGTAGAGTACACCGCTGTTTTGGTCAAAATCTCGACATTTTGGGAAGTTAAGTTGGTTGGGGAACCTCCTACTTAGTTATAACTTCTTTTCCTCTCCTTCACTGATTATATAAGGAGGGTAGAAGGGCCATGTGAGGGGACCAAGTCTACAATATTGTTATGCTGGAGGAATGGAGACCCTCATCCCCCTCTCTTGTGCTTAGTTTCTGGTAAACCCTAGCACAGTTGATTAGAGGTTGGAATCCTTGGAGAACGGAAGCAGGAGACCTTGAATCTAGGTTTCGTGAAGTGCCAAGCTTGAAAGAAGGTATAACTTTATGTACTTGCTTTCATTCATCAATAAAGATCAGACGTTCTTTCCTTTCCAAATATGACCTATTAATGTGTCTTAGATTTGATTACTGTTTGATTGTAGTTTGATGTCTTCTTCCATTATGGATATCAGTATTATATATGTAGTCAAATGTATTTGAGAAAGGTATTAAGTTGTTTTACAGGTCTGGGCATTGCGACACTGGATAAGCATTGAAGAGCAAGGGAGGCGAAGCTAGGATCAACCTTCTAAATAAGGTGCCTTTATCTCTAAACCCTAATCTCTTCATTTATTTGTTGTACTTGAAGAATGCTTGTAAGTCTATCTTTATCACCATAAGTTGGTAGTTTCTCCCCTGAACTATAGGTGCATTTTCCCCACAACAGAATGGCGACTCCGCTGGGGAAATCCTAACTGCTTAGGGGTATCCAAGGTCATTTCTTCAGTCTTGCTTAATGGTATTTGTTCATTTTCTTGATTAGGATCAGTTAGTAGGCTCTGTTTGCCCCTCCTTGGCTTTTACAGACCCTTCCCGACCCTTGCAAACCCTTGTGGACCCAGGTGTGGGGGGTTTTAACCCCATTTTTTCAATTTTTTCAACCTGTACACTACTATTGTGTAGTACAGTAGCACCCTGGGCACTAGTCTCCTTCATACACAGTAGTGCTCAAAATATGGGTTTAAATTTTTTGAGTTTTTGGGTTGTGGACCCAAATCTGGGGGTTCTGGCCGCATTTTTGTGGTCCCTGATGATCCAGGTCTGTGTTAAACCCATGTAAGTGGTCTGCCATCCTTGTACTGATCCTACATTCATGATTTGAACCTATTTTGATCAATTTGGGATTGTTTGGAAAGTTTTGGGGCTTGTTGACCCAAGTTGGGGGGTTGTGGACCTGTTTGGTGTTTTGTACCCTAATTTGAGTCTGACTGAACCTACTTGCCCCATTTCCACTGGATTTGAACCTCTCGAGTCTTCTTGACCCTGTTTGTATCTATTTGAGTGAAATTTCTCTTTTAGATTGGTTTTTTATCCTCCCTTATGCTTTAAAGTTTTCTTTTGTAGTGAAAGCTTAAGTGTTTTGGCTGTTGTTCAAGACCTTGTTTGCATTGTTTATGTGCAGACCTGACTTTACCAAACCATACTTATTCATAGGTCATTTGCTTCATTTGTGTCTAAAAGTAGTTTTCGTACTCTTTTCCCAATGTTTGGCATGCTTACATCAATAAGAATTTGAAAGTCATATTTGATAGCTTTTACTGTTTCATAAAGAGAACCTAAAAGTTTCTTTGCTTTGATAATAGGTTAGTTTCAGTTTTGTTTCTTACCTTTGAAAGCATAAAGAATTTTGATTCATTTTCTGAATAGAGTACCTTGCAAGTGGCTTAAAATATTTTAGAGTGCTTTGCATAAAAAAGAACAAGTTTTCTTTTGCATACTTATTGGTTTGAACAGCTGCATTCTTAGGTTTTGAGTTTAATTTTGTACATTTAGACTTTATTTTTACCTTTTTTGCATTCGAAATATTAAAAATTGCATTTGCATATGCATTCTAGATCAGAATTTTAAGACTTGCATTGAAAAGAAAAGATTTGTTTGGTGGTAAATATTTCATTTTCAGTACTCTATCTCTATTATAACCACTCTCACACACCCACTACCTTTTTGAGTAAGCAAGTAACCTTTAAAATGAACCCTAATAAAATGTACTAGTAACATTTTCTTTTCTAGGTTACACTACACCAACTAGTCTTGGTTAGGATCTTGGGTTTAAAACACCTTAAACCACCCAAGATCACACATTACACAAAAATCATAGTTTGACTATCATAGGTAAACCCACTTCATTCAAAGCTTGCCTAGGATCTATGCAGTAGGTCTTGTGAGATCAGATTGTTGGGAATACTCCTCCTACTTTCTATTTCGAGCATATACCAGGATTGGATCGCGTTTGGGGACTCTTTTGAGTTTTGGGCTCAGTTACCCTGCCCACGCCTTCTGATTCGACCAGTGACTATTCCCCCAGGAGTTTTCGGTGTGGTGGTATCCTTAGTATCTGACCATAGGTTCATACATAGGTGACAACGGAGGGTATATCTGCTATACCTAGGACAAATGTGGGAGGAAATCCCTTGCAGGTCTTTGGGAGGGCGGTTGGGTGATTCCGACACTTGCACCCTTAGTCATTGTATTGTGGACCCCGACTAACTGTTCTTCATCCTTCGTTGATTTGTTCTGGGCCCTCATCATCCCAGACTCTTCTTCGGAAGGCATCTATTTTCCTTGTTTGATTTACCTAGGACCTTTTTTAGTGGTGTGCTCTTTGTGCTGCTTGTTTTAGTTTGCCTTAGAGAACTTCTTGCTCATTTGAGTAGAAAAATATGTCTAGCATTCCGGTGAGTGCCAATCAAGGTACCCCTGTTCCAGGGGATCCTTGTGCTATTCCATTCATTGGAAACATTGGTGCTCCCTTAATGGCTACTCTGAATCTTCCTGGATTCACTATTGGGCTGCCGGTTTGGTTGTTTTCCACTCCGAATGCCTTGCATCCTATTGACACTTCTTTTGTGAGCACCTCAAATCAAGAGCATCAGAACCATGTGCCTCCTTTGCCAGTAACATCTTCTCCTCCTCCTTCTACCTCATGTGGTGAAAGTAGCAATACTAGTAGCCAGCAGTCTAAAAGGAATAGACGGAGGAAGAATAGGAAGAAGATGCCAAAACAAGGGGGTAGCAACCTAGCCTCTGCAAGTCATGCTGGGGGCAAGCACCCTGCCTCTGCGAGTCATGCAGGGGGCACCTACCCAGCCTCTGGAGGTCATGCTAGGAGAAAACATTTAGTCACTGAAAATCATATTGAAAGTTTGTCTTCAACCACTCTTAGTCATGTTGAGGACACGTCATTGATCACTGCTAGTCATATTAATGACAAGTCACCAGTTCCTGTGAGTCATATTGGAGACACCAGATCAGCCACTGCAAGTCATGCTGAGGGAGTTGACCACGGGGGCTTCACTCAATAAACCGCTATCATAGCACGTTCGTTCGTGGCATATGAAACATTACCCCTAATTTCACTAAATATTGGAAAATACCTTCCAAAATCATTTTTTTTAACCCCCTCCCAATATGCCTTCCCAATTTAAAAAAACCCCTATTTTCAATAGATATTGTATGTATCGATTTTTTCATTAGCATTTTTTATACCCCTTTATATTTCTACCTAATATATTGATATGATACCCCTCTTATGACCCCACATGCATTCTACAATGCACCTTGCTTCTTTCGATGTATATTGTGGATGCACATTACTTCACCCACAATGCAATTACTCAACCACATATCATTATGATTTGCAACATCTAATGGTCTAATGAAGAGAGAGGAGATCGCTTCTTGTATGTCACTAGAGCCAATGCACATAGTACAACATTTAGATTGCATGTTACAGTTCCCCAATCGCTGACTAAGCTTGTTGTGGGCTAGGTATCCAAACCCCGAGGGCCTATAACAAGCTCTAGGAGGCTGACTAAACCTCCCAAGGCCTGTAATAGGCATGAGTGGTTGGGTATTCAAGCCCCTAAGGCCTATCGAGGGCCTATAAAAGGACCTGGAGGCTTAGAGCCTCCCAAGGCTATTGGTAACAACTGGCTGAGTGCTCTTGGTAACAAATGGTTGTCAATGACCACTGTCTCTCAACTATGATCGATTGGAAACCCACTTCACCATGAAACCCCCTGGCCTCAAGACGCAATTTCCCTGCGTACTCGTAAGCCCGAGCCTTGCCTCAACCCCATTTCTCATCCGGTCGTGATCCCTCCAACTTCATTTGGCGGATATTTGTCATCCCGCCCATATAAAAAAGACCCCAAAGTATTTTTGTATTGTTACATTAAATAAAAAGACCCTTTGCCCCTTAATATATAAGCAATATAATGTTTAGGTTTTCATGAATATTTAATACCGCAATATGAATGAACGTGGTATTATATTGCCTTCTAGTGAAGCCCCCGTGGAGTTGACATTGTCAACAAACCAAACAAACAGAAGCTTAAGTTCCCTTGTAAGTTTTGCGAGGGAGATCACCTTACTTACTTGTGCCCTGTACTTCCAGAAGTGCAAAAAGTGTGGTCCTTAGTTCAAAAGTCTGATGCTTCTGAGCAACCAGCCTCTGTGAGTCATGCTGGGGGAAAGCTGTCAGCCAATGCTAGTCATGCTGAGAGTACTGACGTTGCAAAGGAGTCTCGACCTATAGGACGGAAACCAAAGTTCCCTTGTAAACTTTGTAAGGGAGATCACCTTACTCACCGATGCCCTGCCATTATAGAGGCACGAAGAGTGTGGTCCATGTCTAAAGGAACCTCTATTCCCAAGTTGTCTATAGATTCCCTGTAGTCAGGTCAACCTTTGGTTGATAAAGTGGTTGAACCAATGCAATCTTTGGTCGACCCCACTCTTCCTTCAGAGAGTGAAGTGATCGAATCGATGCAATCTTCGATCGATCCCATCAGTCCTTCGGAGATTGATGTACTTACTGCTGAAGTCTTTTGCATTACCAGTTTGGATATTCCTAAAAAAGGGGGCACTTCATCTGTGCCATGTGAACCCATACCAAGTGCTAGGATTGTTTCCTTTGAGTGGAATAGTCTAGCCGAGCCTCGTCTTCCTTCTTCGACACCTTTCAAGATAAATGTTGATATCGGGAACCATACGGTTGATCGATGCATTGTTGATGAAGGTGCTTCTGTTAGTATCTTATCCGCTTATGCTTAGAGAGATTTGGGTTTCCCTAATTTTATTCCAGTTGCTAATTGGCCGTTGACCTTTGATAGAAGACCTAGTGAACCTATCGAGTTCCTCCGTCAGGCACCTGAAAAACAGTCTTAGTTGATTTTATGGTTTTAAAGGACCCTGTGGACTTTGATATGATCCTCGAGCATGATTACATTTATGATATGCATGCTGTGGTGTCTACGCTCTTTCGTGTGATGCATTTCCCTCATAACGAAAGCATTGTCAGTATTGACAAGCTTGCATTTCTTGATCCTCCTTATTACCCAACTGTAGACTAGTCAGGTCCCTCATCATTAGGCACTACTATGTCACATGGGAATTTTGTGGCATATTGTTCTTTGAGTTCAATTGCTACTGAGAAGGAGTCTCTGAGTTCATGCTTACCTTCTCGGGACTTAGTCCCAGCTTTTGACCAAGTGACACCTCCATCTGAATGTTTAGATATGTATTCTATCTGGGATGATATGCTTCCTTCTGATGAAGTTTTCTTAGATTCTATAGTACAGTCTGCCATTCACTTAGATGTTGATCCAGTCGCAGTTATGTCCAGCCCCGGTTTGACCTTAAAGTCTAATCTTCCTACTATTGAGTCTTTGGACTCTCCTATAGATCCGCAAATTGGTGTTCCTCCTGAGTTTGATTATGCTTCTAGAATTTTCAACTCCTATGATGATGAATTTGTTTCTGCAGATTCCATCATGTCCTTCAACTTTGATCTTCATCCTGAAGTCGATCTTGTTGATTGTAAGTCCTCGGGCTTGGGTACCATAGAGTCTTCATTCGAAAACTCTGCCTTGTTTATGCCTGCTGTTGATGATAGTGAAGTTGAAAGTATTTCTACCACAGTGACTTGTATTGGGTCTTTCCTTACGTATGTTTTAGATATGATCCTGGTACTAATGTTTCTTGGAGACAGGATTCTTAGCTGGATGTATACTTGCTTACTGGTCCTTTTCGACACCTTGTGCGACCATGTCAGGTATATTCGGAACCTTGCATATAGGTTTAGGCTTCCCTGCTGTTATGTTGCATTTGAAATTTTTGCCATCCAAATTCACCATAGGGTCGAACCTATTGGATATTGGTGTGTTAGCCATCTCTTTATGCATTGTGCACCAGTCCGACAGCAGAGCCTACCTAACATGGGTCACCCTAGTTAGCACGCTTATGCCATTCTGGTGCCCATGCTGAGTTTTTCTCATAGGCTTGGGATCCTTTTTAGATTTACCATGACTTTGAGAAGAAGCCTCATATCTTTCTTCCTCAAATATTTCTAGCCATCCCTAATAAGGCTCCCATCTTTGTGTTCAAATTTCATATGCATATGTTATGATCCCGCTTGCGCTAATGAGCCTGAAGCCGGCTTCCATGCTTTTAGCTCGTTATATAAGCCTCCATCTCTGATCTCATTTCTGCTAAGCCCTGTATCATTTTTCCTTTGCAATTTGACACCTTTTACCTGGAGGAGACACACCCTGAGTGTTCTTATCTTGCTCATGTTCCTTGCATTAGGCATAGCTTTGTTCCATGCGCTTGGAGCTAGTTTTGCATGTCCCTGACACTCGTCTCCTCCCATTTCGAGCATTCTTCTTTTACTTCGAGCTCATTAAAAACAGTAAGTAGGTTTCGAGCATTCTTCTTTTACTTCGAGCTTGTTAAAAATAGTAAGTAGGTTACGAGAATTCTTCCACCTTTCCTTCAAGCTCATTAAAAATAGTAAGGAGGCTACGAGCATTTCTTTCGTCTTCACTTCGAGCTCGTTAAAAATAGTAAGGAAGTTACGAGCATTTCTTCCACCTTTCCTTCGAGCTCATTAAAAACAGTAAGGAGGCTATGAGAATTTCTTTCATCTTCACTTCGAGCTCATTAAAAATAGTAAGGAAGTTGTGAGCATTTTCTGTATCTCCTTTGAGCTCGTTAAAAACAGTAAGGAGGTCATGAGTTTACTTTTTCGGACTCGTTAAACCTTTACGGAAAAGATCCCTATGGAGTTCTTTTAAGCCCTTTTTAGACTCCTTAAATAAGAAAAGTTTGCCGAGCATAGTTGTCCTTTTGGGATCGTTAAAATAATTGAACCGACATCCACTTAGGTATAGAATTACCCCTTTTCCGGGCCTTGGTGGATAATTTACGGAAAAGGTATACTCTAGGTATACTCTTGTATGCACTAGAAGAGTTCTTCTTCCATCATTTTACACTTTTTCGGGGAAGGGGACTAACTTTATGAAAAAGGACCTTTGGAGTCGTCTTTAGGGTTTTTAGACTCTCAAAATGTGAAAACACCAAGCGAGCATTCACCTACTCGGGCTCGATGTGAAATCCACGAGATGGTTGATAGAGGATTGTTTAAGTTTTTCAACTCTATAAACAAGAAAACACCGCCGAGCACATACCAATCTGGGCTCGATATAAAATCCACGGATAGGTGTATAGAGGACTGTTTAAGTTTTTCAACTCTATAAGCAAGAAAACACCGCCAAGCACAGACCAATCCGGGCTCGATATAAAATCCACGGATAGGTGTATGGAGTTTTCTTCTAGGTTTTTTAGACTCCTTAAATATGGAAATACCGTCGAGCATGCTTTAGTTCTTTTTCAAGCTCGTTAAAAAATGAAAAAGGAAGGGAAGGGAAGAATGTTAAAATATCTTTCAATATGATGGCAGCAAGTCAACTATCTCCTTGAACAAAGCACCTATTTTGAGTCTATCAAACAAGTTGGGTTCTAGCGTTGGCCTTAGGGTAAACCTGATCTCAGAGTTCCTACTCCTCTGTTTGGTTAGTCTTTCAATCATTTGGAGAATTTGTTAATGCCTCCTACATTGCATATTTGTATCATGGTCTCTTTGTGTTAAAAGCTGCCTCAGTCACTCTTGTGTCGTGCTCACTGTTCAAGGATACAACCTGTGTCGGCCATTCTGTAGTTGCCTTGACCTCATGTGTCGGCCATTCCTTGGTGTCAGTATGTTTCATCATGTGTTTAGTCCTACTCCAAATCAGCTCATACCTGTTTGAGTGTCCTTCGTGTTGGATGATGGAGGATGCATTAAGGCCTCCCTTCCAACGGACTTCTTCCCATCTACTTCAACTCATTGTACTTTGGGAATGAAGTTTAGAGTTTGGGTTAGTACCTTGGGGATTGCAGTCATTAGTGGCAGTTTCCCTCGCTATTGGATAGATGGGAATACATCAATGTCTCCTATCCGATGGATTCTTCAAGTGTTCGACGGCAAGACCATCTATTCGCACTTGCTTGAATGTACTAGGTACCTTGGGTTCCATTTTCATTATTGGTGGACACCTTCGCGTTTGTTAATGGTATATATCAATGACCGGTAAACAAACGATACCTCTCATGTTCGACATCAACTCATTTATTCGCATGGATAGGTTTGTACCTTGGGTTGTTTTTGGATGAAGACCTTGGGATCCTCGATAGCATCACCTCATTTATGTTATCGCCCAAGTTGCGCAAGACTGAGCCACACACTTTTTGGGCTCTTGATGAGACATAGATCCATCTTGTTCTCTATGGCTATGTTCTCCAGTTTTGACATAGATCCACCTTGTATTTATGTAGCTATGTTTACACTTATGTTCCTCATGGATCCACGCTTGTATTTTAGTGGCCATGATATATGCATCAGTATTTGGATCATTATCCTCTTGGAGGTCATGTTCCACCATTTGAACATGGATAGTTACCCCAAGGATGAGTTTGTCTGACATTGCCTTTGCTTTCAGGTACTTCATTTGAGCCTATGATTCTTGGTTTCTCCATTCCTCCATGATTAAACTCTTTTTTATTTATAATGTATTTCGGCCATCGTTTCCTGCACTCCCTCTGACCTCATACATTAGGGGGCATATGTTATAGCTTGAAATGACACCTCTCCATCCGTGATGACACTTGCTTCCCTTGGTCGCATGACGACACTTCTTGAGATCAAGTTCAGTCACACAATAGGACATTTGTGGATGGAGGAGTCATTTGGGACACTAAAAATGGTTGAAATTACCTCATTCTTGATCCATTTGATGTATATGACCCTTAGGAACATTTTTCCAGACCAAACCATCTCCTGAAAATGAGCAGAAAAGCCTGTTTTTGGCCATTTTTTAACATGAGCGCTGGTACACATGCATGATAGTAGCGTGTGTACCCTACTCTAGTGTACAATAGTAGCGCTCAAACCTTTTGAGCGCTACTCCACTATTGAAATAGGAGCGCTCAACTCCATATGTACACTACTTTGTCTACTGTAGAGTAGAGTACACCCCTGTTTTGGTCAAAATCTTGACATTTTGGGAAGTTAAGTTGGTTGGGGAACCTCCTACTCGGTTATAACTTCTTTTTCTCTCTTTCACTGATTATATAAGGACGGTAGAAGGTCCATGTGAGGGGACCAAGTCTACAATATTGTTATGCTGGAGGAATGGAGACCCTCATCCCCCTCTCTTGTGCTTAGTTTCTGGTAAACCCTAGCACAGTTGATTAGAGGCTGGAATCCTTGGAGAATGGAAGCAGGAGACCTTGAATCTAGGTTTCGTGAAGTGCCAAGCTTGAAAGAAGGTATAACTTTATGTACTTGCTTTCATTCATCAATAAAGATCAGACGTTCTTTCATTTCCAAATATGACCTATTAATGTGTCTTAGATTTGATTACTGTTTGATTGTAGTTTGATGTCTTCTTCCATTATGGATATCAGTATTATATATGTAGTCAAATGTATTTGAGAAAGGTATTAAGTTGTTTTGCAGGTCTGGGCATTGCAACACTGGATAAGCATTGAAGAGCGAGGGAGGCGAAGCTAGGATCAACCTTCTAAATAAGGTGCCTACATCTCTAAACCCTAATCTCTTCATTTATTTGTTGTACTTGCATAATGCTTGTAAGTCTATCTTTATCACCGTAAGTTGGTAGTTTCTCCCCTAAAATATAGGTGCATTTTCCCCACAACAGCAGGGGTCGTGTGGCATCTTCCTTCTACATGGCTACCAGATCCTGGCCAGTACTTCGACTCTGATTTCGTCGCTTAAGGTAAGTTCAGAGTTCATCATTCCTTCACTCCTCCTCTCGCCTCTGTGGAGAATACTGATGGTGCATGTTGTGATGAAAAATTGTGATCCTGCTTTGGGTTTACTGTAACACATTTTGGGTTATTTGAGGTCGCCATTGGCTGGACCATTGTAATATGTACCTGTTGGTTTTCTGTTAATGGCCCTAGAGGGATTTGGCCATTTGGATCAATGTTGGACCTTGTACGTTTATAATGATAATACTCAATGTAAAGACTGAGATTTTCATGTTTGCATAATGTTTATAAAGTAATCCGTGGACTCCAGAATGGAGAGAATGGATTTACAATTTTGGTCTCTGTGTTTTCTTATGGTAATGGTAGTTCTTGATTTAAGTGTTTACCATCGTCTCCTCTGTCTGAGAAGATAGGGAAAGTGTGGCTTCTGTAAACTTCTATGAGATCTTGGACCTAAGATTGATCTTTGTGTGTTCTTTGTAATGGGATTTCATTGCTATTGTTATGATTTAGTTGTCTTAAGGTGTGAATGTAAGGATGGGAAGAAATCGTAACACTCATGAAAGTTTAGCTATGAGCCTGAGATAAATGTATTTCGGTTCTACGTTTCTGGGGTTTGCAAAAGATAGAAAGGTTCTAAATGAAGAGAGAGGGTAGGGATTCGATCCCATGACCTCTGTTTGTATTGGAGGTTCGTCTGTATGCTATTGACAATGCTATTCGAAAGCTTAGTCGATAGTGGATTTGGTTCTGTAATGTGTTGTGGTTTATTAAAAAACTATGTAGTGTTCTCTGCATTTTAAAAGAGGGATGAAGACCCTAGTTGTTAAAACATTCAAACTTGAGAGAACAGAGTTCTGTGTGTTTCTACTATGCTGTGGCGATTTGTATGAGGAACGATATCACTTGTGGAGTCGTTGTGGGGTTTGACCTCCTGACTTGTGTGTCTAATGTTAAAAGATGCTGCTAGATAAATGCTATGCTTTCTATGTGATCTCTTTACTTCTTCCTACGACTTCTAGCTTATGTTTTGTTAATATGTTTAAAGGAAAGAAAGATACAAGCAATCGTGGGTAAAGGGTATGGATGCGGTGAGTCTACGATTTTTAATTCATAATGCTTCTATTTTGATTTACTGAGTTTGCTGATCCTATGTGGGAATTCACGAGAACAGAATTGAAACCCTAACTTCAACAATCGTTTACTATTTGTAATGAGAATCATTTTCTTTCTTGAAAGTCAATGATTTTGATTTGGAACTACAGTGTGAATAAAACGAATTAAATGCCTGAGTCTATATTTGCAAAACGTATATTCTTGGAATGCTCGATGTGTTATTTTCTTTGAAATGGATGGGTCGTTTGATAGAATCGTAGAGATGTTTAAAATGACTAGGATGTCTGATGTATGTCTTGCTACCGTTTATTATTTCTATTTAATGTTTAATTAGACGATTTAAAGAGGACATAAGAAATCCCTGTACTACGAAAATTGTGGGACGATTCAGACAGAAATACATAAATGTTTAAAACAGTGTAATAACTCTAAGTTTGGGGTGCTGTCTAGCATAGGCTAGCTTGGCTAGACCTTCTAGATCCTCCACTGAGTTCTGGGAAGAACCTTGAAGTTAATAATATTGGTAGTGAGAACAATGCTAAAGTATCTATTCTAATTTTTAAAAGCCTAAATTTATTATAACTGTAAATTTGAAAACAATGAATACTCCATACCTAGCTGCTTGAGTCAGGGTCCATGCCCGATATGTCAATATATATAAAAGAATAATCATAGGTGCTAGGGGTCATGCCCAATACTCTGAATAAAACATAGGTGATGGGGCTGTGGCCCAATATAACAACCAAAATAGTTAGTCCAAAAATTTGGGATATTACATCCCTCCCTGCTTAGAAATAACACCATCCTTGTGTTTCGAGGGACTAGGAATGAAGTCATGAAATAAAGCGGGGTATGCCTCTTTCATGGTGGCCTCATTCTCCCAAGTAGCCTCATCTGGCCCAAAGTGCCTCCATTGCACTCTCAGCTGAGTAATGGTCCTCCTCCTAAGCTGCACCTCTCTCTTGTTCAGAATGTGGAGTGGTTCTGGCATGAACTCCCCTTCAGGATCCACCTGTAATAAGGACCAATCAATAACAAGTTTAGTATCGTATACATATTTCTTTAATAGTGAAGCATGAAAAACATTATGAAATTTTATATGAGCTGGTAAGGCTAACTCATAAGCCACTGGGCCCTTCTTGGCCAGTATTTCAAAAGGTCCACAAAACCTTGGGGCTAGTTTCCCGCAACGTCCCAAGCTCAACGAGCTTCGTTTTGCCTTTATTTTTAGAAACACATGTTCACCGACTTGGTAGTCCTTGTCCGCATAACTCTTTTGGCAGTCTTGTGCTTCTTTTAAGTTCAGTTGCACCTTGGAGACTAGCTGTTCCAAGTCCTTTAGTAGGTTAGATCCTAACATAAGTCTGTCTACTAGACTGTCCCAGGTCATGGGTGTCCGACATTTCTTGTCGTAGAGTACCTAGAAAGGACTCATTTTGGCCGAGGTTTGATAACTGTTGTTGTATGTGAACTCTGCGAGGTGCAAATAGTCTTCCCGCTTGGTGGGGTTGTTCATGACATACATCCTCAACATGTCCTCTAGGATTTGGTTTACTCATTTTGTTTGTCCGTCGGTCTGGGGATGGTACGCGGTACTGAATTGTAACTGGGTTTCCAAACTGGAGAACAATGCTCTCCAGAAGTTACTAGTGAACTTCGTGTCTCGATCGGAAATGATTGCCTTGGGTATCCCGTGTAATCGAAAAATCTCCTTTAAGAATATTTTTGCGATGTGAATGGCCTTGTAGGTAGATTTTACCAGTATGAAGTGAGCTGATTTAGACAACTTGTCTACCAATAAAAAGATGGAGTCGTTATGTTTCTTACTCTTGGGTAAGCCTGTAATGAAGTCCATACTTATTACCTCCCATTTCCATTCTGGAATGGGTAAAGTTTGAAGTAATCCGGAGGGGTGTTGGTGTTCTACTTTGACCAATTGGCACTCTTGACAATTCGCGATGAACATTGCGATGTCAGCTTTCAGCTTAGGCCAAAAGTAATGTTTCTTTACGGCCGATATCATATTTTGATATCCGGGGTGCCCTGAATAGGGTTTCTGGTGAAATTCGGTGAGAATGTTTGATCTAATGTCTCCACTCTCTGGGATGTAAAGTCGGTCTTTCAACCACAGTAGTCCCGATTCGTCTATCTTATATTCTTTTTGCTATTGGAAAAGTTTGTCTTCTTGGATCTTTGCGAGGATTTCCGTGTAATAACGGTCACTCTTACATGCCGTTCGAATTCTGTGGTGTAAGTCTGAGTCGGTTTGGCTCACCGTGACCTCGTAAAGCATATGTGATCGACAGCTCAAGGCGTCCGCAATCTTGTTTTTCTTGCCTTTTATATGCTTTAGTTCGAAATGGTATTCACTAAGGAAGGCTAACCACCTGGCTTGCTTGGCATTTAGGTCGGGTTGGTCGAAAAGGTATTTCAAGCTCATGTTATCAGTCATCAATAGGAATTTATTTCCCATGAGATAATGTCGCCACATATTCAGAGCATGGATGATGGCGGCTAGTTCGAGGTCATGCGTAGGGTAGTTCTGCTCATGTTCTTTTAGTTTCCTTGATTCGTAGCATATGGCAAAATTGTCTTGCATAAGGACTCCCCTGAGTCCTTCCTTGCTTGCATCCGTGCAAACGACGAAGTCCCCATTGGGATCTGCAATATGCAGAATCAGTGCACTAATCAGTAGTTGCTTCATCTTTTGAAAGCTTTCTTCGCACTTATCCGTCCAGATAAACTTGTTTGCCTTTTTCTGCAAGGCGGTCATGGGACATGCAATCCGTGAAAATTTCTCAATGAACTTTCGGTAGTAGCCGGCTAATCCTAAGAACGATCTTATATCAAATATGCATGTAGGCGTGGGCCATTCTTTGATAGCTTTGACCTTTTCGGGGTCGAAGGATATTCCCTTCTCGGAAATGATATGTCATAAGTATTGAATTTGGGGTTTGTAGAAATCACACTTACTAAACTTGGCGTAAAGCTGGTGTTCCCTTAGTATCCGTAAAATAATTCGGAGGTGCTCCTCATGTTCTATTTTGTTCTTGGAGTAGATCAAAATGTCATCAATAAAGACTAGAACGAATTTATCGAGGTATTTACTAAAGATACTGTTCATCATACACATAAAGTTGGCCGGTGCATTCGTGAACCCAAAGGGCATCACTACGAACTCGTAGTGGCAGTAACGGGTTCGAAACGGGTTCGAAACGCAGTCTTGTTAATATCCTCATCACGGATCCTCACTTGATGGTATCTGGATCGTAAGTCGATCTTCAAGAAGATCTTTTCCCCTCTGAATTGGTCAAACAAGTCATCGATCCTAGGGAGTGGGTAGCGGTTCTTAATGGTCATCTTGTTGAGTTGGCGGTAATCGATGCACATCCACATCGTTTTGTCTTTATTCTTGACGAAGAGTATCGGTGCGCCCCAAGGGGACACACTAGGTCAAATGTACCCTTTTTCTATTAGTTCTTGTAACTGAAGCTTGAGCTCCACCAATTCTGGTGTGCTCATGCGGTACGGGGCTTTAGAAGCTGGCACTGACCCGGGTGTTAGCTCGATGGAAAAGTCTAAGTCTCACTTGGGTGGTAATCCCAGTATTTCCTCAGGAAATACATCCTTGAATTCCATGAGGACCTGGAAGTCGTCGATCTTTTGTTCCTGATCAGTTTCTATGTTTCGGATGTTATCAGCAAAGAGCTTACAACCCTTCCTGATGCATTTCTTTGCTTGTAAGGCAGATATCTGTCTTACAGACACTTTCCTAGGGATACCCTGAATTGTCTTCTGATTCCCTTGGTCATCTTTGCAGAGTAGGGTCTTGTTTGAGCAGTCCAGTAGGACATGGTGTTCTTCTAGCCAATCCATGCCTATAAGTACATCGTACGATCCTAGGGGTAGAATGTTTAATTCTAACCTAGTTGGAAGACCGTTTAAGTCTATCTCACAAGTTTTAAATAACTCAAAGATCCTTCATTTGGTACCAGTGGCTAGTTGTACCAACCATGGTTTCTCGTGATGCTCTCAGTTTAACTTACAAGTGTCCACTATCTTGGGGGAGATATAACTTCGGCAAGTGTCGGGATTTATTAAAATTGAAATGGCAGTGTTAGAGATCTTACCCTCAATTTCGACCATGGTGGCTTGGTGATCTGCCTGCCGGCCATCAAGAGCGGAATAAATCCTAGGTGTCTTTGCCATGTCCCCTATGGTAGGTTCTGCTTGGACGTTGTGTAAAACTCCATCCGTTTTGCTAGGGAAGTCTCTATAGTAGTGGGGCCCTTGGCATTTCCAGCAAGAAATGGTTGGTGGGACAGTTTTGGTCCCTTTGTTGAAAGCTAGCCTGTTGGTCGATGGTGGTGGTGCACTTGGCCGTGCTTGAGGTCAGTTGAAGCCTCTATTGGGCATAAAATTGCTGTTGTGTTTTCAAAAAGGTGGAGCTCTAAAACCTGGTTTGTGGTTGTCCGAGAAGGTTCTGAACCTATCTTTGTTTCTGTTGATGTTGTCATTCCTTGGATGTCCGTGTTCATAACATAGTCTTGCTTTATCTAAGGTCACATCAAGGCTTTTGGGCATGTCAAACTCTATCTTTTCTCTAAAGTTTGGTGGTAGCCCTCCCAAGAATTGTTGTATTTTGACCTTCTCGTCTTTAATGTATGGCACATAGTGCAGCAAGTCCAAGAATCGGTTTATGAATGCTTCCATAGTTAGGGAGTCCATTTTTAACTCATGAAATTATTTAATTTTCTTGTTAAAGAATCTTTCAGACATATATTTGTCCTGTAATATTCTGCCGAAAGTATCCCAGGTTATGTCTCTCAGTTCTTGTCCTTTGGTGTGTTTCAAGTCCCGCCACCATCTGGCAGCTTTACCATTCATGTTGTATATGGCTAGTCGGGTTTGCATTTCATTGGAGTAATTATGCACTTTGAAGTACTTATTTATTCCCAGCAGCCACTCCTCAGCCTTCTCCCCCGAGTTAATTTCTCCATCATAGGTTGAAGCTTTTATCTTTTTGAATTCTCCTTGTATACTATTGTCACTTTTCCTCCTTTTCTTGTAAGGAGGTGGTGAACCTTCATAGTTGGAAGAATTATTACAGTCCTCTTCCTTCGATTCTGGTGTGGTTTCACCCTGTTCCTCTCCCTTAGGACTGGCAGTTTTCTTTGGGTGACTGTTTCCCTTTCTAAAAGTGTTGACTGAGAGTGTGGGCTGTATGTGGGGTTTTGCCCCTGTTAAAGTCTGAAGCAAAGCTTCATTTATAGCTTGTTGTTCTTGTCTTTCTTGCATGTGGTCATCTCTGAAACTTTGGAATTCGGCCTGTAGATTTTGCATGGATTTCATTAAGTCCGAGTTGAGTTCCACCACAATTTCTTGCTCTCATGGTGGGGAGTTCAAATTTCCCTGTATGCTACTACCCCCTTCTGCATTCATTTTCAGACTATGATTGTTCCTGCAATGTTATATAAGCGTCAAGAACAGAAAAATCTGTTAGTTCATTTTCACATAAACCAAAATTTTCAAATGTACACTTCCTTCCTACTGTGTAACTGCAGCGGATGTTTTCTGATGTAATGATCCCAATAGGTCACTTAGTTTTGTAGTTGGGCTCTGATACCACTTGTAATGTCCCTAAAAATAGTAAAGATTTGAAATTTTCTACTAATGTAATAAAAGCTATTTTAAGGATGATGAATAGTAAATTAACTTTAGCACTGATATGTACTTACTGTACTGGTATTTGATTTCTATATTTTGAAGTGTCTTAGTTTCATAAGTATCATGGTTTGCTGGTTATAGATCCTTCCACTTTGCGGAAGCGTTTTAAATGAATAGATGTATGAACTGTCACATGTGTATGAATGTAATAATGTGAATCTCCTTCTTACAGCTGTAAGGGTTTGTGTGAATATGTAATTAACTCTAACTGGTAATTTAGGTGGGATGTACCCCTAATGGTGGTGGTTGAGGCCCATGATGCACTACTAGGTCTTTCAAGGGTATGAGTACCCCGGTAGGGCTGCCGAGAGGTAGGGTGTAAGAAATGGAACTTCTGACTTACTTAGCGAGACTCGCTAACGTCTTTGATTTGCATCTATTTATAGATACTCCTACTACTACATCCACCAAGGGTACTTACTCTATGGTTCCAACGAATTCTAAAACCCAGAGTATGAGATATTTAAAGATTGGCACCTTAAAAACTTTGAAGGTCATTTGCAATACTTGTGCAACTCATATCCTTTGTTGACTTAGTAATGTCTTTGTTGATACTAAGCCCTTATGGTCTTTGTAATACTTGGGCATTTATAAAACGTTGTAGATCAATCGTGACTTCACCACTCTAGAGATTTGGGTCTAAATTGAAATATTGGGGTTGGTGGTAGAATTGAATGTGGCGCTTCGTTGGCACATGGCCAAGCTGCCAATTGTGTTGAGGGTTTACTCTCGGGGTTCTACGCCAACGAAGTGCATTTTTGTAGCTTGTTTCGCTGGTTTCGCTGTGTGTGCATTTTGGGGTTTCGTGCTCTGTCCTGAGCTCTTGCTCGTGGCCAATGAACCTTACATGGCTCTATACGCAGAGATGGAGACTGAAGGTAACTCCTTCCTTGACTACGTTTCTTCCCGCTAATCTATTTGGTAGGTTTTGATATTTAAAACTCAGTTTTTGACTCCATGTCGTTTTCTTGTTTGGCAGGGGTCGTGTGGCATCTTCCTTCTACATGGCTACCAGATGCTGGCCAGTACTTCAAATCTGATTTCGTCGCTTAAGGTAAGTTCAGAGTGTTGAGATATTGTAACTTCAAAGAATATTATATTTGTACTTTATTATTCTGGATATGTTTCATTCCTCCTAGAAGATCTTATTGTATATCCGGAGATGTTTATTCCTCCGTCGGAATGTGGTAACTTGGGTTATTAGACTTCCCTAGTGGGGGTCGGCCCTGTATGTGTTATATGGGGCAAAGGGTTATTAGACCACCCTAGAGGGGTCGGCCCAGTCAGTTGTAGTGGGGTATTTAACCCATTGGTTAAATACGAGCCTACATGATTTATGTAAAAGACAAGTCGGAGTAGTGTATAAATAGAGGAGGTGTATTCCTCATTTAACACACACTCACTCACTTGAGAGTAGCGCACTTGTGGAGGAGAGGTCTGCTATGGTGGAGGAGGAGATCATGTCTTTGGTTTGCATCTTTGTATATTGTTGGTCATCTATATTGAGGAATCTTTGCTGGGTTTTCTACCCCATGAGGGTTTCCCAGGATAAATCTGTGTCTCTTGTGTTTATGCTATGCTTGTTGTTTCTTCAGTGATCCTGTATATGCTATTATTGTGAAATGGAATGTAATGCTGCTATTTTCTGTCTTAGCATATTAAATATTAACATGGTATCAGAGCTAACCTGAAGGAAGGCAATGTATGGCACTTACGACACTTGCTTCACTAGCAACAATTTGAAGGTTTGGGTTTTACATAGCAAAAAACAGTCATCGTGGAACTTTCACTATAAATCCATTTATGCGAAGTTTCAGGATCTGAAAAGTTTACAGGTCGTAGATAACATCCCCAGGTACCTTGTGTCCAAAGGGAACCCTCAGATTCGTTGTACTTTGTGAGTTATGATCAGTACACGTTAGGGTTTCTGCCTCTTCCAGATCTATGTCAAAATCAGGTGACCTAGGAAAAAAGGTCATAACTTGGGCTAGGAACCTCCAAATGAAATTTAGTAAAAATTGATAGGTATTACACAGACTGTACTATCTCAAGAAACTTTTTCAGAGGCCGAAGATGAACCAGTGACACGTGGCACGCCGTACAAGTTCGCTCTCCTGTTTTATCCCATAAACAGGTCACGTTGCGACAATCGGCATAACTCTCTCTCAGAAAATCCAATTGAGGTCAGACCTGTCGAGATGGAAAGATTACAGGTCAGGATACCACAAAAAAAGTTTTCAGACCCTGTGGAGTGAAACATTCAGAGTTACAGCAGAAACAATCAGGTACATATTTATGTCAAAACAGAATTATTTTTGGAGCACCTTCATTCATGGCTTCCGGAATTTAGGGTTTCGGAGAAAGTTAGAATTTTTGGAATCGGAATCCACGGCTGAATTCTACTCAGGAAAATCGAAATTTAGAGTCCAAGATCAAATTTTTTGGTTGGGTAGAAGACCGGGCTTGATCAAACCCCAGTTCGGGATTTTGATCGGAAAGATGGAAAATTAGGGCTTCAACAAAAGTTGGAATTTTTGAAGTCTGTAACCATGGCTGGAAGCTCCTCAGAAAAATAAGAGTTTAGAGCCTTGGATCAAACCTTTTGATTGGGAAGAAGGGTAGGCTTCATCAAACCCTAGTTCGAGATCCTGTCCAGAAGATCCAGAAGTTTCGAAGGCAAATTTTGAGGGGTCAAATTTTGGAGATTTCAAAATTGAAGTATGCTAGTTTGATCAGCTCAGGAAGACACATCCTTCCATCCATTCAGAAGTGTGAAAGTCAAAGATTGAATTTTTAGGGTTTCTCTAACAAACCCTAATCAAGCTCCAGATCAAGTTTCAGGGGGAGTTGAGGCGAAGGCCTTACATAAGAAGACTACAAGAAGTCTCGACAGGTATGACTTAAGAAGGTTCAGGTATGTCTTGAAATCTGATTCTTGATTAAGTTCATAATGTGTTTGTCTTCATATTATTTATTAGTACAATCTTGATTAATGTTAGAATTGTCTTATCACCCTAGTAACAGTATGAATGCATGTGAATGATCGAAGACATTCATTGATTAGGGCTATATGATTGTACTAATGCATTATGGTGTTGTATGAGGTTGATGTTGTCTGCTAACAAGATACAGGTACATCACGAAAGACAAATCAAGTTCCATGACCATGAAAACATAATCTTTGATCACATAGAAGTTCTACTTACGAGGTATGTATGGCTTTGTTCTATTATGCTTAACCTATGAGATATGCAGGTTCCAGCATAGGATCTCTAAACCATTGAAGAGAACAAAGAAGATATTGATTAGGTATGTTAGACATAACTAAGCAGGTATACTAATCCAGGTATGTTTTCCTATGTCATGTTAGAATCTTACCTTGTGTTAGGATCCCTTATATAAGTATACTTGGTATGATTGGTTATTCTTATTCATAAAGTTAGTAATCAAGGGTTTATGCATATTATGTCTCTTATCTTGGTTGATGATTTAACTAACCAGATCAAACAAGAATATGCATGAGTAAAAGAAGACTTCCCTGAAACCTTGAATATTATCATGACTATACATTTTCAAGATTATTTAGAACTATAATGTTTTGATAACATGGAGAATATATTAATGAATGTATGTTTGTGTATGAGATCATGAGGATGACACTTGAGCATGATTAGTGGTACAGAATGAATAGAAGTTCAAAAGACATGAAGAAGATCAAGCAGGAGGCAACCACACAAACATAAAAGATAGGTATTTGAGTTGTTATTTGAAATAGTAAATGATATTGCTTGTAATAGGTTGTATGCATATTTGTATTCCTAGAATATATCATGCTGAGTGTAAACATTCATAGAGCATTGAACAATATACTACTAATATGCATATGATTGGTAAGTTGGACAAACATTCCATTGTTGCTTGTCTAGAATGAAACCTCTTTACTGACATGCTGAGAGCTGTGCACACTCTCGATAGTATGTTCTGGTAGAGATGGAAGGCATCTAGATAGCCACTATATGCATACAGGATATGGAAAAGTGTTGTGCCAGAGTATTGGTCAAGATAGTTGCATAACTATGTAAATGATCTCTGTATGCATAATAGGTTATCATGTCAACATGATTTCATGATTATGAAGTATTACTAATCATGTACTTAATTTTGATTTGTAGGAAAGATCATGATGAATGATGAAACACTGAACAAGCGATGGATGTTCAACTAGAGGATTTACAAATCAAACAAAATATAGAAGGATCGTGGCTAGAAGATTCTCTTGGAAAGAGGAAGAGAATCATGACAAGATGTTTGCTCCAAGTGGATAGATAAGACCATTCTCTTAATTGTGTAATTAAAGAAGAAGTGTGATTCAGGTTCTGTATGGGTACCCAAGATTGGTAGTAAATTGATGAGCTTAATGATCATCATGGGTGATGTGGATCTCAACCTTTGCTACAAGGTTGAATATGGCTTCTATACACAGATGACATGGATGCAAGAAGGAACTCACCACAGAGTTCAAATGATATTGAGGCTCATATCAGTAGACCCATCTAACGAGAGATGGCACAGATAGATATGCAGAAGATCATTCAATGCAGAGTGTGAATGATGTTCAGTCACAAAGGGAGAATTGACAGTTTCTTGATAAGCTTGGGCTTTACCAAAAGTAAAGTTGTTCCTAACCTTTACCTTAAGGTTATGGATCATACTATTATTGTATGTAGATGATATCTTTCTGATAGAGAATGAGAAACAGATCATGAAAAGAAAGAAGAAGATGGTTGTAGAAATGAAAATGAAAGATCTCAGATTGATGCATTACTTCCTAGGTCTAGAAGTATGGCAAGGCTCATAAGTAATCTTTCTCAACTAGGGAAAGTATGCTGAGAAATCTTGAGAAGAATTGATGTGTTGGAATGACCACTCTCATGGATTCCAACTTGAAGCTGTTAGAAAATGACTCATCAGAGTTAGTGGATATAACTCTGTACAGAAAAATTATTGGGTCATTGATGTATCTAACGAATACTAGGTTAGATATATGCTTTGCTGTGAACACCTTGAGTCAGTATCTAGTGGAAACTAGATGTGTTCACCTAATAAGTTGCAAATCATGTGATGCGGTACCTAAAGGATACAATAGACTTTGATCTATGTTATCTTGGAGATCATGACTTCAGATGGCTACACAGATGTTGATTGGGCAGGAAGTGTATCAGACAGGAAGAGCACATCGAGAGGATGTTATTGTCTGGGATCAACCATGATCTTGTGGTTTAGCAGGAAGCAGTCTAGTGTGGCTCTTAGCACAAGCAGAATATATGGCTGCTTGCTCTGCTAAGTTATGAAGCAGTATGTCTTCAGGATTGTTTGACTTAGAGGTAGACCCAACTGTGATCCTATGTGACAAAAAGAGTTGTATCAAGATGGAAGAGAATCCAATGTTCCATGATAAGTCAAAGCACATAGAGATATGACAAGATATGGTGCAGAAAGGAAATTAAAGTTCGAATTTGTAACAAGTTACCAATGTACTAACCAAACCTCTACTGATCCGATGTACTAACCAAACCTCTACTGATAGTAAAGTTTTTCGAGACAAACTTAATATAGTTCAGAAGGACCCTCCTCGAAAGGGGGAGTGATGTGATCACTTATGATGAGATTTCCCGCATCGACAGTGAGGTCAATGATGTGGATACCTATATTGGTGATGCAGACAGAGAGGTTGGTGGATGGTCCTTAGACAGGGTCTAAGGTGACAAGGGGATTGCATCATCCTTGAACATATGTTCTAAAAGGAGCCGTAGACAAGTGTCTCCGAGAAAGAATGGGGATTGCATCATCCTTGAACATATGTTCTAAAAGGATCCATAGACAGGTTTCTCCGAGAAAGAAGAGGGATTGCATCATCCTTGAACACATGTTCTAAAGAGAGCCGTAGACAGATGTCTTCGAGAATGAAGTCCTTGGTGGACATGTGAGGATTGGATCATCCTTGGACTTCAGTCCTAAAGAGATCCGTAGACAAGATGTCTCCGAGAATGAAGTCCTGAATGAACAGGTAGGGGATTGTATCTTCCCCAGACTTAGGTCCCAGAATTGATCCGCAGACTAATGTCTCCGAGAATTGAAGATAGGACAGCATCGTCCCTGGACCTCGATTCAAAATGTGCGTGAGGACTGCATCGTCCATGAACTGGGTTCAAAATGTACGTGAGGACTGCATCGTCCATGAACTGGGTTCAAAATGTACGTGAGAGGACTGTATCGTCCGTGAACTGGGTTCAAAATGTACGTGAGGACTGCATCGTCCATGAACTGGGTTCAAAATGTATGTGAGAGGACTGCATCATCCGTGAACTGGGTTCAAAATGTACGTGAGGACTGCATCGTCCATGAACTGGGTTCAAAATGTACGTGAGGACTGCATCGTCCATGAACTATGTTCAAAATGTACGTGAGAGGACTGCATCGTCCATGAACTGGGTTCAAAATGTACGTGATGGGATTGCATCGTCCCTAGACATGAGACTTGTATTAAAGTGATAAGGATTGATCATCCTGGAACTTGATCTGGATTGTATCATCCATGGACCCATGTCCTAAAGAGAGCGGGATTGATCATCCTGTAATATGATCGTATGTGTTGCAGGGTATGCTGCTATGATTTGATGATAGATGTATTAGTGAGAATACATGCTATTGATGATAGATGTATTAGTAAGAATACATGCTTTTGATGATAGATGTATTAGTGAGAATACATGATCTTGATGATAGATGTATTAGTGAGAATACATGCTGTTGATGATAGATGTATTAGTGAGAATACATGCTTTTGATGATAGATGTATTAGTAAGAATACATGCTTTTGATGATAGATGTATTAGTGAGAAGACATGCTTTTGATGATAGATGTATTAGTGAGAATACATGCTTTTGATAATAGATGTATTAGTGAGAATACATGCTTTTGATGATAGATGTATTAAGTGAGAATACATGCTTTTGATGATAGATGTATTAGTGTGGATACTAATACAGATGATCCAGATGCTGTAGATCGAGATGATCCAGATGTTGTAGATCGAGATGATCCCGATGCTGATGATTGTATGATGACGATGCTGATGATCGTGAGGATCCAGATGTTGATGTTGTTGTAGCTGTTCGAGTGTTGTAGAAGATAAAGACTCAGTACTGAAGATGTTGATGTTCCAGTATTGAAGATGTTCCAGTAACTGCTTGAGTTACTGATGATGTTGAGAAAGCTTCCAATGATTTATAGATGTATCATGTATGATGTTGATGACTCCTTGCTCGTGCAGATGCTGTTATAATATCCTTCTCATTAAGGGGGAGTGTTGAGATATTGTAACTTCAAAGAATATTATATTTGTACTTTATTATTCTGGAGATGTTTCATTCCTCCTAGAAGATCTTATTGTATATCCGGAGATGTTTATTCCTCCGTCGGAATGTGGTAACTTGGGTTATTAGACTTCCCTAGTGGGGGTCGGCCCTGTATGTGTTATATGGGGCAAAGGGTTATTAGACCACCCTAGAGGGGTCGGCCCAGTCAGTTGTAGTGGGGTATTTAACCCATTGGTTAAATACGAGCCTACATGATTTGTGTAAAAGACAAGTCGGAGTAGTGTATAAATAGAGGAGGTGTATTCCTCATTTTACACACACTCACTCACTTGAGAGTAGCGCACTTGTGGAGGAGAGGTCTGCTATGGTGGAGGAGGAGATCATGTCTTTGGTTTGCATCTTTGTATATTGCTGGTCATCTATATTGAGGAAGCTTTGCTGGGTTTTCTACCCCATGAGGGTTTCCCAAGATAAATCTGTGTCTCTTGTGTTTATGCTATGCTTGTTGTTTCTTTAGTGATCCTGTATATGCTATTATTGTGAAATGGAATGTAATGCTGCTATTTTCTGACTTAGCATATTAAATCTTAACACAGAGTTCATCATTCCTTCACTCCTCCTCTCGCCTCTGTGGAGTGTACTAATGGTGTATGTTGTGAGGAAAAATCGTGAGCCTGCTTTGGGTTTACTGTAACACATTTTGGGTTATTTGAGGTCGTCGTTGGCTAGACCATTGTAATATGTACCCGTTAGTTTTCTGTTAATGGCCCTGGAGGGATTTGGCCATTTGGCTCAATGTTGGACCTTGTAAGTTTATAATGTAATACTCAAAGTAAAGACTGAGATTTTCATGTTTGCATAATGTTTATAAAATAATCTGTGGACTCCATAATGGAGAGAATGGATTTACAATTTTGGTCTCTGTGTTTTCTTATGGTAATGGTAGTTCTTGATTTTGGTGTTTACCATCATCGCCTATGTCTGAGAAGATAGGGAAAGTGTAGCTTTTGTAAACTTCTATGAGATCTTGGACCTACGACTGATCTCTATGTGTTCTCTGTAATGGGATTTCGTTGCTATTGTTATGATTTAGCTGTCTTAAGGTGTGAATGTAAGGATGGGAAGAAATAGTAACCCTCATGAAAGTTTAGCTATGAGCCTGATGTAAATGTATTCCGGTTCTACGTTTCTGGGGTTTGCAAAAGATAGAAAGGTTCTAAATGAAGAGAGAGGGTATGGATTCGATCCCATGACCTGCGTTTGTATTGGAGGTTTGTCTATATGCTATTGACAATGCTATTCAAAAGCTTAGTGGATAGTGGATTTGGTTCTGTAATGTGTTGTGGTTTATTAAACAGCTATGTAGTGTTCTCTGCATTTTAAAAGAGGGATGAAAACCCTAGTTGTTAAAATGTTCGAACTTGAGAGAACAAAGTTCTGTGTGTTTTTGCTATGCTGTGACGATTTGTATGAGGAACGATATCGCTTATGGAGTCGTTGTAGGGTTTGACCTCCTGACTTGTGTTTCTAATGTTAAAAGATGCTGCTAGATAAATGCTATGCTTTCTATGTGATCTCCTTACTTCTTCCTACGACTTCTAGCTTATGTTTTGTTAATATGTTTAAAGGAAAGAAAGATACAAGCAATCGTGGGTAAAGGGTATGGATGCGGTGAGTCTGTGATTTTTAATTCGTAATGCTGCTATTTTGATTTACTGAGTTTGCTGATCCTATGTGGGAATTCACGAGAATAGAAATGAAACCCTAACTTCAACCATCGTTTACTATTTGTAATGAGAATTGTTTTCTTTCTGGAAAGTCAATGATTTTGATTTGGAACTACTGTGTGAATAAAACGAATTAAATGCATGAGCCTGTATTTGCAAAACGTATCTTCTTGGAATGCTCGATGCGTTATTTTCTTTGAAATGGATTGGTCGTTTGATAGAATCGTAGAGATGTTTAAAATGACTAGGATGTCTGATGTATGTCTTGTTATTGTTTATTATTTCTATTTAATGTTTAATTAGACGATTTAAAGAGGACATAAGAAATCCCCGTACTACGAAAATTGTGGGACGATTCAGACAGAAAGACATAAATGTTTAAAACAACATAATAACTCTAAGTTTGGGGTGTTGTCTAGCACAGGCTAGCTTGGCTAGACCTGCTAGACCCTCCACTGTGTTCTGGGCAGAACCTCGAAGTTGATAATATTGGTAGTGAGATCAATGGTAAAGTATCTATTCTAATTATTAAAAGCCTAAATTTTTTATAACTGAAAATTTGAAAACAATGGATACTCTATACCTGGCTGCTTGAGTACTCGATCCTTTCTTGTGGAAGCCTAGCTGTTCGACACTTGATCCCTTCTTGTAGAGACCTGCACACTCAACAATAGTTAATGCAGAGCCTGTAGTAAATAGCTCACCTGTTAGGACGATTTCCTTTAGCTGGATAACTTTGGGGCTACTGTGTTACTCCCAACCATGATCCTACAACCATTCTTGGTTCTGTATGGATCCCCCTGAGCTGGATTCCAACATGCAAAAGAGATAAAGGACCTAGGTTTGTTGCTGGTTCAATTCTCGGAGCAGATAACTTCCCTTTGATTACCATAAAAGAATGATAATGAAAAAGATAGATCATCCCCAAAATTTGGGATCTGCCCTCTTTATGTAGGGGAGTCTTGAATAGGACTGTTGAAATAATTAGTTTCTTTAAATTAAATAATTAATATTTTAGAAGGTATTATTTAAATAAATAACTATTCCTTTTGGAACTAGGACTTTTCCCATTGTTTAACTATAAGTGATTTTGGTTTAAGCTCTCCATAATAATTAAAATAACAATAATTATATTTCACTTAATAATTAATACATCATTTATAATATTAAATAATGCATAAATCATATATACTAATTATATTCCATAATTAAATAATGACACCATTATTATTAAAGCTCTTAATAATAATATTAGCCTTTAGGCCTTTATACATGTTAGTCATAGAAGATTACTGGTAATTATCTTTTATTTAGTTATGTATCCTCACATGATACCTCTTTTTTTTTAACTTTTAAGGACAAGGTCCATTTCTTTGGATGGTCTCGATAAGCTTGGATAGGCACCTCTAGTCTCTTTCTTTGCATGTCGGATTCCCTCGTTTAACACGGTAGTTCCCGCAGTACTTGATGATAGATAAAAGATGAATCATTTAATCAAATAAAATAAGTGTGATGAAAGTAAAAGTGCTATTCAGAGTCCTTCCGACTCAACACTTTGAGATCCAGTAACCCCGAGTGCTCTTCAAAGCCGTTTAACTCAACACTCTCACATGAGTGTTATGCTAGTGCAATTCCAGAGCCTCTGCTCAACACTAGTGCTAGAATGTGGTTGTGAGGCACATCTAGAATATTTAAGTTACCTCGAATCCGGTATTCATTTATCAAGCTTGGAGTGCTCCAGGGCTTAGGCCCAACACTCAATGTACCTCAGGACTTACTCCCAGTACATAAACATTCTTCTAGGTACATCAGGGCTTATGCCTAGTACGTAGGTTATATTTGTGTTTCTGAGTCCACGCTCAACACACTCATAAGTCAAATCATGTAAAATCATAGCTTTGCACAGTAAGTAACAAAATATCATCTCAATATATTAGGGTTTGTACCCATATCAAAGCTGAAGAACATCATTACAACATTGGGGCCTTTTCACCCAGTATATACTCAAATAAATAAGTCAGTCAGGGTCCATGCCCGATATGTCAATATATAGAAAAGAATAATCATAGGTGCTAGGGCTCATGCCCAATACTCCAAATAAAACATAGGTGCTGGGGCCGTGGCCCAATGTAACAACCAAAATAGTTAGTTCAAAAATTCAGGATATTACATAAACAGAGAGTTCCAAATTGGGGACAAGCTATTTTTGAAAGTGAAAGGAGAAAAAAGTTCATTGAGGTTGGGAAGCTGCAAGAAGTTGGCACCTAGATTCTGTGGACCATTTGAACTCCTGAATAGAATCAGACCTGTATCTTATGAGCTTGCTCTTCCACCTATGATCAAAATACATAATCTTTTCCATTATCATTATTAAAGAAAAATGTGTACGATCCTAATCATATTGTTAATTGGTCTTTGATACATGTATAATCCGAAGGGGAAATCAAGGTTCAAACCATCCGCATATTGGAAAAAAGAACTAAGATGCTCTAGAACAGGGCCATTGGACAGGTAAAGGTCCAATGGACCCACCACAATCCTGAATAAGCGACTTGGGACCTAGAAAATGAGATGAGGGAAGAGTATCCCCATCTATTTGAAGACTGATAAATGTATATGAAGTTTTCGAAATTTTATTTTGAAAATTTTGGACAACATGAACATCGAGGACAGTGTATAATTCAAGGTGGGGGGTGGAATTTAAAACCCCTAGTTTAAACCCCATTATTTAATTATTATAATTTTGTAAAATACTAGGAGTGACTGTAAGGCAAAATTCATGTTGTATTTTTCTTTGTTAATATAACAATTAAATTGGCCATGGCAGAGCCAACATGCTGAATGAATAGGGACTCATGTATTCACCTAGGTCAGTGAGGGGGGGTTGAATATCCTAGAAGGGGGATAATTCATAACCCTATCAACGCTACAAACCTTTAAAAATAAACCCTTTTATCTTTTCACTAAGCCTAATACTTGTTTAACTTTTAATTTTGTTTTAAGAGCCAATTATGTTTAAAGGGGTGGTTAGTGGAGGATTAGGTGGGAAATTAATGAGTTAATTGACAAGTGTTTCTAGTGTGAGCAGGCACAAAATGAAAATAAGGTGGAGGGAAAATGAAAGGAGGAGAACATGAAGAAGGGAGAACACAAAATTTGGAAGGGGGAGAAGAGAAAACATAGGGGACAAGATGAGAATGTTGTAGCGTTGAAGGGAATTGTGACTAAGTTTAGAATTTGTGGTCAATTGTAATTTCCAAAGGATAGATAAATAATTCCAGTTCTAGAGAAAAGTGTCCAATTTATCCATAGTCTAGGGCAGTTAATATGCACTGTAAAATGCATTTGTTAAAAGGGTGCATGTGGCTATTGTGCATAAAAAAAATAAAACGGCCGAAAGAGCGGTTACGCTGAATACAAAAAGAGGCCGAAAGAGCCTATTTATCATAAGCATGAGGGTAAGAACCCTAAACATCCAAAAACCTAACCCTAGAAGATGAACTGTCATAAAGTTTGCGGCCCGAAGGTCGTTAGTTGAACAATCAACTTCCCCGGGTCATAACTTTTGCATACGATCTCCATTTGGGGCACTCGATAGCCCGTTGGAAATGTATATTGAGATATACAACTTTTGACTGGAGGAAAATGTATATTGATGGAAACCATTTCCCCCCTAGAATCTCCAAAAACGTCGTTCAAGGCCTCAAAACTACCTCGGAAGTTCCATACGTGTTTGTACTGATTTCAGGGATCTTAATTAAGCTTGTCCCAAAGATAATCACCCCACGCCATTTATTGACCAGATCATAGATGCGTGTGCAAGTAACAAAATATTTTCCTTTATGGATAGATTTTCACGGTACAATCAGATTCAAATCAAACCCGAAGATCAACACAAAACAAATTTTATATGTTCCTGGGTTACCTTTGCTTATATGAAGATGTCGTTCGGCTTGAAAAATGTTGGATCCACCTTCCAACGAGCAATGGATTTCTCCTTTCACGATATCAAACATATAGTTGAACCTTATGTGGATGATCTACCTGCGTGATCTCGAGAGAGAAGATATCATCCAGAACATTTACAACTTGTATTTGAGCGATGCAGACACTACAAAATTCGTTTGAATCACCATAAATGTGTGCTATGTGTTGATTCTAAACGATTATTGGGTTTCATCATGTCCAATAGAGGGATCATGGTCGATCCATTGAAAAAAGGGGCGATCGTCAAATTGTCTCCTCCTCCTAGTATTAGAGAACTTTAAAGTCTGCAGGGTATGTCCAAATTCCTCAGACGATTCATTGTCAACCATGGGAAAATAACCTAAGGTTTCATTTGTTTACTTAAACAAGACACCCCATTCTTTTGGAATGAGGTTGCATAAAACTCTTTCGAGGCTTTGAAAAAATCACTATTATCATCCCCCTGTCCGCTAGATTACACTCACGATTTTATAATATATCTGGCTGCATCTGATTCCACTGTTGGTATAGTTTTGGTTCAGGAAGATGATAAGATCCAAGAGCACATCATCTATTACCTTTTTCACACTTTAATAAAACCCGAAGTGAAGTATTCACACATTGAGAAGTTGGGACTTTCCGCTGTGTACACCATTCAGATGCTACACCATTATATTTTACTGGAACTACTGTAGTGATTGCGGATGTCAATCCAATTCAATATGTTTTAACTTGAGCATAATCGAGGGTAAATTTAATAAACAGATTGTTATTCTGCAAGAGTTTGATCTCACTTTTCAATTTGCCAAGTCGAAAAAGTCCTTAGCATTCATAGAACTCATATTCGAGTTTCCTAGTGGTGAAGAGTTTAACACTGAAGATAATTCATTCCCTGATGAGCATATCTTTCTCATTTCCACCTCTGATCCATGGTATGGAGATATTTTGATTTATCTCTAGACTTTGAGATTTCCACCAACTTTTTCTAGGGAAGAACGACGAAAACTACGACATCACGCTAAAAACTACCTTATAATTGTTGATACATTGTATAGACGAGGGGTAGACTCTGTATTACGTTGTTGTTTTACTTTGGAAGAATATGATTTAGTATTGAATGATGCCCATAGTGGAGCATGTGGGGCTCATCTTTCTGGATTGGCAACAACCCAGAAAATACTTCGTGCCGGTTATTTTTGGCCCACCATCTTCAAAGATTGTGTGGAAGCTGTGAAATGTTGTCATCCTTGTCAGATATTCACCAAAAATATGCGAGTACACCTTGGTCCCCTATACCATGTCATAACAGTAGGTCTCTTCACCAAATGGGGGTATATTACATGACTTGCAACCCAGTTTCCGCTGGGGGGCATCAATATATCATCATTGTTGTAGAATACTTTACTAAGTGGGAAGAGGTGATGTCTAATGTGAAGGAAGACAGTGAAACTGCAGCTTGTGTTCAATCACATCATTGCTAGGTTCGTTATTCCTAAGGAGATCGTTACATATCATGGTAGACACTTTCAGAATAATATGATTTCAGAGTTGACCACTATGCTAGCATTTAGACAAGAGCATTCGTCTCCTTTCTATCCACAGGAGAATGTACAAGTTGAAGCAGTTAGTAAGACTTTAAAAACCATTCTCCAGCATACCATTAATGCTAGTAGGTCAAAGTGGCACATTATGTTATACTCAAATCTTTGGGCATATCGTACCAACGTTAAGACTGCTACAGGATTTTCACCTTTCCAACTTGTCCACGGGTTGGAGGAAGTCACACCTATTGAATGTGAAATACCATCGTTAAATTTGGCCATCCAACTTTTACCCAAAACCTCTACTTTAGAAGAACGTTTACTCCATCTTGAACATCTAGATGAACAATGTAGGGATGCGCTTATCACGACTGAAGCACATAAAAACTGAGTCAAAAGTCAATATGATAAGTCTATCAAGCCTAGGGTTTTCTTTGAAGGAGACCTTGTTTTGGTCTACGACCAGGATAAAGACCCCTTGGGGATAGGAAAATTTAAGTCTATGTGGCTCGGTCTGTATATCATCTCTGGAGTTTTGTAAAAAGGGTCATATGAACTGATTGATTATGATGGATATAAGTTGTCGGAGCCTAGAAATGGGCTCTACTTGAAGAAGTATTATGCTTAACACATATAATTTTTCTTGTACATAGCTGTACAGTAGTATAGAGTTAGTATTTTTGTGTTTCTTATGTGCCTCTGGTTGTGTTTCAGATGGAAATCGAGTGGTTTTTCAGATTCAATAATAGCGCTAGTCGTCACACTCGTAATCTTACCTTAGTTGCTTGGGTGATCTATTCACCTACGGGTCAACCTGTTTTGTCAGGAGGTGCTTGTCTAGGACCTGCAACAAACAATATGGCCGAGTATAGTGTTGTTATTGAGCTACTCCGACATGATTTACACCACGACATTTCATATTTGGAGGTTAGGCTTGATTCTCAGTTAGTTGTACTCCAACTTATGGGGGAGTATCAGGTTAGTAATACTTTATTATTACGTCATTTTTTGAAAGTTAAATTGCTTGAAAGACAGTTTGATTACATCTTATATCAACATATTTCAATGAACCAAAACACAATAACTGATGCATATGCAAAGTACATACTCGACTGGAATTTGTATCATACACAGTAAAACAAATCACCACACACATAAAGAAACATGTACATACCAAAAATAATCAAAGAGTTTGAGTATCCATCTCTATCAAATATACTTAACAATATACAAAATTGGGCATGATAGCCTCAAAGTAGTGTAGATATCCCTAAGGGGAGGTAGGAGCCTCAACCTCCTCTGATATAACCTCTCTATAGCAAATAACCATCCTAACTACTTTTTGGAGTAGCCTAATCCATGTAGGGGGTACACCCACTACATGCCCCTGCATATCCATAGGCATGTTCTCTATGCGATAAGTAGGAATATCATGAGTTAGTTGGTTCATTTTTCCCTCAACGGTTCGTAGCATGGCCTCTGTTCCACCTAGCTATGTTGGTCATACAAACACTCTCGGGTGTTCGGATGGCCTCACTGCCAATATCTGCACCAAGTATGTTTTCAATACTTAAACTCACCAAAAACATATGTACATATTTATAACAAAAACCCTCAAAATTGAATAGTAATAAAAGTAAAATGGTACCTATCTATCCCCAAGTAGCTCCTGGAGGTAGCATGAGTTTCGAGTCACCATAGAAGTCCATCCTAACATAAGGAAATTACTCAAATGCAGGAACCTTCCGGATCCACCAACCTAAGAAATCGTTGTCATCATAGGAGGTACTAGTGTCTCTACCTCCCTATCATAAGAATATCTCACCCCAACGAGTCACCATGGGCTCACGGGGGTTAACAGTTGGGAGATCCACTCTTGGAATCAAGCTCGGAAATATCTCAAGGAATAAGGTGCATAATATTCTCCCATAGACGAAGTTATTCTTCTTCCCGGTTCTACACTCGGTAAGTTGGTGCTTCATGTTCACAAACAATCTTGTATACCAGTTGAATATCACATTCCACAAGCACTCCACCCAAATTTGCATATAACTGTGAGGAGCTAAGTGTTGAGAGGCACTACTGCCTACCCTGTTCATAGTACTCAATATGAATTTTAGTGGGAAGCTATCTATTTTCCCAATTGGCACCTGAGTGCCACTTTTCTCTGCTCCAACCATGCAATATGTGTTTTTGTAGTCTTGCACTGATAGGGCCCCCATGCCTCGAAATGTGCCTTTGAGGATAAAAACCTCTCCCCGTCGGGACAATCCAGTTATGAAATTAATTTCATCCACTGTAATGTCTAAAGTTTTACCTTGAAGGTTAAATACTCCCTGATCGAGATCCCATAAGTGCACTAAAATTTGGAGCAAGTTAGGTTGTACGTTCATGTTGGATGTGCGGAAGAATTTCAAAAGACCACAACGTCGCAAGGAATTGAGAGTCAGTGGATCCCTTGTAACTTCCCTATCCATTGCTTCATGCTTCCTATCCCTCCATGTGAGCACCATTGCTACATTTCATCCATTAAATTTCATGAGCGTTGAGTTTTTTCTTTGAAAATGCGCCACTCCTGGGTCCTTGTTAGAACAGTCGTGTCCTTGTTAGAACAGTCGTGCACAACTTGTGAGTGAAGATATATCCACTCATGCTTATTTCTCGAACCCACGGCTTTAATCATAGATACCCGTGGGTGTGGAGAGTCAATTTTAAAATCTAAATAAAAAAGTCAAAACTCCATTAAAAATATTTAAAAAAACACATGAAAATGCAAAGCACAGAGATATAAGTTACGTGCAAGTGATGGAACTGAAAATTGTCCTTCGGATTGGTCATGCACAACGCAACAAGCCATAGGGATTTTTGCTCTCTTGTAATGGAAAATGGCAACAATGAGTTAATTTGGCTCTTTTTACTATTTATGGTAATTGTCTTTTTTATTTTTACCCACTTTATATAGTTTTGAAACCTTTTTATGTCATATTTCTTAATCTTGATGACTAATTAAGTTGTTTTGACTAGGTCATGACATGAAAAGGAACTTTTACAAGGTTATGTCTATGTTGGTGCTCTTTAAAAGGGTATGTTTCTCAAGACATGTCAATTAGGTTTCTGTATCGCATTTATACCTTATCATTTTGTATGCCTTAGGACCCCTTTTTTACACCATGCACCATGACATTAACCTTCAATTTTCCCTCCATCGTCGTTGTTCTTCCATGGTTAGGACCTACCTAACATGGGTTACCTTAGATAGCACACTATGTCATAATGGTACCCATGCTATTACTTGCTGCCTTGGGAACTTGTCACTTATATTGCAGTCTACATACATTTAGAATGCATGTCTTTTTTAACCACCTTTAATCAAGTTCCCGTTCCTATGGAGTTTTCTTTATGCTCTTGTTAGACTCCTTAAAATTGACAAGATTGTCGAGTATAATTTTCCATTTTCAGACTCATTAAAGGATTTGAATGGACATCCACTTAGGTATAAGTTTACCCCTTTTCCAGACCTTAGTGGATTAATTACGAAAAAGGTATACTCTATCTCGTTATGGCTAGAAGAGTTCTCTCTCATATACTTCTACACTTTTTTGGGCGAGGAGACTAACTCTACGAAAAAGTACCTTATGGAGTTGTTGTTTAAGTTTTTTAGACTCCTTAGATATGAAAACATTGACGAGCATATACCAACTCGGGATCGATATTAAAATACACGAGTAGGTGTATGGAGTTATTGTTTAAGTTTTTCATACTCCTTAAATATGAAAACATTGGCGAGCAAAAACCGATCCGGATTCAATATTAAAATCCACGGATCGATAGTTCTCTCTCATATAATTTTACACTTTTTCAGGCAAGGAGACTAACTCTACGAAAAAGTACCTTATGGAGTTGCTGTTTAAGTTTTTCAGACTCCTTAAATATGAAAACATTGGCGAGCATATACCAACTCGGGCTTGATATTAAAATCCACAAGTAGGTGTATGGAGTTATTGTTTATTTTTTCAGAGTCCTTAAATATGAAAACATCGACGAGAAAAAACAGATCTGGATTCAATATTAAAATCCACGGATCAATACCCTATCGAGTATTAGTCTATCTTTTATTCAAACTCGTAAAACAATGAAGAAAGTTGTGAGTTTCCCTCCCATGGACTCATTAAATTACACATGGTTTGACCCTTATCAATCATTCTCCTCTCTCTTCTTTGAGCTTGTACAAAATGAAGAAGGTCTTGAGTTTGCTTTCTTGGAATTGTTAAAATTTAGCAAGAAAGGTATTATCAAGCTTCCTTTTATCTTTTTCATGCTCATCAAAAAATGAAAAAGGCACCTAAAAAGAGAAGGGAAAATAAATTCTCTGTCATTCGTTCATATTATGGCATCAAGTCTAATTATTCCTTGAACACAACACTTGTCTTGAGTCAATGGGTCTTAGTTTTGGTTTTAGGATTTAACATGATTCCAGAGTTGTTTACTCCTCATATTGGTTAGTCTTACGATCATATGGAGAGTTTGTTGTGTCTCCTACATAAAAAAAAAATTATCATGTTTTATGTATGTCCAAGCTACCTAAGTCACTTTAATATGGTGCTCAATGTTCAAGGATTACCCCTGTGTCAGCCATTATACAGTTCACCTTGAATCCTCATGTTGGACATCCCTTATGTCAATATACCCTCAGTATCATTTTTCAAATCAATCTCCAAGTGTTCCTCGTGTGAGATGATGAAGGATTCCTTAATTCCTTCCTTCTCTCAAGTCTCTTCCTATCGACTTCAACTCATTTTTCTCTAGGAAGCAAACTTAGAGTCCTAGATAATACCTTGAGATTTGCAGTCATCAGTGGTAGATCATCTTGCTGTTGAGTTATGGGATTAAATCAATGTCCTTTACTCGACAGATTCTTCAAGTGTTTGAATTCAAGACCCTTTATTCACACTTGAAAGAATATACTAAGTACCTTGGACCCCATTTTCATCAGTAGTGGGTGTGCTCACATTTGTTAACGATTTATATTATTGAACGGTAATCAAACGATGTCCTCCATGTTCAAATCCAACTCCTTTATTCACATGGTTTAGGATTCATACATGTATCACTGGTTGGTTTGAAGACCTTGGTCCTATAATAAGTCTCTCTTGTTATTGCCTGAGTTGTGCAAGACTGACACCTACTCATTTTAGGTCCTCATGAGACATAGATACAACTTGTTGTTATGGTTATGTTCTCCATTTTGACATGGATCCACACTTGTATTTTAGTGGCCATGATATATACATATGTTTGCATATGTATTGGAGATCATGTTATATCCTTCTGAACATGACATTATGTTAAGATTATATTGTACGTTGACCTTGTTTTTGTTTCAGATACTGTTTGAACTTTGTTTCTGTGGCTCTCGTGCTCCTCCACTTACTTGTTTGTAATGCATTCCGGCCATCATTTACCCTTATGAACTCATACATTAGGGGGCATATGTTATCAATCAAATTGGCACTTCTCATTCTGTGAAGACACTGAAATGTCTCTCACAGAAACGGACATTATGGATTGAAGGGCCCTAATTTGCTATAGATGCATGTGACCTTTATCATTAATTGTTTCTCCAGTTCATTCTATTTTTGTGATACATCTTTAGGACCTAACCGCGATTTCCTAACTAACATCTCGCGGGTCACCTGTTGGTGCTCCACCGACCACTTGCGGTTTTCCCTAAAAATTTTGCATCCGCTACTTTCCTGTAGCCTTCTCACGGGTAATCCTTAAAATTTTCTCTGGGTAAAAGTCCAGTGGACACATTACATCCCTGAAGAAGCAATGTGAGAGCTGGAGGATACTATGTGGGAAGCACACCGACAATTGTTTTGAAATTTTGTATATGTAAATAGTGGTGACATGCATCGAGGATGGTGCATAAATTAAGGGGGAGAAGAATGTAACACCTCGCTTTTTACCCCATTATGTAAAAAAATGTGTAAATATTAATGAAAGGGATACAAGCCGGATATGTATGGTACAAAATTACCAAGCTATATAAATTTGTAAATTTCCACTCTTTAATATAAAATCCATGACTACTGCAGACTATAGGAAAAACAAAGAGATGGGTGACTATCCTTCCACAATGGGGAGAGTAATTATCCTAATCCTAGGATTAGAGGGGAAAAGGTGTCCAACCCCAAGAGTGCCACTTGTCCAACTATCCTTAGAAAAGGGGGAAAAATGTGCAACCCCATGTGTTCCAAGTGGATAGTTCTTATCAACCTTGGTGCCACTTGGCTAGTCTCAACATGCATATAAATAGTGAGAGCTATCCCATTCTCCCGTTCATTCCTTTAGGTCCGAGACAATAATTTTCTACCAGACCGTAACTACTTGGATCAGAACTACTGTCACCTATAATTCAGTCATTGCACCTTCTTCTCTGTACCGTACACTAAGAATCATATCATGAACATCATAATTTCCTAGGGAGTCCTAGCACGAAGAATTCTTGGTCATCCTGTGCTGGAGCTTTGGAAGGGAATTTAGGTGAAAATCCTAAGGGAATGTTAGCTCAAAGAAGGGATACCGAGGTACTTTAACTCAGAGAAGGGATCCCCATTCCTTGGGTTGTGCAGGATGAGGGGAAATGAGTGTTAGAGGATTGGTATAGTTATATCTAGAGAATCCAACTCCTTCTTGTGGTTTGATAGTACCATCTTGGGGGTGGCATATCAACAAAAGGTATGACTTGACAGAGCATACGACTGGGTAGAAAATCCTTTGTATGTAGATAGTTGATTACAATTTCAGATAAGTACCCTCTTGTGTATGAAATGAGTTGCATTTATCTATGAATTTTATTAACATAATTATTGTTCTATTCATTATTTAATTGCATGTAATTATTGTCATTTGTGGGTTTCATTCATGACAAATATGTTGGTATTGTTCTCGTACATGTTTATATTATCTATTTTGTCCAAATGCATTTATAATTTCGTTTTAAAACTCGATTAAACCAGTAGAAAAATGAATTGGGATAACATAGTGTTTTTGGGTAAAATTATGGATGTATCCGGACCGAGTTGGCATTGTGACATCACTCGGTTTGTCAAAAATGGATTCTAGAATTTTGGCTTCCCAATATCAAATGTGAAACTAAATTGTGAGATTTTTCTGATGACTTTTTGTCTTTACAAGGCCCCATCTATTTTTCAAATTCTCATAAACAAACCTTTTCATTCCGTCCTGTGAAATTTTGTGCTTGTTTTATTTGATGATATTTTGGTTTACAACAGGGCTTGGGAGACACATCTAAAGCATGTTGATAAATTCCTATAACCACTCTAGGGTGTGAAATACTTTGTTTACATAGTTTATAGTATAGGAATGTGAATGGATCCCAATAAAATTGAGGCTATGAAATATTTTCCATGCCATAAGACATTGAAAAGATTATATGGTATCTTAGGTATCATTACTATAAGTTTGTGCATACTTATGATCAAATCATATTACCATTAGTCACCTTGCTCCATATAAGTCTTTAGTGTGAAAATATGTAAAAGAGAAATCCTTGCATGACTTAAAGGAATCTATTTGTATTACTTTACTCTTAGCAATGCCTAATTTAACTAAGACATTCATCTTGGAATGTTATGCCTCCAAAAAGTTCTTTTTGGGTATTGTTGATACAATATGGAAATCAATTGGCATTTACTAGTAAAATATCGTGTGATCAAAACTTGGAAAAGTGTACATATGAGAATGGAATGATGCCCATCATTCATGTCACTAATACATGGCCCTTGTATTTAACTGAAATTCACTCCTAGATCAAGATGGACCATTGTAGGTTGAAGCACTTTCATAATAGTATTTTTTCATTAAAGTAGAAAAACTAGATGACTAAGTTGTTAAATTATTATTACAAGATTATACACAAAAGGAAAATGAGAATGTGGTGACTGATCACTCTATCTTTGTAATATGAGAATGAAGAGTCCCTCTTTTCCTTACCATATTGGATTAGAAGGGTATCAAATGAATAATTGAATAATGACAACGTGTTTAAACCCATCCAAAGGATCGTGGAGGACCCAATCCCCCTACATGGTATCCTTTACCACATAACACCTTGAAGTATAAAATGTATTTTTTGGTGTATAAAACTTTCATTTAAAATACCATATGTTAGAGTAATTGGATTTATTTACTAATCTAGGCCATTAAGGGTTTTATAAAATACATGATCAAGCTACGTGATCCATATTTTTGGAAGGGATGAATAATGAAATCCATACCTTTTTTGTTAAATTTAACACATCTCAAAGGAACAAGGATCAAACAATTAATACCCTCACGACATTGCAACTGCTATTGATGCTTGCCAATATCTAGGTTTAAATTCCATGGATTTTATAATTAGCCTTCCTAAATATAGAAACCAATCTATCATCATTGTGGTAGCTATAAACCTTTTCAAATATGTTCAATTTTATGCCTCGCGACAATAGTGTATATCATATATAGTTTTCCAAATTATATTTTTAAATTATAATGTATGCCTTATTCCATTTTGATGGATCATGATCCATCCTTCACCAGCGAATTTCAGCAAGAGTTGTTTAAACTACAACACATAGACTGGAAATGAGCACAACTTATAATTCCAAAAAAATTGGTCAAATTGAGGTGGTTAATAAGGGTTTAGAAACGTATTTACGATATATTTCATTAGATCGACAAGCACAATGGATTCAATAGATACCACTTGCATAATGGTGTTACAATACCACCTATCATATTGCTATCAAAATGTTACCATATACATTTTTTTATGGGGAAGTTTCGTCATTGGTTGCTTTGTAATTACCGCGCACATCTAAGGTTCAGGAAGTGAATCACGCACTTAATACTATAATGACCATTATTAGTAGACTTAGTAAAATTTGATTTTGGCTTAAAATAAAATGAAGAAAAAGGAAAACCAACATTGTCCAAGTGCTCTTTTGAAAAAGGGGATCCAATGTTTCTTTATCTACAACCCTATAAAAATATGTATCCCAAAGGGTTTAGCCACTATAAGCTAAATCCAAATTCCTATGGATCCTATTAGATCTTACAACAAATTACACAAGTTGCCTATAGATATGCTCTCTTGTCCTACTCCAAGATTCACCTAGTGTTACATGCATCCTATTTTGAATAAGATTGTGGGATGATATTGTCGAGTTCAAACTAGCCTTCTCATTCATTAGGCAGAAAGCTCCGTTTGATTATCATTAGAGGTAGTACTAGCCACAAGAGAGCATTGATTATGTTAGCTCATTATTCTTGAACTTATAATATAATGGATGGATACATGACCTATAGATGCCATTTGGGAGATAATATTGATTTTAAAATAGTTTCAACACCTCTTTCCTAAAGGACAATGTTTCTTTTGAATGGGAAAGGCATGTCAGGGCCTTACCTTAACATCCCTACTTTGGGGTACTTAAGGTCAATTATTGTATGAGGCCATCCTCTTTCGAATCTATGGACTAACCCATTCTGATATTTGTTTTGCAGACATGTAGGTGCATGCTGCAGACCCTACTAAGTTTATTATAGCCCTATGTTGGTTTGGGAGGGAATTTAGAAAAGTCTCTAGGTGTTTGAAAATAATTAGGGAAAATATAGTTCGAGCTAGTGCATCTACTCTCTACCTTAAGTACACTACAACAAACTTAAATTTAAATACATAGTATATTGTTGAAAATCTTAAGATGATATCAATGGCATAAGATGAAAAATTGCTAAAATAATGCAAATGTGACATAAAGTATATGCAAAATAAATGTAATATGGAAATACAATCAAAATAAGAAAGCAAGAGGAATACAATATGGCAACATAATGCTATGCAAAACCATAAATAAATAACAACAGACTTGAGCATAATAAGACATAAAAATGAACATAATTTCAATATAAATAAGACACAAAATTTATACAACTAGCAAAAAAAATAATACCATTTGAAATTATTGGATGTTTCATTTTTCAATATTTATAAACAAAGATTCAAAATAAAAGGAGTGATTTGATAAATAGACAAATTTAATATTTTTTTAGTAAAGTTTTTTTTACAAGTAAAAAGGTTAAAAGGTTGCCATGATTTAGTTCATTTTAAAGTAAATTCTAACTAAAGTTTAGCATGTACAATTATAATTTTCAACAAAATTTACAAAAAAAATTCCCTTAAAATAGATTGAATTTGTTAACTTATTCAATTACTTCAAATTAAACACCAAAATATAAGAATCCATTTACACTCCGTTTTGATGTATTTCATGTTTAGAAGTCTTATATTACCGTAGTGTTTTGTCTAATGTTAAAATGTATGAATAAGTTGCTCTTTAAATTATTTATCTCGTTAAGTTGATTCTCTTCTCTTCGAGCTGTGTTGAATGATTACATTAATGATGGATACATGCTCTCTCACGTAAAGATAGAAAATGAATTATTAACATTACAAATAATAAATTTGAAATTAATGAGTAAGAATTATAACTTTTTCACATCTATCAAATATTTTTATTATATTTTATGAATATGTATTCGATATTAAAATTTATAAATAAAACGATAATAATTGAGTTACATTTTTTATTTTATTTTATATAGCCCTTGTTTTGAAAATATCTACTCCTGATAATTTCTCGAGTTTAATTGATGTCCATAAGAAAAAAAAGGAAGAAAATATCCTCTTAAACCAACTTAATGATTTGGCATCTTTCTTCGTATTTCAGTCAGGTGATGCTCATCTTATGTTTCTTTGATTTTTGCCCAGACATAGAATTGATTGTCAAATAGGATTAGATGAAATGCAAATTTTTAGTCAAATCTCGTTAGCAAGGTTGGTTTTGACGTGTCATATTTTACATGGTGAACTAAGTTTTAAATCTTGAAGGTAGCTGAGAAAAGACCTAAAAATACAACCATGTTAAGGATTAATGTGGTTTATGCTGGATGTGATTCTTGAATAATTTTGATGGCTTAGATACCCCAAGTCACAATTTCTTAGACCATAAGATAGTTTTACAAATCACAAACAACCTAACAAACAAAATAAATTATAATTAAAAAATACTTATAATAATTTACATTACAACTTTTATTAATCTACGATGTTCACATAATATAGTGTTCACATAAGATTATTTGACTTTCTATTTTTTAAACTATACTTTCCATTGTTTTCAAAAGTTTTTAGAATATTGTTTGTTTATTTTTTTTAAATTTATAAAATAATTTTAGTGTTTTTAAATTTGATATTTATATTTTCCCTTTGCTAAAACACAATGTTTTGGCTAATTACCCTAGTTTGAAGGGAAATTGAATAAAAAATTTATTTAAAAAGTTGAAATGATAATTATAAGTTGTATAATGATAAACTTAAAAATAAAAAAACAAGAGTTGTGTGCAGCATAGTCCCTGCTTTTAAAAAATAAAATAAAACAATTATGAAATGTTTGTTCTCTATGCATTTTCCAGCATAAAATTCATAAATTTCTAGTATTCTAGCTCGCATTGTTGCCAAGTACCAAAACCTTGTTTACATGGAAAGAACCATCCCAACAAATGAGATGCACTCCTATAGCCCTTCTACTAAAATAATTCAAGTTATAATGCTTAGTTAATATGCTCTAAAAAACATAATATTGTGTGACACCTTCTTTAAAGTTAGATAGCTAAGAGTTAAAATCACATATATATTTATTAAACTTTTGGTTGGAGTTTGACATTATTATTTAACTTTATTATGAAATGAGAATTATATATATAAAGATGAAAAAAAACAAAAGAAAAAAAACTTCTCAAATGCATCTTAGATATTTAACAAAAATACAAAAAAAAAATTGATTGTTGTTTGTTTCAAATTTAAAAAAAAAAGGTTAAATCAAATTCAACTTTGCCAACTAATGTTACCAAAATTAATATTAATAAAATTTAAAGAAAATACTAAGTCAAATCCAATCCATGTAAATTCCATATTTCTATTCATATTATTATTGTGGCAATCAAGATTTTATATCAATTGAAATTTGGATAGGCACTTTGGTACTAAACTTTTTAATTTACATATTTAATATGATATTTTCTCTTTACCGGTTTTCTACTACCAACTTAGTGTAGTGGTATCAGAAGCTATTGCAACCTACAAAGTTTCAAGTGGGCATTTAACCTGCTTCTTCTCTTGATTTGGTTCTTCTTCTTCCAACAGTGGAAAATGGATGCCTTTTTCCATACCATATAATAATAAATAAACATTAGCAAGTATCATTATTGCCTATTGGCATCTATTTTTAATCAATCCAATTCTCCTTGTCTATTCCTATTTTGTTTTAGTTTTTCTCCTATACCTGCTAGAGATTGTATCATTCCAGTGGGATCCCTTTGCACACATTGAACTACTGCACAAACAACCATTGGTTTTGGAGACTAGCATATATCCATTTCAAGCCTAAATATATTAAACACCTTAAAAGATCCAATAATAAGATGGATCTATGCTAGCTTATTTTTTATCTTAATTTTTGTAAGTCAAAGCTCTCTTTATTTTTTGCACGCTCACATCAGCCTTTGTGTTGCATGTCATATGACACAGGTTCTCCATCCAGGTTGTAAAGTGCACCACAATATATGCTCATTTTTTACACCATCTTTTACTTAGAACAGTAGATGTCAGAATAGGTGCTACACTTGTACTTGAACCCTCTTCCATCTGGGCTATACAGTGTAGAGCACATTGCTCTGCTTGCCTCAATAGTGGAAAAAGAAACAAAAAAATTAACATTCTTCCATCTAGGTTGTAGAACACCTTGTTCCTCTTTCCACAATAATGGAAAAAGCAACAAAAACATCAGCATTCCTTGAGATCTCTTTTTTATGTTGGCCTTCTTTTTCTTCCTTATCAAATTAAGAGGTCAGACTTGACATTGCAGTGACACATCTCTTCCATCCATGGTTGTCACATACCCAAACTCTAGACATTTTATGTTTTGATGAAAAAATTATGTTTTATTTTTATTGTAAAGTATTATGACTATTGACCAAGTGGGGTCAAGGATGACTGTAATTAATTACTTTGAATATTTTATTATAAATAAATAAAAGTGGAGACAAACATCCAAAGGAGACTATTGAATGAGTGTTTACTGACCCACTAGGAGGAATGGACGGGGGTGGAGAGCAAACTAACACTTGGCAACATCCTCAACTCAGTTCTAACTATTGCAGGGGGCAACTTTCCTACTTTTATGGTCATGTTCCCAAAGAAAGTGGAACTAAGAAGGTGGCTCATTTACTGAAATAAACTGACCAAAAGAGACATAGGCATGCTACTTATCTACCCATCGAATTCAATAGGAGGCTGCTCATTCTTACCTTGTGATAATTTTCTGAGCACAAGTGATTCGATGAGGGAAAAGTTAGAAGTGATTGAGTGAACTAAGACTGCATTCTGAACTAGTGTAGCCACATTGTTGAGTTCAATATTGCTAAAAGAAGGAAGTATTATGGCTGAGTTGCAAGGGAATTTATTCCATTACTCCACACAACATATTCGTCCTGGTGGTTCAGTGAACAGGCATAGGGGTCCTAAGGCAAGTAACTTGGTTGTCTTCAGGAGCAGGTTGGATGTAATGGGCTCCTTTGGTTGTTTGTTTCTTCTACAGATTTCAAGGTTCAGATTGTGTTATCTTATTTACTTCTATCGAGTTAGTATAATAAATATGAATGTTTATGTTATCATTTTCCCAAAAAAATCTTAGATATTCTGCATTGTTAATGAGTATTTTTATTTCTGTAATTTATATCTGCTAGGATAAAATGCAATATGAATGATATAGTTAGATGATAGAATGATTGAATAATAATTGCTTCCCTGTATTTTTCCACACACTGGATACAGTGCTGTACTCTAGTACAAGGAAGAATATTTAGAAAAGATCAGAATGATATTATGCAATGACTAAATTTAACTGATTTCTTTTACAAACAGAGCTATATTATTTCAGTACTGTAATACGGTCTCCCTTTCAGTAGATAATTTAGAATCTAGCTAGGAACATAAGTATTTTTCATTTCTATACACTTGAAAACAAAACCCTTGTTTACATTAATAATAGTATATTATTCTAAGCATTTCCCATATCAATAATATATTACATTAAACATATTTATTTTCAAATCACATCACTTATACAGAGAATTATCAAAACTTACTTTATAAACAATAAATCATCCATACAATGATTTATGCATTGCTGAAAACATGTCTAAAGTAAACAAGGGAATTACAATACTTTTAAATATCGAAACACATCAGTAAATCTTGTATAACAAAAAAGAAGTTAAATAGTGCAATAGAGAATAGTATTCACATATCAGGGTTTGAAACCCTCGACATTTTAATTACCTTGACAAGCATTCACTTTAGGGTTACGATACAACCCTTATGGCTCTAATGTTTAAACAATACTCCAACAAAAACTTTCCAAACATAGCATTGGGCGTAGCCCTGGACTCTCCATCAACCAACAGACCATACAATAGTTTGGTAATGACCGGAATTACACTCCACTATTTGTTTTCAACTTCCTATATTTTCGTATACATCCCGAAAAGTTTTACAACAAGTCGAAGGGTCAAACCCCACTATCAACTACTGTCAGCTATTATAATAACGTTGTATTCATGTACATCAAAAAATGAAGGACATTCATAAGACCTGAAACCAAACCCTAAGGGTTAACTCCGCCAAGTCGAAATTACTTCTTTTCTTAAGGGTTTTATTGACGAAGAGTTCAAAACTCTTAGTATTCCTTTTTCAAACACAAAGTCAAAATGCAGTAATTAAAGTAGAGTATAAACCCAGGTGCATAGTAAACAATTTATACATTGGTAAAAACAAAACATTATTGCATACAGTAACAATGATGGGCCCTGCCCTTTAAATTATCAAACACTGTATTTTAGCCAAGGTTTGGCCGAGAGTGTCTCACCTTACTTAAAACTGAAACTCCAATAAAATTCTGGGTAAACCTCTTATATTTTATTGAAATCCTTGAGAAACCAACGAGAGCCTTGAAAGGCTTGATAGCAACAACTCCAGTCTAAATACAAACTTTGTAAATGCCATACGGCTCTAATCTTTAAACCATAATTGTAAAACCAAAGTTTAAAGCATCCAACAAAAATTGGTGGGAGTCATTAGTTCAGCACTGAAACATCGAAGTACTTGGGTTAACCTTGGGTGTCTCCGAGGATTACCAAGGCCCTTATGCTCACTACCCTGTCTAGCCGAAACCAAATTCATTGGCATTACTAAACCTGCAAACATCATTGTCAATGGTGGTTAAAACTTTATCAACTGTAATGAATAATACAGTATTATTATTTAAAGGAAATTTACGAAGCGAAGATAGATTCAAATTCTTTACCTGTAACTTTCGTTTCCCATTGAATGCTCCAACCATGATAACAGGACCTGTTACTGCTACCACACTGGTGTCAAAATAACTACAACCGAGAACCCAACAAAGGATGGTGGCTTAGCCACAACAACGACGCCCAGTTGACCACTAAAACTCAGCAAGAAACTACATCAAATCAAGTGAAGAACCCTGGTACATCTTAAGGTTTTAACATATAGTGGAGAGGTCTCCAGATTGAACCCTGGCGAGTTTGCAGCCATGAGAACCCTAAAATAAAAAAATCGTAGAGCTTGTCGGCCCTCACTCGGTTTTTGCAAATGACATAAATTACGTTGAAGAGTGGTGATATCAATGCAGGTTAGTGTTAAACCCAAAACCCGAGACCTCTCTGAGATTGACGGTGTGGATCCTGCCATGATCTGGAGTCTGCATACGACAATCTACCACTTTTAATGACATTTAAAACCACAACTCACATTGTTAAAGTGTTCAGCCAACACACCACTCTACCATACCTTTCCATGCACAACTCAGCATATAGTTATTACGTAGCATAGGATTTCCACCCTCATGCAAAGCTTAGCACGTGAAGGTCTGCCAACAGGAGATCCACGAAGATGCAGATTTAATGAACCATAAATACCTTTACTACCGTTGGTAAACCTGCCAACGCATAATTCCATTGTTATGTTATTGCCACGAATATATATATATATATATATATATATATATATATATTACATGACTTATAAAACTTAGATTTTAGGTTCGGGTCTTTTTGGAAGGCTAATCCATATTATTTCATAGTCAAAACATATTGCTATAGTATTTATACATATAGAGTCTAAGCATATAGAACATGCATATAAAGTATAGTCAAGTCTTAAGACATTGCATGTAATCAAAATAACATTAGTACCATTTGAGAGTATATGCAAATTATAATGCATTGCAGTATACTATTTTACATAGTTAGGACATAATCGTAGGTAATATTAATACAAGTATTTTCTCATTAATATTGTGAAAATGTAGGGTGTAATGCATACATAGTTAATATATGCATAACCCATGTAAATAAATAAATATTACCATATTTTCTCCATAGTTTAGATAGAAAATTATGTCATGCAATACTATGAAAATTACCATGGTTTTGATTACAATAGTAGACACTTTTAATACAATGAATTCTACATAGTTGGGTTAGAGTAGGTTAACACTTGGAGAATTACAATAGATAAAATCAGACATCATTTGTGAAGACAATGTACATAGAGATAACTTTGAAATACCTGAGTTTGATGTCGGGACACAACATTCTCCCTATACATTCGTATTTTAACTTTAAAAGAATAACATAGTAATTGCAAAGTTAACTGAAATACATTGACATGCTTCAATGGGAATTCTTCCATCTTACCTGCATTCTGCAAAATGATTTTTTGGAGCGTTAGATTTTATTATCTAGGTAAGCCTTGAGGCATATGCAAGGACCCCCTTCATTTCATCAAGACGAACATTTAGTCTCTAGAACCAAAATTCATAACATAGAACGAAAAATTGACTTTATGCATTGAAACAATTAAATTCAAAATGTAAGCATTGTAGCTTTAAAACCATCCAGTTATTTAGTTGACAACTTGTGGTATTACGACATTAAGGTAACTACATTACAGCGAGATAAGAAAACAATAATTATGGTAATCGTCGACACTTACAAGTGTCGTAAATCCATGGTTATCAAACAACCAACCGTAAAGGTTGTCGTCATCAAATCTAATTAATTAGTGATTGGATATGTGTATTAAACATTAATAATGTTGCACACAGTAATTACTAGCTTTTAATGCTGCTACAAAAATTTTAAATTTTTAGTGAATTTTTGGGGATGTTACAATGGTACAGCCACTGCAGTTATTTTTAAGGGCAATATGGATTTAAGGAGATCCTAGTAGATATAAACTCATTTCTCATTTGGCAGCACACAGAATTGTTAGGAATTACTTTCTATCTGGATTATGCCCTCGTGGGAAAGAAATAGGGAAGTATGGAAACCTTAAAATCCTTTTTAACATTTTTATGTTCCCCAATAAATATGGATGTTATTATCAACAAAGCAAAAATTCAGAATTTAGACAACCAATTGCAGGAAAATTATGAAATTCTATGAGACTTTCAGAGTAAGAAGCATGAATCAAGCCAACAACAAACAACCGTTCTATATGATTTTAGATAATCAATGCACTTTTCCAGATGGATGAAAACAACTAAAATATAATGTGACTAGAGACATAAACAATGTCGATAACTATTTTTCCATCAATTCACTTTGAAAAATAAAGGAATGCGAGTGAAATTCAATGTGACTATAGACAAAAACAAGATTGATAACACTATTTTTCCATGATAGAATAAACCAAAAATTAAACTCAGGATTGTTGAGTAAATGTTAAAGAGCAATCACATTGTCAAGATTCTTGAAATATTTGATGAAATTGCATTATCAGATAACTATTAATGTTTCAGATTTGTTTCTGCTCACTTTTTTGCTCAAATGGGTATTCCAGTAATTCTTTATTTCGTTATCCCTTATCCCTGGTATTCTTCTAGCTATCAATGCCCACCTATTGTACAATTAAAAAAAGGTATTTAGATTTGTTTTTATTTCCTTTGTAATGAATTGTAAGAATACATTCTTCTTCTTATTATTGTACCGATTGCCGAGAAGTCTGTGCATTCTGATAACTAGTTGTTCATCTTCCGAGATGTTTCCTCGCTTGATATTTGGACTCAAGTAGTTCAGCCAACGTAATCTACAGCTTCTCCCATATCTTTGTAAACCTGTCATACTAGGAACAAGTCAGAAAAGCATGAGGTTCTTATCATCATGCCTCCTCACACATCTACCATATACCAATCTTCGCACATATACCAGCCTCTCAATTTCCTAGCTTGATTTAATAGTGTTTTGTTAGTAAACTTCATCCTGGACTTTGGCTAACTTCCAAAAAGAGCTCAAAATTGCCAACAACTTACAAAGGTAGTGCACTGCAATTATGGATCATGTCCACAACCAATTGAGTTTATCTCGACATCACAAGATTAGACAAAGGCATTCGATTCATGAAAAGGGGGATTACTATGGGATAGCCATGCATTGGTTTCAGGTTTTCATGTCCTTTCCTTAACCTTTTGGGTTTTACAAGTTCCACCACTTCTCTGTCTTTTGGCCTGGTCCTCCTGGTCCCTAATATTCAACTTGTTACCATCCATCATCTTCCTTCTTGACATTTTCATATGCTTACCACCAGAAGAGACAGTTTTGGATGAAACTGTAGCTTCTCTAGTGCGTTTCCGCTTTCTTGAAGAATTCCACCTCAAATCAACCAAGCAGTCCATCATTTACAAGATTACATGTATGATGTTATTTCTCACTACTTTCTGAATCCACTCCAACATCCTCTTTTATTTCCATATTGCTATCATTAATATGAGAATTTCCACCCCCTTCCAAATCACTGGATTTTCTCAATGCTGTGAAGATTTAATATGCTAAGACAGAAAATAGCAGCATTACATTCCATTTCACAATAATAGCATATACAGGATCACTGAAGAAACAACAAGCACGGCATAAAAACAAGAGACACAGATTTATCTTGGGAAACCCTCATGGGGTAGAAAACCCAGCAAAGCTTCCTCAATATAGATGACCAGCAATATACAAAGATGCAAACCAAAGACATGATCTCCTCCTCCACCATAGCAAACCTCTCCTCCACAAGTGCGCTACATTCTGAGTGAGGGAAGTATATGTATAATGAGGAACACACCTCCTCTATTTATACACATCTCTGACTTGTACTTTATATTAACTAGGTCGGCCCCAACTTTACCACTGGGTTAAACACCCCACTACAACTTACTGGGCCGACCCCACTAGGGTGGTCTAACAACCCTTTGACCCACATAACACATACAGGGCCGACCCCCACTAGGGAAGTCTAATAACCCAAGTTACCACATTCCGACGGAGGAATAAACATCTATGGATATACAATAAGATCTTCATGGAGGAATGAAACATCTCCGGAATAATAAAGTACAAATATAATATTCTTAGAAGTTACAATATTTCAACACTCCCCCTTAACGAGAAGGATATTATAACAACATCTGTAGGAGCAAGGAGCCATCAACATGATACATCTATAAATCATTGGAAGCTTTCTCAACATCATCAATAACTTGACTAGTTACTGGAACATCTTCAATATTGGAACATCAACATCTTTAGTACTGAGTCTTTATCTTCTGCATCACTCAAATAGCTACAGCAACATCAACATCTGAATCCTCACAATCGTCAGCATCGTCATCACACGATCATCAGCATCGTCATCACATGATCATCAAAATCGTCATCACATGATCTAGATCATCACGATCTACAATATCTGGATCATCAATATTAGTATCCACACCAATACAAGTATACACATCATTAATACAAGTATCCACACCAATACAAGTATACACATCATCAATACAAGTATCCACACCTATACAAGTATACACATCATCAATACAAGTATCCACACCAATACAAGTATACACATCATCAATACAAGTATCCACACCAATACAAGTATACACATCATCAATACAAGTATCCACACTAATACAAGTATACACAATAGTAGCATACTCTGCAATACACATGATTCATTTAAGACACCATAACATGTCTAGGGATGATACAGTCTACTCGTCAACTTAGACAAAATCTAAGGACCACTTTCTCAGAGACATATGTCTACAGATCAATTCAGGGACCGAAGTCCGGGGATGATACAATCCCCTCTTGTCCACTAGGGACCACTTCTCGGAGACATCTGTCTATGGGTCAATTCAGGGACCGAAGTTCGGGGATGATACAATCCCCATCACGTACATTTTCAACTAGTGGTTCCGGGATGATGCAATCCCCATCACGTACATTTTGAACTAGTGGTTCCGGGATGATGCAATCCCCATCACGTACATTTTGAACTAGTGGTTCTGGGATGATGCAATCCCCATCAAGTACATTTTGAACTAGTGGTTCTAGGATGATGCAATCCCCATTAGTCCACTAAGGACTTCATTCACGGAGACCATACTGTTAGGATATTCCTATAATCCATCCTAGTCCCACCAATATTTTGATCATTTACATTTTCAGTCATGCATGCACCTTTAGGGTTTGCATGCATTCTAGGGTTTGCATGCATTTTGCATGCATTCCAGTCATCAGTCCAGCACCTAGCCCTCAGTTAGCCAGCCCCCAGGAGCTTCTCACTATTTAGTTTTAGCCCTCCAGTTGCTTAATGCAGCCTTCTTCCTTGATTTTAGGGAGCAACTCGCCCTTCTTCACCTACCAGTCTAGTTGTCACTCAGTTACAGTTAGTTACACTCAGTTACACTCAGTTACAGTCAGTTACACTCAGTTACAGTCAATTACACCTACCAGAGTTAGTTTGACTGATGGTTGACAGTTACTTGAGCATTGATGACTCCACTGATGATGATGAAGACTTCCAGTTGTGCTCCGTTGATCATGAGGACACCTAGTTGTGCTCCAATGACACTCTATTGATCTTATGATCACTCTGAGAGGCTAATTCGAATTGCCACCTTAGGCATTCGAATCTTCTCTACCATTGTACTATTTATATGTCCATATTGTGATTAATTAATTAGTGTGTGTGAAGTATTATTGCTTCTATCTGAGTTCTACTGTACCATATTATTATATTGCTCATTATACTGTATTGTTCACTCTTCTTCTATTTTCATGCTTAATCATAATTACTCTTGTGAGGTATACATCATCTCTTAGATCTGTTGTGAGGATTTTCACATGGTATCAAAGCATGTTGAGAGTATTGTTTATCTCCATTCTTGAGAGTTTTTTGCAGGTTATTACCAAGATTTCGAGTGCAGCAGTTGCAGCAGTTTCTGCATTTTTGCAGCAGTAGTAGTTGCAGTTATTCTATATTGTTTTTGCAGGTCCTCTACAGCTCCTATGTATTCATCAGGAATTACTCCTCTTGATCCACTCAACTATGATGAATGGAAACCAAGAATGATAGCAGACTTGAAGATCCATGATCTTTTTGATTGTTATTTTGAAAGAGAGTTCGAATCCCCTGAAGAGAAGATTGACTGGTTAAATAAAAGTGACATGCACTTTCAAGCAATAATGTTTTCTTTGTTTGCACGCCAGAGATTCCAATTCAAATACAGTAATGGTGTTGAAACTCCAAAAGAGTTATGGACCCCAAAAGAGATATGGGCTCACCTGGATGGAAAATTTGGCAGAGAGAATGAAGGACTTGGTCCCAACCCATTCGAAAGAAAACAAAGTGATGCATTCGCTCCTCTTGATGGTCTCTTAGATCATGCATCAGTATCATCTCATATTGAAGTTGTTGACAAAGAACTTGCAGATTCTCTACTCATGCTCAAACTTTCTTCTCTTTCTGTGCTAGCTCACACTCCAGATATTGCAGAAGGTCCTAAATCCTCTCTTGCACCAGAGTCTGTTGGTTTGCATCATGATCACATGATTATTTCAGAGGTCAAAATAGCTTTTGAAGGTAATGCATTCGCTCCTCTCCAGCTATCTCCTCTTTTATACTACTATATGATCATAATTCCATGCTTTCATAAGGTCATTGAAGAATATGGCCATTGCCATTCGCTTGGGATAATTTCTCATGCATCTACTGGTTTTGATCTCACCTCTCATGGTTCAAAGGAGATCTTAAGAAACCATGATTCAAGTCTTGAATCTAATTTGGATTCTAAGCAATTACTGCTTGGGATAATTTCTCATGCATATGATAGTTTTGATCTCACCCCTACTGGTTCAAAGGAGATCTCAAAAAACTATTTTTTAAGTCTTAAATCTGATTTTGATTTCAAGAAAACATGTAATAGTTATTTTTGGCATAATCTCACCCATGGTGGTTTGAAGGAGAAGACAAAAAACTATATGCACTTTCATAGATTTGATCCTACCTCAGTTGATTAGAATCATAGGTTCAAGGATCATTCTCATATTGTTGGATTTGTTCTCATCACATTCGATCTGAAGAGCAAGTACAAGCACATGCTTTTTGAGCATGATCCACTTCTTCCCAAGAAGAAGATACCTCCATACATATGACCAAGCATCACACATGCTTGAGTTTGGAGAATTTATTTGTATGTGTGCCTTACAGTCTATTTTTTGAGGAGGGGGTATGTTTCCCATGAAATTTTCCCACTTCCTTGGTTTATTGATTGTTATTATTCATTGTATTGGGTGACCGTTGGTCTTCGTTACCAGGGCCCAGGATGGATTAAAGGGGGGTGTTAGGATATTCCTATACTCCATCCTAGTCCCACCAGTATTTTGATCATTTACATTTTCAGTCATGCATGCACCTTTAGGGTTTGCATGCATTTTGCATGTATCCCAGTCATCAGTCCAACACCTAGCCCTTAGTTAGCCAGCCCCCAAGAGCTTCTCACTATTCAGTTTTAGCCCTCCAGTTGCTTAATGCGCCCTTCTTCCTTGATTTTAGGGAGCAACTTTCCCTTCTTCACCTACCAGTCTAGTTGTCACTCAGTTACACTCAGTTACACTTACCAGAGTTAGTTTGACTGGTGGTTGACAGTTACTTGAGCATTGATGACTCCACTGATGATGATGAAGACTTCCAGTTGCGCTCTGATGATCATGAGGACACCTAGTTGTGCTTTGATGACACTCTATTGATCTTATGATCACTCTGAGAGGCTAATTCGAATTGCTACCTTAGGCATTCGAATCCTCTCTACCATTGTACTATTTTTTTGTCCATACTGTGATTAATTAATTAGTGTGTGTGAAGTATTATTGCTTCTATCTGAGTTCTACTGTACCATATTATTCTGTTTCTCATTATACTGTATTGTTCACTCTTCTTCTATTTTCCTGCTTAATCATAATTACTCTTGTGAGGTATACATCATCTCTTAGATCTGCTGTGAGGATTTTCACACATACATCTATGGATCAATTCAAGGGACCAAAGTCTGGGAATGATACAATCCCCACCTGTCCACTGAGGACTTTATTCTCAGAGACCATACGTCTATGGATCAATTCAAGGGACTGAAGTCTGGGGATGATACAATCCCCACTTGTCCACTAAGGACTTTATTCTCGAAGACCATACATCTACAGATCAATTCAAAGGACCAAAGTCCAGGGATGATACAATCCCCAGCTGTCCACTAAGGACTTTATTCTCGGAGACCATACATCTATGGATCAATTCAAGGGACCGAAGTCCGAGGATGATACAATCCCCACCTGTCCACTAAGGAATTTATTCTCGGAGACCATATGTCTACGGCTCTCTTTAGGACTGAATTCCAGGGATGATCCATTCCCCACTTGTCCACTAGGGACTTCATTCTCGAAGACATATGTCTACGGCTCTCTTTAGGACTGAAGTCCAGGGATGATCCAATCCCCACTTGTCCACTAGGGACCTCATTCTCGAAGACATACATCTATAGATCTCTTTAGGACTGAAGTCCAGGGATGATCCAATCCTCACATGTCCACCAAGGACTTCATTCTCGAAGACATACGTCTACGGCTCTTTTTAGGACTGAAATCCAGGGATGATCCAATCCCCACACCTGTCCACTAAGGACTTCATTCTCGGAGACATCTATCTACGGATCAATTTAGATCATGTGTTCAAGGATGATGCAATCCCCTCGTCAACTTAGACCTTGTCTAAGGACCATCCACCAATCTCTATGTTGGCATCACCAATATAGGTATCCACATCATCGACCTCACTATCGATGTAGGCAATCTTATCATAGGTGACCACATCACTCCCCCTTTCGAGGAGGGTCCTTCTGAACTACACCAAGCTTGTTTCGGAAATATTCAAACTTTCACTTGAGGTAGAGGTTTGGTTAGTACATCGGTAACTTGTTCACTTGAGGTAGAGGTTTGGTTAGTACATCGGTAACTTGTTCACTTGAGGTAGAGGTTTGGTTAGTACATCGGTAACTTGTTACAAATTCAAACTTTATAGTTCCTTTCTGCACCATATCTTGTCAAATCTCTATGTGCTTTGACTTATCATGGAACACTGGATTCTTTGTCATCTTGATACAACTCTGTTTGTCACATAGGATTAAGTTGGTTCTATCTTTAAGTCAAACAATCCTGAAGCCATACTTCTTCATAACTAACAGAGCAAGCAACCATATATTCTTCTTGTGCTGAGAGCCACACTAGACTGCTTCCAGCTAAACCACGAGATCATGGCTGATCCCAGACAATAACATCCTCTCAATGTGTTCTTCTTGTCTAATACACTTTCTTCCCAATCAACATCTAAGTAGCCATCTGAAGTCATGATCTCCAACATAGCATAGATCAAAGTCTATCTTATCCTTTAGGTGCCTCATCACATGCTTTGCAACTTATCAGGTGAACACATCTAGTTTCCACTAGATACTGACTCAAGGTGTTCACAACAAAGCTTATATCTGACCTAGTATTTGTTAGATATATCAATGACCCAATAATTTGACTGTACAGATTTATATCCAATAACTCTGATGAGTCATCCCTTAACAGCTTCAAGTTGGAATCCATGAGAGTGGCCATTCCAACACCTCAAGTCCTTTTAATATTTCTCGGCATACTTTCCCTGGTTGAGAAAGATTCCTTCTAAGCCTTGCCATAGTTCCAGACCTAGGAAGTAATGCATCAATCTGAGATCTTTCATTTTCATTTCTGTAGCCATCTATCTGTGCCATCTCTCGTCAGATGGGTCTACTGATATAAGCCTCAACATCATTCGAACTCTGTGGTGAGTTCCTTCTTGCATCCATGTCATCTGTGTATAGAAACCATATTCAACCTTGTAGCAAAGGTTGAGATCCACATCACCCATGGTGATCATTAAGCTCATCAATTGACTATCGATCCTAGGTACCCGAACAGAGCTTTCTTCAATTGAATCCTTGATTCGTACTTCTTCTTCAATTATATCATTAAGATAATGGTCTTATCTAGCCACTTGGAGCAAACATCTCATCATGATTCTCTTCCTCTTTCTAAGAGAATCTTCTAGCCATGATCCTTCTATATTTTGTTTGATTTGTAAATCTTCTTGTTGAACATCCATCACTTGTTTGGTGTTCATCATTCTTCATGATCTTTCCTACAAATCAAGATTAAGTATTGATTAGTAATACCTCATAATCATCAAATCACATTGACATGATAACCTATTATGCATACATATATCATTTACATAGTTATGCAACTATCTTGACCAATACTTTTGCACTACACTTTTCCATATCCTGTATGCATATAATGGCTATCTAGATGCCTTCCATCTCTACCAGAACATACTATCGAGAGTGTGCACAGCTCTCAGCATGTCAACAAAGAGGTTTCATTCTAGAAAAGCAACAATGGAATGTTTGTCCAACTTACCAATCATATGCATATTAGTAGTATATTGTTCAATGCTATATGAATGTTTACACTCAGCATGATATATTCTAAACATGCATGTAATCTATTACAAGCAATATCATTTACTGTTTCAAATAACAACTCAAATACTTATATTTATGTTTGTGTGGTTGCCTCCTGCTTGATCTTCTATATGTCTTTTGAACTTCTATTCATTCTGTACTACTGTGCATGCTCAAGTGTCATCCTCATGATCTCATACACAAACATACATTCATTAGTATATTCTCAATATTATCAAAACATTATAATTCTAAATAATCTTGAATATGTATAGTCATGATCATAGGTAATAAGCATTAGTATTCAGGGTTTCAAGGAAGTCTTCTTTTACTCATGCATATTCTTGTTTGATCATAGTACTCTTCTGGTTAGTTAAATCATCAACCAAGATAAGAGACATAATATGCATAAACCCTTGATTACTAACTTTGTGAATAAGCATAACCAATCATACCAAGTATACTTATATAAGGGATCGTAACACAAGGTAAGATTCTAACTTGACATAGGAAAACATACCTGGATTAGTATACCTGCTTAGTTATGTCTAACATACCTAATCAATATCTTCTTTGTTCTCTTCAATGATTTAGAGATCCTGCACTAGAACCTACATATCTCATAGGTTAAGCATAATAGAACAAAGTCATACATACCTCGTAAGTCGAACTTCTATGTGATCAAAGATTATGGAGGAGTCTTTGTCTTCATGTTGTCATGGTCATGGAACTTGATTTGTCTTTCGTGATGTACCTGTATCTTGTTAGCAGACAACATCAACCTCATACAACACCATAGTGCATTAGTACAATCATATAGCCCTAATCAATGAATGTCTTCTATCATTCACATACTTTTACTAGGGTGATAAGACAATTCTAACATTAATCAAGATTGTACTAATAAATAATATGAAGACAAACATATTATGAACTTAATCAAGAATCAGATTTCAAGACATACCTATATCTTCTTAAGTCATACCTGTCGAGACTTCTTGTAGTCTTCTTATGTAAGGCCTTAGCTTCAACTCCCCCTGAAATTGGATCTGGAGCTTGATTAGGGTTTGTCAGAGAAACCCTAACAATTCAATCTTTGACTTTGACACTTCTGAATGTATGGAAGGACGTGTCTTGCTGAGCTGATCAAACTTGCATACTTCAATTTTGAAATCTCCAAAATTTGACCCCTCAAAAATTGCCTTTGAAACTTCTGGATCTTCTGGACAGGATCCCAAACTAGGATTTTATGAAGCCCACCCTTTTTCCCACTCAAAAGGTTTGATCCAAGGCTCTAGACTCTTATGTTTCTGAGGAGCTTCCAGCCGTGGTTACAGACTTCAAAAATTCCAACTTTTGCTGAAGCCCAAATTTTCCACCTTTCCGATCAAGATCTCGAATTGGGGTTTGATCAAGCCTGGTCTTCTACCCAACCAAAAAATTCGATCTTGGTCTCTAAATTTCAATTTTTCTGAGTAGCATTCAGCCGTGGACTCCGATTCCAAAAATTCTAACTTTCTCCGAAACCCTAAATTCCAGAAGCCATGAATGAAGGTGCTCCAAAAATAATTCTGTTTTGACAGAAATATGTACCTGATTGTTTCTGTTGTAACTCTGAACTTTTGGATCCACATGGTCTGAAAACGTTTTTTGTGGTATCTTGGCCTGTCATCTTTCCATCTCGATAGGTCTGACCTCAATTGTATTTTCTGAGAGAGAGTTATGCCAAGTGTCACAACATGGCTTGTTTATGGGATAAAACAGGAGAGCGAACTTGTACTGCATGCCACGTGTCACTGGTTCAACTTCGGCCTCTGAAAAAGTTTTCTGAGATAGTACAGTCTATGTAATATTTGTTATTTTTTATGAAATTTCATTTAGATATTCCTAGCCCAAGTTATGATCTTTTTCCTAGGTCAGCTGATTTTGACTGAGATCTAGAAGAGGCAGAAACCCTAACTTGTACTGATCATAACTCACAAAGTACAACGAATATTAAGGTGTCCTTTGGAAGCAAGGTACATGGGGATGTTTTCTACAATTGGTAAAATTTTTAGATCCTGAACCTTCGCCAAAATGGATTTATATCAAAATTTCCATGATGACTGGTTTTTGCTATATAAAACCCTAACCTTCAAATTGTCGTAAGAGAAGCAAGTGTTGTAAGTGCCATACATTGCCTTCCTTCAGGTTAGCTCTGATACCATGTGAATATTTAATATGCTAAGACAGAAAATAGCAGCATTACATTCCATTTCACAATAATAAGATATACAGGATCACTGAAGAAACAACAAGCACAACATAAACACAAGAGACACAGATTTATCCTGGGAAACCCTCATGTGGTAGAAAACCCAGCAAAGCTTCCTCAATATAGATGACCAACAATATACAAAGATGCAAACCAAAGATATGATCTCCTCCTCCACCATAGCAAACCTCTCCTCCACAAGTGCGCTACATTCTGAGTGAGGGAAGTATATGTATAATGAGAAACACACCTCCTCTATTTATACACATCTCCGACTTGTACTTTATATTAACTACGTTGGCCCCAAATTTACCACTGGGTTAAACACACCACTACAACTTACTGGGCCGACCCCACTAGGGTGGTCTAACAACCCTTTGACCCACATAACACATACAGGGCCAACCCCCACTAGGGAAGTCTAATAACCCAAGTTACCACATTCTGACAGAGGAATAAACATCTCTGGAATAATAAAGTACAAATATAATATTCTTAGAAGTTACAATATCTCAACAAATGCAATTGATGAACTTGGAGATAATTTCCTTGTAGTGCATGCAGTTGAACATGGAAACTCTTCTAAACCTGAAGATACAGTACATCTCTTGGGCGATGTCACAAACTGTACTCCAACCTTGTTGTCACAAGAAGCTTGGGTAGCAGCTACATTCGGTGCCTCTTGTGTTGGTTGTGGAGCCAGATCTTCTAGTCTCATAGATGATATTGTATCAGTCGTGTTTGTACCCCAGTTTTATATGATATGTAGGTGGATTGTACAGTCACCCCGGTGGGGGTTGTGGGAGGGCATCGCCCCCCCACGGGGTTCCAGCGGGGACCATCCCCCTTGGTTGGGGGGTTCGGGGGGAGCGCCCCCGAAGAAATTTTTTGGGGCTATTTTCGCCAGTTGTTTTGCGGGCCCATGGTTTTGGGTATCCCGTGGTATTTTCCCATTGTATATCCCTTATAAAATAAAGACATTGTAATACGGCTAGGGATGATGATGTATTAGGTTTTATGCATTGTAAATATCTCTGAGATCAGGAGAGAGGCTGTGAAACAGAGAAGAGGAAGTGCAACGGTTGTGTTGTAGGTTGTATCCCTTCACCTTGCTGGACGGTAATAATAATGACTGGCAAATTCAGTGTGGACGTAGCTTCCTATTGGGTGAACCACGATACATCTGTGTCTCTCTTGTAATGTGTATGTGTGATTATATTTGCATTTCTAACAATTGGTATCAGAGCCAAAGGTCTATTTGGCAGTTAAACCCGTAGGAAGCTAGGGTTTTTGGTTCGAGTGGGAGCAATGGCAGAAGAAGGAAAGTTTAAGGTTGAGAAGTTTAACGGCCAAAACTTTGGGTTATGGAAGATGCAAATGGAGGACTATCTGTACCAGAAGGATCTATTCCTACCATTGGGAGGAAAAGTAAAGCAGCTGACGGCTATGAAGGACGAAGAATGGGAGGTTCTCGACAAAAAGGCTCTGGGAACAATACGGTTGAGCCTGGCTTCGTCGGTGGCTTTCAATATCTCAAAAGAAACGACAACAGAAGGTTTGATGAGTGCATTGGGTAAGCTGTATGAAAAACCCTCGACCTCCAACAAGGTATTTCTAATGAAGAGTTTATTTAATATGAAAATGTATGAAGGTGGATCTGTTACTGATCATTTAAATGAGTTTAATACGGTTACAAATCAGCTAAGTTCTGCAAGTGTGAAATTTGATGATGAGGTTAGGGCTCTTCTAATCTTGTGTTCATTGCCAGAAAGATGGAATAGCTTGGTCATGGCTGTAAGTAACTTTGTCTCTGGTTCAAACACCTTGAAATTTGATGAAAGAGCCAGCAGCAAGTACCTGAAACTCCTACAACTATAAGAAGATCTACCAAGTTAAGTAGAATCCCTGAACGATACTCTCCTTCAATGTATTATTTATTGATGACTGATTCTGGTGAACCAGAATGTTATGAAGAAGCAATGCAGGTGGAAACTAGAAAGAAGTGGGAGCAAGGAATGAATGAGGAGATGGACTCATTGGTAGGAAACCAGACTTGGGATTTGGTTCAGTTGCCTACTGGTAAAAGAGCATTGCAAAACAAATGGATTTACAGGTTGAAGGAAGAAGAAGGAGGTAAGAAGCAGTACAAGGCCAGACTTGTTGTAAAGGTTTGCACAGAAGAAAGGTATAGATTTTGATGAAATATTTTCTCCTGTTATTAAGATGACTTCAATTAGGACTATCTTAAGTCTAGTGGCGGTAGAAGATTTGCATCTTGAACAGTTAGATGTAAAAACAGCCTTCCTCCATGGGGATTTGGAGGAAGAAATATATATGCAGCAGCCACAAGGGTATGATGTCAAAGGTAAGGAGGATTTGGTATGTAGGTTGAAAAAGAGCTTGTATGGCTTGAAGCAAGCTCCAAGGAAGTGGTATCTAAAGTTTGACAGGTTTATGATAGAACAAGGTTATAGTAGATATCATTCTGACCACTATGTTTATTTCAAGAAGCTAGACAATGGAAGATATATTATCTTGTTATTGTATGTGGATGACATGCTTGTTGCAGGGTCTGACATGCAGGATATAAATGTACTCAAAAGGAAGCTAGCTAATTCATTTGCGATGAAGGATTTGGGTGCTGCAAAGCAAATCCTTGGTATGAGAATAATGAGAGACAGGAAAAATCACAAATTTACATTGTCTCAAAGTGAGTACATACAAAAGGTGTTGGAGAGGTTCAGAATGCAGAATGAAAAACCTGTAAGTACACCTTTGGCTAGCCATTTCAGTGTAAGTAAGGAAATGTGTCCCAAGACACAAGAAGAGATAGATTACATGTCCAAGATTCCCTATCTATCAGCAGTTGGCAGCTTGATGTGTGCCATGGTGTGCACAAGACCAGATATTGCACATGCAATGGGAGTTGTGAGTAGATATATGAACAATCCAGGTAAAGAACATTGGAAGGAAGTACAGTGGATTCTCATGTATTTGAGAGGTACTACCACTAAGGCATTATGTTTTGGAGGTTCAGACACTGTTCTACAGGGATATGTTGATGCAGATATGGTAGGTGACAAGGATAGTAGGAGGAGCACCATAGGGTATGTGTTTACTGTAGGTGGAACAGCAATAAGCTGGATTTCGAAACTACAGAAGGTTGTTGCACTTTCAACAATAGAAGCAGAGTATGTTGCCATTACAGAGGCTAGTAAAGAGATGATTTGGTTGCAGAGGTTTATGGAGGAAGTGGGTAAGAAGCAGAAGGATAGCAGATTGTATAGTGACAACTAGAGTGCCATTCACCTTGCAAAGAACTCAACATTCCATTCCAATACTAAACATATACAGCTCAAGTACCATTTCATACGCTCTGTTTTGGAAGATGAACTGTTAAAGCCGGAAAAGATACATACTAGCCAGAATCCTGCAGACATTTTCACAAAGGTAGTGACTAGAGATAAACTGAGTTCGTGCTTGGTTTCAGTTGGCCTTCTAGCATGAAGGTGAAGAGGATAAATTTTCCAAGTCCAAGTCCAGCAAGTGCAGCAGCGATGGAGTTGCTGTGATCAGTCTCCAAGTGGGAGATTGTTGGTTGTGGAGCCAGATCTTCTAGTCTCATAGATGATATTGTATCAGTTGTGTTTGTACCCCAGTTTTATATGATATGTAGGTGGAATGTACAGTCACACCAGCGGGGACCATCCCCCTTGGCTGGGGGGTTCGGGGGCAGTGCCCCCGAAGAAAATTTTTGGGGCTGTTTTCGCCAGCTGTTTTGCGGGCCCATGGTTTTGGGTATCCCGTGGTATTTTCCCATTGTATTTCCCTTATAAAATAAAGACATTGTAATACGGCTAGAGATGATGATGTATTAGGTTTTATGCATTGTAAATATCTTTGAGATCAGGAGAGAGACTGTGAAACAGAGAAGAGGAAGTGCAGCGGTTGTGCTGCAGGTTGTATCCCTTCATCTTGCTGGACGGTAATAATAATAAGGACTGGCAAATTCAGTGTGGATGTAGCCCAAGTTGGGTGAACCACGATACATCTGTGTCTCTCTTGTAATGTGTATGTGTGATTATATTTGCATTTCTAACATCTTGCACCAAATTCCATTGATTGTTGACCTAATCCCTAGAAAGGCACAATTCTCTTCTTTTGAATAATGATTTTTCATTTTCACCTACAAAATAGAAAAATATGGTTTATACATCCTTATGGTCTCATACTCTCTTCCAAAACACATATTACAATGAAGGTACAAAATGGGGAAAAGAGAGAGTTTATACCAGGAAAATATACATGTACTTCAGCCTTTGGTTCTTCAATCATAACCACTACACCCTCCCATCGGCCATCATTCCACCATGCATCCAATGCAATACCAGCTGCAATGCTGCTAGAAGTTTCTTCTTCAGGAGGGCAGGGGCAGATGGTTAACTGTCCAGGGATTTGAATCCCCAATTTGTCTAGCGCTGCTACTCTGAAAGTTGGAATCCACTCTTGTAATGAAGAATTAAAATTAAAATTGTGGAAACTCTAATTGTAACTTAAAAGCAAACTCTTACTATGGCAAAAAAATTTGAATTAACAGCAATAAATTTCAACAAAACCAAAACACCAACCTCTAAGTTGTCACTTTCATCATCATTTTGAATGTCCTCATAGGGAACTTTTAGACAATTTGGTTGTTTGCTCATTACTGTGCACTTAAACCAACAACCTCTAATATCACTATCCTGCGAAAGAAACTCTACTGTGTCCCCAATATCAAAACTTAATGATCCTTGTGGATGCATATATTCTTTACTCTTTTCCATTGTATATTTTATTGGGGGCCTAGTGTCTGGTGTACAATTATTATATTCATCTACTTCACTGTGGACAGATGGTCTATATAAGCTATCTGGGGCATCCACATGTTGACAACCATGATTGGGGGGCCCATTCCGTCTTCGAGAGCTCCTAGATTTTCTAGGCCCCTTGCTTAAGGCTGTGCTAAGGCCTATTTCCTTCTCTTCATCTAAATCCCAGCTATCGCTTGTCAGATCATGCTTTGGTGAATATTGAGGCAAAATCACATCAGTGGAAGAAAGGGCTTTCTGATGCTAATATCCTTGAAATTGACTCAAGTCAAATGACTTGATGACATCATCATGAAACTGCCTGTAACACATGTAAAGTTGAGCTGTAGCCTCAAGAGGTAGTTTTTCCCAGCATTCCTCATAGTGTTCTGGAGTAAGTACTGTTGCCAGGCCATCAACACATTTAACATTAAGAACTTTAGAGCAAGAAGAAATTTTTTTTCTCTTGCATGAGGTATTGGAGGGGGTATATTTTCAAGAACTTCATTGGTCTCATGAAACCATTGAACCCGAAATAACTTCCTTGCATTTGAATCTTCAAACATGTATTCCAAATAAGCAATGTGATGATCCCTTCATTTTGCTGTCATATATAAAAAACCATGAACCTTCCAACCAAAAACATCTGCAATTAGCTATTGTTATCGGACAATCCACTCGAGTGGACGCGAGCCGGATCTCCCTAGCTCAAAGTGAGTCTAGAACAAATAGAATAGACTACTAATGCATTTCCTAGATCTACTTAAGGATCAAGTACTAGATGTCTTACCTTTTCACTTCGCAATCCTTTCTCCTGAATGTTTCTCCATGTCCCACGGTCGTCAGATCCAAGCTGCAAGACCTGTCAAGACAAGAAACAAGATAAACCAGTAAAAGACATCTATACAATAAGAGATCTAAGTAAACAATTAAGTAGGTAAACTACTCAATATCATTGCACACACGAACAACATTGGTGGAAAGCATTTGTATTACTGCAAATAGAGGAGTACATAATAGAGATATAGAACCACAACTGAGGCTTAACGTTGTAGCCCTTCTTCGACAAAGCCGATTGCTACATCCTTCCAAGGAAGTTTGAGTTCACCAATAGGTGAGTGGAGATGTTCTAAGAATGATTTCACTAGCATGTAGATACCATAGTCTTCCTCCCTTTGGGATGGGAGTGAGCTTCATTTATATAGGACTAAATGGATAGGATAGGTTGAGAGATGGTAGGAGAGGCTTAAGGGATCTCTCCAAAGGTTTAGGAACTGAGTGCCAACTCTTCCAAGAGGTCAGGGATAGGGTCCCAAGTCAGCAAGCTTCGAGATGGACCTCGAAGAAGATATTTTTTCCATTTAACTGACTTTGTTGCACCCTGTAATGGAGCAAGGTGCAACAACCCTTCAAAACTTAGCACAATTGGGTACAAATCCTCCTAGGATGATTACTTAGTCCAGGTCTCTTCAGGGGTGTATACACTGAATCTTATGATGAGTAGATTTTGGGTGTAATAGAATGTCCCCCAAAGCATGAAGCTGTTGAAGATAGACAGGTGAAGTGCTTTGATAGAAGTAATGGCAATAGACTCATCGGACGAAGGACACTGCTGCAGTACAACTGACTCTGAATTGACAATCTCATATGAAGTACAACATGGCTGTCGACCAATACATTTCAAATCCATGGTAGTAATGATCGACTGAACACAATCATGGCTACTAAACACAAGCGTAGATCCATGATGAGATGATAACACAGCCATGACCAATACAAAAGTGGATCCGTGTGATATAAATCAATACAAACTCCATCGCAACTTGGGTAAAACATGACTCCCCAGGGTCTTCAAGCTGAACCCACAATGATACAAATCTATCCATGTGATTACAAATGTCTTGACATCGAACATGGTAGAAACCACTTGATTACCGACCATTGATGTAAACTATTAACAAGTGCGAGGGAGATCACCATTGATGTCAATGATTCCCAAGGTATCACAATACATATCATCAAGCGTGAATAAATGAGTGGAAGTTGAACGCGAGATGAAATCTTTCAATCAAGATTCAATGATGTAAAATCATGATGAAAGCGAGGTAACTTGCCATTGAGGTATGCAGGGCCAAGGTACTTGATTGGTTTCTAGATTCAATCCTTGGATGATGAGTTGAAGTTGACAAGGATGAATCCATCGAAGGAGGGCCATGATGAATCCCCCATCAATCGACATGAAACATGACAAAATATGTGTAGAGTGGATCGGATAGTACAACAACATGTGAGACTGACACAGAGTAAACCGATATGGTGACGGGTGTACTAACTACAGATGACAAATGATAGACATGTTCTTGAACATGGGCATGGCATGACTTGGCAGTATTGACACAATGAGTACGATGCAAACTTCTAATGCAACTGATGATGGGATCTTTCTTTGAATGACTCAAAGGAGTAATAGGACTCAGAAAGTAAGCGAGGACACATAGACAAATAGATGACCCAAGTACTATATGAAAATGCAGATGAGTTCCATGTTCAAGAATGACTACATACTGCCACTAATAAAGTATGTAGCACAAACACTTTCCTTTTCCCCCATCATGAATGATAAGTGCCTCATGTGTTTTTTACGAGCTTGATGAGGGTAACCAAATGCTCAGTATAGCTCATCTCATAGATGAGTCCAATCCCAAATATTTTCCGAACCTAGGATAGGAGGGGTTCATTCTATGATGGCCCTTCAATGTGAAAATTTTAACGAGTCCATAGAATGTAAACTCAGTCATCATTTCATGTTTAGAGAGTCTGAAAAGAACTAAAGGAGACTCCAATGGTCCTTTTTCATAAAGTTAGCCTCATCGCCCGAAAAAGGGTAAAACAACGCAGGAGAGGACTCTTCCAGTCATGATTGGATTGAGTATACCTTTTTTGTAATTAGTGCCTCCTGGTCTGAAAAAGGGGTAAACTATCACTAGGAAGATGACCATTCAAATACTTTAACAAGCGTGAACGTGACAAATTCGCTTGGCAATCTTTTCGTTTTTCAAGAGCTTGAAAAGAGCTTAACGATAGACTCCAGGGGGTGTCCTATTATGTGGAAGTTTAACGAGCTCAGAAAAGTGATAAATCATAACTCGGTACTTGTTCTCATAGTTCCATGAGTACGAGAACAAACGAAGAGTAAACTCATCATCACGCAATAATTACAAACTAACTGTTGCAAAAATCATGACAAAACATTCAAGGGAGTGTTCATACCTGTGATGACCATTGTGATATGAGAAACGACACAAAAGACCACTTACAATTCCTGCACACTAGAAAATGTGTCAAATAGCCTCAAATATGACAAAAATGGTAAAAAACTATGATAAATGGCCCAAGAGCATCAAAATATTTGAAAAGGAATATCCCATTCTATTTATAAATAGAAAAATGGGCCAAAATAGATTTCATTGTTTCATTTGCCAATTTGGGAGGAGAAGTACCAATTTGGAGCCAAAAATTCCTTTGCCGATTCCGGGAGGTAAGCCTAAACTTCACCCACTGTCAGGAGCAGGTAAGCCTAAAATTCATCTAGCAACTTTCTAGTGGATTAGATTTTGTTTTTAGGTTCAATTTTTGGGTTTTTTTATGGATTCATGGAGGGCTATTGCGCTCTCGGCTTGTCGCAGTTGGCCCTTTTGGGAACTGCGATGAGACCTACTCGGTGCAAGTCCCGAATGGATGAAGTACGATGACATCGCACTGTACGCAAACGTACAGTGCGACGGCGGGGTTGCACTTTCCAACCATCAAATTTAATCCAAAAAATGAACTTGCAGAGGTTGAAATAGGACCTAACAGTGTTTAAATACCCTTCTTGGCAGGTTGCTTGCTAGCCAACATGGTTTTAGAGTGGCAAGAATGAGAACACGAAGTAGAAGATGAACAAGCTTCCAATGATCCACAATGCGTGGATGCCTTGAGGAATTATGGTTTGCTCAAGTTCTTTGAGATTCAGGGGATGAGATCCCAAATCCCATTGCTATCACACATGCTCCAGAGTTGGGATGCGGCCCAACAGTATTTCGTGATTGGTGAGCACATCCTCACAACATATGTTGAGATCATCTATTTTCTTACAGGTCTATCCTGGAGAGGGGAACCTGTACATCTTACTAGAACACGGGCCAGTGACTGCACAGTTGATGACATGGTGTCACAGCATTGTATCGCTACGTCTTGACCTTCCAGTGGGAAGATTCTTATCAGGGATGTGGTGAGCCACCCACTGCGTACAATATTGCTTACTATTACTAGAGTAGCGGGTAGCCAAGCCCCACACACAGCTACTCGGACCCAGATGCTTTATGCGGAGGACTGCATGTCCCCCATGGTTTTCAATTGGTGCGAGGATCTCCTCGTAAACCTCCGAGCTCAGCTGACCAAGTGTTGGCGGGGAGAGCTCAAGCAGTTTGGTTATGGGTCGATTGTGGTATCGTTCCTCTTGGAGTGGATCCCTCTCCTCCGCCCACAGGTGGTATTAGATGACAGGGAGCCTAGAGATCCCCACATGCTCAGATGGATTGAGGTCATGACTCGTCATGGTGGAGGACCTATCATCAACTCTGGTCCCGAGTTCTTCAGCTGGCTGGAAGGCCAGTTACTCATGGTTGAGGACTTCCCGTACAGTGGTATGGATTTCAGAGAGGATCCTGACTTGGGGCTTCCCGCGGGTGCAGCATGGGGTGACATAGGTTAGAACAGAACCCTTGTACTTTTAATTTTGTAGATTATCATTTTTTTGATGCAGTGCTGACAAGTATATAACATGTGTGTGCAGATGTGGGGCCCATACGGCTAGTAGGACTTTCTCTCCTAGAGAGGAGAGACAAAGGTGGTGAAGCAGTTGTGCCCCTAGGTGCTCATGTTGCCATCGAGGAGATGGAGGAGGTATACAAGAACTTGTCCCAGCTGACAGTGGAGGTTCCTGAGCTAGCGATAGATGACCTGCCGAGACCTATGCAGAGGTTTGCGGTTGGAGTGTCCGTACGCTTCAATTCCCTACTCCGCAAGGTGGCGAGGACCGTGGATTTCTTCCTCACTCAGCGACAACGTGCTGTCCATGCTAGGGGTGGTGTACGGGTCAGGCTTCAGGCCTGATGACACTATTATACTTGTACTAAGAGCTTAGAGGCCTCAGATTTTGTACTACTGAAAGTTATGATGCTTCAGATTTTTGTAGACTCACTGAAAGCCATCGTGCTTCATATTTTGTACCAGCACTACTTTTGAGCGATATATATATACACAGACATTCTTGGCGATTTATACATTATGTGTTTTAAAATGATGAGTGATGTGATCTTGTTTACATGTTTTCTTTTATACATTACATTATTTACATGTTGTGAATGCTTTTACAGATTATGAATATTATGTGTGTGTGATGTACCAATCCAAAATGAAGTTGGCCATCGAGTCAGCAACTGTGTTTAACTCTCATGGAATGTGTAGGTACTGAACGGATTCAAATGACCTTTCCAGGAGACGTACTCGTCTGAAGAGACGGAGTAAGGTGGGATCACGGATGGCGTAAACCTGGTTAAGATGGGAAACCACTAATTGAGAATCCATGTGGATGACAATGTGGTTCATACCAAAGGAAATGGCGTTAGCTAGGGTTCCAATTACTGCCTGATAGTCTGCGGCATTGTTGGTCGCAAACCCTAGGCAACTTCCTCCTGAGCTAATGAGCTCACCTGTTGGGGAAATAGTAGCCAGGCTGCCGAAGCAAGGTTATGGGTATGCCTCCTGGCGCCGTCCGCGAATCCATAGCACGTTGCCATCTGCACATGCAGACAAAACATGGTATAAGGAGTGGAAACAAGATCTAAAGACACTAAAAACAAAAGCGTCACAGCACACAAAAAAAACACAAAAAACATGCCATGTATAGTATATACAAGAAAGTCTTAAGCATGATGAATTTAGACGTAACATCTCTTCAGGTAAAGCCCATTATAGGGTTCACCCAAAGAGATTCCATCGTAGTCTTCAAGCTCGTAAACTCCCTTCTCCAAAACACGTTTGACAATGTAAAGTCCATGCCACATGGATTCGAACTTTCCTGCTCCTAGTTTATCGTGCTCCAGGTCATAAGTGAGGACCAGGTCACCCTCGTTAAAGATACGAGGTTCAACTGACTTGTCATATTGGGCTTTGATGCATTTCCTGTGCACTTCATTAGCAAGAGCGGCATCTCAGCGGGACTCATCAAGTTTTTCTAAGTGCAAGAGACGTTCTTCCTCGGCCGTAGTGTTAGGAAGAAGTTCGACAGCGAGTTGTAGAGATGAAATTTCGCACTCTATAGGTAGGACAGCCTCTAATCCATAAACTAGTTGGAAAAGAGTGAAACCTGTGGTGGTTTTGATGGAAGTTCGATAGGCCCATAACGCTGAGAAGAGCATGTTGTGCCAATTGGACTTATGTGTCCCTACCATCCTTTGGACCATAGTTTTCAAGACCTTGTTAATGGCCTTGACCTATCCATTGGACTGCGGGTAGTAGGGTGTTGAATTTTCATGGCGAAAACCCAACCTATCGCTCATTTCATCAACCATATGGTTCTAAAAATGGGAAACATGATCGGTAACAATTGCCTGAGGAACTCCGAACCGCACTATTACATGATTGAACATGAAGAGTGCGACGGTTTTTCCGTCGTTCTGGTATGTAGGCATAGCTTTGGCCCACTTTGTAAAGTAATCCATAGCTACAATGATGTAACTATGCCCCCCGACCGAGGTAGGCTTACAATGCATAAAGTCAATGCCCCATTTTGTGAAGGGGCCCACGGCAATAACCAGGTGTAATGGGGTGGGATGGGTGCACTCTTTGTGTGGAAGTGTTAGCAATGAGGACATTTTTTTATGGCCTCAATACAATCTTTGAAGATAGTAGGCCAAAAATATCCTGCGCGCAAAATCTTCTGGGTTGTAGCCATCCCAGAGGGGTGACCGCCACATGCCCCAGTGTGACAGTCATTGAGAATGCGTTTAGTCTCATTGTGAGTGAGACAATGTCGAAGAAGTGAATCAACACCACGGCGATACAAAGTATCATTAATGATTAAATAATACTTCGCATGGTGACGTATCTTATGATGGTCGTCGCGAGAGAGTTAAGGGTTGAAGCATTGGGTTTGAAGATACAATAAGATATCTCCATAGCATGGATCAGTCGTACTGATGAGAAACAATGATTCGTTTGGAAAGGAGTCATTGTGCTCAACTTCTGCATTAGGACAGGGAAGGTCGCAAATGAGCTCGACAAACACCAAAGACTTCTTAGACTTAGCTTTCTCGAAAAGAAGATCAAATTCTTGCAGTATCACGATTCAGCATGAATACTTGCCCCCAAGCACCTAATGTGTCAGTACGTGGTACATGGGGTTCGTGTCGGCGATGATGGTGGTGGTGCAAAGCAAGATATAGTGCCGGAACTTTTGGACGGTGATGATCGCTGCGAATGAGAGTTTTTCGACATGTGAATATCTAGTTTCAGCGTCAGCAAGACCCTTACTTGCATAGTATATTACATGTTCCTGGGCGTTTTGATCCTCCTATACCAAAACCATGGCGATAGTTGTAGTAGAAGTGGTGAGATATAAGATATAATATCGATAATAATTGGGCGGTTGGAGCACGGGGGCATGCATGATGGTATGTTTGATATTGTCGAAGGATTTTTGAGCTTGATCATCCCAAATGAAGGGGAAATCCTTCTTGATTAGTCTCATGTACCCCTAAGTCTTTTCCACGAAATTGCAAACAAAACGTCTTAAATAAGTTGCCTTCCCTTGAAGACTTTGAATTTCCATCACATCAGTCGGGGGTGGTAGGATGATGATGGCCTCCACCTTTAAGGGATTAATGCGGATCCCATCCTTCGAAACAATAAATCCTAAGAGGCGTCCGGAATCAATGCAAAAGATACACTTATGAGGATTCAGACGAATATTGTATCGTCTGCATCTGAGGAAAATGGCCATTAGATGATCAATGTGGAACTTGTGCTGCTTTGAATGAGCAGGGAGATCATCCAGGTAAGGTTCTACAAAGTCCTTGATATCATGGAAGGCATATGACATAGCCCATTGAAATGTGGCACTAGCATTTTTAAGGCCAAATGGGAGTTTGCAGTATGCGAACATTCCCCACAGGAAGATGAAATCCGTCTTATTTTGGTCAGCTAGGTTGATCTCAATTTGATTGTAACTAGAAAAGCCATCCATAAATGAGAAGATGAGGCTTCCGGCACAATTGTCGATAATCTGGTCAATGAAGGGGGTCGGGTAGTTGTCTTTTGGACCAGCCCAGTTAAGGTCCCGATAATTGACACAGATGTGAATGGTACCTTGCTTTTTGTTCACGGGGACAACGTTTGAGACGCAATCCGTCAATGGGACAGGATAAATAAAACCTGCTTTTAAGAGCTTTTCAATTTCTTCCTTAATTGCCACAATCTTTTGGGGGTGTACCGATCGCAACTTTTGGTGTACAGGTTTGATGTCGAGATAGGTTTTTATTTCGTGAGAAACAATTGCAAGGTCTATCCCAGGCATCTCCTCATAGGGCCACGCAAATACGTCTCAAAATTGCTTGAATAAGGCCATGCCAGCGGCGATTTCTTCAGGGGAACACTTCTGGCCTATGCGAATGTGTTCCACTATACCAGGTTTCACCGAGATGTCTTCCCGGGTGGTTAGCTCAATGTTGGCCAAGTTGCCCTCCGTGTCCATAAGACATGTAAGGATGGGGGAATGAGGGAACGGGTAGATATCTGGTGAAAAGAGGGTATGGATGTTGTCCTCTATGTACTCCAAAGGAGGAAGAAAAGATGACCTGTGGTGGAGATCATCCCACGGACTATCATCAACATTCATAACCTCCATGATGGACTCGTCTGAATGAAAAGTCCGAAGTAAGAGATCAGGTAGAGATGATGTCCATCATAGAGAACAAGATGGAGAGGCCACTGTTAAATGGTCCTCTAGTGCTAATTGGATAACCTCGTAAATACGTTCAGCTGGTGAAAGAGGCATTATATCTCCAAACAGGTGTGTTGTGGCTTCATCCGGTACAAGTCAAGCATTGGTAGAGTGAGATAAAATCTCTGTGGATATCATGTTCACCGTAGCAACATGATTAGGGGGGTCCGCGGCTGAAAAAACGCCTATGAGAGATGAATCTTTCAAAAGGCTAACCCCTATACTCTCATACTGTTTTGACATCATTCCAATGGAAGGAATATGGTCACCAGGATGAGTAGTAGCGTCTGGTGTACAAAAATCTAATTGGTTGATAGTAACAATTCGTCCTTGGTGGGGGAATTGTACTATGCGGAAGACTGAAGAGGCTACTGCTTGCATGGTGTAAAACCAATTGCGACTAAGCAAGAGATTATAATCTAACGGGGCCGAGACCACTTCCACATTAACGATTACGGTCTTTCTGCCCAACTCAACTGCAAGAGCTTGTAAGAGCCCATGATGTTGAAAGCCATGCCCATCGAATGCTTTCAACGTGGTGGAAGAATGATTCAATTCAGGGGAGCCAATGGCTCTCCAACAGGTGATCGACATGACAGAAGTGGAGGCACCTTTGGCTAAAAGGGTACGATGGACAATCTTCCCAGCAATGTTCGCAGAAACTTGGAATGCGAGCTGGTGTGAGAGCCTCGACTTAAAGTTGTCAAGACGGAACATGATGGTATTCGAGGAATCTGGGTCGACTGCATCGATGGTTGCAAGGAGAGTTTTGCATTGATTAGGACAATTCTTCAAAACTTCCAGGGTAGACATGGCGCAAGGAGCTTGTGCCAAGTCTTCTACGATATTGTAATTTTGTGCTACCTGAGCATTTGGATTGAAAACGACTTTTCAAATCATGCTCTTGGGCGGTCGCAATATCGAGTCTAAGGAGGGCTTCTCAATGGTAAGAGAAGTTGATGGTACAGTGACATCAGTTAAGGAGTCGAAAGCTTTTTCAGTATTACTTCCAATGGATTCCTTCGAAGGGACCGATTCGTAAGATCGCGAGCGAGTGTTCAAATTGATCGTCTTGTTACGCACCATGAGAACATGCGTGGTATTGGATGGTTCCCCCTAGGATGGGGGGGGTTGAGCAATCATCTACTAGTTCTGAGCAGGAAACAGATCATTGAGGACTGCGGGAGTTGGTTTACCCCTAAGAAACTTTTGTACTTCGTCTCTATGGGGACATTCTTTGGAGAAATGGTCATCTCCACACAGTAAAAAAGGATACTTTAGCTTCCGTTTCTGCTTGGTATTGTCAAGAGTTCTCTTTTGTTCCTCTTGGGCGGAAGAATTTTTGGGTTTCCCCTTGTTTTTATTTTTACCACCGGACTTCTGAGATGAAGCTGATTGGACAAAATTCACCTCTTCAGTTACAGCAGGAGCGGTTGACTTGGTGGTGTTGTGGCCAGCCAGAGTCGGGTTGGATGATCCAACAGTGCTAGCAGCAGGCTGGGTGTTAAGGGAACCAATGATTCCATCGGTTTGGAGTCCCTTATGTGGTTTCGTAGGGTCATTAACATCACGGGGCGCGTCAGGGAGAATATCAAACAAAGTGTCGGATTGAGTGTAGACTAGGTCTAGCACATGGGCACTTGTGATGGCTTGTTCTTCGATGACAGCAGCTCGCATAGCAATGTCTCTTGCGATGGTAGGGATGAGGGATTTTGTGAACCAGTCTTCTAGGAGCTGATCTAGAATAGGAGCTTTAATGAGACATCATCTCCTTCGCCATTTGTGGATATGATCCGAAATATGAGTGGCGGTATTCTGACGGAGCGAGGTTAAAAGCTCGGTACCAGTTTCATGCCGTATGGGCAGCAAGAAATGCGTCAAAAAATTCATGGCAAGAGAACCAAAATCAGGAAAAGAGTGGAGTGGCAACTCAATGTACCACTTGGTAGCCAAACCGGTGAGAGTCCTTTGAAACAATCTAAGACAAATTGAATCATCCATTAAGGAATTAGATGAACACCATAAGTGGCATGTCATCACGTGGTTTTTACGGTCTTCACCTAGCTTGCCATCAAATATGGGGATATCAGATGGAAGTTTCACCGGAATTGGTGGCCAGTTAGATCCGTGGTAAATAGGATCGTTGCTTAAATGGGATAGGTCAGGCGGGTCCAAAGTAGCCAGGAAGGGCAGCTGTGGGTTAGGCTGCATGTATTGATAATATGGATAAGGTGTGTAAGGACCAAACTGACCGTAAGGTGTACCAGGAAGAAACTGGCCATAGGGGGGCATGCCGCCCCGGACCGTAAGGGGGTCCACCACCATAAGGTGGTCCATTCCAATAAGGTGGGGGCCCACCTCCACCATCGGGAGGGGGTGGAGGTCCGCCACCACCACCGTGAGGAGCTGGGGGTCCATAACCGTAATGAGGTGGCCCACCACCGCCTCCACCTGGAGGGGATGGTGGACCACTTTCACCTCCAGAAGGATGGGGGCCCCCACTACCTCCGCCACCGGAAGGATGAGGGTCTCCACCACCACCGCCACCACCATAGTAATTAGGTCCTCCACCTGGAGGGGGTGGTGGACCACCTCTGCCACCCAAATGGAAATATCCTCCTCCACCATGATAGGGTGGTCCCCCACTGCCTCCGCCGAGAGGGGGTGGTGGACCATTCCCGCCACCGCCGAAAGGGTGAGGGATGTTGTTTGTAAAATGAGGTGGGCCTCCACCAAGGTTATTTGGGGGCATGCCGCCTCCAGCAGGAGGTGGGGGAGGGCCGATCGAGGGTGGTGGTGCTTGAGGGATAATTGGTTGGGGTTTGTGTTGCAACACAGGTTGTTGCCCCCATAGAGTGTATGGATTCCCGGGATAAGGTATCCCGTATGGTGCGTTTCCAGGATTAGACTGGCCCGGCGCAGGGTTAACAGAACCTAGATACGCTTGACTCCATGAGGGTTGAGTTACATTGGACGGACCCCCAACATGAGATAATACCATGGTGGACGGTCTAGCGGGTTGGGAAGGTCCAACAGAAGGTCTGTTGGGGATTCCACCGCTTACGTTCTAGTTAGGAAATGGGGATTGCCCCCCGGCCACAACAGGTTGACCACTATTCAAAGGTTAAACCAACGTAGGTTGTTGACTAGTTATCGTAGTAATAACATTACCAATAAGATAATCCGTGGGAATGGACTATCCTCCCCTTGAATTTTGCGGTGGGGGAGGAACTAGTAAAGTAACTGTGGTAGTGACAAGTGTGTTGGACTGTTGTCTTTTCACCGGTTTGTTCACTTGAGGTGCAAGACTGGACTCTTGTGAGGGTTGACCAGCCTTATTAGTGGTCTCGTCGTGGGAAGGTTGTTCTGGTGATCCAAAATATATTGGATGATTTGGGATGGGTCGGTAAGGGGGTAACGATGGGTCTTGAACCCGTCATTGGAGACTTGACTGTCGAAACTCTTCATCCATAGAATAAATGTGAGCTAATTGGTCATGAAAGTAGGCTAAAGTGTCGTCCGGAGTAGTCCCACTGGGTGGGGATGAGATGGAAAAATGAGTGGTGTATAGAATTTGTCCAATAAGCTACTGAAGGACCAACAACTGCTGTAGGGTCATCCTGGGGTCAGTTTATTCATTCCAATGATCCAGGTTCTCCCGGGATGACGGGAGAAAGGTCTTGTGAAGCGGGAGTTTGTGCTCCTTCATCCTGCGGGGGATGAGAGGCAGGTGAATCTGGAGGAGTTTGTGGAAACAAAAGTCCTCCAACATTTAGAGTAGGGTTTTCCACTTCAGTAACTACGACTGTGTTATGCTGATCCATTCTTACCCTCGAAATATCCTCCGGATTAAGGGGATATTTGGGTGATACGTTTAAGATCCTATGGGACCTTCTCTAAGGAAAATCCACCAGAGCATCAGGATAATCAGCCAGGATGGCTGAAACAACGTTTCTCCTAAGGGTATGCTAAAAGAAAAACAGTCCAGAAAAACATGCTCAAACTAAGGCAACAAGCGAACTTATGTGACAAAGTGTATTCAAAAGTCTGGAACCTCACGGGATTATCAAGGCATCGCAAACCGCGATATACTGCAGGGTCCAAAAATATGATGCGACAAAGAGGATTGGGACCGTACCCTTGCCTGCATACCCGATTACCTTGACAGTACATGAGTGCTAATCTCCCCAAGTGCTGTTCTCGGTGTATTGCTTTGCCAAGACGGCCAAATGGTTAACTCATGATCCGAATTTTAGGGGGCATGTGGTATAAATTCGGATGTATAAGCCATAAAAACATTAAATGGAGATGCCACCCTCTCTCATCCATGGTATTTGGTAGCACATAGTTTTGGCCCATGGTATGACCTCAAGACACATTGTAATAATGCTATATAAAGGCCTAGAAAGCCTTCTCATAATTACAAGTTACTCATTTGGTTTCTCTCTTATTTTTTATTGTTCATCGTGAGACTAATTAGATCTGAGTGACTTATTGGTAATTATTTTCAGAGGTGGGGCTCCTCTTTGAGCCTTACCTCCCATTCATTTCATATGTTTTTGTTCATGCTTATTCTTATGCAATATTAGGGTTTTCATATGAATTTTATGACAGATTTGCATGCTTAACCTCCTCCTCTCTTGGCATTCAAGCATTCCGGTTCTCAGCTCCCAAGATCCGGATCAGTGGTATCAGAGCGGGTACACTCTCCATCGGGACAATATTTTGAAGCATTATGCGGGTTCAACAGAGGTTCTACAACCTCTACAACAACCGATGCTTCTCTACAAACCCTTGGCATCTCTATACTCAAGACTCTCACATTCAGAAAACTTTGAACAGGTTTCATGGGCTTCACAAGACATTTTATAGGCTCTACCATAGCTCATCAAAAAGGTATTTTCGTCAGCTCAGATGGATATTTCACGGAATTTCCTTTCGTTTCTCGGTTTGTGAGATATGCTTGTTTGAAGTAGTACGTGTTTGTGCATAATGCGGCCGGACGTGCAACAACTTTAAACGAGTGCTACAGACTCCACAGAATGTCTCAAAGGCTCTTCCATATCTAATTGGAAATCTCTTTTCATCATCTAAAATGGGTATTTCACGGAATTTGATTTCGTTTTCTGGTTTGTGAGATATGTTGGTTTGAAGTAGTACATATTTGTACACAATGCGGCCGGACGTACAACAACTTCAAACAAGTGCTACAGACTCTAAAATATGTCTTTGAGGCTCTACCATAGCTCATTGGAAAGCTATTTCCGTCAGCTAAAATGGGTATTTTGTGGTTTTCCATTTGGATTTCTGGTTTGAGAGATATCATTGACTGAAGCAACATATGTCTGCAAAATAGTGTCCGCGCATCTCTTAAACTTCAACAAACATTTTCTCAATCTCTGGGCTACCCCAGAGCAAGTATGTTATATGGATGGAAATGACTCTTCGAGATCTCAAATGGGTCTTCAATGGAATTCAATTTCAGTAAATGCATCAGAAGCTATGAATAGATTTGCAGCAAGACATCAACTGCCCCAAGATCATGAATTTTTGATTTTTTAAAAATCTTAATGTAATCACGATTATGGGTCAACCACACAAAACCCATGGTTATGGGTTAACCACACAAAACCTATGGTTATGGTTCAACCACACAAAACCCATAGTTATATATTGTAATCATGGTTGTGGGTCAACCACACAAAACCCACGGTTATGGGTTAACCACACAAAACCCTTCTCTTCAGTGGAAACAAGCTTGTCATTGCCACCATGGTTATGGGTCAACCACATAAAACCCACGGTTATGGGTCAACCACACAAAAACCATGGTTTTGAGTCAACCACACAAAACTCTTCTCTTCATTGGAATCAAGCTTGTCATTGCCATCTTGGTTATGGGTCACCCTTGCAAAACCCACGGTTATGGGTCAACCTCACAAAACCCGCGGTTATGGGTCAACCACAAAAAAACCTTCTCTTCATTGGTAACTAGCACATTGTAATCATGGGTCTCTTTTTAACATGAAATGATGGGGACCATCATTTTCTAAGGGGAAAGGAATGATCAGAATTTTAGGGGGCATGTGGTATAAATTCGGATGTATAAGCCATAAAAACATTAAATGGAGATGCCACCCTCTCTCATCCATGGTATTTGGTAGCACATAGTTTTGGCCCATGGTATGACCTCAAGACACATTGTAATAATGCTATATAAAGACCTAGCAAGCCTTCTCATAATAACAAGTTACTCATTTGGTTTCTCTCCTATTTTTTATTGTTCATCGTGAGACTAATTAGATCTGAGTGACTTATTGGTAATTAGTTTCAGAGGTGGGGCTCCTCTTTGAGCCTCACCTGCCATTCATTTCATATGTTTTTGTTCATGCTTATTCTTATGCAATATTAGGGTTTTCATGTGAATTTTATGACAGATTTGCATGCTTAACCTCCTCCTCTCTCGGCATTCAAGCATTCCGGTTCTCAGCTCCCAAGATCTGAATCAACTCATTTGGTTTCAGGAATCCTAGTGGTGTCTCTCAATATACGCAAGGTATGTGGGAGCTCAAATCCGTAGTGGTGCTGTCTAATGCACAACCATTCAGCAAGAGACCTTCTGATATACTACCGAGTACGTGATACACCCTTCGATATACACCAAGTATGGATTATGGTACTTGGTGGGTATATGAAGGAGCTCAATATACCGATAAGTACGTGGAAGACTACAATACCCCTGGGTTACAGTGCTAGAAAATAACGATAGCTGCCATGCTTAACGACGTTGGAACACGTCTCTAACTTACACACAAGTTGCTAAAAATTTTACCTAGTTCTACCGTTAATTTTATCTTGGATGGTTAGGTGAATGCATGAGGTGAGTACATAATCGGAAGCATAATGCAATCCTTGGCTACATGCATGAAATATTCTTTTCTTTAAATGAATTCTAGCTATGGGAAGGAGAAAACTTTTTTCAATAGTATTGCCAAAACAAACTCAATGCAACACAATCCCAAGTCAAACAAAACTTGACTATGAAAGTATTCTTTTCCTTTTCGACGAAACACAAAAAATCACAACACTACTATCCAAATCAAAACATTTTTTCTTTTCTTTTTCTTTTCAAATCAAAATGACACTAGGTAATGAAAAGAGAGGATTCTGAAATGGAATATGCAAGTTTTTCAATTTCACTTTCAATGGTCTAAATGCAATAAAAATAAAAAATGCATCTATCTTTCCTTAGCATGGAATCAATTTTGCAAAAATCGAAGTGTTCTTTGAGTCTTTCAAGAAAATGAGTGATTCATAATTTGAGAAAAACACTAGATCATACATTCATCCAAGCTTTCCAAAACATACACGAGAATTTTCCAATGCACAACAATTTTCTTCAATAATGTTCAAGAAATGATGGGAAAGAAGCACTTTTTAACTTTTCAATGGATGCATCAAAGAATAAACTTGATAACAATTGAGCTTTCAGATCTAAATGACTGAAAAGAAAACACTACTTGCAACACTTAGTATACTCAGAAAACTCAAGAAAAGACAGGCACTCAACTAAGCTGAAAGACACACTTAACTCAAAATCAAGCAGCAGGAAGCAAACCAAGCAAACAAAGCTCAAACAAAATGAGAACGAGGCCTGGAAGCTGATCTAATGTAATAATCATATCAGGGATGGAAGGAAGGGAATGCAAGGGTGAGCGAATGAAGGTGGAGGAGACAAGAGTATCCACCACTACCGGTCTTCAAACTTGTCCAAAATGGAACCCAAAATCAATCCAAACAGAACCAAACACTCAAAACACAAATCATAGGTGGGATCCCTGGCTGGATCTTGCAGCACAGAGAGAGTTCATACAACAAACCAAAGTCCAGACTGTCAAATAGATAAGAGATGCCTGCATGCCAAAATTTGACAAATCGGCGCACTTTGTTCTTGTACACAGTGCGACGTCATAGTTTGCTTACATGGAAAGTGCGATGATTTCGCAGTTTGCCAATGCAAGGGGTGCGACGAGTATCTAACAGGTAAAGAAAAGAGACCCAGAATGACACAGTGTCGCTCTGTTCCCACTACCCAGGTGCGACAGGAGAAGTCTAGATTCAAAAATGAATTAGATCTCTTAGCAATGAACCATGGAATGGTTTGGGAATGAGTTGTATAAACTCAGAGGAAGTAGATCAGAGTCCTCAATATGAAGATCTGATAGTGAAATCAACTCCAAGAAGTAAATGGCAAAAAATAAAAGGCTTGTGTCAAGCAATCAACTGAAAATGACTCTTAGATTGACAACTACTAACCAAATTCTATGTCTCCCCAGTATGGTCGCCAAATCTGTCGGACAATCCACTCTAGCGGACGCGAGCCGGATCTCCCTAGCTCAAAGTGAGTCTAGAACAAATAGAACAGACTACTAATGCATTTCCTAGATCTACTTAAGGATCGAGTACTAGATGTCTTACCTTTTCACTATGCAATCCTTTCTCCTGAATAGTGCTCCACATCTCACGGTCGTCATATCTAAGCTGCAAGACCTGTCAAGACAAGAAGCAAGAGAAACCAGTAAAAGACATCTATACAATAAGATATCTAAGTAAATAGTTAAGCAGGTAAACTAATCAATATCATTGCACACACGAACAACATTGGTGGAAAGCATTTGTATTACTGCAAATAGAGGAGTACATAATAGAGATATAGAACCACAACCAAGGCTTAACGCTGTAGCCCTTCTCCGACAAAGCCAATTGCCATATCCTTCCAAGGAAGTATGAGTTCTCCAATAGGTGAGTGGAGATGTTCTAAGAATGATTTCACCAGCATGTAGATACCATAGTCTTCCTCCCTTTGGGATGGGAGTGAGCTTCATTTATATAGGACTAAATGGATAGGGTATGGATAGGATAGGTTGAGAGATGGTAGGAGAGGCCTAAGGGATCTCTCCAAAGGTTTAGGAACCGAGTTCCAACTCTTCCAAGAGGTTAGGGATAGGGTCCCAAGTCAGCAAGCTTCAAGATGGACCTCAAAGAAGCTATTTTTTCTATTTAACTGACTTTGTCGCACCCTGTAATGGAGCAATGTGCGACGTCACATGTTGCTAGTGTGCAACCTGTGACGACCCTTCAAAACTTAGCACAATTGGGTACAAATCCTCCCAGGATGATTACTTAGTCCAGGTATCTTCAGGGGTGTATACACTGAATCTTATGATGAGTAGATTTTGGGTGTAACAGCTATGAAGACCAAATAAACAACAATCCCAACAGGGAAAATAGAACCCTAATAAAAATCCCAAAAACAGTTTACAAGCAAGGATATAAATAACTCTGAAGGGTTGTTCAACTTACTGAAATGGTAATGCCATTGTGACTGAAATACTGGTAATGTGTCAGCTTCTTTCTACAAGTCCTTGGGGCACCTAACCATGCAACATCCCTACTGGTTGCTCTTGATTTGCTTTTCAGATGACCTTGCAAATTTGTTATCGACATTTAATAGGAGTCGGATTCTAGACTGGCTAAAACATCTTGTCATTGTCAGAAAATAATGGAATATACAAATGTCAACATATGATGCAAACTTTAGTTGAAATCACCTTAGAACTATGAATGTGGTTAGCAGGTTGAACTATTTCGTCATTTGAAACATCTGTGTCTGATGTTAGAGGCAAGTTGCTCCTTGAAGATTCTGAAAAAACAGAACATGTATTTTATAAGTTTTCATGATTAATTGATTTGCAAAAGAAAAAAAACACATAAAATAGGAACAACAGTAACTTAATAAGCACCTAGCTGTGTTCACTGACAATAAGTTTAGGTCAAAAGATTGAGACATGACATAAGGAACTACAGTTTACAAGGTTTCCAAACACCATATATGGAACATACACAATCATTGCACAAAATATATCAACCACCTTAAAAAATAAACAATCATATGCAATGATATTGCCAATGATAAGAGAAATAAAGAAAACAATACCAACAAATCAAATATAATATATGATCAAGATTCCATGACAATGATGTTTGAACTTTAACATATCAAATATTTGGCTTGGTTTCATCCCTCCAGCATTACATAATGGATTAAAATGAGATGTACCATGCAATGCTAAAAGTTATATGGTGCAAGCCAACATTACTCAATACAGATGTCAAATAACGTGGCAAAGATAAAAGAAAAACCTCCAATTTCTGAAAAAAACCTCTTACACTGCATACCATATCTTCCACAGGAAAAGGTTGTGCCATATATTCCACAGGATAAGATGTATACCAAGTAGACAAATCCAGGAACTCTTAACAATGTTCAACACATAGTACTACACCATATTATTATCCAAGTCACTGTCAAACACCAAGACATGGAGTCAGTAATTCGCATAGAGCTATATCCTGCCTCTTGTTTTGGGGAGATGGCAAGAAGTGTCCTCTCAAGTTCCAGAGACAATTAAAATGCATGGAGGAGTTGAGAGTGCACTCCTCTCTTTACAAATTATCAAAAGTAGTTTATTTTAACATATCAGAGCTGCTTATCAAAATGAAAGTTAAAAAACCTGATATCAGGTAAGGTCTTGAAGGATCTTAACTGAGCTCAAGTAATATCTTGAATGGTTTTTGGTGTTCAAGAATAAGAAAGCCTTGCTGAACTTACCTTGCATCTGAATATATTCCAAGCTTCATACCCTTCTCATGCACATATTCAACAAGGGCCTTGATGCCGAATGGAAATGTCAAAGCACGAGGAACCAACATTCTTTGTAGACATAGACAACTATATTACATTCTCTCATTGTTTGGATTTAATAGCAAACATAAATGGCAATTATTTCAGTAATAAAAATGCAGGAATTACATGATACCAATATTTTTTCTCCAAATTCTTGCGAACGTAATTAAAACTTGCATTTCATAGGAATGCATTGATTAATGATCCTAATAAACTCCTTAATGTCCCATTACATGGTGTGTTCATCTATCAAATTGGTTGTTAGAGCTTCAAAAAAATTACAAAGAAACTACTCTTAACTTCTCCCAATAACCTTGTAGCAGATAGATTGGACTCCTCATGTATTTAGCTCAGCTTGCATGAACTATTTAGTACAGGGATCTTCAAAGTTATTTATGATAATAAGGAACAAAAACAACTTGCTTGTCTATGGATTACCCTTCGTGCCCCATAGTAAAAGAAGAACACATGAATAAGTCATTGTAGAAAAGAAGCCTATGAAAGGAAGCAAACCGGGGATCCAATGACAGATCATGGGACTTCATTTTAAGTTTACACTTTTTGCAGTGAGACTACTTTGTGGGATGGAAACAAAACTTAGAAAAGTAATTAGGAATGAGGACCAAAGAGATTTAAGATTTGATTAATATGGTTTTTCCTTGTTGTAAATGAAATCAAATGCTCCCTGCATATTTTATATTTCCATTATTAGCAATATAAAAGGTTTACCAGTGTTTACAAATTTGAATTCAAACATTTTGCCATAAATGGAAATCCAATCACAATTTTATACTATATAAATTCATCATCTGTTCTATGTAGTTCAACCAAAACCTAATCAAGGTCCTAAACATTGGCCATATTTTGACTTTAAGTCTGATTTCCAAATCAGTTTTCTTTGTATAATTAAAGCAATTGTCAAATTTTGCCTTGAAAAGGTGCATCTCCACTGCACTCTTTCACTGACAACAAGGAATTCTATTGGACTGCTGACATCTCAAAGTCATGAAAAATAAAAAGCCAAACAAAAGATTCAAAGTTAAAGGAACTGATAATATATCATTACGAGAACAACAACGAAGACCAAGCCAGGGAAAGGAACAACTAGTATCAAAGATGAATTCCTAAATATGAGTTGGTATTTACTAAACATGAATTTCTGTACAATTGTGCCCTTCATGAACATGATTACTTGATGACAAGAATACACAAGAAGTATAAACATTTTGAATGTTAATAGCAATGTACCCAGTTTTATTATTATTAGTTCAAAAGGCCCATTGATTTAACTGAAGCCCTAACAATGGTTTGGCTCCCATTAGTTGATCTATTCATAAAATTCACTTTCACAAGATACAAAAATATACATTAGGAATGAAAAGTTAGCCTTCTCAACTCCTGTTTGCTTTCATCACTAGTAATGTGCAATTCAAGATGAAGGTTGGTCAACAAACAATGATGTTCCCAAATTAAAGAACTCAAATGATTTTGAGCATATAAAGCCTCTAAACTAGAGCGATATACCAGTAATTCCATATCATGTGTTTCTACCCATTGATTTGCCACTGCATTCAAAGGATTGTTACTCTGAGCACTAGAATTATCAAGTTTTGCATTCCCAATAAAGCTTTCAACATAATTTTCAAAGTTCTTAAAGATTCCATTATGAATCTGGTCCATGGTGTCTATGGGATCTCCATGCTTAAACATTTTGACATTGTTACCTTTTTCATTTTGAATATTAAGTTTTTCATCTCTTCTATCATCATGAACATATGGTCTTTTGACTCCTTTCAAATGAGGAACAAGCAATTTCATTTTATGAGACAGGGCTTCAACATTCTTTAATGCATTTCCACAATTAGAAATCTTAGACCTACTTGAATCTTTGACAACAAGCTTAGCATTAAAAAAATTTGAGCATTCTTGAGCTTTCAATGTTGCCCTCGTTTCTATCCAATCACACAGTCTTCTCTACTTTTTAAATTCTTCTTTAGGATGTTCTTGAGATTGCACATCAATTCCTATATCCCCAGGTGATGATGCTACAACGGTCTGTCCACTATTTGAGTGCTACATAAAAGGGAAAGACATTAGCGATTCCATTATGGAAGGGCTGAAGGTCTTTCACCAGGTTCACTATGAAACATTGAAATGTAATCATACATGAGGAAGAATCAACAAATCAAGTATAATCATACTCCATTTGATTGGAGGTTAATTACTGATAAAATAATACGAAATAAAAATTCACATAATAAAATTTCAGTGGAAGTATTACCAGGGACAATAGAGACCAATTTCCTTTGGACCATTGCTGAGAATAGCTTAGTTTGGAGAGATGAGATGTCTTGTGCATGGATGCATGCATGTGTTAGGAAATAGATTAAGAAAATTTTAGAATCTTGCAACACTTGGAAGATTGTGGCCAGCCACCAGCAATCATCATCATAAACTTAACCGCATCCCCAGCAGAGAAAGAATCTTTCTGCAGGAGTGGAATGGATCTCACTTGGGTGGATGACACATCTTCATCTTCATCTGCCAATGATAGTACATTATCCATGAGGAATTTAAATTTGTGGTGGAGCCTTGATGACCCCCTCCAGTCAAGCACCCCGATACCTATCCTTGTTACCTCGTACCTCCACACAAATCCCCAGCATGACCCGGTTCAACATCCTTGAGCAATCTCAAAATCCTAAATAGAATAGAATAACCAGCAACCCAACAACAACCAACAGTATTTGCTTCCTCCGAGGACAGTGGCTAATGGAGATCAGAGGGATCTTCTGTATGAAACCAGAAACAATTGAAAAAGAAAGATTGTATACCTGCACGTCATGGTAGTGGAAACATATAAATAAAAATGTAGGCAAAGAAAATGAGAAGCATTTAGTTCTTTCTAGGCATCTTTCTCGGACATGGTATTTGACAGGAAATCCATATCTTTCATTAAATTCATAATGTCTGATGAAACCAATTCATAAAGATAGCTTGGATTGACTGTATAAAAAATATAGAAAAACATAATTTTTATGAAAAATGTTACCTTATGGTGATCGCTCCAACATTTCTGGTCCACAAGAAAGTCAAAATTTGCATTGAATCCATGGTGTTGCTAAATACAAGCAGCTAATGAAGATGTGAACACACACCTTCTCACATGGAGCATGCTTCCACTGTTTTTTTTTCCCTCTTACTTCTAAATTCACCATACTAAAATAGAATTTAAATATCACAGCATAAACTTGAAGCTAATTCTGTTAGTTTGTTATTTACAAATTGAAATGGAAATTACTCACCCAGAGGATATTTTTGGTTGGACGGACAACTGCGTTGTCCAAACCTATAAAATCAACCAGGTCTGGAACCCGAACTGGAGCTCGGAGTTGCTGCTGTAGTTACTGCTTTTGTTAGGAGCCTTCTTCTGCTTTTGTTAAGAGCATTCTTTCTGGTAGTATGCCTCTATTTTCATACTACTGCAAAATGTAGAACAAATACAATATCAAGGACACTTGTAAACTCATTTTCAAAATTCGGCAATGGATTACAATGCTTTGGACAGGTGTAAACTCTTGCCTAAAATTCAACAACAGAGGACAGCACCACTGACTGCAAAATGACTTGCATGAAAAGCAATAAGAAATTGTTGGCAGGTAATGTTTAAATAAGGTAGAAGTATTTTATTTTTCACTAATCACCGACAATGATAAAATTAATCAAATCAGACTATATTCTCCAATAAAAGGATAACACATATGAAAACAATTTATATAAAAAAAACTAATAAATCTTTATTTTGAAAAGACTTTATCCATTTACATAGTTGTTTTATGTAATCTTACAAATTCATACAATAAGGAGGAACATATAGTCTCTACCTATGGCAGTGACTAAAAATGATAATGATGTATCTTAGTTGAGAACACTCCACAATGGTGATGTACACTAAATGCCATATCGCCATATCTTTTAATGCAAAGGATGGGAGAAGATCGAGAAAGGTCTTATGTATGTCATTTTAAGGCTTGTGAAGCTCTCAAATTATCTTTTGGAAATCCAAACTCTGTCAAAAGAAGACCACTAATATGCTTTAAAACATGAAATCCATGGTTCACTAAGTCAGTACAAATGCAGTTGTGGATTTTGATGGAAAGCATTTTCGTCAGTACAAATGCAGTTGTTAATTTTGATGGAATACAATTTGAGAGGTAATTGTGAATTTTGATGGAATGTGTTTTCAAAGGTAATTGTTTATACCCGATAAAACATACACATTTTGTTATTCTCCAACCAATTGGTTCTTGAAAATAAAAGAGATTGCAAAGATTTATTTTATTTCTATGTTTTATTCATATTACTATTAAAATATTGAGAATATGTATAAACACACAACAATATATTTTCTAACATATAAAGAAAAAATTTATTAGTCTATTCTTCTATCTACACAAGCAACAAATAATAATGTAAAAAATAAGAAACAAGAGCACAATATACCATATATACGTAGTCAAAACCCAAATGGGAAAACATCTACGGGAAGGTTTGGCCTTCTTTATTCTTAAGAAATCTCCAATCTTACAAGTGAGCTTCTCTCCACATATGCTTCACAGCTTTACATCAACATAAGAATATACATTCTCAACATATTCCCAAAGGTTCTCCCTCGCCTCTATTATGTAGCAAGAGGTATGGAAGAATTACATCCAAAAAATACATGTGAGATAAATGATTTCCACCTCTTTATATAATGAATGGTAATAGGAGAATATTTCTCCATGATGGATGTGATTTAACTCCGTTTACATAATATTAGAGTTATTTATGCCTTCCAATGCTAGATAAGACATCTTAAGATATCATACTAGACATCATTACATATTTAATATTAAAATTATACATTCCAACACTCTGCAGTAATGATGACTAGGAGAGGAAAACATAAATGGAGGAATTTGGAATCACACTAGCATTCCCCCTTGATGACAAATTCCCTCATTCCCAGCAAACTGCAAAGATACACGAACTTTTATTTTGTTATATATTGGTGAAAATATCGGTTTCTTTCTTTTCTATGGGAGAATACTCCAAGCAAATAACACCAACTACAACAATATATCGAATGTAATGAGTATCCATGTCAATGTGTTTAGTCTTGTAGTGATAAAGTGAATTGTATGAAAGCTGAATTATATTCTAATTGTCACATCTTAATTTAGTAGGATTATTTTGAACTAGTCCAAGCTCTATAAGAAGATGCCGGGTCCACACTACTTCATTAACTAATTCCTTAGCTTCCGTGTACTCTACTTCACAAGAAGAAAGAGAATGAGTTCTCAAATTCTTATTGAACCATGAAATTCGACTTGAACAAGGATGAAATAGGTACACTACAATAAACATTCTATCTAAATCATCCCCTACCCAATCATAATTTGTATAACCAAGAAGTGAAATTGTAGCCTTCCTAGAACAGAAAACACCATAACGCCGTGTCCCTAGCAAATATCTCAGAATCCTCTTTGCTTCATTCCAATGAATTTCATGAGGATTTTGCATAAACCTTGAAACAATGTTGACTACAAAAGACAGATATGGCCTGTTGTGTATCAAATACACCAAACTCCCCACAAATTGACGATACAAAGTGGCATCAACAATAGGACTGTCACAATCAACACTTAACATTACATAGGACTAGAATGGCATAGGTGAAGGCTTACGATCACTCAAATGAAATCGAGAAAAAAAATATGTTTCATACTTAGGATGAGAAAGAAATATAACATCAACCATATGCCAAATTTGTAGACCCAAAAAATAATGTTGTAGGCCTAAGTCTATCATTTCAAATTGATTTTTAATGTTATTTTTCATTTCCTGTATAATTGTAAACTAGATGCCAGTAATAACAATATCATCCACATAAAGTACCACAATGAGGAAATCATCATTAAAGTTCTTAACATATAGATTTGGGTAAGATACAAACTGCTTAAAACCATTCCTCAAGAATTAAGCATCAATTTTCTCATACCAAGCTCTAGGTGCCTATTTAAGACCATATAAAGACTTGTTCAGTTCACATACTAAACTTGAACTATCAGTAGTAATAAAACTAGGTGGCTTTTGCATATAGATGTCTTCACTAAGATCACCATTCAAAAACACACTCTTGACATCCATTTGGTTTAGTTCCCATTGATAACATGCAACAAGAGAAAGAAGAGTTCTTATTGTGTTCATTTTAGCAACTGAAGCAAAAGTTTCAGTATAGTCAACACCTTCTTGTTGAGAGAACCCTTTTTCTAGAAATCAATATTTATGTTTTTAATTTGGCCATCAATAGTAAACTTTGTTTTCTATATCCACTTACATCCAACTAAATTTTTTCTAGGAGGAAGAGGCATAAGAGTCCATGTCGTGTTTTTCACTCAAGAGTCATATTCAACTACCATTGTTTTCTCCCATTTAGGTTTATCTTTAGATTGAGCATAGGTGGAGGGATCATTTTGTGACCAATACTTTAGTCATAAGAGAAAATTCATATCTACCTCGACGAATATTGGAAGTAGTACAAATATTAGAACCTACAAATTCAAGAGTTTTATGAGCCCAAGTAGGAAGAGAAGTAGTGGTAGGAACCACACTAGTATCTTCGAGACGTTTAGGTTGATCACTTGAAGAAGAAGGTGAACTACGATCAAGGGTAGGAATATAAGTAGATGAAAGGGTAACATATATAGGAGCAGCTGAAGATGAAGGAAAATTCAAGGTAACAAGAGGTTCAATAAACTCAGGAGGAGGAGAGACTTCTTTGAATTGAACATCTTGCCTAATGATAACATCTTGGTTAGATGGATCAAACAACCCGCGTGCTTTGGAATCCTCACAGTAACCAATGAAAATACATTTATGAGACTTGGGTTCTAACTTTTTCCAATTTTCATTTGGAATATCTTCCCAACATTCATTGCCAAATATCTTAAAGTTACTAATACCGAGTTTTCTTCTATTCCATTTTTATTTGGGAGTAACCTACAAAACTGCTTTAGTGGCGACTCTATCAAGATATTTTTTAAGGATTATAATAGTATACTTAATTATAGTATTTTAGGTGGTTATTTTGTATTGAAAAAAACACATATATAGATAGGTAGACAAATATTAAATACAAAACATACAATTTACTACTGAAACTTGTAAATTCTGGTGAATACTATAATAAAAAACATGTTTTATGTAAATATAGGTGATATTAGAGTCTAAAAATGACCAAATAGCGAATTTATTTTTTGAAACAAAACCCAAAAATAGGGAATTGGTGAAATTTCACCCCTAAAATTTTTCCTGGACTATATTCAAGATATAGTTAGCACAACAAAGAGCTTTATCCCAAAAATGTCGATGTAATCCTTCAGGATAAAGCATACATCTATCCTTTTCAACCAAATTTCTACTCTTTCTTTTAGCTACCCCAAATTGTTGAGGTGTATAAGGAACAATCTTTTAATGTTGAATACAATGTTTAGATAAATATGCATTAAATTCCCTTTTACTAAATGCCCCCATTATCAGTTCTCAAAGTATTAATACTTTTACTAGATTATTTTTCAACTATGGATTTAAAATATTGAAATATACCAAAGGTTTCACATTTATGCTTCAAAAATTAAACCCAAGATTTATGACTAAAGTCATCAATAAAAGTGAGAAAATAGACTGCATGAGACAAAGAAAGAGTTTCAAGAGGACCACAAATATCACTATGAATTAGTTGCAATAGTTCTTTAGCACGCCAAGTTTTACCTTTATCAAACATTTCCTTATGATGTTTACCAAGAACACAACCTTCACAAACACCTTTAGTGGAAGAAATTGAAGGTAAGCCAAGTGCCATGTTAAACATCATTTGCATTTTACCATATTTCAAGTGACCTAATCTTTCATGCCATAATTCACTTTATTCTTCAACATGAGCAACATAGAAATAAAAAGGTTGATTTTTGCCTGAATTAAAACTAACAAACATATATAATCCAACATTATGATCAACGAGACGAAAAGAAACAATTTTGAATTTATGTTTGATATCTTTTAACACATATTTACAGGCCAACCTTCAAATTTATAACATTTCTCACATGCATGATAAATAGAAACCAGATTGATGGGAATTCCTTGAACACGAAACACATCTTCCAAAGTACCATTAGAAACATTAACATTACCATATCCTAAAAGTGAAAGATGATCACCATCACTTATAGATACTTTATTTGTTGTGTGCTTTTTAGTGTCCTAAGTATTAAATAAAGAATTTGTACCAAACATATGGTTAGATGCATTGGAATCCATTCTCTATTCCACATTAGAATAATATTTACTACATAGAACATAATAGGCACACAAGGCTACCTATCATTCTTCGGAAGACTGATTATTTGATTTTGCAAGTTCATGTCTCCGTTTAAGGAAAATCTTTTCACGGTGTTTTCTTTTTTCCACAATACTTACGAAGATTATACACTTTATTTTTATTAGACACCATGTTAGACATATAGTCATTAAAAGAAGTTGATCATTGATTATGTGGTTTATATTTTTTATTAGAACTTCTATTATGATTCTTTTTACTATGTGCCATTAGAGCCATACTATTAGACAATTGAACAAAGTAGATAATGTATCTTGCTCATTTATCAAACCTTTAAAAAAATATTAAAAAATTAGTTTCATAGTTCGTTTAGAAATTTCAATAGCTCTATTACTAGTTTGGATGAACATATCAAATCATAAAGGTAACTTTTGTTTTTACAAGAATAATAAGAGAATTATCATTCTTATTGTAATATTTACCACAATTATAACTTTCATTATAGATTTTAATTTCAGCAAGAAATGACTCTATTCTATCAAAATATTTAGGGTCTAATTCATGGATTTTCTTTTCAATATAGTAAGTAGAGACATAATCACTTTTATCAAATAAATAAGATAAGGTGTTCCATACCTAAACGTGGCTATCCTCAGCCTCAATATGTACTTGTAGACTATCCAAAATTGTTTGTCCAATGAGTTCTCTTACTTGATCACATTGATCTTCCCATATTGCTAAGTCTTTTGCATCAACTAGTTTTGTTTGATCACCTTTAACTAATATTCATAAGTTCTTACTCCTAATAACATCAACCATATTTCTCTTTTAAAAGAGATAGTGAGTTCCAATTGGTGCAGGAATACAAACAACTTCTTAAGTCACAGTCTAACAAAATAATGAAACCCTAAATGCAAAAAATTGACTTATCGCAAAAAGAAGAAAAGTGATTAAAAAACCATAAATTTCTCACTGAAACCGAAACCTAACAACAAATAACAAATTGATCTATGAACCTACAACAGGAATAGAGATAAGAGAATAGAAATGATCGAAATTCGGGTAAAAAAGGATGCATTGGTGTTTTCTTTACAAAAGAGGCATGAATCATTCATGATTTCACTAAAGCAAAGGTGCAAATTCATGCTTACATAGACCAAAAGGTGTCACTCTTCCCCAAATTTCCTGAAACCTGTAAAAAATTCGAAGAATTGCGAAATAGTCATTGCCTTGTACAAAAACCTGCAACAAAACACAAATAGAGCAAAAAAAAACAGATCTGCTGCAAAACAAATAGATCCTTGATAGCATGTTATTATACAATTGATTTTAACTTAGATCTATAGAAAAATCAAGAGAAATTGTTTTTTTTTAATTTGTGAAAAATAACGATGAGGGTTAGGGTTTAAAAAAAATTCTCAAACATGTAGCAAAATGTCGAGATATAGAGAATAAGCATAAGGGTTTGATAGATCAAATGAAAAATCTAGAAAATTTGGTGGAACCAACAAAAAATTTGAAGAATTTGTTGCTTGTGAAAAAAGTTCAAAAAATTTACCGAAGAAGGTAGAGCATAGTAACTAGCTCTGATGCCATGTTAAAATATTGATAATATGCATAAACATACAACAATACATTTTCTAAGATGAAATGCAAGAATCTACTAGTCTAGCCTTCTATCTATGCAAGTAACAAATAATCATGTAAGAAATAAGAAACAAGAGAACAATACACCATATATACATGGTAAAACCACAAATGAGGAAACATCCACACAAAGGTTTGGTCTTCTTTATCCTTCAGAAATATCCAATTTTAAAAGTGAGTTTCTCTCCATATATGCTTCACAAATTTACATCAACATAAGGATATAATTTTTAACATATGTTAAAAGGCTCTCCTTCACCTCTATTATATACCAAGAGGTATGGAAGAATTACAATCCAAAATACAAGTGGGATAAATGTTTTTCCACCTCTTTATATAATGAATGGTAATAGGAGATTATTTCTTCATGATACATGTGGGATAAATCCTTTTACATAAGATTAAAGTTATTTATGCCTTCCAGTGCTAGATAAGACATCTTACAATATCATATTAGACATCATTACACATGTAATATTACAATTACACATTGCAACAAGATCAATGGTTGTTTTTATTTAACAATAATGGATAATCTACATATTATAAAAGGATGTGGGAAAACCTAAACAACATAATTATACAAATAGTACTTTCAAATCCAGCTCAAAATGTGCGCTTCTGAGTTAGTATGAAATATACAAATTATAAAACATGTAAAATAATCTTGTAGCCTGTGACTATTCTATTATTTCTAAAATTTTAATGTCTAACAAACTCTCCTAGCAACCATAAGCATGAAAAGTACATAATAATTATCAATAAAAGTTATGTCATAAATGGGCCTCTTGCATTGGCATGTCATAATGTTTCATTCCATCTCCTTTTGCAATAAAAGGCTACATATCTAATGAAACCATAGTTTGTTGTACAATCTCTTCATGACTATCTATTTCTTTGACAAAGCCTATTGAGAGGGTTAAAAGACTTGTTGACGATAGCATGGACATCTAGCAAACCCAAGGATCGTGTTGAAATGCATTTTATTTTATTTGGTCAAGCTTGCATATTTTCTTCCATCTCATCCTTTCTATTTTCCTACATTTGTAGATAAATAATCAAATATTGTATGGATTTCCTCAACACTTTTATCTGACTCTTTATTCTACAAAGAATCCATTTTGTTTCTTTGTCCACAATACCCCCTCCATGCGTCAAGATGAAAGGATGTGTCATTATGTTGCTCCAAGATGAACAACCAAGATAATCGAGAGATTTGAAATGAGAAAATGTCCAAGATTACACCAGAATCCTAAACCCACACCCTTTGTAGAGAGAAACCCTAACTTGCATAGATGCATAGAAGCATAAAATATCCATGCTAACTTATTAAACCTACAACTCTAAGACAAAGGCTCCATAAGAAATTTAGTAAAGGCACACCTTCATTCATCTAAGAATTGGGAGAAAACACAAAATGTGAAAACCCACACCCTTTGTAGAGAGAAACCCTAGCTTGCAGAGATGCATAGAAGCATAAACTCTTCGTGCCAACTTATTAAACCTACAACTCTAAGACAAAGGCTCCATAACAAAAAGTAAAGGCACACTTTCATTCATCTAAGAATTGGGAGAAAGCACACAATGTGAAGAGAATGAAGATGGGGGTCTAAGGCCACATGAGGGCTTTGTTCCCTAAAAATGTCTGAACATGTCACCTAAAGTCCCTTCCCAACTTGTGTTTCCTTCAATCCACACATGTAACCAAAAAATACCATCTTCACTGGTGGACATGCGGGGGAGTAATACCTCCCTCACATGATCCATTATTACTCAGGAGGCCAACCATTATCACTTCTCAATGGATGTGGCAAGTGTTGTATCCATGCAATTCCAAAAATGAAGAATGCTGTTGCCATTAGCCATGAGATTGTGGTGCATAAGACTAAGGAATTAATTGTCTAATAAGGAGTTTTCCATTTTTAACCAAGACCCCAAAATTACTATCATAAAATAACGTGGGAAATCCCCCCAAAATTACTACCTTCTTGATGTAAATATCAGGTAATAGAATTGATCCAAGATAAGAATCATATAGTTCGATTTGATTATTTGAGGAAATTCCATGCTCCGAGGAGATGCTAACTATTGTATTTTCTTATGGGTTAATGAAGACCTCTTGTGCTCCTACCACCCATGCATAGTTCAATGGTTATTATCATTGAACATTCGATTAATTATCTTAGCATAAGACATAAAGACTTAGATAGAACATAATCTTTTTTTTTCATTATTCATATTAACCATATATGTAAAAGGCAAGAAAATTAACTTATTGTGACAAAAAAATTCAAGAGATAATCCATGAAAAATCATACAAATCCATTTTCTTTAAAATCAAAGTACAATTCTTCTATGGCTACCCAACTTGGTACAAAGTCTTTCAAACGAGTTTGGATGCCCTTTTCTCTTGTCCCCCTCTATATGTAACAACATGATCATTTGTATGACTTCTACCCTATGTTACAATGGTTTTTAAGAGAAACCAAAATTAAAAAGTTAGTCATAGGAACGGTAGATAACCTACACCTATAGGTGTGTCCCATCATGAAAATGCTCTTGAAAAAGGGTATAGTTTCTAGTAAAAATGTATACATTTTTGGACAAACCAACCACAATGCACATACTTTTTCGTTTTAGAAGAGGAAATATTCTTCCTCCTTTCCCGTCATAATGAGTGAATGGTTTACAATTAAGAAGTTTTCAACTGCTGCAAATAAAAAAACAATTCAATAACGTCTCTATAATACAAAAGCCTCCGGACTAAAAGTCCAAACCTTTTACTCCGATAGAAATGTGTCTACTTACCTCAGTAGGTCCGTCTTTCTTGGTATGATTCTCACTGGTAGGTATTTTGAGTGACGCTCAACGAATAGAAAAGGAATAGGTATTTCTCTGTTTCCTAAACCAACCGGTATTTACTGAGATTCTTGGCTCCAACGTCTAGTTAGTTCCTCTCTTCTGCAGCCAGACCAAGAGAGAATAAAACTTCCAAACCTAATTAGCGTCATTCACGTCTGATTTTCTTTAGCGTTTATTCAAAGAAATTTCAGTGGTCACCAAATTCTATCAGTGCGCTGTAATCACATCAAACCTAAATCAAATCCCATATCAGTGGAAATTTGTTGTTACACGAGTTTTCTAAAACGTACGACGCTCCTAAAATTCTTGTTGGAACCTAATATTTCTCGACCGCACTGATAAGTTAAGCGTTACACGGTCATATCAATGTCGTAATATATCACACAGGTAGTTTAGTTATTGTTTTGTTTGGTTGTTTTGTTTCCATGTTAATACGACTCCTACCTGGATGTATTCAGCCTCTCACAACTGGAGAATACAAATCCAACATTCTTTGGATTTTCACATCATAATTTCAATATAATCCCTTTGAACTTCCATGTTGTTTTAGGTAAAACAACCAAGAGCATAGGTTTATTGATTCAGTTTGTCTCTAAACTATAAAATGTTATTTTGTACACATTTCTCATTTGTAAGTATGGAATCTTACTAGATCATTAAATCAACCATCCTTATAATTGATTGGTAGATTTTTTTTGGTCAATCATCACCTCACAACATACAATCAATTATAATATCATCATAATCACATCAAAATAAATCCACATACTAAATGTTGCGTGCCATCATGAAAACATTGTCATAATAACACCTTAAATAGTAATACACCATGTACTCAATCATACCATCATAAAAACATTTCATCATAAAAAAAACCACATTACAACATTCCATCAAGTAATAAGATATCATCTCAATATATTTTCATCAAATATACAACTTTGCATCAACATAAATAAATGGAATCACATATCAAATATGAAAAATGTTCTTAAAACAATGTAACATCATCCCGTAATAAGATATCATTTCAATATATCTTCATCAAATGATACAACTTTGCATCAACATACATAAATGGAATCACATATCAAATATGAAAAATGTTCTTAAAACAATGTAACATCATGAATGTAATAATCATCTCACACATAACACTTTGCAAAAAAATAAAACATCAGGATCAACCTTATGATGATTCATTACCCACACTCAAATAACTACTATGCATGAATATATGTATGCAATAATTACATGACATATGCCATCTAATGCAAGGTACGCTATCAACCCCCATCTAGTATATGTATATATGCTTTGGTTAAATTTTTCGTCCTAAGCTAACTCTTCTAAGGAAAATCATGAAATACTACGATTGCAATGTGATCATTAAGATATTGATCATGTTTTAGTGTCATTCTTCTTCTTACATAAGAAGGTTGACAATTTTTAAGGTATGTATAGTCACCTTATCAATCAGATGTAAACGTTTTCATATATTTTCTTCATTTAAGTATATTATTAAACCTTCAATTATGGCCCCTCATCTACAACCTTAATATTTTAGGCATGTCTTACTTTCCTACATAGCAAAATTCAATGAAAAAAAAAGTTATTACTGGGTGGGCGCACAAAGATGCTCCCCAAAACCATTGCAATGGGGCCGCGCTAGTGGAAAAAAATAGATACACACATGCACCTAAGGAAGCATGCACACACCGCTAAGTTCAGTACCGAACCAATGTGCATGCGCACTACTGCACATACATGCCCAAGTGCGCGCACATGCTCCTGTTAAACCAAATAAAAATAAGGCAATAAAGTCGCGACCTATTTCATTTGGAAACGACCGAGAGATCATCTACCCAGCGTGTGCGTGGACCAAGGGACCTTCGCACTCGCCCATTGCACTCAAGAATTCCATCAAGCCATCCATTGCATTAGATAGGTAAGATCATTTTTTATTGTTTATTAAATTTTTAATAATTCAAAAATCAGTAAAATAATGGAATTTTTTTCAATTGCAGAGTATAAACATATACAATGAATGAAAAAAATGTTAGCATGGATTCCGTTGGAACACAAGAAAACACAAATATTGGAACCAATCAAAACCTCCAACAAAATTTGGACCATGATGACTTGAACCATTACCTAAATGAAATGAGAGTGCACACCTGAGAATTGAGAAACATAGGGGAACCATCTTGATTGTCCCTTGCCTCCTCAATTGAGAGGTTGATTGACTCCCTTATTCGTGCACATCACCAGTTGACAGACATGACTTAATATAGAGCTAGGATGTTGGAGTATTATTCCACTGGCATTTCCAAGAAAGAAATAAAGGAATTAAATATTATGAAGGCCCAATTATACAGTATGTTCACCGATCCAAGAACACAACAACCACCAGACATTAGAAAGCCATGTGTCTGCATGGATTGGTGTCATTTCCAACCATGGAGGGACAACTAGATGCAGAGGTGGTTTACGGTTTATGATAAGCCTCCCTACAATAATAGGGAGGTTCCATAATACTTGCTTCGACAACTCTGGGATGAGTTTGTGCTAGGTTTACACGTCAACTATTTTGACATAACCGAGTTCCAAGGTGTTGGGCTTGGCTCTTCCCAAGATCGACCTGCTTCCAGGAGGAACCCACTGAGAGGGCCACCAGCTCCTAGGCGTGAGCCTAACCCCCCTACCCATCCACCTCAGTTACCCCACAGACTTGATCAGATCGAGGAGTAGATGAGGAGCATTGCACACAGACTCCTTAGACACACCATGTTTATAGAAACAACCCCAATGGAGAGACAGGCTGACCATAAGAGAGACTCAGGTGCAGGGCCTTCACAACAGAGTTAACATAGACTTGTGACTGGTGGTTTCCATGTAGGGCCTTCTATTTCGATGGGGATGGTGCCACATCTTTGTCCCCATTCCAGGAACACTTGCCCTGGCCCAATCGAAGGATGCTATATGGAGTAGGTTAGCACTCTTTTTAGTGAGTTTTCAATCATCACTTGAGAATTTGTAAAGTAATTTTAAAGCAGTTGTGTATGACTTAAATTGTTATTTCATTGTATAGTTATTTAGAGCTGAGACACCAACATGGGAGAACGTAGGATCTCCCAACTTGGACGCAGCAATAGTAGCTACAACTGAAATTTCAACACATCACACAGAGGTATTTTCAGTACCTCACACAATATTGTTATTACTTGCTTACGTAATTTCTATGATTTATTTATTTATATTATCCCCCCCTTCCATCCAGCCTCCCCCTTCATCCATAGCCCCCCTTGGATCCATCCTCCTCCCTCTATTCAGGACCTCGCTCCCATCCACCATCCCTCGAAATCCCCTTTATACCTTTTATGTCGATCCCCTCTATCATACAACCGGTAGGGGTTCATCGTCCACGACATCCTCGCCCACCCCATACCACCATGCCCTCTTCCACCCTACCTTCTTCAGTTCCCGCCACTATTATGGAAACTACTCTTGTAGCATCCATCCATACATCTACAATGGTTGCACCTGTAGTTGCTGCAAATACATCTATCCCTCCCATGACTGCATTGGAGCAGGCTGTCCAGCCAACTGCTCCACCTGCTAGCCATGAAGCCTAATATTCTCCATTGCCCGAGGTGTTCACGTTGAGGATTAAGTTAATTTATGAAAATATTGTGAAGCATTAATGAAAATTAATTTAAGCAACTATTTTTTTCAATGAAATGATTGTCGTAAATGTTGTAGGGTGGCATTGTTAAGAGTCTCTGTCAAACCCCGTTATTTTCCGAAAAATTTAAATTTTTTTTAAAGATAACAATAAATGTTAATAAATGCAGTTGGTTAACTCTCTGTTTAACTTATGAGATTGTACGGATGTCGGATTCACCTTTGTTGTACTTAAATGTTATTATGAGTTTCTTTGTTTGTTGTTGATTGTTTTCTGCTTGTCAACCGCAAGGGGGAAAATGCTAGGATGGACGGGCTTACTTAGCTTTCGAGCTAATGGAGCAGTTTATTTCTTCGCTTACAGATATACAGGTAAAGTCGAGTCGTCGCAATTATTTTTAAAGCATCATAAGTCGAATTAGCTGCACCAATCCAATGAAATGAATAAGGATAAAGATACTAAGCAGGTTTATCAAGCTTTATGAGGTAAAATACTTTTGCATTATGCCTGGTTCAAATAAAGTTTGTTTTATTCTCTTAACTGCTCAGCTTGTAAGTTAATTATATCACTATGCCTTGTCAATTTCTGCCTTCATTTGGTTTACGATTTATATAATTGTTTTAGTTGAACTCTGCACTTAGATTTTCATTGTCACACTTGCTTAAATACGTTGCGTATTGAGATAACACAGATCTATTCTTTTGTAAGCACTTAACAAAGAATCTTATAACTTGTTAGTAGTATTGTGTTGCAATAATATTTCTTATTTCGCATCACATGATTATGTCCGTTCATATCTTTTTATGGTATTCTTTTAGGGTTGCTTTGATGGCGTCCCTAATACTAATTCTAGAAGTAAAGCAACCAAGGCTAACAGCTATCTTGAAGGACATATGTGTAGAAGAGTTGTAGGTCATAGTACCTGTCTTCAGATTCGATATTTCATAGATTTATAGACTTCCCTTACCAAACAATAAAAAGCATGAATTAATAGTTCATTGTTTATCACTATAAAATGCTAGGTTTAAGAAAAATACCATTATAAGGTATGATACAACAAGGATAACAAGTAACGTTGTGGTTAATCCCAAGAATAAACAAGAAAAAACTATAATACTCAAGCTATGATTTGATTTTTATCCAACGATGATGAGTATCTTGTTACCCTTGCATATCATTGACGAGGTCTGATTATAATGATTGTAGGGTAATATATATTGAGGTCTGCCTATTCGTGGTCGAGGGCAACGTTTTTGAAATGAGAAGTATGGTGAAAACCTTCACTATGGTACCATGACCATATGGGAATATCCAACCAAGGCAATGTGTACATACTCTATGCTCTTAATCTATTAACAATTGATTGTGGCAATCACGGGACTTTAGGACGTAACCCACTGCATGAGAAAATATTAAAAGGGAGACGTGGAGATTTCTGCGCCAAGTGTGGGAGGTATTTAAATGGGAATCCACCCTAATCCGGCATTCTTCCTTTGCCTTCGGGCTTGGTCCTCCTGTTGAAACCCTCCTGTCTGAATTCGAACCCTACTGAGTTGTGAAGGAACTCAGCTTTTCTGCAACTCCAAATCTTTCGTGCTTATACAACTTGATACCCGAGAGTTGATATGTTTTTTTTATTATTATTTTTGTTTGATAATAGTGACTGAGGTTGGTGAAATCCCAGCGTTTTATCCTATTACTGTCAAGATTTAGTGTTGGTATTTCGGTGCCAAACTCTCGGTTTGTTCCTGATTACACTGTCAAGTATTTACAGTTCCCTTGCTTGTTGTTGATAGAATCCTTGAGATATTCTGTGGGTAGCTTCGATAATGTTATAATGCCTAGGGTTTTAACTCATGGACTCGTTTGCTAGTCTGTTGCCCTTGTGACCGCGTTTTCGTAGTTTTTATGCTACCTCGACCTTACTCTTGCCCACTGTTGCGTTTAATCGTCATAAATATACTTTGCTTGACCACTGTAACAGGTTCAGAAGTCTAGGGTTTATATTTGTCAATTGTAGAACCCTGTCATCTCGTGTTTCTAACTCATGGTGAAAGAGATGGGGTTTTTACACCTCATCTATTCGTGGCTAGCAAAAGAGTTACAGAATGGCGGCCTCCTTCACCTGGTAAGTCACTGTACTTCTCGTCTGTGGTTATAGTTACAAGCATTGTTTTGAAAACAAGTTCAAGTTTCTAACGTATGCATTTCTATCTTACAGGAACTGGTTCTTCATACGTTACTAGTGGCATGAGCTCTAGATGGTAGCTTGTTTCGGGTAAGCCTGGTTCTTCCATGGCAAGTCCTCCTTGTGGTTTGTTTTGGGTGGTAGTTTTTTTTTTTTTGTTCGTTTGGTTTGGATAAGACAACACTGCGATGTGTTCGATTACTATGGCCTCTGCCAGTATTGTAATTATTGTAACCTTCTTTCAGTACTTAGGGTTTTATAACTAAGATGTGAAATGTGAAGATTTGAGTGTACCAGACTTATGAGTCTATCTTGTAATTGAAGTTACGGCCTCGGATATTTGAGTTTAAAATGACCTTTTCTTTGATCAATTCATGGGTTAACGTCCAGTTCTTTTATTTTGTGTATCTTACTTCATATAACTTGATGACTCTGCACTAATTGTTTTAAGTCTGCGTCTTCCTTTAAATTTACAGCTATGTAAGAACGGTAGGAATGTTTATAGATTTAAGAAAATACAGAATGAAAAGCATTGGCAACACGGCTGTAGATGAAGGCGTGGTTTCTGATTTCAGTGTTGGTTTTGTGGAACTTGGTTTTAAGTTAAGAAATATGAGCTAGATGTAGGAACACTGTAGGGTTTACATGCCAACGTTTTTGATTAAAAAATATAAATTGAACTTGAAATGTGGCTGTGAGTGAGTCCTCATAATGCTATTCAAGTTTTAAATAAGTGTAATGTTGGTTATTGCAAGTTCAGAGTTTATGTAGAGCGTAGCTATCACAGAAAAGCTTACGGCTGTAAGTGATAGTTGTTATATGAATTTAAATGTTGGGAACTACGTCTGAAGAGCTTCCTGTAGGTTTTTGAGCTTGAATGGGTGTAGTAAAAAAATTTCGATTTCATGTTTTAAAGTTTATCTACCCTGAATTTTTGGCTACGGCCGCGGATGGATCATTGTAATTTTATTCAAAGTGACCCTGTAATGTCTGGTCAGATTAGGATTAACTCGAAGATACAGATAGAGATTAAATTCATTTGTTGGATCTTTAGTTACGGTATTTCTCTAATAGTAGTTTGGGGAAAAACTAATAAAAAGTTTGATGGTATTAACAAAGCTCGATAATGAGCTGTGGTTCTGCTTGTCTTTCTCATTTAATACATGTTTTCTCTGCTATTTAAATTTTAATGTCAAGCTTGAAACGATAGGGTTCAGAACTACTCGGTTTTGAAAATACTTAACTGTTAGCTTGTTTATCGTATGAATAATTCTTGAAAAAAAATACCTCTGTTTAAGTTTTTGTATACGTTTTGCTTCGATAGATAAAATCTGAAGAACTTTAGCTAAGATTGAAGTTTGATTTAATTGTATATTTTTAAATAGCCATACGTTCACTAGGGTTTGTATTCCTAACAAAAGTAACCTAACTGCAACTACTAAAGTTCTTGCAACAACCCTGCACTGTCATTGATACTCTAATATATATGTATAACTGGTTATACATACTCCCGATCCTATAAATATTTAAACAAATTATGTTTTCAGAAGTTAATTACTGTACACAGAAACTTTACTTAATATTAATACTGTATAGCATGCATTGAAATTGATTGAACTGTAAGATAATAATAATGTGTAAGAATACTAAAACACAGTAGGTCTTATTAAATCTACTTCTGATATTCAGAGATTGTAACTTATAATAAATTAAATACTACACAGACATTCTGAAGATAAACAAAATCTGCAATCGTTTATACTTAATAAACAAAACAGGAATGAGTGGCAGAACCTGTGTCAACTGTAGACAATAACAGCAATGGGAGGCTGTTCCTCCCTACCAACTCCTGGAGGGTGCCCAAACAGCACTTCTCAGGACCCCCGAGCTTGCTCTGGTCTCACTGGCTGGAACTAGGTGTAGCAAAATAATTCACTCAGCCAAATAGCTAAACTGGAACCAAGTTATTGCAACATTTCAAATCAAAACACTCCCTTACTGTATCATCCCTCTTCCTCAATGGGACTCCTGAATAACATTCACCTGAATGTATTCTCCCTCTAGAACAATGCTGAACCCCCAGCTCAGTTCATTGAGTACTATTTAAAAGATTGCCTAGGTCTTAGTTGGGTTAACTGTCATTAATGAGCCACCTGCTCAGATTCCACTTTCTTGGGGAATCATGACCCCAAAATATAGGGAAGTTGCCACCTGCAACTTAGGAAGTGTTTGAGGATGCTGCCACTTGTCTTTTGCCTTTCCACCTAGTTCCATCCACCAGTTAGACCAGTAACCTCTTTTAACAGCTCTCCCATGCTGTTGTCTCCATAATTTATTTATTAATAATAAAACATTCAGAATTTACATTCCATTTCTGATGACTCTACTGAGTCATCAATTCCTACTTAGCATTTATTTTAACATAATGTCTCAGGAATAATAATAAAATAATTACATTATTTTTGCAAAATTGGGGTATGTGACAGTCTCACTAGATCAAGGAGGACACCTGCCTCACATTTCCCACTCCCATCAACAATGAGTTATTTAAGATTTGAATTCTACATTCATTTTATAAATGTGGTAACTATTACAAATGCTTGAAAATTATGATATCTTATATCATTTGTTTCAGAACCTGTAGAGACAGTTTACTCCTAGACGGAAGAAGGCCCGAGATTCCGCTATCTCCAAGAAGAGGAAGATCGATTTTGGAGATGCACCTGGGAGTGTTGGGGTTGGGCACGATGCTTGACAGAACATGTTATGCACATTAGCCACTATGTGGCATTTTTGGGCACAAGTTTCCATGTACTTGGTATCTAGGGCATGAGTTTCCATGTATTTTGGATATAGGGCACAAGTTGGCAGACCTTTTATTGGGCATGAGTTGCCATCATGTGTACATTGGGAACCATGTTCCACTATTTTCCAGAAAATTTATATGTTTGGACAAGTTTTGTAGCTTGGATGTACATGGATTTTGAGTTATGTGATTTATATGCATGTCATCTCTATTTGCATCTTGTTGTCTCTTGGTGTCTCTTGTTGTGTCTAGTTGCCTAATAAACAACATTATGGTTTTAATACAAATGGTTGAGTTTGAATGGATTTTGATATGATTTCCTTCGTTTACGATGAAATAGATAAACTTTGATCTCTAGTAGCCTCATATAGTCATTGTTGGATGGTCGATCGAAAAAAATATTGTGTTTGAACTCTAACAAAACATACTCACTTGACCATGTTCGTAGCATTTAGAACCAATGTTAGAACTATAAAAATAATTATTTCCACCAATGTTTAATATTTTATGATATAGCAATCAATAAGGACTTGTCGATCGTATTTAGGCATGAAAAACCTGTGTTATCATCATTGTGGTAAAAGATAGGAAAAATATCTCGCTATCCCCTTCACTTGGAATGTTTCCTTGTGAAGGGACCATCATTCCCCTGGCACTATCTTTTTCTTAGCACGAATGTTTTGTTAGGTTTATGATCTGGATTTTATGAGGAGAAGGAAATGAATACAGATTATTAAAAGATGCTTAACACAAAATAACAGAGATACAGTAAAACTGGTTTTCTATTTAATAAGGAAATAAGTTGAAACTGTAAAATTAAGTAGAGAACAAGCTTGTTGGAATGGTGGCGGCTTATCTCTGAGAAGAGATGTGACAGCTGCACTCATTCACAAGAAGATGATTACAATGAGGCTCTGAAGGCCTTTTTACAATACCCAAAATCCAAAACCCTAACCCCGAAAGATGAAAATCCAACAGTTTTGTGGACCCTGTTTTGGGTAGTTTGGTGTATCAACTTCCCGAGGGCGTAAGTTTGGGATACGATCTCCATTTGGGGTGCATGATAGCTCGTTGGAAATATCTATCCGATAAATACAACTATTGGGACAAATTTGATCAAACAATTTTTTTGGTCAATCATACCCCAAAAAACATTGTTTAGGGCCTCAAAACGGCTCCCGAAGTTTAGGACCCTAAAAAATGCTAAAAATAGTAAATTACCAAAATTGCCAGAAAGCTGTTTTGAGCTAGTTGGAAAAGATGGGTCGCCACCGATATCCACCTGGATCATTTTAAGTGTCACTCTAGATTTAGAATTGACATAATGAATATTAGTTCAATTATTTTGTATTATCAAAGGTATTTTGATCGTAAAATGTCATTCTAATAAGATCCAACTAGTTTGTATACATCACAATGCAATGATGAAAGTTTCATGGTAAAATTCAACACCTTGAGTAGTTATTGGAGAAATTTTATGGGGCCCTTGATATGATGACTAGGGAGATACTTGAACTTTTCCTATATCTTATTATTTTGACAATTTTTGATAAAGAGTTGTCATTGGATATGGAATTGTTGTGTAAGTGATGAATGATAATGGAAAAGTTCCCAAATACCAAAAGGTTCCTTATGTTTGATGAAAAGGTGATCTCGATCTCTTGACGGCGAGAATTTAAGTCTCTATTTTATTGTTTGAAGAATTCCCTAGACCCCATGATATTTTGATTTCTCTCTGGATCAATGAAGGATCCCCCTCATGTACCTACCACCCCTAGTCATCCCCCTTGTGTACCTACACCCCTAGTCATCCCCCTTATGTACTTACCACCCCTAGACACCCCTAGTCATTTACACACAAACACACACAAGTGATATGCACATAATTATATTTACACAAGAGGTTATGTGAGGAAGCTTAGGCCTTATGACCTAAATAAAGCTTCTATAAATCCAAGGCCAAAAAATATCATGCTTAACCACCACACATGATCTCCTAAGGGTATCCTTGACCTCTAACATCAAATGCAAATCAGGTATTAGGCTCTAAAGGCACCTTCTAAGGACCAAGGTTCATGAATGATTCCCTAAAGCATTACAAATGACCCATCAAATTGATCATTGGTCCTAAGCCATAAATATATATATTTCTAGCCTTGAGATGTTGGTCTCCCTCCTCGAATTATGTTTATGGATTTGAGGTCCACCCATAAATCTCAAAACCTACTAATGGTGTCCATATTGGCATTCAGATACTTAAGATATACTAGACCAATCTTATGTGATTGGTTAAGGCTTCACATTTTCCCTATATCTGGAAATTTCCTTTAGAGCCTAAGGTCAAGGTTTTATCGTTTGACCATGTTTAGTGCCATAAAACCCATACTGAGTGCTAAAATACTCCTATTTGCACCCATATCATTTATTGAAGGCTAAAGATATCCTTGTCATTTGAGGCCTCTTTCATGGTTGTGAACCTATGTAATTAATACACCTTTAAGTTCTAATCCTTTTGTTTCCATTCCCAGCCATGTCCAAACCCTTCTCATGCATATATGGTTCTAAAACCTTATAATGGTTTCCATATCCGTAATGGAGTTCCTAAGGACCCCTATAACAAACTTACTTGGTTTTCAAAAACATGATTTATTCCCATTAATCAATAGAAGATTCACTTATTGCATAAGGCCAATGTTTCCTCCTAAAAAATGATGAAGGGATCACAACCCATCTAAGTTGTTATTAAAATCATGCCATAGGGGTCTTGTTTTGAGGTACACAATGTTTTTCAAGGTCCTTAAGCCCTATAAGCTACTTTTAGGACTAAGTTTGGATTTTTCTCCCCTATCCATTATTTTGACATAACCGAGTTCCAAGTTGTTGGGATTGGCTCTTCCCAAGATTGGCCTGCTACTAGGAAGAACCCACCATAGAAAATTTTAGGGGATAATCTTAGCCCATGGGCTAAATTTAGGGGTTTTAAACTTTTAATGGGCTAATCTTTTATTAAACACGTATTAGGTAAGATTATCTCACATTTTATTTATTTATTTTTAATGAATAGGAGGTTAGCCCCAACGAATTTAAAAAGGGGAGCCAAGATAAAACAATTCAGCCCCTCTAAAAATGGATTTAAACCTCTATTCACCCATGAAAATTACTAGGAATCTCCCAATCGCCCCCAATTTCTAGAAATGGTAGTTGCTAGGGGCTCGTTTGCCTTCTATCGATCATGGAAATCAAAGTTGGAGTTGCATTCGTTTATATTTCATGGGTTGAATCTCATTTTGCAAGTTGCTTAATGTCCACATGAGAAGGGTAGTGACATTTACTATAAGGTCTTATAGTGACCCATTTTCATCTAGGAGAGTTCTAAATCCCATCGCCTTAGATCCAAAGTGTCCCCGAGAAACATGGGAATTGTGAAGCTTGCGGCTAGCGATGCGAAAATCATGTTTTTGTCGGTGTTTGGGGCATCATGCCTAGGGGTTGGCACTTCCTTCATAGCCACATATTTTGGCATGTAGGGGGGCATGACTTACCAAAAGATTCATCAAAAATTCACAAGTTTTAATAATTTAATGAAAGATTTGCCAATATTTTACAAGGTTTTATAATTTAGTGAAATATTTGCCAAGAGTTTACAAGATTATATAATTTAGTGAAAAATTCTCCAAAAAGTTATGTATACATAAATATGACATTGATAAAATAGACTTCATATTTTCTTATAAATCATGGGGATTCACCCATTTATTATACATAGAAATTTAGGGGGGTTCTTAAAATTTTCCATGGAACCCACTAAGAGGGCCACCAACTCCTAGGCATGAGCCTAACCCCCCTCCCCAACCACCTCAATTACCCCACATATTTGATTAGATCGAGGAGGAGATTAGGAGCATTGCACGCGGACTCCTTAGACACACCATGTTTGTAGCGAGGACTCCAATGGAGAGACAGGTTGACCTTGAGAGAGACTCGAGTGCAGGGCCTTCGAGACAAAGTCAAGATAAACTTGTGATTGGTGGTAACCATGTTGGGCCTTCTAGTTCGACGGGGATAGTGCCACATCTTTGTCCCCATTGCGGGCACACTTTCCCTTGCCCGATCTAAGGATGCTATATGGAGAAGGTTAGCACTCTTTTTAATGCGTTTTCAATCATCACTTGAGAATTTGTAAAGTAATTTTAAATCAGTTGTGTATGAATTAAACTGTTATTTCATTGTACAGTTATTTAGAGCCGAGACGCCGACATGAGAGAACATAGAATCTCCCAACCTGAATGTAGAAATGGCAGTTGCAACTAAAATTTCAACACCTCACATGGAGGTATTTTCAGTACCTCACACAATATTGTTATTACTTGCTTAGGCCATTTCTATTATTTATTTATTTATATTTATGATATACATGATGATAGGTCCTACAATATTTGTTAATATTTTGATTGCCTAAATAATTACTTGTTTAATATGTTCATATTGTGCATGCATTTTGGTGTCCACAGGTATGTACAGACTATGATGACTAGCCATCTTCGCCAGGAATCAGCAGGTCACCATACACATAGGTATGATGTGTAGTTAAAAGCACACTTTTAATTTGGACTGTTATGACTTACTATGGCTTAATTTGATTTTTTTCTAGACTCTACTAAACTATGATATTACAAATGTATATGTAGGTGCCACCATTAGTTGTAGGTGCCACTGTTCCACCTCCCTACTTAATTCATGTTTTTCCACCCTCTCCCATGATTCTGCGCCCCCCCCCCCCCCCCCCCCGGCTTCCATCCAGACCCCTCCCTTTGTCCACCCCCACCCTTCCATCCAGGCTCCCCCATCCATCCATACCCCCCCTTTCATCCATACTCCCCCCTCCATCTAGCCTTCCCCATTCGTCCATGCCCCTTGTCCATCCAACCTCCCCCATTCATCCACGCCCTCCTTCCATATATCCTCCCCCCTTCGTCCATGGCCCCCGTTGGATCCATACTCCCTCTATTCAGGGCTTCCCTCCCATCCACCATCCCTCAACATCCACTGTATCCCTTTTAGGTCGATCCCCTCTATCATAGAGCCGGTAGGGGTTCATCTTCCATGACATCTGTGTCCACCCCATACCACCATTCCCTCTTCCACCCTACCTTCTTCAGTTCCTGCCACTATTTTGGAAACTACTCTTGTAGCATCCGTCCATACATCTACATTGGTTGCAACTGTATTTTCTGCAACTACATCTACCCCCCCCCATGACTGCATCGGAGCAGTTTGTCTAGCCAACTCCTCCACCTACTAACCCTGAAGCCCAATCTTATCCATTGCTTGAGGTGTTCATGGTAAGAATTAAGTTAATTTATGAAAATATTGTGAAGCATTAACGAACATTAATTTAAGCAACTATTTTTTTCAATGAAATGATTGTCATAAATGTTACAGGGTGGCATTGCTGAGAGGCTCACTAGATCGAGGAGGACACCTACCTCACGTTTCCCACTCCCATTAGTGGTGATTTATTTAAGATTTGAATTCTACATTCATTTTATAAATGCAGTAACTGTTACAAATGCTTGAAAATTATGATATATTATATCATTTGTTTAAATCCCGGAGAGACAGTCTACTCCTGGACAGAAAAGGCCCAAGATTCTGCTAGCTCTAAGAAGAGGAAGATCGATTTCAGAGATGCACCTGAGAGTGCCAGCGGTGGGCACGATGCATGACAAACCATGTTATGCACATTAGCCATGATGTGGCATTTTTGGGCACCAATTTCCATGTACTTGGTATCTAGGGCACGAGTTGCCATGTATTTGGGATCTAGGGCATGAGTTGGAAGAATTTGTATAGGGCACGAGTTGAAGAATGTGTACATTGGGAACCATGTTCCACTATTTTCCAAAAAATTTATATGTTTGGACGATTTTTGTAGGTTGGATGTACATGGATTTTAAGTTATGTGATTTATATGCATGTTGTCTCTATTTGCATCTTGTTGTCTCTTGTTGTGTCTAGTTGCCTAATAAACAACATTATGGTTTTAATTCAAATGTTTGAGTTTGAATGGATTTTGATATGATTACTTCGTTTATGATCAAATAGATAAATTTTGATCTCTAGTGGCCTCATATAGTCATTGTTCGATGGTCAATTGAAAAAAATATTGTGTTTGAACTCTAACAAAACATACTCACCTGACCATGTTCGTAGCATTTGGAATGAATGTCAGAACTGTACAAATAATTATTTCCACCAATGTTTAATATTTGATGATATACCAATCAATAAGGACTTGTTGATTGTATGTGGGTCTGAAAAACCTATGCTATCATCATTGTGGTCAAAGATATGAAAAATATCTTGCCATCCCCTTCACTTGGAATGTTTCCTTGTGGACCATCATCCCTCTTCCATGTTGGTTGTGGCGCCTAACCTTTCTTATTCAAAGGTCGTGTTTCATCCGTGTCTGGATCCCATCCCATGACGGGGGGTTTCAGGGGGCTTGCTGTTAGAAAAACAGGATCACAGAGCAATAAAGATAAACAAAAATGCAAATATAATCACACACATTACAAGAGAGACACAGATATATCGTGGTTCACCCCAACTTGGGCTACGCCCACACTAAAGTTGTCAGTCCTTATTATTATTCTGTCCAACAAAGTGAAGGGATACAACCTACAGCACAACCGCTGCACTTCCTCTTCACTGTCTCACACAGTCTCTCTTCATATCTCAAAGATCTTTACAATGCATAAAACCTAATACATCTTTTTTTTTAGCCATATTACAATGTCTTTCTTTTATAGGGAAAATATAATGGAAAAAATACCACAGTATACCCAAAACCATGGGCCCACAAAACAACTGGAAAAAAAATCCTCGAACCCCTAAAAAATGCAGAATGGGTGTATAGTCCTCCGGGGTGCACGGCTAAGACAATATCATCTATGAGACTGGAAGATCTGGCTCCACAACCAACAATCTCCCACTTGGAGACTGATCACAGCAACTCCACCGCTGCTGCACTTGCTGGACTTGGACTTGGCAAATTTCTCCTCTTCACCTTCATGCTAGAAAGCCAACTAAAACTGAGCAAGAACTCAGTTTCTCTCTAGTCACTACCTTTGTGAACATGTCTACAGGATTCTGGATAGTATGTATCTTTTTCAGCTTCAACAGTTCATCTTCTAGAACAGAGAGTATGAAATGGTACTTGAGCTGTATATGTTTAGTCCTGGAATGGAATGCTGAGTTCTTTGCAAGATAAATGGTACTCTGGATATCACTATACAACCTTCTATCCTTCTGCTTCTTACCCACTTCCTCCATAAACCTCTGCAACCAAATCATCTCTTTGCTAGCTTTTGTAATAGAAACATACTCTGCTTCCATTGTTGAAAGTGCAACAACCTTCTGCAGTTTCGAAATCCAGCTTACAGTTGTTCCACCTACAATAAACACATACCCTGTGGTGCTCCTCCTGCTATCCTTTTCACCTGCCATATCTGCATCAACATATCCCTGCAGAACAGTGTCTAAACCTCCAAAACATAATGGCTGAGTGGTAGTACCTCTAAAATACCTGAGAATCCACTGTATTGCCTTCCAATGTTCTTTACCTAGATTGTTCATATATCTGCTCACAACTTCCACTGTATGTGCAATATCTGGTCTTGTGCACACCATGGCATACATCAAGCTGCCAACTGCTGATTGATAGGGAATCTTGGACATGTAATCTCTCTCTTCCTGTGTCTTGGGACACATTTCCTTAGTTAGACTGAAATGGTTGGCCAAAGGTGTACTAACTGGTTTTGCATTCTGCATTCTGAACCTCTCCAACACCTTTTATATGTACTCACCCTAAGACAATGTCAATTTGCGATTTTTCCTAACTCTTGTTATTCTCATACCAAGGATTTGTTTTGCAGCACCCAAATATTTCATCGCAAATGAATTAGCTAGCTTCCTTTTGAGTACATTTATATCCTGCATGTTAGACCCTGCAACAAGCATGTCATCCACATACAATAACAAGATAATATATCTTTCATTGTCTAGCTTCTTGAAATAAACACAATGGTCAGAATGACATCTACTATAACCTTGTTCTATCATAAACCTATCAAATTTTAAATACCACTGCCTTGGAGCTTGCTTCAAGCCATACAAACTCTGTTTCAACTTGCATACCAAGTTCTCCTTACCTTTGACCTCATACCCTTGTGGCTGCTGCATATATATCTCTTCCTCCAAATCCCCATGGAGAAAGGCTGTTTTTACATCTAACTGTTCAAGATGCAAATTGTCTAGCGCCACTAGACTTAAGATAGTCCTAATTGAAGTAATCTTAACAACAGGAGAAAATATTTCATCAAAATCAATACCTTTCTTCTGTGCAAACCCCTATACAACAAGTCTGGCCTTGTACTGCTTCTTGCCTCCTTCTTCCTCCTTCAACCTGTAAATCCATTTGTTCTGCAATGCTCTTTTACCAGCAGGCAACTGAACTATATCCCAAGTCTGGTTTCCTACCAATGAGTCCATCTCCTCATTCATGCCTTGCTCCCACTTCTTTCTAGTTTCCACCTGCATTGTTTCTTCATAACATTCTGGTTCACCAGCATCAGTCATCAACAAATAATACATTGAAGGAGAGTATCGTTAAGGGAGTCTACTTAACCTGGTAGATCTTCTTGTAGTTGTAAGAGTTTCAGGTACTTGCTGTTGTTCTTGATTTTCTGGCACCTTTGGAACTTCATTTTCTTGAATTTCATCAAGTACTGTGTACTATGTGGTTTCTTTCTCCTGTTTCTTTCCCTACAACTGATCTTTATACATGACCTTTTCATTGAATATCACATCTCTACTCCTGATGATTTTGTTATTTTCATAATCCCATAAGCGATAACCAAATTCATCAACCCCATATCCAATAAAGGTACATTTATTGGATTTAGCTTCAAGCTTTGTTTTATTTTATTTATCAATATGGACAAATGCTTCACAACCAAACATTCTCATAAATGAGTAGTTTACCTTTTTATCTGTCCATGCCTCCTCTAGAATACCACCATCTAAAGCACTTGAAGGTCCTCTGTTTATTAAATAAACAACAGTATTTACATCATCCGCCCAAAACTATAAGGGAAACCCTGCATGCAGTCTCATACACCTTGTACACTCCATGATCGTTCTGTTCATCCTTTCTGACACACCATTTTCTTGTGGTATTCCTGGGACTGTCTTCTCTCTATGAATCCCATGGTATGAACAATAACTATCAAACTCCTTTCCGCAATACTCATCTCCATTATCAAATCTGAGACACTTCAACCTTTTCCCCGTCTCATTCTCAACCAAAGCTTTCCACTTCTTAAAAGTAGCAAACACATCAAATTTCTGTCTAATGCAATAAACCCAAGTTTTCCTAGTTGCATCATCAATAAATGTAACATAATAATGAGAGCCACCAAGAGATTGTACTTGAGCCAGTCCTCATACATCTGTATGCACTAGCTCTAACTTTTCATTCTTCTTTTGTTTCCCAACCCTGTGAAATCTGACTCTCTTCTGTTTTTCATAAACACAGTTTTCACATAATTCCAAACTTACCTGCTTCAAATCTGGCAGCAACTTCCTTGAGTGGAGAATCTGCATTCCCTTTTCACTCATGTGGCCAAGCCTATGATGCCACAATGCTGTATCTATTCCTGTGGAAGCTAAAGAGATAGAATGGTCAGTATTATGAGGACATAAATACAACGTACCTATTCTGTCTCCTTTTGCTATCACCATTGATCCTTTAGTGATCTTCCACCACTTTTCTCCAAATGTAGATAGATAGCCGCCATATCTCAACTGCCTTGTTGAGATCAAATTTCTTTTCATAGCAGGAATATGCCTAACATCTTTCAACAGCCAGTTAGTTCCATTCTTAACTTTTATCCATACCTTACCCATTCCAACAATTTTACATGGCTCATCATCACCCAATAAAACATGTCCAAAATCGCCAGGAACATACTCATGAAAGTATTTCCTATGGGGTGTAGCATGACATGAAGCTCCTGAATCTACTACCCAATAATCACTAGTATTATCTAATGCAAGAATCAAAGCATCTTGTAACACATCACCTGCTACATTTGCTTCCTGGGTAGTTTCCTTCTGTGCATCTCCTTTCTTCTTTAGAGATTTGTAGTCTTTCTTCAGATGTCCTTTCTTTCCACAGTTTCAACACTTTATTTTTCGCAGTCCAAACTTAGATCTGCCCATTTTCGACTTGCCACGATTACTTTGGCTCTTTCCTCTCTCCTTTTGTCTTCCCCTGCTCTCCATGGTCAACGCATTACCTGATGTCTCATATATGCTTTTTCTTCACATTTCCTCGCTAAGAATAACACCAATAACATCATCAAATTTCAAGGTGTTTGAACTAGAGACAGAGTTATTTATAGCCATGACCAAGCTATTCCAGCTTTCTGGCAATGAACATAAGATTAGAAGAGCCCTAACCTCATCATCAAAGGTCAGACTTATAGAACTTATCTAATTTGTAACTGTATTAAACTCATTTAAATGATCAGTAACAGATCCACCTTCAGACATCTTCATATTAAATAAACGCTTCATTAGAAATACCTTGTTGGAGGCCGAGGGTTTTTCATACAGCTTACCCAGTGCGCTCATCAAACCCTCCGTTTTCATTTCTTTTGAGATATTGAAAGCCACCGACGAAGCCAGGCTCAGCTGTATTGTTCCCAGAGCCTTTCTGTCAAGAACCTCCCATTCTTCGTCCTTCATGGCCGCCGGCTGCTTTGCTCTTCCTCCCAACGGTAGGAATAGATCCTTCTGGTACAGATAATCCTCCATTTGCATCTTCCATAACTGGAAGTTTTGGCCATTGAACTTCTCGACCTTAAAATTTCCTTCTTTCGCCATTGCTCCCACTCAAACCAGAAACCCTAGCTTCCTGTGGGTTTATCTACCAAATAGACCTTTGGCTCTGATACCAATTGTTAGAAAAACAGGATCGCAGAGCAATAAAGATAAACATAAATGCAAATATAATCACACACACATTACAAGAAAGAAACAGATATATCGTGGTTCACCCCAACTTGGGCTATGTCCACACTGAAGTTGTCAGTCCTTATTATTATTCCGTCCAGCAAAGTGAAGGGATACAACCTGCAGCACAACCGCTGCACTTTCTCTTCATTGTCTCACATAGTCTCTCTTTAGATCTCAGAGATCTTTACAATGCATAAAACCTAATACATCTTTTTTTTTCCGTATTACAATGTCTTTCTTTTATAGGGAAAATATAATGGAAAAAATACTATGGGTTACCCAAAACCATGGGCTCGCAAAACAGCTGGTGAAAACAGCCCCGAACCCCTAAAAAATGCAGAATGGGTGTACAGTCCTCCAGGGTGCACGACTAAGACAATATCATCTATGAGACTGGAAGATCTGGCTCCACAACCAACACTTGCCCCCTCAAAATAGTATCCATGGGGGGTCCGGGGGGGGCGACAAGTTTGAGACCCCCCTACTGGCGAGGGTTCGGGGGAGATGCTCCCAAGCAAAACTTTTGAAAAAAAATGCCTTGTAAAATGTTGTAATTTCATAGTTATGACTTGGTCAATAATGGGTAATTTATGGGCCCATGGTATTCGGTGTTCCATAGTATTTTCCCATGGTAATTGGTCTTTAAAAGGAATGCATTGTAATATAGCAGTGTATTCTAGAATTGTAAAGATCTTTGTTATTGTGTGAGAGAGACTGTGAGAGAATTAAAAGGAAGTTGCAGTGGATGTGTTGCAGGTTGTATCCCTTCATTTTGCTGGATGGTATAATAATAAGGACTGGCAATATCTATGTGGATGTAGCCCATCTTGGGTGAACCATGTTATATTGGTGTCTCTCTTGTAATGTGTTTTATGTGATTTATATTTGCATCTTGTTTATTGTTATTTCTCTGTGATCCTATTTTTCTAACAATTGGTATCAGAGCCAAAGGTCTATTTGGTATATAAACCCGCAGGAAAGAAGGGTTCCTGGTTCAAGTGGGAGCAATGGTGGAAGAAAGAAAGTTTAAGGTCGAGAAATTTAACATCCAAAACTACCAGTTATGGAAGATACAAATGGAGGACTATATGTACTAGAAGGATCTATTCCTACCATTGGGAGGAAAAACAACACAACCGACAACTATGAAGGATGAATAATGTGAGGTTCTTGATAGAAAGGCACTGGGAACAATACGGATTTGCCTAGCTTCATTGGTGGCTTTCAATTGTTCAAAAGAAAAGACAATTGAGGATTTGATGAGCGCATTGGGTAATATGTATGAAAAACCCTCGGCCTCCAACAAGGTATTTCTAATGAAGCGTTTATTTAATATGAAGATGTGAGAAGGTGGATTTGTTGTTGATCATTTAAATGAATTTAATATGATTACGTATTGGCTAAGTTTTGTAAAAGTGAACTTTGATGATGAGGTTAGTGACCTTCTAATCTTGTGCTCATTGCCAGAAAACTAGAATGGATTGGTCGTGGCTGTAAGTAAATATGCCTCTAGTTCAAACACTTTTAAATTTGATGATGTTGTTGGTGTTATTCTTAGTGAGAAAATGCGAAGAAAAAGCATAAGTGAGACATTAGGTAATGCATTGACCATGGAGAGTAGGGGATGAAAAAGGGAGAGTGGAAATTACCCAGGTAAAAGAAGCAAGTCCAGGAAGGGCATATCCAAGTCCATATTGAGAAATATAGAGTGCTGGAACTGTGGAAAGGAAGGACATATGAAGAAATATTACAAATCTCTAAAGAAGAAAGGAGATGGACAACAAGAGATTACCCAGGAAGCAAATGTAGTAGGTGATGTGTTACAAGATGCTTTGATTCTTGCATTAGATAATATTAGTGATTACTGAGTAGTAGAATCATGGGATTCATGTCATGCTACACCCCATAGGAAATTCTTTCATGATTATGTTCCAGGTGATTTTGGACATGTCTTATTGGGTGATGATGAACCATGTAAAATTGTTGGAATGGGTAAGGTACGGATAAATTTAAATAATGGTGAATGGCTGTTGAAAGATGTAAGGCATATTCCTGCTATGAAAATAAATTTGATCTCAATAGGGCAGTTAGGAGATGGTGGTTGTTTATTTACGTTTGGATAAATGTGGTGGAAGATCACTAAAGGATCAATGGTGATAGAAAAATGAGACTAGATAGTTATGTTGTATTTATGTCCTCATAACACTGATTGTTCTATATCTTTAGCTTCCATAGGAACAGGTACAACATTGTGGCATCAAAGGCTTGGCCACATGAGTGAGAAGGGGATGCAAATTTTCCACTCAAGGAAGTTGCTTCTAGATTTGAAGCAGGTAATTTTGGAATTACGTGAGAACTATGTTTATGGAAAATTGAAGAGAGTCATATTTCTCAGGGTTGGGAAACAAAATAAGAGTTAAAAGTTAGATCTTGTACATACATATGTATGGGGAATGGCTCAAGTACAATCTCTTGGTGGATCTCGTTATTATGTTACTTTTATTGATGTTGCAACTAGAAAAACTTGGGTTTATTGCATTAGACATAAATATGATGTGTTTGATACTTTTAATAAATGGAAAGATTTGGTTGAGAATGAAACATGAAAAAGGTTGAAGTGTCTCAGATCTGATAATGGAGATGAATATTGCGGCAAAGAGTTCGATAGTTACTGTTTATACCATGGGATTCGTAGAGAAAATACAGTCCTAGGAACACCACAAGAAAATGGTGTGTCAGAAAGGATGAATAGAACAATCATGGAGCATGCAAGGTGTATGAGATTGCATGTAGGGTTTCCCTTACAGTTTTGGGAAGATGTTGTTGTTTACTTAATAAATAGAGGGCCTTCAAGTGTTTTGGATGGTGGTATTCCAGAGGAGTCATGGACAGGTAAAAAGGTAAACTACTCTTTTCTCAAAACTTTTGGTTGTGAAGCATTTGTCCATATTGATAAAGAAAATAGAACAAAGCATGAGGGTAAATCTAAGAAGTGTACTTTTATTGGATACGAGGTTCATGATTTTGGTTATCGCTTATGGGATTACGAAAATAACAAAATCATTCAGAGTAGAGATGTGGTTTTCAACGACAAGGTCATGTATAAAGAACAATTGCAGGGAAAGAAACAAAAGAAGGAAAACACAGAGTACATAGTGCTTGATGAAATCAAAGAAAATTAAGTTCCAAAGGTGTGAAAAAATCAAGAATAGCAGTAGGTACCTCAAACTCCTACAAGTGTTAGAAGATCTACCAGGTTAAGTAGACCCCCTGAACAATTCTCTCCTTTATTGTATTATTTATTGATAACTGATTCTAGTAAACCAGAATGTTATGAAGAAGCAATGCAGGTGGAAACTAGAAAGAAGTGGGAGTAATGCATGAATGAGGAGATGGACTCATTGGTAAGAAACCAGACTTGGGATTTGGTTTAGTTTCCTGTAGGTAAAAGAGCATTGTAGAATAAATAGATTTATAGGTTGAAGGAAGAAGATGGAGGAAAGAGGCAGTACAAGGCCAAACTTGTTGTAAAGGGGTTTGCATAGAAGAAAGGTATAGATTTTGATGAAATATTTTCTCCTGTTGTTAAAATGACTTCAATTAGAACTATTTTAATTCTAGTGGCAGTAGAATATTTGATCTTGAATAGTTAGATGTAAAAACAACCTTTCTCCATGGGGATTTGGAGGAAGAGGTTTATATGCAGTAGCCACAGGGGTATGAGGTCAAAGGGAAGGAGAATTTGGTATGCAGGTTGAGGAAGAGCTTGTATGGCCTGAAAAAAGCTCGAAGGCAGTGGTATTTGACATTTGATAGGTTTATGACAGAACAAGGTTATAGTAGATGTCATTCTAACCACTATGTTTATTTCAAGAGGCTAGATAATTGAAGATATATTATCCTGTTATTGTATGTGGATGACATGCTTGTTGTAGGGTCTAACATGCAGGATACAAATGTGCTCGAAAGGAAGTTAGCTAATTTATTTGCGATGAAGGATTTGGGTGCTGCAAAGCAAATCCTTGGTATGAGAATAACAAGAGACAGGAAAAATCGCAAATTGACATTGTTCTAGGGTGAGTACATACAAAAGGTGTTGGAGAGGTTTAGAATGCATAATGAAAAGCAAATTAGTACACATTTTTCCAACCATTTCAAACTAAGTAAGGAGATGTGTTCCAAGACACAGGAAGAGATAGAGTACATGTCCAGGGTTCCCTATTCATCAACAGTTGGAATCTTGATGTATGCCATGGTGTGCACAAAACCAGATATTGCACACGTAGTGGGAGTTGTGAGAATGTATATGAAAAATCCAAGTAGAGAACATTGGAAGACAGTACAGTGGATTATCAAGTATTTGAGAGGTACTACCACTCATGCAATATGTTTTGGAGGTCCAGACACTGTTCTAAAGGGATATGTTGATGCAGATATGGAAGTTTATAAAGATAGAAGGAGGAGCACCATAGGGTATGTCTTTACTATAGGTGGAACAATAGTAAGTTGGATTTCAAAACTACAAAAGGTTGTTGCACTTTCAACAATGGATGTAGAGTATGTTGCTGCTACAGAGGCTAGTAAAGACATGATTTGGTTACAGAGGTTCATGGAGGAATTGGTAAGAAGTAGGAGAATAACAGGTTGTATAGTGAAAACAAGAGTGCCATTCATCTTGAAAATAACTCATCCTTCCATTCTAAGACTAAACATATACAGCTCAAGTATCATTTTATACGACCTATTATGGAAGAGGAAATGTTGAAGCTGGAAAAGATACACACTAGCTAGAATACTGCAGACATGTTGACAAAGGTAGTAACCAGAGAGAAACTGAGTTCCTGATCGGTTTCAGTTGGCCTTCAAGCATGAAGTTGAAGATGAGAAATTTTCCAGATCCAAGGTTCAGAGCATAGTCTAGCAAGTGCAGCAGCGGTGGAGTTGCTATGATCAGTATCCAAGTGGGAGATTGTTGGTTGTGGACCCTGATATTCCTTATTTAGATGTCGTGTTTCAACCATGTCTGGATCCCAACCCATGACAGGGGGGGTTGGGAGAGATTCCCCCCCAAAAATAGTGACCATGGGGATCCCAAAGGGGGGCAACGACTAGTTTGGGAGCCCCCCCTGGTAGGGGTTTAGGAGAAGCGCCCCCATAGCGAAAATTTTGGAAAAAATGCATTGTAAATTGTTGTAATTTCATAGTCATGACTTGGTCAATAATGGGTGATTTATGGGCCCATGGTATTGGGTGTTCAATAGTATTTTCCCATGGTAATCGATCTTTTAAAGGAATACATTGTAATGCCGATGTGTATCGTAGCATTGTAAATATCTTTGTTATTGTGTAAGAGAGACTGTGAGAGAGTGAAGGGGAAGTTGCAGCGGATGTGTTGTTGGTTGTATCTCTTCATTTTGTTGGATGGTATAATAATAAGGAATGGCAATTTCTATGTGGACGTAGCCCATCTTGGGTGAACCACGTTATATTGTTGTCTCTCTTGTAATGTGTTTTATGTTATTTATATTTGCATCTCGTTTATTGTTATTGTTATGCGATCTTTTTTTTCAAACATGCCACTGTGCTTTTCTTAGCATGGATGTTTTGTTAGGTTTAAGTGTCACTCTAGATTTAGAATTGACATAATGAATATTAGTTCAATTCTTTTGTATTATCAAAGGTATTTTATTCATAAAATGTCATTCGAATAAAACACAACTAGTTTGTATACATCATAATGCAAGGATGAAAGTTTCATGGTAAAATTCAACACCTTGAGTAGTTATTGGTAAAGTTTTATGGGGCCCTTTATATGATGACTAGGGAGATACTTGATCTTTTCCTATACCTTATTATTTTGAATTTTTTTGCTAAAGAGTTGTCATTAGATATGGAATTGTTTTGTAAGTGATGAATGATAATGGAGAAGTTCCCAAATACCAAAAGGTTCCTTATGTTTGATGAAAAGGTGATCTCAATCTCTTGACGGAGAGCATTTAAGTCTCTACTTTATTGTTTGAAACATTCCCTAGACCCCACGATATTTTGATTTATTGAGTTCTCTATGGATCAATGAAGGAGCCCCCTCGTTTACGTACCACCCCTGGTCATCCCCCTTGTGTACCTACCACCCCTAGACACCCCTAGTCATCCCCATTGTGTACCTACCACCCCTAGTCATTTACACACAAACACACACAAGTGATCTGCACATAATTATATTTACACAAGAGGTTATGTGAGGAATATTAGGCCTTATGGCCTAAATAAATCTTCTAGACATCCAAGGCCAAAACATATCATGGTTAATCACCACGCATGATCTCCTAAGGGTATCCTTGACCTCTAACATCAAATGAAAATTAGGCATTAGGATCTAAAGGCACCTTCTAGGGACCAAGGTTCATGAATCAGTGATGCCTTGAAGCATTACAAATGACCCATCAAATTGATCAATGGTCCTAAGCCATAAATATATATTTCTAGCCTTGAGATGTTGGTCTCCCTCCTTGAATCATGTTTATGGATTTGAGGTCCACCCATAAATATCAAAACCTACTAATGGTATCCATGTTGGCATTCAAATATTTAACATATACTAGACCAATCTTATGTGGTTGGTTAAGGCTTCACATTTTCTCTATCCCTAGAAACTTCCTTTAGAGACTTAGGTCAAGGTTTCATCGTTTGACCTATTTAGTGCCATAAAACCCATATTAAATGCTAAAATACTCCTAGTTGCACCCATATAATTTATTGGAGGCTAAACATATCCTTGTCATTTGAGGCCTCTTTCATGGTTGTGAACCTATGTAATTAATGCACCTTTAAGGTCTAAGCCTCAAGTTTCCCTTCCCAGCCATGTCCAAACCTTTCTGACGCATATATGGTTCTAAAACTTTATAATGATTTCCATATCCCTCATGGAATTCCTAAGGACCCCTATAACAAACTATGTAGTTGTCAAAAACATGATTTATTCCCATTAATCAATAGAAGATTCATTTATTGGTTAATGCCAATGTTTCCTCCTAAAAAATGATGAAGGGATCACAAGCCATCTAAGTTGTTAAATCATGCCATAGGGGTCTTGTTTTGAGGTATAAGATGTTTTTCAAGGGCCTTGAGCCCTCAGAATCTACTTTTAGGGACTAAGTTTGGATTTTTCTCCCCTGTCCATTTCCAAGGTCATGAAAGTTATACTTGGATTTCAAAACATATTAATGGCTTAAAAATTTCCACTAAGATCCATACTTATTTCTCATAACCTCTTAATGGCTCTGATATTGATATTTCCACTTAGAGGCCAAAGGTCCCCTGAGTGGTCATGTATGATAATTCGAGGCAATATTCATGGCCCTTGAGCCTTAGAAGCTTTATTTTTATTAAGGTCTGTAGTCCTCCTCCCAACCATGTACAAGGCCCTAATATCCATAAATGGTTCTCAAAACCTCCTAATGGAGTATGTATCAACACTTGGAAGCCAAAGAACCCTAAGACATGTCCTATATGGTGGTTTTTAATCTCATTTCTTTCCCTTGATCCCTATGTGTGTACACTTAGGGAATAACACCTAGGTTTCCTACATTTACCATGTATCGATTCATGACCTGTATATGGGGTTAAAAAATTCCCAATGGTTATTCTATCCCTCTTCTATTCCCACATAGAGAAAAAATGCACCTAGTAGATGCCAAGTGTTATGTTCCAAGACCTTGTTCATTGTCCTCAAGCCCTAGAAGCTTCTCTTAGGACCTATGGCCTACGTTTCACCCTTTGACCACTTGCATATCCTAAGAACCAATTTTGGTGTTCAAAACGTCCAAATAGTGTCCATATCGTCACCAATCAGCTAAATATTCCCAAACATATCTAGGCTCTCAACACCAACACTTGGTGTTCATAACCTCCTAATCATATTTGAATATGCTCATATGGAGGCCAAATATCCCTCGATCCTAGATGTGTTGTGATTTGACACATCATTCTTGGCCCTAAATGCATAGAAGCTTTGTTTAGGGAATAAGTCCTAGGTTTCCTCCCTTGAATATGTTCATGGTCCCAAGACCCATACCTAATGTCCACAACCTACTTATTGCATCGAGGTCAACAATAAAAAACAAAGGATACCCTTCAGAGGTCAAGTGTTATTCTTTAAGGCATTATTCATCACTTGGGATGCTTAGAATCTTATCTTACAACCTAAGGCTCAAAATTTCTACCTTAATCATGTCCAAAGAACTCACATCCAAACTTAGTGCTTAAAAATCCCAATGGATCACATTTCCCCCCTTAAAAATAAGTATAACTTAGGCAGTTCATGTGGTTGTAATAATTTTACCTACCATAAAACTACTTAATGCCATATATGTTGACATAAGAATGTGTGCACCTTTGTTATGTGTCTATCATTTTTATAATGCATGCAAATTCTTGTTGTTATAAAAAAACAGGGAACCAACCTTATTTTATGCGAACGAAAACTGACTTTTCTTATATAGAAACATCTCTCGGGAAACATTGTGCCTCCAATACAAAAATGTTAATGTTTTTTTACGATTGGCTCTTCATGTTTTGTTGAGTTCTTATTGCATTTGTTCCTTCTAAAGATGGGTAATTAACGTAATCAAGCACAAAATTTTGATTGTGTCAATTTGTACATAAACGACGTGCACATATACAAATATCTACACATACATACACACATAAGACCATACACATACACAATAAATAAACCCTATCTTGCAGAAGGCCATGATAATTTTGCACAAGGGAGTCAATTTTAAACCAAAGTATCCTGGGAAATCATGGCCATCATGAACACATCCACGATGTCCATATGCACATGTGGGAGATGATGGAATCCCATTCCGCTTTTCGGTTTGGGTTCCATGCCCCCAGAGAAAATCCTCAAAGTGTCCCTAAATGGCCATGGGGTGCTAGGAAAAAATGCCCATTGAACCAAAAACATGACTCTGGTCACAAATCCATCGATTCCGATGGATTTGAGATGCCGTTTTTCAGCTAGGTGACCCCCCCAACCATGCCTCAAATGCCCAGAAACAGTGCTAGTGTGCCATCTCCGGAACTAGGGTTTTGCTCAGTGAAGGCCATGCCAATTTTGCACAAGGGGGTCAATTTTGAACCGAAGGCTCCCGGGTGACCATGTCCATTGTGAACACATCCACAATGGCCATATTCATGTGTGGGAGCATACGGAATCCTATTCTGCTCGTCGGTTTGGGTTTCGTGCCCTCAGAGCAAATTCTCAAGGTGTCCCTGAATGGCCACGGGGTGCCTCGCAAAAATTCCCATAGAACCAAAACCATGACTCCGGTCATGAATTGATCGATTCCGATGTATTTGAGATGCTGGGTTTCAGCTAGCCCCCCCCACCATGCCTCAAACGCCTTAAAACAATGCTAGTGTTCCACCTCTAGAACTAGGGTTTTGCTCAGTGGAGGCCATGCCAATTTTGCACAAGTGGGTCAATTTTGATCCTAAGGATTCCAGGAAACTGTGGCCATTTTGAACACATCCGAAATGGCCATATGCATGTGTGGGAACTTATGGAACCCCATTATGCTCGCCAATTTAGGTTTTGTGTTGCTAGAGCAAATTCTCAAAGTGTCCCTAAATGGCCACGAGGTCCTTGCAAAAAATTCCCATAGAAGAACAAATGTGACTTCCGTGGTGAATATGTCGATTTCGATGGATTTGGGACACCATAATTTAGCTAGGGGACCCCCACCCACCATGATTCAAATGCCCATAAACAGTTATTGTGCCATCTCTGAAACTAGGGTTTTTCTTAGTGAAGGACATGCCAATTTTGCACAAGGTGGTCAATTTTGAACCGAAGCTTCCCAGGTGATCATGTCCATTGCGACCACATCCAATGGCCATATGCACATGTGGGATTTGATGAAACAACATTATGCTCACCAATTTGGGTTTCGTGCCCTTGGACCAAATTCTCAAAGTGTCCCTGAATGGCCACAAGGTGCTTAGAAACAATTACCATAGAAGCAAAACCATGACGAGCCAGTCGTGAATTTGTCGATTCCTATGGATTTGGGACACCAAGTTTTAGCTAGGGACCCCCCCAACGTGCCTCAAACGCATGGAAATAGTGCTATTGTGCCATCTATGGAACCAGGGTTTTCCTCAATGAAGGCCATGCCAATTTTGCATAAAGGGGTCAATTTTGAATCGAAGGCTCTCTGGTGACTATGGCCATTTTGAACACATCCATAATGGCCATATTCACATGTAGGAGCTGACAGAACCCCATTCCACTCGTCGGTTTGGGTTCCGTGCCCCTAGAGAAAATTCTCAAAGTGTCCCTAAATGGCCACGGGGTTCCTGGCAAAAATGCCCATATAACTAAAACCATGACACAAGTCGTGAATTCATCGATTCCGATGGATTCTGGATCTTGGGTTTCATCTAGGGAACCCCCCCCCATGCATCAAACTCCCGGAAACAGTGCTATTGTGCCATCTGTGGAACTAGGGTTTTGCTCCGTGAAGGCCATGCCAATTTTGCACAAGGGGGTCAATTTTGAACCGAAGGCTGTTGGGAGACCATGGACATCATGAACACATCTATAATGGCCATATGCACATGTGGGAGCTGATTGAAATCCATTCCGCTCGCCGGTTTGGGTTACGTGCCCTTGGAGAAAATTCTCAAAGTGTCCCTAAATGGCCATGGGGTGCAGGGAAAAAATGCTCATAGAACCAAAACCGTGAATCTGGTCACAAATCTGTCGATTCCAATGGATTTGGGATGCCAAGATTCATCTAGGGGACTCCTCACCCACCATAACTTAATCACCCAAAAATAGTTCTATTGTGCCATCTCCAGAACTAGGTTTTTGCTGAGTGAAGGCCATGTTAATTTTGCACAAGGGGCTCAATGTTGAATCGAAGGCTCCCTAGCGACCGTGGTCATCGTGAAAACATCCAAAATGTCCATATGCACATGTAGGATATGATGGAATGCCATTCTGCTTTCCAACTTTGGTTCTGTGGTCCCGGAGCAAATTCTCAAAGTGTCCCTGAATGACCACGAGGGGCTTAGCAAAAATGCTCATAGAAGCAAAATCGTTACTCCAATCGCGAATCCAATATGGATTCGGGACATCGGTTTTCATCTAGGGGACCCCCCCAATGTGACTCAATCGCCTAGAAACAGTTCTATTGTGCCATCTCCAGAACTAGGGCTTTAATTAGTGAAGGACATGCCAATTTTGCACAAGGGAGTCAATTTTGAATCAAAGGCTTCCAAGCGATCATGGCCATCGTGAACACATCCACAATGGCCATATGCATGTGTGGGAGCTGACGAAACCCCATTCCTTTCACCAGTTTGTGTTCCGTGCCCCTGAAGCAAATTCTCAAAGTGTCCCTAAATGGCCATGGGTTGCCTGGCAAAAATTCCCATAGAACCAAAACTGGGACTTTGGTCCCGAATCCATCTATTCTGATGGATTCAGGACGTCGGTTTCTAGTTGGGGGAGCCCCCCCACCATGACTCAATCACTCAGAAATGGTGCTATGGTGCCATCTCTAGAACTAGGGTTTTGCCCAGTGATGGCCTTCAGAATTTTGCACAAGGGGTTCAATTCTAAACCGAAGGATCCCGGGAGACGATGGCCATCGTAAACACATCCATAATGGCCATATGCACATGTGGTAGCTAACGGAACCCCGTTCGGCTCATCGGTTTGTGTTCCATGCCCTCGGAGCAAATTCACAAAGTGTCCCTAAATGGCCACGGGGTGCCAGGAAAAAATGCCCATAGAACCAAAATCGTGACTCTGGTCGCAAAGCCGTCGATTCTGATGGATTCAGGACGTTGGGTTCTAGCTGGGGGACCCCCCCACTGTGACTTAATCGCCCAAAAATAGTGATATTTTTCCATCTCTGGAACTAGGTTTTTGCTTAGTGAAGGCCTTCATAATTTTGCACAAGGGAGTCAATTATGAACCAAAGGCTTCCGGGTGTTTGTGGCCATCATGAACACATCCACAATGGCCATATGCACTTGTGGGAGTTGAAAGAACCCCAGGCTCGCCGGTTTGGGTTCCATTCCCCAGGAGTAAATTCTCAAAGTGTCCCTTAATGGCCATGGGGTTCCAGGAAAAAATGTTCATTGAACAAAAACCGTGGCTCCAGTTGTGAAGGCATTGATTCTGATGGATTCAGGACGTCGGGTTCTAGGTTGGGGACCCCCCCCACTGTGACTCAATCTCCTAGAAACGTTGCTATTGTGCCATCTACGGAACTAGGGATTTACCGAGTGAAGGCCATGCCAATTTTGAAGAAGGGGGCCAATTTTTAACCAAAGGCTCCCGAGTAACCATGGCCATCATCAACACATACACAATGGCCATATGCACATGTAAGAGTTGACGAAGCCCCATTTTGCTCGCAGGTTTGGGTACTGCTCCCCGGAGCAAATTCTCAAAGTGTCCCTAAATGGCCATGGGGTGCCTAGAAAAAATTCCCATGAACCAAAATCGCGACTCCAGTCACAAATCAGTCAATTTCAACGGATTCAAGATGCAAGTTTTAGCTGGGGGACCCCCCCACCTTGACTCATTCACGCGGAAATGGTGCTACTATGCCATCTCCATAACTAAATTTTTGCTTAGTGAAGGCCATGACAATATTGCACAAGGGGGTCAATTTTGAACCGAAGGCTCCCGAGTGGCCGTAGCAATCGTGAACAAATCCAAAATGGCCATATGCATGCATGGAAACTGACGAAACCCCATTCGGATCATCGGTTTGGGTTTCGTGCCCCCAGAGAAAATTCTCAAAGTGTCCCTGAATGGCCACGGGGTGCCTGGAAAAAATTCCCATAGAACCAAAATTGTGACTCATGTCACGAATCTGTTGATTATGATGGATTCGAGACACCCAGGTTCTAGCTACACCCCCCCCCCACTGTGACTCAATCACTCAGAAATGATGCTATTGTTCCATATCTGGAACTAAGGTTTTTCTTAGTGAAGGCCATGTCAATTTTTCACAAGGGGGTCAATTTTGAATTGAAGGCTCCTGGGAGACCGTGACCATCGTTAACACATCCACAATGGCCATATGCACGTTTGGGAGCTGACAGAATCCCATTCCACTCACCGGTTCGGGTTTCGTGGCTCCAAAGCAAATTCCCAAAGTGTCCTTGAATGGCCACGAGGTGCTAGGTGTCTGTAGATTTGTTTTTGTTTGGATTCTAGGGCTAGACTAGGGTCTATAAGGGTCTATAAGATATATTAGGTTCTATATGGCTAGATTAGGTCTCCAGGGCTAGATTACGTCTCTAGCACCAGATAAGGATTGTAGATCAGGTCTATAGGGTTGTAGCTCCACATTAGGCTTTCCAAGGCTAGATTTATTTTTGTCTAGTTTCTAGGGCTAGATCAGGGTCTATAAGCTTGATTAGGTTCTATACATGGCTAGATTAGGTATCCAGGGCTAGATTTGGTCTCTAGGGAAAGATAAGGATTCTAGATCAGGTCTCTAGGGTTTTAGCTCAACATTAGACTTTCTAGAGCTAGATTTGTTTTTGTCTAGTTTCTAGGGCTAGATCAGGATCTATAAGCTAGATTAGGTCTCCAAGGCTAGATCGCGTCTCTAGGGATAGATAAGTATTCTAGATCATGACTACAAGGTTCTAGGTCCACATTAGGCTTTCCAGGGCTAGATTTGTTTTTGTCTGGTTTCTAGGACTAGATCATGGTTTATAATCTAGATTAGGTTCTATATGGCTAGATTAGGACTCTAGGGATAACTTAGGTCTCTAGGGAAATATAAGGATTCTAGATCAGGTCTCCAGGGTTTTTAGGTCCACATTAGGATTTCCAGGGCTAGATTTGTTTTTGTCTGGTTTCTAGGAATAGATCAGGGTCTATACGCTAGATTAGGTTCTATATGGCTAGATTAGGTCTCCAGAGCTAGCTTAGGTCTCTAGGGAAATATAAGGATTCTAGACCATGTCTCTATGGTTCTAGGTCAACCTTAGGCTTTCCAGGGCTAGATTTGTTTTTGTCTGGCTTCTAGGGCTAGATTAGGGTCTACAATCTAGATTAGGTTATATATGGCTAGATTAGGTCTTTGGGGATATATTAGGTCTCTAGGGATAGATAAGTATCTATTTCACTTCTCCTAATGAACTCGAGTTCATCGTGGCATGAGTTGCGCTAGGATCTAAGGCACTGACATTTTGATGTCTACGTTTTTCCATGTACAACTTGACCTTTTCTCTTATCTCATGGTCCTTTTCAGGGGGTAGTTTGTTCCTTCTAAACTTTCTTTTATTATTACATCTATTTCCTATCTTCAATATGTTCTTTAACAAAACAATAATATGACCCCTACAAAAAAATAACAAATAAGATATTATTTTTCAATATGAAGTGAGAAAAACAAAATTTTACCACAAATAATATAGAAGGGACACATTGAGTGGTAATATGACTTGTATAATGTGCAAGATTTTTAAAACTCGCTGTGGCAATTGATTGGGCGCTATGCAAGCCTATGCATGTTATCTTCCTAAGTGTACAATGTGAACTATGGTCATGGAAGTATGTTTTGTTTTCTTGATATTGGACATATAGAGAAAACTAATATGGTAGCAAGAAAGAAGGTGCCATGAGGACATTGCAACTATCACAAAAAATTATCGAAGTGGTGCAACAAAGATCATTTTTGCTCTCAACATCCCATTAGTGTGTACATGCATAGAGCTTGTGTTACTGGTATCGATCAAACACTTATTCGATCAAATTTTGATGTGGGAGTTAATAATGTTTCAACAATGTACAAGCCAACCTAGGTTGGCATCAAATTCCTCCTATCCATCTTAGTGACATGGTCTTGTAGTGTGGTGAATTCCCTCATTTTGAGTGCAACCTCACTTTTGTCTAAATCTGTAGTTGTGGTTTCCTGTTTTATGTCTATTACCATGGTAGGGTCCTCATTTAACATTTGTCCTTCATTGGTCACATGTTTAGCTATAGAATATGTTTTTCTTGTGTATGTACTATATTCTCTACATGTGTGTGTGGGAATTGCATCTGACAACAACGTCTAATGATCCCTAACCATCTAGTGCTTTGTCATATGTGTTGGGAGATGGCTCAGGGGGGTGTGAGCACCCTCCCCCGCTCTGTGTAGTAGACATCAGCCAACCCACTACAAGGACTACAACAAGTCATCATCCTTAGAAAATTAACAAGTTAAGCATTTTCCCTTTCTCCATAAGGTCACTTCCTATATTGCTTTCAAAGTGAACTATATGCTTACTAATGTTTGAAGACCTATGCTGTAGAAACCTTTATTTTTTTAAATCATTTTCTCTTTATAATTGTATTTTCATCTTTTCATTCTAATAACAGGTTAACTACCCTTCAAGGTGTAATAGGATACAATATTTAATATATATATATATACATTGACTCCAATTTAGACTTGATTTGATGTATACCATCAAGGACTTGTACCACTATGTTCTCAAATCGATGAATTATATTTTCCTTACATATTTTGTAAATAACGAGTGTCTTGTTTACTTCCTTGGGTTAAATAAGACATTTTAGTATATGCTACTTCATACATGACGTACTTTTTTAAATGTTCCTTTCTCTTATACTCCTAAATCCATGATGTTAGGTATAAGGGAAACACTTAAGATACATCTTGATTCTCTTCACATATCCATCACTACATATCCACAATATAATTGCATTATCGTATTACTTCAATTATATGCATGATAATTTATATAGAGTGTATCAAGTGTTCCATCATCAACTTAGACTAGTTATAGATTAATTATAGTTATAGATTAATTATTCTTCTAGATATTTGATGCCTCTATGAGTCATGAATTTCCCTTCTTTTCTATCTCTATGGTTCTTTGATAATGATTCCAAGAAGTGGTTGTGTCGAGAGACACCATCATAGCCTTTAAGCACAAGATACCATAACACAAAAGAATACATAAATATGAATTAAGAAGGAATATGCTATCACATAGAAACATGTTTTTTCATTGTTAGATCAAATTATAGTTCCATCCCTTTGTAGCACCAACATGTAACAGATAATCTTGATCTATCGAGAAGAAGAAGTCCATATAATTGGTTCCTAACACATAGTGACCTCCATTATCTCCACCTTGTTCTATTCCATATTCAATTGTTCTATTCTAATGGACTAACTAGCCAAATGCTTAGTCATTCAACTAGTCAACTCCTAAGTCGATTCACAAGTCAACCACTCGATAGAATCTTCTAGTCAACTATCTGTCTCCATAATATCTAGAGTTGTGATGAACTAAAAAGATTTTGTATTCCAACACCCCTCCATTCGAAAAAATTCTCTAAAGATTCAAGACATGGAATTACTTCTACTAAATGGGAATGTTATCTACACCTAGTTGAATTTGCATAGAAGAAGGGTTACCAAGCTTCAACTAAAATGATCCCTTTTGAAGTTTTATATAGATGCAAATGCAACACCCCAAATAGTTGGGATAATACCATTGACTGAATGATGTTGGCACCCAATATATTAAATGGAATGGAAACAATGGTATAGGAAGTAAAGGACGATTTAAAAGAAGCATAGGATCGACATAAAAGTTATGCAGATAAAAAAAGAGTGTATAAGGAATTCCAAGTGGGAGACCATGTGTGCTTGAAATTAAATCTCATGAAGAGTTCTTTGAAGTTAGGTAGTTGTATTAAACTATCTCTTTGGTTTTGTGGAACCTTTTAGATTCTGAACCATATTGGACCAATAGTTTATTAGCTTGCATTACTAGCTAATGTTAAGGTTCACAATGTATTTCATGTTTCATTATTAAAAGGTATGTGCATGGCACTAAGAACGTGATTGATTGGAATTTTGTATAGGTGGTACCAGAAGGGGAATTCCGTCCCGAACATATGTACATATTGGACAAGAGGGAAATTCAACTCAGGAACTAAACCATCTCATAGGTATAAGCGTAATGGAAACATTACAAGCCTATGGAGTCTACTTGGGAGTTGGAATATGCCATGAGGATGGCATACCCAATTCTATTTTAAAAATTAAAACTTCATTTTAAAAAAAATCAAGGACAGTGTTATTTTAAGTGGAAGAGGAATGTAATACCCCTTTTTTATTCCCCATAATTTTGATGTAAATATTTTTGCAAGTGATTTTGGATAGCCTAAACAATTAGTTAGACCAGATAAGACAATTTTGAACAATGTTATGGTTTTTTAATTAAATATGCATAGATATTTTGGGTCTTCCACAATCAAGCTGAATAATGCCAAAGAAAGATACAAACCATGGTTCTACTAGAGAAAGTCAAAAATCTAAAAGGAGATATTAAACTACTAATGGAAATATAAAGTAGTTGCATGGAAATTATAAGGGAAGGAAATCAATACATGTGTGTATATTTATTTAATTGAATTAATAGAAACAATCCCAAAAGAAATAATGAATCCCAAATTAATGACTATCTCCTTAATTAATAAAGAATTCAAAAAATAACAAGGGGAATATAAAAGGGAAAAAAAAGAAAACAAGAAAGGGGGTTCAATATTTTGAAAGGGACAAATAATGAAAGAAGAAAGAAGAAAGGACTCTCCCAAGTTTAGTCTGGTTCATGATTAGAGTTTAAGAACCTCCGCAATAATGGAGTACAATACCTGGTGTTCTGTTAACACTTGGTGTGTTGTTTGTATTTATCATTTGGTGCATTGTTTGTTTAGCATTTTGGGATCACATGCAATTTTTGGGGATTATTCTAAAAATATGTAATTTAATCCCGGTTAAGGGATTGGGGTCTATTGACTAATACGGGTTAACGATTTAGGGTTTTGAATGCTGCAGAATACCTATATTGTATTGTGAGTGATTCAACATGTATTGATGAGAAAAATAGGAGGGGTGGCTCCAAGGTTTGCTGGTTTTCCCGATTAAGGTTTGTTGGTCCTTGATTAAGCCTATGGAGTCTACTTGGGAGTTGGAATATGCCATGAGGATGGGATACCCAATTCTATTTTCAAAATTAAAACTTCATTTAAAAAAAAATCAAGGACAATGTTATTTTAAGTGGAAGAGGAATGTAATACCCCTTTTTTTATTCCCCGTAATTTTGATGTAAATATTTTTGCAAGTGATTTTGGATAGCCTAAACAATTAGTTAGATTAGATAAGACAATTTTGAACAATGTTATGGTTTTTTTAATTAAATATGCATAGATATTTTAGGTCTTCCACAATCAAGCTGAATAATGCCAAAGAAAGATACAAACCATGGTTCTACTAAAGAAAGTAAAAAATCTAAAAGGAGATATTAAACTACTAATGGAAATATAAAGTAGTTGCATGGAAATTATAAGGGAAGGAAATCAATACATGTGTGTATATTTATTTAATTGAATTAATAGAAACAATCCCAAAAGAAATAATGAATCCCAAATTAATCACTATCTCCTTAATTAATAAAGAATTCAAAAAATAACAAGGGGAATATAAAAGGGAAAAAAAAGAAAACAAGAAAGGGGGTTCAATATTTTGAAAGGGACAAATAATGAAAGAAGAAAGAAGAAAGGACTCTCTCAAGTTGAAGAAAGAAGAAAGGACTCTCTCAAGTTTAGTTTGGTTCAAGATTAGAGTTTAAGAACCTCCACAATAATGGAGTACAATACCTGGTGTTCTGTTAACACTTGGTATGTTGTTTGTATTTATCATTTGGTGCGTTGTTTATTTAGCATTTTGGGATCACATGCAATTTTTGGGGATTATTCTAAAAATATGTAATTTAATCCCGGTTAAGGGATTGGGGTCTATTGACTATTACGGGTTAACGGATTAGGGTTTTGAATGCTGCAGAATATCTATATTGTATTGTGAGTGATTCAGAATGTATTGATGAGAAAAATAGGAGTGGTGGCTCCATGTTTTGCTGGTTTTCCAGCTTAAGGGTTTCGAGGTTAAATCTCTGTGTACTATGTGTAGATGTTGTGGTGTAATCTCTATTTTGCTTAGAAGAATTTGTATGCTTTGCTTCTCTACACAGGTTTAAAACTTACATTAACAACACGATTTCTTAATTTCTATCTTTTAAAAAAAGTTTAATAAAAATTAGTTAAATGCTATATAAAAAATTGAATATAAATGAATCAGAATTTTACCTTGTATTTGGTGAATATATATTAATTTAATTTAAATATTGAAATTTAAAATAAAATAAAAGATTATTATAAAAAAACATAATAATAATACAAGTACAAATATAATTATTTTAAATACGAAGCAGAATTTGGTTGTTGTGGTATGATTTTTATGCTCAATTATGATCATTTATTCCATCTTCGGTATGGTTTTGGTATTTATTCAAATACCAAGTCTGAACTCTTAGCATTTTGGTGCTTATTAAAGTTTGCAAGTGTAAATGCCATCATATCTTTATAAGTATTTGGAGATTCCCATACCATTGTTAATTGGGTGAAAGGTGATTAAAAGTTAAAGGTGATGTCCCTTGATCACTGGTGCTGGAGACTAAAACATATTCTCTCTCATCTTCTAAACATTTTAATTTGTCATATTCATAGGGAGTATAAAACTGAAGTTGATACTCTGTCTAAGAGAGCTATCAATTGTCATGAAGGTCTTCTATAGATTGTTGGCTTTATCTCCCGATCTTGTTTAAAGTTGTCTTAATTACAGTTGTCTTAAATCATTGTGTATAAGATATGGACTGCTCATTAGCTTTGGGGAGTGTTATTTTGATATCTGGTTAAGTTTATTTTGTAAATCTAAAGGAGTTTTGCTGATACTGATAGTTATTTATATAATTTCTTTGTCTTGGAGAAGATCCTATCCTATTTGTATTGGCCAATTTTTCTTTGATTGTAATGAATAACAAGAAAAATATATTTTCTGTTGAAAAAAATTATTATTTTAAATACATTATTAAATTAATAATAATAATAAATTACCTATAATAAATCAAGAAATCAAGCAAAGACAATCATCTTAAATATATTGTTAAATTGAAAAAAAATACATATATTAAACTCAAACAATAATATTAAAAATACGCATTTTTAAAGATACTAATAATAAAAAGTTGATATCATAAAAATTTGAGTTACTATTAATTATATATATTCAAATTATTCACTGAAGTAATAATATTAGGAAGTTAAAATTATAGAAAATTTAGTTATTTGAAATAATGTTGATATAAAATATCTAGCATTATATATATATATATATATATATATATATATATATATATATCTTGGGAGTGATACGATCCAGATATCCTCTTAATGGTATCTATTAAAACTGTGATCTGTGGTGGAGTTAACATTCGAAGATCTCTGCGGTGGGCGAGCTTGGGTTCGTCTTAATCTGCGTTGAATTGAAGCATTAAAGATCGAATTGAACCGAATTTCTCTGCACATTCAAGCCTCCAAAGATCTATGTGGTGCATGAGCTAGGTTTATCTAATATGTTGTCAATTGAAGCATTCAAGCAGTGAGTGAGCTAGGGTTACCTTTGATCTATGTGGAACACCTCTTGATTTAATGATGTAACTACGGATAATGGGATCAAACTTGTAAGGAAACTGTGGCTAGGTTTTAACCTCTCGTCTCTCTGGATCTTTGAATATGATCTCGTCCTCATATCACATTTGATCTCAGCATCTCTTTTAACGAAAGACATCTATGGCTAGGGGTTTTGTGGTATCTTCTATTGCGGGGTCTTTTTAAGCTGGTTTTGAACAATCTCCGGGTGAAGCAAGGGCATTTGAAGTGATTGATCCAACAACTTGCAAATAATGGTGAGGTATTCAATTTGGACATTGAGGATTCAATTTGGCTCTAGAGTTTAAATCAAGTGCATACATTCCTTCCCTCTATTCTAATTTATTAAATTATTATTTTTTTAATATATTTCTCACAAAAATATGAACAATTCAATGCATTTACCCAATGCAATTAAAGGAAGACCTAGCACAGTTACTGAGCCTTTATGAATATATGGAGTCAGTAGAGAAACATAGGGAAGAAGGAGAAGCTAAAATTTATGAATATATTGAATCCTCAGAGAAACGTAGGAAAGAAAGAGAAGCAAACTACAAATTGAATTAAAAGCAATGCTCGGTAATAAATTTGCATCCTTTCAAGAAGAGGTAAAAAAAAAATAGAGGATAAGATAAAAAAAAATGGAAAACAAGGTGGAAACAATGGAAATCAAACTACATGCAATGGAAACACAAAATACACCCGGGCAAGAAGATGCAAATACTTTAGAAAATCTTATGTTAAAGGATAGGATTAAAGATCTAGATGAAAAAGTAACTCACAATCTAACCCTAAATAATATAGGAGGTAAATTAGATATCAAACCTATCAAAGAATAAATGAATAGTCTAATCGCTTTAGACCATGAGCATAACAAAATAGATTTGAACTTCGTAATATTTTGTTTAAAAGTGGAGGAAGAAGAGATATGTTAGTCATTGTTAAAATCGAACTTCATAATAGGTTACAAATTGAAACTATTGGTTTCATAGAAGCAACGAGGTTGGGGAAATCAATTGAGAGTAAAGAAAGGCTAATAGAGGTTCAGGTTAGCTCTACCAAAGAAAAATATGACATACTCAGTAAGGCCTCAAGTTTAAAAGGATTGGGTAAATCTTTATAAACGAAGACCTCATTCTAGAAGATTAGGTCGAATTAAGAAACGAGGTCCAGAAGGTAAAATAATCTAGGAAGGAGGGAAAATGGGCATTAATTAGAAACAAGAAATTTGTTATTTGAGATAGAAAGCAAAAGGATAGTAATAAATAGAAATTTGACACACTTTGGATCCTCTCCTGGAACTGTCAAGGCTTTCCATGGAGAAAACGCCCCATGTTGAGTTGGATCTTGAGTGAAAATGATATTATATTACAGTCTGGTTCAAACTTGGGAACACGAGGAATCCAATGTCCCTGATATAGATTGATATGTCCTATGGTCGATATGGAGTAAACGCAAGTATCGTAGAGGCATTGAAGGTATAGCTTGTTACATCAAGAAGAACATCTCCCCTCATGTTGGGATTTATAAGAAATACATTTATAACCAATATATTTGGATTGAGATTACAAATATTAATGATAAAAGAACCTACATAGCCATATGTTATTTTGTCCCTATTAATTCAAACTTCTATAAGAAAATCAATCTACATAAAAAATGTCCTTATAATGGTTTAGAACATGATATCTCTAATCTAAGGAAGGAAGGAAATATCCTTTTGATGGGTGACTTCAATGCCCAAACTTCGAGTAATCAAGCTATTATTTTGAGAAATTATTCCAACCATAATCCTCTTTTTTTAGACAAAGACCCTGCGCTAGCTAATAGGTACAAAATAAGCTCTAAAGATCCAGGTGTTAATTTATTCGGCTCTAAGATGGTTAACTTTTGTAGTTCTCAAGAACTTATAATTTGCAATGGTCTGATAAAATGGCCAAATTCTAGCTGGATGGATTGTATTGATGGGATTGGTAGTAGTGTGGTAGATTAGGTTATATCTAATATCCATTTATACAATAAATTAATAGATTTTGACATCTTGAACGAGCATGAGCCTAACTCTGATCATAGGCCTTTAATTATAACTCTCAATATGGTCATGCATGGCGATCCAAAACAGGGAAACTATCATGGCCATAAGCACCTAATATTCAATAAAAATAAAGTTGACCTCTTTCTTCATGATTTAAAAAATTATCTATTTCCTTTATCTAGTATGGAGAATATAGAAATTCTCTATCATAATTTTACTACATCCTTCTCATCGACCATTAACGAGTTCTCTATTGAATTCTCGGCTACAAAGAGAGATAGTAGAACCAACCCTTGGTATGATCAAGAGTGCAAATATGCAGGAAAATAAATTAAGCAAGCTACTATTCAATCACTAAAAGTGGACAAGATAAATCACTACAAATCCCTAATTAAATGAAGAAGAAAAAATGTTATCTAAGTAAAAGGAAAGAAAATATCTTTCACCTCTCCAAAATGGCTCCTAAGAAATTTTGGAGGAAAATTATAACTTGCAACACAATAGAAAATAATAAGATTGTTTTGAAGGATTGGAATTCCCATCTTAAAAAACTTTACGAATCCCCATATATAAGGGATAACATTCAAACTCTTCTTACAATGAAATAAGTTTTCTTGTTCGATGACATAGATTTTGGGGTTAAGTGCCTAGCAAATGGAAAAGCCAAATACATTGAAGGAAACCAAGCAAAAATATTAAAAATTGGAGGGCCTGTCCTCTTCCCGCACATCCATAAACTCTTTAATCTAGCAGTTAAGCAACGGTTCCCTACTCCTTGGACATAGAGGCTCATTATTCCTATTCTCAAAAGTGGCAATAAAAACAACCCCTCTAATTAGCGTACCATAATGATTATCCCTCTCTTAGCTTAGTTATAGGTATTATCTTATAAAAGAGGATCAATGAATGGCTTGAAATGGAAGGTAAGTGGGTTAAAGGCCAAATAGGTTTTAGAAGGAATCGCTTAATCATGGTCCACCTTTTTACACTTAGGGTCATTGCAGAGGAATTCCCAAGTAATAAGTCTGATCTATTTTCTTTCTTTGTGGACTTTAGACAAGATTTTGATATGGTTCCTATAAATAACCTATGGAAGAGATTATAGGAGATTAAGGTTCCTTTTGAGTTCAAAGCTATCGTGATAAGGTTATAGGAAAAATTCATTGCCAATTTTAAGAACACTGAAGAGTGGCCTATGGATATAAACTATAATATTGGATTTAAGGAAGGCTTCCCCCTCTCCCCTTCCCTTTTTGGCATTTACATCGATAAACTAGAAGGTTGTTTAGAAGAAGCAGGTTGTGCTAGCACGATCTTAGCTGGGATAATTATCATCCTCCTGCTTTATGCTGATGATATTGTTCTTATGGAAAGGTGTCCCTTTGATCTTTATATGCAACTAAAAATTCTCAAAGATTTCCGCTCTAATATGGGTATGGCTGTTAGCACTGACAAGGAAAAAGTTTATGATTATAAAATTCAAGAAAGACACCTATGCTAATTTTATCTATGACAATAACAATCTGGAGGAAGTCACTTATTACAAGTATCTCGAACTTGATATTCATCACAAGCTCAACTGGAACTATAGCATTGAGAAAATGATTAATGGAGGGTGGAAAGCTTATTTTAGTCATGAAAATAATTGTAAATCAACCAACATGGTGATGTGGGATAAAAAGAAGTTCCTCTTTGAAACTCTTGTCATTTTGGTTATCTTATATGGGTGTGAAGGATGGAGTAGCAACATCTCTAGAGAATCTTGGAGAAAGATTGAGCAAATTCATAAGTGTTTTATAACTTATAACCTTAAAATTAAAAGCAATACGCCTTATCCTGTCTCCTCATAAAAGTGGGTCTTTCCCTCATCAAGAGCATGGCTATAACTAGGTACTTGATGTACAAGAACAATATAAATAACATGGGCAAAGAGCGACTTCCTAAAATTGCTTCAAAATCAAGTCAAAACTAACTACAGTTTAGGCATGGTTGGTGTAAAGATAACACGACTTGGTTAAACCATTGGGGCATTGACGAAAATGACACTCTGCAGAATATCAATCATGTCAAAAATATTGTTACATATAAGTTTAAAGAGAAACTATTGTGCGAGAAAAATGTAGATGTTGGAAGAAAATTAAGATACTATAAGGAGGTCATTAACCCTAATCTAGAAGATCGGAAGTATCTCTTGATATTAACTAGTTCAAAGAAGAAAACTAATATAGCCAAGATAAGAATGAACTCTCATGAGGTCCATAGTGAAATAGGACATTGGTTTATTCCTAAAAGTCTATGGGCGGAAAGGGTTTCCCATCTTTGTGAGTCTATGAGTGTTGATGATGAAAATCACTTTCTCTTAGAGTGACCTGTTTACATCCACATTAGATCTAAGTTTCATAGTATTTGCTACAACACAAACCTTTCTAACATCCTAACTTGCCAAAACTATAGTGAGCTAGGAGAGCTTCTCACCAAGCTTTTTGAACATAGGAATAAAATTTTAAAGCAAACCAAATAATACCCTTCTTAAGGTTCGATAGACCAAAATTGGTCTAAGTAGACGTTAATCATCATCATCATCATCATCATCACTAAAAAAAATTCATTATAATAATAAAAATTAATGTTCAACCTATGGTATGAGAGTGAATTACATGCACTTTAACAATAGATTCGTGAATATCATATATTTACAAAGATTGCTTGAATCACTCGTCCTTTATTATGATATCTTTAAAAATATGGGGGTTTGTGGGTGAGGTGTTCCTTGTGATTGTAGGGAGAGTAGTAAAAAATGGGATTTGATCAAAGGGTAATAGTTCAAATGTTGAGCAGGTGAAAATGAGAGTCGGTAAAAAAAAATAATAGTACAAAGAGTGAGGAGGTAAAGATGTGGATAGATGGATCCATCTTTTTTATCCTTATAAAGGCTGATTTATTTTTCCACCGTCTTCAACATATGTGTTCTTCATAAAGAACTTGAACAATCATTGTATTATTTGATTCTTATTGAATAGCAATAATACGCTTTTTTAAATAAATCTTAATTTTTATTAATCACAAATGATTTATATATTAACTTGTTTATTAAATATATTTTTAAATTTACAACCATAAACATAGAATCTAGGCGTCATCTAAATAATTGCAATAAATTACTAATTCTCAAAAAGTAACAAATCTTAAAATAAAAATTAGAAAAAAAAAATTATATTAAAAATTATACAAAAATTTACTACCAATATTTTATTGTTTTGTGTATTTATTTCATTTTAATAATTTATTAGATGGTTCTATTAATAATATGATTTTAAATATATTTTTATGTAATTAAAAACTTTTTTATTTCGTTCACATAATTACATAGTTTTTCACCCTAGATGTGGGTGATGAAGGGGGCACTTGGAACAGGTGGAGAATTGGACAAAGCACGTGGTCCAAGCACGTGGAAGTTGTTAGTGCATGGTCTAGAAAATTTGTTGAAGTTTGATATGAGATTTGATGGTGGTTTTTCAATATACCAGCGTAGATCTATTTTAAATCTGGATTTATCAAGAATCGATAGGGATCCAATTTCTTGATGTCATTTTTTTAAATTTTAAACTCAAGAAATTTGATCCCTCTCTAGCTTGATAGATCCGAGTTTAAGTTTTAATTTTGTATTTTATAGGCGGAAATTGATTTTTTAATTTACTTTTCATATTTTTTATTTTATAAGCCAACATGGATTATTTTAACTAATTTTCAATTTTTTATTTTATTTTATGAGACAACATGAATTTTTTAATTGCTTTTTATTTTGGTAATGTAGTATTACGTTACATTACAACATCTCCCCCATACTGGGCTATAGATCACCTCGCTCTTCTCATTGCAACAAGCGCATGGTTGCATATAAGCTCTGGGTTAGTACTCAGTACATCTCGTGAAGAATTATGATGTTGTAGGGTGGCGAACTCCCATGGAATATGAGAGCTAGTATGGTAGTGGGAATTTCTTATCACTCCATTATGGTAAACAAAGATGTTAAGCCTTTAATCCTAAGAGATGGTTTAGAGGATTGGGGTGGCATTGTAATGCTTGGGTCGTTGGAGGACCGAGTCTTTGTTTGGTTTTTCAGAGTCTTTATTGGAATATATCTGCACTTGTGATGGGGGATTTTCATGGAAACCAGGGGAATAAAATCAAGTCAAAGGGGGGAGGAGAAGGAAGCAGTGGTTTCTCCTAGGAGGAGTAGGGAGCAATTTCGAGTGGTAGAAGCTACAAATTTCTATAAAAATTGCATTCCAATGTAGATTCAAATAGAGATTGCGGAGGCTAAGCAGGGTTTATGGGATGAGATGGAAATTGAAAAACATGCAGATGACTTTGAGTTGTTGGCAAACTAGGTGTAGGACCCTGGCACCATGAGGGGTCACTTGACAATGCATGAACTAACAATGGCTCTTTACTAGGTTTTGAAGGGTCTAATGGATAGGGTTCTCATTGATAGGAGGGCGAAAGAGCAAGGTGATGAAGAGCCCATGAGGTTTTGGAAAGAACACAATGTGGAATGCTGGATAATGCATAGAAAAATAGATGTGATAGCGAGCAAATTAGGGGTTTGATTCACCCTTCCTCCTCTAGTTAAGGGACGTGGTTCTCCTATGTAGCAACCATCAGGGCTGGTTGGTTCTCTTGCAAGCTCTAAAGGCTAGAGGATGTCAAAGGAGAATGGTCTGGATGGCGATCACTAGGTTCACGGATGAATTGGGTCTCTTCTCATATCAAGGTCAAGTGTCATTATAATAGTGGATAGCTTTGTAATAAAAACGATTCATGTTGTTAATTGTGTTATGGGTTTGTTGTAAGCTTGGTAGAAGTGTTGTGTATGGTCAATGTAGAATTCGGGTACCATAGTTGTGAATGGTTTTGGAGAAAAAGAGATAGGGTTAGCACTTTTTCAATAGTATTTTTAGTTTGCTTTTATGGCTGTGGTATGGTAGCAACTCTTGGATGATGTAATTTTCTTCTGTTAATATAATATAGACTTAATCACAAAAAAATTACATATTTTTTCAGTTCCCTATAATTTTTATTTTTTTTGGTACTAGGAGAACCGACAACTATGATGGGGATGGTACTTGTGTGACATGGGGTGTAGGGGTCCAATCTCGTTCGCTACCACTATACCCCTATGTGAACTCACCGAACCTACCACAATGAAGCATGGGTTATCCAGGGTTTGAACCATTGACCTATTACAAGACTTACACGGGCTTTGCTAACTGATCTACACTCTAACTGCCCATTCCCTCCAATTTCAAAACACTCCATAATTATGTTTCTCTCATAAGCATGACTACAAAAAAGTGTATTTGGAGTTTAATTATTTTAATTTTCATGTGTCATGAAGCTTATTTATGTTTGTTTTTCAAGTGTCACGATAGCTTGTCGTTAACCCTCCCGTTCCGTGCTATTGGTATTCTAGTTTATGCCCATCACCTGTCACTATGTTAAGGCCACTTGTATAAAGTCAGAAATTCTATTCATTACAAGTCTAGCATTATGGAAAATATTTCTTTAGCGAAGGGTGTAACTAATTTAAATATGGAATTAATTTAATGTAATTGTTTGTGCAAAAACTTTAAGTCAAACCAAATAATTTTCATTTTGGAGAAATTTTAATCTAAGATTGACAGATTTTAACATTTATTTTTAAAAATTAAAGAAATTTTTTGCCTAAGGCAAGCATACGGTGACTTTTAGCCAAAGGCGAGAAATTTAAGGCTTGGAGGAGCATATAATGGAAAAGTTTTAGAATCTGAACTACGGAGCAACTTTGATTTTTGAACAATGGAGAAATTTTAAGTTAATTGATACTGAGAAATTTTAAGCCAAGATTGTAATTTTAAGTTTTGGGATAATGTAACTTTTTATTTCTTATGAAAAATGGAACCAATTTTAAGCTTTAAGGCAAGCATATTATAATTTTAATTCGTACAGATTGTAGCTTTTTTCGAGGAACAAACTATAACTTAAATTTTTGAAGACTGTAACATTTTGAAGGTTGTAGCTTTTATTTTTGAATAATGGAGAAATTAAAATCTTGGACTAGCAGATTACAACATGGAAAAAAAAAAAGGTTCATCTGGTATGAAAAGTATAAGAAGATGTTTTTATTTAAAAAATGTAATTAACTTAAATTTTTATTTAGGTTTATTTTTAATAAAAAATTATGAAAAATAATTAAAAAAACTATAGTCTATAAAATTTAAATTTAAATTTAAACTAGGATTTATTAAGTAAGAGAGGGATAAATTTTTTATAAAAAATTAAGATAAAAAAATATATATTTTATCAAATTGAATCTTTCTCGCTACTTAATAGATCCATATTTAAAATGAATCTATACTAATATACCTTAATTAAAAAACAGTCCACAATACAATTACATTAATGTAAATAAGTGACATATTACCATATATTTTAATACAAAGGATGGAGAAAAAACAAGAAAGGTCCAGCTTATGTCATTCTCGTGTTATTAAGCTTTCGAATTATCTTTTTGGAAAGCCAAACTTTGCAAAAGAAATAAAACTTTTAAGATTCCCATTGCTATGCTTCGAAACATGAAATCCATGCTTAGTAAGTCACAAAAGTTATTGTGAATTTTGATGGAATGAATCATGCTTCCAAACATCTACAAAACCATTTTTCAGAGCTAATTGTTTATACTCTAAAAGGATATGCACATTTTGTTATTCTCCAACTAATTTTTTTTATTAAAAAGAAAAGAGATTGAGAAACTTTATTTTTTACAATGTTTTATTCACAGTTGAATGTTTTTTTAATACTAATTAATAATTTTATATTAAAAAAAGTTATCAGAAAACCCAAACAACATAATTTTACAACTAGTGTTTTCAAATTCAGTGTAAAATTTTCTCTTTCGAACTAACATGAAATATATAAAATATCATAATTTAGAAAAGGTAACATATGCCATTAGAATGTGGTTATTCTACTATATCTAAATGTTTAATGTGTAACAAACTCTCCCAGCAACCATAAACATGAAAATTACATAATAACTTATCATACAAACTTATGCCTTGAATGGGCCTCTTCCATTGGCATGTCATCATGTTTAATTCCATCTCCTACTAGAATAAAGGGCTACACAATTAATAAAACCGTATTTTGTTGCAAAGTCTTTTCATCACCATCTATTTCTTTGACAAAGCTTGTTGAGAAGATTAGAAGACTTGTTGAAGACTATGAACCTCTAACAAACCCAAGGATCATGTTGAAATACATTTAAGAATTTTTTTCTCAAATTTTCATATTTTTCTTCCATTTCAGATTTCCTCTTTTCTTACCTTTTGAGATGATTATTTAGATATTGTACAAACTCCCTTATCACTTTTATGTCACTCTTCATTCCACGAAAAGTGCAATTTATGTCTTTGTCCTCATTAGCCTCACCATGCCTCGAGATGAAAGGATGTGTCATTGTGTTGCTCCATGCCAAACAACTAAGATAATTGAGAGATTTAAAACTAAGAAAAATCTCCTGATTACACTAGAATCATAAACCCACACCCTTTGCAAAGAGAAACCCCAATTCGCAAGAATGGATAGGAACATAAAATCTCCAAACTGACTTATTAAATCTACAAATCTAAGACAAAAGCTCCACAAGAAAAAGAAAAAGCATACCTTAAATTGTCTAAAAATTAAAAGAAAGCACATAATGCAAAGAAAATGGAGAAAAAAGCCTGACGCCACACAAGGGCTCCACTCCCTAAAAATATCTAAATAGGTCACCCAAAGTCCCTTCCCAACTCCTTTTGCCTTCAATCCATGCATGCCAAAAAAAATCACATTTTCATTGGTGGGCATGAGGTAGAGTAATACCTCCCTCACACGATTCATTCTTACTCATGAGACCCATCGTTATCACTTCTTGAAGGTTGTGGCAAGTGTTATATTCATGTATTTTTGAAAAATGAAGAATGTTGTTGCCTTTATTCATCATATTGTGGTGCAGAGAATTAAGGAATTCATTGTTTAATAAGGGGATCTCCATTTTTAACCAATACCCCATAACTATTATCTCATATTAACTAGTAGGCAATCTCCCAAAATTACTAATTTCTTGATGTAAAGATCAAGAAATATAATTGATTGAAGATGAAGAATATATAGTTTCGCTTAATTATTTATGGCAATTTCATGCTCAATAAAGGTTAACTATTGTATTTATTTCCTTCGAGACCAAAGTAAACCCCTTGGGCTCCTACCATCCCTAGACATTTTACTAGTTTTCTTTAAAAAAAAGACAAAAACATAAATGAAACATTAACTTAACAACATTATTTTTTTTATTTTCCATTATTCTTTGTAACAAAAGATGTATATAAAAGACACACAAATTGATTTTTTTTCTATTGCTACCCAACTTGGTACACATGCTTTCAAACGAGTGTGGAAGACTTTTTTTTCACTTTTTTCTCTTGTCCCCGTGCTAGGCGACCTAGTTAATACAATAAACCATATGTACGAACATATTCATTTGTAAAAATACTATCATGTATTAGAAAATTAATTTGATAGATATTAAAATCTATAGATATTAGGAAGTCATTTTGATTTTTCGTTTTCATTAAATATCAAAAAGTAATAAATATTATGTTGGTCATAAACAAAAAAGAATAATACAAAGTAAAAAGTAAATATGAGACTTAAACTAGAGATTTTAGAGCTTAAGATTAGGTGGTAAATATTATGTCGGCCATAAACAAAAAAGGATAATACAAAGTAAAAAAGTAAATATGAGACTTAAACTAGAGACTTTACTTTTTACTTTTAATACAAAGTAAAAATTAAATATGAGATTTTAGAGTGTTTGTCGAGTGTTTGTCCAGTAACAAAATAATACAAAGTAAATAAAAAAAATAATACAAAGTAAAAAGTGATAAATATTATGTTGGCCATAAGCAAAAAAGAATAATACAAAGTGAAAAGTAAATATGAGACTTAAACTAGAGACTTTAGAGCTTATGATTAGGTGACTCGGGTATTGCACTCAAGGAGTTATTCAAGGAAAGGTTTGCACCTCGAGAGATTTGATCCCTCTCAGGGCTTGATAGAACCTAAGATTTGGATCTAGATTGGTTAAATATCAAATTAAAAAATCAAGACATGTCTCATCATGAAATTTCTCTTAAAAATGGGGTGTGGTTTCGAGTAAAAGTAATGTACATTTTGGACAAAACAAGTACAATCCATATTCTTTTTTGGTTCACAAGAGGAAACGTGACTACTTTTAAAATATATTCTTCTTAGTTTTAATTAGTGAATTGTTTAATTTAAGAGTTTTTCAACGGATGCAAATACAAAAATTCAATAATGTCTTCACAATACAAAAGGCCAAAAAATTGGGCTTCGAGACAATGTGACTATCAACGCTGCGAAAATAAGAATTTGAGACAAATAGAGGTCCCGTTTTTACAGATCCGCGATATCGAATTTGACAGACTTTCGCTTATCAGAATGACGGCACAACATAGAATTAGAGAGCCAGACAAAAAGAATGACGGCACAACATAGAATTAGAGAGCCAAACAAAATTGAATTTTGGCGGTTCGTGAGCCTAGTTTAAGTTCTTTGGCATAACAAGAGAGATTTGATGGAGAGAAATTTGAAAATGTGATGGTTTCTTGAGCTCTAAGTCTCTTAAATTATTTGGTTGGTCTTGTGGACGTCATTAAAATTTCTTTCTTCTTCATTCATTTATTCTTCATTCATTCATTCCAACTTAGAGAGAGTTTCTCTATTTTCCAGTTAGAACCAAACCAAAAGAAAATAATACATCCAAACCTAATTAGCGTCATTCACCTCTGATTTTCTTTGGCCTCTCTTCTGAGAAATTTCAGTGCTTACCAAAACCTATCAGCGCGCTGTAATCACGGCAAACCTAAACCAAAAATGACATGAGTGGAATTGTGGTATTACACGAGTCTTCTAGAACGTACTACTCTCCTCAAATTCTATAACATCATCATCTCATTGAAATCAATCCAGATTTAGCATGCCATTATGAGAACACAACATTATTGTTATCACAACATCTGAATATTAAGGCATCACATGCTTATGCATACTACCATAAAACAACTCATTATTATGAAAAGATAAATTGATCCAGATATTAAATACATCATGACTATGATCATCATCTCACACATCACACTTAAAAAAAATAAAACATCTCTTCTCCTGACTGCATCTGCTTGTGTCAATTATTAAACTCTCTGATTGTCTTGATCCGCATGGATGGTTCATTATGGGTGTTGTCTACTCTTTGGGTCTTATTGCTTTATTAAGTTTTTTTGTTAACGATGGGGTGATATGGGTGTTGTTTGCTCTTTGGGTCTTATTGCTTTATTAAGTTTTTTTTATTAACGATGGGGTGATCCTTTCTTGTTGTTTCATGTGATCCTCTTTTTCTTTAAGTAAGGTTGGCTGACTAGTTGGATAATGTTTTTCTTTAAGTAAGGTTGGTTGAGTAGTTGGATAATGTTTTGCCTTCAAGGATGTAATAGTTCTCTTGTTTGGATAAGCATGACTTTGGGTAAAAGTAAGGTTGGTTAAGTAGTTGGATAATGTTTTGCCTTCAAGGATGTAATAGTTCTCTTGTTTGGATAAGCATGACTTTGGGTTCTTGCATGGTTTCATTTGTGATTTACATTTCTCTTTGTTGAACTTACTTTGGTTATGGGCAGGTTGTATGAAGTTTGAATTGTGTTGGGTGCATGTGTCCTGAAGTGATTGGTTCTTGCCCGAAGATTAGATAGGCTTCTTTTTTATTGCTTCTATCATAAAAATTACCTTTATTAATTGAATGGTCAATGATTTTCTTTGCTCCTTGCCTTCAGTCATTTATTATCACACTTAAAAAAATAGAACATCATGAACATCCTTGTGATGATTCATTAACAAAACTCAAGTAGGCAGTGTACATGAATATGTGTAATCAATGATTATGAGATATCACATCTAATGCAAGGTATACACTCAGCCCAATCTAGTACATGTGAAATTCATAAGTGTACGTGATTAACTATTTACCCTATCTTATATATCTTTTGATCATTACCTAGGGTCCCAATGTCCTTCACTAGCATAACTCATTCCAAGAACCACTGTACCCAATAAGATGTAAAGATTTGGACACCAGGTCCTTGTTATTTATGTTTTCTATCTTGTTTAATCTATTTGCATAAAGAAATAGTTAAGCCCTTCATATTTATCCATCACATGTGACTATAATTGTTCACTCTGAGAAGGATTAGCTCACTTAATCACAATACACAACTAATCAACTAGTCATTTTCTCAAAAGCTTCTTACTCTTCATGCTAGAAGTCTACTCACTTATCTTTAAGACTCAATACCTTAGCTTATATGCCTTTGAAAGTCTATAACTCAAAAGTATATAGTTGTTATACTTAAACATTTAAACCTTTAAATGATTTCCCCATTTACACTTGTAATTCCTCAATATAATTAAGAAATACAACTTCCACTTAAGAGGATCAACCCTTTGTCATCGTTACACAAATTTCTCCGGGCTTTGTTACAACTTCATAGTTCCCTTAGTAATTCAATGCTATTTATTAGGTATACACCCTAAGGAATTTGTATGAACTTTAATTAACTTCTCTAATCTTAACAACTCCATATTGGTGTTGTTCTCACTTAGCACCCTACTCAACTATCAATAATCTTTGACTATTAAGGAGATTAATTCCTTTATGATAAGGTGCTTCCCTCTTTCCACTTGTAAAATTTTCACAATTTTTCACTTGTCTTTTCTAGTTACAATCCTATAGGAACTCATGGGTTTATTACCTTTTGAAATTCCTTATAACGTTTGACATTATCATCCCAATCCTCTAACTCAAATTGGTTAATTGACAACATTTTCTTTCCAATAGGCATTGCCTGTTGATGCATGGATTTCCAAGGGTCATAACTTTTGACTCAGTTTTCTCTTGGTTTATGCACATAATTAGAAAAGCAAGTTGACAACTAGTGAGTTATGTGAGATTTTTCTAAAATTAGCAATTTTCGAAAATCTCATACAATAGTTGTAAGGGGTTGAACTTTCATTGTAATAGTTAGTAATGGACAAGGAATAAAATATAGTTATTTTTCCATTCTCATGTGTTTGCAAGCCTTTAGATCTCATGAATGAATCAAAGTTTATTGGCTGCATCATAACCCTTCCTCCATCATAGTATTTCATTGTGGGGGGGCATAAAGAATGCTCAATTAACCATTTCTAAAGAATGGTATTCACATCACGAGTAGTATAGTGGAAGGGTTGACCAACCATTCCTTAACCATATATTCAAAAAATAAAAGGATCCTAAGGAAGTAGCAACCCCTCCTCAAAGTTATTATTCCCATGGAGGGAAAGTACAAAGAAGTGTTGGTTGACCCTTCCTTAATGATGGCATTAGCATCGATGGATATGATGGAGGAAGGGTTGATCAACCTTTCCTTCAACAGAGTTTCATGTTGAAGGTCATCCTCAGTAAGTCTTGGCTGCCCATTGGAGCGCGAATTTGGACCAGTTTTGGGAACTATGCACAAGGAGATGGATCACGACCCAATCAGCCTAAGGAATAACTCGTGCAAAAGGTGGAAGTTAGTTAGAATTAGTTAGGCACTTGTTGCCATAGTTTAACAGGCTCAAACCATTTTGAAATGTATAAATAAGTAAAGGATCTTTGGTTTACGGTTTGGTCATTAGTTTCTTTTGTTAGGTTGTGAATTGTTGTTGCTTCTATGGCATGTAATGTTGGGGTAATTATGGGTTATGATAGAGATTTGATGCATGCTACACAAGTTTTGTTAACTATTCCAAATGATAATAATATGAAAGAGAACCTATTTTGGGCCATATAGTTTCTGTGTTTGATGTCATGTATATTATGTTTCTTGTGCACATGAATACTCTATTTTTATTATTTCTTTGATTGTATCATTAGCTCTTCAGAGTAAGATGTATATTTGTTCACATGAAATGAGTGGATGGTATATGAATAGAATGGATTCCTTGTTTCCCTTCAGCACTGCGAAATTTTGCTTCTTGTAGTCCCTGTAGATTCCTCAGGTGAGACTTCATCTACTTGTAGGTGATGTTGAAAGGGTTGGTATCTAGGGTTTTTTTGGTGAGTTTATATTGTAACCTCGGTCTGTCAACTACACACCAACAAATGGTTTCATTACTGGGACTAGGATCTATGACTAAAGGGAAGGTGAAGGTCAAATAATGGTCCCGTGGAGATCGACAAACGAAGATATAGAAGAGTGGTTGAAAGGGAAGGACTACAAATTTTCCAAAGAACATAATAATAATCGATGGATTAGCAAGGAACAGTGGTTATAGATTACATATACACAGATCTGCACGAGATTTTCTTTTGCAAGTTCCCTATAATTCTAGCTGAGTGGTTGTTAAGATTAGCCGAGTAGAACCCAACATTCCACATTGTAAGACTGGTGAACTAGAACTGTTTGAACTGATCCAGCAAATCAATATTGTAAGTAACCCGATCTCACACGCAAAAGATATCTAGTTGGATAGTGTGTTGAAGGGGTATGTTACAAAATTAACTATAGATTGTACTCAATTGTACAGTGCCACTAAGAAGTATTTACTCAAGGGTCTGCACAGAAGATACCTAAATTCATTGTATACTTGGAACAGGATGTTTTTGTGCGATCAAGGAACTATGACATTGGAATCAGATCCCCTTAGTAGTTAAACATCTCTATGTGCATAGGAGAACTAGGGGATGACTATAGGATGGGCCGAGTAAGGAAGGAAAGAAAGAATGAAGAGAAGATGAGCTCAGAATGATGACAAAAGAGGAATATGTGATAATAGAAGAGACTGGATTATTGCATGGTGGAAAATGGTTGAGTAAATATAGTAGGAAGAGGATTGCAACTGAGATAGAGGAGCAACAAAGTGAGTTCGAAGAAAGAGACATCTATGCATATTCCAAATCAAAGGACTATCGCACACAGAGAAGGAAAAATACAATTAGCTCAGTCCAACATAAAAGGTATCCCTACTCAAGCCATGAGCTACATTGAATCCATGACTCTGTGCACATCTCCAAGATCTAATGTAAGAACTCAAAATTTATCACTTGCAACTAGTCAAGGGAGTCATAATAATAGTAAAGGTAGTAAAAGTAGTGGGAGTAACTCAAATACTTAGACACAGTCTATGACATAGAGCACAATGGTTGGTGTAGATCCCACCTTGCAGATGCCTATCTTCCATGGAGCAAGGACAAACAATCCAAACCAACACTTGTTTTTTTGTGAGGAAATATGGAAAGTAAAGCAAGTTCAAGATGAGGCTACAAAGATCACACAACTAATAACCAAATTCATTGATCACACATTAACCTGGTACATCAAGTATCAAACCACTGCTCAAGTCAGTACTTTGGATAACATCAAGAAACCTAAATTGGAGTAGTAGTGCATTACATAATTGAAAGAGATTGGATAGTTAAGGAATGAATCAGTTTGGGACTTTCACCAATTATCCAAAGTGTTGATGGATAGGATGACATTCCATATCCGAGATGAGCAACACAAGGAGTGGTTAATTGCAGGAATATTGCCTCATTTATGCTTCCCCTTGATGTGCCAGAAAATCACATCACATTCAGACACGCTAGATCTTACAATGAAGTTGGAGGAATCCCCTGTACGAGAGAATGGTACAGGGATGGCTCAGGTCGAGTCACAACTAGTATCACTAATGATTCAATTGTAGCAGATTGCTAAGGGAAAGGAAAAGCATGGAGAGATATGGTGCACAACCTACAAAAATGAATGCCATCATAAGGAAGAGTGTCGCGCGTATAGAGAGTATTTGGATACATAATCTCCAAATCCTTTTACCACAACAAGATGGGTATGGTGTGAGATATGTAGAAGGAATCATACCCTTTCTACTTGTCCTTTGCTTCAGAAGTATGCGAGCACTCCAAGAAGTTTGTTTTGAAATTTTTGTAAATCCATAGGAAATGATGAGAAGGATTGTCGCGTGCTAGATCTCAAAGGTGTGACAAAACAAAACAATGTCCCAAGGGACTACAGTCAAGGAGGTTGAGTAGGATTCAGAGGTCGAAGAAGAGGAGGATTTGGTAAAGGTGGAGGACCAATCATTTTCTACAACTGTGGCCAATAGGGACATTTTTCATGGGATTTCCAGAACCCATGTATGACATGCACATACTACAGACAATTGGACCATGCAATGGAATATTTTCCATTATTTTTCGCGAAATGGAAGTAGAGGATAAATCAAAATCAAAATCAAAATCAACGCCAAAACTAGAACTAGAACCAGATCCCAAATCAAAATCAAAATCAAAATGTGCAGATGAATGCAAAAGAAGAGCACGATGAACAATCTAGGATATAAATAATTACGCACAAAGGAGCGATGCCACAAAGAAAAAATTGCACACAAGCTAATGGGTTAGGAAAGTTGCAGGAAAAATCCTGGTGTTTGATCCTCAGAGGGAGAAAAGCACATACAAGCAAGAAAGGAAAGAGATGCTAAAACCAAACTATGGAGCATCATTGTCATGACAAGTGTATGACAGACTAACCCTATACGACATGCCTCAAGTCTATGACTACTCATCTCCATAAAGTTGAAATGAAAAGGTAAGCACTTTGAAAAACTTCTTGAAAAATTCTTTAGAATTTATAAAGGATGAATCTTCTTTGCATATATTGCACTGGATGATCAACTGATGCACACAAGATACAAAAGAACATGTTGTAGTTAACTAAGTGTAGTGCAATAGAAGGACAAATAGAGAATTTTGATTAAGTGCGTAGATAGGAGATTATGATATGGACTATATCATTATGGATTTGGGATTTGATGTAATTGTCCTGCCAAAGAAAACATGGGAGATGATGGGTATGCCAAGGCTGATTTGGCCTAATGTTCAAGTAAGATTAGCCAACCAACATATAATTTTTGTGATTGGAAGGTTGACAAGGGTATCTATTGACGTGGATGGAGTGCACATAACAACCGATTTTGAATTTATTGAGATTGTAGATGACCACAAACTGTATCCTACATTATTAGGACTTGAGTGGCATTTTTCTAATCAAGCCATTATTGACCTAAAGAAAAGATAAATGATTTTGAAGGGGATAGTTTAATGGTCATTGCACCATTGGACCTGACAGAAGGGAGAATATATGAGGAACCGGTCAGGAACAAAGAAATAGAAAACCTGTACAACATGATTGATCAGATGGAAGACAATGTGAATCCTACTACTCATGGTATGTTGATCAGCTGGTGTAGTATCATCTATTTTATGTCGGATTCCAAAGAAACCCTTGAACACTAGCAACAAAGGATGCATGAAATACATACGAGAAGGTGTGCATGCATCACATGTTCATTACGCTAGATTGGAATAGAGGTATGTGATCCCCCGAAGTATGATGGTATAAGATATGTAGCTTCTTTTGTGACAAGATTCGAAGGGAATATACTAGAACACCAATGGTTGTTAGCATTAGATGTCGTGTTGAGAGAAACCCCTGCAAGTTAGTGGGATGCTCATAAGGAGAGAATGAGTGATAGGAAGTAGTGCAAAAAGCTATTGCGGGGCATATTTGGAACTGAGTGTATTGCGCAGAAACATACAAGGTTGATTTGTCCATTAGAACATGTTGTGCACTGCATCGTGACATGGAGTGCACTTCCAAAGAAGGAATGGACACATCTATTTATGCATACCCTAGACAAAATTCCAAGGAATTGGTATGTAGAGATAAAAATGCATAGAGGCACATCAGACTAAGAGGAGACAATGCACAATTTGAAGGTAACATTTAGTTTTGAAGATGAGGTCCCTGCGGTGGACGTAGTGTTGCAGACTATCAAGGACAAAAATTTTACACCAGAATATTCGATAGGAGCTATACCTATATGAAATGCACATAAATCATTTGTGACTATGGGGGATCCTTTGAAATGTTATAAGGTTGCGGAAGAAGACCAGGAGGATGAAGACCCAAGAAATGTGTAAATGCCAGAGGTGAGGGAGAGCGTGCAGTAGGAGGGCCCGAGCCTGGATCTGTTGATTGTGCAAAGTTGTTGAAGACATGCAAGGTCAATATTGGTATATCGAATAATCCCAAGTTTGCAAACAACGAAGACTATTAGAACTATGAAATAGTTGAAAAGATTGTTGATTCACTACAAGAGTATCGGGATCTGTTTCCCACTATTTTTTCACAGATGAAAGGGATTACTGGTGAATTAGGAGAAATGAATATATGTTTGAAGCCATATTCTAAACCATTGAAGAAAATACCATATCGACAGAAACCAGTATACAAGGATAAATTAAAGGATAAGAAACATAGGATGCTGGAAGTTTCAATCATAGAACCTGTTGAAGAATCCGAATGGATCAGTCCAATCGTGGTCCAAGAAAAGAAGATAGGAGGAAGCGGAATTTGTGTATATCTATGTAAGCTAAATGATGTGTGTTTACATGACCCATTCCCTACTTCATATATAGATGAAGTGTTGGAGAATGTAGGAGGACGAGAAGCCTACTCATTCACTGATGGATTCTCTAGATACCATCAAATCAAGATCACGCCATAGGATAGACATAAGATGACCTTTGTGACATAATGGAAATGTTATCAATATATAGCGATGCCATTTAGACTGAAGAATGCACCAACAATATTCTCTAGAGTGGTCATCACAGCTAATTTCAAGGAGTTCATTCATAAATTTTTAGAAGTCTATTTGGATGATTGGACAGTATTCAGTATATTAAAGAACCATATTTGATGAAGTGCATTTTCTGTGCATAATTTGGTATTCTATTGGGACATGTAGTTTGTAGACAAGGATTGTTGGTTGATCCAATGAAGCTTGCATCTATTGTTGATTTACCACCACCTAATTTAGTGCGACATTTGCAAGCTACACTGGGGCACATAGGATATTATAGAAAATTTATCAAGAGGTATGCACAGATCATAGAATCCCTAGAAAAGTTGTTGAGGAACGATGTCAAGTTTCAATGGAACGAAGAGTGTCAACAGAGCTTGGATGTCTTGAAGCAAATGTTAGTGACTGCACCAATCTTGGTGTTTCCAGACTAGAAGAAGGAATTTCATGTTCATGTAGATGCATCATCTATAAAATTGGGTGTAGTTACAGCTCAGTCAGGGGAAGGAGACTTAGATCACCCCATTGCATTTGCAAGTAGAAAGATATCAACCATAGAAAATAATTACACCACTGCATACCACGAAGGATTGGAAATGGTGTATGCACTGTAGAAATTTAGACACTATTTGTTGGGATCACATTTTAAGATGTACACTCACCATTTTGCACTGCGATACCTGGCCAACAAGCTAATGTTGGGGTGAAGATATGCAGATGGTTTCTATTGTTTCAGGAATATGATTTTGAAGTCGTCATAAAACAAGGCAAGTTGATTTTAGGGCTTGACCAACAGTCGCACATAGAAATATGGGAAGATGTAGGAAATATAGATTAAATTCTACCATATGCACACATGTTTACAGTTAAGATGGTCGATGATTACTTATCAGAAATTGTGTAGTTGTTGAGTATAGGATCATCTCCAACCAAGTACACTGTTGTGCAAAGAAGCAGTTAGTAGTCAAGGCAGCAGACTACCAGATGATAGTAGGGAATTTATACAAGTTGGTTATATACAAAATTCTGCAACATTGTTAGAACATGAAATGCCTATGATATTGAAAGATTCCCATGAATGATATGCGAGAGGCCACTATGCAGGGAAATAAAAACTCAAAAGATATTGCACGCATAATCGTGGTGGCCTACTCCGCATAAGGATGCTAAGAAATTATATCATATGTGTGACGTCTGCCAGCAAGTTGGGAAGCCATTAAGGAGGGACGAGATGTCGTTAATGCCCCAAGTAACAATAAAAGCATTTGATAAATGGGAAGAGGATTTTTTTTGGGCCAATTAATCCACCTGCAAAGAGGTCGGGAGCATATAAATAAATGCCGCGACAAATTACTTAAATAGATAGGCGGAAGCAGAACCTGTGAAGGATTGCAGTGCACATAAAGTTGTGTGGTTTCTATTTGAGAATGTTGTGACAAGGTTTGAATGTCCAAGAATTCTAATGAGTGATTAGGGGACTCATTTATTGAATAAGATAGTTGTTTCTTTGATAGACAAGTTCCAGATTTATCACTAGAAGATCACCTATAATGCTCAAGCAAATGGAATAGTTGAATCATTTAACAAGATTCTGGAGAATGCACTAACAAAGATCTGCAATGTAAAATGAGATGATTGGGACTTGAGGATTCCTATAATATCGTGGGCATATAGGAAAAAATGTAATAATATGATATGAAAAACACCATTTAGGCTAGTGTATGGGCAAGAAGAAGTCATGACCATCATGAGTTCTTTGTGCTGAGTCTGGGCATCGTCGTGCTAAAAAATCTCACAGAGTGTGGCACAATAGAAATAATATTTTCATAACTAATGAAATTAGAGGAAGATCGATCAATCACATGCTTTCATCAACAGGTTTATAAAGCATGCAAAAAATCCTAGTATGACAGACATATCAAGCATAAATACTTCAAGACTAGAGATCTGGTTTTGTTGCATGACAACAAGTTCATGAAGCACACAGGTAAGTTCAGAGTGCATTGGTTGGGTCCTCATGTCATAAAATATTTCATAGAGCTCGAGACCGTCTAGCTAGAGAAACTAAATGGGGAACCTCTAGAAGGATTTTTCAATGGGAGTCGACTGAAACTATATAAGGACAACCGTCTTTCCTCGCAATAGCTAGAATCAATATTAAAAAATGGGTTGTAGAGAGATAAGGAAGAATGTTGCAAAGAGAAAAGGAAGCATGTCGCATAAAGAAAGAAGAAAGGTAGCGCAAGAAAGAAGTGCATGGGATGGAAAATTGAATGGCGTAGTAGGGAAGTCAGAATGGGAGCAATAAGAGTAGACGAGATGGAGAAATAGTGGTGATGCATCATAATTAATGTAGGATATCGGTGTAAGGAATCAACCCGACTAGAAAATCTCGTGTAAATATAGGTTAAATCCAGGTTATGCTACAAGGATATAGACCATCATTGAATGCAGAAATGGGCATGAAGACAGACAAGACATCTGGAAGAGGAATTTAAAACCAAATGTAAAGCGATGGAACAACGGCATAATTCCTAAAGCAATTAGAGTAGAGTTGAGAGGAGTAGAAGTCGAGTGACAAACAAACTTGCATACGGTGAGTACATGGTAATGGCACCAAAGGTATTAGCCTCCGTTCCAAGGAAGATGCACACCAAGAAGCCATCCATCATGATAGAGGAAGAAACACGAGGAGCAAGAGAAGGAGCATCATACTACACACAAGATAGGTTTCCAAGGGAATATGCAACTCCAATAAAGATGATGGAAAATCCAGTGGATCTATCGAAGGTGCCGAAGTATACCTTGGAGACACTTGTGCTATTGAAGGAGTTCATAGTAGGGGGGAATCTATTGGGAACAATAAAATTTTGAAGTATACAGACCATGATATTATGGATACAAAAAAATTTATAGATCTCGCTCAAGCAAACCAGTCCAAATTCACCAATTACTACAGTAAAGATGCAACATTGGGTAATAAGGTTGCAGCGCACAAGGATATTGAATTTGCTGGAAATCCTGCACGTTGGCCGAAGTACATAGATTAACATGTGTACCAATGTTGCTGACCTAAGTACACAGAAGAGTCATGTGGTTGGACCAACAAATTTCCAGTGACAACAAGCTTACTGCACAAACAACATGACCGTTGACATCAAGTGAGAACTCGATACTGCTGTTAAAAAATAAGAAGCAGGGAAAAGCACTAGCCAAGAAGATGAAGGATAAATATGACACACACAAAGAACAACGTGGGATGGATGTGGAAATAATCAATGATGGAACACTAAATTCTGCGAGGAAAGTATTGGATTGCAATTTGTTCAGAAATATTCACAAGGATCAGGTGGTAGCAGGGATTATAGTAGTAGTGGAGAAGTGCGCAGCAAGCGTACAACTCAATTGGGAAACATTCTTAGTGAACGAATTATGGGAGGATTACAGAGAGGTGCCAGAAAAAGGTTAACCATTCCATTATGATTGGATTTTGATCTTGATTGTGTTAGCTGCATGGAGGGATCCTGAAGATTTGTAGTTCCCATGCACTGCGCAGAAGTTGTGTCTAGTAGCTAGATATGCTAATTTGTGGCATACCACCAACAAAAGGATCCAGATTGATAACAATGTTACATTCTTTGTCCATAACTACCCCATTAGAAATATCATTAAGATAACACCATGCATTCGGCCACTGGAGGTGTAAATGTACAAGGGAATTGTGTGCTTTAAATTCGGGATGCACCATATGTATATCCAAGCAAGAAGGGATCTAGAAGCTCGATGGTTACCAACACTTTTTAGACTGATGGAGCAAGATGTTAGCCAAATTGTGAATGATTGGGATGTAGAATGGAGAGTCCCAGTTCCAGGAGAGGAACACCAAAAGCAGGATGAAGAACAGGATGTAGAGTCATAAGAAGAGTAGGGCAGACAACAAGATGAGGAATAAGAATACTAACAAGAAAAAGAAGCAGAACAACTTAGAAATGGTGCAGGTGACACTAAGTAGCAGAACGCATCAGGAGTAGGTGAAAATAGAAAGGAGCGGACTAAGGCAGATCCATCAAAACAAAAGAAGAAGAGGAAAGCGACAAAGGATCAAGTTTTCCAGTCACTGATGAAAGATGATTTGGAAAATATTTGACAACAAGTCAAGGAAGCACCAGATGAAGCATGAGATAAAGTGGTGCAAAAATAGGAAAAAATGCAAACGATCATGCAGGAGTAGTTAACTGCATTGTTTCAAGTGTTGGAAGCAGCCAAAACAACACCAAGTAGATTAGAGGAATAACATATAGAGAGTATGTGTCCAAGGTAGGTGGTCTCTCAACCATCAGTGGCATTGACAACACAAAGATTCATGAAGATAGTACCAGGAGATTTGTAGTTCCCTGCAGTATAAATGCAAGAGAGTGCACTCGTGGTAAGTTTAATTAAGTTAGTCTTATCACAAATGCTAATAGATGTGTTGCATACTTTGCAGACAGGTGTGACGCAAGAGATATAGTTGCGTGCGGTCATGACATCAGTAGAATGGACCAAAACAACCGCAGGAAAGGAAACACTACAAGAAGAAAATAGTAAGTTGCGCAAAGAGAAAGAGGAGGCTACGCAAGAGAAGGAAAATTTGTAGCAAGTAGTGGAGAGAATATACAACGCTATATCACAAGGACAACTAGAGGTAGATATTCTAGTTGAAGAGAAGGTGACAAAGATAAGTGAAGATATACAAGGATTTCGTGCAAATATTGTGGACTTGGAAGCAAGGACGATGCTAAGTACCCCACCAAAAGAGACGCAAAAAAGGGAATAAATGGCTAGTGCAGTAGCAGCAAACATCAAGAAATTGAAGGAAAAGTTTGTGCAGATGTATGAGGAAAGAACACAGATTTGGACACAACTCATCGAGGATGTTGAATAGAAGGCCATAGAACAAAAAGTGAAGGCTGCGCAGACAAAGGCACATAACCTAAAAGAAACAATGAGCACTCTGCCAACATCAGATCATATTCCAAGGTGAATTCCAAGGTATTCACATTATTCACATTATTCTCAGATCATATTCACATTATTCACATTTGTTATAAGGTATGCAAATCAAGGTGAATTCCAAGGTAGAAGTTATCTATGTTACATATTTCCGAACTTTGATATGCAAATATGTTTAATACCATTCTACTAATCCATTTTTACAGTAACCACATGTCCTATAACAACTAAAAAAATGAAGAACCGCCACTTGGAGATTGTTATGTGTTATTCAAACAAATCTCAGACCAAACAGGGAAAATGATGAAGCATGGTCAAACCTCTATTCAACCAGAGCTATAACAGGGCTGTTTCAAGATCAACTTTTGTCCATGCCAACACCTAGATAATTTTCCACGTAGTTCAAGAGACCACATGAAAAATTTCATGCATTTGTCATGAAATTCTGAGCACAAAAGTATTTCTTAATGGATTCCTTGGTGAATTTCAAAGTGAGATGGTAGAATGCAGATCCCCTACTTCCGAACGATTAATAGTACATCCTCTATTTCGATCACGTATGTCCATATCGTAGCTCCAATTAGTCATGGCTAGTTGGAAGGATCGCAAAATGTGGGATTTGCCGCTATCATTAGCTAGCATTGTTTCTTGTATTGTAATAATTATATAAAAATGGCTTTCATATAGATAAAGCATTTTTTGTTGTGTGTATATGTGTAGATGAAAGGAGAATGCATATTCATATATAGAGAATTTATGAACATTGTTATATACTCTAAATATTGAGGAATCAAATTTCTCGAAGTACAAAGTATTTTTTAAAGTGCAAATGTTGAGGAAGCGTTTTAATTTATAGTTATATATGTCATTATAAATATTTAAATCTAATTTGATCTAACATGTTATTTTTTTAATATTTTATTATTTTTTAAAAATAATTGTGAAAATAAACACACACCCCGAATTAATAGCTTTATGTTCAGAAGAAAAAGCTTTATGAGCAAAAGAGAAAGAGGATTCCCCATAAAAGAAAGAGGAATGAGGGTCCCCAATTTCTACTTTGAAGTGACCATCTCAATAAAAGAAAGAGGAAGAGTCTCAATAAAAGAAAGAGGAAGAGGGGTCGCCAGTTTCTGAACTTGAAGTTGATGAAAAGAAAGAGGGTCCCCCGGTTTCTGCTCCGAAGTTGGGGAAAGGAAAGACGTTTAACCAGAAAAGAAAGAGAGGTCCCCAGTGTCTGCTCCGAACATTAGGTAGATGTTGCTGGATCAACGGCATTGCAGAGACTCGCCATCAAGATCTGTAACACATCTCAAATTGCACAACGTGTGTTGGGATGATCGATAAAGTATAACACCAAAACCACCATGGGAATCGATCAGTACGTAGAGCAGCGTCAAACTATTATTATCAATACCTGTAGCATATCTTTAAGTTGCGACACGTTTGAGGTACTTGGCGCATGCGCCTCCAAATAACCACTTATATTCGAAAGCAGGATTCCTCACGAAGTTTGTTCTTACAGTGCGAATAGCCATCGCAGCTTCCGCGAACCAGACCGGCATAGATAGACAGAGATAGAGATTTTAACTTTTTCTCATAGTTCTTGCTGAGTGTTAACGCATCTGTAAAACGATAATAATCTTAACTCTATATATACAGTTCGTGCAGAGATGGATGAGGTTGTCGCATGTAGCACGCGTTTGTTATAGCTTAAGTGCGGTGTGCACTCGAATTCGGTGATTCGACCGCAGACGAATTTGTTTTATGAAAAAATAACAGATGCGAAAGAGATCCGGCGAATCTACATAAATATATTATATAGAGGGGTTTACAGTAAAGGTGATTACGAAACGACATGAAAAAACTTTTCACAATGAATTCAACCATTGCATCGATTCGCATTGGGCGTTTTCTTTTGAAAAGAATATGGAATGTCGGCGGTTCGGTTCACTGTCATCGTTGTAGTGGGCTCTCCACTTTCTATAAGAATCCTTGGCTATCTGTTGTCAAGTTCTCTGGAACCAAACATTAACATTACAGCGACCACCCCCACTTAGATTGCAGGTTATTGTTGGAAAAACCTAATTAAGAAACACAACATTATTATTAATTTATTTCAAATCACTATAAACTTTGTCGTGATCTTTTCGTGGCATGAGACATTCCCTGCAAGTTCGCAAATAGGTTTTTAAAACTGCGCACCAAATGTCTCAGATTGCGAGCCAATGTCACGTGCTGAGATATGATGTACGTATGAGCAATACACTTACTATTATCTAGCAAATAGTTTTTTAAAACTGCGCACCAAATGTCTCAGCTATCAGTTGCTGAGATATGGTGTACGTATGAGAATACAGTGACTGTTACCTACCATTGAAAAAGAGCACTCAGAAGGGACCGCGGGTAAAGGGTACTCATATTGCTCAAATTTGGGTCATTGAGATGGCAACTACCACCACAAACCATGCCTTAAAAATCATCAGGAACAGCCTCAGTGCCCATTTTCTCAGTGTGGGTAGTTATCCCACAGTGTTATGATAGTCAACGGTGTTGCTTTTATTGCCCTTAAATTTCAGAATAGAATTAGACTTATTTAGTTACGTGTATCCTAAAATTTGGGGTGAATATTTGGTGTAAAGAAATTTAATACCAAACTGGTAAATAAAATTACAGGAAATCCAGTAATTTGGCACGAAGGATTCCATTTCCGCAGAACCCACGTTTGACAAGTGCGATTTCCATGTTATGTGCTAAGCAATGACCGTACACAGGATTTTGGCACGAAGGATTCCATTTCCACAGGACCCACGTTTGACAAGCGCGGTTTCTATGTTATTGGCTAAGCAATGACCGTATACATTACGATCCCACTATGGCGTAGTGGATCTAAATTACTTTTGTGGCCAAAACTGCGGAGCCTGTAGAGTAAGAAATCTATATAAGAAATTCTGCACTCAAATAACTTTGACAGGGAATCATCACTCAACGTTTCAGATGAGCTTCTTTGTTTTGTTGCTGCTGCACTGATCTGTTCTGTTTTGGCAATGGCGGATCAAAGGTCCGGTGACTGTAACATCGACATTGCAATCAACAGACCAGAAAATTCTAAAAGTAATTCTATTGAGGAGCGGAATATATTTACAAAATTAAACAAAATTCCGACCTTGAAGCTCATTTTGGGGAAGTGTTTGAGAGAAGCTTGGAAACTGGGGAAAGACGATCCGCGGAGAGTTTTTCATGCAATGAAAGTAGGGCTTGCATTGTCAGTGGTATCTCTGTTCTATCTCATGGAGCCTCTATTTAATGGTGTGGGTGATAATGCCATCTGGGCTGTCATTACCGTTGTGGTAGTTTTTGAGTTTACTGCAGGTAATTTGGCAGTCTTTCTTTATTCCCAAAATTTGTGTTGATGATTCAATCAATTAGTTCAATTGATGCAGATCCTTGAAGTATAAATTTATTTTTACCTTATAAATTTTGGAATTAAAATATATGTATGCTATTAAATCAAGACAATCCTATTAAATGTATATGTTTGCTACTAAATTAAAACAATTATATAAAACAAAAAAAAATATTTGTGCAGGTGCAAGTCTTAGTAAGGGCTTGAATAGAGGAATCGGCACAGTGCTGGCAGGATCTCTTGGTGTAGCAGTGGGTTGCATAGCAGAGTTTGCAGGGAAAAAAGGAGAACCCATTATCATCGGCACTTCATGTTTCATTCTAGGTTCATAGATGTGCTTAAGCTGTTTTTGAAATTTAAAAAAAAAAGTAATATACAACGGTTTAAACAGGTAGCTTCTTCAGTCAGCAGTACTTAGAAGACATTTTTTTTTTAGATTTAATACTCATGATCCTTTTTACAGGCGCATCTGCAACTTTCTTTCGGTTTTTCCCAAAAATAAAGAGCAAATATGATTACGGCGTTCTGGTTTTCATCCTCACCTTCAATATGATAACAGTTTCTGGATACCGAGTTGATAATATATTTCGCATGGCTTACGAACGGCTTTCCACAATAGCAATTGGATCCGGGGTTTCCCTCGTTATAAGCTTATTTGTTTCTCCAATCTGGGCTGGCGAGGATCTTCATAAGTCTATTATTAAAAAAATCCAAGGCTTAGCAGATTCCATAGAAGGTGAGATGGATTACTGTGTCAAAATTATATCATCAGATGTTTCAGCAGCTTCTCATATTTCATTATCCGTTTAATGGATGCAGTATGTGTGCTCGAGTATTTCAAGGGATCGGATGTCCTACAAGATGTATCAGGTGAAATCCTAGAAGCCCAAATCTGCCGAGGCTACAGAAATGTTTTGGATTCCAAAGCGAGTGAGGATTCCCTGGTAAATCTCAACTTGTTTGTCTTTCATAGGACAGAACCTCTATTCGCTTTGATATAGGTTCGGTCAATCTATTGATTTGTTGATTTTTCAGGCAACATTTGCTAGCTGGGAGCCCAGGCATGGTAAGTTCAAATTCAAGCATCCATGGAAACAATATGTTAAAGTAGGATCCATGATACGTCACTTGGGATATTGTGTTGTTTCCTTGCATGGATGTCTACGCTCAGAGATTCAGGTGAGATCTTAATTCACAAATATTGTTTATTCAATATTATTAAGGTATTCTGTCCTTTAGTCAATGAGTTGTCCCAACTTATGTTGCAGGCACCTCATCTTAATAGAACGGCATTAAGGAAGCCCTGCACCAAAGTTGGTGCAGAGGTAGCCCAAGTACTGAGACAGTTAGCACAAAGCATAAGTTGCATGAAGCAATGCCCTCCTTCACAATCACTTATGCACAGTGTGCACGAAGCTGTTGAGGAACTCAATATGGCATTCAGCCTTCAACCCAAACTGTTCCACGTTATCGACCCGTTGTACAGTCCTGCTCAAAAACATTCTACTGAGGAAACCATGAATAACGATTCAAATACCAGTCAAATTAAAGCTGACCCAGATGATGAAATTATTCATATATTCAAAGATACTGAAGATAGCTACGTTTTTGAGGAAGATAAACACAAAGCCAGCTCGGAACTGTTATCGGCCATTGAGGGTGAAAGGAATTATATTCCATCGAAGTGCACATATGCGCAGACACTTCCATTGGCTGCCTTTGCTTCCCTTCTAATAGAGATAGTTGCGAGGCTAGAACATGTTATAGAAGCTGTACAAGAGCTTGGAAAGCTTGCAGCCTTTCAACCTTGAAAACATTTTTCAAGAGAGTTTATAGTATTTGTATGTAGGCCATGTACAGTTGAACGAGTTTATAGTTTTTGTATGGAGTTCATGTACAGTTGAACATGGCTTCTTCTTTGTATGCGCCATTCATATTGATATGGGTATTGAATGTGATTGTTGAAAGATTGCATGCTCATACTGTCACTGATCAAATGGGCCAGGGAAACACAGGGAATGCAACAGATTTTAATCATAAAATTATGATTAACAAGACTCTCTGACGGTTCTCCGGTTCTCCATTAACTCAAAAAGGATTCAAATTTAATTACCATTAGAGTATAACATTTCATACTGTTAATTATGGAAAAATCAATGTCACCGTCAACGAATGAAATCCAGTGAAATGAACACTTCAGATTGCGAGTGTTTTGCTGTGTATTTGCGATGACTGGATTAATTTCACATATATTATAGATTTGTTTGTGACAGTGTGGCTAATGATAAAAGTTATTCAAAATGAAATTTTCAGGTGAGAAATTTTACAGAAATTTTCAGGTAAGAAATTTTATAGATATTTTGATGTATACCTATAGAAATTTTGGTGTTTGCATAGCTATAGGGTTTTTGAAACAACTTAAAATCAATGACCTGAAACAATATCATTGGATTTTTGACTTCACTCTAATCTATTTTGAACAGGATATAATACGTTGAAGCCCATCGAATTTGAACATATTAGTGAACCATTTCAATGAACATAGTGACCTTCGCACAGAATTTATAAACGTAATTGATGAACAAATTAGTCAGCTATTGCCATCAAATTCCAACCCTGCGATAAAGTGTCAGGTAATTAGATTTAATTAGATTTCAAGTTTTCGTGATAAAGTATTTATCCAAAGAATACTTTAGCAAAGGTGCAAGTTCACAATAGTAAGAACCATATCTTAGTTGGTGGTTGGTGTAGGTCAATAGAAGTATATCATTTAGTTAGTTTTTTTGAGTTTGAAGTACTCACTGTGATTTGAATCTATGATTTTTCATTTAATTTATTATTAATTGTTTTATCCTTAATGAGAAGTATATCATTTCGTTACTAAATTTACTTATAAGTAAATTGATCATTTAGTTTTACATTGGTATTAGATAAAAGTCGTGTTTATATAGATATTGGAGATATGCAAGTGATTTCGATAATTTTGATATAAAAATAAAGTTATTGAAATGTAATTTTTTTTTTATGTTAATTGTTTCCATGGTATCTGTTATAAATCATGAGAACAATGATATTTAACAAAGATAACCATGATAAACAAAAGTAAAAATTAAAATTTTAAAAACATGTTTATAATGTAAATTATTAAAAAAAATATTATAATAAAATCACGATTATAATGGTTGGTTTTGATGATGATGTAAAGAGTCATTTGGTTTTGTTATTTTTTTTTAAGAAAATCATTACATTTTATGAAAGTCATTTCTTTAACCATATGGGGATGCTAAAATTCCATATCCATTTAAATTCAATCATTCTCTCCTACAGATTGAGGATTTCTTTAGCCTTGTCTGATCTAAGTGGGTTAAAAATGATTATTTGGATGCTCCTTCTACGGCTAAACGTTTATTATTGAAATTGCAACAATTAAAGATGGTGGTAAAAAAGTGGTGCAGCGACAGGAAGAAAGTTGACCATGAGCAGGTAGTTATCATTGATTCACAATTAAACACTCCAAATGAATCTCAATACGGTGGTCCCATATCGGATGGGGCTCGAAAATTGCTCTTGGAATTGGAGGAGAAAATATTAGTGCTACAAAATCTTGATGAGGCTTCATGGAGACTGAAAAGCAGGGCGGTTTGGGTCAAACTGGGTGACAAAAGCACCAAATTCTTTCAACGATTTGCAAACAGTTGTCGCATCTACAACACAATCTGGGAATTGAAGGACTGTAATGGTGATCCAATATCGGATCTTGTGGGCTTGCAGCAGGAAGCTACTGCTCATTTCCAAGAATACTATAGGGATCCTGGCAAATCTACCATTATTGAACAAACTGATATTATAAAAGAATACCCTCGTATTTTCACTGATAAAGAAGGGATGGATATTATGCTTCCTGTCACTCTTCTGGAACTCTTCCTGGAATTTTTTGACATTATGGGTCATGACATACTTGATATGGTTGAAGAATCCATAACTCTGGGGATGATTGATGGAGCTATCAATAAAATATTTTTGACACTTATACCTAAGAGCTCAAACCCTTCTTCATATATGGACTTCCGCCCTATATCATTATGCAACGTGGTTTACAAAATAATATCAAAGATCATAGCTAATCGACAGAAACCTGTTCTGTCTAGGGGACTTTCATTGGAGCAGTATGGTTTTTTGGACAATAGACAGATCCTGGATGCGGTCGGCATTGCTCAGGAGGCAATGCACAGTATAAAATCTAAGAAACTTCAGGGTCTTATTATGCAGCTGGATCTGACGAGGGCATATGATAATGTAAACTGGACATACCTCCGTTTAGCGCTGGTTCAATTAGGAATTCCATGGGATGCCATCCAGTGGATATTAGCATGTATTACATTTTCAATTATTCTGCACTGATTAATGGTTGTCCAACTGAATTTATCAAATGCTCCCGTGGCCTACATCAAGGATGCCCCCTCTCTCCCCTTTTATTTTTGATAGTGATCGAGGGACTTAGTAAGATGATTCATAAGGAAAAGGATAATTGGTTGTTTTCAGGCATACAGGTGTCCCCCCATCACACTATAACTCTCTTTCTTTGTTGATGATGTCATGATATTTGGTATCGCGGATGCTGTGGAATGGCGTCAGATATGGCTGCTATTACACAAATTCTGCTTGGCCTCAGGTATGTTGATGAATGAAAAGAAATTGAAACTTTTGAAACACAACTTGGAGGCATCAATATTAAGTGATATTACCAATTGCATTCCACTTCCTGTTGCAAAAATAATTGATGGAACATACTACTTGGGCTATTTCTTAAAGCCGAATGATTACAGAATTCATGATTGGCATTGGATGGTCAAAAAATTTGAAAATCACATTAGGAACTAGCAGGGACGATGGCTTTCTAGTGGTGGTTGTTTGATTCTAGCTAAGTCCATTCTTCAGAATATAGGTGTGTATTGGTTACCACTTTGCAAAATCCCCAAATCTATCCTGTAGAAGATTAGACAATTGGTCCACCAGTTCATTTGGTCTGGAATTGGTCATAAGAAGATACATCTGGTGGACTGGAAATCTCTGGCATGTCCATACTCTCAGGGAGGATGGGCCCTAATTTTTTTTTTTAAATTTTCTACAGCTCTATGAGCAAAATGCTTATGGCGTGCTATGGTAGTGGATTGCCTCTGGGGTTCTATTCTTAAGGACAAATATTTTGGAAAGATCTCCATAGTTAAGTGGATTCGATGGGGAAACAAATCAAAGAAGAGGGTTTCAAATATGTGGTCAGGGTTTCTTGATGCATTTCCTATTATAGCTGATTTGCTCTCTTGAAAGCCTGGAGATGGCCAAAACATAATCATTGGGGTCGACCCCATAATAGGTGGCCCCAAAAAATTTAAATTATCACAGGTTTTGCTGCATCATGTTAACAGCCGTGGATATTACAACTTATATCACATATTGTTAATGGACAGTGCCTCCTCTTCTTTTAACAAATGGATCGGCTCAGATCAGCTGGGACTCTTCGGTGATTTGGCATTAGAATGGGAAGCATACATTTGTGATCTTTACCTATCGAATACTAGGCTAAATAGGGAAATGGATCAGCTCTTATGGTCGTGGAATTCTGAGAATGGTTCTGTTTCTGCAAAATTGGTATATTTGGCACTCTGCACTCACATGTTTGATGTTGCTCGTTGGTGGCATATACAGGTTTGGAGATGGGACATTCCTCCCCTGATCATAATTTTTATATGGTTATTAATGGAGGAGAAAATTTTGATATGGAGTAATCTCCATAAACGTGGTATATAGGGCCCGAAAGTATGCCCTCTGTGTTACAAAGCTCTAGAATCTCTTCTACATCTTTTTGTTTTATGCCCATTCACCCTTCAAGTATGCAATTTTCTGGATTATCCATTTCAAAAAATCATTTTTGAAAATGACTTGACCATTCAGAATTGGTTCCATAGTATATATACTCAAAACACGCATTTAATCCTGAAAGCATGCATATTAGCTTGGATCATATGGAAATCGAGGAACCTGTGTATTTTTGAAAATATATTTCTGGTGGTTAGTAAGGTGGCATGTGAGGTTCAGAAAATTTTCATAGAATATGGATGCACTCCATTGTTACACCAGTGAAAAACGATCGTTTACATAGACCATCAAATCTCCTTGGATGGGGCAATAGGGCCAATTTTGATGGGGGCCGCTATGCACTCGACTAGTCTTTGTGGGGATGGAGTATCAATTGAGCTCTATAATGGGGATGTGATCAACCTATGGATGCATGGTGGTGATGGGGCAAACACGAAGGGAGAAATTGTTGCTTTATGGCTTGCTCTACATTTTTCTGTTTTGGCCAAAATACATCTTGATCAAATTGCTGGAGATTCATTGCTCATTGTTGATTGGGCAAACTCTAATGTGCCCATCAATGCACTAGGCCTTTCTTCATGGCTGGATCAAACTCGGTTACTTCTACATAACTTCTCGTCAAATTCTATTGTCCATATTTACAGGGAGCATAACACGATGGCTGATCATTTGTCTCGTCTTGGACTGGATGCATTGGCTAGTAGGATCTACTATGAAATCTTTGAGGGTTCCCACAATCCCTCGAAGGGCTTTTGGAAGCTTTTTTTATGATATTTTTGAGTATTTTAGTTAGTCTCTTACCGGCTGTATGCTATTTTTCTTATATACTTTCTACTATGGATCTCTTTGGACCACTGGTTTTGTTCATATACTTTCTTGGAGGATGGTCATATCCTGGTTTACTTTTGATTATGCCACTGTAGTTGGAATCTTGGTATAGATTCAGTTATGGGTAATTTTACTAAAGTATGTATTGTTGGACATATGCACTTTCTGTACTTCTTATACTTTTAATAAAGTATAGTCTTTTTTTTGTAAAAAAAAAAAAAGTAAAAGCTTAAATTAGTATCAAAGGAAGAAAAAACATGGATTGAAATAAATAAAAATTAGATAATAATGTTTTAAATTAAGTTTTAGTTTTTTTAAAAAGAAAATATAAATATTCATGTATTATATGTTTCTTTTTATAAATATTTAATGTTAATATAAAAAGTATTTTTGAAAAAAAAAAATTGACATTTTTAAATAAATAAATCTATAAACGTTGAAAAATAGTTATACAACAAAATCTAAAAAAAAATGAATAATATAAAATGAAAAGGAATGTTAATCTCAAACATGAACGTTCAAGTGAAAAATGTACATTATCCATTTCCATAATACATCAATTGTGATCGAACAGCACCATATACACGACATCAAAATATTAATTCCAAGACATTAAATTTATGGAAGGGAATACATTACCCTTTTCTTTTTTGTGGTTTTAGTAGTAATTTAACTAATAACTAACTATTTTTCTAGAATCACACATGCCTTCTTGATGGTATTATTAGTCTATGATTGAGGATGTTATTGCCATTAGGTGGATTTGAGCAATGTGTACATTTCTCAAAGGACTTGAGAATGATGTTCTATGGAAGAAGACCATGCCTTTGGCACTTAAGAAAGCATTGAGGAATCTAGATCCATTAACAACGCCTCAAATCATTGCACATGATTTCCATGGGGTATCCATGGTTTTATCTAGATCAATCTTGGGGACTTGGGCCTTGGACATGGTAAAGAGAGGAGACTTCAACCTCATGCCATAAAGGAATCTTTTAGCTATCTAGGGCTAAGAAGGTTTCTTCTACCAAACATACATGTCCTCATGAGGGTATCATTAGCTTATGATTGAGGATGTCGTTTCTATTAGGTGGTTTTGTGTAGTATGTACATGTATTATGGCCTTGAGAATGGTGATCCAAAGAAAAAATCCATCCCTTTGGCCCTAAAGAAATTGAGGCATTTAGAGCCATTAACAATGCTTTGAATCACCATGCATGAATTCATATGGGTATCAATGGCACTATGGATCTAGGTTTTTTGGCTTTGGAACCTTAGACATGGTTGGTGGAGAAGTGTAAGGTATCGCCTTACATATTTATCTTATTAGATAAATAAATATATTTTTATAATTGAATTGATGACTTTTACAATGATAGCTTCCATTATATATATGGTAGCTAACCTATGAATGGTCGCACCATGAAAAGAGGTTCCCTTTGATCAATAATACTAATTTAACCTAATTGTTATATTAATTAATAATAATAGTAATATACTTATTTAGGTATATTACAAGTCATCTTGCTCTGAAAAGATTCGACCATGAATCTTCTACGAGTGTGCTGCAGCTGAAATTCTTGCCACGAATAACTGTGCCATGGTTTAGTAGTTCTTGGAATAATTGGTCACATTTCCATTCAAATATTATCATGCTTATGATTTTGTAGATGAACATGTAACAACTAAGCATCGTATATTTCAGATCTGCTAATCTGATGGTGTTCCTATGCTCTTCTAATTTTATGTGGATCTTTGATATTTCTGCATGCTTTGATATGGTTTTCTTATCTGTAGCGTTAATTACTAATAATGTACTTACTTCCTTATCTGGCAAGCTTATCTTTAGTTGTACCCAGTGAGCCTTTTGATATTGAGATTCTAGAATAAAGTGAGTTGCGACCACTGGTAGAATGTTCATCTTTTCATTTGTCATGACAACTTATGGGTTTCGTTCTTGTCCGTTACCATGATTAAGGTTATCTTCGACGCTTTTATCATTGCATTCTTCTACCACTTCATTTCTTTCATAATTGCTGTTAATAATGACTTCATTTTTAACAATATTTTGTGTTTTATTATTACAACCTATGACATCATTGTTTTCTTTATCATCTTGATCTTTCATATCCTTGTCCTCTATCTCTTCTATTTTATCATCCTTGTTATTGTCTTCCTTAACAAGTCCTTGTTCTAGAGTTTCACTAGACAATTTTATAGATTTTTAAGTTGGCGTATTAATGTGCCTTACTTCCCTACCTTGTAAGAATCTGAAACGAAATTCTAGTAGACATACAAATTTTTGACTGAGTATCGCATTTTGAGGTTTGTAGTTGGGGAGGGGGAGTCTTTTGTTATCCCTCCAGGAGTCTGGTGGCTTGGATCTTTTGTGTGGAGGAATATAAGGAGACGGTGGACGTGGCTTCCCTTCTTTTCTAGTTGTAGTAGCAACTTCATATTCTTCCATACTTGAATATTTAGGGTTCATCTTATTACCATGTTCCTCTTTACTTGGGATACTAGGAGTCGTAGTTGCTTTTTATGTTGAGAGTGCATATGCAATTTCCAGCTCTACTTGACTTGAGAACTCGGGAGTTGCAATAGCTTCTTCCTTTATGGTCGTAATCCCTTCTTTTGTTGTGAGTGCATATGCATTTTCCAACTCTATTTGACTTGAGAACTTGAGAGTCCCTTCCTTTCTGGTTATAGTAGCAACTTCAGACTCTTCCCTACTTAAATATTTAGGAGTTATTGTAGTACCTTGTTCCATCATAGGTGTCAAAGTAGTCTTAAACTGTACTTGATTAATATCATTTAATGTTGCTTCATATTTTTCCTTGATTGAGAATTCAAATGGCGTAGCTGATTCTTCTCCCTTTAACTGCTCAATATCATTTAATGTTTCTTCATGTTTTTCTTTGCTTGATAATTCAAATGGTGTAGCTAATTCTTCTCCCTTTAACTAATCAATATCATTTAATGTTTCTTCCATTATGGTCGCAGTCCCTTCTTCTGTCGTGAGTATAGATGCAGTTCCTAGCTCTACTTGATCAGAGAACTCGAGAGCCACAATAGCTTCTTCCTTTCCTTTTTTCCTAGCTATTTCTTCTTTTAGTTCCAATACGAACATTTTCAACTTTGTGTATGTTTCCTCTTCTTTAAGACATCTTTTTTCAACCTCTTCAAGTTTAGATTCAATATTCATTTTTTCCTTGTGACCATGCAGGAGCTCAGTGAAAGACAAAGCCAGGAACATAATGACTTCACTTGGGAAAATCGATTTTTTTTTGATAAATTTAATAATAATTATAATAATGTATTATAATAATATTTTTTGAATTTTATTATTATATATTAATAATAATAATAATAAAATTTTAAATAAACTATATAGTTATATATATAGTTTTTTTTTGAAATAGATGGTGGATGGGGAGGATTGCGTGGAGGAAGGAGTGGGGCAAAGCTAAGATTGCGTGGAGGAAGGGGTGGGGGAAAACTGGAGCGGATCTGCGTGGAGGTGGTGGGAGGGAATATTAGTGAAATGGAAGCGATTGGCGTGGATGCACAGGACGGGGATGTGGGGAGTGTTCAACGTGAGGATGGTGGCGCAGCACGAAGTGAGCACGTGCGAGAGTGCAGGGGTGGCGGGTTGGTCAGATGAGTGCAGAAGATGTTGTGAAAGGTGTGCAGGTTGGGGGACGAGGGAACCCCGGGGAGTGTGGCACTGGCGGGAGAGAAGTAGAAGATTCAGGCGAGCATGGGGAGAGGGTGCTGGAAGGTGCAGGTTCAGAAAGAGGGGAGGCGTGGCTAGGAAGGGGATACGCAGCAGGCGAGAAGGAGATGGTTTGGCGTGGGATATGGAGGAAGGCCGGTGTGGGAATTAGGAGGCGCAAAAGGGAAGGGATGGTGTGGAATGATAGGAGAGGGTACAGTGAAGAGAGAGGAATGGGGAGAAAGCGCAACAGGGAGAGTAAAAGCAGATGCCATGCAGTGGTAGTGTAGGTCGGCCGAAGAAGAAGAGAAGCCAGTGGATATGGACGTGCATGGATGGCGTGGGTGGTGTGGGAGCTGGAGAAGGGAGTATGCAGAGAGGAGTGTGGAAGGGAGTGTGTGGGTGTGGGTTTAGGGAGGAGAAAAAGTGCAAGAAGGAGTGAGGGTGTTGGGGGAGGGATGGAAGGGGGCGAGAGTGCAGCGTGGTGGAAGGAAGGTGGTGTGGATTGGAGAGATGCCGAGGAGGGAGAAGTTGCAGGCACGTGGGATGCTGGCATGGGAGAGGTGAAAATGACGACGTGATTGCAGAGGTGAAGCGCAGGGGGATGGTGTGAGGAGCGGTGAGGAGAGAATGAAGATGCGGAGAGCTTCAGCGCCAACAAGAGCCTAAGGCTCCGATACCACTTGTAAGGTAACACCTTACATATTTATCTTAATAGATAATAAATATATTTTTATAATTGAATTGATGCCTTTTACAATGATAACTTTCATTATATATATGATAGCTAACCTATGAATGGTCCCACTATGAAAAGAGGTGCCCTTTGACCAATAATACTAATTTAACCTAATTGTTATATTAATTAATAATAATAGTAATATACTTATTTAAGTATATTACAAATGTGACCATTCATAGGTTAGATACCATATATATAATGGAAGCTATCATTGTAAAGTCATCAATTCAATTATAAAAATATATTTATTTATCTAATAAGATAAATATGTAAGGTGCTACCTTATAAGTGGTATCAGAGCTTTAGGCTCTTGCTCACTCTCGACATTCATTCATCCTCAGCATCTTCATTCCTCTCACTCTCCATCCCACATCACATCCCATATCACCCACTTCGTGTGCCATCGCTTCTGCACATTACTGCCATCGTCTCCTTCCACCTCCGCTGCCTCCTCCCCCATCACGAACCATCGCTCCACTCCCACCTCATCTTCAGCTCCCATCACACTCGCTCCTACCTCTTCTTCCACCTTCGTTGCCTCCTCTCGCTGCTCTCCCATGCCTCTTCACTCCACCTTCGTTGCACCCCCATCTCTACACCTTACTCTCATGCTCATGCCGCCTCTCATAATCTCCTCCCCCTCTCCTTATCATTGCTCGCACTCCTTACCAGTCCCCTCCTCACGTAGTCCCCTCCTCATTCCCATATGCTGGTCCATTCCCACTCCAGCACCCTCCTCAGCCACTCTTGTGGATCTCCTCTCCCATAACTTCCACCCCCTTGCATAGACCCTTCCGCTCCCGCGTGTAGACACCAGCGCCCTCTGCATCTCCCAGCTCTCTTTCGCTCCATCACAACACATCCCCTCAAATCCTCTAATCCATACCCACTCCATTCTCCCCACCGTTCTCCCATCCACGCCTCCATAGACCTTTTTCTCCCACATCTCCACCCTTTCCCCCATCTCCTCTCACTCCACATCCCTTCACTCCCTTGCCACCCCCACACCGTCTCCTCTCTCTCCACCTGCACGCCCATGCCATCGCCTTACATATTTATCGTATTAGATAAATAAATATATTCTTATAATTGAATTGATGACTTTTACAATGATAGTTTCCATTATATATATGGTATCTAACCTATGAATGGTCGCACCATGAAAAGAGGTGCCCTTTGACCAATAATACTAATTTAACCTAATTGTTATATTAATTAATAATAATAGTAATATACTTATTTAGGTATAATACAAGGAGACATGAAGTTTAGGACCTAAATGAATCTTCTAACCATCTAGGTCTAAGAAGGTCGCCTCCACAAACCACACATGGCCTATTGAGGGTATCACTACCCTATGATTGAGGTTGTTAGTGTCATTAGGTGGTTTTGAGTAGAATATAGGTGTCTTAGGGCCTTAGAAATGATTTTCCAAGGAATAAGACCATGTCTTTGGCCATAAAGAAACCATTGAGGCATCTAGAACCATGAATAATTCCTTGAATGGCACATGACTTCACAAGGTTATCCATGGCACTATGTATCCAAGTTGGGGAAACAGTACCTTGGACATGGTCAGTGGAGGAGACTTGAACCTCAAGCCCTAAAGGAATCTTGTACCCATCTAGGGCTAAGGAGGTTTCCTTCACGAAGAACAACAAATGGCCTCCTAAGTGTATCATTAGCCTATGATTGAGGATGTTAGTTCCATTCGGTGGTTTTGAGCAATATGCACATGTCTTGGGGCTTCACCTGCTTCTCGAAAAAACCCTTAGCATTCTCCATGTCCTTTATGGACCGAGGCATATGGATCCTCCTAGGGCCAGCATTAGTATTTCTTTGTATTACTTTGCGGTGAACCATCATTAAATGGGAGTCATTGGGGTGCTAGATAGAGAGGTGCACACCTATAATGAAATGGTAGAACAAGAGAGTGGAAGGATAACAACGTGACCACAAAGATATTCATCGAAAAAGGATATCCAAACTATGTTTGGGAAGGCATCTACTCCAACACTCCCAATTTAGAAATCACATCATAATGTAGTCACCAATGGGGAAGTGGTCAGGACGAACATAATTCACCATGAAAACTCACACAAAGGAAGCTCCTGTGATCAGAATGTCAGATAGAAGAACCCCCAAGAGATTGTATGAGCTCGTTGAGCGAGCTATAATGACGAGAGGAGAATGCTAGTTTCAAAGTAATAGAAGGGGCCTGTTGTGCAGTTTAATAACCTATGACTGGGAAATGGAGGTCACCAACATACATCAAATTTTATTTCAGAAACAGAAAAGCAAGTACATGTAACGTTCAACACTTCTTTCCATTCATAAAAGAAATAGAATTCAAGATGAGGTTCATACCTGGGATAATCGATGGTTGATCCAAGCTTTTGAATTCCAATCTTCTTGATCCACTTCTACACTGCTTCAACTGATGGACCTGCAAACAAACAGGCTATCTTTCTCAAAGCAATCTGACTACATAAAGATAAACAATTGAAATTGAAACTCATATATAGATTCATATGATAGATTCAAACATCAAGTTTATACAAAGACAAGTGCTATTGGAAGGGAGATATCTGATTCTATTTTCATAAATAACAGCTAGTTATACCTGTCCTGCAACTGGCACTATTGTAATCAGACCCTGGGCTCCTGCTCCTCTCTCTTGAGTAAATATTTCTCCAGCATTTCTTTACCAAAGTTCACTCCCCTTTATCAAGCCCCTCCCCTTCTATTTATGGAAAGGCTAGGAGGATGGGCTCAAAAAGCAGTTGGCTTGGAAAGTTAAGGCAGTTTGAATAACTACCCTAACTAATCCATAATTCATGATTTTATATAGTTTTTCAATATTTTTGAAGATACCCGCGAGTATGACTTTGAAAAACCAGTGAGTGACTAGCGACTCTTAAACCTTGCAGCTAGAGGGTGCAACATTTTAGATGATACCCACGAGTTGTCTGTATAGACACCCACGGTTAACCTATGCGTTGGCTAGTATCAAAGTCGTGGTTGTGCTTCAAAATAGTTGCAAAAATATGTTTATTGAGGAAAGGATTGCAAAGTTCAGATCCAAGTCATCTAAGGGCAAGTAAGCTCTTCCATCCATAGTGTCCTTTTGTGTGATCGAAAAGGAAATGTGGTCACATATATAGAAGTGCTAATTTGACCGATAACATATGCCCCTTAATGTTTGAGGTTAGAGGGAAAATGATGGCCTAAATGCATTAAAACTAGGAAGAGGAGGAGCAAAGAGACCACATGATGAGATCAAAAACAGTACCTGAAACATAAATGATGTCAGTGAGCAATTGCAATCTTGATATCAAGAGATGTTCATAATGGTATAACATGATCTCCAATACATAACAAAAAGCTGTATATAGCATGGCCACTGAAATACAAGCGTAGATCCATGTCAAACAGAAGATCATATCCATAACAACAAACTGGATCTATGTCTCATCAAGAGCCAAAAATTGGTGTGGCTCAATCTTGCACGGCTTGGGAAATAACAAAATATGATGATGCTATTATAGGCCCAAGGTCTTCATCCAAATCGTCTCAAGGCACGAATCCTAACCATGCAAATAAATGAGTTGATGTCGAAAATGGAGGACACCATTTGATTACTGACCATTGATGTGGACCGTTAACAAACGTGAGGGAACCCACCAATGTTGAAAATGGGTCCCAAGGTACCTAGTACATTCTAACAAGTGTGAATAAGGGGTCTTCAAGTCGAACACTTGAAGAATCCATTGAGTAGAAGACATTGATGTATTCCCACTACCCAATAGAGAGGGAAATTGCCACTAATGACTGCAATCCCCAAGGTACTACGAAAAACTCTAAAATTCATTCCCAGAGCAAGATGAGTTGAAGTTGATGGGAGAAATCCGTTGGAAGGGAGGCATTAAGGCATCCACCATCATCCAACATGAGATACAATCGAAGGTTGATCTAATCTGGAGTAGGAATGAGTACATGATGAAACATATTGATACCAAGGAATGGCCGACACATGAGGTCAAAGAAACTGCAGAATAGCCAACATAGGTGGTATCCTTGAACAGTGAGCATGACACAAGAGTGACTTAGGCATCTTTGAAGACAAAGGGACCATGATCTATAAATATGCAATGTAGGAGACACTAACAGATTCTCCATATGGTTGGAAGAGTAACCAATCAAAGGAGTTAAAAACTATGAGATCAAGTTTATCCTATGGCCAAAACTAGAATCCAACTTGTTTGATAGACTCAAAAAGGTGCAATGTTCAAGGATAGACTGCTGCCATAAATGAAATGAAATTGCAGAGATTTCCCTTCCCTTTCTCTTTTTGTTAAAGAATGTATTTTCTTAGTTTTAACAAGCATTAAAAGATTGAAAAGAAAGCTCGATAATATCCTTCTTGGTAATTTTAACGAGTCCAAGTGTTAGCACCTAGTTTTTTACAGCATAAATATGGAGGTGAAATAGAGGGGTATCTCAAAAATTTCCTTGAAGGAAGCCTAAAATGTCCTTTATTTCCATGGCCAGGTGGTAAGGTATGAGAAAATTGACCTGGGGGTGCCAAATATAAATAGGCCTAAAGAAAATCTCAAAAGAAAGGAAAAAACGCAACCAAAATGGCAAAAAAGGAGCCCAAGTCTATAGTCCGAGGCCAAATATTTCAAAGGTTAATCATCACACAGGTTTCCCACCATTGGATGGGTACAAGAGGGAGATCAGTGGCTATCATTGATTGTCACATAGCCAAGTTGCGTGGGGAATAGATGCACGGGCAGTCGCAAGGAGTTTTATCGCCGAACAGGTGGTAGCCAGAGGAAGCGCCGTGCGATAGGGTAGGCAGTAAGTAAAACCATTTCAAGATAATGCGATACCGTCGAGGCATAAAGGTGGGTTAATGACCATGTGGAACACCCAGGGAAGCTGAGGAATATCCTGCAGTCAAAGGTTGGGGTTCGAAAAGTATAAGTGCAATGTGACAAAAGAAATGGTGTAGATTGTCCTAGGAAGATCAACGGTCCCTGATGACCGTCGCGTCATGAAATAGCAGGATGGATAGAGACGACTGGTGGTTGCGATGGGAAAAACTATTTTCCAGGTGTCAAAGCTAGGCTTCGTCGCGAGAAGATTGGGCGGTAATAACAACCAGTTTAGAGGAATGCGATACCACCTATGTGGACATGTGGTGTCAAGTGAATAGTGCAGATGGGATCATAAAGGGATGATCCGACAGTAGAAAAGGAGGGGTACTCAAAGAGGAGCAGATCTAATGGCGGAGACCATCGCATAAGAGATCAATGGACGACAAAGGTATACAGCTGGCAAAGAAGATAAGTAAATAGGCTTATATATATATGAAGGTTGACATTTATGTCTTAGGACCTGTCGGGGTCGGGAGCCTCTGGGCGTGTGGAAGATGAAGAAAAGCGACCGCAGGGGTCTCTCTCAGAACTTTTCAGGGACATATAGGGTCTTATGACCTCCGATCTTAGCAAATCTAAGTCCATTTATAGCCAGAAAGCAGATTAGGGACCAGCCTCTAGAAATGTTAGGGTTAAATTTTCTTTAGGGGATAGGGTTTGAATGCACTTGATACAGGGTTTCAGCGGTCTATACCTAAATTAGGAGAAGAATGGGGGTTTAGACATGTATGGGAGCTTCAATAGCCTTTTTCCCTTTTTGCATCTGTCAAAATTATATTTTTCTCGAGTCCGAGGGCTTGTTCCGAAGAAATTTGTCATCACTGCATAGAAACTGAGTTTTCTCATTGGTTACCGCCAAACCCTTTCGGTCGCCTATATTAAACTTGGGACAGAAGGCTAAAGATGCATGCCATCAAATTAGTACGTGCGTTTGGATGTTGCAAAGTTGGAGGTGCTATGAGTGGTTACATGGCGTTAAGCAGGCAAGCAGGTTACAGTTTGGCCGACGATGGAGGAGGTGGATCGATGGTTTAAAGTCACAAGGGCTTCACTCAATAAACAGCTATCATAGTACGTTCAATCATGGCATATGAAACAATACCCATAATTTCACTAAATATTGGAAAATATCTTCCAAAATCTTTTTTTTTAACCCCCTACCAATATGCCTTCCCAATTTAAAAAAACCCCTATTTTCACTAGATATTGTATGTATCAATTTTTTCATTAATAGTTTTTATAACCATTTATATTTCTACCTAGTATATTGATATAATACCCCTCTTATGATCCAACATGCATTATACAATGCACCTTGCTTCTTTCGATGTATATTGTGGATGCATATTACTTCACCCACAATGCAATTACTCAACCACATATCATTATGATTTGCAACATCTAATGGTCTAATGAAGAGATAGGAGATCACTTCTTGTATGTCACTAGAGCCAATGCACATAGTACAACATTTAGATTACATGTTACAGTTCCCCAATCGTTGACTAAGCCTATTGTGGGCTAGGTATCCAAGCCCCCAGGGCCTGTAACAAGCTCTAGGAGGCTGACTAAACCTTCGAAGGCCTGTAATAGGCATGATTGGTTGGGTATTCAAGCCCCCAAGGCCTATCGAGGGCCTATAATAGGCCCTAGAGGCTTAGAGTCTCCCAAGGCTATTGGTAACAATTGGCTTAGTGCTATTGGTAACAATTGGCTGTCAATGACCACTGTCTCTCAACTATGATCGAATGGAAACCCACTTCACCACAAAACTCCCTGGCCTCAAACATGCCTCAAGACGTGATTTCCCTGCATACTGGTAATCCCGAGCCTTACCTCAACCCGATTTCTCATCTAACCGTGATCCCGCCATCTCCATTTGGCGGATATTTGTCAGCCCACCCATATAAAAAAGACCCCAAAGTATTTTTGTATTGTTACATTAAATAAAAAAAACCCTTTGTCCCTTAATATACAAGCAATATAATTTTTAGGTTTTCATGAATATTTAATACCGCAATATGAATGAACATGGTATTATATTGCCTTCTAGTGAAGCCCCCGTGTTTAAAGTACGTCTCCACTGCCGCCAAAATGATTTCAAATACGATGGAGGCCACCTCAGTGTCGTCATATACTCCACTGTCTATTTGGAGATATTTTCCCAACGTGTTTCATGTCAACTCGAGCCTTGGGCATCATTGTAACTCGAATGGGAGGATCAGATAGGTCATCATGGGAAATGCGACCATACGTAGCTACTGTCATCATCACAGCGGTTATGGATATGGTCCTTATGTCCCCTGTTCGAAATTAGTATTTGGAGAAGGTGGTGCACCTGGAAGCTTGGGTATCTTTTCAGTTAAAATTTGGTCATGGAAAAGGAGCAGGAATCCGGAGTGGTTTTTATTCTAGAACAAACGTGGTTCGAGGTGGAGGAAGAACATGCTCCTTCGTCTCCCGTGGTATTCGACCACGTGGAATCCAACTATGCTAGTGAAGATTAAGAGCCCGAAGGGAGATAGATGTACAAAAGAGTTCGACGTCTAGGGAAGAAAGAGACTCCTAAAGAGGAGCAGGACATCCAACAGGACATGGAGATTCTCAAAGGTTTCGTGATCCCCACTAAGGAAGCGACACCTCTCCCTTCAGCTGAAGAATCGCAGGCGGATGACTCTCTGAAGGTGGAAGACTTCTTTGATTTGCAAGGCCAATTGAAGACTCAGGAGTAAGGTGGTGCCCTGCTTGTGGTGATTTTGTTCCCTATCTTAATTAGTCTGTTTTGAACTTGACATGTATGTAATATTCCCCCATTTGGGGTTGTCAAGGTGGCAGCATAATTTTGTTCCTAGGGACCAATTCAAGGCTAAGAGCCTATAAAAGCATTGTAATAGAAGAACTAAGGGTTCGAACATCATTCGGCTAATGTATGAGGGGCGAGCCCAGTTTTGAGACCTTCATATTAATACAATGTGCAGTTCCTGTGGTAGACTGTTTTGCAGAGATTCTTGTGTTTCCCTAACTTGTAGTCTGTTTTTTTCTCTCTTCTCCATGTGCTCGTACTTCCAGTTATGCATTTACATTATGTTTTTCATTTCATGCCTGAGATCAGTGTATAATAACTTAGAATTCTTGGAAACAAGCTCTGGTTATTATCTTAGGTATTCACTCAATATTGCTACTAAAGTTGATATCGAATTCATCTTTGTTGGATGCTCATATCAATGGTCTGTTCTTATTTTCTTCTTTTACCACCAGAAAATAGCATTACGATGGCAAGAGGGTGGCTACCTTGCCTCTGTTTTAGTAGTTCACTCCACGACACTGTTATCTAATTTGTGTGTAATGCCTTGACTCCATCTCCCAACTTTTTTCCTTGTGATTATCCCTCCAACGCTTTCACACAATTTGTCCCATTAGAAATCTGACCTTCTGTGTATAATTTAAATGTATACTTTGATTGTGAAGAGAGACTGTATGTTTATTCTTGTTTATGTTTTCAATCTCATATCGGCATTGAGAGAGCCCTCTCATTTTGTGTTGGGTCAGTAGCAAAAGCTAAAGTGGTTAGTGGTTACCCTGATTCTGCCTCCCCACAACCCTGGGGGTACGTTTTGGGTGATAACACCAAGAAAGCAAACTCAATAGTCCTTCTTCATTTTTAAAACAAGCTTCAAGAGGGGAGAGAAGAATGCTTGGTATAAGTCCAACCATGTGTAGTTTAACGAGTCCATGGGAGGGAAACTCAGTACCTTATTCATGTTTTAATGAGTTTTAAGAAAAGATAGACTAGTACTCGATAGTTTACAGATCTGTGGATTTTAATATCGAGCCCGGATCTGTTTGTGCTCGACGGTGTTTTCATATTTAAGGAGTGTGAAAAAATTAAATAAGAACTCTATACTGTACTTTTTCGTAAAGTTATCCTCCTCTCCCAAAAAAGTGTAAAAGAATATGAGAGAGGACTCTTCTAATCATTATGACTAGAGTATACATTTTCGTAACTAATCCACAAAGATCTGGAAAATGGGTAAAATTATATCTAAGTGGATATCTATTCAAGTCCTTTAACGAGTTTGAACAAGACAAGTATGCTCGACAATGTTGTTAATTTTAAGGAGTCTAACAAGAGCATGAAAAGACTCCATTGGAATAGGGAATTTAATATTACGTAAAAATGATATACAGTGTATAAGTTCCTTGATATGTCAAATGGCGGACGAATTATAGATAGCATCAACATCAATGAATTAGCAGAAAATGGTAGTTGAAAGCAAACAAAGGAGATTTTACGATGAAATACAATGACAATAGATCTAATGTGTTGAGCTAAATGACATGTCAAAAAGAAAACAAAACTTTGTATTAGTCACCTTTTGCAACTGATAGTGAGAAAAGTGTGTTTTAAGGCTTTACCTAATCAAAACAACTCAAAAAGGGTTATTTAAGATTAAATAAAAATAAAAAAGGATTTGAAACTATATAAAGGGGGTAAAAATTTGAAAATAATTTGTATAAATAGTGTCAAATTAGAAACATAACTCACCAAACCATTTTACCATTGGAGCAAAGGAGAAAAACCTTCTTACTTCAAACACCGATTGCGATCAATCTGTGAAATGAAACTGAACATCGTCACTTGCAGGTAAGCTATCTCTGCCTACTTTATCAATTTAATCCATTTTTTTAAGTTTTTAACGATGTTTTTGGGTTTTTAAGCAAGTTTTAAAACCTAGGGCTTTGTACCTGCGAGTCTGTCTAAGTAAAAGTCGCGGTCACGTGGAAAGTGCACAAGTGGTACCCTCCTCTGTTGAAGAGGTGAAGCCGCGGGTACCGCAGTTCACAAGAAAAACAAAAAATTATTTCATGGAATGGAAATGGTTGATGCAAGATGGTTCTAACTTGGAGAGAGAGGGAGCATGAGGCCATGGACATGGATGCAATGGGGGATCCTCTTACTTTAAATGCATTAGGGAGTTGTGGGCTCTTAAATTTTTTCCAAACTAAAAACATGCGTGCACAAACACATCTGCTCCAAATGCTCGTGGGATACTGGGATGTTCAATCTCCAAGGGGAGATGTTGGAAATTACCATTGATGACATATACTTCATAACTGGATTATCTCGACGAGGTGAGGTGGTGAACCTCAAAGGGACATTTAGAGGAGTGGGTGCATTGCTCATTCAGGATTATATCAACATCTACTGCATAGATCACACCGAAAAAAGTGGGAGCCAAGTTCCAGTTGGGAAAATTGCAAGTTTCCTTTTAAAGGTGATCTTGAATGCAATCAATAGGATCGAGGCTAGTGCGGCACAACACCTAGCCTCACAGAACTATATGCAGATAGGCGTAGAATGTCTATGCAATGTCATCTTCGATTAGTGCTCAGGATTATTGGTAAAAACGTGTTATACAACTTGACGAGAACTTTATACTCAAAATGAGAACTCTAGCCATAAAAACCCATATTTTTGCATAAAAAACATCAAAAAACAACCCCAAATCAAAAAGTGGTGCTATTGGTTGTTTGCAAAAACCTTAAAATCAAGCTCTAAATTGAAAACTAATGCTATCGGTGGCACACTTTTTCAAAAAATGGCATTTTTATATGATTTTATCATAAATGAAAATTGTGCTTATTTAATCTCTTAGTAACACTATACAAAACTATCACTGAGTTAAACACAAATTATTCAAGAAATAATTTGACCACTCTTTCGATATAAAATACAAAAAATTATACTGGGTTTGCAAGTGCGGGAGGAGTCCTTCTCGACTTTGAAGGAAACAAAAAGAAAGACTATGCCTGGGGAATTGGCAGGAGGACTAATAATGATGCAGAATGGCTCGCTTTGATCAAAGGAATGGAAATTGCAAGGAATGATGATGTCAAGGATCTCTTGGCCTTCGAAGACTCAATGCTGGTAATTAGGGAAGCCATATCTTTGGCCACCAATCGTAGAAAACCAGTATCCAAGCTCCAACATCTCTTCACCTACGTGGCTAAGGATTTCAACTCCATCTCCTTTCTCCACATCTTGAGAAGCAACAATAAGGAAGTAGACATCATGGCCAATATTGGTGCTAGTCTGGATTGTGGATTGTCGACCATTAATGGTCATAACCTAGACATCAACTGGGTCCCTTAAACCCCCCTACTTGGTTTGCTATTGATACCCTTGATTATAATCCTTATGCATTCTCTCTCGGTTTGGGAATTCTTTTTCCACCCTTCAAACTATAATCACAATCAAAATTTGAATTGGAGTAAAGGCGATATCTTCTTGGGATCCCCCTCCCCTCCTCAATCCATTCCCACATCCTCCCAACACACTTAGCATCCTCCTCCTCCTGAATCCACCTGTCTTGCATGCATGCATTCAATTAGACCGAGCTCCGAGGAATCCCTGACTTATAACATGCTCAAGGGTGGTAAAATCGGCATTTTGCAGGGTTCTTTTGCTGAGAATTGGGTTTGTCTCTCTGTCTAGAAGTTCTTTGCCATGAATTGGGTTTGTGACTTGGGTACTCTCTGGATGAACATGGAAGATAACCAGAACTCTGGTCTGAACCTCTTTGCGCAGTAGTGCCGTCGTTGCAGGAACCACCTCTAGGTCCATACGGGGGGGGGGGGGGTTGGAATGAAACATTACCTCTCATCTCTCGACGTGGTGCAGGGGAAGGGAAATGGTGGTTCTGGGAAAGATTCTCAGGGTGGTTCTACGTAGCAAGTCCTTCATGGTCTCTCCAGAATTGATGAGCTAGTTAGTGGTAGGAATTGGGAACCTCTTGACGTGGTGCAGGGTCAGAGCAATGGTGATGTTGCACAACACTCAGTTCGTGGTCACTCCAGTGAACCGAGCAATGGTAAGAATTGGACGCTTCCAGCGGGTGACAACAGTGGGTTCATCAATTTGGAGTCTCCGCAAGGATTGGACAGTCTGTCCTCTGAGGTCCCTCTCACTTACAAGAGATAGAAACTCAGGTTCGTTGGCTCAGAGGTGAGAACTCTGACCAGAAAAAATCCATCTCACACCTCTTCACTATCGTTCAGATCATGAATTCGGAAGTCCGCATTGGTAGCAGCAAGTTGAAAGAGTACTTCGAAATGATGGCTAGTAAACTTGAAAATAGTTTACCGTGTTCAGTTGATATATGCACCCAAATTAAATCCCTACACACTAGTCTCAGAATGGTTGAATCCAAGCTCGATGGCATGAGGTCTGATATTAGGAACAACCCCACTATCTTCCATGGAATTGTTGATGATAACGTTAGACCTATAACTGGGGACAAGGAGAAGAACACCCACCAGCATCATGCTAACTGCCGATTCTTCTGTTTGATAGTCCATGTTTTTACATAACTTTTATGTTATGTCTTTTTTTGCAATGGCTTGCCAAAGCTAGTCCACTGTTTCTCTTCTCGATATGTATTTATTTTGTAGTTTTTGGATAGGAAATTTTGTAAGGATCCTCAGTTGTCGCATAATTGGTTACTTGTATGACCTGCAAAGACTGGAATTGGATGAGCTTGCTATGACAGCTCTCCATTTTTGGGACCAGTCTTCCCAACTCTATTTTGTAATACCGCCTCTTTTTTAATATAAAAGCTCATTACCCGTTGTTGTAAAAAAAGTAAAAATTATGATATTATTCATAATAAAAGCATCTATTAAACCATAAAACGTAGAAATTATGATATTTGAGCGTACGACGGAGGAAACACAGTATCACCCATTTTAGTGGGGGGCTAAAATTACAAATTTATGGAAACGATGGGTGGCATCATTGCAGTGAAAACCTTAAATGAATCCCTCGATTGAAAAATGGACCTCCTAGAATTAAAACTTCAATTAAAAAAAATAAATAATAATTTTCTTTTTAAAACATCTAAAAATAAAACAAATTAAAAAAAAATCATAAAAATTTCAAAAAAAAAAAATTAAAAAACAAAAATACAAAATTAAAAACTAAATTTTAAAACAACATTAAAAAACAATAAATAAAAATTTAAAAATTATTAAAAAAAAATTAAATTTGAGAAAAAACAACACCACCACCCCCGTCCCCCTCCCCTCTCTCCCCTCCCCTGTCCAACACTCCCCTCCCCACTCCATCCTCCACCCTCCCCACAACCCTCCTCCTCCCCATTCCCCCCTCCCCCCTCCCCTTCCCCCTCCCCCTCCATTTCCCGCGCCCCCTCACCCCTCACCCCATGGCCCTCCCCCCTACCCATTCCCCCCTCCTCATCCCCCTCCCCTCCTGGCGCCCCCTCACCCCCCGACCCTCCCCCTCGCCATTCCCCCCTCCCCCTCCCCGCCTCACGCCCCCTCACCCCGCAACCCTCCCTCTCCTTGCCTCGCGGCCCCTGCCCAGCCACCCCCGTCGTAGGTGCAAATCGATTCTAAAAATTACGCCGCCGCGGGGGTGCAGTGCTTGGGCAGAGAAGTGAGCGGATCCACTCACTTCTCTGCCTAAGCGTTGCTCCCCTGTGGTGACGCAATTCTCAGAATCACGCCGCCCCTGCGAGGGGGGTGGGTGGGCAGGAGGCATGAGGCAGGGAGGGGGAGGGCCACGGGGTGAGGTGGCACGGGGCGGGGAGGGGGGAATGGGGAGGGGGAGGGCCACGGGGTGAGGGGTGAGGGGGTATGAGGCAGGGAGGGGGAGGGGGGAATGGGGAGGTGGGAGGGCCGCAGGGTGAGGGGGCACGGAGCACGAAGGGGGTGGTGGAGGGGGGAAGGGGGAGGGGAGTGGCGAATGAGGAGGGGAGAGAGGGGAGGGGGATGGGGTTTTTTTGTTTTTTGTTTTTATAAAATTTTGTTTAATAAATTTTAAATTTTTATTAATTTTTAAAATTTAAAATTTGTGTTAAATTTAATTTAATTTGTGTTTTTCATTTTTTTTTTTAAGTTTTATTTTTTTATTTTTTTGTTTTTTATTTTTCTTTTTCTTTTAAAATATTAAAAATGTTTAGGTTTGTAAATAAAAAGATAAAAACCAAAAAAAAAATGAAATGTCTTTTTTTTCTATTTTTTTACAAATTTGAGCATAAAAATAATTTTTTTAAGAGAAAAAATTTAAGAAAAAACTCTCAATATATATATATATATTTTCATTTTACTAGCTTCCAAAAATTAAAAAATTTTGAAAATGTATATATTTTTCATTATAATTAGTTACTAATTGTACATCTTTTTGTAAAATTTTGAAAAAACTCGTTTGTAAATAAAAGTTATAGTTTTCTTATGACCAAGAAGATTCAAAATCACAAAAAAATGGCTCAAAATGAAAAATGGTGCTACCAGTATACACACTTTCTGAAAACGGAGGTAAAAAAAGCTACTAAAATTGACCCCCCCAAAAACGAGAACAATGTCGGGTTCTCGTCAAGCTGTATAATATGTTTAAACATGAAACATCAGCTTACAGAGTGTAAGATGAGGAAGAAAAAGAATTTTGGATACGAGAGTATATTGTACACCTTTTTCTTCGAGCGAGTCCCCGCTCTTAGTCTGAGAGTGGCTCTGCCAGTGTTGAACCCCCGCGAGCCACTGATGACTTGGTGGGGTGACATCTTCTTGCGTCAGGGTGGTGGTGAAATAAGCTTGTCATATACTGACAAGGATTATCTAGGGTGGTGGAGCCGCCAAGTACCAGCACTAGAGCAGTTTCCGTATGCAGACATGGATTTCAGAGGTGATCCTGAGCTCATGCTGCCTCCAGGGGCATCCTAGGGAGAGATAGGTACCAATGTGTTTTTGTTTTTGAAAAATTATTTAAATTTTTTATGTTTTTTGTATATATAATTTTTATGACAAGTATGAGTACTGAAAAAATAAAACTTATGTAGATGTGGGGTAGTGAGACCTGCTGGGCATCCTAGAGTGTTCATCCGAACAACCGAGCTAGGTGCTCAAGATACTATGTTGAGGACCATTGAGGGGAATATGAGTCATTGGACTCATGATATCGCTACATACAAAATAGAGCCGATGTCGCTCGAAATGCAGAAACATGTAGTAGGGGTGCCCCCAACTTGGATCCGATTACTTAGGAAAGTAGCTAAGCTAGTCATCTATTATAGAGAGGCCATAGCAGAGCTAGCTGAGGCTCCTCCCTCTCTATAGGGAGAATGACATATTATTTTTTGAGGTTGTTTATTCCCACTTTGTATATTTTGATAGTGGTTGACTCAAACTCATGTATTTTTTGGACCAGATATATATAGACAGTATCGATTATATACATGTTATCTTATGTGCTTTGCATGTTATTGTGTATGATACGAATGCCATTCAAAAACATAATTTGCATATGCATCAACTAATGTATTGAAATTCCTTGAAATATGTTGATATGTGATGTAATCAAAATGTCGTGCAAGCAATCTAACTCGTAACAACTAACATAGCAAAGAAGGATCTATAATCCTATATTCGCCCGTCAACTGAAGTACTACTAATTGTGAACCAAGTCTTACCTCCAAACTTGAAATGCCGTGATGGATAGAATCTCAGAATAATTTGATAACCGCACTATACTCATCTACGTTGTTTGTTGTAGGGTCCAAACATTAGAGAGATTTTGAGGTCAAAAAATGGCCTCCTAAGAGATGTACTGCAAAAATATGAGATATATTAAAATATTAGGAATTTGGGGTTTTATGGGGTAGGCATATATGACAAGTCACCTCCCACACTATTTTCTATGCACAATATAAATAACCATTGTTGAGTTACTTTTCAAATTTCACTAGAAATAAAATTGATTAAATAAGTCTACATTGATGTGACTAAGATTCATTGTAAATTCCCAAAAATTTATTATCCTTTAGCATTTATTTGTTTTGAACTTGCAAGTGATATTAAATAATAAAAAACATTTTTAAGAGCTATTTTTTTAATTCTATGTTGACTTTTTATATTTAGTACTTTTCTCATGAATTTAATATAATGTAATTTAATTGTGAATTTATTTACATGTAAAATGTTAATAATATTATTATAATCCACATTGCATTATTATTATTATTATTTATTAAATCTATTATTATTCTTTGTTAGTTTGACATTATGTTATTAAATAGAGTGGAGTGAATATTTAATTTAAAATTAAAAACATAAAAATGATAATATATTATTTTATAAACAAATGTGAAAAGACTTTCTTTATGAATTAAGAGTACTTCACTTGAAAATGACAATAATATTATTTTATGAGAAAGTGTGAAAATGCATTCATTATGAGTATTTTACTTGAAAATGACAATAATATTATTTTATGAAAAGACTATCATTATGAATACTTTACTTTATGACTTAAAAGTATTTACACCACTACCTTGGTTAACTATCTGTATTCATCCACCATATAAAATTTGACAAATAAGCATTCTTAACTCATGCAATGCCACCTCAACCAAGGGGGATGATGTCATCTACTAGAATGTGACTGGTTGTTTTTTATAGTACATTTTTTTTATTTTGAGGCCATTTTTTGACCTCAAAATTTCTCTAATGCAAGCACCTCCCGAAGAAACAAGTTGACTAGAAGGTGAGAAAATAACCCAAGCCATTGAAGCCAACTGTCGAGTGTGGAGACTAGCGCCATCGACGAATCCTATGAAGCACTTGGTTGTCATCTAAAACCACAATCCAGAAGACACATAAGATGATGAATCCAAAGAAAAAATACTAACTCTACAACAATGTACAGCTATAGTACAAGAAAAAACATGTAGGCCTAAGCGTAATACTTTTTCAAGTAGAGCCCATTTTTGGGCTCAGGAAACTTATAACCATCATAATCTGTCAGCTCATAAGATCCCTTCTTCAACAGTTTAGAAACAATATGAGGTCCGAGCCACATGGATTTAAACTTGCTTGCCCCCAAGGGACCCTTGTCCTGGTCATATACCAAAACAAGGTCTCCTTCTGATAAAACCATTGGTTTTACAGACTTATCATACTGATGTTTAACTCATCTCTTATGATCTTCATTCGCAGTAAGCGCATCACAACGCTGCTCATCTAAATGCTCTAAATGAAGCAAACGCTCTTCTAAAGCAAAAGTTCCAGGAAGTAGTTGGATAGCCAACTTCAAAGATGGAATCTCGCATTCAACCGATATGACTGCCTCTAACCCGTGAACGAGTGGAAAAGGTGAAAAGCTCGTAGCAGTCTTAACAATGGATCGATATGCCCAAAGACCCAGATAAAACATGATGTGCCAGTTTGATCTACTGGCATTAATAGTACGTTGAAGAATAGTTTTCAAATTTTCATTGACCGCTTCGACTTGCCCATTCTCTTGCGGATAAAATGAAGATGGGTGTTCTTGTCGAAAAACTAGCATAGTGTATAAATCAGTCATCATGTTGTTCTGGAAATGTTTGCCATGGTCGATGATGATCTCCTTAGGAATACCAAACCTGGATGATCTGATTGAAAAAGAAGTAAGTTGTCATTTCTTCATCTTCTTTAACAGTAGGCATTACCTCAGCCCACTTCGTAAAGTAGTCAACGGAAACGATGATATAGTGATGTCCTCCAGCCGAAACTGGATTACAAGTCATAAAGTCAATCCCCCACTTGGTGAAGGGGCCTGCTATGATAACAGGGTGAAGAGGAGCGGGATCCGCTCTCATTTTATTTGTGAAAAACTGACACGGTTGGCAGTGTTTCACAGTTTCCACGCAATCTTTAAAGATGGTGGGACAAAAATACCCAGCACGCAGTATTTCCTGGGTTGCTTCCAACCCAGAAAGATGACCCCCATAGGATCCACTATGTGCATCATTCAATACTGATTCACCTTCATCTAGAGTTAAAAAACGACGTAATATGGAATCTACCCCACTTCTATAGAGCATATTAGAATAAATGAGGTATTTCTTGGCATGGTGCCTAAGATTTTGTCTTTCGTCTATGGAGAAATTCGGTGGACACTTCAAAGTCTAGAGATATATTAAGATGTCTCCATACCATGGGTAAGAGGTCGCAATGAGAAAAATATGTTCATCAGGTAATGACGAATCTTCCCCATTGCTCGTTACATCACTAGGGAACTCAAAGATAAGCTCGGTGAACACCACAGAATTTTTTGACTTAGCATATTGAAATTTTAGGTCAAATTCTTGCAGAATGACAATCCACTTATTAAATTTCCCTCCAATGATATGTTGGGTTAATACATATTGAAAAGGATTGACATATGCTATAACTGTGGTGGTCCACAACAAGATGTAATGACATAATCTATGAATGACATAGATGACAACGAATGCCAATTTCTCAATGTGAGAGTATTTAAGTTCCGGAGTTACCAGTGCATGAGAGAGATAATAAATGACATGCTCGTGGAGCATGTCATCCTCTTGAACCAGGATTATGCTGATTGTGGAAATAGACACTGCTAGATATAGGAGGAAATCCTTAGTATAATTCGACGGGATTAGCAAGGGGGATGATAATAATGTTTTTTTCAAAGTTTCAAATGAGGTTTGTGCAGCCTCATCCTAGAAAAAATGGGTGTCTTGCTTAAGCAATCGCATGAATCCTTTAGTGATCTTGGCAAAGTTCATAATAAATTGTCGTAGAAAATTAGACATGCCTTGCAGGCTTTGAAGTTATTTGATGGTGCGAGGAGGATGCAATTTGATAATAGCCTCAACTTTCAAGGGGTCGACCATAATGCCACGACTAGAAACAATGAAACCTAGTAAGCATCTAGACTCGACGTAGAATACACATTTGTTAGGATTCAACCAGATCTTGTAGTATCTGCATCGTTCAAATACAAGTCATAAATGATCAGGATGATCTCGTCTCTTACGAGAATGCGCAGGGATATCATCCAGATATGGTTCGACTACATGTTTGATGTCATGGAAAGCGAAGTTCATAGCTCGCTGGAAAGTAGCTCTAACATTCTTCAATCCGAACGAAATTTTCCTATTGGAAAAGGTACCCCAGGGACAAATAAAATCCATCTTATGTTGGTATTCGGGTTTAATTTGTATTTGGTTATATCCCAAAAAACCATCCACGAAAGAGAAAATTTCATGGCCTGCACATGCATCAATGATTATATTTGATCTATGAATGGTGTGGGATAACTATCTTTTGGATAGGATTTATTAAGGTTCCTAAAGTCCATACATATGCATATGGTCCCTTTCTTTTTATCAACCAAGGCTGGGTTAGAAAACCATTCCATCATGTCGACAGGATAAATGAAGCCGACCTTAAGGAGCTTTTAAAATTTAGCCTTAATGGACACATCTTTCCTAGGGTTGACTAGATGAAGTTTTTGTATTACTGGTTTTGCATTAGTATAAGTCATGATAACATGCTCAACAATAGAGGGGTCAATGCCTGGCATCTCCTAGTAAGACCAAGCAAAAACATCGCGGAATTCCTTAAATAAATTGGTATACAAAGTGATCTCCCATGGAGAACAATTTGCTCCAATGAAGATGTTTTCAAAATTTTTAGTTTTGGTGGAAATATCGATCGATATAGTCGTCAAAATGTTTGCCATATTACCTTCAGCATAAATTGTTTGTTTTGTGGAAGGAGTGATGGACAAATCAATATTCCCATTGGGTCTCAATGAAAAATATCCATTCTCAATCTTGTTCTAATATGGAAGAAAATAGGATTTGTGATGCATATGTTCCCATTGATGATATAGACCTACCATAGCTTCCAGGATGGCTTCATTAGAAGGAAAAACAGTATTTAGACAATCAAAAGAATGCGTGGAGTTCAATGAACATACAGGTGCATAATCAATATCTGACTCTGTTGAGACTGACGGAGTCAAGATATAATCTATCACAACATTTTGTGATGCTTGGTAAGCCACTTCTGCGATAGATAATGGCACAGTTGATTGTTGTTGAGTATGAAGGATTCACGGATCAGTTGTTTGACCAATTGTAAAAACTTCCCGAGATGATATGTCAGTGTCACTCATTAAACCAATATAGTTTACAGGAGAAGGTAGGTCAAATGTGCCCATCAAAGATGAATACATACCTACTCCTAAGCTCTCACTAGGCGGACGAACTTGATCAATCCAAGGGATGTTTGAATTTGATGGAGTCGTGTAATTTTTCTGAGTCAAGGATAGTTGATCAACTATGACGATATTACCTTCATGAGGGAACATAAGCACTCGAAAAAAGGACAAGGGGATGGCTTGCATAGCTTATGTCCAACTTCTTCCCAACAATAGATTGTAGTTGAGAGAAGCATCCATAACTTCTACCTCCACTAACACTACTTTACTGGAAAGCTAAATCTCGAATGAGGGTAAGATTCCATGCGGATAGAAATATCTTCCGTCAAAAGCAGTAAGTAGTGTAATGGAAGGGGCTAACTCAGGAGAATTGAAGGCTTTCCAACAAGATATAGACATTATGCACGTCAACGCGTCTTCGTCTACTACCGTTCGTCCAATGGTCTTTGAACCATGGACTACTTTGATCTGGAAGGCAACGTGATAGGGAAACCAGGGTTTGATATTTTACATATCAAATCTAGAAAGCATACTCGACGAATCCATGCTACCTATTGCCGTTAAAAGTGCATTACACTGTGATGGGAATATTTGCAAGACTTCTAGCGAGGACATAACACACGACATTTGGGATATATCTTCTACAACATAGTATTTTGGAGCATCACGTGCATTAGGATTGTGAATTTCCCATTTATAGACACCTTTTGGTATCTTCAGCAAAGGATCTGTTGGTCTCTCAATGTGGAGAGGAATAGAGGACTCAGGAACATCTTTGTCTTTTTGCTGCATATCCAGGTTATCATTCTTGGCTCTCATCTGCAGTAGAGTGTGTGAGTTAACCATGTCGGTATAAGATTGATCAGTTGATTTGACACGGTGAGTGCCCCCAGTATTAGAGCTTCCAGGAGCTGGGCTTTGTTCTTGGGGAAAAAATCCTTCAAGAAAGTCAGTTTCTTTTCATGTAATAGCTTTTGGGATTCATCTATGAGAGGACATTGATGAGTGAGGTGGTCTCCTTTACAAATTTTGCAAGGAAAATTTACCTTCTTCTTATCTTTCTTCCTCTCCTCGGAATTTTCAGTATTCTTGGGTTTTTGTTGGTTCCCCTCCCCTTTCTTACCCTTCTTCTTACTATTGGGTTGTCGAGGACCCTTTTGATTTGTCTGCACATTTTGTATAGATTCTATTTGTGAAGGGGAGGATGCAACCGTAGTTGCTTCCGTAGTAGACTACTTCACTGAAAGTGCATGGACCTATTTCATTAAAGCTTCTAGTGCGGATGAGTCGGCGGAACCAATGATGCCATCAACATGTGGTCCAGGTCTAGGCTTACTGAGATCTATATTAGACCTAGGTGCATTAGGAATTATCTTGTAAAGGAACCTAGACTGAGCTTAGATTAGGTCGAGCTTCTGGGTCCATAAAATTGCTTCCTCTTCAGAAGTTGTTGGTCACCCTATATGTCAATTAATTAAAGCTAACACACAGGATGGCCAATATAAATTGTCAAACCCAAGGAGGTCTTTTGTTTCAATGGTAATAAGCATAATTTGTGCATAAACTGTCAAGTAGTTGATTTACTAAATGTAGATAATGATCCTACCAATCTATTTAGCCAAACACATTCCAGAAAGCAAACTAAGCTAATTCACACATCTAGGGATTTGATTGAAACTACCTTCCTACAAAAATCAGGTAGCAGTTATAAAATTAAGAATAGAAATAAACTAGATTTCTTTTGCAAGAAGTTAAATCCTATAATTATCAAACTACAATAATTGATCTTTACCAAAATGATCCATCCAGCAGCTACTGTTACTCAATCATAATCTGCCTACTTTAAATCAATTGAAGATACAATGGCAACCAAAATCTAAGCTTGAAGATACAATGGCAACCAAAATCCTAGAAAGCATAAACAACTGAAAGATATTGGAATTGAGCTTGGCTGTTACAGCTGATTCAAACACACATGCATTAATTGAATTATCCTACACAGTCGACTGTCACACCAATTTGCTACAGCTATTCAAGATGCAATCGTGAATTACCAAAAGGAAAGCTAATCTCTGTTGCAGCTAACAAGAACATCTGCAATAACTCCACACCACATGACAGAAAGAAAGCTAAATTACCCTACCTACTTTAACCGGCTATCTATGTGAAAAGGTAGGCCCTAGCCTTCTAACAGAAACACCGGGAATCACAATAAATTAAGACACATAAATGAAGAACTTTTCTCTCATATTAATGATGGAAATTGACAGTATCAGCGCTCTCCTACAGCTTATGAAAAATGGTAATTGTCCAACCCCAGGCTATGAGAGTCTTTGCATATTTATACATTGAAAGTGTAGATCACCATCCACTAAACTCTTGCAGCAATGAAGATCTATGATCTTCATGCTGCGGAGTTACAGCTAACTGTTACAGCCGTATTAAATGAGGTTGTTACTCATGAAGGAGCTATTACTCCAGTAATCAATGGATCAACGGATTTGGCAAGCTGGAATGCGATCTGTCTGTTGCAGCTGGGTTCTGTTTCAGTGGAAGCCTATTACAAATTATTATGGATGAATGCGCTGTCCCTTGGAGATATGAGGAGCTGGTGCTTTGAAGATTAACAGCTGGTGCCACTTGGCTGATACACCTGCACTTGTAGACCTTGACTAAATGAAATCACAAAGATCAACATAAACCAAGGACTAGGATCTCAAACCTTAATAATATTAGCCATAAAATAAATAAAGAAATAATGAATTATACCTGTGAATATCATTGGTCGATCTGGAGAAAGACATGGATATAACTTATGAAAGTAAGATAAAATTAGGGCAAAATGATGTAATAAGGATGGCCAAAAAAGGGGCATTTCCTAGACCCAACATCTCCCCCCAACTATCCGATTGCATGTCCTCATGCAACAACCTCCCTTAGTCTGAATCTGAGTTTGAGTGGAACCTATGAAGATTTGTAAGATTGTAGGCAAGTTCTGGTGTCTCCCCTCGAGGCACAAACCCATAGCAGGATATCCAATGCTCCCAACACAACTCTTCTTCTTCTATAGTCAAAGCATAGCTATTTCTATAAGTACTCACAGGAAACCATATGAGAGGGAATTTGAATGTCAATCCAATCAACCAAGACCCACACTTTTTCATGCACTGCACATATCTTGGAATCCTTGTCAAAGCTTGCCTGAAATTCTCAAAGCCATATGGATCCATTTCCTTCAGAAATGAGGAAGAGTACATCCATCTATATTCACTACCTTCCAGGGCATTCTGCTGCATATTAAGAATCATTGGGACACATGTGGTAAGGATTTTATCTCGCAGGATTTCAAAGTATTGGGCAATTGAAGGAACCTTAAGAGATTTAGCATGATTTTCTATGAATGCTTTTGGATCTTGAGGTTCCCCCCTAATCCAAAGAGTAGAATTCTCATCATTCCTGAGGATGGTTTGGAAAGCATCTCGCCATCTTACATGGTTAATGACAAAAGAGGAAAATTCCCTCAGCTGAACATCCCCTAGACAAGGTAATGGATTAGATGGAGAGTCAATATAACAAGCCCTGTCATGTAAATACAATTCACATAACAAATGCTGATCCTAAAAATCACTCTTCAGAAAAGTCTCCAAAAACTAAGTAGCTATTGCGAAATCAAATTATCTCCCTTCCTTAAGAGCCCTTAATTGAAATAAAGTTGTCTGCTCATCGAGAAATACAGGGTAAGAGGGGGATGGAGCCCTGCAACTCAATAATTCTAGGGAAAGAGTATACATTTTGTCTTTTTCTCGTTGCAGGGACTTAAGTTTTTTTCAATCCTTCCATTTTTTATTGAAGTTTCTCCCACCAGAGTTTCTGGAAGAATAACTCCTTAGCCCACTTTTCTCTTAGTCCCTTAATGACATTCCTATGTTCTTGGAGAGAGATCATACCTGTCCTATGTTAAATTTTCAGAATTTACTTCAATCTGCTCTAGGATCTTAATTGAGATAACAACATGTACAACATATCTACAACATATCAATCATGGAGACAATAATGCAAGCACACAAGAGACACAAAGATTTACTTGGGGAAAACCATAAAGGTGAAAAACCCCAATAACTTCCTCAGATATAGATAGAGCAATGATACAACCCAACCATAAGAGATAGACATATCCTAGCAGCAGATCCTCCTCCTCCATAAGTGCGCCACTCCTCCTTGAGTGCATGAGTGAGAAGTGAGTGATCAAATAGAGTGCCTCCCGCACTCTATTTATACTTGACTTGACTTGCCTTTTACATAAATCATGTAGGCTCGAACTTAACCACATAACATAATGCTGACTGGGCCGACCCCCAATAGGGTGGTCTAATAACCCTTCCACCCACATGGCCGACCCCCAATAGGGTGGTCTAATAACCCTTTGACCCACATGACTTATACAGGGCCGACCCCAATAAGGTGGTCTAATAACCCATCAAGTATAAGTTACGACATTTACAATATAAATGACGACACTTCCTTATAGAGGAATAATACCATCTCTGTAGGAGTACATACAACATACATATATGAAATACATTCCGAAGTTACATATACATCAACACTCCCTCTTAACTAGGAAGGTATTTCTCAGCACAGGTCTTCTAGCACAAGTCATCTTCTCTGAATCATCGTCACTGGATAATCATCATCGAGTCATCATCATCGTCACTGTTGCTGCTATCTCAATCAATCTCTGAATCTACTCGTCATTGGAAGTTCTACAGAGCTAGTCCTTTTTCATACTGGATGTAGGCCCACCACCTGCAGGTCTTCATCATCACTGGCCATACTGTGGAATCCTTAGGACTCATTACATGCATCACAAAACCTGGCTGCAGCGTCCCAGGCTATTACGAGCACATAGCTCTACCTGTCGAATCTCCCAGGAGCACATTACATGTGATCTCACCACAAAACCTGGCTGAAGCATCCCAGGCTGTTATGAGAACACAGATCTACCTATCGAATCTCCCAGGAGCACATTACATGTGGTCCACCACAAAACCTGGCTGAAGCATCTGAGGCCTTTTTCATCCTGTCCAGATCTCCTAGGAGCAAATTACATGTGGTCATGGCAAAACCTGGCTGTAGCATCTGAGGCCTTTTTCATTCTGTCTAGATCTCCCAAGAGCAAATTACATGCCATAGGATAAAACCTCGCAAGAGCATATGCCAGATATCCTAGGGCACCGAATTACATGCCATAGGAAAAACCTCGAAAGACTATCTGCAGATCTCCCAGGGCACAAATTATATGTCCTCCCAAGCAAAACCTCGAAAGAGCATTTGCCAGATGTCCTAGGGCACCGAATTACATGCCATAGGCAAAACCTCGAAAGACCATCTGCAAATCTCCCAGGGCACAAATTACATGCTTACCTGCACAACCTGATCCACGGCCACAAAGTATCATCTGATACTCACCATACATCATCCTGATGTACGAATGATCATCCTGATCATCATCACTGCAACATCCTGCTGCATGTCATCTGGAGAAGCTCATCATCCACGATCATCCTGATCATACAATTCATCCACCTGATGCACATCAAGTATCTACCAGATATATATCATCACACATATTGTATCCACCTGATACATAGATACATGATCCACACAATGTATCCATCAACATACATGATCTACCTGATCATACATGATCTATTTGATCATACAATGTATCCACCTGATACATATACAAATACATGGTCCAAGCATCCAACATGATGCATATACAAAAATACATACACATGATCCGACCGATCATATCCAACATCCAACATGATGCGTACATACATATAAATGATCCAACTGATCATATACAGCATCCAACATGATGTGTACATACATATAAATGATCCAACTGATCATATCCATCATCCAACATGATGCATACATACATACATAAAAATGATCCAACTAATCATATCCAGCAGAAACCAGAACATCATCCTGATGCTCATCATTCAGCGCTTACATCCAAAGCCATGTGAAGGATCCTCCTTCCAACATGCTTGGAATGGCTTCAGCAAATGTATCCATCACTTCTTCCTCGAAGTGTCCTTGATATGAAGAACGCCAAGCCTCTCTCTGAAGTACTCGAACTTCACCCTGGCTAGTGGCTTCGTCATCACATCTGCAATCTGCTCGTCCATCGCAACATACAGGAGCTTCACAGCTCCTCTCTGCACCATATCCCTGATATAGTGATATTTGATCTCTATGTGTTTCGACCTGTCATGAAACACTGGGTTCTCGGACAGCTTTACACAACTCCGGTTATCACAGAAGATACCAGTAGCATCCAACGGGAGATCAAATAACTCAGACAGTAGCTTCCATAGTCATACTGCCTCACAACTAGCTGAACAGGATGCAACATACTCTGTCTCAGCTATACCCAGTGCTACGCAGGACTGCTTCCTGCTAAACCAAGAGATCACACCTGATCCCATATTGAAGCAACATCCAGATGTGCTCTTCCTATCTGCAGTACTGCCAACCCAATCTAAATCAACATAATCCTGCAGGTTAAACTTTTGATTTGCTTCATACTTGAACCCATAATCCACTGTACCCTTCAGGTACCTCAGAACATGGTTTACAGCAACCAGGTGAACACTCCTCGGATCTATCAGGAACTGACTTAATGTGTTCACAGCAAAGCAAATGTCTGGTCTCGTGTTCGTCAGGTACATCAAGGACCCAATCATTTGATGATACAAGAGACATCAACTGGCTCAGATGAAGCATCACATAGAAGCTTCAGATTCGATGCCACAGGTGTGGCCATAGCCTTGCAGTCCATCATCCCGAACCTCTTCAGGATCTCTACTGCATACTTCCCTTGTCCAAGGAACATTCCATCACTCTGCCACACCTTCATGCCAAAAACAAATAGTGCATCATCCCCAAGTTCCTCAAATCAAACTCGGCAACAAGCTTCCATTGTGTGTTGGAAATCAATCTATCTTCACCTGTAACAAACAGGTTATCCGCATACAAAAGTGGTATCACTGGATTGCCTTCCTCAACCTTGTAGAAAAGGTTGGAATCCTCTTTATTCTTGGTAAAGCCCAAACTGGATAGAAAGCTGTCTATCCTACCATACCAATTTCTGCACACATATATGACTACACCATGATGTCTTTAAATCCATCTGGTGCATCTTCTATTTCATCACTTTTATATTTCTCAATGCTGCCATCTGCAACATGCTTGATCTGATAGTTCCATTTGGAAGTCACAACAAACTTCCCTTCAGGTCTTGGGACTACATCCCAAACATCATTCTTCATGATCGACGGATCATGGCATTCTTCCCATATCCTGGGAACTTCAATATCTTCACTAGATAATTTTGTTGGCTGAACAAATGTTGTAGTTCTTCTTTTGTAGGTGATGGCATACGATCTTTCCTACACAACAAGTTAAATTGCAGGATTAGAAAACATCTCATAGTTTTCAGAACAAATTCTTACACATAAAGAAATATGGCATACAGTCATGCAATTATCTTAGCCAATGCTTCAATACAACATTTATCCATATCCCGTAACTTTCTAGATGCCTTCCAATCTCTACCAGAACATTGTTAAGAGTGTGCACAACTCCCAACATGTCAGCAAAGAGGTTTCATTCTAGATAAGTAGCAATGGAATGTTGTACAGTGCCATAGGCTACTTACCCATGCATATTAGTAGTATACTATTTATCAATGCAACTATTCTAATATGCATAATACATAACCTAATTCTAGAAACATTAGTATATACATTATTGAACAGTATTATTTAAACAATAAAATATGCAAGTAATGAAAATTCAAATACTTATCTTTGTTTGTTTGTTGGGTTGACTCCCTCTCATTCTTTGCTTCTTTTCTGCAACTCCATTCTTATGTGGATTGTGAGAAGTGGTCAACTCCCTTTGAATATCTGCATCCTTGCAGAAACTACCGAAGTGTGCTCCTTTGATTTCTTGCAGGAACAACTGGAGTGTGCTCCCTCTTGATCTTTGCTTCCTGGATTACTTGTCCTTGAACTTACATCCATCCTTAATCAATTTTCTTATTAGTATCATCATTTTGTTATGCTTGAGGTCTCATACATAATCACATATTTATTAGTATAATCTTAATACTATCAAAACACAATAATCTTGAACATGTATATTCATGATCATTCATAGATAATAAACATTAGTATTCAAGGTTTATGTAGGATTCTTATGGTTAGTCAAATCATAAGAAACATAACATGTCTAAACCTATAATTACTCAAACCTATGACTCTTCGGGTTAGTCATATCATTAATTAAGGTAAGACACATAATATGCATATACCCATGATTATTCAAACTTATGACTTCATGAATAATCATTATCAACAACACAACAGTATAAGATCCTAACCTAAGGTAGGATTCTAGCTTGATATAGGAAAAACATACCTGGATTAGAATGCTAGCTAGTTATGTCTAACATACCCGTATAATGTCTTTTGGTTCTCTTGAGTGACTTGTGCTAGTAACCTGCATGTCTCATAAGTTAACCATTGTAGAAACAAGTTATACATACCTCGAAAGTAGATCTTCTATGTGATCCATGACAATGGATGAATCCTTGTCTTCATGTCACCATGATCATACGTTCTTGAAGTAGAACATGATTTGTATTTCTTGGTGTACCTTTTATGTTAGCAGACAACATAAACCTCATACAACACCATAATGCATTAGTACAATCATAAGTGTCAACACCCTAACCAATGAATATCTTCTATCATGCATTCATAATTTTTTTAAGGTGATACGACAAATCTAAAATCAAGGTTGTACTAATCGTAAAAACATGAAGACAAACATACAATAAACTTAATCATGAACAAATATCGAAACATACCTCGATGAGTCATACCTGTCGAGATCGCTTGTAATATTCTTATGTAAGGCCTTAGACTCATCTCCCTATGAAACATGAACTTCTTCACTTATGCAGGTGACCAATCCATCTTCTTCTAGGATTAACCCAATCCACTTGATTTGTAAAAACTGGACCTGGAGCTGGATATGGGTTTGTCAGAGAAACCCCAAAAATTCAAACTTTGAATTTCAAACTTTTGAAAGGATAGAAATATGTGCCTTGATGAGCTGATCAAGCTGGTATATTAAGAATTTGAAAACTGCAAAGTTTCACTCCTCAATTTTGCCTTTGAAACTTCCGGATTCACTGGACGTGACCCTGAACTGGGGTTTGATGAAGCCCACTCTTCTTCCCAATCAAAAGGTTTGATCCAAAGCTCTAAGCTTCTATGTTTCTGAAGAGCTTCCAGCCGTGGTCACAGATTTCAAAAATTCCCATTTTTACAGAAGCCCTAATTTTCCACTTTTCTGATCAACGTCCCGAACTAGGGTTTGATCAAGCCCGGCCTTCTTCCCAACCAAAAATTCTGATCTTGGTCTCTGAATTTCAATTTTGATGAGTAGCATCCAGCCATGGCCTCTAATTACAAAAATTCCAACTTTCTCCGAAGCCCTAAATTCCGGAAGCCATGAATGAAGGTACTAAAAAATAATTATGTTTTGACATAAATATCTACCTGATTGTTTCTGGTGTACCTATGAACTTTTCAATCCATAGGGTCTGAAAATGTTTCTTGAGATATCCCGACCTGTTATCTTTCCATCCTGACAGGTCTGACCTCAATTGGATTCTCTGAGAGAGAGTTATGCCACGTGTCGCAACGTGACCTGTTTATGGGATAATACAAGAGAGCGAACTTGTACGGCATGCCACGTGTCACTGTTTCAACTTCGGCCTCTGAAAACTTTTCTTGAGATAGCCCAACCTATTATATTTCCATCCTAATAGGTCTAACCACAATTGGATTCTCTGAGAGATAGTTATTCCAAGTGTCATAACGTGACCTGTTTATGGGATAATACAGGAGAGCGAACTTGTAAGGCATGCCACGTGTCACTAGTTCAACTTCGGTCTCTGAAAACTTTTCTTGAGATAGTAAAGTTGGTGTAATACCTGTCACTTTTTACGAAATTTCATTTGGATCTTCCTAGCCCAAGTTATGACCTTTTTCCCAAGGTCACCTGATTTTGACTCAGATCTGGAAGAGGCAGAAACCCTATGTTGTACAAATCATAAATCACAAAGTACAATGAATTAGAGGTTTTCCTTTCGACACAAGGTACATGAAGATTTAATCTTAGACCTGTAAAGGTTTCTGATCTGAAAACTTCGCCAAAACGGATTTATAGCGAAAGTGCTACGATGACTGGTTTTTGCTATATCAAGCCCTAGCATCGTAATTGCAACAAGTGTCATACATGCCATATCATGCCTTCTTTCAGGCTAGCTCTGATACCATGTTAAATTTTCAGAATTTACTTCAATCTGATCTAGGATCTTAACTGAGAGAACAACATGTACAACATATCTACAACATATCAATCATGGAGACAATAATGCAAGCACACAAGAGACACAAAGATTTACTTGGGGAAAACCATAAAGGTGCAAAACCCCAATAACTTCCTCAGAGATAGATAGAGCAATGATACAACCCAACCATAAGAGATAGACATATCCTCCTCCTCCATAAGTGCGCCACTCCTCCTTGAGTGCATGAGTGAGAAGTGAGTGATCAAATAGAGTGCCTCCCGCACTCTATTTATACTTGACTTGACTTGCCTTTTACATAAATCATGTAGGCTCGAACTTAACCACATAACATAATGCTGACTGGGCCGACCCCCAATAGTGTGGTCTAATAACCCTTCCACCCACATGGCCAACCCCCAATAGGGTGGTCTAATAACCCTATGACCCACATGACTTATACAGGGCCGACCCCAACAAGGTGGTCTAATAACCCATCAAGTATAAGTTATGACATTTACAATATAAATGACAACACTTCCTTATAGAGGAATAATACCATATCTATAGGAGTACATACAACATACATATATGAAATACATTCCGAAGTTACATATACATCAACATCCTGAACTAATCAATCCACTTGAGCCATTTATCCAACTCGATATTTAACCAGAGAATCCTCTTCTCCAGCCGTTGAAATCTTCTGTCTTCTACCTCCTTTTCATCATCAGAGTCTAGATAAATGACTTCCTTGTTTTGCTTTGGCACTGTAACAGTTTCATCCTCTATTGGAGTTGTAGTGGTTTTTGCCTGTAATGCAGTCTCGGCCATGGATTTTGGGGATGTTGGTTCTTGTGTAACAACATCCTTTATTTCCATATCAACCTCAGCCCCCTTAGTCTATGTTACAGTCTCAACATATATTCTTAAGACTGTTGGTTCTTGTGTGACAACATCCTCCTTCTCCATTTCAACCTCAGCCATCTCAGTTTGTGTTGCAACTGATTTTGGAAACACTGGTTCTTGTGTAATAGTGTTTTCTTCTTGGTCTTTGATATCAAATGTTGTTTTCTAAGTTGCAGCCTTACTAAATATTTTCAAGGGTACTAGTTCTTGTGTGACAGTCCCCTATTCTTTAATTTCTTGGAACTGCTGAGATTGTTTCTGGGTTATATCAAGTCTTTCTGACTGATGAGACTAGTCCTGAAGAAGCTCAGTGTCTCCTAATGGCTGGTACTGTACTGTTTCATCTCCTCAATTCGAATAAGGGATCCCTTCAATTCTTGGCTCATTATCCCCCATTAATTCGATTTCTTGCATTCCTTCTTCCACCTCCTCTATCTATACATGCCTTTGTGATACAACTCCCAGCACAACAACTCTATGTCCTGCTGCAAAAAATATATCTCCACACTCTGGAAAAACAGTCTCTCTATGCTTATCATTTTCAAATGCAAAAGATGGATTTTCTAATAAGTTTGCAGCATTTGCTAATGTGTTCAAATTCTTCTATGCTTGTTTTCCAGCTACTCCCTCCCATCTTTCTAGCTCATTTCTCAATATCTTCACCTCCTCCTTTAATAATTCATTTTCATGCAGGAGATTTTCGATTTGAGGTTCTTCTATGGAAGGTTCCTGCACAGCAGTAGATGACTTGGGGTTTAAAATGGGAATCTCTATATCTACCCCTATTACAAGTGCTTTCTCTACCATAGGTGACTCCCTATTTTATCTGACTGCTCCTGCTATCTCTGCTACCTCTGCTACTGTTGTAGTTGCTTCTGCTGCTACTGCTATTACAGCTGCTTCTGCTGCTATTGCTGTCACAGCTACTTCTACTGCTGCTACTATCACAGCTACTTCTGCTATCACAGCTGCTTCTACTGTCACAGCTGCTTCTGCTATCACAACTGCTTCTACTGCCACTGTTGTCACAGCTGCTTCTGCTGTCACAACTGCTTCTTCTGCTGCTGCTGTCACAACTACTTCTGCTATCACAGCTGCTTCTGCTTCCACAACCAATCGATTCCTTCTTTTCCTCGCCATTCCCATTGGGTGTTCTTCACTGCTTACTGCTACTGGTGCTTTAATAGCTCTGATTTGTCTCTTCTTTGCTGCAGTGGGTATCTAACCCCTGTTTCCTAATCCTACTCTTCGTTTCTTTAACACAAGGGTCTTTCCTCGGTCTTTCCTTCTTCAATAATGGTCCCCCTTATCTATGGAGAGGACACAACCTCCTAAATTTCCACAGTCCCTTATTCTACTAATCCTGTCGGATATCCTTCCTCCTGAATTCCTATTTCTGCAATTGCAGCTTCTACTGTAGCAGCTTCAACAATTGCTCCAGTTTCAGCTTCTTTTATTTGAGTATCTACTTCTGCATTTACAGCTTCTGATTTTTTTGCCTCCTGCTCCATGGTTTCCATCACAATTTCCTCGGAAACAGGGTTTTCTGTTGATGCTACTTCTCCTTGTTTACTTCCTCTTCGTCATTGATTTGGTTTTCTAATGCTCCAGCCTCCCCCCCAACTGGATTTGAGGAACGTCGATCCTCACTATCTTCACCAACATCCTCCATTTCCAATACAGGTTGAATGATTGGTGCATCTCCAGCCAAAAATTGTTCCCAGGTTAAATTACGATTTGCAATGGCTCTTAAGACTAGTAATTTGATTAGGCCATGATTAGTAAGGGAGGAAATTGGGTGTTGGGAAGTTCTTGCATATCCAGCCATAGTTTGTAGGGCTTTAAGCAGATAAAATGGTATATTCACCAAATTGCCATGGCGTAAATGAGACAATAATGGAAGTTCAGAGAAGGAAACAATTTGGTACCTACCTCCACAAGAGATGTATCTTTTCACAAAGATTTCCACTTGATTCCAAGGTGGTGGTAAAGATGCCAGTTCTAGCCCACGGTGCTTTGGACTAACCTGCACTCCAACTGCCAAAAATTCTCTCACTGCATTTGCATTATGTGCCTTCCGTTAAATAACTTCTTCCCAACCAGGGGTAAGCCAGTAACCTCGGCTATGATTTCTTCTGTAACATCCATATTCAGTCCCCTGATCTCAGAGTGAGTATCAGTTAGGTTGAAGGAAAATTGCAATACAGTTTCTGTGTGGAAACCATTCAACCATTCAAAGTATTCCATCCAACTTGCTGCTGTAAAAATATTAAGAACTTCTGCATTGGCACATACAACTTCTGTATTTACTGGTTCATGTCGGATTGGGTTTCCCATTTTAATCCCTCCTCAAGATTCAGAATGAATACAACAATCTCCAGTCTAGACGTGGAAGTTGAAGCTTACGAACATGCAAAGGGTCGCTGGGGTTCAAAAATAATGTTTTAGGCAAGTCTGCGCCAGTATGAACATTCCGTGGGGACGAGGAAGTTGACAGAATTGGGGTAATAGGTGCAAATCGGGTAGGGTGATGGGAAATAAATACAACCATGATCCTGACATAATCCCTAGAGGTTAATTAGTATAGGTTTGTTAATCGAGGGCTACGACAGTACATACTCGTTATTACCGTATTTAATTTTCTGCCAAATCATGTAAAAGATGAGATCCGTACCTTTGCGTTTATGAGTTTTAGCCATGGATCAATCATTACAGCCGGTCGTCGTCCTCGTGAGTATGAATGCACATGTGTTGAAGTGATGTGGCCACCACCACCTGGGATGACAGCTACTCAAGACACCCAAAAATTTTCCTTCGTGGCAAGCCATGATTGGATCTTGTGGAGCGAGCAACAAAACTAACGCCTAATTGAATCATTATTAGCATCATCAATCAGAGAGAAGATAGACTAGCGAAGTCACAGCTGCTAAACTTAGAAAAATAAGAAAAAATGGCGGAGTTACAGCTGTACGGAAGGAGTGGAAATGAAGTGGAAATAATGGAGTCGCAGCTGCTGGGTTTAGCGGAATAGTCAAGAATAGCGGAGTCGCAGTTGCTGGCTTTAGCGGAATAGTCAAGAATAGTGGAGTCGTAGCTGCTGGGTTTAGCGGAATAGTCAAGAATAGTAGAGTCCCAGCTGCTGCATTTGGTGGATTGGTTAGGAATAGCGGAGTCGCAGCTCCTGAAATAGTAAGAATAGTCAAGGATAGCGGATTCGCAGCTGCTGGGTTTAGCAGAATAGTCAAGAATAGCAGAGTCGCAACTGCTAAATTTGGTGGATTGGTTAGGAATAGCAGAGTCGCAGCTGCTGAAATAGTAAGAATAATCAAGGATAACGGAGTCGCAACTGCTGCATTTGGCGGATTGGTCAGGAATAGCAGAGTCCCAGCTACTGAAATTGTAAGAATAATCAAGGATAACGGAGTCGCAGTTGCTGCATTTAGCGGATTGGTTAGGAATAGCGGAGTTACAACTGCTGAAATAGTAAGAATAGTCAAGGATAGAAGAGTCACAACTACTGAAATGGTAAGAAGGAGAAAGGTAAGGAGTCGCAGCTGCGCGATATGAAGTAACAAGAAAATTTGCAGCTAACTGCTGAAAGGTAACAAATCATCCATCTTCTTAAAAAGAGATTTATTAGATCCGGAACAACGCAAGGTGCTCGCAGTCGTTTGGCCCAGTCACGATCATTATTCCTCCAATTAATTCCTGCACATAATTCTTCAAACAAACTCGATCAAATTCAAAATGAAAAAAATAGATAAAATACAGAATGAAAAAAAAAGAAAATAAATTATTTATGTACAAATCATGTGGATATTGCAGTTCTTAAAAATTGACAGGGGTTGAGAAAAATACCTGTCCCGGCGTTAGCTGATAGTCTGGATCACCTGCAACATGCGAAACGAAAGCTTCCCTTGAGATCGGCTTGTGATATAGTCGCAGCTGATGACCATTTGCGAATAATGGTACTTTGTTTTCATCAATGGTGATCAATCGGACTATTCCATTATCAAATACCCGATCTATTTGATAGGGGCCCAACCAACGAGTACACAAATTTCCTTTAAAGTCCCTCTTAAACCGTGAATCATACAACAGGGCCCAGTCCCCCTCTTGGAAGACTTTCTTCTTTATAACTTGATCATGCCACTTAGAGCGCTGTTGTTGGATTAAAGCTGTATGATGTACTGCAGCTATGCGCTTCTCATCCAATTCATTGAGCTGATTCAGTTGGTTCCTTTGTGCCTCTGATAAATCCAGGTTTGCTTCCATAGTTGTTTTCAAGGTTCTGATTTCAAATTCAATTGGAAAAACAACGTTCTTACCATAGACTAACTCATATGGGGAAAAACCAGTGGTGTTACGCCACGTAGTACGATAGGCCCATAATGCCTTTGGAAGCCTTTCAGCCCAATATTTACGATGGCTCTTCACTGTTTTTGTCAGAATAGCCTCGATAACCTTGTTTGTGCTCTCCACTTGGCCATTGGCCTATGGATGATATGGTGAGGTTATTCTGTGCTGAATATGAAATTTCTGTAATAGTGCTTCCAGCTTGTGAGACACAAACTGTGGTCCACCGTCTGTAGTAATTTCCTTAGGTACTCCGAACTGAGTAAAAATCTCTTCATATAGGAAGTCAATCACAGCCTGATCATTGGCCTTAACCAAGGCTACAGCTTCTACACATTTGGTCATGTAATCTGTGCAAACCAAGATGTGAAATTTCTGCTTTGAGGGAGGGTTGATAGGCCCTACAAAATCTAGAGCCCACCTATCAAATGGCTCAACCACAAGCTGTGGCTGCAAAGGCATCTCATCTAATGTGTTGGGTTGGCCCATCCTTTGGAAGCTATCACATGCCTGAACATACTTCTTTGCATCCCTGAACAATGTGGGCCAGAAATAGCCCATTCTCAAAACTTTATGACCTGTCCTTTTGTCAGCAAAATGTCCCCCACAGGGCTCATCATGGAAAGATTTAAGAATACTAAAGATTTCATCTTCTCTAACACATCTTCTACTCTCTAAGTCAAGCCTTGTGTAGAAAAGATCGCCATCAATCCAGCAGTACCTAGCACTCTGTTGTATGATCTTCCTTTTTTCTCTCTTTGATAGATGTGCTGGGAGCTTACCTACAACCAAAAAGTTAGCAATATCTGCATACCATGGGGAATGAGCTGATATTGCAAACAAATGTTCGTCAAGGAAGGAATCTTCGACTGGTAAATTGTCATCACTATTAGTAAGTTGAGATAAAAAAATATGCAACAAAATTCTCCTTTCCTGGTCTATCAATAATTGTGATATCAAATTCCTGTAACAGTAACAACCATCTATTAACTCTGGCATTCGTGATTGGTTTATTCATTAAATACGTGATAGCAGAATGATCAGTGTGCACAAAAGTAGAATATCCAGTAATATAATGTCTAAATTTTTTGATGGCATAAACAATGGCAAGAGATTCCTTTTCTATGACAGTATAATTCAGTTCAGCAGGAGACAAATTTTTACTAATGTAGTAAATGGCATAAGGAGCATTACCTTCCTGCTATCCCAAAACTGCTCCAATGGTAGTATCTAAAGCAACTGAGGAAATGCGAAAAGGCAGAGCCCAATTGGGTCCTCGTAAGATGGGTGTTTTAGACAGCCTTCTCTTTAGCTCAGTAAACGCTGTTTGGCATGCATAATTCCAGACAAACTGTGCATCCTTCATTAACAGAGTGAACAAAGGAGAAGCTAGTTTGGAAAAATTTTCTATGAACCTTCTATAATAGCCAGCATGCCCCAAGAAGCTACGTACATCCTTCTGTGTTCTAGGAGTTGGTATATTTTCAATTACCTTGATTTTAAATGGATCTACCTGGATACCATCAGAAGAGATGAAGTGCCCCAGCACTATACCTTCACTCATCATCATGTGGCACTTTTCAGTGCTTAAAGAGAGCTGGCTTTGTTCACAACGTTTCAAGACCTTTTCTAAATTTTTGAGTGCTTCTTCATAACTATCACCATATGGAGTAAAGTCATCCATAAAAATTTCCATGCAATCATTCACCATTTCTGAAAAGATTCCAATCACTGCTCTCTGAAATGTAATTGGTGCGCTTCACAACCCAAAAGGAAGTACTCGGTATGCAAAAGTTCCCCAGGGGCAGGTGAAAGTGGTTTTGTCCTGGTCTTCTGGAGCAATCTAGATCTGGTTATATCCACTAAAGCCATCCATAAAGGAGAAATACTTTTTCCCAGACAAGGTATCAAGGACCTGATCGATGAAAGGTAAGGGGAAATGGTCCTTTTGCATTGATTTATTCAATTCTCTATAATCCATGCAGACCCTCCATTTCCCATTCTTCTTTGGCACAATCACAAGTGGAGAAACCCACTCATTGTCTGAAATCGGGTATATGAATCTTGCTTCCAAATTTTTTTGGATTTCTTCTTTCACTATGTCCCTTAGGTTCGGGTTCATCCTTCATTGTGGTTGACATATAGGCCTGGAGTCACTCTTAATATAAATGTGATGGGTGCATAGATGAGAAGGAATTCCTTTCATGTCTGTGTACTCCCAAGCGAAAGCTCCCCTACGTTGTTTCAGTAGAGTGACTAGCTGTTCCAGCTCGCTAGGTGCCATATTAGGATTGATATTCAATGTTTTTCCTGGCCCAATTTCTATTGGAACACTCTTCGAATTCTTGAGTATTGGAATTATACTGGCATCACCGATTAGAGTTTCTTCTGTAAGATTTTCTTGTTCTGTTGCAGCTAGAGTACTGTCCAAGATCCGATAGACATTTTTATTGACTGAAATGGGCTCACTGATGAAACTATTAATGGCATCATCCTCTGTTTCATATTTAAACGTTAAGGCTCTCCCTATGGTTAATAATGGCCGCACGCCCTTTTCCTCCTCTAAATCTGCCCATAATGGAGTCTCAACTTCTGTGCTTGGTCGAGCTGGAGGGTACAGGGTTAGGCTCTTGATCTCAGTTCCATCTGAAATGGTCATAGATCTTGACCGACAGCTCATAAAGGAATCTACTATGGCCAAACACGGTCTTCCCAGGATCAGTGGGTGTCCCCCCAACTGGGATTTCGGTTGTAACACTAAGAAATCCGCAGGGTATTCCCACAAGTCGACTGAGATCACGAGGTCATCTAGGATCCCTTCAAGCTTGATCATTGATCTATTAGCAAGTTCCAAAGCAGTAGGGGTTGGCCGAAGATTAGTGAGTCCCAATTTCTTCACAGTTTCTATGGTCATAATTTTAATTGCTGCGCCTAAATCTACCAAGATGTTGGGGATTTGTGTGTTCCCTATATGAACTGTAATAGTCAGATTTCCAGGGTCATCATATTTTTCCACGGGGGTCTTTCCCATTATTAATTCAGAAAGTTTTCCTAGTACGTGGACAGTGGGAGGATCCCTGGGCCTTCTTCCTGGTTTCTTGACACATAAATCTTTAACAGTCTTGGCATAAATGGGCACATCATGGAGGGCCTGTAACAGTGGAATTTTAACATACAAAATTTTCAATTCTCCCACGAGATCAAATCGGGGTTGTTCCACTATTTTCTGCAAGGCCAATTGTTCAGGGTATGGTGGTTCTCTATTCAACTGTGTAGGCTGTGACACATCATGTGTTACTTTCTGAGTTTCAGCTACTGTTTCAGTAGGAGTATCAGCAGTCTCAGTGATGGGTCTTGCTGAATTAACCATGTTCTCATAGTGCTGATTTACTCCAGTTTCAATCATTAGGGATGAAACATCCTTAGTGATAATAGGTTCCACCACCCTCCCTGATCGTAACTGTATATCGTTGCAGGGAATCTGATTGATGGAATATGCAGGCATGTTGGCAGTCTCAAATTGATGGACTACTTTATTGTTTGGGTTCGTGTTAGGTTGTCCAGGTAGTTGTGGTCGAAGTGGTGTATTCATTGGTGCGGCATTGTTTTGGAAAGGGAGCTGTGGTTGCTGATACTGTTGGTGCTGATACTGTTGATGCTGATACTGTTGAGGAGGGTACTGTTGATACTGAGTCTGGTGATGGGGAAAGTTATTTCCTTGGTAAGAATTTATCAAGTTGGAATTCCAAGGAGCATGGTTTGACTGCTGTGACCATGGTGTCCATGAGTCAGGATTTTGCATTGGGTTTTGAGATGGATGCCACTGGTTGTTAGAATAATGTGAAGGGAATTGTGTATTCATATTATTCAGAAAAAATGTTGAGTCTGGATTCATACCTTGGTTTCGAGGCTACCATGGTTTCTTCTGTGCCATGAAGTATGTTGGCTCCACATCCAGAATGGATGCGTACATGACTACTTTGACCTTAGGTAAGGAAGGACATTCCTTAGTATCATGCTCAAGTTCACATATCCTACATATTTCTGCTTTGTCGAATGGGTATTCCTTCAGTGGGTGCTTTTTCCTACATCTAGGATAGAATACACCAAGTGTAAGATCTTCTACCACTTGCTTTTCCTTTGCTCTCATGACATCTAACTCTGAGGAAATGGAGCTCATCATGTCTGTTTTAAAATTCTCCAGTAATTTGCTTATTTATGCTCAAGTGGCCCCTCCACTAGCTGACTTCTGAGTCCTAGTGAAGACATCCTGTTCTCAATCCTTGTCTCGTTTGCTGGTTCTAGAGGATCCCCTGGAGTAACTTGGACATAATTCAACAATCTTTTCGAAAGGTTCCTTCGAGATATCCCCTTTTCCTAGTAGATTTAACATATCAAGGCAGTCTTCTCTAATTCCTCTTAGTAAGATGATCTTGAGCACATCCTTGCCAATCTCAGCATGACCAAATCTCTGTAAATTGTACAACAATCTTTCCACAAAGTCTTCCAAACTTTCTTCATCGTTCTGAACCATTTTAAACAACTCCTCTTTTCTATCCCTAGTTCTGCAATATTCTTGGTACTTAGAAAGGGAGGTGTTTCATTTGGTCCCAAATAGTAATGGTCTCATGACCCAGGCTCATGAACCAGCGCAGAGCATTTCCTTTCAAGTTGGCTGGGAATAACTTTAGTTTCTGAGCACTAGAGGTGTAATCATAGCTGCGACAAAGGATATATAACTCAAAAAGAAACTCATCAGGATCCTTAGAGGACTTACCATGAAAATTCAGGAGAATTGATGGTGAGATATTTTTCATAGGAGTTGCTCCAGGTATCTGGAGTATAGGGAATTCTAATGTATCCATAGTATTACCAGGATGATTATTTTCTCCTTCTTCTTCCCCGTTATTCCCATGTTCGTTCTCACCCCCCTGTTCTCTACCAGCCATGGTTCTAGTCCAAAATTCAACAGCTTCCTTTATGCGTTCTTCCTCTGCTTTAGCTTCTTCTTCTCTTCTCCTCTCTTCTTCTTGCCTTCTCTCTTCCTCTACTATTCAGCGAGTCTCTAACCAAACCTCTTTAGTAACTCTGGTTCCGTTGATATGATAGATCTCTTCTCTATCTGGTGCACCTATAGTGCTTCCCTTATCTTTAGGAGGTTTACTTTCTGCAACAGGAGTTGAAGGTCCCGTTGTATTCTCCACTGTGGATGCTAAATGTTCAATATTGGGAGGAACATAATTTCCCCTGCCTGTAGAGTTTCGCGATGGTCTAGTGGAAGAATCAGCTCTAGCAATTGTCTCATCAATGTATGTGTGTCTTCCTTGACCTGCATTACGACCTCGACCTCTTCCACCTGCAATGTTAGTATTCAAAGCGGATTCGGGATTGCTTTTTCTTATATTCATGCATGCTGTAAATAATTGAACTAAAATAAAATCAAATGAAACCAACTACTAACTCTGTCTATCTATTACCATTCCCGGCAATGGCGCCAAAATGTTGGTCACCCTATATGTTAGTTAATTAAATCTAACACACAGGATGGTCAATATAAATTGTCAAACCTAGGGAGGTCTTTTGTTTCAATGGTAATAAGCATAATTTGTGCATAAACATGTCAAGCAGTTGATTTACTAAATGTAGATAATGATCCTACCAATCTATTCAGCTAAACTCATTCCGGAAAGCAGACTAAGCTAATTCACACATCTAGGGATTTGATTGAAACTACCTTCCTACAGAAATCACCCAACAGTTATAAAATTAAGAATAGAAATAAACCAGATTGCTTTTGCAAGAAGTTAAATCCTATAATTATCAGACTACAATAATTGATCTTTACCAAAATGATCCATCCAGTAGCTACTGTTACTCAATCATAATCTTCCTACTTTAAATCAATTGAAGATACAACAGCAACCAGAATCTAAGCTTGGACTCTAACTGATAATTACTGGAAAATCCTAGAAAGCATAAACAACTGAAAGATATTGGAATTGAGCTTGGTTGTTACAGCTGATTCAAACACACATGCATTAACTGAATTATCCTACACAGTCGACTGTCACACCAATCTACTATAGCTATTCAGGATGAAATTGTGAACTACCAAAAGGAAAGCTAATCTCTGTTGCAGCTAACAGTAACATCTGCAATAACTCCACACCACACGACAGAAAGAAAGCTAAATTACCCTACCTACTTTAACCGGCTATCTCTGTGAGAAGGCGGGCCCTGGCCTTCTAACAGAGACGCCGAGAATCACAACAAATTAAGACACAGAAATGAAGAACTTTGCTCTCATATTAATGATGGAAATTGACAGTATCAGCGCTTTGTTATAGCTTATGCAAAATGGTAATTGTCCAACCCTAGGATATGAGAGCCTTTGCATATTTATATATTGAAAGTGCAGATCACCATCCACTAAAATCATGCAGCAATGAAGATCTGTGATCTTCATGATGCGGAGCTACAACTAACTATTACAGCCATATTAAATGAGTTTGTTACTCATGAAGGTGCTGTTACTCATGAAGGAGCTGTTACTCCAGTAATCAATGGATCAACGGATTTGGCAAGCTGGAATGTTATTTGTTTGTTGCAGCTAGGTTCTATTTCAGTGGAAGCCTATTACAGATTCTTGTGAATGAATGCGCTGTCCCTTGGAGTTATGAGGAGCTAGTGCTTTGAAGAGTAACAGCTGGCACCACTTGGCTGATACACCTGTGCTTTTAGACCTTGACTAAATGAAATCACATAGATCAACATAAACCAAGGACTAGGATCTCAAACCTTAACAATATTAGGCATAAAATAAATAAAGCAATAACGAATTATACCTGTCAATATCATTGGTCGATCTGGAGAAAGACATGGATATAGCTTATGAAAGTAGCGTAAAATCAGGGAAAAATGATGTAATAAGGATGGCCAAAAAAGGGGCATTCCCTAGACCCAACAGAAGTAACCCCAGAAGTTGAAACGTCTTTAGAGATGTAAGGTAGTAGTGATTTTAAAGACCACTCCAACAAAATTTCTGGGGGTATCTCAACTTTAAAGAGTCGTTTCCGTCTTCGCCACTTCTGAATATGATCATAGAGATGGGTGGATTTATTCTTTCTAAAGGTAGAGAGAAGATCCATACTGAAATCATACTGGACAAGAAGCTGGAAATGATTCAAGAAAATTATCGCTAAATCCCAAAAAAAATTATATGCTGCAGTAGGCAATTCGAGATACCACTTAGCAGCAAGGCTCGTTAAGGTTCTTTGGAATAGCCTTAATCGAATCGAGTCATCATTTAAAAAGTTAGAGGAGCACCAAAGGTGGAAAGTCGTGCCATGGTCTCCAGCGTTATCACCAGTTTTGCCTTCGAATTTGGGAATGTCTGAAGGGAGTTTGGTTGGGGCCGGAGGCCAAGCAGGGTTGTGCCACATTGGGTCATTCATCAGTTTTGAAAGGTTTGGAAAATTTAAAGTTTCCAGAAAAGGAAAATGGGGTCGTGCCGATGGTGTGTGATTTAGAGGATCCTAGTAAAGGGAACCACCCGAACCTTGGCTCCTATAAGGTTTGTTGGAGTTTCCCCCAGCCACTGGTTATGAAGAAAAAACATTGTGAAATTTGCTCCAGCCATAAGCTAACGAATTACTTCCTTTTGGGCCAGTCCATTGCGGCTGGGTATAAGTGCCTCCGAATGGAGGGTTAGTGTAACTATTACTGCCCCCTCCACCAAATAGTGGAAAGGGAGTACTCCCTACTAGCACATTAGAGGTTTGTACATTAGAAGAATGTCCATTAAATCATGTAAAGGGGTTAAAACCCAACATTGATGCAATGGAAGATGCAGGCATTGAGCCTACAAATGGTGCAGAAGGATCCATGTGTCCTTCATTCCAAGGAAATCCTTGATTGAAAGAAGCAAAAGTAGGGTTGACCTGGAAGTGCTGAACAAAAGGGGATTATGTAAAGGAAACTAAGGGTATCTCCACAAAAAAATACTAGATGGGCCAATGGTGGATCCAAAAGGAATATATGTCATCACAACTTTGGTGCTAGACAAGCCTGAATATCCAACATTGAAACTAAAAGAGGTACTCAAAGGATAAGTGAACTGCAACGAACTCGGTGTTGATATGTTTAAGTGTGGGGGAGATAAACCTCCTAGCATGATAGTTGAAGTGGGAGTATGAGGAATTATCGAAGCATCCCCTATGTTATCCATAACAAGACAAGGTGTAAACCTATAAACACTTAACCCAAGGAGACCTAAAGAAACAAATATTTCTAACAAGGGATCGTTAGGTTCATTTAGTGGATGGTTGAAGTGTCTTGCGAACTCTTATGTAGGAAAATATTCAACCTTGATGGTTTGCTAAATCGGTTGAGTTTGAGAGATAAAATGGGGTTCTCTAGGGGGGTTAGTTGTACCTGTGAGTTCAAAAGAACCACATGAGTCTGTTTTATGCCACTGAGGTGGTGGTGGAGGCTCCACGGTGAGTCGAGGAAGGTTTCTCAACCTCTGTGACCTATGGGGAGGTTGGCCCTCCACAACATCAACAAAGATATACGAAGTGATCAACCTAGGGGCCACTAGAACAATAGGAAACAAACAACAAACCACTATAAAAATTTTCCTATGGTGATTAAGACCAAGAAAACAGAGATGATACTCTCAAAGGGAAGTCCGAGATGTTTAGGTCCCAGAACAAACCAGTAGAGTAGCGAAGGTTAGTTGCCCGGGGTCCACAATACAGAGTCTTCGGATGCAAGCATTTGAATCACCAATCGCCCTCCCAAATAACTGCAAGGGATTTCCTCCCACATATATCCTAGGTACAGTGGAAATATCCTTCCACCATCACCTATGTAAATCCCTATAGGTCAAAGATACTAAGGCTACCACAATTGCAGAAAGAGTCTGGGGGGACAGTCGTAGGTCGAACCAACATGTATGGGTAGGGTAACTAGGTTTGAAACCCAAAAGCACACAAGGTACTAATGCATCCTCATATACGTCTCATCTCTGGTAGATGCTTGATTGAAAAGAAGGGGGGTGTCCCCGATTGGTCAACCTCACACGACCTCGTGCTTAAATCTGACTTCGGTTTGAGTGGAGCTTCTCGACACACCTCCACAAAAGTGGATTTACCTAAATATAGTCTTACTACGATTTCAATATTTAAACGGTTTTGAAAAGTTTAAAGTGTTCTATTCCAAAACCCTAGCCTAAGCTAGTTGGTTTGTGTGAACTAAAAATACAAGTTACTAAATTTTGTAGATTAATGATTATTTTTAGGGTTTTTGCTTACTCAAAAAGGTAGTGTGTTTGTGTGCATAATGATTACAACTGAAAGAAAAATGTATATATGAAAATGCAAAATCTTCACAATTTCCTTGTTGCTTATGTTTCAAAATGTAAAATCGCAAAGTAAACCTAAAAGAAACAAATTTTTTTTTTCAAAGAAGATAGCAAGTATGACTACAACTACTTCGAAAAAGGAAAAATTCTTGTTATAAAGCAAATGTTCTTTGGATTTGATTTTTTCTTTAAAAATGAAAGAAAAGGAAACTAGCTATGAACAAACAAGAACAACCAGACCTGCAGGAAAATGAAAGATGAACCTAAAGCTATAAAAATTAGAACTTTGAACCTAACAAAGGACTGAAAAAGACCAACCCAAAAAGTTGCTTCAAATGAATTAGAAGTAACTAAGGTTTGGCAACGAGATAGTATAAGAAACAATTGATATATAAAAACAGAAAGCAATGAATCTATGCAAATATCCGACTACTGTCTAAATACCAGTGACTATAAAGGATCGAGTCCAAGCATCCACCAAACAAACTATGGATTAGAAAGAGTTAGGTATCTTTACAAGCACAACAAAACAAAAATAAATCTCGCAAAGGGTTGTAAAAGACTTAGACAAAAACTCATAAGCAATCAGAAGGTCTAAGATCAACAAGAGAACTCTCAAAACCAAAGCAACCAACCCTAAAATCAAACCCTAAAAGAAAAAAACAATTCTCTCAGGGAAAAACCGCAACTGTGTCGGCAGAGTTACGTGAGTGACCCACAGGTACAGATATGGGAAACTCCCAGGTGAGGGAGGATAACTACGACTGTAAGTATGTGCAACTCGTGGGTGGGATCTGAAATTTTTTAAAAGGAAAGAAAAATGAAGATCACACCACAACTAATTCAAGCACAGGGATGGAAAATACCCTAGAAACCTTCATAGAGACCTAAAAGGCTGATAAGAATTGAAAAAAAAGTATCTCAAGAATCCCCAAATAAGAAACAAGTGTTCCCCTGTGGATTCACCAGTTCTGTTGTGCGGTTTAATAACCTATGAATGGGAAATGGAGGTCACCAACGTACATCAAATTTTCTTGTAGAAACAAAAAAGAAAGTACATGTAACATTCAACATTTCTTTCCATTCATACAAGAAATAGGATTCAAGATGAGGTTCATACCTGGATAATCGATGGTTGATCCAAGCTTTTGAAATCCAATCTTCTCGATCCACTGCTCCAACTGGTGGACTTGCAAACAAACATAATACCTTTCTCAAAGAAATTTGACTACATAAAGATAAACAATTGAAATTGAAACTCATATATAGATTCATATGACAAATCCAAACATCAATTTTATACAAAGACAAGTGCTATTGGAAGAGAAATATATGATTTTATTTGCATAAATAACAACTAGTTATACCTGTCCTGCAACTGGCACTGTTGTAATCAGACCTTGGGATCCTACTCCTCTCTCTTGAGTAAATATTCCTCCAACATTTATTTACCAAAGTTGGATCCCCTTTCTCAAGCCCCTCCCCTTGTATTTATGGCAAGGCTAGGAGGATGGGCTCGAAAGGCAGTTGGCTTGGGAAGTTAAGGTAGTTTGAATAAATACCCTAACTAATCCATAATTCATGATTTTATATAGTTTTTCTAGACTTTTGAAGAGACCCACGAGTATGCCTTTGGAAAACCAGCAAGTGACTCGCGGCTCTTAAACCTTCCATCTAGAGGGTGCAACATTTTAGATGATACTCATGGGTTGTCTGTATATACACCCATGGTTAACCCGCGTGTTGGATGGTATCAAAGTCACGGTTATGCTTCAAAATAGTTGCAAAAATATGTTTATTGAGGAAAGGATTGCAAAGTTCAGATCCAAGTCATCTAAGGGAAAGTAAGCTCTTCCATCCATAGTGTCCTTTTGTGTGACCGATAAGGCAATGTGGTCACGGATGGAGAAATGCTAATTTGACCGATAACAGGGCCCCAACAACTATTCGAGGGAGGGTCTCTGTAATATCCTAGTAGTTCACGATCCTCCGACCACACATCACGATTGTGATCTTCGACAAGGTGAGACAAGAACAAAAGAGGTTCACTCTGATCTCATGGAAATTTGGGTAGAATGATGGCCTGAGTGATGAATGGTGAAATATTCTTTAACGGGGGACCTTGAGGGTTCATTTATAAGCTCAATGAATGGATTTGGGGATAAATATCAAGGAGGATTTCTCCATCCCGAATCCTCTCCATGATTTGTTCCGAGTCAAAGTTTGATCCCAGTTTTCCTCTTTTTGCTAGGGAAAAGCAGGAAATAGCCAAAATTTATGTCGAGATCCTGGTCACTCTTTTTTTGAGATTTTGTGTGACTTGGGTCACTCATTTTGATGGTTTTAGTGTGACCTGGGTCTCTCATTCCATAGTAAAATCAGAAACATGAATTTAAGGTGGCCCCTTTTGTGTTTGACTTCGATTTTTTGTATTTTGCAATGTCTTGTTAAGGTCCAATGGGTGGAATGATGTAGAAATGAGATGGAATGATGGTGTATGTGGGCGGTTGGGTTGATGACACAGCTAGTGCACAAATTTCAGGTGGTAACATATTTTCCCCTGATGTGTGAGTTCAAGAGCTTATCGTATGGCTGACATACATCATAGAATGTTAAGTTTCTAGGAGATAAGTGTGACAATGGATTAGAAGATGGAGACTACAATCGAGGTAAGTAACCCTCCTATGGGACTATAGTGGCACTTAACTACAAATACAATACTCAACATGGATGAGGTGCATATAATCTCAAATATATGGATAAGGAAGGAATTCCCATGCTTGTATGAATGTCTCAAAATAAAAAGTGGATCTAGGCCCAAAAGGGACCTGATCGATAGATAGATAAATTTTGTGTACATCATAGGTGTGAAGGATGAAATATATTATAGAATGTAATCATGGTCCAATCATGGCTAATCTAAATAATTGATACTGGAACAATGGAATTCCCATGGAATGATGATTCACAATAACTGATGCACTACTAAGGAGTCGAACATTTGTAGTGAATCACATAGATGAGAGTCTGAATGTAAGAGGTCAGAGGAACTGCATTTGAACTGGATACAATATGAAGCATGTAACTAGAGGTATTCCAAAAACTGTCACCAAAGTATCCCAAATATCTCCCAAAACATAATGTTGAAGGGTTTCCACATAGACTCACGAAGTGACTAGAGTTAGGGGCTATCTGGTTTTTTGACCAAATAATGAGAGAACTATCAACCTATACAAATCTCATTGGTATGATAATTTAGTTAATGTTGAGCACATGAGAAAAAACCAATCCATTAAGGGGCAACGAGGTATCCCCTCAGTTGGTTAATGGGGATCATCAATGATAGTTATGAGGCCTAGGAACATGGTACCTTTGGGTATATCCTCTGGAATAAATGTGTTGATGTTGAGAGAGGGGGACCTGCAACGAGAAAGGAAACAGTGTTTTCTTGACGAGAGCACGAGGGACACATCTAAGAAATGAATGGAAATCGATAAGTGACTGAAACACTATTGGAGGATACGTGTGTAAGTGAGTAATGGACTTAAACTTCCTTTGTTTAGAGTATGAAGACATGGATGACTTGGCAGCATGTGTGAAATTGATCTTGGGAAGGGACCAGAGAGTATAACTATAACAGGGGAAACAAAGAGAAGGGGGATGGGGTATTGATACTTGACTTAGGGATAGCATGATGTCTGTACGACTCCAAGGGTGACATCACAAAATACTATGAACCAAGGAAATTAGGGACGTTTCCATAAAAAGAGACTATACAAGATCTATAGGAGTGTTGAGAAACACTATTTGGTTTTTCCTATGCATGAGCACCTAAGAGAGGTTTTGGATAAATACTTCACAATTGTAGCTTCCCAGATATGTGACAATATGGTTGTTGAGGCGGATGGCCATCTTAGTGAGATCATATAAAATGGAAGGGATATGAGCATCCAATATACTAATAAGATGATTCAAATGATTGGGTGATATGAGATTGTGATAGAGGAAACTTATGGTAAACTCCTTGTAGAGCGATGAATGGCAGAATAATAATGTAACTTTTGTAGTATGGATGGAGTGGTGGGATCACGAGTGTGCAACATGAAAGATCATAATACATTAATGACCATAAGTCTAGGATTCCATGGGGTAGACCAATGAGTGATGATGATAAAGTGCCAAATTATCGACATGGGTGCCAAATGGCAAGGGGGACTAAAAGGTCACCAATGTAAGGTAGGATCTACTATTGTGTAAGGTAAAATGCAAGAACAACTAGGCTAGGCCGTTTTCCAGAATAGGGGGGTCCTACAGGTGTAGAAGGGGATGAAAATGCTTATGCATAGGATATTCTACATAGGTGAGCATCTATATGCTAGTTTGAAGTGTTATACTTGTAGGGACTGGTTGTCAGTTTAAAGTAATGATTTTGATTAGGACCTAGACTTGTACACATAGAAACGATACTTGGGCGTAGAAGTGCTTTTGGAAATAAAATATAGTATACTTAAGTACATAAAAATTTGTGATTTATATGAGGGTGCAAACCGAGGTAGGATAAAAAATCGGTCAAATTTTTTTTTTTGATCATGGAAAATGGTTCTCATAATCAAGAAGAGCACAAAATTATGATTATGAATGCTTGAACGACATGTCAAACGTACATCATATGAGGTTGTAACATTCAAAATAAAATTGGGGCCAATAATCCTTAAATGGGGTGGGACCGACCATGCCATGAGTCATTTTCATTGTTCGCTATTAGTGTTTTGTGGAGGGCCTAGATTTTTTACACATTGATTTCTCCTTATCCAACTATTGGTTTGAAATTCTGGGAGCTTCAAGCTAGTGGTATCGAACTTCCCATCATTGTTGTCTATTTAGTTGTTGCAATTGAGCATTCGAGGGACCCCGACAAACCACAAAATGGTTTTAGGGATGGGTCGTTATTTTCGTAGGGTTTTGAGCGTCTCGAGTTGCACTTTTTGATGGATAGGTGAGACTTGGGCCACTCCTATCTAAGATATAGGTGCAAAAAAAGGATCACCTATTTGGAGAAAACGTGCGACCTAGGTTGTTATTTTCTACCAAATAGGTGCAACTTGGTTCACAAGAATCTCCCTAAAATGAGTGACCTGAAGAAAAAGATGATATTTTTTAAATTTTTACTGATCTTGATTGGTGGTTGGACTTGCAAGATGTCGAGGGTCAATTGGAATGAGTGGGATGTTGCGAACATCAATAGAGACATTTGAGGGAACTGGGTTGTTAGGGATAGCCTGGATAGACATGAGGTTCTCAATTTCCTTGAGAACCCTTTGATGTGTAGTGCATGATGGCTACTCAATGGGATTGTTGAGTTTTGGGACCAAGATTCTGAGGCATTCATAGTGCATGGTGAGAAACTGGAGCTCACACTACATGATATATAGTTCATGATCGATCTCCCTATGCTAGGAGTGATTGGGAACAATTATCCTAAACATCCAAGGGAGGTTAACATGTAGGATATATTGGACCACCACTACATGGATACTACACAGCTACATAACATCTCTATTATCCTCCTTGATATTGAGAGCTTGGAGACTCGAGTGATTATGACAAGAACTGTATGAGTCTTGGGATCTAATGGGACCCATAAGATATCGATGAATAGATGCTCCTGGATGAGCGAGTACTATATGGGACCTACTTTGGGTGGTCCTAGATGTTCTTGACCTTGGTTCGGTGAAAACTAAACCAAGTTATTATAGGACTAGTGGATACTTTGGTTTTGCACATTTCATCTATGCCTTATTTTTTGAGAGGGTACCAACCTTACAACCTCACTTTACGGTGAGAGATAGTAAGCATATGGATCCCAAGATGAAGAGATGGGGGGATATGATGATTTGAGAGGGTGGAGGTGTGGCGTGGAGAGTATTCAACCGATATTTCTTTGCATAGTGGAAACATATTCTCGTTTTAATTGAGGACAATCCTTATGAGGGAATGGATTACTGGGGAGACCGTGAGTTACCTCACCATCCTGCTTAGGCCTGGGGACCTGATGGTATGTATGCATGATGATTACAGTTGTGTTTACATCACTAGCATATTTTGATAGCTAGATTTTTATATGATATCGGTACTAATGAATCATCGCATTTTTTTTTAGATGTGGGTTCACTTCCTCTGGTAGACTACTAGAGGCGTCGCGGTAGGGTTGAGAGAGTAACTTGACCCTACCCCCCAGATATAGTGACAACGTAGGAGTTTTTAGGCTATCCTATATGAACTACATCAATACATTGATTGACTATTAGAGGGAATTGTTTATTATGGGTGGCAAAACCTCGACGAGAATCATATTTCCATATAATTCCAGGATCCAGTTGAGTGAATTACAATCATGTGTCGCATTGCAGCGATCATTGAGGCTATGCAAGACCTGATGCATGGATATGTACCTCATATTGGTGTTGATAGTGATGATGACAAGGCCGAGGATGATTCCTTAGAGTATTCTCATGACTAGTCAACAATAGGTAGAGCTTCCCCCCATGCTACGAGCATGGGGATTTTTGACTAATGTACTTATTTTTGCAAAGCTATTGGGGATCATTGTTGTAGACACAACTATACTTTGGACATATCACTTTGTATATAGATATGCATATGGATGCAAACATTTATTATTTTTTGAGCCTCTTTATTATGTGATGGTTATATATAGATGGATACAAAATTATATGAAATGCATGTGACAGGTTGATTTCCTTTCTATTAATGATTGATGTGCCACTCTAGAATATCATTATCCATTTGGTATACTACACTATTCAAACTCCTACGAACATGGATGAATGTAATGGATTAAAATAGTCTAACCAATTGTTTACTGCACAAAATTTTTCTAAAGAGGAAAGAATCGTGTACCTGATAACAAGTATTCTATTGTGCAGGAAGCAGCTGGGAACCAAGATGATCATGAGGGTGATGAATGCTCATGCTCAACGAATTGGTTAAAATACCAACCACACCATCATATTCCACTTGGTTATTAGTGGTTGCACCAACACATGTTCAACTGATGTCAACGAGGATGTGTGACGAGGATTAAAGTACCCATATAGTCAAGGTGAAATTTGGGCAATATCTACTTGCACCGTCAGTGTAACCAACGTATATGGTGGGGTGAGGATCCATTTGAGAAGTTCAAGGAAACAAACAATGGGTATTTGTTTTGGAAAAAGGGGAAAAATATAGAATATAATGAACAAAGAGTTTAGTCAGATTAAGCATAAAATATCTTGAGATACAACTTATTGTGGGGGTTCCTCAAGATTTGACCTTCTAAATCGGTGATGAGGTATGTCCTCTTGATGATGTAGTGTTTGATGACATAAGGTCCCTACCACATGGAATTGAATTTTCCCTTTCCAAGTTTATAATGAGCTTATTCGTAGAGAAGAACAAGGTTTCCCTCTTTAAAAGTGAAAGGGTAGACTTGGGTGTCATAATGGGATTTCGACCAATGCTTTGCAGCTTGGATCATTTAGAGAACCATTGAACGATCCTCATATGCTTGTTTGAGGGTGATCAAACGTTTTTCTAGAGTAGTAGTCCCTAGTAGAAGTTCAACGACGATGTGCAGGGACAATATTTGACATTTGATTGGGCGAATTGATTCCACTCCATGCACTAGGTGGAAAGGGGTGAACCCCACCGTGGTTTTCATTGATGTACGAAACACCCATAGGGATGTCAAAAGAAAATGGTTCTAGTTGGAATTATGTTTTTCCACTATTCATTGGAGCATGGTTTTGAGTATCTTATTGACAACCTCAACTTGGCCATTGCACTGAGGGTAGGAGGAAGATGAGAATTGGTGCTCAAATTTCAACAAGTGTGAGAGATACTTCAAGATGATCTCCTCAAAGTGAGAACCATGATTAGATGCCAACTAGCAGGGGACACTAAATCGAGTGATAAAATGGTTAAAATTGAAGCATGCCCAGGTTTGTCTGGTGCAGTTAAAGGTTGGCATGTCCTTAACCCATTTGGTGAAATAATCGATGGCCATAATGATGTATTTATGGCCACCAAACGATGTAGGATTGCATTACATGTAGTTAATGGCCCATTTACAGAAGGGGTCGATGGTGAGCGCTAGGTGAAGCAACCCAGGAGGGGTTCTTTCCTTTGAAACAAAACTTTGGTAATTGTGATAGTGTTTGACTACCATAATGCAATTAGAAAAAAAGGGTGGGCCGAAAATAACCAATGTGGATGAATTTTTGTGTAGTTTCCATCCTTGAGAGATGACCGCCACAATCTCAACTATGGCATTCATTTAAGACATGTTCATCCTAGTCGTGAGTGAGTAATCACCATAAAATGGTGTCAATGCCTCATCAATAGAGGGACATCATAGCTAAGTAGGTACTGAGGGGGTTGATGATGGATGCAATTATGATCATCGTGTCTAAGGTGACGACCAAACTTTTGGGTTTGCAAATACATGAGGATGTCATTGTACCAAGGGTCATTAGAAGCTATGGTGAACAAATGATCATTTAATAGGTGATTAATGATAGGGGATGATTTTGACATAGATGGTATGTCTAGATAAGTTGTGTTGAGGTCAATTCCTTGGTTCTCTTGGGGGTCATGAAATCAAGATAGTACTCTTGAAGGATAATGATCCATTTGGAAACATGACTTTAAATAACGAAATGAGACGATCATGATTGTAGGAAAAGAGACAATCATCCACACTGATCACAAGCCCCTGCAGTTCATGCAAACACAAGGAAAGTTACTGAATGACCATCACCAAAAGTGATCCACATACTTGCATTAATTCCACTTGAACATTAAATATAAGAAGGGAAACACCAATTGAATTGTTGATTTCCTTAGTCGACCTCTAGTAGCAGCATTGACCACGATGCTCAACTATTGTGTCCACGACACATCAACCATATGACATTGATCCCAAAATTTCTCCCACCTATCAAGCACACCAGTGGCACTCTTTTATCTCCAAGAAGGATTTATATGCCACCTAGGCCATCTCTATGTTCCTTTAAGCAAGCATACAAAGCTAATTTCCAAAGCGCATTACAATCAGGTGGCAGAACACTTTGGCACCGAAAAGACAGTGGAAGTGTTGTATAAGTATTTTTATTGGCCCAAGATCCGACAAGATGTACGAAGATACATCAGATCATGCACTTCTTGCGCCATCACGAACCTACTATTTAGAAGTAAGGGTTATACACTCCTATGCCCACTCCCAATGGGCCATGGTAATCCATCACCATGGATTACATGTCAGGACTGCCTTCAACCGAGAATGGTAATGACTATGTGTTTTTGGTTGTGGATCACTTCTCTAAGATGACCATTATGATAGCTTGTAAGAAGATCATATATGCCGAATCCAATGCCAAGATCTTATTCGAGCATGTTTGGGTTCATTTCAGGCTGCCACAAACCGTCATTTTAGATCGTGAAAAAAGGTTTCTAAGCACCTTTTGGTCCAACTTATGGGCATTGATGTATATGGGACTCACCAAATTGACTTCCTTTCACCCCTAGACCGATGGATAGACAAAGGTAGTCAACCAGATGATTGTGCATATTTTGAGAGTGTGCAATTCTAAACATCTCTACACATGGGATGAGATTATTCCATATGTTCATTATAGCTATAAAAATTCCCTTCATAGATATACTAACCATATCCCTTTTCAGGTGTTCCTAGGGTCCCAACCATCAAACCTAATTGATGTATCTATTTCCATTGCATCCACACATAAGGTATTTTCCCATGCTTAAAATGAGGCTGCTAAGGCCACCATATTTGTTGAATGAATCCAACACATATGCCGATAGGCCCATGACATTTTGGAAAAATCCAATACCAAGTACAAGCAATGACATGACCAACATTAGGTTCCACACAAGTTCCAGGTTGGTGATAAGGTTTGGTTGTATTTACAGAAAGAGAGGTTGACCGAAACCCATCACAAGATTCATCCACTTCTATATGGGTTGTACACCATCGCCAATGTAGTTAGTGAGAATGCCTTCGAATTAAGAATTCCTTAATTCCTTGTCCTGCAACCAATATTTAATGTGGAGCTCCTTCACCCATATTTTCCACCATTGTTGGACACATTGGAGGTGGCAAAGAATTTGACACAACAGATATTAACCCTAAATACATGGAACATAAAACCATTTATTATATCATGGACACAAAGGTTAATGGCACCTTCTAGTAGAAGATCCAACTATATTGGGTTGTGAAAGCAAGGTACTTACTCCACCAAGGGAAGTGGCTCACCAAGAGTCAAGTTTAGCAAAAGATTCCCCATTTGATGGGGGAACTCAACGCAATGGAGACAAATGCTTCCTAAGGGGGGAGGAATGATCCATATGGATATCAGTGGCCACCCACCTATTCCACTTGCTAAAAACAATTTTCCATTTTGGAAATTTTCTAGAAGTTTTTCTACAGTTTTTTGGGTTCTGTTAAGTCATGAACTTGTTTCCTTCAATTTTATATTTTGATTGTGATTTTTATTTTAAGTTTGCTCATTTGCTTAATTTTTCTCATTTGATTCCTTTAGGAAATTTTTGATTTTAAAGTAAAACTTTTGAAGTTTTGCCTTTAGATTTTTTATTATTTTTCCCATAGGATTTGAAGGGATCCATAGGACTTATATTGATTAAGGATGTCACAAATATCTTCGAAGAACATAGTTTATCATTTAAATTTAATTTAAAGTTTAAAAAATGGTTAAAATAACACCAAAATTGAATGCAAATTATTCTTGTAGCGCAACCATAAAAAATTAACACAGTGGCGCTACAAGAATATCGCACCAGAGGAAATCACCATTTTTTAAACTGAATTTTCGCATGAGTTTCATTTCTAAGTGACTAATCGCATGTTTAAAGGGTGTTGATACATGTTGCTCTAGTAATCATCATGAAAGTAGGTGTGACTGTGTCGTGGAAGAGATCGTGGTAATCATTAGCTAGAACACAACGTATCATGACAGATAGAGGCATAGATCGAGTTTGATGTGAAGGAAGTTTTTCCATACATGTATTATGAAACTGGCGACTAAGTGGAGCGAGGACATGTGCCTAAAAGCCGGAAGCTGCAGTTACATAAGAATTTTTGGGTTTTCACAGTTACAGAGAAATTAGGGCTTGCTCGTCCTGCCAGCTGATAGCAAATTGGAGACCCGAAGACACTTGTATAGTTAAATTGAACAATCAGATACCTCAAGGATTGATTTTAAACGTCTGCAACAAGACAGGAATAAGGTATTCCACGTTAAACTGATAGTGGCTGCTAAATTAAGGTTTTCCTAGTAAATCTTGTTTTGTTAAAATTCAGTAAGGAAAACATAAATGTAGGCTTTAAACAAAACTCCTGTTGAAAAGATATCAATTTAAGAGTTTTGGAGATGCTGTGGCAAGTGGAAAGTTGAAAGTTAGCAGTACATTGACCCACTACTTTTTCAAAACCTGAAAGCAACTGTTAGTTCATTGACAGAGTTCTAAAAGTACACAGAATTCAGCTATTGAAAGCAGATGGGTAAAAGTGGCAAAACAAATAGGACTGAGCCCACTGAGTTGAAATGGATTGACCAATTTCCAGATTGTGCAAAGCTTTTTCAGAATGCTGGTTGGTTGGATTTCTTCAAGAAGATCGATGGCTATAACACTGAGGTCTCTTATAAATTTGCCCAAAGCTATAACCAGGACATGATAGTATTTGATACTCTAAAGTTTAAGTTGACTATGGAGTTAGTTGCTGAAGCTACAGGAGTTAGAAATAAAGGTGAAATGTGGTTCAAAAAATTGCCTTTCACTTTTAATGCCCAAAGGTACCTTTTACCTGGTATTACTCCAGACTGGCGCAAAGGGATATTAATCCAAAATGTCAAAGATGAATAGGTGGAGCCCATTAAACTCCTACAAAGCTATATCACCTATGAAGGCAGATATGCCTATGTCTTCAAATACCATTTTAGGTTTTTACAGCATTTGGTTGGTGAATCCAAAATGAACCTTCCTTTCTTCTTGTTCAAAAGTCTGCAAAAGATGTCAAGTAGAGTTAAAGGACATCATGATCATACTACACAATCCATCTTCCATCATGGTTTGATCAAGCTCATTATCAGTACTGCTCTACAACGAGAAGGGAAGACATGGGATTATTTTTTGTTTTGGTCTGGTTTTCAAATTAAGCAAGAAGAGCAGCCAACCAAAAAACGTGTAGACAAAGGGCAAACTCTAGTTAGGAAACTAGGTCAGAAGATCAAGTCTGAAGACAAGAAAGAGGTTAAAATTGAAGAAGCACCAGAGTCCATGAAGGATGACAATCAACCTCAAAGGGTTGCAGCTGACAGCAAAGGTAAATATTCACTGTTTTCACAAAAGGAAGATCATCCTGAGCAACACATGGCACCAACAGAAACTTTCAGTGAAGATAAATTTGTTACCACAGAAAAGGTTGCTATAGAGAAAGAAAACATTCAAGTCCAACCAAGGAGCCCCATCACTGTCTTATCTGAGGATGAGGGATATCTGTTAGAGGAAGATGAATTCACTGTCAAAACTGAAGCCAGGGTTGACACATACACAGAATGCTACAGTCAAGAGGATAAAACAAAGAGATCAAAGAAAAAGAAAACCAAAATCAAAGCTATAGAGTTAGCCACAGTTAGACATCAAAGAAAAACTTTGAAGATGGTGAAAGAACTTGCTTTAGAATGGAGACCAAAAACCAGATCTAAAAACAAGTTAAGGATGAGTATGAAAAAGCTGCTAAACCCTAGATTGAATACAAAAGAGGTAAGTGTACTTGACGATGATTCTTCAGATGAAAAACCAAAAATTGAGAAAGAAGCAGTTCCAGAAAGTTCAGTTTCTCATCATACAAAGGGGAAAAAGTCATTGAGGTCAGTAGAAGACTCCAGCCTCACCCAAACTAAACTATCAGCCGTGTTTCTGAAATTAAGAGATGAAATGATAAAAGAACAATAGAAAAAGGAAACTGAAGTTTCTTATTCCGAAAATCAGCACTTGATAGATGGAACTACACCTATTGAAGCAACGAGTCAGGAAAACCCTATTGTTCATGGTGTTTCTTCAAGGCTGTTACAGGAAGATGAAGACATTTTCAGAAAGCTAAATATCCCATGGTTGCCCAGTGAGATGCAAAATACCACAACAGGGAAGGTTTTTGACTCAGACATGGAGAACCTGCAAAGAACCATCAAACAATACAGGCATCAAATGGATTGCATGCAGGAAACTAATGATGCTCTGATCCTAGCAAATAAAAGGCTTAGGGAAGATTTACAGGAACTAAATGAGAATTATCAAGAGTTAATAACAGTTTCTAAGGAAGCCCTGAAAAGAAAGAGAAGCACAGATGTGCATTATGCAGATTTGAAGCAGACTGTCAAATACTTGCAACAACAGAATGAAAAACTTACAAGAAGGATAGCAGATACAGAAGCTGAACAGAAGAGAGCCAGGAAGAAGGCCCAAGCCTCGGATGGAATAGCCTTACTAGCTGAAGCTGCTAAAGACCTTTGAGTTGGTAGTTAGTTAGTTATTTGTAGATCTTTTAAGAAATACTTTAGTTAGTTAAATTTTAGTTATGTTTTTAAAGAAACACTTTATTTTGTGAATATAATTTCACTTTATCCCATCGAAGAGTTGGTTGAGGGCAGTTAGGGTTTAGACCCTAACTAATTTTGTAAAAAAATAGTATTTAGATAGATGAGAAAGAGAGAAAGAGGGTTCGATTTTTGGGAGGACTTCAGGAGGTCTGCTAGACTTATGGATGAGCTAAGTACATAACTCTTATATGTATTTGTTGACAGAATTATGAAATATATGATCCTTTTCACCCTTCAGTTTGTGTGTTGGCTTCATTGTTTAACTTGTTTAGTTGCTTAACTGATAAATTCATTGCTGGTCTATGTTTGTATGTTGGTAATGCTTATCTTTTATGAATGAACTTCAATATTATGCTCTGTTGGATTCTAGTGAATATATTATGCATCTTTGTCTTCTTTTGCTTATGATTCAGTTCCTATTTTGTTCACAAGTGTATTCCCTGTTTGTTCACAAACTTATAACTAGAAAACCTATCAAAAAACCTTAAAACTTACTTTTACTTGACTGTATTTTTTGAGATTGTGTTGGCTTGATTCTTTGTGGCCTGGAAACAATTTCTGGCACAATTATCTTTGGCGCCGTTGCTGGGGAACGAAGTTGAAAACAGATTTTTCCCTAGGATACTTATCATTTCATGAGTTTTAAGAGGTGAATTTAAACAAGCACATCTTTAAGGCTTATTTTCACCAAGTTTGACACAGTGGCTACTAGAGGAGTTGGAACCAGGAACAGACCTACTTCACCATTGCAGTTGGGTGTGATAGACCCTGAAAAAATATTAAAGACAACAAGAAAAGTTAGAAGGTCTCAATCTTTACCAGCCCTGTGTGACCCTGATCAGTTGGGTGGTTTATCGCATTCAGCTTTTTTAGGAAAAGAAGAAGAAAACTCACCTTGGTTAAGGCCTATTATCCCTGATAGCAGTTTCCAAGTTTTTACTAATCCTCAATCTTTCAAGAAAGCCAAAACTGTTTCTCCTGGTAAGATACCTATTTTTCAGCTGAAACTAGGTAAAAAACCTTTTCAACCAGGTTCCAGTCAAACTTCTTCATCATCAAAGTTAGTTAGTCCAAAAATGGAAGCCCAAAATCAGCCCATAGACATGATGGACCGGATGGTTGTAGCCAGATATGCACCATTGGTCTTTCCTCAACCTTTAAATGCACTGCCTGGGGGTGACTATCAAAAATATCTTCCTAGGTTTAATGGATAGGGGGAAACCACAGCTGAAGAAAATTGGGAAGATTTCCTTAGTTATGTTGATAACCAAAACATTGAGGCGAAAGATGTATGGATGAGAATTTTTGTGCAGAGCCTCGATGGGGATGTAAGGAAATGGTTCAGGGAGTTGCCTGCTAATTCCATCACTATCATTGAAGAACTTCGTGATCTCTTCATGAGACAATGGGGTGACACTAAAGACCATACTTATTACATAACTGAATTTGGAGCTCTCAGGAGGAAAAAAGATGAAACTGTAGCAGAATTTTCAAAGAGGTTTAACAAGATGTACAGTAGAATTCCTGCAGAAATAAAGCCTACAGAAACATCAGCTAAACTTACCTATGCGAATGCCTTTGATCATGAGTTTTCTTTATTGTTGAGAGAGAGAAGACCTATCTCTTTACTGAATATGCAGGATGCAGCATTGGAGGTAGAATTCAACATCTTGTCTTCTAATATATTAAAGAAGGAAACAACTCAACAGCTTTATGACAGAAAAGGAAAAAAGGAAACAACCCCAGGAAGTTCTACTTCTCATTCTGCAGAGGGGAAAATTGATGAAATGGCTAAGTTGGTGAAGACTCTGACTGCAAAATTGAACAAATTAGAGCTTGAGAAAAATTCCAGCAAGCCTGCTCCGGAAGGTGAACAAAATCCAAATAATCAGAATCAGTTCAGAAGGCAATTTGTTCCCCGCTTCATGCCTAGAGAACGAAGGAATAATGATATCCAGCGAGAAAGGAGAGAAAATGAGGACCAAAGAGTGCCACCACCTCTTCAAAACAATATGGTTGATGAAGAAGAAGTTGATGATGAGTTGATCTTTCAAGAGAATGATCAAGATGTGAATCATCTTGGAGAGGGATTGTCTGAAGGTTTTGTCACTGAGGAAGAATTTCTAAATGCAGAATACTATGATGCTGACATGTTTGAAACCAAGGATGATTTAGGTTTGGAAAAGACTGTTGTAACTGCTGCTGTCCATCAAAATGAACTCAAGAAGATAATAAATTTGAGATCAGGTCCAAAACAGGTGGTACAACCCCCAAAGAAGAAAGTGATTGTTCCTGGTAATCAGTCATCTGAGCATGTAACAGAGAAGAAGCAAGGTTCAGAAAAACATAAGAAAAACACAGAGGTTGAAGAAGTAAGTAAAAATGTCCAGAATTTCAGTTTGGAGAATGAATTAGGAAAGTTAAATATTCCTGTACCTTTAACTGAATTGATAAAAAATCCTTCATATAAAGAATCAGTCCTTAAAATGCTTAATCCAACAAGCAATCATCCTGTTTCCGACACAGTTAATTTACAAGAGGAGAATCCTAAGATTTTCATTGGATCAGCCTTGGCTGAGAAGGATGAGAATGAAGTAGGAGCTTCACCACCATTCTATATCACTCTGACTGTCCATGAACAGATGATACACAATTGTTTGTTAGATTCAGGAGCATCCCACAATTTGATGCCAAAGGCTGTTATGGAGGCTTTGGGGCTAAATATTACCAAACCATACCATGATTTGTATGCCTTTGATTCTCGAGTTGTGAAGTGTTTAGGAGTAATAAATGTTCGGGTACACAGGGTACTACCAAAGGACCGAACACCAAGTGCAACCACTTCACACAAACAGATCACAGATCAACACACCGATGTTTTGACGTGGTTTAAACCCTCTTGAGGGAAACACTCCACGGCCTCGGCCAAATAGCTTTTACGGGACAATTTATTATGCAAATAAAGAAAGTTACAAATGAGCTTCTCATAATTGATCAACTAAACAATGACCCTCCATGCTCTTTAAATAGAGATCATGGACCAATCGGGTGTTAAGCCACGGATCAAGGTTAGGTTTGATCTAAGAAAATTTGAGCCATCATATCACTCTATGTCGGGAACATATCGTGACCATCGGATTAAGTATTTACAAATGCATACTAATGCATACTAAAGAAACACACTATCCCTAACAGATATATTACACAAGTTGATCTTAACTAACTCCTAAGTGTCTAAATATCCTAACATCCCCCCTTAAGAACAACTTGGGATAGGATTGAAGGATTTACAAAAGTGACACTATTAGGAGAAGGAAGGAGGCATTAGAGCCTATCCCCCCTTAATGACAAGTTCTTGAACTCCTAACATAGATCAAAGTTTAGAAAACTTCGCTTCTGTAAGAGACTTGGTGAAGATGTCTGCAACTTGATCATCTGTAGGGAAAAAGAGCACTTCAAGAACACGATCATGAACAAGATTTCTGATGAAGTGCATATGTATCTCAATGTGTTTGCTGCATTGATGTAGAACTGGATCTTTGGAAAGATTGATGGCACTTTGATTGTCGCACCAAGGTGGAGTAGGCTGCTGCTACTCGAATCCAAACTCTGAAAGGAACTGTCGAAGCCATAAAGCTTCCTGACTGGCATTAACTGCTACTCGATATTCTGCCTCTGCTGAAGAAAGAGAAAGAGCTTGTTGTTTCTTACAAGCCCAAGTAATAGGTCCAGATCCCAGACTGAAAACATAACCTGCAGTAGAATTTCGATCATCAAGATCGCCGGCCCAATCTGAATTAGTGAAACCAACCAACAAAGGTTTCCCCCCTGTACTGTAATGAATCCCAAACTGAACTGTACCTCGAATATATCGAAGTATTGTTTTAGCTGCTTTCCAATGACTTTCATGAGGTGTCTGCATATAACGGGCAACACGACCAATGGCAAAGGAAAGGTCAGGATGAGAATGAGTCAAGTATTGGAGACTACCAACAAGCTGACGATATAAGGTGGCATCGACTTCAGGTGAAGTACAAGTGGCAGAAAGTTTGACTCCAGACTGAAAGGGAGAAGGGGCTGGTGTACAATCTTCCATGTGAAAGTGACGAAGAAGGTCACAAGCATACTTAGACTAAGAAAGAAAGATTCCTTCTTGGGTTTGCAGGACTTGGAGACCAAGAAAATAATGCAAATGTTCTAAGTCTGACATTTCAAAATTTTGTTTAAGACTGGATTTCACATGGGTTATAAGGTTAGGGTCACTACCAGTAAGAATAAGGTCATCAACATATAGAACAAGTATGATGAGATGGTTTCCTACTTTCTTGGTATAGACATTGGGGTCAGAATGGCATCTAGAAAATTCAGTGGCAAGGAGAAAGTTATTCATTTTGACATACCAAGCTTGAGGAGCTTGCTTAAATCCATATAAGGATTTCTTAAGGCAACAGACAAGGCTAGAGTTATTCTGAACATAGCCAGGAGGTTGTTCCATGTAAATTTTCTCCTGTAAATCACCATGTAAGAAGGTAGACTTGACATCCATTTGATGGACTTCCTAGTTATGTAAGGCTGTAAGGGAAAGAACAAGGTGGATGGAGTTCATTTTTGCGACGGGAGAAAAGGTTTCATTGTAGTCAATCCCTTCAACTTGGGAAAAACCTTTGGAAACTAACCTTGCCTTAAGTCTTTCAACACTTCCATCTGATGCATACTTAGTTCTGTAGACCCATTTACATCTGACAATTTTTCTTCCTTTTGGAAGAGGTACAAGATCCCAAGTATCGTTCACCATTAAGGAACGATATTCTTCATCCATGGCTGCATCCCAATCTGGATTCCCTGAAGCTTCTGTAAAAGTTTCTGGATCATGATTCTCGAAAACTTGAGCCAAAAGTGAAGAGGCTCGCTGAAATTGAGAATGTGTTCGATGTTGATCTCTAGGATCACCGGCAAGATCACCAGCTGCTTCACATGTTGAACGGACCCATCGAGGAAGCACTTGTGCTAGTGCAACTGGAGGAACATGAGCAGGCGGAGGTGGATTTTCATCCTCACTGTCATTATCAGAATCTGGAGTTGGAAACCTGTCAAGGAAGTTGGAAGAAGAAGAAGAAGGAACAAACGTCGAATCAAGCTCGCAGGCCAAGAGATTTTCATCAAATTTAACATCTCTTCTAATGATTATATCATGAGAATGTGGTTGAATAAGTCTATAACCTTTTACATCTTTAGAATATCCAACAAATATGCACTTTTTACTTTTAGGCTACAATGCTTTCCATTTTTCATCTGGAATGTGAGCCCATGCTTCACTATCAAACACACGAAAGTGACTTACATCAGGTTTAGTTTTACTCCATGCTTCTTCCGGTGTTATACCTTGTAATGCTTTTGTGGGGGTGCGATTAACTATGTAATTTGCACAATTTATGGCTTCAGCCCAAAATTGAAGACTTAGTCCCTTAGATTGGATCATACAATTAGCCATTTCTTTTAAAGTGCGGTTCTTCCGCTCAGCTACACCATTTTGTTGTGGTGTATATGGAACAGTGTGCTATTGTTGGATGCCTTGTTCAGTGTAGAAAGTAGTGAATTGTTTGTTAACATATTCTCCTTCATTGTCAGATCTTAACTTAATAATTTGATGACCAAATTGTTTTTCAACAAGGGCCTTGTAGGCCAAAAACATGTTAAATACTTCGCTCTTAAGTTTTAGGAAATAAACCCAAGTGCGTCTGGTGTAATCATCAATGAAAGTTAAGAAATATTTGAAACCAGAAAATGAAGTAGATGGAAGAGGACCACACAAGTCACTATGCACAAGCTCCAAGGGAACCGAGGCGTGCCAAGAGGCACGCTTGTCAAAATTGTCCCGATGATGTTTTCCGAGTACACAACCGGAACAAACACCATCTCTGCAGATACCATCGGAAGACCTATCACCATATTTTCTTTACATAGTTGTTGCAATGAGCGATAATTTAAGTGACCAAATCGCTCATGCCAAAGTTTGCTCAAGTTATCAGTATGAGCAACAAAAACTGAAGGGAAAGGTGATGACCCAAAGTTGTTAAACTTGTACAACCTGGTAATATCATCAACAATTCCGGTACCTAGGACCTGTTGAGGATCTTTAAAATCCTTGATTACAACTTGGTGAGGTGTAAAGGTCATAGTTTTACCTTCACCAGAATGAGTGATCTGATAGACTGATAACAAATTGCAGGAAATTCTTGGAACACATAGTACATCACTAAAATGACCATTATCTATTGGAACTGTTCCAGCTCCTACAACACTTAAAGATCTATCATCACTAACAAATATTTGTTTGGTGTTACATTCATGCATAGTAGAAAAGATGGCTTGATCCTTAGCCATATGATAAGATGCTCCAGAATCAATGAGCCATTCATTTGAAGTAGAAGAAGAAGATGAATTATAAGAATAACCATAAGCACAAAGTGCATGTCCATGAGAGGCAGATTCTGAAGGCGAATCTAGGCTGATGTGGTGCTTCTTCATTGTTGCTTCCAAGGCTGCCATCTTCTTGAAACACTTAGATTCATCATGATTATCTTTCCCGCAATAGGTTCAAAGACGCTCAGTCTTCTTACCATTTGGCTTGGATCCTTTGTCATTTTTTAAAGAAGGAGTTGACTGAGAGGGTTTTGGACCCTTGTTTGACTTATTATTGCAAAAATTTTGTTTCTTGGGAGGCTTGGACTTTTCTTTCTGTTGGGACAATAAGGCTTTCCCAGATGTATCTGCATTGTTGATTATTCCAAGATGAATGAGTTTATCTTGTTCTCTAATCAAGGAATCACAAAAGGATTCAAGACTAGGCTCTTGATAGTTAGCTGGATTCAATGATGCTTTCATGGAGTAAAATGTAGATACAAAAACAGAATATGCAGATCCAAGTTTGGAAAGAATATGATAAAAACATTGTTTGTCTTCCTTCTCAATCTTACATTCTGCACATAAGAGTTTAAGAGTTTTGTACTTATATAAATAATCTTGAATGCATGAAAAGTCACTTGGATTTAAAGAAATCAACTCATTTTTGAGTTGGTGACCTCAAATTTCATTGTGTTTACCAAACACAGATTCCAACTTGTCCCAAGCAGCATTAGGTTCATCAATTCCAGATATGTGGAATTGTAAATCAGTAGAGATTGACATCCCAATCAATCCACGAGCTTCATCACATCTATTTGCCCATTTTATTTTATTATCATCATCAGTGGGTTCTTTTTCTTTCCCTGAGGTAATTTTGAAAAGTACCCTACTTCGTAGAACATCCTCCATACGAGATTTCCATGAGAAATAGTTGGAACTGTTAAGTAGAATATCACAAGGGGAAGCCATATTTGTAAATTAATGGCTGTAAAAGTAGAAACCAATAGTATGGATGTGAGGAGCTCAAAAAAATAGGTGGTTTAAAAAAAAACGGCATTGAAAACTGACTCTGTATGATGAAGTTATGCTTGAACAAAGAAACTATTGAAGATGTCTCCAATAGTGATGTGGCAGCTAGAGAATGTCCAGCAAAAAAAAGAATCCCCCTCTTCCGAAGACGAACCTTTTGACAATCACTTTATAAGAAAGTTGCTTTAAGTGAACCACTTTTGTAAAATAAGTGATTTCACTTTTACAATGATATTACTTTTAAATAGTGCAACAATAAAAAAAACTTAAGTGACTCACTTGTATTTTTATTTTTTATTATTTAAGTGAGAAGCACTTTTACAATAGAATACCTTGAAAATATAAATTGCATGCACTTTTTCTTTTAAAAGTAACTTCCTAAGACTTGAACTCAAGACCTATTAAGGAATAAAACAACTTTGAACCTAGTGAGCTAGATTAAAAGGTATGTAAAATATGGGAATGAGGAAGGGGACTTTTTTTTTTTTTTTTCTCTTCTTGCTCGGTTTGCGTGCTTGCCCTTTTTCCTGCAAAACACACCACAAATCGAAACAAAAAAAAAATTTCCACACTTGTGGAGTTAGTTCTTGTTAGCTTTCCCGGAAAGTCTACATTTTCTCTCTGTTTCTGATTTGCCAAGATCGCGCAAGTTGCACGGCAAAGAGCATACACAGCCAAGAAAAACCCTTTCCCTTTCTGTTTCTGATTTGCCAAGATCGCTCAAGGTGCACGGCAAAGAGCATACGCAGACGGGAAATCAACAATCCGAACCCAAAAAAAAATCTAACAGTAAAAAAATAATAAAATATGAGATTTTTTTTTTCTTTTAAAACAGAAAATAAAAAAAATGCGTCACTGTAACATTATACCTTTAGATCTGATGAAATATGCGTTTCTGGAGCAACCGGGAACCGTTTTCGATCAAACGAAAACTATTTCCCAATGGAAATGATGCTCCAGACGCAATGGAACACCTCCCACAACCCAAAAATGAACAGAAATACCAGAACTAGAAACCCTTTCGACTTTCGGCAACAGCAGTTCAAGATCTAGATCATAACCGAAAGCGACACTTCATAAAAGCTTTGATACCATGTTCGGGTACACAGGGTACTACCAAAGGACCGAAAACCAAGTTCAACCACTTCACACAAACAGATCATAGATCAACACACCGATGTTTTGACGTAGTTTAAACCCTCTTGAGGGAAACACTCCATGACCTCGGCCAAATAGCTTCTACGGGACAATTTATTATGCAAAGAAAGAAAGTTACAAATGAACTTCTCATAATCGATCAACTAAACAATGACCCTCTATGCTCTTTAAATAGAGATCATGGACCAATCGGGTGTTAAGCCACGGATCAAGGTTAGGTTTGATCTAAGAGAAGTTGAGTCGTCGGATCACTCTATGTCGGGAACATATCGTGACCATCGGATTAAGTATTTACAAATGCATACTAATGCATACTAAAGAAACACACTATCCCTAACGGATATATTACACAAGTTGATCGTAACTAACTCCTAAGTGTCTAAATATCCTAACAATAAAAGATATGGTTGTCAGTCTGGCTCAGTTGCCCATGAAAAGTGTGACAATGGATGTTGTGGTAGCTGACATTACACCAAAGTTTGGCTTACTTCTTTCTAGGTCTTGGGCAAAGAAGGTTGGAGGGACCTTACAAATGGATCTCTCATATGCTACCATTCCGGTGTTTGGTGGAGAAAATAGAAGGCTGTACAAAGAGCTTCAATTTGCTTATATAGTGACAGATGACAAGAACCCCACAAATCATCCACTATATGCTATTGACAAAGACCTAGGAACTTGCATGTTACATTTCAGTGATGAAGACAATACTGCTGGTTTGTTACAAGTGGAAAAAGAACAGCCAGTAAAACACAACAGAGAAGAAGAAGATGAACTGTGGAAATTATACTTTGATGGATCTTCTTGTAAAGAAGGTGCTGGAGCTGGAGTTCTTCTAATATCTCCTGGAGGTGAAACAGTAAAGCTGATGTATAAGCTTGAATTTATTACTACAAATAACACCGCTGAATATGAAGCTTTGCTGTTAGGATTAAAAGCTGCCAAAGATTTGGGCATTCAGCAGATTTCTGCATATGGCAACTCTGAATTAGTTGTTCAGCAGGTGAAGAACAAATATCAAGTGAATCAGGGTTTGCTGAAAGTCTATCGGAATGAGGTATGGGATATGCTTGAAAATTATTTTGTAGCATTTAACATCACTCATATTCCAAGAGACCATAATCAGACTGCAGACTCATTAGCTTTGGCTGCCACACACTTCAGAATTCCCAAGACCACCCAGTTAAGGTATCCGATAGATGTGAGGTACAGACCATGTGTACCTGATAATGTAAAGCAATGGAAAGTTTTCGAAGATGACATGGAAATTAAGAGATTTCTTGAGCTTACTCATGAGTTTTCAAATTCCCTGATTGATCAAGAGGAAGATGAAGGGGATGAACAGTTGGATGAGATTGCTGAAGATGAGATAGCAGGACATAAAATTATTGAGTTAAAGAGCAACTTCATTCCAAAAGGCTTGGTACCTCTCGAAAGAATATTTACAAAGAATGATACACTGTCAAAGCCTGTTGTTCAATCTTCAGAAGAGAATGTGATGGACTGCAATATTGGTCCAGCAGAACATCCTAGAATGGTCAAAATTTTTAAATCCTTGACATATGAACAAATAAATAGATATATTAAATTGTTAAAAGAGCATGTGGATGTTTTTGCTTGGTCTTATCAGGAATTGACGACTTATGACACAAGAATCATACAGCATAAAGTCCCTTTAAAACCAAATGTCAAACCTTTTCATCAGAAATTAAGGAGGATTAATCCAGCCTTGTTTCCTGTTATTGAAAAAGAAGTAAAGAAGATGTTGGATGCCAAGATCATAGTGCCCCTCAGGTATTCTTCATGGGTTGCTAATCTTGTACCTGTTAGGAAAAACAATGGGGAAATCAGGTTATGTGTTGACATAAGAAATCTGAACAGATCTTCACTAAAAGACAATTATCCTTTGCCTAAAATTGAGCAAGTATTGCAACAAGTAGTCGGGGCACAGAGGATCTCTATGGTGGATGGTTTCTCAGGGTACAATCAGATTGCTATGCATCCTGATGATAAAGAGAAAACAACCTTTACAACTCCTTGGGGAACCTTCATGTATGATAAGATGCCTTTTGGATTGATGAATGCTGGAGCCACCTTCCAGAGAGCCATGGATATTGCTTTTGTTGGAGAAAATGACAAGTTTGTAGTAATATACTTGGATGATATTATTGTTTTCTCACAGTTAGATGATGAACATTTGAAACATTTGAAGCAGACTTTCCTGAAGTGTAGAAAATTTGGCTTGTCCTTGAATCCAAAGAAATCACACTTTGTTGTACAGGAAGGTAAATTGCTTGGTCATTTAGTGTCTGTTGATGGTATAAGGATTGATCCTGAAAGGGTAAAGGCTATATTGAAAATAAGTTTGCCAAGGAGTAAAAAAGATGTCCAATCTTTCATTGGTAAAATCAACTTTTTATGTTGGTTTATACCAAACTTTGCTGAAACTATCAAACAGATCACAGTCATGTTGAAAAAAGATCAGGAAGTTAAGTGGACCACTGAGGCAAAGAGTGCATTTGAAAAAATTAAAGTGGCTCTTACTGAAGCTCCTGTATTGGTAAGCCCTGATTTTACAAAAGAATTCCTTACATTCTCATTTGCATCAGAGGATACAATTGCAGCTGTCTTACTTCAGAAGAATAAGGAAGGATTGGAGCAGCCTATTGCATTCTTCAGTAAAACTCTCAGAGATTCTGAACTGAAATACAGTATTTTAGAAAAGCAGCCATATGCTCTAGTAAAGGCTTTAAATTTTTTTAGAATCTATGTGCTGCATTCTAAAGTTATTTCATTTGTACCTAATGCTGCGGTAAAAGATGTGTTAGCACAGCCTGATAGTGAAGGGAAAAGAGGCAGGTGGATTGCTAAAATCATGGAATATGATATAGAGATCAGACCTAGCAAACTTGTCAAGGGACAAGGTTTAGCCAAGCTGCTGGCTGAATCAAATTGTCAGGCTCTGGGATTGCATGTTATGGCTGAAGAAATAGCTCAGGATGAAGATCAAACATTATTGGAAAAAGAGAAGATCATGGATTATTATTCAGCATCTACATGGTATGCAGATATAGTCTATTTTCTGTTGTTTTTACAATGTCCTGAGCATCTAGATAGGACGGCTACTAGATCTTTAAAACTTAAAACTACTAAGTATTGTCTAGTGGAAGAGCAGTTGTTCTGGAAGGACCCAGGGGGTATTCTACTCAGATATTTAGATAAACCTGAAATTGAAGGAGTGATTTCTGAATCTCATGAGGGTGCTTGTGGAGGGCACAAGTACTGGAAGACAACAACATACAGAATTTTAAGAGCTGGATATTATTGGCCCTCCTTGTTTGCAGATGTTTATCAACAAATAAGAGCCTGTATCCCTTGTTAGAAATTTGCTGGCAAACAAAAGTTAATGTCATTTCCCCTGAAACCTATTGCAGTAAGTGCTCCTTTTCAGCAATGGGGTCTGGATTTTATTGGAGAAATTAATCCAGCCTCTTCAGGACAGCACCATTGGATTCTGACTGCAACAGACTTCTTTACCAAATGGGTGGAATATATCCCTACTAGGAATGCTACAGACAAAGTTATCATGTAATTTATTGAAGACAATATTCTTAGTAGATTTGCTTGCCCTCAGAAATTAGTAACAGACAATGCAAAGGCTTTCAAGTCTAAGGCAATGGAAGCCTTTAGTGAAAGGAATGGCATCCTACTGAAGCATTCAACTCCTTATTATCCTCAGGGTAATGGTTTGGATGAATCCTCTAATAAAAACATCATTCAGAGTATCAAAAAGTTGCTCAAGCATAACAAGAGATCATGGGATTCAATGCTGAAATATGCATTGTGGGAAGATAGGATAAAAGTTAAACAAGCAATTGGAACTTCTCCCTTTCAGCTAGTTTATGGTACAGATGCAGTTTTTCCTGTTCAATTGGGAATCCCAGTGATGAAGTTTCTTCAGAATTCTCAGGAAGAGCCAAATGATATACAGAGAAGGATTTATGAGATTATAGAGTTACAACAGAACAGAGAAAAGGTGGATGAAAAGGCATAGTTGTACAGATTAAAGACCAAAAGCAGATTTGACAGGAATATCAAAGAAAACACTTTCTCAATTGGTGATATGGTTCTAAGGTGGGATGCAAGGAAAGAGCAAAAGGGTAAGCATGGTAAGTTTGATAACCTCTGGTTTGGCCCTTTCCTAGTGTCTAAATTTTTGGAGAATAATACTTTTATCCTACAGTCTTTGGAAGGTGAGGAGTTGTCCAGTCCAGTTAATGGACAGTTCCTCAAGCATTTTTACAGTCTATAAGGAGATTTTCACTTTTCATTGTACATACCGGTGTGCGTGAAGCATAATAAAGAACTCCATATCCCAATGGAAATTTTGCAGACAAGTAGGTAGCAGACACAAGGAATTGGTCTACAGGTTCTTGAAGCCTCACAGGGAGGACTTCATCCCGCAGCTGGAGCCAGATGTTAAGTCATGAACTTGTTTCCTTCAATTTTATATTTTGATTGTGATTTTTATTTTAAGTTTTCTCATTTGCTTCCTTTAGGAAATTTTTTATTTTAAAGTGAAACTTTTGAATTTTTGCCTTTAGATTTTTTATTATTTTTCCCTTAGGATGTGAAGGGATCCATAGGACTTATATTGATTAAGGATGTCACAAATATCTTCGAAGAACATAGTTTATCATTTAAATTTAATTTAAAATTGAAAAAATGGTTAAAATAGCACCAAAATTGAATGCAAATTATTCTTGTAGCGCAACCATAAAAAATTAACACAGTGGCGGTACAAGAATATCGCGCCAGCCGAAATCACCATTTTTTAACTTGAATTTTCGCATGAGTTTCATTTCTAAGTGACTAATCGCATGTTTAAAGGGTGTTGATACGTGTTGCTCCAGTAATCATCATGAAAGCAGGTGTGACTGTGTCGTGGAAGAGATTATGGTAATGGTGATGCCTGACGGCCACCACCCTGTCATGTCAAGACCTCATCCCAACGGGTCATGGCTGGGTCGCGGAGACTATGAGGAGGGACCTCAACCCTCGAACTAAGCCCCAGAACCTCGAAGAAGAAGCTGCATAAAATACTACTATACTCGAAGTTTTTTGCATCCCCCTGCTTGCACTTTGTCAGCTGGGTCTTCATAGACCCCCATAGCATAGGACACCGGTTGAATATCATAGGTTGATGCATTGTGATGCATAGAACATAACTAGCCTCGATGCTTGGTGAAGAGCTTTGGATCCATGGACCTGCACTAATGTTGCCACGACAACCTTCATACTCAGGTTGACTATGGCTCGGATGGGCACCTGACTTCCCTCTGCTCGAGTATTTGGAAAACAATATCTCTCTATGTAGTCGGGGATAGTGATCCCACCACCCACAGTCCGAGATCGAAGGCTAGCCACCTCACCTCGATGAGACAAACCTGTGATGAAATAGATATCTTCCACCACCAGTGAAAGTATTTTTCCTTCTAGGTTGAAGTTTTGTGCATCAACATCCCAATAGTCTATCAAACGACGGAGCGATAGGTTTTGGGCCGTCAAAACCTTTATGCTACAAAACTTGTATAAATCACATGCTTGTAATGCTTGCTGTGCATGCAGATCATTACAAACAGCCTCATCTACTAGGTCATGTTCCCTCTCCCTCCACTCTAGAACCATCTTGGAGTGAGAAAAAACAAAGATTTTAGTCAATTTCCTTTGCAAAACCAACTTCACGGTCGTACCCGTGGGCAAATTTGCATACAGTGGTGGGTGCCCGCGGTCAACCTCTGTGTTGACTGTGAGTATGATTCCTACCCACGACCCGCATAGTAGTAGCCCGTGGGTAGTGCTGAATCCATTTAGGGCTTGGATAAACTAAAAATCCAACCAATAAAATCTGAAATAAAAGCATTGAAATGGAAGATGGGGACGAGATTACCAACCTGCTCTGGACGGTTCGATGACTGGATGCTTGTAGCTCCCGGAATCAGCAACTGAACTTTGAGGTGAAAACTAACCACAAAACTCCAAATGGGTGAATAGTAAAAATGAATTGTAAATTGTAAATTTTTGTTTCTATTTATAATTTTCAAGACCCACTTGTCTATAGTTTTCACCATTTAATGCTGTTATGGACTAATATAATGTCTTGGAGTAGCATTTTTTACCAAATCTCTCTGGTGGAAGTTGTTTCCCAGCATTTCACACCTACGGCATGTACGTTTCACACCTAGCATATAGGTCAGATGTCATTTTCACATGCATTATGCATTTGACCTTTTGACCACTTTCAAAAACCCAAGGTGCGACCCCGCTTCTTAATGGACATGGAACCTTCACACTAATATAGAAGTGTCATTATGTGGCAGTAGGGCTTTTCCGAACATGGGTACCCTAGTTAGAACCCCTTTGTGCATTCTGGTGCCCATGCCGTTGTTTTTCTTTAGGATTGGGAGTCCTTTGTAGTTACACCATGACATTGCGATAAAGACTTATGCTCTACTTTGTCTTATGCTGGCCATCTCCCTCAAGAACTACCCTCATTTATATCATGTTGTGATTGCATTGTATCATCCTGCTTGCTGCTTGAGCCTTGTGCTAGCTCCCTCTTACTCAGTTGTTAGCCTAGTGCCTGAGCACTTCTCCCTGTTGATCCTTGGAGAGCTTCCATTTGTCCTTCACAATTTGAAGACCTTTTGACCCTGAGGGAACACACCTCCGAGTGCCCACATCCCACATGCACTTCCTTGCATTGATCATAGGTATGTTCCATTGCTTGGGACTAGTCTGCTCGCTACTTGACACTCGTTCCCTCACTTGTTGTACTATAAGCAATTTTATTCTTTTTCAAGCTTTTCCCAAATATGAAAAAGACCAAAAAAATTAAATATTCCAAAAAGCCGGACGGGATTATGGGTACTACTTCTAGTTAGCAGCTGTTGTGTCTCCTTTGATCAGAGCATTCATTCCACTCTGTACATTATGAGTCGGGACTATAGTTGGACCTTAGCAGCTGTACTTGTTTCTTAGTTTACTCCATTGATTGGTTAAGCTTCCAGTCATTATGGAGCCCTTTGTGGTGCCTCCTGCATCACACAGTCTACATCGTGTCTATGCTACCTAAGTCTATCCATCTGCTCATGCTCTTGTTCAAAGGAATTCCTGAAACCAGAGTCGGCCACTCCTCAGATCTCTTGACTATTACATGTCAGCCATCCTTATTGAGTCAGTTCGTTTCACCTGAGCTCTTCCAAATCTTTCAGCATAGCTGGTACCTCGTGTTGGTTGATGGGGGATGCCTTAATGCCCTCCTTCCAGTGAATCTCGTTTCATCGACTTCAACCCATTTATTCCGGGACTTGATGCTTAGAGTTTGGTTGAGTACCTTGAGGCTTGCAGTCATTAGTGGCAAGTTATCTTGCCATCGACGGTTTTTGGAATACATCAATGTCCCCTGATCGATGGATTCATCCTAGTTTTCGACTTCGACACATCTATTCACACTCTGATGATTGTGCTTTGTGCCTTGATACCCATTTTCATTATTGGTGGGTTATCTCGTGTCTGTTAACGGTATACATCAATGACCGGTAATCAGATGATGTCACATCAGGTTCGACCCCAACTCCTCTATTCACTTGATGGGAATTTCACTGTCGAAGACATGTGTAGAAGACCCCAGGCGAAAGTGGCATTCAGTATGCTACTTATGATTATGACTTTACATCTGAGATATCACCTCTCAGATATCAGCAGTTTGTACCTCCAATTTGCACCAGCTATTTCCTTTTCAGCAGGAGACCATATCTTACTGTAGAGGGATCATGGCTATGATCACTTATGACATGTATTCATTGTGTACTGCATATTCATGGCCATTGTATCAGATTGTTGTACTATACCGACATGTATTCAGGGATACTATTGTATTATGATGAGTGAGCTGCTCCTTCCACTTGTGTCTCCATCACTCCACTTCTGAGATTTATAATGTATTTTGGCCATCGTAGCATCAGTCTCTGACCTCATACATTAGGGGGCATCTGTTACAACGAAATTTTCCACCTTGTGAGTATCAGCATTCTTTGGTCTGCAGGATCCATTTCACTAACTCAGATACACTTTATATCCTTCAGACACTATTTTTTCCTATTTTTTCCCTTGTATGCTAGCTGCATCATTATAGTGGGCGTACCCATGAGTTGCATCACTATAGCCCGCGGGTAGCATGTAAAATGGTAAAAATCACTAGTTTATTACTTGTTACTCCCAAAAAGCGGTTATTGGGTGACCTTTGACCCTCCATCTGCCCAAGAAATGCCTCGATGTGTCCTTTCACTTACCTTTGAGAGGACTATATATTGAGCACATATGGCTTATGGACAGGAGGAGAAAGAAGAGTAAGAGAACTCTAGTGGATTTTTGCCCTATCTTGAGTCTACACTCGTTGATCCTTGTAGTTGTGAACCCCTTATGTTCACCTTCCAAACTCCTACCATAGTTTGAGTTTGCCATTCATGGAGGATTGAAGTGGTGGAGGCACAAGTGGATTGATCCAGATCTTGGTTCAGATTGGTTGTCGGCAAGAGGTCGTATCACATTGTACTTCTTCTTGTTTATTAATAGAAATACTCATATTCTCATCCATTAATGTTGTGAAAGTTGTTTATTTTACATTGGGTTGCATTTACTTATAATATCATGGACCGTTGCTATTTATGATGTTAATATTGTTTATATATTACATGTACTTTTTTTATATTGGCTGTCAAGACTAATTTGTAGATTCAAGTGCATGGATTGAAAGCTCCAACATGGATCTACATCAAACGTTTGGATCGAGGTTGGTTATATTCTTCATGATTATCTTAGCATTGCCATTTATATAGGATAGTACTGAGAATTGAGTTAATTTCTGGTAGTTAGTTGTCTATAGTGGTCTACCCCAAGCCATAGTGAGTTTTCTCCAATACAAGTTTTTGAGTAAAATTGACAGAGCAGAGCCGATTTTTTATCAAGGATTCCTGTGTTATTGGTCTTGCAATCTGTTCTTTCTTTTTCCATGTGAATCATGTTTCTCTCTTTGTTAATCCATTATGTAAATGCTTTTTCATGTTTTGTTCAGTGTAGTATCTGAATGGAATTCATAGAAATTATGCTCTATTCTGATCATACCAAGCATTCCACAATTATTTTCTGCTAAAGTCAATATAGAATTCATGTTTCCATGCTTTATATTGATGGATTGTTCATTTCTCTTCTAACTCACCAACTAAAAGCTCTTTGACTATAAGTTGATGGCTACCTTGCCCCTGTGAGAATGTATCTGCAAAGTATTTGTCAATGATGTTCATGTCTTGGTTAATTTGACTCCATTGCCCAATAGAAATCCATGTTTTTTTCCAACCAACAATCTATAAACAATTTGTCCTAACATAAATCTGACCTTCTATGTATGCTTTGATTGGATATCTTAAGAAATGAATGCTAGTGTATGTTTTCATTGTTGACACCTTTGATTATTTCCTGTCTTTCGTATATCTATAGAGAGAGCCCTCTCAGATTGTGCTGGTTCAGTAGCATAAGTCCAAAGTGGTTAGTTGTTACCCCGACTTTCCCTCTCCCACAACCTAGGGGGTACGATTTGGGTGTTAACAGTGTGAATTTAGTTTTAGCATTTAATTTCCTGTCATGTGATTTATCTTCCTTGCAATTTAGTCTCAATAGTTTTTTAGATGACTAGTTCCTTGCCAAGACTATGTAACTGTTCATACCATTGTTTGTAAGTAAGGTTATTGAACTACAACCTCACAGTAGATAAACCAATGTAAGAGGACATTGTGGCTTGCACATATAGTGCATGGTAACTCGCAAGTTCCCAATGAACCTAGGGTTGAAAATTAATGTACATACTCCTTACTTATCCTATGATAATTTAGAAGGTAAATAAGAATACCTTCACCATCAAATAGATGGAAAGAAGAAAAAATCATTTTCTTAACTAAAATTAGAGAGTCGTGCATTAACCTGATGGGAAATCCACATGGAGGATCTTAGGATGGAGGGTGATCCACCAGTAACTAAGTGGGAGGATTTCAAAACCCTCATTAAGTCCCAATTCTACCCTACCAAGTATGTAGAGGACTAGTGGATCCATTAGCATTACTTCAGGGAAATGAAACGGTAGAGTGTGTAAGAGTATGCCACCAAATTCGAAAAGATGTCTATCACGATGTGTATCTAACCCAATAACCATATGTACTCCTCAAGTATCTAGGGGGCATGCACAGTCATTTATGAAAGAAAGTGATGCTCCTACATCCCATGACAATTGATGATGCATGTGTGCAAGAACAATACTTGGAAAATATAGACCATATGAAAGGACAACAAAATTGTTCCAAATAGAAAGAGAAACAAGACACTTTTGAGGATGGGAAGAAGAATTGAAAAGGAAAATACTAGAAGAATATAGTCATGGAACATCAGTCCAAGGATTTGAAAAAAACACAATAAACATTACAACATTTAAGGTCACACTAAATATAAGTGTTGGAGGCTACATCCAGACATGAAACCTAAGAACCGGAAGAAGGATACTAAAAAGAAAAACCTTCTAGCCATGGATTCAAGAAGATTGTTTGCATTTAAATGTAGAAGGAGTTGAATCTAAGTATCCTTCATCACAAGGAAGACAAGGATATGACATAACTCTTCCATGTCAAGATCCATATAAAGAAGACCAATGTAGATGCTCTATTCGTTTCTGGTTCACAGGACAACCTCATAGAAGAATATATAGTAAGTTTAATATTGGATTGGATGTACATGATCATCGTAGCCCATATCCATTGGATGGGTAAATACGGATAAAAAACTTAAGATAACCAAACAGTGCAAGATTAAATTTTCCATAAGTATAGATTATATTGATGAAGTAGAGGAAGACATAGTACCCCTTGATGTTTGTGGTGTACTATTTTGAATCCCCTACATGTATCAAATAGATGCGATCTTTATGAGGAGGAGAAAACCAATACTACTTGTTCAAGGATGGGAAATATTTTATCATCAATACACACAATATTGGAGATATTACACAGCCACCTAGTATTTATTTTCCTATGTTTATTTAGTCTATGTTGAGGGAGACTTGGTTTGAGATATTCTCCCTAAGACCAAGAAGACTAATGTAGATTATCTATTTGATTCACGTTCAAAGTCCAATCTCATAGAAACATATTTGGTAAGTAAGCTTGGATTGGAAGTACATGATCACCCTAGCCAATATCCACTAGGATGGCTAAATAAGGATACAAAACTTAGGGTCAAAAAACAGTGCAAGATTAAATTTTCCATAAGTGAAAATTATATTGATGAAGTGGAGGTAGACATAATACCCCTTGATGTTTTTGGTGTAGTATTTTGAATCCCCTACATGTATCAAAGGGATGTAATCTTCATGAGAAGAGAAAACCAATACCACTTGATCGAGGATGGACATGTTAGTTTTTTAACATTTAATTCAATCTGATCTAGGATCTTAACTGATAGAACAACATGTAAAACATATCAAACATAAGTGTTAACACCCAAAATGACCCCCTAGGTTGTGGGAGAGGGAAAACTGGGGTAACCACTAACCAATATTTATACTTAAGCTACTGACCCAGCTTAGTCTGAGAGGGATCTCTCTACAGTTCTATGAAAGACTGGAATAATCAAAGTTGTCAACAATGAAAACATGCACCAGCATTCATCATTCAAGATATTAATTACAACAATACAGAAGATTAGATTTCTATTGGAAACAAAAATGGTTTAAATGTAGCTTGGCTGAAATGTATGAATCTTTATTTGGCCAATGGAGTCACATTCAAACAAAATCTAAAAATTCATTGACAAATGCTTCACAAATGCATTAACACAGGGGCGAGGTAGTAAACAGCTCGTAGTCAAAGTGATTTTAATTGGTGAAACAAAAGAGAAAGAAACAATCCATTGACATAAGGCATACAATGATGAATCCTATATCAACTTTAGCAGAAAAGTAATGGTGGAATACTTGGAAAAAGATAAGTAGAGCATAATTTCTATGAATTCTACTTAGCTATCACACTGTACCAAGTATGAAATAATGTTACAGACTGGAATTAATAATGAGAGATACACAATTCACATGGAAAAAGAAGGAACAAACTACAAGACCAGTTACACAAGAATTCCTGAGAAAACATTGGCTTAGCTCTGCAAACTTTATTCAAAATAGCTCAAAATCTTCTTAAAGAACAATACACCAAATTTCTCATAAGAGTTTTCAACAATAATTTTCAACCCTTTATCATTCTATTACATCGCATATATATATGCCAGGAGTCCTCTTGCTTGACTCATCTAAACCAAAAACAGTTATATCGGAGTGACACCTCATTCAGGTTGTTTTGTCACTATCACAATAAAACAGAAAACAGGTAGAAACTGGCCTAACTGCTTTCTTACAATCCACCGGTATTCTTACTAAGTAACATTTACTTCAAGTATGAAAAAATAAAGATAGTAAAATAATAGTTCCAGCTAGCTATTTATATAGCCGCCTCAAAGAATATTACAAATTATAAAAAATAGGAAAGTCTTGTGAGAAGTCTTTGATTCCAAACAAACATCAACAACTATAAAAAGACAAGTGTCATTGTGGAAGACGGAGAAAATATAGCGATCTTCTGTACTTTTCTACATTAGCCCATTGGTCTGTAGGTGAAAGGTCATAGTCCACCATTTCCTTTACCATCAATCGTATCTCGATATGCTCTGCATAGGAAAATGGGGGAAGCCTTTCGCCAATGGTGATCAACCTGTTCAAGATTTCAAAGTCCTCTTCGAGCAACTCCATCAGAGCCTTGCCTATAAGCAGCTGGTTCAGATGTTTGAACTTTGTATGTTTGAAATAGGAAATTCTTGTGAGAAGTCTCTGATTCCAAACAAACATCAACAACTATAAAAAGTCAAGTGTCACTGTGGAAGACGGAGAAAATATAGCGATCTGCTGTACTTTTCTACATTAGCCCATTGGTCTGTAGGTGGAAGGTCATAGTCCACCATTTCCTTTACCATCAGTCGTATCTCGATATGCTCTACATAGGAAAATGGGGGAAGCCTTTCACCAATGGTGATCAACCTGTTCAAGATTTCAAAGTCCTCTTCGAGCAACTCCATCAGAGCCTTACCTATAAGCAGCTGGTTCAGATGTTTGAACTTTGTATGATCCATTCTTATTGTCCATAGTAGGTTTTTATAAGCCTTAGGAGAGATTAGCTCTTGGTCATCTTTCCAGAATGAAGGTAACCCCATTTCAACCAGCTTATCAAACAGTCCTTTGAACTCTGCCACTTGTCCCTTCATTTCTTCAACTTTGGCTTCCACGCTCTCGATCTGTGCATATTTCCGCAGGACCCTTCGTGTTGTTGCAAGTGTTGTGATCTGGTTCCCAATATTCATCTTAATCCTTTATTCTTCGGATAGATCATTCAAGAAAGTGATGGCACTTAGTGCCATTTCTTTAGGCCTTTGGATTAAGGTCTGCCTCGCAACTTCACAACCTTCTAGAATGTCACCAATGGTCTTTTCTTTAATCCTTATAAACTCAAGGTAGGGTCTAAATTTCTCAGCTTCCTTAATGATCCTGTCCCATACCAAGTGTTTACATCCTTGCAAAGCTTCCTTCCCGATAACCTGATGAGTGAGTTTTTTATTCATCTCAGTCAATTCCTTGTGCTTCTTTTGGAGGACCTTCAGATCTTCTTCCTTTTTACTACTCTCTTCTTCCAACCTGTGAGCTTTCTGTTTTAGCTCCTTGATTTATGTCTTTCAGGCTAATGTAAGACATAGCTTGCACCATACTATCGGTACTATTGCTTTCCCTTTTTTGGTTCGAATTGGTAGGTCGCATGTCCAAATTGGACAAGTTAGTTTTCAGAACATCAAGCTATCTTTCTAAGCCTATTCTCTCCCTTTTCCAGCTACTTTCCTTCTCTACAAACTTCAGCGATTCTGCTTTGCAATCACTTATCTCTTTAGATAAGTCCTCTTTTTTCTTATCGAAGTCTGTCTCTTCGGGAGCTTCGATCAGCTGGATATTTGGAACTTTTTCCTTCTTCTGTAGCTTCTGAATCAGCTTGTCTTTCTCCGCTAACATCTTGCTCATGCTCTTTTCTTCGCCATCACTTATGACCAGGTCAAATTGTACATTTTTGACCTGCTGTTGAAGTGCCCGATTTTCACTTTTCTCTAGCTTCAATTGGTTTTCCAGTTTTTTCATAGTAACCAGCAAGTTATCACTCTTCAAGGTAGCTTTCACAAAATCATCATATACAAGGTCAATAACTTGTTTGTGAAATTGGATTTTGTCTGGTACTCGTATCTTTTTCCAATTGATCCTTGTTTCGGTCACTCCATCCTCCGTTAATACTGGTAAGTTTAAGATGTTATCATTTATACTTCTGCTAGTCATCAAGGAAGTCTTAGACAAACCTTTGGCGATAGGCATTGAATCAAACAGCTTCTGGGCCGAGGTTCACTTGTTTTGATCGTATTGTTCATAGAGGTCGGCCTTGGACCGAACTTATTACCGACATCTCCTTCTTGAACATCTTGAAACTTGTATTCTACAACCTGGATCTCAGGAGCTGAAGACTCCTCATCATCCGCCCCTCCGATATCCATTTGGACAGTCAGTTCTTCTTGAGATGCTGCAACAACTAGCTCCTCTTTAGTTGGGGAAGCAATTAACTTGGCCTGAATAGCTGCAACAACTAACTCATCCTGTACTTCTAACTTAGGCCGCTTGTATATATCACCTTCTTCAGTGTCCATATCCATGACTTTTTCTAAGTATCTTTTTTGACCCACCTTCATGGCGTCTGGCACTTGATCCAAATCCATTATTAAATCGGAAATTATGAGCTCTCCTCCTTGTGTCTCCACTGCTTCCTCCGCCTTGGGCGCCCAACACAACAAATTTTACCCCTTTAGCAGCCCTTCTGGTTTTGCATGCTCAAAAGCGCTGAGGTTACATTCCTTCCTTCTCTTGGAAATTATATGCAAGGGGTCATATTTGATGGCTACATCCCTTCTGAACCCTAGCAAATTTAATAACTCTTCTACCTCTGACAAAGCTTCTTTATTCTTCACAATGAAAGGCCCTTCCTTCCAAGGACATTTCACATCTATGCTCTTCTTATGTTTCAGGAATTGAAACTTCCAGGGCCAATTTCTGTCTGATAAATTCAAGAGCAAAGATCCGCATTGTCAGAAAAGCAGGTATAACATAAGGCTCCTGCACAAAACCGTACAACCTAATAACTGTAGACTCTTTTAACAAAAACCAATCACCGACTGCCAGTTCGTCCTCCAACTGCATCATCGCTTTCATTTCAGGTAGCACTCTAGGCAATTCTTCCCCAAAAGTTATTTTATAAACAAGGGGAAAAACATAGTTCAAATAATTGAAAACATTGTCTACTGGAACATCGGTCTCAAGCAGTGAGGAGAAATGTGGGCTTTCGGTGCTGCTGTACATAATTACTTTCATCAATTGCGTTTGGTATCTAAAAAACCTAGTATTCGAGAAATTGCTTAACTGTACATGTATCCTTTCCGCCAAAAATTCATCAAACTTTAGGGGCGAGATAAGCCCACTTTCGGACCTAGCCAAACTGATGCTAATCCTAAATAGTAAACCTAATTGGACTTTAGTCACCCACAAATCAGTATCCAATCCTAGAAACTGAGCTAACAAAGAAAGAACCAATTGGGAATTGTCAAAAAAAAGGCTGACATTTAGGGGGTAGGGTTCCTCAGATATTTTGGAGTCGGGTTTCAGGCATGTGGTTAAGAAGTCTTGATAGCTTTGGGGGCTGATTTGGCGGTACAAAGAAACCACCGACTCTTCAGAAAAAGCTTTCGACTCTTGGTACTGAGACTCTGGAATGAAAAAGGAATCCCTAATGGCCGATGCATCTATATTATAGATGACTTTGGACCTACGGGCATCCATTATTACCCTTTGAGGTTCTGAGTAATTAGAAGAACACCATGCTACAAACTCAATAAAAGAGAACACCTGGTCAAGGCAAAAGAAAATGAAAGATGACATAAAGACTCCGTGGGGATCGAGTCCCTGTTCATGCAAGGTTTCCAGTCTCTTCTTAATTTCTGGAACTGGGAGCCGAAGGCATGTGTCAAATACATCTGCGTCTCTATCTTATAGGGCTATCTTAACCCTAGAACTAGTAGAAGCTTCTTCTTCTGTCATCTTATGATTGTAAAAGACTTAGATTTTTCAGAGAATGGCGGTTATAGATGTTACCTGTCATCTTTGGAAGCCTTGCATGCACCTTGTCGAAGTTTCTGACACCTTCGTCGTCTGCCACCCGTCGAGAGGTTCCTTGACTTCGACATGCTTCCGAAACAAATGTCAACCTTCACGGGCACTTCTTATATATATAACCGGGTTTCCATAACTTCCGCCCTCTTTGGTCTGTTGTCCTTTGATATCAGCCGTCTGAACTCTCACGTGTTTACTTTTCATCGTCAGATTTGACTACCCCTTTACCTGTTGATTTGACAATCTACCCATCTCCACCGTTGGATCATCTCTGCTAGTCTTTGTCTGGGCCGTTGATCTCATTTGAATGCATCTAATGGGTAGCGTTGCATGCACCCAAAAAGCTTCTCCTATATCATCTTCGCTCCATGTGACAATCTGTGGAGATGACACCTGTCCAGTGGGACCCAGACCATCGCATCTAGCCTTCCGCTATCCCTTGCTCTACTTCTTGGTGCGACGATGTATGAGGACCGTCCGCTTCTTCTCAGATGTATATCCATGGTGAGTCTCAAGACTTGAATTAGCCTTTAGGTCCTTCGTCTGCTAGTGGGGTACCCCTTGTTATACTCTGTACATTTCCGACCCCCACCAGCCGTTGATCTGGTTCTTCTTTCCACCCGAACTATAGATCTGTCGGAGACTTAGGCTCTTTTTTCTGGTAAATAGACCCGATCCCTTGGATCTCAAAAAGATCATCTCCACCGTAGATCTTGCATATTTCCTCACCATTGCATGCACCTAACTAGGCATTGTTCATTGCTCTTTCCTTTTTGCGATGCGCTCATAAGCCGACACTTGTCTGGTGGGCTCCGGCCCATCGCATACTCACATTGCCTTTCTTCCTTGAGACTTGGCCATGCGACAGTCCTTTTAAAACCGTATATCTTACTCCCGCCTTTGATCAACGGTTCTGATCTGTGTGACATTTACTCTTTCATAAATTTTCCCAAGGACTATAGGTTTTTAGGGTATTTCTGCGTTTATCTCAAGTCATTCTTTTCCCCTATTAATACTTAGCCCTTTGACATTAGCCCTTCATTACATCGGACCCCTTTTAGACCATTCTATCTCCTGCCTTAGCACCTGGCCATTTCCGATGGAGATCACTTCAAGATTTTTTTCTCATGTACAGGTCTTTATGCTGTAAAAGAGCAAAAATATATAGGTGCTAACAATAAGAAACAAGAGACACAAAGCATTTCACCGGGGAAAACTAAGAAGGTGAAAAACCCTACAACTTCCTCATAGATAGAATGAGCACCAATACAAATATCAAACCCCAAAACAAGAGATATTCTTCTAGAATTTGCTCCTCCTCCACGTGTGCGCACACCTCCTCTCTCTCAGTAATGCGAAGTGAGTGAGTGAGTGAATAGAATGGGAGAGACACACTCTCTATTTATACAATGACTTGACTTTCCTTTTACTCTAACTGGGTCGACCTCCCTTAGGAGAGTCTAATAACCCATTACAACTTTTCACTGGGCCGACCCCACTAGGGTGGTCTAATAACCCTTTAACCCACATGACTCATACAGGGCCGACCCCACCAAGGTGGTCTAATAATCCATCAAATATAAGTTACAACGCTTACAATATAACTTGAGACACTACTTCGGGGTCTAATGCCCTGTCATACATTGGAGGATGGACCTCAATGACTTTACATGACTCAAGTACAATAATGACTTCTCCAACCTAGAGGAACAAACATCTGTGTCGGAGGTACAACAATAGAATAAAAATGACGACACTTCCGATCGGAGGAATAAGACATCTCCATTGGGGATACAATAAAGTACAAATGTAATACACACAATATACAAGTTAATATCTTCCGAAGTTACAAATACATCAATAAGACAATCTTTCATCTATGATGTACCTGCAATAATTAATTAATGCAAATACATGAGATATCAGAAATAATAGAACAGAATCGCTTTTATATTGATCACGGGCCACTTCGAGGGGGCAACCTCCTTTGAGCAAGCTCAATACAATTAACTTCACGGTGCCTTCAATGACCTCAACACACACTTATATACTAAGTCTATGCCCAATACTATGAGTCAAAACCATGGGACATATAATACTACGGGACGACTTACAAAGCATATGCGTCCAATACTATGGGTCAATACTATGGGCTAATATAAACTACGGATCAACAAATAATACGGGACGACTTACAAAGCATATGCGTCCAACAACAATATACTAACATAGTAAAGAGAAGGGTTGACATAGGTTCCTAACATCCCCTCTCCCTTAGAAAAAGCTTTGTCCTCAAAGCTTTGGTTGGAGAAATTGCTGCAGAATCTGAAGGAGTGGTTCCTCGGTAGCATCCTCGGTTTTCATTTCGGGCCACTGATGCCTTTGGAGTGTCAAGGAGGATTGCTTGGAAGGCTGTAGATGAAGAAGAACCCTGTCAGCTGCATGGAAAATGCGCTCAGAACGGTGCTGATCAGCTTGTTGTTTCAGGCAAATTCTGGCCATGTGAAGATTGTCCTGCAGAATGAGAAGACTCTGATCGCGGTGTCGAAGAACCGAGTCAATTTCCTGAACTGGAGAGCTGCTAAGGGTGTATGGAAGAAGAACAGGCGGTATTTTTCCATAGCCTGCTGCATATGGTGTTCTTTGAGATGTGGTATTGTACCACCAGAGCACTGCTAGAAAATCCATATAAATAGTTGGCCAAAGCTGTGTAGGGAGGGCCACGGGTTTGAGCAATCCCGATAGGAGTGTCGTTTCCCCCTTGTTGACTTGGAAAGTATCATCATCAGCCACCATCTGTTGAATTGTCATTTTTAGTCCTGACCAAAAGAAGTTACATTGTTCCCGGTCATATATTTTGCAGAACCCAGAGTGCCCTGTTGATGAAGAAGCATGGAGTTCAGAGAAGAGATAGCCCTGTTGAACATATTGCAACCAATTTGGAACAAGCAGAGAAAGAGCTGTAAGAGAAACTGGGTCATCAATTGTGCGCGAAGAAGCATCTTCCACCATATTGTCCTTACCCTTCTTGTAAGTGATCACATAGGGACAACCCATGAGTTGGATAACCCATTGCAGGTGTGTTGGGAAGGAGACCCATTGTTCCAAAAAAAATTCCAGACTCGGGAGATCAGTCTTGATGCATAAATAATTCCCTAATAGGTATGGCTGCCACTTCTGTACTACATGCAAAATAGCCATCATTTCCTGCTGAGAGCTAGATGTGGCTACATTCTTACCGGAAAGGTCTCTTGAAGGAAGCAAGCGCATTGGTTCAGCAAAGATACCTGCATATCTATCCAAGGAAGTAGTGGAGACTGTTGATGGGTGCATCTGAATGGAATTGAGCTGAGCGATGACACCATGTGAATTCTTCTTAAGGATTTTTTCCAGGCGATGTGAACTGATGATGCAGAGAGACCCTGGTTGTAAGCCCATAAATTTGTGTTGTGCCCCATTGACTTTGAACTGCATCCAAAGTTCCGCAAAATCCCATAAGATGGGGCCAAGTGTGCGTAACCATTGAACGCCCAAAACCACATCACATCCGCCTAAGGACAAGGCAAACATGTCAGAGCGTAGATTATAATCTTCCATAGAGATACGCACATTGTGACACTTCCCCTTGCAAGGTAAGGTACCCCCATTGACAACCATGACTTCAAAGTTGGAGCAAGGATGGACAAAACAATCAGCCTGTTTGGCAAGCCGAGGGTCAATGAAGTTATGAGTGCTACCAGAATCAATGAGGATGGTAAGAGGGAGCTTCTTGAAGTATCCCCTGACTCGCATTGTTTGTGGGGTGGTGACTCCGGTTACAGCATGGAGAGAGATCTTGGGTGGGTCGTCCTGAGATGGGGTGTCAACCGACAGGTGTTGAATGTCGACCTGATCATCTACTGTATCTGTAGCTTCTTCACCAAGTTCTAAGGCAGGCAGAGAATCCACATCCAAGAGATAGAGCTTTTGTTGAACACATCTATGTCCCCGAGTGAATTTCCCATCACAATTATAGCAAAGCCCTTTTTCTCGGCGTGCCTGCATTTCTATTTCAGACAAATACTTGATAGGAGTTGGTTGAGGAGCAGGCGTGATGGAAGGTCGTTGGGAACCCATATTTCTGAAGGGAACAAAGGTGGGTTTGGAGCGTTGTTGAGCTGCGATCTTGTCCTCGGTCAGCTTAGCCAACCCTAGGACTTCCATCATTGTGTTGGGACAAAACATTTTGACCTCTGAGCGGATTTCATCCTTGAGACCACTGATAAAACAACTCCTGTAGAATTCATCAGACAATCCTTCTGTGTGATTGGCTAGTTTCTCAAATTCCGTCTGATACTCTCTCACTGTGCCAGTTTGGTGAAGTTTAGTGAGTGCTCCTGTGAAGTCGTCAAAAGCACTAGGACCAAATCGCGGCAAAATGAGGCGGCAAAAATCTGTCCAGTTTGGCTCGGGATGAGCTTTGATGTACCAACGGTACCATTGAAGGGCTTCTTGTTCCAAATGAAAGGATGCAAGTGGAACTTTCTGAACATCAAAAGTATTATGCAGACTGAAATATTGTTCTGCCCGGTATATCCATCCAGTCGGATCAGTACCATTGAAGCGAGGAAAATCAAGCGTAGGCCCACGAAAATTGCTAGAAGAAGAGAACCCAGTGGCTGCAAAAGATTTTGGCTGTCTGGTATTGTTCATGGCTGAATGCTGAAGATGGAGGCTGATAAATTTTTCATCCAGATCCTGGAGTTTGGCTTGGATGGCTGCAAGTGCTTCCTCCATGGTTGTTGCTCCTGCACGGGTGACAACCATAACCAGGATTTTTTATTTTTTATTTTTATTTTTTGGTTGATTGGGTAGGAAAACAAAAACAGGAACTACGTCAGTAAGGGAAAATTTGGATTTGGGAAAAAAAATCAGAAGGGTAATTGGGGTTTGACTAGGTTTTGGACACTGTTGGATAGACAGGGAAGCAAAAATGAGGATTTCAGAAGCGGGGTGAAAGAATGGGAAAATTTGACAGAGGGGAACAAAGAAGCAGAATTCAGAAAGGAACTCTGTGGTAAAATTTGAAGGTGATTGGGTGAAATCTGAGGAAGTTATGGCAAACCCTAAAAATAGACAAATGTGAGATTTCGGGCTGTAGGAAGGGGAATTGAGGATAGGGTCCTCAGGAATGAAATATGCAGACTGGAGCGGTTTTATTTTTTATTTTTTTTATATAGACTGGAGTGGCTACGGCTCGGAAGGAATCTGGAACAACGCCGAACGACTGGATCTGGAACGGCTTACAAAATGGATCTGAAACGGTGCAGCAGTGATCGACAATAGTTCAGCTGAAAGTAGATATGGACCCCAGGTATGTGCAGCTTCCTAACAGTTCAGGGGTTTCACTCGGCCACCAATGCTGTCTGACGGCTTGCGTATTGGGGCAGTACCCCTCACTCCACGGCTCAGGTAAAACTGATAACCGCTTTGCCACAAACGACAACTCTTGGTTTACCTCACAGGTGGGAACTAGTCAATCAGGTAGGGGTCCTTGCCCTTTTCGCTGGCAGGTCCTCTCAATGGGCCAGCTACTTCAGGGTTCCTGTGGTACTCCTCACAATGAGTTTTAGGGCTTATGCCCAAGTACTTCCCACAGTTAAGCGGATAGGGATTATTCCCAGATCCGAACCTGCAATAGAAAAAATTTGGGCAGAAATTCCACCCAATGTTCAAAAACCGGATCTATATTGCTCAGAATCGCTATTATAGCATGTTTCCGGAACTAGAACAACCACTCTGCTTCTTCTCGTGAAAGCGGAATAGAAATCTGGGCAATCGGTCAAAATATTTTCTCGCCGCAATTTCCGTGGCCGTCACCGAAATTCTGAAAAATTGCTGATTTTAAATCCGCGATATCTCCACTTTTAGAACTCCAAATGAGATGATTTTTTTTTTGAAACTGCGTATTTTTGAAAGAGGAATTCAGATATGCAATAAATTTCTTCTGATTTTGTGCAGAAAGTTTCAGAAATTGATCTGAAAGTCGCCGCCCAAAAAAAGAAAAAAAAATTTCCACTTGTGCCAAGGAAAGTGCTCTGATACCAGATGTGATGTACCTGCAATAATTAATTAATGCAAATACATGAGATATCAGAAATAATAGAACAGAATCGCTTTTATATTGATCACGGGCCACTTCGAGGGGGCAACCTCCTTTGAGCAAGCTCAATACAATTAACTTCACGGTGCCTTCAATGACCTCAACACACACTTATATACTAAGTCTATGCCCAATACTATGAGTCAAAACCATGGGACATATAATACTACGGGACGACTTACAAAGCATATGCGTCCAATACTATGGGTCAATACTATGGGCTAATATAAACTACGGATCAACAAATACTACGGGACGACTTACAAAGCATATGCGTCCAACAACAATATACTAACATAGTAAAGAGAAGGGTTGACATAGGTTCCTAACATCATCATCAACACACACAATATGAGATATTATCCCCTATACAAAGGTACCACATCCTCTTTATTCATTATTCAGTTACACTTTAGTTAGTCTAGTGGAGTCCATTATTGCATGGAAAATTGAGTATCAACGCCAAGTATTGAATACAACATTGAAATCATCACCAAAAAGGTTTATTTCCTCCTCCATGAGGCTAGGGAGGTGCTACAACTCTTCATGCATGTGCATGCATGCTATTCTCTCAAATCCACTTGTGTATTAGCTAGTTAACTATCAACTACATCACCAATTAACTAGGACTAGGTAGCAATTTACTCAGGTGACTATTAGTAGGTGGAAGTTCACTCAAGTGATTGTTTGAATGAATCCACATCTCTATAGAATATCTATGGAGGTGCATTAGTTCAACCATGTATCCATGCATAGTATATCATGTTTATTGCTGCCATTCTTTCATTGAATCAATATAATTATTTTGTTTTGTTTCTCAAATTATTCTCTCAACTTTGAAAGTTTGTTCTTCATTATTGTTATCTAGATTCTCTCTATAGGTTTCACTCTAGTTTGACATGGTATCAGAGGCCATAGGTTCTAGGAATAAGGTGCAAAAACTACATATTGTAGTTACAGAAGATTGAAGAAACAAAAGAGAATGAATTATACTGCATCATTCATTCTTACGCCGTACAATTGTTTCTATTGTAAGCCAAAGATTCATCTTCAACTCAAAAGTAGAGGCTTATATTGGTTAACTATGGAAACATAAATAAATCCCACATCCTCCATTGATAAATAAAAATATTTCAACTGCATGGATGACGCTTTTGGTTTTCTTTGCTTATTTATCTCTCCAGAATTATTGTTTCATGTTGAGTCATCCATTACTCCAATTGATGTTTGGACTACTATGGATACACTCTTCACAAAATAGGGTGAAATGTGTGCCCATATTTTTGAGAATGAGTTAAACTTGTTATATCCAATCAATTTCGAGAAAATTCAATACTTTTTCACACAATTCAAATTATTTATGGCTCAACTCAAAGGATGCAGGATTGACAAATCAATGCAACCAAATTAGTTAATTATTTCTATCTTATTAAATTTGGGTTTAGAGTATGTCATCCTTATCCCACATTTCACATGATAAGGATCACAATAGGTGCAACTTGGAATATTCCCTCATTATATGAATTCATTGAGTCCTTTATTCATTAGAAAGACGAGCTCATAAGATTGGAACACTAAAAAAATCCAAATCCCATTCACTTTATATGCATGATTGTGGAAATACTAACTCCAAATTTAAGAAAAAAGGAAAGGAAAATAAGAATCTCGATCCAAGAAAGGGAGGAAAATACAAACCCTCTGATGAATACTCTAGATCGAAAGTAGGAAAAGGAGAGAAAGGGAAATCAAATTGTGGTTATTGCAATAGAGGATATCATCACGAATCCTATTGCATATTTAAAACCATTGAACTCATGGTGAAAACACTCTATCATAACAATATTGGGGACTCCATCCTTGATAATTCCCAAAAGAAGTTGGGAGGAAAAGCACCAGAAACTCGAGGTAATGTGCATTCCTTAATTGCAATTATTTCTTTCCGAGATACATGGGTCATTGGTTCATGTTCATCACACCACATGAAAGCCACAAAATATGTCCTTTCATATTTAAAATCATGCATAGGTACTCCTATTCTAATGGGATATGACTCTCCAATATAAGTTTCTAGACAAGAGAGAGTGGATTTGAAAAATGGAAGTTTCGAGAATGAGTCTTGCATGTTACGAAACTCTCTGTAAATATACTCTATCCTTACCAAATAACACATGTAGGAAAGGGAAAGAGGGTTGAATTCACCCTAGATTTAGTGTTGATATTTTACATGGAAGATAACTCTAATTATTGTTGGTGAGGTAAATCCTCACTGTAGATTGTACACATTATTTGAATTTATTGCTCGATCTGATTCCACATTGCTACTAAACCATGCCAATGATGATAGTCTACTTTGGCATGAATCATTTGACCATTTAAATTTAAGTTAAATGCATCATCTCAGCAATCAAGGGATGGTAAAAGGATTACCATACATAAAATTCTCTAAAGGAGTTTATCAAGGATGTGTTCTTGGAAAGCATCCATAAGAGAAGTTTGGCAAAGGGAAGGAATGGAGGGCCTCCTCTCCCGTGGAGCTTGTTCACAGTGTGTTTGAATTTGGTTTTCATTGATGTCAAATAGGACTTAGTATCCTTGTGGAACTTTGAAAAAATATATAAAATCTAGTCTGAAGAAGTACATAAGGTACATGCACAAGTCCCTAATTCATCTAGTTGGGGTACCTCAAAGGTGATGTCAAGAAGTGATTGGAGAAGTTTTGGAAGTGTGAAAAAGTCTTGGGAGTAAGAGGTGATTGGACATGTATGCAAGTCTTGGATGTGTGCAAGACCCATCAAGAGGAATATGTATAGAAGTATCGGAAGTGCGCATGACTCACTAGGTATTTGTACTTAAAGGATGTAAGACCCCACAAGTAGTGGTTCCCAAGTGTGCAAGTCCCACTATGCTAAGGACCACATGTGCACAAGACCCACAAGGCATGATACCTTAGTTTCACATATCAATACAAGTGGTGGATGCATAAGTGATACGACCAACATGTGGACACATGGTCTACACAAGTCGAGTATAAATAAGAAGCCAAGTTGGAAAGTGGAAGTAAGCTTGAATATGAACAAAAGGTAGTATTCTGATTTGGAAAGCTTCAAATTATTGGGGTATCAATGTCTCGTTGAACCGGAACAACATGATCTAGCAAGAGATTCAAGTGCATAAGAACCAAAGAGAAGCACAACAAATGTTGCACAGAATGATACAGTTTATCTAAGAAAGATGCACAAGAACATAAGAGAATCATAGAATATGATGCATAGGAGTATATGAGACAGATGTGCAAGTACATAAAAACAACACAGTAGATGACACACATAATTAGATGATCATGTAGATGCACAGAACCAGAATGGTATGCTAAACAACACTCATATGTTTGAAATATATGAAGTATGAACCAATGTGCAATATTGATGTAGTGACATGAATTAAGAAATTATATGATGATAGAGTACAAGAGTTGTGAAGGAAACTATATATAGCAGGTGCACACGGAGGAATGTATTGCAGTAAATCTGAAGAGTGCACAGATTAATAGAAAGTAAGAAGAATATTCTACAGTCATACTAGGGTGGCAGGACGGGGCAAGAAACAGGGAGTCGATGCTTCCTTCAAGTCAGAGCCTATAAATCTAGGGGGTCGCTGCCTCCTTCCATTTGGTGCTAGTAAATTAGGGAGTTTGTGCTTCCTTCAAGTTGTAGCCTGTAAATCAAGGGTTTGGAGCCTCCTTCCAGACGTCGGTGCTGGAGAATCTTGAAATTTGGTGCTTCCCATGAATGTAATCTTTATTATATAATAAATCATTCCTTGGTTTTCTCCCAATTGGGTTTCCACATCAAACCTTTGTGTTTTTTGTTTTTGCATGTGTTGATGAATGACATTATTTGTGGTGATTGCATAATCTAAATACAATTTAAATTTGGTAAAACTGAAAAGTGTTCATAACTGCGCTTAATACTAATTCACCCCCCACCTCTCATTATTAATAATATTTCCAACAATTGGTATCAGAGCAGGCATATTAAGTAATAGTTTAATAACTGGAATATAGATCTTTGTACAGATATGGGTGGAAAGGAAATATCCTCTCAAAGCGAAGCATCGATATTACATGAAAATGACAACGTGGATAATATATCTATCACATAAGCAAGGTATGTTATTCTCTCTCAGAGAAAAAGTATAGAATAAGTCAAAAGGGTTGCAACTGATATCATGTAAACTTTGAAAAGGAAAGAAGAAGAATAAAAAAGGATGGAATCATACTTCACTAGTCAATTACAGGAGATGGATAAAACCTGTCAAACTAAGAAACTTAAGATTAACTCATTGGAGAGTGATCTTAAAAAATTAGCTGCACAAAATCAAAAGTTATCTAAAGAGATCATACTTATAAAGAAAGAATTGGAACATGCTAAATAACAAAGAGAATAAAAGGTTGTTAAATCAAACGAATAAATCATGTCAGTAAAAGATCAGCTCCAAAAAATCTCAAAGACAAAGTGATGATGCTAGCATGGTGATCAATGAACAACAAATTCAACTTTGAGCAAGAGAGCTTGAGATCATGTCTTTTAGAGAGAAGAAATTTGAGAATACAAAAATGATTGATGAAAAAAAGACTCAATTAATATAAAATGAACAAGAAGTTGAAAGACTGCAAACACAACTAAGGATAAATGACAAGTTTTCCAAAAGCACAGAAGACTTAAATGAGATTGATTGCAAATAGAGGTCTCCATTTAAAAAATTTGTTTTAGGATATAGGGTTGGAATCAATGAAAAGGAAGAACCATCTCTCATGGAATAAATGAAGAGTCTAGTCAGGAGGAAATTCAAGGGACATATTACAAGAATGCTACACCACTAAAGGGATTGTATTCACCCATAATTGTTGAATGTTGGAAATGCAACAAGGCTGGGAATACTAGAAAATTTTGCAATAATATAGTCTATTACAAGTGTAATAAAATTGGTCACAAGGCTCAGAATTATGGGAATCCAAAGAAATTCAATAAATGTTGGAAGAATAAAATAAGAAAGAAAAATTAGGAACCTTAGCCTGTTCTATACAAAAGAAGGAGTTCCCCCACAAATCAAGATAAAGAACAATGTAGAATTATTTGGAAAATGGAGTCTACAGTTAAAAGTAATATTTTTATTCTATGTGAAATTAGTGAAGAAATAACTAAAAATCATACTAAGTCCCTTGTACTGAATGGAAACGTGGAGAACTTGGGAGACTAATCTATCTCCACTCCAATACAAGAATAATCTACAGACAGATGGACCTATCATAGAAAGAAGATAATGCACAAAATAGACTATGACAAAAGGGGATAATTAATGTTCAATGAAGTAGTGGCAGTAATGGTGACCAATTAAAGGGAGACATTAGTAATTAGTGGTGTGTTGGTGAATACTTCCTATGGCTTGGGGTAGACCACAACAGACAGCTAACTACCAGAAATTAACTCAATTCTCAATACTATGCTATATAAATGACAATGCTAAGATAATGAATAATAGAACCAACCTCGATCCAAACGTTTGATGTAGATCCCCGTTGGAGCTTTCAATCCGTGCACTTGAATCTGCAAATTAGTCTTGACAACCAATATACAACAAGCGCATATAATATATAAATGACACTGACATCATCAATAACAATGGTCCATGATATTATAAGTAAATGCAACCCAATGTAGTACAAACAACATTCACAACATTAATGGATGAGAATATGAGTATTTCTATTAATAAATAACAAGAAGTACAATGTGATACGACCTCTTGTTGGCAATCAATCTAAACCAAGATCTGGGTCAATCCACTTGTTCCTCCACCACTTCAATCCTCCATGGAATGGCAAACTCAAACTATGATATGAGTTTGGAAGGTGAACATAAAGGGTTCACAACTACAAGGATCAATGAGTGTAGACTAAAGATAGGGAAAAATCCACTAGAGTTCTCTTGCTCTCCTTTCTCCTCCCGTCCATAAGCCATATGTGCTCAATATATAGTCCTCCCAAGGGTAAGTGAAAAGACACATCGAGGAATTTCGGAGAAAACGGAAGGCCAAAGGTCACCCTATGACTACTTTTTGGGTGTAAAAAGTAATAAACTAGTGATTTTTACCATTTTACATGCTACCCGCAGGCTATAGTGATGCAGCTCGTGGGTACGCCCATTGTAGGGATGCAGCTAGCGTACAGGGGAAAAAAGAGGAAAAATAGTGTGTCTGAAAGATATAAAGTGGATCTAAGTCAGTAAAATGGATCTTAGAGGCCAAAGAGTGCTGATGCTCACAAGGTGGAAAATTACGTTTTAACAGATGCCCCCTAATGTGTGAGGTTAGAGACTGATGCTACGATGGTCGAAATACATTATAAATCTCAGAAGGGAAGTGATGGAGACACAAGTGGAAGGAGTGGCTCACTCATCATAATACAATAGTATCCATGAATACATGTCGGTATGGTACAACAATATGATACAATGGCCATGAATAGGTAGTACATAATGAATACATGTCATAAGTGATCATAGCCATGATCCCTCTACAGTAAGATATGGTCTCCTGCTGAAAAGGAAACAACTGGTGTGAACTAGAGGTACAAACTGCTGATATCTGAGAGATGATATCTCAGATGTAAAGTCATGATCATAATTAGCATACTGAATGTCACCATCGCCTGGGGTCTTCTACACAAGTCTTCGACAGTGCAAGTCCCGTTAATTGAATAAAGGAGTTGAGGTCGAACCTGATCTGAGATCGTCTGATTACCGGTCCATGATGTATACTATTAATAGATGCGAGATAACCCACCAATAATGAAAATGGGCATCAAGGCACAGAGTACAATCATCAGAGTATGAATAGATGTGTTGAAGTTGAACACTAGGATGAATCCATCAATCAGGAGACATTGATGTATTCCCAAAACTGTCGATGGTGAGAGAACCTGCCACTAATGACTGCAAGCCTCAAGGTTCTCAACCGAACTCTAAGCCTCAAGTTCCAGAATAAATGGGTTGAAATCGACAGAATGAGACTCGTTGGAAGGAGGGCATTAAGGCATCCCCCATCGACCAGCATGAGGTACCATCTACGCTAAAAGGTTTGGAAGGTCTCAGGTGAAACGGACTGACTCCATAAGGATGGCCGACATGCAATAGTTAAGAAATCTGAGGAGTGGCCGACACTAGTTTTAGGACTTCCTTTGAACAAGAGCATGAGTAGATGGATGGACTTAGGAAATATAGACTCAATATAGACTGTGTGATGTAGGAGTCACCACAAAGGGATCCATAATGATTGGAAGCTTAACCAATCAGTGGAGTAAACTGAGAAACAAGTATAGCTCCTAAGGTCCAACTATAGTCCCAACTCATAGTGTATGGAGTGTTATGAATGCTCCGTTCAAAGGTGACACAACAGCTTCCAACTAGAAGTAGTAACCATAATCCCATCCGGCTTTTTGGAATATTTGATTTTTTTGGTCTTCTTCATATTTGTAAAAGCTTGAAAAAGAATAAAATTGCTTATAGTACAACAAGTGAGGGAATGAGTGTCAAATAGAAATCAGACTAGTTCCAAGCAGTGGAACATACCTATGATCAATGCAAGGAAGCATACAGGATGTGGACACTTGAGGGGGAGGTTCCCTCAGGGTCAAAAGATCGTCAAATTGTTAAGGTCAAATGGAGGCTCTGCAAGGCTCAACAAGGAAAGGTGCTCACTAAGTAAGCGGGAGCAGCCACAAGGCTCAAGCGGCAAGCAGGATGATGCAATGCAATCACAACATGACATAACTAGGGGGGAGTCCTTATGGGAGATGGCCAGCATAAGACAAAGTAGAGTATGAGTCTTTATCGCAAAGTCATGGCATAATTACAAAGGACTCCCAATCCTAAGGACACACAATGGCATGGGCACCATAATGCAACAAAGGTTCTAACTAGGGTACCCATGTTTGGAAAGGCCCTACGACCACATAACAGTGAAGGTTCTGTGTCGGTTAAGAAGCGGGGTCGCACCTAGGTTTTATGAAAATGGTCAAAAGGTCAAATGCATAATGCATGTTAAAATGACATCTAACCTATATGTCAGGTGTAAAATATACCTGTCGTAAGCGCGAAATGGTCCAAAACATGTCTCACCGAAGAAATCGGGTCAAAACATGCTACTCCAAGATGTTATATTAGTCCAAAACAACATATAATGGTGAAAACTATAGACAAGTGGGTCTTGAAAATTATAAATAGTAACAAAAATTTACAATTTACAATTCATTTTTACTATTCACCCATTTGGATTTTTGTGGTTAGTTTTCACCTCAAAGTTCAGCTGCTGATTCTGGGAGCTACGGGTGTCCGATCATTGAATCGTCAGGAGCACGTTGGCAGTCTCATCCATACCTTCCATTTCAATGCTTTTATTTCAATTTTCATCTGTTGGATTTTTCATTTGGCCAAGCCCTGAATGGTTTCAGCGCTTCCCGTGGGCTATAACTATGCGGGTCGTGGGTAGGGCAATGTACTTGTAGTCAACACATGCATTGACCACAGCTACCTGCCTGTGTAAGCAAACTTTCCCGTGGGTACGGCCGTGAAACTAATTTTTTAAATGAAATTGACTAAATTTGTTGTTTTTTCTCCCTCCAGGATGGTTCTAGAGTGGAGAGAGAGGGAACATGACCAAGTGGATGAGGCCGTCCGCAACGATGTGCATGCATAGCAAGCGCTACAAGCATGTGGGATATACAAATTTTGGAGCATAGGGGGTTTAAGGGCCCAAAACCTATTGCTCCACCGCTTGATAGACTACTGGGATGTCGATGCACATAACTTCAACCTAGACAGGAAAATACGCTCAGTGGAAGTGGAAGATATCTACTTCATTACTGGTTTGTCCCACTGAGGTGAGGTGGCATGCCTTCGGTCTTGTTCTGTGGGTGGTGGGATCACCATCCCTGACTATGTAGAGTGGTATTGTATACCAGATACTTGGGCAGTGGGGATTCAGGTGTCCATCAGAGCCATAGTTAATCTGAGTATGAAGATCATAGTGGCAACCCTAGTGCGGATTATTGGTTCGAAATCTTTTCACCAGGCGTCCAGGACAGTGATGTTCTATGCATCACAGTGTATGCAGCCCATGATATTCGACTGGTGCACAATGTTACTAGGGTCCATGAAGACCCAGCTGACAGAGTGCAAGCAAGGGGAGGCAAAAATATTCAGATACGGCAGTATCTTGTGTAGTTTCTTCTTTGAGCAAGTTCTGGGGCTCAGTCCGAGGGTTGAGGTCCCTCCTCATAGTCTTTGCGACCCAGCCCTGACCCGGTGGAAATAGGTCTTGAAGCGACAGGGTGGTGGCCGTCAGGCATCACCATATACAGAGGAGTTCTTTCACTGGTGGGACCGACAGGTCATAGCCATAGAAGTATACCCCTATGCAGGGATAGACTTCCTCCATGATCATGACATGCCACTCCCACAGGATACAGCGTTCAGAGACATTGGTGAGTACTCTTTTTAGGTTTTTTGGTGTATTAAATTTTTATGGATTTTTTATTATAGATGTAAATGCAAAAATCTTTTTGGAGGTAGTATCAGATATTAATGGTTTAATGTTTGCTCACAGACAAGGGCCTAATGAGACCTGAGGACTTCCCAAGACATCGTCGCCGGGGCAGGGGTGATGAGGCAAGGGGTGCTGCAGTAAAGCGTACACTATAGCCTCAGCAAGGCAATCTATCACAGATGACTGCCAGGGTACCATAGATAGAGATGGCATGGCTACCCGAGGATATGCAGCGCCAGATAGTGGGGGTGTCGGGTAACTGGGTACAACTATTGCAGCGTATAGAAAATGTAATACAATATTACTATGAGACTCATCCTGTCGAGGCAGAAGCTAGGCCTCCTCTTAGAGAGTATATATCTCAGGGTCCCAATTTTGTATCGATATGTATATTTTGAGGGATATGGGCTCTAGTTTTGTATTATGACACTACCATTTTTGGACATATTATTTATAAAAAGCTTTGGTTCTCCGATTCTACTATATGTGTGTATTTACAAATGTATGAATGTCTTCTTTTATTTGTGTGCTTCATTGTGAATGTGATAAATGCCAATCCAATACATAGTTAGCATATGAATCAGATATATGATTAACACTTCTCGGAACATGAATGTATGTAATTGAAACAAAATGTCGTTCCAATAGTCTTACCCTTAGGAATATCCATAGTAGCATAGGATCTCTCACACGGTACTGACCATTCAACTGAGACACAACCAATTGTGAATCCAAGCGAACTTCTAAAGACTGGAAGCCATGTGAAATAGCATTCCGAAGTAGCTCAATCATGGCACTATACCCATCCACATTAATGTTAGATGTAGGAACGAGACAAGCACCTCCTGAAGACACAACTAGATGGTCATGTGAATAAATAACCCAGGCAGCAGAAGTAAGTTGTTGCGTATGATGGTTAGCACCATCCGTGAAATCTACGAACGTAGGATATTCCACTGACATCTGTCAATCAAACGGAAATGAATCAGCAGACCCGGAGATCAAAAGAAATCTAAACTATGTACAGAAATAACTATACAATAGTATACAAAGGCATTAGCTCGAACTAGAAGTTCAAGCGTAATACCGCTTGAAGTAGAGCCCATTCCTAGGCTCCTTCAAGACATTCCCCTCATAGTCCTCTAATTCATAGGCTCCTTTTTCCAGGACACGCCTCACAATGTAAGGACCATGCCACATGGGGTTAAACTTGTCTGCCCCCAGGGGTTCTTTAGCTTGGTCATATAAGAGGACCAAGTCACCTTCAGCATACTGCCGGGGACGGACAGACCTATCATACTGAACCTTAACATGACATTTATTGGCATCTATAGAAATGATGGTTGCTCATCAAGTTGCTCAAGGTGGATTAAACGTTGCTCAATACCCATCGTATCAGGGAGGAGCTCTATGGCTAGTTTAAGCGAAGGGATTTCACATTCAATCAGTAAAATCGACTCCACGCTGTGTAATAGATGAAACGGTGAGAACTCGGTGGCAGTCTTGATTGCGGTTCGATATGCCCACAAAGCAAGATATAACATAATGTGTCAGTTGTTCTTGCTTCATTGGATGGTACGTTGGAGAATGGTCTTTAAATATTTATTGACTGCTTCAACTTGACCATTTGCTTGGGGATAGTAAGAAGGTGAGTGTTCTTGACGAAACCCAAGCTTGAGTGATAAATCTTCCATCATTTTGTTCTGAAAGTGACTACCATGGTCAATGACAATCTCTTTTGGAATACCGAACCGAGTAATAATTTGATTGAACATGAAATGGGCTGCTGTAGAACCATCGGCTTTTATGGTAGGCATGGCCTCAACCCATTTGGAAAAGTAGTCCACGACCACTATGATATGGTTATGCCCCCCAGCCGAAGTTGGTTTGCAATCCATGAAATCTACCCCGCACTTGGTGAAGGGACCAATGGTTACAACTGGATGAAGGGGTGCTGGATGCGAGTGTATATTCCGAGAAAAAATCTGGCAAGGGTGACATCTCTTCACAGCGTTACTACAATCTTTAAATCTTGAAGGCTGAAAGTAACCAGCTCGCATAATACGTTGGACTGTAGCAAGCCCGGATAAGTGCCCGCCACATGCCCCAGCATGGCAATCATTAAGCACACGCTCCGCTTCTTTGTGAGTCAAGCAACGATGAAGAATAGAATCCTTTCCTCGGCGATACAAAGTGTCACTAACGATAGTATAATATTTAGCGTGATGTTTCACACGCCATCGCTCATCCTGTGAATAATGCAAAGGAAAATTCAAAGTTTGGAGATATCCAATGACATCCCCACACCAAGTGTCCTCTGACAAGATAAGAAATAAGTGTTCATCCACAAAGGAATCCTCATGGATGACATCCTCATCAAGTCTCGGAAGTTCTGACATAAGCTCAACAAACACTAACGATTTCACCGACTTCACCGAAGCAAAATTGAGATCAAACTCCTAAAGGATCACAATCCATTTATTGTACTTCCCCCCTATAAGGCGTCGTGATAGCATGAACTGAAATGGATTGATATGCACTACAACTATGGTTGTTCTAAGAAAAATGTAGTTTTGTAACCGCTGGACTGCATGGACAAACGCAAGTGCCAGCTTTTCCATGTGAGTATATCTCAGTTCAGCGTCGACTAGGTTTCGACTAAGGTAATAGATGACATGCTCGACAAGTGCATCATCAACCTGAACTAAGACCATGCCAATCGTCTCTTGATACGTAGCCACATAAAGTATAAAATCTCGTGCGAAGTCGGGTGGACTAAGCATAGGGGCTGATACCAAAGCTTTCTTAAGGGCATCGAAAGACTGCTGGGCTCGCTCATCCCAAATAAACGGTGTGTCTTTCTTCAACAAGCGTGTGAAACCTTTGGTAAGATTAGAAAAATTGACTACAAAACAACATAGAAAAGTAGCTCTCCATTGGAGGCTCTGAAGTTGAAACAAGTTGCACGGAGGAGGAAACCGAAGTATTGCCTCAACTTTAAGAGGATTGACTCTAATACCCTCTTTCAAAACTATGAATCCTAGAAGGCGACTTGACCTCACCGCAAAGATGCATTTGTTGGGATTCAATCGTATCTTGTGGAGTATACATCGTTCGAGAATCCAACGGAGGTGCATGGGGTGGTCCATTCTCTTACGAGAATGGCCAGCAAGATCATCCAAGAAAACCTCCATTATACTTTTAAGGTCGTGAAAGGAATAGGTCATGGCATGCTGAAACGTAGCTCCGGCGTTTTTAAGGCCAAAGGGAATTTTCCGATATGCAAACGTACCCCAAGGACAAATGAAAGCAGTCTTATGTTGGTCCTTGGGTTTGATTTGATTCTGGTTATATCCCAAAAAGCTGTCCATGAACAAAAAAATCTCACTTCCTGCACAAGCCTCCAAGATATGATCAATGAATGGCATGGGGATGTTGTCTTTCAGACATGCACGATTCAGGTCTCTAAAATCAGTGTATACATGGATCGTTCCCTGCTTCTTATCCACAGGAACGGGGTTTGACACCCATTCGATAAGAGGAATGGGGTAGATGAAACCAGCTTTGAGCAGTTTCTCCACCTCTACCTTGATAGTGGCTGCCTTCCAAGGGTTAATAGCTCGAAGATGTTATTGAACCGATTTAGCATGAGGATACGTTCTAATCTCGTGCTCGATAATACTAGGGTCTATTCCTGGCATCTCCTCGTATGACCAGGCGAAAGATTCCCGAAGTTCTATAAACAATTCGGTGTAGATGGAAACCTCTTCAGGAGAGAAATCATCACCAATGTAAGCATTCTCAATATTTCTGAGAGTGTGAGAGATATTGATCAGTTGAGTCGGGGAAATATTAGCCATGTTCCCGTCCGCGAAAATCTCACATGAACCCAAAAGAGCCACAGGGTGACCAACCATCTCTACAAGAGTCATCCTAAACTCTTCTTGCTCGGTGAGATCGAGTTTGGGAAGGAAATAAGAGTGATGGTGCATATCCTCCCAAGGCCTCTCACTACCACACATGGTCTCGATAATAGCTTCATCTGAAGGTAAAGTACCATCAAGGCAATGATTCGAACAAGACGAGTTGGCTGCCCAAACTGGCAGCGTAACGGGATATTCCTCATCTGTCCGAGAAGAAGAGAGATCCAGCTCTGCAGTGGCTTGTTGAATATCCTGGTACGTAAGCTCAGCTGCAGATAGTGGCATAGACATCCCGACGTGCGTAATGTATCCAAACGTAGAAATCGTAGATGGTAAAGTCTATGGATCGTCAAAATATGAATTCCGTAAGGGTACATTATGCGAAGGAGGAGATGCATTGTCGGAAATGATTCCAATAAAATTCACGAGTGCGGGGAAATCATAATATCCCATCAATGAAGGGTACATACCAACACCCATGTTCCCATTTGTCGGCTGAGAATCCGTAACCTGTGGTACTACTGATCCCGTGGATGCTTCAGGAGGAGGATTAACAAAATCTAGTTGATCGATTGTCACAATATTGCCTTCGTGTGGAAAGTAGATAACTCTGAATACAGTAGACGTGACAACTTTCATAGTGTACATCCAATTTCGGCCGAGTAAAAGGTTGCAGTCGATGGGCACATCAACCACTTCGACTTCAATAGGAACAGGTTTACCCCCCAAGCGGACAACAAAGGAAGGGATAATCCCATGTGGCTTAAATGACCGACCGTCAAATGCAGTGAGCATGGTTCTAGACGTGAGTAGAGGAGGAGAGCCAAGAGATTTCCAACAAGCTAAAGACATCACTGACGCGGAAGCACCTTCGTCAACCACCGTTATTTTGACAAAATTCTTAAGGCACTCCACATGGATTTGAAAAGCCACGTGGTAAGGTAAGCGAGGTTGAACATCAGTAGTGTTGAACTTGATAACACTTGGACTCACCCCATCCTAAACTCCTAATGCACTCAAAAGGGCATGCCTTTGAGAAGGACACGCCTGTAAAACTTCAAGAGCTGACATGGCACACGGAGTTTGGCCCAAATCTTCTACAATGGAGTAGTTATGGGCGGCACGAGCATTGGGGTTATGCGTAGAGCGCTTAAGAACACCTTTCGGTATCCGCATCATAATAGAGGGCTTCTCGATATGCAAGGAATTATCAAGAGGAGGGGGAGGCTCACTCCCCATATTAGGTTGTTGTGCACCGTAATCGCGTTGACGAGTGGCAACACTAACCTTCGATTGAACCATATTCACGCATCCATAACCACTAGTATTGGAAGAAGATGTTGCAGTCTCATTAGGTCCATAACCAGTGGTGGGAGCATGCAAAGCCATGTTTTGATGATGAGGAAGGGGACACTTCAACACAGCTGGGCTCTATGCCAAATGCTTCGATGCTTCTTCGATTCGAGGACACAAGTGAGTAAGGTTATCTTCCCTGCAAAGCTTACAAGGAAATTTCACCTTACACCTAGGTTTACAGTCCTCACCAGCATTTCTGTCTTCCCAAGGAGGGTTGGCATTCTCCTTACTAGGGGTATTGCGATTGCTATTGTTGTTCCCATTGTTTCCACCCTTACGGTTGTTTCTCCCCTTTTTCTTACTGCCAAGTCGCTGGTTACCCGATGGGTTCGTCGATTGCACATTGTGTACATCGGACGATGGGGTGGAAGTGGACAGGGTGTGAACCTATCCAGGGGTAGATTGGTTTAGCGACAAATTTTGCATTTGATTAGCCACCAAATCTATAGGGCGAGTGCTTGCGGATCCCACAATGCCATCGGCATGCAGTCCAGGAACTTACTTGGGCTCATGGCGTGTTCGTGGTGCTTCAGGAATAATGTCATACAAAATGCCAGACTGAGAGTATAGTAAATCTAACTGATGGACTTTTAAGATGGCTTGTTCCTTAGTCACATTTCCGGACATAGAAACATCCTTATCACTATATGGGAGTAAAGACTTGAGGAACCATTCCAACAGAAACTCTGGAGGAATGTTGGCTTTCACTAACCTCTTCCACCAACGCCACTCTTGAACATGGTTAGAAATATGTGTGGCCTTATTCTGACAGAAGGTAGACAAAAGTTCAGTACCAGTATCATAACGAACCAACAACTGGAAATGATCCAAGAAAACCAAAGCGATCTCATTGAATCCCCTATAAGTGTTCCCAGGCAACTCAACATACCACTTTGCGGATGCCCCCGTGAGGGTGCATTGAAATAGTCGTAATCTAACGGAATCATGATTCAACAAGTTGGAAGAGCACCAAAGGTGAAACGTTGTGACATGATCACCCGGATCCTCACCACCTTTCCCCTCAAACTTAGGAATGTTCGAAGGGATCTTGGTAGGGACTGAAGGCCAATTAGGCTCATGACACACCAGATTATTCGTGAGCTTTGAAAGATCCGGAAGATTCAAACGTGCAAGGAACGGGAGTTGTGGCTAGAAAGCTTGATTATAAGCCCCCATAAAAGGTTGGTTGAACGGAACCGAATTATAAGGTGGACCAAAAGCTTGACCATGAGCATTAAACTACTGATTATGAGGACCTGATGGACCATAAGCTTGACCATGGCCATAAGGTTGATAACCTCCTCCGACCTGACTTGTATGAGAGTAAGAAGGTATATAAGTGTTTTGGGCACCATATTGAGGTGGGTTGTACTCGTGGCCATCACCGACTGTGTTGTAGTAAGGGTTGCCACCATAAGTATGGGGCATATACGTACTATTCGTAGCAGGAACCGTGTTGTAATGACCATAATGATGAGGTATGTTCCCACCCCCAGCATAAGTATTAGGATTAGCGTGAGCAGTCGTGTGGCGACCATAAGCATGAGACGTATTCCCTACCCCAACATTGGTGTTACTAGTAGCAGGAATGGTGGCGTTATGACCATGAGGATAAGATATATTTCCACCTTCTGCATTAGCATTACTATTAGCGGCAATGGACGCAAAAGTATGCGGTATATGTCCACCCCCATGGTTGGGACGAGCATTAACATTCGTGAAAGTTATCCTAGGTTGACGGGTAGCGGCATGTGTATTAGGTGGTGGATGGCGAGTCATGTTGCGAACAATGTTCCTATTAGGTTGAGTAGCCCTAGGAGGCGGTCGTCTTCCAACATTAGCATTGTTAGGAGGAATATGAACGGTCCCCATACCATGTGTGTGAGTGGACAATGTGGTGCCCCCGGCGAGGGTATTGCCCCCAGTGGGTGCAGTGTTGCTAACACCATGACTAGTGCCAGTATGACTACCAAAAGCGGTGGAAGGATCAACTATGTTGTAATTACGCATACCATATGAGAACGTGGTAGGGTTGACCGTAGGGCCCGTGTCATCATGTAATTCTGGCATCCCATATAAATAATTATGTGGAAACGAAGGATCAAACAGGTCATCCTCGGGTGGATCTGGACCAAACAAACTAGGATGAGTCTCAGGTGCATCCGGACGAAACAAACTAGGTTGGGTCTTAGGTGGATCACCTCCCCACACCTCATGAGGAGTAGGGGTGTCTAAAGTGTGCTCAACTCTACCCGATGGACTGGTCGGTATTTCTCCCGTTCCAGAATGTGCAGTTATGGCGTTGATAACATATGTCTTGTAAGAATTCAAATATTTGGAGGGAGCCCAGCGGTGTCCCTTCTTGACACGGCGTGTAATCTCGGTAGCTGGTAAACTAGCCAACCGACGAGATCGACAGAGAGCAGGACTCCACGCCACAATATCTCCAGAGAGACTATAAAATCAAAACGTCCCCTAAAGGCCAACTATTGATCAAAAACTGTAAATCAAAAGAACACACCTAGAGAAACTATAGCCAAGAGAAGACAAACTGAGTGGCTAAATGAGCTCCCGACACTAGAGCCGGTATGTCTCACCTAGGAGAGGCTTGAGACTCCCAAAATATAGCCGAAGGTAACAGAATCAGTTATAATGGCCCCCAAACTTCACTGCGTGCATAGGGTCAAGTCCCTATACAATAGCAACTGTGATGTCCGACCCCTATCTGACTCAGGACACAAAAAGTATAACCACTGCAAGTACCCTATGCGATACCTAGGTAAGGAAACTATGGTCACCACAATAAAACCAATGCTTAGGGGGTCATTCGCAGGCGGGATCTGTCGTATGGGTAGGGTAGCTAATCCTGAAGCACAAGAGGACAAACCTCCGGTACCCCCAGATACGAACAAACCTTGGAAATATCTCTCACGTTCAGCCGGTATTGGAGGGATATCTCCTCAACCAACCTCATGTGACCTCGTGCTTAACTCTGGTCTGAGTAGAGCTTCCTGAGAACACTGATGTATACCATGGATTTCACCACTCCCTGGTCAGACACATAATGTTTCATCTAGTAGTCTTGGATTGTTTACTCACAATGATCTATTCCAAGACTCTAAACCTATGCTAGTTGGTGTACCCTATAAATAAAATCGGTCTAATCAATTTTAAGATTAAGCGTTAATTTTAATGGATGTGGTTACTTAAAGGATATGGTCGTGAAACTAGTGATGTTTATGACTCAATAGTATGCAAAATCGTCAAATCCTAGACTCATCTATCCAAGAAAAACAATGCCACTAGCATGCAAAATCAATTCAACGGTTTCGAAATAAAAATGCAACTCTTTTATATTTTCAATGCACAAGCAGAACCTAAATGAAAGCAGCAAGCACTCAATGCAAGATGCAGTACATGGAAGTAAATTTTTTTTTTGTGTTTTCTCTTATAAACAAAAGGAAAATGCAAAACTATATTTTTTTGTTTGTATTTTTCAATATAATGGAATGAAAAATGCAAGCAAAATCCTACTACTTAGTCACTGATATGCCAAGGAGATCACTAAGACAACCCAACAGATCCCAAAAAGTAAGACTCAGCCAATGAAGTGAGCTTGATAGGAAAAAACAACAAGGCTAAATCCAAAGATGGGTAAAAAACCAACAAGGCTCAACCAAGAGAAGAGAAGAGTTCTGGTCATGAACAAGGCATGGAATAGTCAAGAATCAGGCCAACAAAGACTCAGGATCATCCAAAGCCAACCTAGCAACAACCAAAAGTCATAAATCAACCTAAGCCAAAGTTGTACACTATTGTCGAAGGAATACCTGCGGGTACCCATGAGCAGTAGTGTAAACATAGGCGGGTGTACGTGGGCAGAGCTAAGCTCACCCACAGGTAGGGAAAAGCAAATGGGCCAACAAAGAGTCCAATGGCTCAGAAAAAACCAGTTTTCTATAGTGCATCTCAACGGCCAATCAGTGACACAGATCTTCGACAAACAACAACTCTAAATAAAGACTAATGCTCAAAAATCCCCAAAAATGGATGTTTTCCCCAGTGGAGTCGCCATTTCTGTGTTGGAGAAAACTTCCTATGGCTTGGGGTAGACCACAACAGACAGCTGACTACCAGAAATTAACTCAATTCTCAGTACTATGCTATATAAATGACAATGCTAAGATAATGAAGAATATAACCAACCTCGATCCAAACGTTTGATGTAGATCCCCGTTGAAGCTTTCAATCCATGCACTTGAATATGCAAATTAGTCTTGACAACCAATATACAACAAGCGCATATAATATATAAATGACACTAACATCATCAATAGCAATGGTCCATGATATTATAAGTAAATGCAACCCAATGTAGTATAAACAACAGTCACAACATTAATGGATGAGAATATGAGTATTTCTATTAATAAATAACAAGAAGTACAATATGATACGACCTCTTGCCGGCAACCAATCTGGATCAGTTCACTTGTGCCTCCACCACTTCAATCCTCCATGGAATGGCAAACTCAAACTATGATATGAGTTTGGAAGGTGAACATAAAGGGTTCACAACCTCAAGGATCAATGAGTGTAGACTCAAGATAGGGCAAAAATCCACTAGAGTTTTCTTGCTCTCCTTTCTCCTCCCATCCATAAGCCATATGTGCTCAATATATAGTCCTCACAAGGTAAGTGAAAGGACATATCGATGCGTTTCAGTGAAAATGGAGGGCCAAAGGTCACACTATGACCACTTTTTGGGAGTAAAAAGTAATAAACTAGTGATTTTTACCATTTTACATGCTACCCGCAGGCTATAGTGATGCAGCTCGCGGGTACGCCCACTGTAGTGATGTAGCTAGCATACAGGGGAAAAAATAGGAAAAATAGTGTGTCTGAAGGATATAAAGTGGATTTGATTCAGTAAAATGGATCCTGCAGGCCAAAGAATGCTGATGCTCACAAGGTGGAAAATTACGTTGTAAGTGGTGGAGGATGGTTAAGTGAATTTGGACAAGATCAATGAAAATCGTGAGAAAATCGAAACATTCAAGTTTTCAAGAATGGAAGAAATCTAGGTATGTCCGGAAATTATTAGTGATAGAGGAAAGTCGCCAAATCCCTTATAAGCTAGGGATATCTCTAGTATGAACCCCCGTGTCTACTAAGAACACCAACTACAGAGAAAATAGTTGTGATTAAAGGTTGAATCTTGGAAGCCATGGAACCCAAGAGACAGTGCATGACAAAGAATCCATTAGTAAATGTGTACGTAGAATTTGCACAACACCAGGTGCTTCTTCATCAAAGACAGTAAAGCTCTCTCATTACTACATCCTATCTATAAAACCCACTACAACGTCTGTCAACTTTCCCAATGCAGAAGATACATATATACAGACACAAAAGGATTCAAAAGGTGTGAAAGTTGAACAAAATCTGCTTTCCCAACTGTACAAGTTCCAGTTTACAAATCACTATGACATTACCAACGACGAAAAATTCCCAGAACTAGTTATGGATAACTACATGGACAAGAGGATCATCCCAAATCCTAAGGAACGATTTGTTATGGAACTTCAGGCATGGGAAAATGGACTGCAAAAATAAGGGATACTAAACTTGTTGGAGATCCCTCACTTTGGAAGGTTCTCACAAGTGAAAATGTGTGCAAAAATGCTACGATTGCAAGTGCATGGTGGGTTCTTGTGGCTGACCAGGACCATCTCCAATGATGCCAAGATGATTGAATAAATCACAGGGATACCCACCATAGGAGAATATGTAGGTAATATTATGGATAGAATACAGGAGGAAGCATTAGGAAAGAATATGGTTGAAAAGTATGGAACCCATCAGGCCAGTAGAGGGTACTCAATCACGCAAATAAACTACCAGGTTGTGAGATTTGTAGTTCATACACTGGCATGCAAGATATTCTAAAAGAGTCACCAGGAACAAGTCTCAACATCAATCATTGAAGCCACAACACAATGTGTGGAGGGAGTGCAGATGAACTGGTTGACGTTCTTGCTAAACAAATTTATGGAGGAATACAAGGAAATGCAAGAAAAAGGTAATCCCTTCAATTATACTTGGTTTTTGATATGTATTAAACTGGTAGGATGTAAGCAACCAAAAGATAGTCAATTATTTGACAGAAATAGGAATCCATTCTTAGCATCTAGGTATACAAACTTGTTGTTTTCTAATATACCACGTAGACAAACAAACAACAACAACATCAATTTTTACCTATATTGTGAGGAGATTAGAATCATTTTATAGGAGACATCGTGCATACAACCTCACAAGTAGTTGAAGCATACAAGGGGATAGCATTCTTCAAGGTAGGTATGCATCATACCTACATACAAGACAAAAGAGATCCTGACATAAGGAGGACATTGCACAAATTGTAAATGAATAGGATCTAGGATGGATTGTACCATTAACGGAAGAAGAAGAGGTTGCACAGAAGGAACAACCTAATGTTCCAACATCTAGAGAGGGAACTGAAAGTGCTAAAATCTGCCCTGAAACTTCACAACAATTTGTGCCAATTAAGAAGAGGAAAAAAATGACTCATCCTGAAGAGTAATCAAGGAAGAAAAGGAACATGCCCAAACTAGTGTTTTCCAGATGTTGACAATAGATGATATTGAAAAAATTGACGTGGAGGTCATAAAAATTACTGACGAAACAATGGAGAATGTGGATACAAAGGGAGAAACAATGAAGATATTGTGGCATAGCAAGAAAAGATACTGCTAAATATTGAAGAAAAATTTGTGACAATGAAGCAACTGATACTGATAAACAAGGGAAAAGGAAAAAATGACGTGGAAGTACACTTAGACACACATCCATGTGGTTCACAGACACACCCTGCTGTGCAAATAAAGGAAACGGAGTCACATTAAAGACTGAAAATTTCATCTATGACTCTGATGCCTCCCACTCAAGAGATGCAAGAATCTGTAAGTAATGTAGAAATGATATATTGCACTTAGCTTTAAATGAGATACATGCACTACATACATCCATTACATAGGAGATCATATGGAGACATGAAGCTATTACAATTAATTGGAACAAAAGCAAGAATTAGAAGGAGGTTCTACAGGAAGATTGTTCTAGGTTGATAATACAAAAAGAAAAGACTGCGCAAAAGACATCATAATTGGAGAAGAAAGAAAAAGAAGTAGTCACAACGGGTGATAAATTGAAACATGAAGTGGAAGAAGTACAACAGAAGGCCTTAAAGCGACAAAAGATACAGGCTGCATAAGAACTGGAACAAAGGATGAGTGATATCTTAGCTTGCTTACTAGCTATTGAAAATATGAGCAAAATGGGAGAGTATAGAAAACAACATCATGAATTAGACATAATTTAGGATGAATGACAGAAGATATCTAATAGGATTGAACCTTTACAAGAAGAAGCCATTAGCATCACTGAACGTTTCCCACAATTACATGGGGAAAGAAGAGAAGTTATTGATGAATGTTTAGAAACTTTGAAGTCAGCTTTTGATGAACAGGTGGAAGTAAGCATCTCAGCCAAAGAAGGAGAAATGAAAGAAAAGGTTGTAGCTACAAAGGATACTCTATAGAAGTTTGAAACTACAATTCAATCAGGAACATAAGCAGAAAATAATACTCCTTAATATAGGAATGAATCACGAATATAGGGGGATTAATCGAAGCAAACAACTACATGAAGGCTAGCCCAAAACTAAAGAAAAGAGAACCTGGAGTTGTGCATGGAAATCAACTCTTTTCCATTGATGTCAAAGGGGGAGAAATACTATGAAGCATGCATCAAAAACATTGAACTGCACAAGAAAGAGAAACAATAGAGAAGTACTGATCGATGGTTTTGCAGAAGAGAAAAGGTTCAAACTAGTAAGAACACATGGGGAGTACACACAAGGGGAGTACTGTGCTATGTGAAAATAAAATAGAGAATTCATGACCAAGAAGAGCACAACTTCATTAGGTGTTGAAATCAATTCCAAAGGGGGATATTGTTGAACTTTGGTTGTCATTGATGTCAAAGAGGACTTAGTATCCTTGTGGAAATTTTAAGAAATATATACAATCCAATTTGAATAAGTACATAAGGTACATGTACAAGTCCCTAATTCATCTAGTTTTTTCACTTCAAAGGTGATGTCAAGAAGTGCTTGGACAAGTTTCGGAAGTGTGCAAGAGTCTCTGGATTAAGAGGTGATTGGACATGTATGCAAGTCTTAGATGTGTGCAAGACCCATCAAGCGAAATATGTATACAATTCTCAAAAGTTTGCAAGACTCACCAAATGGTACTTCAAGGGCGCAAGACCACACATGTAGTGGTTCCAAAGTGCGCAAGTCCCAAAATGCTAAGGACCACATGTGCGCAAGACCCAAAAGGCATGATACCTCAGTTGCACAGATCAATAATAGTGGTGGATGCATTGGTCAGCTTGATCATGAAGAAACGAAGAAGGGATGCTATGACCAACTTGTGGACACATGGTATGCATAAGTCAAGTATAAATAAGAAGCCAAGTTGGAAAGTGGAAGTAAGCTTGAAGATGAATAAAACATAGCATTCTGATTTGGCAAGCTTCAAATTATTGGGGTCTCAATGGCTCGTTGAACTGGAACATTATGATCTAACAAGAGAGCCAAGTGCGCAAGAACCAAAGAGCATCACAACATATGATTCGCGGGATGATAAGACAAATGCGCAAGCATAGAACAACATCACAACAGATGATGCACATAAATAGATGATCATGCAGATGCGTAGAACCATAAAAATATGTTGAATAATGCAAAGATTGTGGAAATATATGAAATATGGACTAGTGTGCAATATTGATGTAGTGACGTGAAGTAAGAAATGATCATATGATACAATACAACAGCTATGAAGGACAATTTATATAGTAGGTGTGCATGAAGAAATGTATTGCAGCAAATATGAAGGATGCAAGGATCAGTGGAAAGTAAGAAGAATCTTCTATAGTTATATCAGGGTAGTAGGATAGGGAAATGAACATGGAGTCGGTTCTTCCTTCGGGTTGGAGCCCGTAAATCCAGAGGGTTGATGCCTCCTTTCAGTTGGTGCTGGTAAATCAAGGAGTTGGTTCTTTCTTCAGGTTCTAGATTGTCAATTATGGGGTTGGAGCCTCCTTCTAGTCAATGTTGCAGAATCTTGGAATTTGGTGCTTCCCATGAATGTAATATTTATTATATAATAAATCATTTTGTGGTTTTCTCCCAATTGGGTTTCCACATCAAATCTTTTTGTTATGTGTTTTTGCATGTGTTGATGAATGGTGTTGTTTATGGTGAATGCATAATCTAAATATAGTTGGAATTTTGTAAAAGTGAAAATTGTTCATAACTGCACATAATACTGATTCACCCCCCCTCTCACTATTAATAAGATTTCCAACATAGCGATTGGTGGCCTTCAGAAATGTCTACCTTTTTACAGGTATTCGTTCAAGAAGCTCACTTTAAATATCGACCAAGGAATGCACAAATTTCAAAGGTCCTAAGCAATATATGTGCACTATGTTAAGAGAATATTTATCGTTGGGTGTTCAATGTGTCCTAAGTAATAGTGAGGAGTTATTATAAAGAGAATGAAATAACTGAAGGTTTATCACAATCGAAAGCAAAAATGTACTTTACTGAAATCATGAACCTATTTTATGAAAGCATTAATCTAGTTTTCAAAAGAAGAATTTTACTCTATTTTAAAGCATTCACTTAATCTAAGAAAGGAGGAATTTATTCTATGAAAGAATTCACTTAATCTAAGAAAGCAGGAAGTTATTCTATGAAAGAATTCACTTAATCTAAGAATGCAGGAAGTTATTCTATGAAACAATTTATCTAGTTTATGAAATTCGAAACAATGTTTAACCTAGGTTATGAAAGCCAAAGTAAATATTTTCTAAAAAGAACAATCTGACCTAATGGTACCAGAGATCTCTTTAATTGGAAACAAGGAATCATCATTCAGGAGTATAAATATGATCTAGTCTAAGAATACCATATAAAAAGTGGAAATGTAAATCCATAAATTGCAGTCATAGATGGTAGTTATAGGAGTACAGACGCAGTGTATTAGAACTATAGATGCAATGTATTAGAACTACAGATGCAGTGTTATAGAACTATAGAAGAAAGACGCTTATGCGTAGAATTTAAATATGATATCAACTAAGTGCTAAAACTAATTCACACATATATATCATAGAAATGAACAACAGAATGCATAAAAATATAGCAATGAAAATACATAACTCCTGAACTATGCACTGAGGGGGCCCTCCCCAATGTGCATCACAAGATAAAAATGAAACTTATTGTTGGCATATTCTCAGCATCATTTTTTATATTTGCATGCATGCATGCATCCATTCATCATGCATGCATTTGCATGCATCCAGTCATCAGTATGGTAGTCTCCCCAACACCTGGATTTTATGTTCAGCCCCCTAGAGCCTTTTTTAACCCCTCGGGAGCCCTCCTACCTACTTAGTGAGCCTTGTTTTCCTCACCTAGATGACATATGCTCCCTACTACACTACTTGGATCACTAACAGTCAGTTGTAGCATTTATTGATCAGTTTATTCATTTATTGCTCAGTTTAACTTCCTGTAGCTTCCAGTTGTTTGTATCGGAGTGCCACTTGACCTACTGACAACCTCATCAGCCTCATGTGCCCTCCTTGGAGTCTCCATCCCTTTATTTGTGCTCACATGACTCTGTTAGACTCAGTTAGACTGACTTTTGACTATTTATGACTACTACCATTGATTGGATGATGTCTCCAATGCTATCCAAGCCACACATTGAGGAGAATTCGAATGACCTTAGGAGGCATTTGAATCCATTTGATTGTATTCAGTTATTATTCACTTTACATAGTGCCATCTTATAGCTGATGTATGATACAACAATTTTTTTCATTTCTTGTGTTAATGAGTGATTATTGATTCAACAATTCCTCTTCTCTTATCTGCTATTCTTGAGTGAGTTTTAGTGAGGTTCGATCCAGCTGTGTGATCTCCCCTGTAAATTATCACATGGTATCAGAGCTAGAGTCAGGTATTCAAATTGCATCAGCAGTAGTTGAAACAATTCTTTGAGGCAATTGTCTTTCATTGAGCACCAGAAGCCTCTGGATTTCCACAACAATTCCTGGTGCAATTCTCTTGAATTCACTGGATAAATCTAGTGAGGTCTATCCAGGTGTGAAGGATCCATCTTCAACAGATTCGAATTCAATAGCTACTATGGATATCCATTTTTTTTGTAGGTTATTCGAAGTTCTCTGCAGTTGTAGCAGTTTTGAATTTTTCTGCAGTTGTAGCAGTTTTGATGTCTTCTGCAGTTGCAACAATAGATTCCAATTCTACAACAACTTCCATGGATATGAAAGCAATTCTTCTTCTCTTCTCTGCTATTCTTGAGTGCGTTTTAGTGAGGTTTTCTCTAGCTGTGTGATTGCTCCTGTAAATTATCACATGGTATCAGAGATGGAGTCAGTTATTTGAATTGCAACAGTAGCAGTTGCATCAATTCTTTGAGCAACTATCTTTCATTGAGCACCAGAATCTTTTGGATTTCCACAGAAATTCCTGGTGCAATTGTCTTGAATTCACTGGAGCAATACAATGAGGTCTATCCAGGTGTGAAGGATCTAGTCACATGTGCTCATTGTCCTAAGGCATTATTCAATTAGAATTGCAACAGATCTCCATTTAAAATTCTCATTTGTTTTGCAGGGTTATTCCATCATTCGAATCCATCTTCAACAGATTCGAATTCAGCAGCTACTATGGATGTCCATTGTTTTTATAGGTTATTCAAAGTCCTCTGCAGTTGTAGCAGTTTTGAATTTTTCTACAGTTGCAGCAGTTTTGAAGTCTTCTATAGTTGCAGCAGTAGATTTGAATTCTACAACAGCTTCCATGGATCTGAAAGCAATTCCTTCTCTCTCTTCATACAAATATGAAGAATGGAAACCAAAGATGACAACATACTTGAAGAGATATGGTCTTTTTGATATGTGTATTGGTGTTAAGAGAGATTTTGCTTCCTATGAAGAGGAAGAAGATTGGCTAGATGATTGTGACAGAGCCTCAACAACAATATGTACTGCTATGATTTTCAATATGGAATACCTCATTGATCCTACAGAACATCCAAGTGATAACTAGACAAGATTGGACAAATTATTTGGAAAGAAGGAAGAGGATGATGTTAGCCATTTCGAGAACAAGCCCAGTAGTACTGCCTCAAGTGCTCTCTCTATTCATGATTCAGCCTCAATCATCTCCCATGATGAATTTGTTCAAGATGAAGTCGAAATCCAAGACATGATATCAGGATCTACTATTGCGAAATGTTCCATCACCACTGATGAAGTCTATCCATTTTCTAATTCAAATTCTGTGCAAGATATGTTAGCTACTACTCTAGAAGTTGAAGAGACCTTTGAAATATCTACTTCCCATGAGCTTGCTGATGTGCAAGATGATGATCTACTGAGTATTTTGGAGGTAAAATCAGATTTTCGAGGTGATGCTTTCTCTCTCCCTCATCAAATGCTTCCTATAAACTCCTATTTGGTCATTGGCACATGTTTTCAGAGTTTTACCAAAGATGGAAGGCACCATCATTCGCTTGGTTTCAAGTTTCATGCATATCCTTGTGATTTTTGTTTTGATGTCACACCTGTTGGTTCAAAGGAGATCATAAGAAGCTATCTATCAATTCTTGGATCTGATTTGAATTCCAAGCCACCACCATCATGTATTAGTTCATTTGATTATGATCTCACCTATGTCGGTTCAAAGGAGATATCAAAGAACTACATACACATTCATGGAGTTGATTAATACCTCAGTTGGTTCGAATCACATGCTCCATAATGATCTTCATATTTTTTAACTTGTTCCCACCATGCTTGGTAGGAAGAGTTAGTTCAGGGAGCCTCCAGATTCGCTTGCATCCATTTTTGGAGAACTCAAGCACATGTTTTTGGAGCATGATCCACTTCTTCCCAAGAGGAAGATAACTATTTTTGAGAGAATGCTAGATCAAGATCCACAAGAACCTGAAGATCTAGCACCTATTAGTGAAGATGAGCGAAGGGAAGACCAATATCGATATATATAGCTTGCAGACCCTCCTCTTCCTTTATGGGAAGCCACTACTCTTATATATGTCGGAGATCTTGTGGGAGATACACATGATCAAAGGATATCCAAATCTGATTATTAGAATGGAAGGTTTCATCCTTCTCACATTACTGATCCATTTCATGCCGACAGATCCTTCTTCGGTGGAGAAGTGCACTTACCATTTGGGGTGAGTGATGTACATGATTGATTATCCTACCATAGTAAATCTTGAGGGGGGATTTCTTCCCACATGGTTTTCCCTCTTTCTCACTTTATTTATTTAGATTGTTGTACGAGGTGACCTTTGGTCTCAGTTACCAGGGTCCTACTAGTTTTCAGTTACTTCCTCATAGTTTGGCTTGCGGGGAGGTGTTGGAATATTCTCACCATCATTTTTTATATTTGCATGCATGCATGCATTTTGCATACATCCAGTCATCAGTATGGTAGTCTCCCCAGTACTTGGAGCCTATGTTTAGCCCCCTATAGCCTATTTTTAGACCTCATGATCCCTCCTACCTACCCAGTGCACCTTGTTTTCCTCACTTGGATTCCATATGCACCCTAATACACTACTTGGATCACTAATAGTTAGTAGCAGCATTGATTGATTGGTTTATTCATTTATTGCTCAGTTTAACTGCCTGTAGCTTCCAGTTGTCTGTATCGAAGTGCCACTTGACCTACTAACATCCTCATCAGCCTCATGCTCCCTCCTTGGAGTCTCCATCCCTTGATTTGTGCTCACATGACTCAGTTAGACTCAATTGACTGACTTTTGACCATTTGGGACTACTACCACTATTTGGATGGTGTCTCCAATGCTATCCAAGCCACACATTGAGGAGAATTTGAATGACCTTAGGAGGAATTCAAATCCATTTGATTGTATTCATTTATTATTCACTTTACACAGTGTCAGCCTACAATTGATGTATAATACAATAGTTTTTGTCATTTATTGTGTTAATGAGTGATTATTGATTCAAGAATTCTTCTTCTCTTCTCTGCTATTATTGAGTGATTTTTAGTGATGTTTTCTCCAGCTGTGTGATCTCTCCTATAAATTATCACACTTATAAACTCACAATTTGGAAGTAATGTTGATCCTTCATTAAGAATTCATAAGATCCATCATAGTCGTATAAATTGTAAACTCACTATCAGAACTGAAAATATCGAGAATTGTTTTCAAAGATATGAGTTATATGCCTTGCTACTCAGGTGCCTCTATTTATTACAAGCTTCTACCGTATTTCAACATTGAAAATCATCACCCCAATTTAGGGGATTATTTCCTACAAATTAGGGGAAACAGGAGCATCACGTCTCTTGTGATCTTTAATCTGGATCTCGGGTATTTCCATCCTTCCTATTCACCTACACTTTTTCCATGCATAGCTTCATTCACATGATTAGTAAATAAAAGATGCTAAAAAACAAAAAGGATAATTACTAAATCACTTTGTTTAATTAACAATCAAATTGCATTCTTCCCTACAGAAAGGAATGCTTTTCTAATCGTTTCTTTGCTTATATATGGCATAATGGAGTGTATGAAATACCTATATTAGGGACTTATCATCTCCCACGAACTTGAAGATGGTACTGGATTAGGGTTTGTTAGAGAAACCCTAAAATTTCAAAACATGAATTTCAACTTTTGGAAAGGATAGAAAGATGCACCTTGATGAGCTTATCAGCCTGGTGTATTCAGAATTTGAGATCTGCAAAGCTTCACCCTTCATAACTACCTTTTAGTCTTCCCAGGTTCACTAGGGAGGACCCTGAATTAGGGTTTGAGTTTCCTGGAGCTTCACCCAACCAAAAATCTCAATCCAAAGCTCTAAATTTTGATTTTTCCAAGGTGCTTCCAGCTATGTCTTCAAATTTTAGAAAATCCTATTTTTGTGGAAACCCTAATTTTTAGGGCCAAAACTGAAAGTGATCAGAACTGAATTCTGATTGGATAGAACGATTCACCTTGCTGAGGAGAGTCAATCTATCATATTTCTTTTCCAAAATCTATGGAGAGAAACCCAATAAAAAAGAAACCCTGGTTTCCGCCACTGCACAATGTCTTCTTCCGAGGTTAGCTCTGATACCATGTTAATTTTTTAGCATTAATTCAATATACTCTAGGATCTTTACTGAGAGAATAACATGTATAGTATATCAATGCATATCAATCATAGCAAGCATATCAATCATAACAAGATGCAAACATAAGAGACAACAGACACACAGAGTTTCCGTGGGGAAAACCCTAAGGTGAAAAACCCCAAAACTTCCTCAGAGATAGATAGAGCAATGATACAACCAAAGTACAACCCAAGTACACAAAGATAATCTCCTCCTGGCAGCTGATCCTCCTCCTCACATGTGTGCCACTTTCTGAGTGATGTAGAGTGAGATATGAAGCTATCAAAATAGAGATCGGGAGATCTCTATTTATACTTGTCCTGACGGCCCAATAAACTTATGGAGCCGACTTGTCTATCTTAGTACAATAACCCATGGTTAACTTAATCAGGGCCGACCCCACACTTGGTGGTCTAATAACCCATCGGCAAGTTACGACACTTGCGACACTTGTCAATACAAATGACGACACTTCCTTATAGAGGAATAACACATCTCTATAGGAGTAGAAAATACATAGATGAAATACATTCCGAAGTTACATATACATCAACAATTCCTGAATTCTTCTTGTTGTGTTTACACTGCTCGAGGTCTGAAATAGTCATATATGCTATTTGGTCTTGCTTACTTATCCCTATCCTACTTCTATCGTATTCCCGCATCTTTTCTTGCTAACTATGCCTTATCCTTTCATCATTCCATGCCATGTTGTTGTTTGATATGAAAGGATGTGGTGGGATACAGAGATCGTCATTTCTTCATTTGGATTGACAATCATTACCTGGTGTGGTTACTATGAACCGTGTGTCACCGTTCTATATAAAGAGTGTTGTCCTCAGATCTGAATTATTCCTTCTATAGGGAGAAATTGATTTGACCGGAAATGGAAACAAAGGATTCAAAGATTACCTTTTTTGCATAGCGTACCTTTATTTATGATGTGGATATTTTGGTAGTAACATTTGAGTTCAGTATTTGATTTTGTCTTTGTCTGTAGTTTTTAATGTCAGTTCCATAGTTGTGTTGTTGGCTCTTTTGCATTTCTCTAGTTCTTTTGATATCATTTTCTCCCCTGGTTGATTTGTTGGCTCGCTTGATATCATTTTTTGCTTCGGTTTATTTGTTGGATCGCGTGATACTTTCTTTTGTTATTTTTGTTTGCATAATTTTTTGTTTTATATTTGTTTACTTTTCATATTTCATTTTTTTCATAATTTCCTTTCTTTTCATTTTTTCATCAAATTTTCATGATATTTTATCTCTTTTTTTTCTTTTTTCTTCTTTTTTTTTTCTTTTTTTAATATATATATATATTTAGTTTGATTGGAGGACGTGTACTTCCTCTACTAGCATCATATATTTCTGATAATGAGTTTGAGTGAATTCCTCTTTGGACTGCGGTTTCTTGTACAATTTGAGCTTGTGTCCATTTACCAACATTGGAAATTCGGTCTCGTCTATGGTTTTGATTCTGAATGCTTCATTGTCATAGATTGTATCAATGATGTAAGGTCCCAGCCATCATGTTGTAATTTTTCCGTGAATTTCTGAAATCTAGAATCATATAACAATGCCCAATCCCCTTCTGTGAATTTCTTATCTTTAATATACTTGTCGTGCCATTGTTTCCTCTACTGCTGAATGATTTCAGTGTGCGCTAGATCTTATTGGAAGTGCTCATCCAGCTGGTTTAATTGGAGCATACTCTCTTCCTAGATTGCTGAAAGTTGCATGTTTAAATGGGATTCTATTCTTAATGTCTTAATCTCAAATTCAATAAGGAGCATTACCTTTTTTCCATATACCAGCTCATAGGGGTAAAACCCGTTGTTGTTTTGCATGTTTTTCTATAAGCCCAAACTGCTTCATTTAACTTGTCTTCCCAATCCTTTTTATGTCATCGAACTATATTTGTTAGAATCCTTTCAAGGTCCCTATTTGTAACCTCATCTTTCCCATTGGCTTGTGGGTGGTAGGAGGAGGATCCTCGATGTTTTATTTTGATTCTTCTGAAAAGTTCGTCAATGAGGTTTGATGTAAACTATTTCCCTTGGCCAGAAACTAATTCTCTAGGAACTCCAAACTGGTAGAATATTTGTTCTATGAAGAACATTGCTACATTTGTTTCATTAGCTATTGTGAGCGATGCAACTTCATCCCACTTAGTAAGATAGTCTGTACATACTAAAATGTAGTTCTTCTGATTTGAAGGTGGATTAAATGGACCGACAAAGTCAAATCCCCACTTTTTAAATGGTTCGATTGAAACATGTGGGTGTAGTGGAATCTCTTCTCTTTTTGTTGGTTTTCCCATTCTTTGATAGTCATCGCAATGTGAAACATATTCTTGGGAGTCTCTGTGTAGTGTTGGCCAATAGTATCCATTCTACAATATTTTATAAGTTGTTCTTTTCTCCGCATAATGGCCTCCACAAGGTTCATTGTGAGAAGCGTGGAGTATGTCATGGGCCTTATCTCAGATGCATCTTATTAATATTTGGACTAGCCCCTTTTTAAAGAGCATTCCTTATATCCAAGTATAGGTTGCACTTTGTCTTATGATCTTACACTTCTCTTTGTAACTATAATGTTGTGGAAACCTTTCAGATACAAGGTAGTTAGCTATATCGACAAAACATGGGGTTTGTGTCAAGATTGCAAATAGGTGTTCATCAGGGAAATCATCTTTTACTAATTCATCGTTCTGTATATGGGTCATCCTTGAAAGGAAGTCTGCTACCACATTATGTTTTCCTGGTTTGTCAAGGATTGTTAAGTCAAACTATTGTAAAAGAAGCAACCATCTTATAATCCTAGCACTTGTATTGGTTTTATTCGTGAGGTACCTGCTTGCAAAATGATCTGTGTGTACAAAGACCGGGTACCATGTGATGTAGTGCCTAAACTTGTTTATGGCATGTACAACATCTAAAAGTTCCTTCTCTGTTACTGTATAGTTCAGTTCTACCTACGCCAAGTTTTTGCTGATGTAATAGATTGCATGTGGTTTTTTCTCTTCCTCTTGTCTGAGGACTGCCCCAATAGATTTGTCTGAGGCATCCGAGTGGATGTGAAATGGTAGTGTCCAGTTTGGTCCTTGGAGGACTAGGGCAGTTGTTGTTTTCTCCTTGAGGTGGTCAAATGATGTCATGCAATGTTCAATCTAGACGAATTATGTGTCTTTTGTCAAGAGGAAAAACAGTGGTGCGGCAATTTTACTGAACCTCTCTGCAAATATTCTGTAGTAGGTTGTTTTGTCGAGGAAAATGTGCACATCCCTATGTTTTCCAGGTGGGGATAGTGTTTTAATAATAGTGACATTTGCTTGATATACCTAAATTCCTCTTTGGGATATGTGGTGGCCCAGAACTATCCCTTCTTGCATTAACATTCGAAATTTATCATTCCTAAGGAATAAACTCATTTCAATGCATTTGTTTACGACCAATTCTAAATGTTGTAATGCTTGATTAAAACTTTTCCCATACAGTGTGAATTTTTCCATGTAGACTTCCATCTGGTCGTTGATAAAATCATAGAACATACTCAAGATAGCCCTTTGAAAGGTTGCTAGAGCATTACAGAGTCCAAAGGGTAGTACTCTATATGCATATGTGCCCCATGGGCAGGTAAATGTTGTTTTATCTTGGTCAACAAGGTGGATTTGGATTTGGTTATAGCCACTAAATCTGTCCAAGAATGAAAGAAACTTGTTTCCAGCCAGAGATGATCCAACACCTAATCAATGAATGGTAGAGGGAAGTGATCTGTTTTGGTTTCCTTATTAAGCTCCCTATAATATACACAGATTCTCCACTTTCCTCCTTTCTTCAGAACTATCACTAAGGGTAAGACCCACTCACTGTCTGAGATCGGGTAAATGAAGCCTGCATCCAGTAACTTTTGCAATTCTTGTTTAACTATATCTTTTAACGCACGATTCATCCATCTTTGGGGTTGTCTTATCGAGACATCACCCTCCTTGATGTAAATATAGTGTTTGCAAATATCCGGGTGTATCCTGTTCATATCAGTGTAGGTCCACGCGAAAGCCTTGCTATTTTCTGAGAGCGCTTTTATTAATTTTTCTTCTTGTTCTAGCTACGGATGTGCATTAATATTGACCATCTTCCCAGGAAATATTTCCACGATTTTGACCCGTGGGAGTTGTTCTTCAATAGAGAATACTTGCTTCCACATTATGTCTATGTTGATAGGAGTGTAGCACTTCTTGTTGTTTCCCTATTGCAAAATTTTCTTCAAGCATATCATGATTAGGAAAAATATTTTGAATAAAATTCGTTAAATAAGCATATTCATCTTTAGCTTTTAGGGTTAGAGCAGTTTTTATGCTGAGGACAGGTTGCATATTTTGGTCATCCATGTCATCATAATCATCCATCCAATTTTGTTGTTCTGCATCTGTAGATCGTTTTGTTGGCGGGTATATTGTCATTTTCTTTCTAGCTTGTCCACTGGTAATTTTCATATCCCCAGATCGAAAGCCTATATAGGTGTCTATTGTTGCCAGCCATGGCCTCCCTATGATGATTGGGTACCCACTGAGCTTTCTTTTGAATTCTATGACTATGAAGTCTACTGGATATTCCCAAGATTCAATGTTAATGATTACATATTCGAGGGTACCTTCCGTCTAGCAAACAGATGTGTCAACAAGTTGTAACACCGTGATTGTCGGTCTTATAAAGGATTGGAGACCTAGGGATAGCATAGTGTCTTTTGTCATAATGTTTATTGCAGCTCCTAGATCAATTAAATTGCTTGAAGTAAGATTTTTGTTTATGGTTACATTAACAATAGGGATTCTTGGATCGCGGTACTTTGGGTTCATAGAAATTCCCAAAATAAGGTCTAATAGTTGGCCTATCATATTTATGGTTGGGGGATCCCGTTTCTTTTTCCCAGGTTTCTTCAAGCAGTTTTCCTTTATGAATTTGTTACAGATTGGAACATCTCTGATTGCTTGTAAGAGTGGAATTTGAATATTTAAGTGTTTCAATTCATTAAGTATGGCATTTTCTACTTCTTATTTGTTGATTTGTTTTAGCTTCTCGAGAAATGGAAGATTGGGAGGATTACCTTTTGGTATTCGGGCTTGATCCTCTTCTTCCTAGGAGTGTATAACTTCAGGATACTAATTTTCTGGAGATGTGGGTTGTTCAAAATATGTGGATTATTGATTGTTTTGATAATGGTGACCCTATAGTGTTTTTCCAGATCTCAGATTGATCTCATTCAAATCCAGTGTGTCTACAACATACACTGGAAACTGCATCACTTTGTTGTTGTAGGGATATTGTCCTGTCCTATTGTTATTTGGATTTGGGATAGGTTGAGCTGGGATTGTAGGCGGTCTGGGGGGATGCTGGTTTTTTGGAGGTGGCATTATAAGTGGTTGTTGTAGTGGTGCTCTCCAATTTGTGGAATATGGATATGGATTCCCATATTTCATTTGTGGTTGTGAAAAAGGTGGGGTATATGGGGGGTAAGGTTGGGTGAAGTATGGTTGTTGGTAAGGAGTTTGATTTTGATTCCATTGGCTTGGCCTTGCTTGTGGAGGCCATGAAATATGGGTTGAAGGATTCAAATTCTGCTAAGGGTTCCCTTGATTAAAATAGGCTTGATTATTGGGATGGAATGGCCTAGAAAAATTATTTCTTTGTTGGTTAACAAAGAAAACTTGTTCTATAGAATTATCTGAGGTAGGATCTTGTGTGGATTCTTTGCATGGTGGAAGTAAATGGAATTTATCTGTTGTATGATCATTAGTACAGAGCCTGCAGACTTGTATTATATTTAATGGGCATTGTCCTTTTTCATGTTTTTTATACATCTTGGGAAGAATACCGCTAGTGCCTGGTTGATCTCATCTTGTTTCCTTTTTAGTTGGAGTGCATCTAATTGCATAGCTAGTGATTGAAGGATATATGTCTTCATATCATCCATGAGATCCCCCAAATTGGATTTTGTGAGGCTTGGGCTTGAAAAGGATGACCCCCCTGCTAATGGGTGTATATCTCGCATTCCATTTTTGCCTTTTCTGGATCTGGAATATTTTTTAAAGATTTGCAAAATTTGTTCATGGGTTTTTTGAAAGATATCCCCAACTCTTAATAAATTCAAGACTTCTAGGTATTCCTCCTTGATTCCCCTAAGAAGTACAATTTTTAGTGATTCTTGATCCAAGGTACAATGAATAACTCTCTTATACCTAAGTTGGAACCGATGTGCATAATATTCCAAATATTCTTTTTCTCCATGTTGCATCCTGAAAATATCATCCATAGTGTCTTTGGCTTTACAGTAATCTCTATATTTTTCCAAAAAGGCTTTTTTCATTTGATCCCAAGAGAAAATATTGTTTCCTTCTAGGCTCATAAACCATCTGAGAGATAGTTCTTTTAGTGTGGAGGGAAAAGTCTTAAATTTTGTGCATCTATTGTGTAACCAAAGGACCTGCAGATTACTTCAAATTCAAACAAGAATGTGTTTGGGTCTTCTAAAGTTAAGCCATGGAATTTTGGGAGATTAACAGGATTGATATTTTTCATTCTAACATCTCCAAGGGGTACACTGGTTATGAGGAAGGTAAACAATTTTCTATGTTCTCCTTCATCATCTGCCATGGTAGTGTTTGAACTAGAGCTATAAAAGAAGTTATCAATGCCTGGTTTATAGTTGGGTTCAAATTCTTCTTCAGTATAGAGAAATTCGAATTGAAGGTGTTCCAAACTGCTATTTCTCATAGGGAGGTTAGGCATAGAACGTCAAAATTCATCCCTCTTTCGCCGAGACATTCATGGTATTTTTAAGATTTTCGAAAGTTTTTTTTTATTTCAAGATGTCTCCTATAGTTTAAGCACCTCCCCGGGAACAGCGCCAAAAAGTGGTGGCCTTCGGAAATGTCTACCTTTTACAAGTATTTGTTCAAGAAGATCACTTTAAATATCGACCAGGGAACATACAAACTTCAGAGGTCCCAAGCACTATATGTGCACTATGTTAAGAGAATATTTATCGTTGGGTGTTCAATGTGTCCTAAGGAATAGTGAGGAGTTATTCTAAATAGAATGAAATAAATGAAGGTTTATCACAATCGAAAGCAAAAATGAACTTTACTGAAATCATGAACCTATTTTATGAAAGAATTAATCTAGTTTTCGAAACCAAAATTTTACTCTATTTTAAAGCATTCACTTAATGTAAGAAAGAAGGAAGTTATTATATGAAAGCATTCACTTAATCTAAGAAAGCAGGAAGCTATTCTATGAAATCATTCACTTAATCTAAGAAAGCAAGAAGTTTTTCTATGAAAGCATTCACTTAATCTAAGAACGTAAGAAGTTATTCTATGAAAGCATTCACTTAATCTAAGAACGCATGAAGTTATTCTATGAAAGCATTCACTTAATCTAAGAAGGCATGAAGTTATTCTATGAAAGCATTTATCTAGTTTATGAAAGCCAAAGTAAATATTTTCTAAAGAGCATGAATCTGACCTAATGGTACCAGAGATCTCTTTAATTGGAAACAGTAAATCATCATTCAGGAGTATAAATTTGATATAGTCTAAGAATACCATATAAAAAGTGGAAATGTAAATCTAGAAATTGCAGTCGCAAATGGTAGCTACAGGACTACATACGCAGTGTATCAGAACTACGGACGCAATGTTACAAAACTACATAATAAAGATGCTTATGCGTAGAATTGAAATATGATATCAAACAAGTGTTAAAACTAATCCATGCATATATATCTTAGAAATGAACAACAGAATGCATAAAAATGTATAAAGAAAAATACATAAATCCTGAGCTACGCACTGAGGGGCCCCTCCCCAGTGCGCATCACAGGAGAAAAATGAAACTTATAAACTCACAAGTTGGAAGTAACGTTGATCCTTCATTAAGAATTCATAATATCCATCACAATCATAGAAATTGTAAACTGAATATTAGAACTGAAAATACCGAGAATTGTTTTCAAATATATGAGTTATATGCCCTGCTACTCAGGTGCCTCTATTTATTACGAGATTCTACCCTACTTCAACATTGGAAAGCATGACCCCAATTCAGGGGATTGTTTCCTAAAAATTAGGGGAAATAGGAGCATCGTGTCTCTTATGATCTTTAATTTGGAGCTCGGGTATTGCCATCCTTCCTATTCACCTGCACTTTGTCCACACATAGCTTCATTGGCATTATTAGTAAATAAAAGATGCTAGAACACAAAAAAGATATTTACTAAATCACTTTGTTTAATTAACAATCAAATTGCATTCTTCCCTACATAAAGGAATGATTTTCTGATCGTTTCTTTGCTTATGTATGGAATAATGGAGTGTATGGAATACCTATTTCATGGACTTATCATTGATTGCATAGGGCCCTTCCCCCATCCTTCCATAAACAAGGAAAAATATGTGTTGTCTTTTATTGATGATTTCACAAGGCACACATGGGTGTACTTTCTCAGGCTAAATATGAAGTGTTTCAGCATCTCAATAATTTATTGTATACAATATGATTTCTAAATAGATGACACCGTGTATACTAGAAATTAAAAATCAATATGCCTTCTGATTGTGAAAACATACATTCTTTGATCTCAAAGATTTCAAGCAACATGCAGAGAAGCAGTACAGGAATATGATAAAGATCATTCACATAGATAATGGGGGGACTTTGTAAACATTAATGTACAAAATATTTGTAGTGAAGCTAGTATTTAGTTACAACAAATAGTTCCATACACTCCTGAGAAAAATGGAGTAGATGAAAGGAATAACCGGTCTCTAAAAGAGATGGCAAGTTTCATGTTGCATGCAAGGTCCCTTCCCTCTAAATTTTGTGTTGTAGAAATCAACTATACCACACACATTCAAAATAGATCTCCTAAAAAATCTATGAAAGGAAAGACAAATTTTGAATCTTGGAGTGACATGAAGACAAGAGTAACACACTTCTACATTTTGGAATCTCACGCATGGGACCGTATACCTTTATAAAAGAGGAATGATTTAGATCCCTAGAGCATAGAATGCATATTTCATGGTAATCATGAATATGTAAAGGGATATAGGGTGATAAATGTTTCAATAGACAAGTTGTTCATTGAAAGGAGTGTTTGGTTTGATGAAATTCCTTTGCATGCACCTCAGGTACAACACACACAACATTCTATGATTCCTTTTGTAGAAGATCTCAAAGGTGATGCATCGCATCACTTAAATCATATTTTAGATATGATTTCCAAATCTGATTCGGAATATAATGAGAATTCATGTGAATATCTAGATCCAATACTAAAGTGGGCACAGTACGCCCTCGAAGAAACATGTGATCTTGTGGGTGATCCTGGGGATGAGAAGAGGATGAGATCTCAATTTGAGGGATCTCCTCATGGAATCGTAGCTACATAACCTATAATTCCCATCAGTTCTATGCAAATGCTGAAGGGAATCCTTATTGGGAATTTCCCATGGATGAGGAATACAACTCCCTCATCAAGAACCAAAAATAGGACTTGGTTCCACTTCCATCCTATCGCAAGATTTTCATATGCAAGTGGGTATACACAATAAAGAAAGCAGTAAATGGACTTTTGATTAGGCATAAAGAAAGATTGGTGTCCAAAGGATTTCAACAAGTTCATGGGGTCAATTATAATGAAACATTTTCTACAATGGAAAAAATGGATTCCATTTGTTATCTCTTTCCATTACATCAGGAAGAATGTGGGAAGTTCACCACATGGATGTGATAAATGAATTTATTCATGGTTATCTCAAAGAGGAAATCTACATGGAGCAACCAAAAAGGTATGTACACAAGTTATGATTAGTTTGTAGACTCGAGAAATTAGTCTATGGCCTCAAGTAGGAAGCTAGAGCATTGTATGCTGAAATGGTTTGTTACTTACTCTCTCAAAATTTCATGTGATACAAATATGAAATGAATTTTTATAGGCTAAGAAATTTTGACTCTATTTATTATAGAGCTTTATGTATATGACCTACTAATCATAGGTAGTACAGTCACCACCATTGTTGCAATCAAAATAACTTTGCATGACAGATTCACCATGATAGAAATTGTTCTATTACACTTCTTTCTTGGTATTCAAATCAACCAAGTTGATTCAAGGATCAAGACGGCTTAGTCAAAGTATGAAGGAGATCTCTTGGTTATATTTCACATGACTAACTGTAATCCAAAAAACACACCTTACTTATCATGGGTAAATCTCTAGGATGGTGGGGGATACACCATTGGTTGATTGCACCAAGTATCATAATCTAATGGGTAATCTATTATATGTCACTCACTCCTATCTATATATCTCATATGCAGCGGGAGAAGTTTACAAATACATGCAAGGGCCACATGATATGCATTGGAAAATTTCGAAGCGCATCCTCAGATATGTCAAAGGTACCACGAGATATGGGATTCATTATGTATTAGGTTGTACACTAGATCTCATTGGATGCACCAATTCAAATTCGGTTGGCGATAACAAAGATCACAAGTCCACTTAAAGATATGTTCTTAGTTTGGGATTTGACCCAATTTGTTGGTCCAATAAAAAGCAATCATCAATTGCATTGCGATCAATAGAGCTCGAGTAAATAGGTGCAGTCAATGTCACAAATCATGCCATTTGGATACAACATTTCCTTATAGATCTTGGTATCCTATTTCACCATCTGACTGTCATCTGGTGTGAAAATTAGAGCACACTAAAGTGTTTGTAGAGATCCAATGCAGTGGCAGAGAACAAAACACATTGATATCCACATGCATTACATAATATGACTAGTGTATGATGGGATCATCAACTTGAAATACTATACTTCTTCTAAAAAAATTGTAGACATATTCAGGAATATTTTCACCAAGTAGAAATTCCACTTTTTGCAAGACCTCCTTGAGGTCATGGACATAGTTTCCTTGCAACTCTCTTATTTTTTCAGCATTGTATTTTGAGGGGTATTTTTCCCATGAGGTTTCCCCTCTCTCCTCTTTTTTAGATGTCAAATGTTACTTAGATGCATTGTAAAATGGGTTCCTAAGATGGATTTTTTTCAGGACCCATTCATTATTTACTCCCCATAATGCTTCAAGGGGGGTATTGGAGTTATTACACAACCACCTAATATTTACTTCCCTATGATTATTTATTCTATAATGAGGGTAAATTGGTCTAAGATATTCTCCCATAGATGATAACATCATCCCCTATACAAAGGTACCACATCCTCTTGAGTCACTACTGAATTACACATTAGTTAGACTAGTGGAGTCTAGTCTTGCATGGAAACCTTGGTATCATCACCAAGTATTGCATGCAATATTGGAATCATCAATATGAAGGTTCCTTTCCTCCTCAATGAATCTAGGGAGGTGATACACTTGTAAATGCATATACATGCATGATATTATCTCAACTCCACTTGTGTGTTTTTCAATTAATTGTCGATTGCATGACGAGTTAACTAGGACTAGGTGGCATTTCACTCTAGTGATTGTTAGTAGGGGGAAGTTCATTCAGGTGAATATTTGTACGACTCTACATCTATCTATAAGATGTATGGAGGAACATTAGTTCAACCATGAAGCCATGCATAGTATATCATATCAATAGCATTCTTACATTGAATCATTGCAATTATTTTAGTTTGTTTCTCTAATTCTTCTCTCAAGTTTGCAAGGTTTTTGTTCATTTTTGCTAGCTAGATTATTTGAGCATGTTTCACTCAAATTACACACACAAATTTAAATAAAATATCTCACTAGTAAGTTCGAACCAAGCTACAAATTTGATCAGTTCAAGTAGAAATGTACCAAAGAGAAAAAACACCAATTGGAGAAAGTTTTACAAGTATACATAAAACTGTTCCAAGAGCCTAAAGGGATACCTCCTAAGGTGGAAGTGGAGCACGAGATATATTTACTGCCAAATTATCCATTGTCGAATATCGGAATTTATAGATAGTTTGTTTTGGAAGCAGAAGAAGTGAAGAAGCAGTTGTAGTAAGTATTGGAGTAGGGAAAATTATAACCAAAATCTAACCAAGCGCCTAACCTTATGGGTCACCTATTATCATATTACCCAAGAAGGATGGGACTTGGAGGATGTGTATTGAATCCATATATTTTAATAAGAGCATCCTTAAGAATCGATACCCTCTACCCAGGATCAATGATTTGCTAGATTAGTTGCAACATGACAAGTACTCCACCAATTTAGATCACACCATGGGATACCACCAAGTATGAGTGAATGAAGATACACCTGTAAGATTGCCTTCAAAGGTAGGTGATATATACGAATGGTTAGTAATTCCTTTTGTATTTTCTAACACACCGCTACCTTTATGCACTTGATGAATGCTGTATTGTGACCTTTATTATATTCATTTGTGATACTATATTCAGATGATATATTGATTTATAGTGCTACCTAGGAAGATTAGATCTCACATCTCAAGATGGTGTTGGAGACCTTCAAAAAACATAAACTACTAGAAATCCTCAAGAAATGTGAAATTGATTAATAGTATTTCGTGTATTTATGGTATGTGATTTGTGGAGGAGAACTCAATATTGATCCTGCAAATATGGACACCATTACTAAGTGGCCTACTCCTATAAATTCCACAGAATCTAAGTGCTTCTTAGGGGAAGAACAAAACATTTATATGTTCATAAATTTCTTTTTGGATAGGGTTCTACCTCTCCATTCTAGAATAACTAGTAGCATAGGGTTCCGGTCAAGGAATTATCAACATAAATCCTTTGAAGAGCTCAAGTAAAAGATTAGTCAGTCACAAGTTCTCAAATTTCCTAACTTGTAGAATCCTTTCGAATTGGAGATAGATGCAAGTGGGTATTCTATGGGAGTGGTATTGATGCAAGGAGGGAGGCTAGTATGCTATCATTCTGGAATGTTCGATGATAGAGTCTTGAACCACCCTACATATGATAAGCAACTCTATGCCTAGTTTCAAGATGCTAATAAATGGAAGCACTATTTGATGGGAAAGGATACCATAATTCACACTGATCACTAGCCATTGTAGTATTTGCATGCCTAGAGTAAGCTACAACAAACACAACACTGTTGAGTTTTACAACAATTCCATCTAATCATCAAATATAAGAAGGGATGTACAAACAAGATGGTAGACATGCTCTCAAGGACGCCTACAACAAAGATCACAAATTTGGGTACTCTTATATTGCATATGGATCCTTTCACCCATGATGAATACAAGTAGGGATACACATAATATGAGGACATCAAGGAGATATTTTAGTATCTACAAGGAAAATTCAATGTAGAATAAGGTGATATCAAGGATGATTATCATCTGCAGGATGGGTTACTCTAAAATATGGACAATATCTATTTTCCTTAAGGTGAAATATTGCAACTCATGAGAGAGGCTCGCACCTCCAAAGTTGCAGGGAATTTCGGTGTTCCAAAGACAATTGCCAAATTACAAAGGTTTCTTATTCTCCTAGAATGCAAGAAGATGTAGCTTGGTTTATTAGAGGATGCAAACCTTGTTGTACAATCAATCCCCAAAATAGGAATCAAGGTATATACCATCTCTTATCTATTCCTACAAGACAATGGGAGAGCATCTCCATGGATTTTTTGGGTGGTCTTCCAACCACTAGGAATGAACATGACTATTTATTTGTGGTAGTTGAAAATTTTCATAAGATGTGCATTCTTATGCCTTGTAAAAAAACCATCAAAGGAATATAAGCAAAAAACACATTCTTTGAGTAGATTTGGGTGCACTTTGGGATACCAAGGAGCATTATCTCAGATCAGGATACTATATTTCTTAGTTCCTTTTGGGTTACACTTTGGGAGAAGATGTACACTAATTTGGAGAGATCTACAACATTTAATCCACTAACAAATGGGAAAACATAAGTAGTCAACTGTTGGTTTTGGATCCTGATATTCCAGTCTCATATATGATGTTGTTTCAACCATGTTTGTACCCCAGGTTTGGTTATGATCCCGGCATGCGCAACGGGGGAATCCGGGGTATGGGTTGTTTTTGTGCCAACAGATTATAGGCCCATGGTTTTCGGTAGAACATGGTATTTTCCCATGGTATTTCCCCTTCAAAAGGAAGATATTGTAATACGGTTGTGTAATGTATTGTAGCATTGTAAAGATCTATGAGATCGTGTAAGAGAGACTGAGAGAGAGTGAAGAGGAAAGTGCAGCGGATGTGCTGCAGGTTGTATCCCTTCATTTGCTGGATGGAATAATAATAAGGACTGGAAATTTCTATGTGGACGTATCCCATCTTGGGTGAACCACGTTATATTGGTGTCTCTCTTGTAATGTGTTTGTGTAATTTATATTTGCATCTTGTTTATTGTTATTGCTCTGCGATCCTTTTTTTCTAACAGTCAACATGACTTTGGTACATCTTTTGAGTGGTCAGAATTAGAAGCATCCCAAGACTTGGGATGAAAAGGTGATCTACATCTATCACTCTTATAATAGAGCAGTCTACACCTCCATTGGAGAGTCTCCTTTTGAAACTTGTTTTTGGAATTTGCTACCTTCATCTCTAGATGTTGTTTATGAAAAAAAAGGGGGTGTGAGGGAAGAAACCAAATGTGAAGTATTAAGAGTTGAAAAATGGATTGATAATCTATCAAAAAAATCCATTTATAGGTACACGAGGCACTTAAGAGGTCATAAGAAAAGTACAAGGAAATATCCACAACCAATACAGGGTTGAGAAAACATTCAAGGTGGGATATAGACTATGGTTGCACTTGAATATGGAAATATTGCAAGGTCTTGGTAAGAATATTAAGGCATCATAGTATGGTTCTTTTGAAGTGTTGGAGAAGGTAGGAGATAACGACTATAGACTCAATATACCCCCATATATATGCATTTACTCAGTGAATGTGGAACATTTGAAACTTTATGAACCTTCCATGTTGGATCGAGAACCTAAGAAGGTATTACCTTTTCTAGAGGACTTAGCACCAGAGGATCAACTAGACTTAGCACAAGAGATAGTTTTGCATAAGAATTCTACAACAACCAAGTGAGGACAGTATGAAATCGACCATATGGGTTTGAAAAGACAACTTCTAGGAAATACTAAATGGTAGTCCAAGGAGAAGGTAGAGGAAACATTTCCTCACATCATTCAATAAAATATTTTGGAGACCAAAATTCTCCGTAAATGGGGAGGTGTCATCTGAAATGTATTAATATATAATTTTTCATCTATTTTGTACTTTTAGGTCAAAAATTTGGGTGAACTGGCTTGTCTGGCTCATTTCATGGGTAGGTCTCACTTTGCAGATTTGGAGTCCAAAACCTTCTAGGGATTTTTTAAGGGTCTAAACAATGTTTTTGGGGATAAGAGTTAATCACTTTTTCCATTTCCATTCACGAAATTCTACACTATGATACCTTTCCAATGGTCCAAGAATCGTTGCAAACATAATCTATATGAAGAAGTTGTGCCTCCCACAAGTTGATATATCTAGATGACCACCATGGTATCAAATGGATTCCATGCCAACTCTCATTTCTCACACATGCGAAGCTAGTGACATGTGGAATTTTAAGAACATTATAGAAGGTCCAAAAACCTAACCCTAATTGGGAATCGAGGCATGAAAAGACCTTAAAATTAACCCTAGACTGATATCAAGCTATGTTAATTATTGAGCCATTAGGAGGGAAAGGTGTTTCATTCTTTTGATGTTAAGTATTGTTCCAAAGTTGATCGATAGAACAAGAGTGTATAATAGAGTGGAATAGAAGAAGTGGGAGATATTATAGTATCCATTATGACCGTAGAGTCATAGGAAAATCCATAGAGAATACCATTTTCTTTGTATTCATATTCCTTATTTCTAGCTAGGTTTTCCCCACAGTGGGTTTTCCCAAGGTATATCTTTTGTTATTTGTGTACTGGATTGTGTATTTATTTGATCTAATTATTTTCCTTCCATTTCTAATTGTTTAATAAACTAATAAGAAGAAATAAGTTGCAATATTTGTTGTGACAAACTACTCTAATGGAATATACACGACAACTTATGGATTAGAATGCAACATTTCGACCCAAAAATACATTTTTAGTGTGACATTTCAGCTTAGAAATCACATTTTGATGTGACATTTCAACAAAAAAATTAACTTTTTGAGTGCATTGTTGAAAATACATTTGTTGCAATGTGTCAAAAATGAAAAGACTTTTGTTGTGTGCATCTATAAAGTGTTGTTTTATGCAATACATGAAGCACTCTAAAAAGGATTTTGTTGTGTGACTGTACCTTTTAACAATTTACCTTATTCTTTCATGCACTTTTTCTTATGAACATTTTGTCTTATATGCACTTATAATACCTAAACCCTTGTGATACTTGTCATCCATGAAAGGGATTTTGGCTTGCAACCATATGAGGTTCTTTGTCTTATGGTGTTCCACTTAAAATCTCATTTGGGGTGAGACTACATTGACACCTCATATTATGACATTGAATATTAAAATCCATTTGATGTGCATTAACAGCCACAAATAAAATTGCATTAAACTAGTTGTGATTTGTTGTTGAAGGTCCTTTAATAGAAACTTGTCTTATATTTGATTTTTAAAAAATTGTAGTTTGTATTAATGAAATATGATCGAGATGCGATATTTTTCAATGCAAAGAGAATATGACAATATTTCCAATGAGTTATCATGCAATCTCACTTGAGATCATTTTAGAATATTTCACAAGTGATGAGTCCCAATGAGATGGTTTGATAGGAAATCAAAAGTGTGGCTTCTTATACTTCTAGACCTCAAATTTGAATTGTGTTAGCTAAGTTGGGTTCATATGCATGCAAAAATAGTAGGTTTCTTCCAAAGGAAAAAAATCACTTTGGCCCATCACATCCCCTCCCACCAAACCAACTGGTGGAGGGAACATAACGGATCTGCAGGGTGCTAAAATTCCCCTATAAGGTTGTATTATCAAATTCATGAACATTTAAATGTGTGTGCAATGCATATAAAAAATACATAGCGAAATTAAAATCAATTACGCACACACACACAACATGCATGTATCAACATGTTCATCACATGCATAACAATAAACTGATGCACATAAACATACTCATCTTATTCTATCCACAAGAATTCAATTACAACAGTTCAAATTGGCTCTTTGATTCAATTTAACATAAGCAAATAGTCACTCATAATACATAAAATTTGGCATAATTAAAAACAATAGTGACCACTATCTTTTAATTGAAATTTTCCTAGCAACTGGCTATGGAAGAGCAACGTTCCACCCAACCATAGATATTTGTCCATCCCATATTATTTCAGCTGATAGACCAACCCCGAGCTGGGCTATGCATCCACTAAGGAGGAACTACTTAGGCTCACTCATTGCCATAATCACAAATGCTCATGTTAATCCAACACACATATCGGTTTGTCAATCATGTAGGGAGATAGTGAAGGAGAATGCTAAGCAGTGATCTCAACCACAGAAAAACAGGAATCTCAACTGATCTCATACAGCCTTGGCACCCACAATACCTACCACACCCAACACAAGGAAGGTCCCCTTCTCTTCTACATAGTCCCTTAGGAGCCCCTTCCCTCCAATTCTATTTAAAGTGGGGATATAAAGGTCCAAGATGCTATATCCATAGAGATTCTTTCCTTCACTGAGTTTGTCAAGCAATTCCAACCTCTGATATCTTCCCCAATTTGATCCACTCTTGGATTTTTCCAGATTATGGTCACATTACTTCCAAAACAGAATTAAATTTCCAAGCTTCCAAATATAAGTTTCTCTATGGATTTATGGGGATTTGGAACTCTCAAATTCACCCCAGGGTTTATGTCTATGGATCTCCCATTGTATTTTGCTGCTCACAACAAATTCTAGGCATTTTTGTGTAATGTCCCGAATTTTGTTGATTATCATTATTCTTTATATTGGGCGTAAGCCCCGATGCACATGATTTATTTTGATGATATATATATACTAGGCATAAGCCCTAATGAACATGTTTTACTTTTGATATATATGCTGGGTGCAAGCCCCGATTCACATGATTTACTTCGGTTATATATATATATATTGGGCATGGACCCTGATGGACATAGATTATTTTTATGTACTGGGCATAAGCCCCGATGTACTTGATTGATGTTTATTATGTGATTGGGTACAAACCCTAATATACTGAGATGATATTTTTTATGTACTGTGCAAAATTTCTGGTATGCATGACTGACTTTTATGATGTGTTAGGCATAAACCCTAGAGCACATGGGTTAAAAGATTATGCGTTGAGCCTAAGCTCTAGAGCACATAAGTAACCCCAATAGATAAGTGATTAAGTGTTGGAAAAAATCCCTAGAGCACTCCAACTTGATGTTGAGCATAAGCTCTGGAGCATCGTATCTTTGGCTATTGTATCCCTATGTGTATTGTACAAATGCGTCCTAATACTAGTGTTGAACGAGAGGCTCTAGAATTGCACTAGTGTAATGCTCATTTAAAAGTGTTGAGCATAAGCTCTGAATAGCACTAGGGGTTACTTTATTTAAAAGGTGTTGAGTTGAGGAAGACTCTGAATAGCACCACCAGTCATCATACTTATGTAATTTGACTAATTGAATCACTTCTCATCTCTCATTAAGGACTGAGGAAACTGTCATGAAATACGAGTTAATCCAACATGCAAGGGATCTAGGACTACCTAACCTAGTCGACCATCTAAACCCACCAAGGCCTTGACAAAAGAGTTTACCTTATTTTATAAAGCATAAAAAATATAATGCTACATAAATACATGGATTAATCAAAATGATTAATTAGAAAGGAGTGTCAGTTTTATACAAAAGTATTATGTATACCTACTCATATATATATATATATATATATATATATATATATATATATATATATATATATATATATATATAAAGATATTATATATAGATAGATATAAAAATATATGAGAATAGTAAAGGACAAATAAATTATAAAGTCTATGTATCCACTTAAATGGATTATACATGTATTTATATTATTCTTATAAATTAAATAAATAAAATATAAAATTTACAATAATCAATTCAGAAAGGAACAAATTAAGAGTTCTAGATAAAATGAAGTTTATAATTAAAATAAATATTTTAATTATATTATATGATTCAAACTAAGAGTTGAACTGAAGATAATATTAAAAATAATATTATTAACTGAACTACCCATTCCAAAGATCTCCTATAAGTACAAGAACAAATTCCAAGAGAGGGATCTATTTTATTATCATTCTTTATGGTAGCAAGAGAGAAATGGTTCTAAAATATGGAAGAGGAATATACCAGGTTTTAATCAGTTGTCTGCCTTATGTTCTCTTGCATGTTGGAACCAGCTCGGGGGGATCCAATTTAGATCCAGGAACGATTCTGGGTCAAGGTTGGGAGGAACGTGGCAGTTTCAAAGTTATTTGGTTATGATTCTACAGGTCAGCTGAGAATAATTAATTTTCCATTAATTAGTGTTTGAAGTGTGCAGGTGTTAAAGGAGATCCAGTCAGTATAGTTCAGGTAAGAACTTACATTTTCGTATCAAAGTTTCTTTATTATTATAGGTTGCATGTATAAGAAATGGTAAATTTGTTTATGATACTGTAATTTCCTTTTTGTAATATTCCAGTTTATCATTATAAAATTCTAGGAGCAAGGGCTTAAGCATTGGCTCCCTGGGTTAAAACTTAATCTACTTCATAATGTTGAAAACTTAATTACATATAAACTATTTTCTAAACTTCAAAACCTTTCTTCTTTTATAGCTTGTGGGCTAGCAGAGCTAGCTTATGCTAGACCTCAGCTTTTAGAATCATAGTGTTAAGTTTTTCTTTTATTTTAAACCAAGATTTCATTATAATATTCCAAACCATGGAAGATTCACTTAGGCCATAAACCCGAGATAAAATGAACCACTGTCTTAAAATGTGTTACAGCAAAGTCATCTCTTCCAGATATCGGTTCACTTTAAAAGTATAAAACCTAGATCCTAGGTTTCAAACTAAATTAATTTTTAATCAGATCTATTACATGCAACCAATACTAAAACTTAAATAAAAAAATCAACCAGCATAAACACTTAAATAATATCTTAACAGAGTTAGGGTAGATGCTTAGGCCTCTGCATAAACAACCAGACTAAGTAAAATAAACCCCCAAAATATTTGTTAACCATTACAGAGCCATCGTGGGATTTTCAACAATGAATACCATTAACGTTTAAACATAAAATGAGATTTCAAATAAAAATAGCTAACCATAATCCCATTTACATAATGAAATAGAATGACGAATTGCTGAAGAATTTCCCACACAAACATTTAAAACTTTCACAATACTGGATTAAACTGGCAATAAGCCGAAATAGAGACTAACATTTAAAATACTAAACATACCATTGATTTTATTAAAACATAAATGCAGTCCACGAAATCTCTGTGTCAAATACAACCACAGGCTTTCACCTTCATCAAACAGGGTTTAAATTATAGCAACATTTTACACAGAGATCAAAACATAGAACCACTATAAATTCAATTGCATAAATAAAACAGAATGATGAGCATTAAGAATACACCATACACAGTATCGAATTAAAATGAAAAAATAACCAAAGTAGAGACATAACAAGATAATTACTAAAGACATCTCTGATAAGCTTTTATACATAATCCATCCAAACCAAATCACAGATCCCAGACCTCTGCATTTTACAGACCACGATCTCTCCCTCAAGTTTATAAGCTTCTACAATATCTAAACCAGGATCAAAGATCTTTAATAAAATGTTAAACACATCAAAAAAGTTAGGGATGAGGTCTAGTAATCAAGTATAAGAATCCTCTTCCCAAACGCGTTCACAAGATTTTCAAACTAATTAAAAAATCTATTACATTTCTCTGGGCGAACCCCCCATATTTATAAAGTTTTCCCACGAAGTTATCCAGTAAACCAAAAACGTGCCAAAAATTACAACAGAGTATGATATACTCTCCAAACAGAACCCCGAAAGACAAACACTTCCCAAAACACACAGTAGGAAAACTTCTCAATAGATTGACCCAGCTTATACATCGACACTGATGAGGAAGACGAAGGTCGCAAAAGGCCTGGGCTTACTAGTAGTCACGCCATTAAAAATCCTCTACTCTAGATTCCACTGAGGGCAGCCTTCGAAATCCCCTGTAGTAAGTCTCTTGTCCAAAGCAAACAAACCTCGTCGTTAAACACATCTTGTCAAAACGAAACTAACAAGAAATGAAAAAGAAGAAATAAAACTGAGTATGGACAATCGCTGTATTAACACATAGCTTACCTTGGCAAAGCATTGTGCCCTCCATGCTATTTATCCTCTAGGACAAGCACAGACCATGATTGGAGGCTCAGGTCAAGCGTAGTTTCCCCATAGGAATGAAAGCAGCGAGAGCTTTTCTCTCCATCCACCAAACCAACGAAAAAACAAATTGGTCGCTTGAATCTAGGTTTTCTTTCTCATACTCCAGTTGGCATCGTGACCATGTGGCCATCACATCGGCCACATTAAAACGCCACCTACCTCCACTATCATCGTAATTCTTACCCACCCTCTATAGTGGAGGAGCTTCTTTGTTACATTTTCGATTTCATCCCTTGACTTTTCCTTTACAAAGAATGTCTTATGGATACATTACAAGAACTAGACTTAGCATAAGTTCCTTTTAAAACCACCTACAAAAGTAAATTTTATTTATGTTTTAGCATTTAGCTAAGTAAACCCAGGGCTAGCACTACCCTCCTCAAACCTCTCAGGATCATACAAGTTACATCATTTACAATATACATTCCAGTAAAGTGTAGACACATAAACTCATACAAACAGAAGAACAAGACTAGATCATACATCCATTAAATAAACGAGTATCATAAGTAATAAACAAGAGACCCGTCACAAGATCAAGAGATCATCTCGAATGTTACATTCAACCATAAAAATGAATCCATTTTATTTAAACTAGTCAAGAATAAAAAGAATGATAAACATCAGTATAAGTATTACAACATTCACCATACACTTTATAACCATCAGAGTCTCATCAGTAAGATTTCAAAACTTTCATATAGATTATAAACGAAATACCTTCTAAACAACTTGCCTGTATCTCTCACAATAATAAAACAGTGCCGAAGTTAATTTTGTTTAAACATGAGATCCAAACGATAGTAATATCCCTTACAAAGTTTTTTTAATTTTTACATATTTAGGGACATTACATTTTGGCACTCAAAATCATGGCTTCTTTCCTGGTTACAATTTCTGCAATTCTTCACTATTGGGAGTGCATAATGGCTAAGAATTGATGTCTGGCTATTCAAAAATGGAATGGGGAGGATGGAAAAATGAATTTCCATGAATAAATTAACTTCTGGGCCAAGTAAACTAAGCCCATAACTTGTCATATGAATTTAGGAGCTTTCCCATGCTCCATTAATTTCATGAGTTGATTTTTCAGTGGCCCCTTCCTAACAAAATTAAATGCCAACATACTATTCAATATGGGTCCTCAAAATGACACTTGGAAATAAAGGATTGAATCCCCCAACCCCTCACCTCTCCCTAGTGGATACATTTACCCCCCCTCATTTTTAGTTTCTTCCATAACCAGTTCTTGAAATTTTATTTACATCATAAATATTTACATGATTTTACAATTCCCATGGTTTACTAACACATGGTTCACAAAATATAAAATACTTGCCTTTACAAGTCGTTTGTTCGCTAGCAAGGCCTTGGCCTTGAGCTCCACGCTAGGAACTATAGACTGCATAATTGCAATATTTACACATCAAGCCAATAATTCCAATGGTCAAAATGGGGGTATTACATGTCCACTCCCCAACATTATGCAGTAAAATAATTTTTTAATGCAAGTCCAAGCTCCATTCTTACTATCACTTTACTTGAATTTAATTTTGTCAAATCTTCCCACAATTATGTTATACATGATTTCATAATGCTAGATGAAGTTGGAATTATCCATCATTAGCTAAGATATTTTGTCCTACCAAAACAATTAACTAAAATGTGGAGCACCAAGTACCTAGCACTTAGTAGAAGTGTCTTGGATCTTTCTAAAAATACAATTCAGAGCCAACTTATTCCTTACATATGCTCAAATAAATCTAGGTGAAGCTATATGACAATTTCATAGGTCGATTAATCATCAAAAACCAACAAGCACAAAAACACATGTAAATGTGATGCATGCAATTAGAACAACTTTGCAATGAAAACAAATCAGATAAGTCTAGTACCATACTCAATCATGACTTCAAAATGAAGTGGAACAAAATAGTAGGTAGTTAATCATGAAGCATTCATTCAAACATCAACTGCTCAATGATTAAAACCAAGAGAATACGACTAATGGACGAAGCAATCTAAAGATTTTATTCTACGAATTTAAAAGGAGGGGCCCCAGCCGATGGACTTCGGTAGCTCTTGATGCCCCAACACAAACATATCATAAGCATAATAATTAACAATGACTCACACACATAGTATACAAAGATTTACTCTAGAAATCCTAAACCGAGAAAACAAACCTACCTCATAGTTTCTCCACTCTCTATCTCATTGCATTATGTTTATATTTATAATGCATTACTATAGAATCCAAAACACTAATCCATTAACTTAGATTAGATCATAACCCTAATTCCTTAACCAAAATTAATTTATAATGGGATGAATAATCATTGGCTAAGAAACCTCAAAACATATTAAAAATGGACTCAATTATTTCTTTTGGGGTCTCCTCCCCCTAACACTCAACAAGGGAACTGCTCACCCCTCATTTCCCACCATTCAGTGTGTGACCAACCCCCTAGACCTCATTTTCTCTAGGATCCTGCAAATAGGGTTAAATATGTCCATTAGGATGACCATGTTCACAAATGTTAACTATCATATATCATGTAGATATAAAAATATAGCTTATGTCGAGTTGTGATGTTCCTTAATGGTGACATCATTGTGACATTGATGTTGGCTGATTTTTGTCAAATTGTAACAAATTTGAAGGGTTGTGTTGGATTTCAATGTTATTTAGTGTTTGTCTCATTCAGACATTCATCTTGGTTTATTTATGTCAAATTGCTTCATTTCTAAATGGTTACGTTGCATTGTGACACTAAGAAGCTTATAATATGGTTATATATGTTGTGATGTGAATTGTGGAGGAGTTATGTTAACTTTATACATGTTCCTCAATGGTTATGTTGCATTGTGATAATGAATAATGTCAACTTACTATGCTCCTCAATGGTTATGTCACATTGCAACATTTCCCAAGGTTTATGTTTTAAATGTGATGTTTCTCAATTGCTATGTCATAGTTTTACATTTAGCTTGGTCCACTCATGTTGAATTGGTACGTTCATCAATGGTTATGTTGAATTATGGCATTCTTCAAAGGTTATGTCACATTGAATTTGATTGGTCAGGGTTGATAGTGGTTGATAATTGTTACTATAGATGACCATGTTCAATATGGTTGAGCATGATTGACTTTAGGTCACTTTGAGACATTCATATTGGTCGACTTATGTCAATTGTGATGAACCATTTTGTAATGGTTATGTCACATTTAGGGAAATTTTTAGGGGAAAAATTTCACCTTGGGTTTTTTTTTCAAAAAATAAATTCATTGTTTGGTCATTTTAGTCTCTAATATGGACTATATTTACATAAAATATGTTTTTAAATCATAATATTCACCAAAATTTACAAGTTTCAGCATTAAATTGTATGTTTCATATTTAATATTAGTCTACCTATCTATATATATGTTTTTTTCAATCCAAAATAATAACCTAGAATACTATACTTAAATATAATATTATAATCCTTAAAAACTACCCTGGTCATATTGTGACATTTATCTTGTCTACCTTGCATCAAATTGTTATGTTCCTCAATGGCCATGTCGCATTGAGACATTGTTTCTATTGCATCTAGTTTCTTTGGATGTGGTTGACTATGATTGAGTTATCAATTAAACCAAAATTAGAATTACTTATTTAGACTTCATGAGTTTCAATATTTATCCTACAACCAAAACCATACCTCACAAGAGAGACACCTGAAATGTAAATGTGCCCTCACCTACACCCAATATTACTACTACTAATACTAGTTAACCCTGAAACCAGAATAATACCTCACAACACACACAAAATATTAATTAACCCTAGAACCAGAATAATACCTCACAACACACACCTGAAATGTGCCTTGACTCAAGCACTATATTACTGGAAGATGAATAGGTGTACTATTAATGGACGATGAATAAGTGTACTATTAAGGCACTTGTTGGATAAGTAACCCATTCTAAAAACAGAAAAGACATAAACCCCTTCAATATTAATCCTATACACCCACACACATTATGGACCTGCAGGATTCATGTACATAATAATGCGTGATATCCCATAAATCATAATCTGAAAGTGTAGATGATCCATAAAGTATAACACGAAAAACACTATGGGAATGGATCTGTACGTTCTGCAACCTCTCGCATTAACGCGTAGCACATTTTAAGCTGCACCGTAGTACACGAGCACGCGCAAGCAAGCAACCCTTCTTTTTGAAAGCAGGCTTTTTCTCGAAGAATCTTCGTACAGTGGAAATCGCTTTGGTAGCTTTGGTGAAATAGGCTGGCATAGAAAGACTGGTTGTTCTCTCCAAGTGTTAACAAGAACAGTAGAACGATAATTATTTTCTATATATGATACAATTCATGGAGAAATGGATTAGGTTTCCTCATGTATTACGCATTTGCAGCTTTCAGTGCGGTGTGCGCTGCAATTATAGCCACCAGTGTTATTGCACACGTAGACGCATTAACTTATAAAATAATTACAAATTTAAGAACTGATCCTGTGTCAGCAGAAAGTAAAATCAAACAGAAGCGAAAGAGATCCGGTGAAACTACAGAAATGTTTCCATGTAATATATCATATATAGGGTTTTACAGTAAAGGAGAATACGAAACGACAAGACATATATGACGTAACTACAATGAATTCAACAATTGCTTCGATTGACATTCGATGTTTTCTTTCGAAGAGAACACGGGATGTCGGCCGTTCACTCTCAACCGAGGAGAGGGTTCTCCACTTTCTATGAGAATCCTTGGCTATCTGTTGTGAAGTTCTCTGGAACCAAACATGGACGCTCGTAATAATTACAACGATCAGAGCCACTTAGAATGTAGGCTCATCCTGTCGACCTTTATTTCAATAAAATAAAATAAATTGTGTTGTTGAAAGCGCGTGTTTAGAAACCCTGAAGTCAAGATTGACGGCATTGAATTGACAACCTGATAGCCATATGGAGCCGAGGATTGTGACATTTTCAAGATTTTAACGGATCAAATTTGAAGGGTTGCTCCGTATTGGGTTATCTACTCATAATCTAAGAAAAATGAAGAATTAAATCAAGTATATGAAGAAGAAGAAAAAATATAAAATATTGGCTATTTTTCAGAAGATTTTATATATTTATAAAGATATATTTATACTCACAACAACCTAGGATTTTAAAAATGGATTAGTTAACTTAAAAAAATAATAAAGCTATTTTTAATCTCAAATGTAATTTTTTAATAAGTTATTATGTTTAGAATTACTAAAAAGCATAACCTAATTATGCATGTTATAGGTTGGCAGGATCAATTTGCAAAACCCTGTAATTAATGGGATAGAATGGATAAGAGAAGAAGGAAAAATATAACTCTTTATTGAAGGATATGGTAATGTCATCCCGTGAGGTTTGTGTCATTTTAAAATTAATGCAATTTTAAAATAACAAGATAAACTTGTAATTCCTCTTCTCAAAATATATACTTTAAATTAACATTTGTGATCATCCTTTTTTTGTTGTAGCATGTTGAGTTGAATCTTTCTTCAAATGTACATATTTAAAATTAGTGCAATTTTAAAATAACAAGTTAAACTTGTAATTCTTCTTCTCAATATATATATTCTAAATTAACATGTGTGATCATCCTTTTTTTGTTGTAGCATGTTGAGTTGAATCTTTCTTCAAATGTATATATTCAATTTTCATCTTACTTGGGAGTCTAATTGCCTCTACAAATTCCCATCCTTAGTGCATCTTTAGTGTGTGAGTGCTTTTTGGTAAATGACTTCCAATATTATATATATATATATATAAGATATTTATATTTTACTCCCATAATGATGTGTGGATATTGAAGCTTCATGTTTCCTCTTTACTATAGCAATGTTGACCTCCTTATTTTCTCTTACTAAGAAAACTAAACAATGAATACATATTGAAAGAAGAATGTGATGTTGATTATATGAGCCCAATGATGCTTCTACACTAGCATAGGTCCATCTTAAAAGGGGATCTACAAAGCGCTGAAAGGGATCAAATCTCTTGAGGTGGAAACCTTTCCTCAACATTTGCACTCTTTAGATCAAGTGTGTAATGCAATGTTTACAGTTTTAATTTATATCTAGTTTGTGTAGTTTTATATGTATGACGTCATAAATGTTTTAAATCTAATTTGAACCAACATGTTATATATATATATATAAAGGACACATGTCAGATCCATGATGAGCATGGAAGGAGTTACACATCCCCCCATTGAGCTATAGAGTGTGCATCTTTGATGCAATCATACACCCTTCGTAAGAAAACATGAGCATCTACCTTATGTGGATTGAACCGTGGACACCTTCAAGTGATGTAAGGCACTGAAGGTGAACCAACTATTCCTTAGTAATCCACAATGTATACTCCAAATTTTTGTTCTCCCATTTGACTAAATATTCCAAGTAATCTTGGTCCTCGGTCCTCATATTAACCCTGAGCCCTAGTATTTACTTACTTTATTCAATTTTTTTAAATGGACCATGTCTTTTCCATTCTTCCATGGTGCATGTTTCACCAACCTCTTCTCCTTGATAGAACTAATATAAGTTAGACCTTACTTGTTACTATATGATGTTTCGCTGATAAACTTGAACAACTAGCTTGTACCTTATTGCAGCAGCCATATCCACTCTAGGTATTATATGATGTCACCATAGATACGTTAACCACTTGAACTGAACGTACCATTACCAACAACTTTCCGTATGACCACATTAAATTACCTCTTATAATTTACATTACTAATTACCATTATAGAGGATCTCTCACCTCACCTACCTTAAATATCAGAGAAATATCAAAGGCCTCTAGCAAATCCAACTTGTGAGAATTATTATAAGTCTTCTTTAGAATATTACATGGACCAATTTTCTTGTACTTTAACTTCTTATATGTTCCTATAGGAAATCTATCATTTCTCAAATGTTCCATCAGTATATCACCTTCAAAATCCTTCAATCTCCTATGCAAATATACCTTGTGCTTATAGTTATCATAACTTTGATGTAACTTATTCTTAACCTATTAATGGATCTCATGCATGCTCTCTTCAAATTACATCAATGCTCCTTTTAACCCCAATTTTCAGTAATTCAACCTAGACTACAATAGCCTTTGCATGCCACCCTTACAATATCTAAAATGAACTTATGACAATGGATCTGTTCATTAAATTATTGTAGGAAAATTCATCTTTAGCTATGGCAAAATTCCATTGACCTAGTTTGTCTCCAATCAAACTTCTTAACAAATTTCCCAGACTTCAACTAACAAACTTTGTCTAAACATTTTCCTAGAATGATACATTGAGATGTAGTGTAACTTGGAACCCATATTATTCCAAAGATTCATCCAAAAGTGTCTAAAGAATTGAGTATCTTTATATAAATTAATACTCCTAGGTAGCCTATGTGATCCTACAACCTCCTGGAAAAATATCACAACCACATGAGTAGCATCACTACTCTTCTTGCACATTGTGAAATGTGACATTTTAGAAAATCTATCCACCATAACTAGCACTAACTCATAACCACTCTATGTCTTGGAATGTCCCAAAACAAAATCCATTCTTATGCCCTCCGATGGCTTCTCAAGTATCAGTGAAGGAGTATACATCCTAGTATTATGTCTCCTTCCTTTGGCTGATTGAAAAATTCTACATCACTCAAAAAACTCCTTGAAAGTTCATTGATGTTAGGAAAAATATATATTTCATCCACTAATTCCTTTCTCTTATCGACCCCAAAATGTACACTTAAACCTTTTCTATGCAGATCTTGAATGAAATTAAGTCTCAATGAACTTCTTCGAATACGCAACTTCTAATTCTTAAACATGAATTCCTCTTGGATGTGGAAATCCAAAAAATGTTTCCTATTTGTATCCCATGGCTCTTTCCACACTCTCCATGCCTCTACAAAATTTGTATCATCTACATAAAAATATTCAATACCATCCAAACCAATAATCTTAACCGGCATGTTATCCAACAACATCACCGTTTGGCTTAATATGTATCTAAAAACTGATTAGACTTTTAAGATGTATGTTTTAGAACAAATGATTAACTCTGCAAAAAAACCACCCATTTCAAATGCCTCTAATTCATCTTACCTAGGCTATTTATGTATTGTAGTTCCTTAGGATTAGTAAACAACATAGCTTCATTTGGCAACAAATAATATCTCCATTTCTTAAAGGATTAAGAAATAGCATATAATATCTTATCATAAACACAATAATTTTTCTTAGCATCATTGAATTTCTCACTAAACAGTGCTATTGGATTATCTTATTTACTCAAGACTCCTCCAATTGTTGAACCACTTGTTACACCTTTGTAAAATATGGAAATGGATAAACTAGTTGTTTAGTCACTCTCTTCTTCAAGGTCTCAAAAGAATGTGTTTCTACTATTGTCCATGGGAAAGTTCCCTTCTTCATACACTCTATGAGTGGTGCACATATACCACTAAATTTTCTGATAAAATTTTCCCAAACCATGGAAACATTGTACAATAAACATAAATCTAGGCATAGCCCAATCCCCAATGGCTTTCACATTTTTAATATCCATCTTCAAAATTTCCTTCGAAACCAAAAAACACAAGTAAACTAGTTCTTCTTCTTCCAAGAAAGTACACTTCTTCAAATTAATTTGCAAATTCTCCTCATTCTACTTGGACAACTCTTTTTCCACATGCTCCAAATGTTCTTCTCTGGGATTTCTAAAGATTAAAATGTCATCAAGATACATCATCATGACACAATTCCTTAGAAATGGATTCAATATTTCATTCATCAACCTCATAAATTGTGTAGTAGGTGCAACAACTAGTCCAAATGTCATAGCGAACCACTGAAATAGCCTATCCTTCGTCTTGAATGTTGTCTTCCACTCATCAAATTCACTTGTTCAAATATGATGGTTTCTAATATTTAAATCTATATTATTATAAAATTATGTTTCCCTACTGAAACAATCCATGCGACCCTCCATTCTCGGTAAGGGAAATAGATACTTCATAGTAATATTTTTAATTGCTCGCAAATCAGTGCACATCCACCATTCACGACCTTTATTTAGTGTTAATATTGTAAGGACAAACAAAGGACTTAAGTTTCTTGTATCAAACCTTTGTCAAGAAATTATTACACCTATCTATTTACTTGTTCACTCTTTGCAAGAGTCACTAAGTTTGTAGTCTTGTTAGGTAGATTCAATCCTCGAATCAAGTTAATATGATGTGAATCAAGTTAAACTCATCCAATATATGTTGAATCTCTATTGGCACATCTCTCTTTTCCTTGATTGCTTGTACTTTCTTTTGCATTATGTCCAAATAAAGTTTTTCCTTCTTTTGTTCCTTCAAAAAATCTTTGGTTAAACACAACATGACTCTACCCTTTCTACTACAACCACTTCTACTATCAGTAAGGTCCATTTTTTTTATTTCATCTTGCACGATCATCTTGAGTCTATAATATTGTACATCCTTGTTAAACTCATAGTCATTTTCCCTACAATCATGTAAATTCTTCCTACAATAGCCACATATTTCAAAGCAACACATGGCATGCATCCATATCACAACATCACATAATTACTTATCACTAAGGTTATTGATCTGAAAATTTAATAAACACTACTCTATCATAGTGACTTGTTGACCCTTTTATAGCCATGAAACCCGATATTGATTGGGATAAGGATTTTATTTCAATTTTAGCTTTTCAATCACCTATATGGACACCAAATTCTCCATAATTACACCATTTATGATCAAATGGAAGCATTTAACTTGAACCATGAATCAACACTTTCACTCCCCCTTTTTATTGTACCATGTTGGAATTGATCCTTTCCTAAAGTGTACACATTCAATTTATAACTTGTATACAATTATTCATCTCATGTAGGATCTCAACACTCCTTGCAATTATTTTTATTACCAACATTGGCTTTATAACTTGCCATCTTTAATGTGTTGTGAATTTCTCCTAAATTGCTTCATTTCTTCATTTTTTTAATCGTTGGTACATCCTCAGTGGGCCTTTAATGGTTACGAACATGTTCTCTCTCATAGGTTCAAATCTGAAGGTGGTTAGGGTATGTACACCTTTGTATACTTTAGCAGCTAAATCACTGCGTAGAGGGGGGGTCCCTTGTCCCACAAAAAAGGGGGTCTCATACACCAAATTGGTGTCTCGCTTGGCAGTGACCTTAAAAATATAGTATTATTATTATTATTATTAATATTTAGATATTGGAAATAATGTGTATATATTATTCAGCTTCATGTTTCCTCTCTATAGCAATGTTCACCTCCTTATTTTCTTCTACTAAGCAAACTAAACAAACTTCATGCATATTGAAATAAATAAAGGTAATAAAAGGAGATATGCAAGATTTAGACATAAATATAAATATTATAGATATTCTATTTACAATAATATCTTATATTTTTACAATAATCAAAACTATAATTTTAATTACGACAAAGTAAACATTTTTGTGGACACCCATATCAAAGATGATGTGTTCTATGTACCAATTAATGCATGAGGATCCCATCTAAGATTTGTTAAATAAAAAACATAAGGAGACATTCTCCAAACCAATCTTGTGTAGTCAAGATTGATCCTCCTGTATAGAGGTGATCACTTTGATTTCCTTCCGTGTAAAGGTTATTCCTCCCGTATAGAGGTAATTGATCAAAGTAATGATGTTGGATAAGGCTCCGGACTTGTGTGTGTCAAGTCATGATTATCATGTAAACCTTATGTATAAAGGTATCCATGAGATGGACCTCCCGTATAGAGGTGGACCTTCCGTATAAAGGTAATGCTTTACTTGTTAAAAGCATTTAATGTAGTGTGATATATTATTAACCATGACCACCAGTTTGCTATTAAGTCTCCTTTAGATATTGATCACCTCTGAAGTAAATTACTTTAGCATATGATCATTTGGTGTGGAATAATATAATATGATCACAACATCCGACAAGTCTTGTTAGTATAATATAATGTGATGGATAATTAAAGTTAGCACATATTGACCATGCACTAAGAGATAAAGAAATAAAAATAAGCATAGAGATCAAGATAATTCGAAATTGCTCATGGACACTTCAACTAATTAAAGATAGATCAAATTATTAAAGCTTCAGTTATAATTCTTCAATTAAGTATCAATGCATCACTTAAAGATATGCCTCAGTTAACTAAAGAACTCACAGTGGTCACTTCAAGTAAATCAATCAACATGATTTCAGTTAACTAAGTGTTAAATAAAAAGAACTAGTTAACTAAAGTGTTTTCACTTTAATTAAACTAAAAGTCTTCAGTTAAAGACAGTTAACTAAGTGAAAACAAAGAAGATCTAGTTAACTAAGTGTTATTGCATGATGACACTTATGTTAAACTAAAATATGACATGTGATTTGTGACACTTGCATGTCGACACTTAAGCTATCCACCTAACTAAGTGGGAAATTTTTCATTTAAGAGGTGAGTTCATCCTAAGTGGTAGCTCTATGAGATAAAACACTGCATGAGAAGTGGGTCACACCTCTGCATGCAAGATTAATACAGATCCAGTTTGAGGGCGAGTTCATCCTGAAGTTAGAAGTTAAAAATACAAGAAAAGAATTTATAAATATATGTTATACGGGATTGATGAATCCAATGTGAAGCGAATTCTCTTCTCCATTGAAGGCAAGGCTCTTCTCTTTGTGTAGGGTATTGTAACTTGTGCTTTTTATTGTTGTGTTGGGCACACATTCGATTGATCTCTCTTCTTTATTTCTTTTGTATCTTCATCAAGAGTGTTTGGTGATATCTTATCTTCCGAAAGAAATATTCTATGTTGTAAAAGAAAGCATTCTTTGCTATCCATTATATTATACTGAGAAGAATTGTTGGGGTTTTTGTGAACTCATAATTTTGAGTATTTTCCCCAGGGTATATCTTGTGTTATGGTTGTATGAATTTCATGTATTGAATTGTCTCATTTCTTCAAGTCTCTGCATCTGAAAGATTTAAAGATCAAAGCTCAACCAAATTTCAACAAGATTCATATCGAGAGCATATCCCAATCTTGCTTATTCATCATAAAAATTGTAGTATATTGTGAGGCCTCACTTTAGTGTCTCTTTAAGGGCAATAATTTTATCAAAACATTATAAAAGCAATGAAAAGGCCTTCCTTTCTTTATGTAAGCCTCAAAGAGCATGAAATTCTCACTTCATATCTCAAACCATGCAAAAATTCATGCCATAGTGGGAGGTTAGAGCATATTCTATAATGCATAACTTTTATGATAGCAAAAATCAGCTTACTTTCTCCCTAGATTTCTTAAGAATCCTATCCCAACATAAAAATGTTTCTCTAAGCATCAAGTGATATGCTATATTTTTGAGGTTGGGATTGGGATGAGGTCAAGGGAAACTGATTAATTGAGCATTTTCAAAACATTTGAAATACAAAGTATCTTCACACTTATGTGAATGTTGCTAGAAACAAAAAGAAAAAAATAGAGGAATGTGATAGACAAGATAGATAGAATATGGGGAAAAAAATATGGCTAAGAGAACATGGGAGTGTAGATTTGATGATGTATAAAATTGAATAAAGGAAATCACAAATCTCACTCTTGTAATCCCAATTTTAAGTTTAGTTATGTTGGCAATGTCCATTTTATGTTGATTCATATCTAAAATTCATCAAGAATATATATATTGTGGAGATATTTACATTTAATTATTAATTGTATGTTTTGTTTACATTAGATATGTATTGTAATAAAGGAGATGGGATGGATCGTATATTTAATGGTTGATAGGAAAAAATTGTGATGAAATAGAGATAATAATAGTACAAGTCATGGATATTAAGAAGTTTTTAACATTATCAATGATATATATTTTTAAAGAGATAAAATATGTGAATAATAAAAAAGATGATGACCTAATTTCTTTGGATTCACTTTTATTATTTTTTTTAAGTTAATTTTATTAATAATTTTTTAATAAATCATAATATATAAAATACATGTGATGTTAATTATCATATTGACCAGTGTCCACAATGACAATGTTCATAACACAAATCATGTGGCTGTATGTGATTGTTGATAGACAAATTATCTTATTGATAAGGGTCTAGAATGAAAATGCTCATAACACAAACTCATGTGGAATGAAAATGCTCATAACACAAACTCATGTGGTTGTTGATAAACAATGTACATGTTACTATTTAACTCACACTTAAAATAGTGCATAAGCCAAAAAGATGGTAACAATTAAAATAATACATAAGTTAACAAGATGATGAAATAATCTGAGTATGAATTATATCATAAATTTACTGTTGTGGAAAGGTACACCATGTTAAGGAATCAATAAGAACTAATCAAAATAAAAATGATTTTACTCTTTAAACTAAAAAATAAGAACCAATCAAAATAAAAATGATTTTACTCTTTAAACTAAAAAGATGATGAAATAATCTGAGCATGAATTATATCATAAATTTACTGTTGTGGAAAGGTACACCATATCAAGGAAGAAATAAGAACCAATCAAAATAAAAATGATTTTACTCTTTAAACTAAGAAGTGACAGTTAAAATAGTGCACAAAGTCAAAAAGATGGTGAGATTATCTAAGCATGAATTATATGATAAATTGACTGTCGTGGAAAGGTACAAGGCATAAATAATAAGAACCGATCAAAATAAAAATGATTTTAATTTTTAAATACAAAACGCATATATTGAATGATGAAGCATAGATTTTTCTCACTTTTCGGATTAACCTTAAATTTTGCTCACTTTTCTATTAAAGAACCCATTGCGTTGCCTTGCTCCAGTGAAGACAATAATGCGATGGATTGTTGAAAATGTGAATTTTTTGATGATGTGTTGTTAAAAATTGGACAATTTTTTCCAACTTTTATTACATATGTCAACAGCGCTGCCTTTCCTGCTCTCATAATTTTATGTGCAGGATCAGAGAAATTTAACTTCTTCTGTCGCAGTAATTTGGTAATATGGTGTGGAAAAATTTAATACCAAACTCGCAAACTCAAGCTACAGGAAATTCACGTCACGAATTATGCAAGAAAGGTTCATATAAACAGGACCCACATTTGGCTAAAGTGCGATTCCGTGTTACGGACTGAGACAAGACCGTACACAGTTCGATCCCACCATGGCGTAGTGGATCGAAAATATTGTTAGTGGCCAAAAACTCCAAAGCCACTAGAGTCGAATCGATATAAGAAACTCTGCAATCAAGTTACTTTGAGAGCAACTCCTCTCTGAGAGTTTCAGACAAGTTTCTTAGCCTTATTGCTGTGATATTTATTTCTGATCAATTGGTATCGCTGTGATGCAATGCCCTTGACGATAGTTTATATATAAGCCTAGAATCCAAGTACTATTGTATGAAGATTTGCCCTTGTGATTTGTCAATGGCGGACCAAAGTTCCGATGACCGTAACATCGACATTGCAATCAACATACAGGAAAATTGTAAAAGTAATTGCATTGAGGAGCCGAATGAATTTAGAAGAGTAAGGAAAATTCTGACCTTGAAGCTAGTTTTGGGGAAGTTTTTGAAAAACGCTTTGCAGTTGGGGAAAGACGATCCGAGGAGAGTTATACATTCAATCAAAGTTGGGCTTGCATTGTCAGTGGTATCTTTGTTCTATCTCATGGATCCCTTATTTAATGGCGTCGGTGATAATGCCATCTGGGCTATCATGACTGTTGTGGTGGTTTTTGAGTTTACCGCAGGTAATTTTCTTTCAAAACGGCCTAAGCTTGTCTTAACTGTTCGATCAATTAGTTTAATCGTTGAAGATCCTTGGATTAATACTATTGAACTTGAACAAAAAACCTATATTATGGTGCAGCGATCATTCAGATAGTGTTTGAGAAATGTTTTTAAAAGCTTTCTGACCAGTGTTAGATCGATTGAAAATTTGCCATCAATTTTGTATATCGGTAAGGTTTACATAAAAATAGCCATGTCCTGATTTTACAGAAATACATAAAAAGAGTCATGTTCAGAAATATCCACTAGGTTCTCCACGAATTTATTGTTGGGGAATGGAATTTGCAAAAAAAATACATAAAGCTCGCCATATCCGACGATCTACTGGATATTGCTCAGCGTGGTAGTTTAACGTTTAAAGTGACAGATTCTATTCGTGATAGTTATGTTTTGCATGAAAGTAAACCGGGGCAAATGGTTATGTGTGTTCACAGTTCATGAAACCCTAGTTTCAACTAAGTTCGAGATTTCTTGTGAAATATCCTGGTGCATGTGCAGGTGCTACTCTTAGTAAAGGCTTGAATAGAGGAATCGGTACAGTGCTGGCAGGATCTCTTGGTGTATCAGTTGGCTGCATAGCAAAAATGGCAGAGACAATAGGAGAACCCATTATCATCGGCGCTTCATGTTTCATTCTAGGTTCATAGATTTGCTTAAGCTGTTTTTGAAATTAAAAAAAATATAATATGCAAAGGGTGATAGAAAAAAATGGTAAAAATAGCTAGATCCTTTAGTTTCCATTAAAGTTAAGTATTTAGAGCATTAAATGAGGCAGTTCAGTGTCTAGGGCAGCTTAGTGTTTAGGTTCTATTGGATTCGGAGAATCTCCAAATCCAGTGGATCCTAAACACCACAGTACAGTGCCACATTAAATGCTTTGCAACTCAATGCTTAACTTTAGCCATTTCCATAGTCAAGAGTGATTGGATATTTTTCAGAGTTTCTTTTCCCTTTCTACAGGCGCATCTGCAACATACTTTCGCTTTTTCCCAAAAATAAAGCGTAAATATGACTACGGCGTTGTGATTTTCATCCTCACATTTAATATGATAACAGTCTCTGGATACCGGGTTCATAACATTTTTCGCATGGCTTGCGAACGGCTTTCCACAATAGCAATTGGATCCGCGATTTGCCTAGTTATAAGTTTATTTGTTTATCCAATATGGGCAGGCGAGGATCTTCATAAGTCTATTATTAAAAAAATCCAAGGCTTAGCAGATTCCATAGAAGGTGAGATGGATTACTAAGTCAAAATTATTTCATAAGATGTGTTTCACTGGCTTGTCATGATAAAGTGCTTGCTTATCTGATATCCCTTTATCTGATGCATGGATGCAGTATGCGTGCTGGAGTATTTCAAGGGCTCGGATGACCTAGACGATGGATCAGGTGAAATCCTAGAAGCCCATATCTGCCAAGGATTCATAGATATTTTGGATTCCAAAGCGAGTGAAGATTCTCTGGTAAATCTCAATTTGTTGGTCTTTCAATAGACAGATGCAATAATCAATATATCGCCTCCATAGTGCTGCAACATCTGGAACTTTATAAAAGGGGAGATATATATTTGGAAAAGAAATCGATCAATCTACTTGTTTGTTGATTTTTCAGGCAAATTTTGCTAGCTGGGAGCCGAGGCATGGTAAGTTCAGATTCAGTCATCCATGGAAACAATATGTTAAAGTAGGAGCCATGGTACGTCACTTGGCATACTGTGTTGTCGCCTTGCATGGATGTCTACGCTCGGAGATTCAGGTGAGATCTTGATTCACAAGTAATGTTTATTCAATACAATTAACGTATTCTGAATGGTTCGCCCCGATTTATGCTTCAGGCATCTCATCTTAATAGAACGGCATTCAACAATCCCTGCACAAGAGTTGCTGCAGAGGTTGCCCAAGTTCTAAGACAGTTAGCAGAAAGCATAAGTTGCATGAAGCAATGCCCTCCTTCACAATCACTTGCGGAAAGTGTATACGATGCTGTTGAGGAACTCAATAAGGCATTCAGCCTTCAACCCAAACTGTTTTACGTTAGCAAGCCGTTCTATAGTCCCGAGCAAAGCCATGCTACTGTGGACACCATTAACATCAATTCAAATGCTGGTCAAATTAAAAAAGGCCCAGATCATCAAATTCCTATATTCAAAGATACTGAACAGAACTACAATAATTATGAGGAAGATAAAAACAAGCCTAGCTTTGAAATGCTGTCGGCAATAGCAAAAGATCATCTGGATTCCCCTACAAAAGTGTGGGACATTGGCAGTGGAGGGAATTATATTTCATCAACGGGTGATGGTCTTCATATGTTCAAAAGCACATACGTTGGAGATGACGCAGAAACGCTTCCATTGGCTGCCTTCGCATCCCTTCTAATAGAGATAGTTGCGAGGCTCGAACATGTTATAGAAGCTGTACAAGAGCTTGGCAAGCTTGCAGCCTTTCAACCATGACAATGTTTTCTAAACAAAGTTTATGACTTTTACAGTTCAAGTTCAAGTTATGTAGCTTCTTCACTGAATGTGATTCTATGACGTTTCATTAATATAAAATTGGAGTTGGTTAATGTAATTTTTTTCATTAAATATGATTCTATGAGGCTTCATTAGAATGGGTTAATGTTAACTTTTATCATATGTAAAAGAAATTAAAATAATTTTTTAATTATTTTTAAGATGGATTGAATTTATTTGTTTTTTTATTGATTAAAATTTTTAAATCAAAATCTATACAAAATGTATGGATAGGTATTTAGGTAAAATTTTAATTATTGTTAACAATACTTTTAATTTTATTTATATTGAATCTTTCTTCATATTTTTTAATTAAATTTATATTTGAATTTGTTAGATTTTATAGCTTAGGAGGTCTTTTACATAGGTTTGGTGTTTAGGCATGACTTAAGTGACTTCCTAAACATTAATTTTAGTGTTATAAAGTTAATGTGACTTTTTATTAATTGGTGATTAAAAATGTTTTTTTAATTCATTAAGTGTAATTTCTCTCATCCATTGATTTCGAAGATGAAGAGACTAAGTCATTAGGAAGATGAAGAGACAAAGTCACTCGGAAGATGAAGATACAAAGTCATTCTTTCATTTAATAAAAAGAGAATTCTATGAGAGTTTAGACAGAGGTTCGTGAATGAAAGATTTGGAGAGGAAGAGCTTGGAGAAGGAGATAAGAAATAGTAGAGCGGGGTGCAAATACCAAGAGTTATTGGTGGCATGCAAAGCAAGGTATTCTCATCATTAAATATGTTCGTACAACGGAGAGAATATACAATTTCTATAACAAGAATTCATCGTCTACAAGATGTACTTTGGCATAGAAATTGAGGCATCTTTTGCACATATTTCAAGGGAGTCATGACACAAATTTTGAGGCAATTTGCTGCTATCGTAAGTCCATATAGTCTGTACCTTCAAGTACAAAATCGGGCCTAGATCTCGAGGTTGTTGTTACAACTAGATTGATCATATAGTTTACTGTATACTGTGACACAAAAATTGAGGTCATGTTGACTCATTTTCCTGAGATAAGTATAGCGATTTGATTGGCTAAAAATGTAATGATGTAAACTCATTTCTTTCTTCATGAGCTCATAATAAATTTCTCATTGTGACTGGTTTTCCCTTAAGGAGTTTTCCAACGGCATTGCCAAAAATTCATGTTCAAATGTGTGTGATTCTCATTGTTTCCTCTACATATTTGGTTTCAGGGTATTCACATTCATAAATTGTATATTTTAGAATATGTTAAATTTATGAGAACAAATCTAGGCTTAATAATTTATTGGAGCTATGAATCAATATCTGGGTTTATGTTAAATTTCAACACGGTATTAGAGTTGTGAATAAAAAAAACAGTTAACATAGAGGGCACCAAGGGAATTGTTGAGATGTTTCACCTAGAAGATTTGGGATTGTTTTTGGTTGGTTAGTGAAAATGTCTCTGAATTTTGGCTTCCAGTTTGAGGATAGACTTGAGGGTGCGTTGAAATTCATTCCATGGAAGGAAATGGTCACTTTATTGTTGGAGGAATTTGAGTTATGGAGTGTAACCAAGGAAGTTGTCACAATTCTCACTGATACTGATGTGGCTTGCTGAATATAACAAGAAGAATGTGAAAAAAAATGTATTCTTCTTAATGCAATGAAAGACCACCTGATATCTTATATGAACAATAAGAAGAATTCCTTTGACATGTGGAAAACTTTGATAAAGATGTTTCAAAGAAATAACCAAAACCAGAAAATGGTTTTGAGGGAGAAGCTAAGAGATACTACTTAAGGGCATGTGCAAGATAATGAGGGTCACTTTTGGTAAGTCCGAACCAACCACATAGGACTGTGGCTGACACGCGAGCGCAGGAGGAGTGGGTGATTAGGTGCTCTAGAATCCACACACGTTCTATTTAAATTCAAATATTATGATTAGCACAAGCATTTTGTATATACAAAATGCATGTGCGTTATTAACTTCACAAAATTATGTTTTTAAGTGTTGAATAAATTTATATAGCCACCACTCCCTAACCCATCCTCTCCCTCTTCCTAATCCCCACCAATCTTAAACCCCCCTCCCTTTATCCCTATCATAATCATGTCACTACTAACCCTTGCTAAATCTCTCCCCTCCTACACCTAACCCTTACTAACCCTCTCTCTCTCTATCTCTTCTGTAATCCTCCACCAACACCTATCCCCCAACCCTCTCTTTCTTCTCACCCCTTGACACCCTCCTCCCTCTCTATCTCTCTATAACCCCTTAACCCACCCCACCCCACCCACACCTACACCTAATCACCTTCCCTCTCTTATTGTCTCTCCTGCTCCCCATACCCCTAACCCCCCTCTCTCTATCCCCTCCTAATTTTTACCCTTACAAACCCCCTCTCGCACTCTCTCTTCCCTACTTCTACACCTCTCTCTCTCTCTCTAAAACCCCTCTCCCTCTCCCTAACCTCTCCCCCATCCCTAACCATCCTAATCTTTCTATATCTCTCCTACTCCTCCTAGCTCCAAACCCCCTCCTCTCTATCTATATCCCCTCCTCTCCTTAACCCTTACTAAACCCCTCTCTGAGACTCTCTCTCTTCCCTACACATGCACCTACCTTTAACCACACCTCCCATCTCTTTCTCACTCCCTAAAAATAGTACCCTATCTGGTCTCTCTCTCTCTCCCCCTCCTCTCCCCCCTAACCATTAATAACCCCCTCTCTCAGACTCTCTCTCTTCCCTACACATGCACCTACCTTTAACCACACCTCCCATCTCTCTTTCTCACTCCCTAAAAATAGTACCCTATATGGTCTCTCTCTCTCTCCCCCTCCTCTCCCCCCTAACCATTAATAACCCCCTCTCTCAGTCTCTCTCTCTCTCTCCCCCCCTTTCTAACCCCCCTCCTAGCCCCTTACCCCTAACTAAACCCCCATCTCTCACTCTCTCTTCCTTGCTTCTACACCCCTCTCTCTCTCTCTCTCTCTCTCTCTAAACCCCCTCTCCCTCTCCCTAACCTCTCCCCCATCCCTAACTATCCTACTCTTTCTATCTCGCTCCTACTCCCCCTAGCCATAAACCCCATCCTCTCTGTCTCTCTTCTGTGCTCTTCCTAACCCTTACTAACTCGGGCTCTCTCAGTCTCTCTCTCTCTCCTACACCTCCACCTACCTCTAACCACACCTCCCATCTCTCTTTCTCACTCCCTACAACTAACATCCTCTCCTCTCTCTCTCTTTGTCCCTCCTCTCCCCCCCTAACCATTACTAACCCCCTATCTCTCTATCTATCTCTCTCTCTCTCTCTCTCTCTCTCCCCCTCACTAACCCCCTCCTAGCCCCTTACCGCTAACTAACCGGCCCTTTATCACCCTCTCTTTCTTGCTTCAACACCTCTCTCTCTCTCTCTCTCTAAAGCCCCTCTCCCTCTCCCTAACCTCTCACCCATCCCTAACCATCCTTCTCTTTCTATCTCTCTACTACTCCCCCTAGCCCAAAACCCCCTCCTCTCTATCTCTCTCCCCTCCTCTTCCCATCCCTTACTAACCCTGGATCTCTTAGTCTCTCTCTCTTCCCTACACCTCCACCTACCTCTAACCACACCTCCCATCTTTCTTTCTCACTCCCTTCATCTAACACTCTCTCCTCCCTCTCTCTCTCTCTCTCTCATCTCCCTCAATAACCATTACTAACCCCCTCTCTCAATCTCTCTCTCTCTCCCCCTCGCTAACCCCCCCTCCTATCCCCTTACCCCTAACTAAACCTCCCTCTCTCACTCTCCCTTCCGTGCTTCTACACCTCTCTCTCTCTCTCTGTGTAAACCCCCTCTCCCTCTCCCTAACCTCTCCCCCATCCCTAACCATCCTCCTCTTTCTATCTCTCTCCTAATCCCCCTAGCCCTAAACCCCCTCCTCTCTATCTATCTACCCTCCTCTCCCTAGTCCTTACTAACCTGGGCTCTCTCAGTCTCTCTCTCTCTCTTCCCTACACCTTGACCTACCTCTAACCACACCTCCCATCTCTCTTTATCACTACCTACAACTAACACCCTCTCCGTTCTCTCTCTCTCTCTCCCTCCTCTTCCCTCCCCCCCAACCATTAATAACCCCCTCTCTCACTCTCTCTCTATCTCTCTCTCTCTCCCTCGCTAACCCCCCTCCTAGCCCCTTACCCCTAACTAACCCCCCCTCTCCCACTCTCTCTTCCCTAATTCTCCACCTCTCTCTCTCTCTAAACCCCCTCTCCATCTCACTAACCTCTCCTCCATCCCTAACCATCCTACTCTTTCTATATCTTTGCTACTTCCCCTACCCCAAAACCCTCTCCTCTTTATCCTTGTCCCCTCCTATCCCTAGCCCTTACTAACCCGGGCTCTCCTAGTCTCTCCCTCTTCCCTACACCTCCACCTATCTCTAACCACACCTCCCATCTCTCTTTCTCACTCCCTACAACTAACACCCTCTCCTCTCTCTCTCTCTCTCTCCCTCCTCTACCCCCCTAACCATTACTAACCCCATCTCTCTCTCTCTCTCTCTCTCTCTCTCTCTCTCTCTCCCCCTTGATAACCCCCCTCCTAGCACCTTACCCCTAACTAAACACCCCTCTCTCACTCTCTCTTCCTTGCTTCTACACCTCTCTCTCTCTCTCTCTCTCTCTAAACCCCCTCTTCCTCTACCTAAGTTCTCCCCCATCCCCAACCATCCTACTTTTTTTATCTCTCTCCTACTCCCCCTAGCCTTAAACCCCCCCCTCTCTATCTCTCTCCCATCCTCTCCCTAGCCCTTACTAACTCGGGCTCTCTCAGTCTCTCTCTCTTTCCTACACCTCCACCTACCTCTAACCACACCTCCCATCTCTCTTTCTCACTCCCTACAACTAACACCCTCTCCTCTCTCTCTCTCCCTCCTCTCCCCTCCCTAACCATTACTAACCCCCTCTCTCAATCTCTCTCTCTCTCCCCCCCTCGCTAACCCCCCTCCTATCCCCTTACCCCTAACTAACCCCTTGTCTCACTCTCTCTTCCCTACTTCTACACCTCTCTCTCTCTCTCTAAAGCCGCTCTCCTTCTCCCTAACCTCTCCCCCATCCTACTCTTTCTATCTCTCTTCTACTCCCCCTATCCCAAAACATCCTCCTCTCTATCTCTCTCCCCTCTTCTCCATAGCCCTTACTAACCCACTCTCTAATACTCTCTCTATTCCTACACCTCCACCTACCTCTAACCACACCTCCCATCTCTCTTTATCACTCCCTACAATTAACACCCTCCTCTCTCTCTCTCTCTCTCTCTCTCTCTCTCTCTCTCTCTCCTCTGCCCTCTTAGCCATTACTAACCCCCCCCCTCTCTCTCTCTCTCCCTCCTCTACCCCTTTAACCATTGCTAACCCCCTCTCTCTCTCTCACTCCTTTTCTCCCCCCCTCCCAACCCCTTACCCCTAACTAACCCCTCCCCCCCCCCCCCCCCCCTCTCTCTCCTCCCCCCTCTCGCTCTCTCCTAATCCCCCTTCCCCTACCACTAACAACCCCCCATCTCTAACCCCTAAGCCCCTTAACCCTTTATCCCCTAATACCAAATCCCTATTTAACCTACTAACCCATAGAAACTATTAAATAAGTTATTAAATAAGGTTTTGATGAAAATGCAAATTGTGAAGATTACCATAATGCTAGTGGGTTTTTGTATGAAGAAATGCTCACATGTTTTTCGCCACTAGGCGTTTATTGGCTGTGCACCAAACATATTAAATGCCTAGGATTTGTTTAACATTCAATAAATGCACACGCATTTTGTCCGTGCAAAAATTCAGCAGAATACTCTGCTTATTTCATACCTGAAGTTTTTGTTTCGTCTCCCCATCTCCCCGACAACGCTGCAAAAAAACTTCAAACTCTATGTTCTCAATCAGTAATCAAGGAAATTGAGGAAGCTTGACACTCTATGTTCACAATCAACAAGCTTGAACAGGATTCTATAATTAGTATTGGGAATTGAGGATTCTACATTCACAATTAGCAAGCTTCAAGAGGATTCTACATTCACAATTTCCAGCTTCAAGAGGATTCTACATTCACAATTTCAAGCAAGCTTGAGGAATCTATACGAACACGATTGAAGAAGAATCTACATTCACTATTGAGCAATCTTCAAGAATCTATAAATTCACAAATGAAGAATTTTCTATATTTACAAGTGAGGTGGAAGTTACTTTCACATTTGAGAAAGCTTGAGGAATATATATTCACAATTGAGGAAGTATCTATATTGACAATTGAGCAATCTTGAAGAACCTATATTCACAATTGAGAAAGAATTTGGATATTTGAATAGTTGGGCACACCTCTAGAATCTATTTTCTTATTATTTCTCATTGTGGTCATGGGGAATTCACACAATCGAAAAAGGAAATCGACAAGGAAAGAGAATCCTAAAGAAACAATGGAAGAAGTTAGAGAAAAGAAAAGATTGGACATGTGGAATCGAAGGCGTTCCATGGAAACTCATCCAATTTCTAACCGTAGATGATGCCATGGTCGATCCTACCCATCCACCTCAAGAAAAATGAAAAAATTCACTAGAGGGGTTCTCAATTTCAACAACATTTGATGAACAAGCACCCCATGGCTCTAGTCAAGAAATAAAATGTAGTTTCTCATCGCGGATATTTCAATTCCCACATCAAGTCAACCTCAGACTATGGTAGTGAATGACTTGTTGGGTTATGGTTATACAAGCAACGAAGCTAGGAAAGCATTGAATGAAGGATTTAAAATGAAAGAAGCAAATTTTATGGAGACCGTCCAAGAGAAAGTCCAATTTCCCACATCAAACTACCAACAAGAGGCTCATATTGAAACACCAGAGCATCCTGGTGATGTTGTACATGCTTCAGTTCCAACACCCTTACCTCCATTAGAAACTACACACCGAGGAATTCCGAAACGTATATAGGTTGATGAAACTCTCATTAGTTCACTTGAAGGTACGATGTCTAAAAGTGTTACTGCTTATCAAATTCGACAAATACTTGATAACTTTTTTTATTCTAAATGTGATGGGTACAAGTGCAAAATATTTTTATCATTGTTAAAATCTAGGTCTATGGCTGTTGTTAGAAGAACATTAAGAATAAAGATGACCAAAATGTTAGAACCAAGTTATCATATTTTTAAAAGTTTAGTAGATGCATTTAGTACAATTGGAATGAAATCTCGCTCAAAGGATCGCAATGCGGCTCGCCATGTGTTGTCACAATCAATCGTGAACAAAAACACCAGGGCACTTAGTTTTCTTAATCCTACCTCCAAAATTATTAATTTTAATGTGAAGACACTTTGTAGGTATTGTGTTAGAAGAGAAAAACTTGAAACCGGTCAAACAGATGTTTGTTCCTTCATTGGCTGGTTTCCACGCTCTGATATGAAGCTAATTGATGTGGTAAAGTGATTAGTGCAAGATTTTTGGCATGACAACACTAGACCTTCTTCCAACCAAAAAGATGTATTAAAATTGAGAAGGGGTTCAAAGGATCGTGATCCACACATTAAACATTTTCTTGATATGGCACAAATAGAATCATATGAGAGATTTAAGAATGAACATAACGAACTTAACTTGGGCCAAATATCCTTTGAAAAATGCAAACCATGGTATGTTAAAATAAACACAATTTGTAACACATGTTGTTGTCGATACCACATTGAGTATGGTTACTATTATGACACATATACATATATTTTTCATGTATTTCATAACACTCTTGTGTAGGAATGCTCAGCTAAATTACCACCGATGTCATCTAGAGACTTCATTCATAGCATTTTGTGTAGAAAGACAAACGATTGCACATTTTATAAAAAAAACTTGCATAGATGGGACATGCCCATGGTGTGGTGGATTGGCATTATTGGAAAAATGCATACATGTGATATTGATATTGATGGAGGGAACAAAAGAAAAAAAAATACAATTTGTCACTTCTCAGGTTGGTAATGACTTATTGAATACTATTTTTTCTTCAGATTGAAAGTTCATATGTAACAATCTATTGATATATGTCTTTATTGTTGATCTACCAGGTACAGGTTTGCAACTTCATGGAGGAATTCCTTGAAAAGACACAACAGTATGTAAAGCATGTACATGTTGCTTGTTGGAAAGATGAGTAGTTTATAACATGCAAGGATACATTTCCTATTGGGACTATCCTGTTAGTGGTCGATTTTGCAGAAAACTACACTCTTCAACCGCAAAATGAGATTCAGAGTCAATACTATCATTGAGACCAGGTCATCGTAATGCTCCATATCACCTATAGACATGGGCCAGATAGTACTGCATACAATAGGGTTATTTTGAAGGAGTATCACTTCTACATAAGTGATGACAAGTGTCACGACTTGGATTTTGTACAACACAGCTTTCAAATGTTCTACAATCACTTGAAGGATAATAGTATATAGATGGAACAACATTGGATTTAGTCTGACGGTTGTGCAAGGCAGTTAAAAAATGCATGTGTCTTCCAATGGTTGTGTATGCTCCACAAAAGGCACAAGGTGACATAAAAGTTGTGCTTTGAAATTCTCTAAATGACTCCATGATATATCTTAAAAACATGTTTCATGAAACGGAGTTCATGATCTTTGTTTCATGAAACAGAGTTCATGAACTCTATTGGATGAACAGAGTTCATGTTCGTCAATGAAACTTACAATGCTTATATGAAACTTAGACGTTTATGTAAATAAACCCACTACATATATCACACTAAAACATTAAATAAACATATCAACTATGTTCATGAACAGAGTTCATCAAATTTGTTCATGAACTCTATTTCATGAATAGAGTTCATGAAACATCTATGTTATTATTATTATTCACTATTTAATTAAAATTTAAAATAAACATGCCTAATCCAATCAAACTGAAGAGTACGTACTTGGTTTTTTAGGATCAGCACGATGATTACCCGAAGCTATGAAGTCGAACACCAAGCAATGAAGTTGCCGAAGTCGAACACCAAGCAACCAAGCTGCCAAACGTCGAAGCCGAACAACAAGAAACCAAGCCGCCGAAACCAATTTTCCTTCGAGCAGTAAGAAGGATTAACAAAAGAACCAGAAAAAACAAAAAATGACAATTGCACACTAATAAGCAAAAACAACAAAAAAAGAAAAAAAATTGTGACCTGCATGTTGATTACCTTGGCACTGTTGACCTTCGCGCTCCTGCACACGTTGTCGAAACAAAGCTCCAAAATTACGACCTGCACAGGGTGGCAGAACAAAGGGTGGTGGAACACAAGGTGACGGAACTCCATGCCGAAGGCGACGTCGGGGTCAAGCAGGCATGGCCGGGGAGATGCAAGGGTCGACCTGCATGCGAGGGTCCAGGTGTAGATGAGGACAGGGTCGCCGTGCAGGTTTGTACAAGGATCTGCAAGCGAGGACGGGGTAGTGCTGCCGGTGTGGACAAGCAGCTATAGGTGAGGATGGGGTCGGGGTGCCGGCATGGACGAGGAACTACAGGCGTGGGCTATAAGAGGGGGCTACAAGTGGGCTCCAACAACAGCTTCCAATGAAAATAACAAATGATGGCCCCAACCGATGTTTTATGTAGAATAATTATTCGGCCGAATAAATAATATAAACGCCAGACATTTTTCCTGGCCAACAAAGCCTTGTACACACTACGAGGTCTCCATTATTTCTAACGGTGAAATGTTAAGGGTTATTTGGTCGAATAACCTTATTCGGCCGAATAATAATATTTATTCGACCAAATAACAATATTTATTCGGTCAAATAAATATTTTTATTCGGCCGAATAACTTTCGCTATGTTTCTCGGGCACCCGATTCTCACATAAGTGTTAACCAACTTCATGTTTTCACCCCAATATTTAAGACAATACACAAGTGTTTTTTGTCTCAAACATAGACAATAATTTAAGACACTCGCTTAAAGACAATATTTAAGAAAATACACAATTTTATTTTGTCTCGAGACAATTTACACAAATATTGTCTTAAAACCCCCCTTTATGTAGTAGTGAAATGTACAAGAAATGTATTTTCTACATCTTCTGCTTTTGCAATCTTCCATAAAATCAATGCACATGTTTTCTGAATCAGCACACTGAACATGTCTTGAAGTTCATTATAACAATTTTTCTACTACTTCATAACAATTTATTCTGTATGTTCACTATCTACTTGTTGTTTCCCAGCTTTTTCACAATAGTCTACATGTCTATAAACTAAATGCATTTACATTGTCGAATTGGGCTAGCTTTCTCTAAAAACATTGTCGATTTACAACCTTGCAAGTGCATTATCTATAAACATTTTTCATGCTTTCTCCCATAACCTTCAGCATTCAAAAAATTCACACCACTTGCAAAAACCAACAAATATCTATTAGCTAGCCCAAGTGACAACGTCGAGGACATTTCTACCTTGTGGCTATTTTTTAATGAATAATAAACTTACCTAGATATGATTTTAACACTTCATTCATCGATCCCATCAAGGTACTTGGAATATTTATTGATCTTAATAATATGACCAACCATTCATAAGACCATTTCTTAGTCTTAAAAGCGATTTTCCATTCGTCTCCTTCAAAGATCCTAATATGACAATACCCACACTTTAAATCTATATTTGTAACATATCTCGCTTCACTTCACAATTCCACAAATCATCCATTATATGAAAATGGAATCTGCACTTTATTGTAATTATGTGAGTATCCTTGTAATCAAAACACATTCTCCATTCTTCACCCTTCTTTGGGGCAAGTACAATAGTGCACATGGGCTTAATCTTTCTGTAATTAAGTTTGTTTTTAATAATTCATGCCCTTGTCTATTAAGCTCCTTATTTTTACTATTCTAGATCAAAGAATGAATTCTATTTGATGGGAAATGCTCCTAATAGGTGGAAATCCCTTGGGAAACTCCTTTGAAATAACTTCCATAACTTCCATAAACTTAGACAAATATTCCTCTAATTATGTTGGAATTTCAATCCCTTTGCTTCTGGACTTTGACTATAGAATAATAACAAAACAACACTTTGTTTTCCTCTCCTCTTTTAAAAATAAATGGTGCTCCCCACCTAGGCCTTGATGGTTGTTCGTGTAGATTGGCCATTGATAGTAATCACCAATTTCTGATAATGACATCTCACATTCCATGCATAATGATGAATTCTTTCTTCCGCAAACAACGATATCAACACTATTGAAAGATAAAGAAAGCAACAAACATGCATTATCGTCCCCATCACATTTTCTACTTCAATGCAATGCTTGTCCAATCTTTACGGTCCATGCAGATATATAAAAACTAGAAATTCTATTGGCAAGAGTATATGAATTAGAAGGTGAAGGTAGAAGATATTTCATAGATAAAGTATGCACGGACAAGGGCAATGATTTGTTGGTGAGAGCAACAACTAATAAATGTCACAGAAATTTGTTAGGCAGTTATTTTCCCAACCTTTAGATACTACGAGACGAATCTTGTACATGGTAAAATACCATCTAAAAATCTATTGTCGTAGATAAGTCTTTGGAAGAGTCTAGACTATATTCAATAATTATAGCATGTTCCAAAACTTGTGATCAAATCTAAAAAAGCTTGAATTTGTTTGGCAATACCTTATGGCAGTCATACAGTGAGAAAATACAGCAGAAAAGAGGTGGGCTGTGTGACTGCACATTCAGTCGCCCGACGATGCTCTTTTTAAGTTTAATGTTTTTATTTTGTGTAGACATCTCAAAATAGAAAAGACAATAGGCATATCATTGTATTTATAGAGGGAATATTTTGTGTAGACATCTCAAAAATACAAAAGACAATAGTCATATCATTGTATTTACAGAGGGAATGGCGAAATTAATTCTGGATCGAGTAAAACAAGTTAATTAGTTGAACATATAGTAGCATAATTGAGTAGTATTGAATTTTCTTGTATGAAAATTAGGAATAATTTGGAATTCATCAAATTTTTGGTGTAGGTGTAATAAGAATACGAGTTTCTAAAATTAGGAATAATTCTGAATTCATCGAATTTTTGGTGTAGGTGTAATAAGGATACTAGTTCCTAGTTGTGAGCAGCTAAAATTTGAAAATACACATTCAATTTCATACTTCCTAACCATTAATCATTCTCCAATACACATGTTTTTACATTAAATTTGATCTATTTTTTAATGCACCACCAAGAATATTCCTATTTTCTTCAATGGTGTGTCCACATAATATATTTTATTAAAAAATTGAAAAATGTGGGAGCCCACTGCACTGTCGGGCCTATAACACATCTTAAATTACCCTTAACATAAAAGACAACCAAAACACCCAGCTTTTCCGAATGATTTTAGGCAGAATAATTTGTCACTAAAATTCTCGTCCGGTACTGCGAATTGCTTTGCAGCTCTGGTAAAATAGATAGCCAAAGAAAGAGAATGATTTTAACGTTTTCTCACCGTTCTCGCTGAGAGTTAACGCGTCTGTAGAACGATGAGTTTAACACTGTCTTGTTCCTTAGTATAACTACAAAGTACATTGCAGATAATGCAGACAGGGAAGAGGTTACTGTGCAACATTTGTATTTTCAGTGGCGGGCGCACTGTGATCATGTTCCCCACGGTTATGTCCCGGGACACGTACACGGATTAATTTGATGAAGAAAATACAAATTTAAGGAGAATATACCTATACATTTCACTGTCGCAGATCATAAATATGGAAAGAGAAGCGGAAGAGATTCTGTTGAACTACATAAATATTTCTTTTTATTGCTTCAGAAATGTATTATAGAGTACGAAACGACAGGATATGACCTAGCTACAATCAATTTAACCGTTTCTTCTATTGAAATTTGCGCGTTTTCTTTCGAAACAAATATGGGTTGTCGGCCGTTCACTCTCAACGGTGGAGAGGGTCTCCACTTTCTATGAGAATCCTAGGCTATCGCTGGAACCAAGCATTGACGTCGGTAATAATTATAACGACCACCACCACTACTCAGACTGCAAGCTTGTCCAGTCCACAATATTTCAATAAAATAATTGCAGCGTCATGGAGAGGGAGAGAGCACAATATTTCAATAAAATAATTGTAGCGTCATTGAGAGGGAGAGAGCAGTGTATGGGGCAACCAAAATGCCTTTAGTTGTTGGAATCCCAATGGTCTGGTCAAAATTGCAGTTGTTTGTAGTTGTTGTTGTTGTTGTTGTTCAAATTGCTATTTAGATGATTTGAGTAATTTTAAAATCCTGTATTTAACCTAGAACCTCAATCATCCCAATTACTGAAACTGAATAATTAAAGAAATTGCAATTTTCAGACTAGATTTTTAACCAAATTCACCTAAAAAAATTATTGCATATATGTTAGCTCAATTAAATTTTTATACAATAACTAAAACAATTAAAACTAGTATAGATTCATCTTAAACCATGATATATTATCAAAAACATTATAAAGATCAGAATTTCTTGAAATGTAATTTTTTTACCAAATATGAAGGAGTTAATATATGGCATGTAATTAAATTATAAAAACATTTACACATATAAACTTATAGCTTTAATTAATTCATAAATTTAAATTTAAAATGAATCTATACTTGTTAATAAAAAAATCACCGATAAAAAAGTAACAACTGAAATTAAAAATTCCATAAAAATTATTTATAAAACAAAGAACAATCACCATGTCAAATGATTTTCAACACATATTTTAATAACTTATTTTCTCTCTTCATAAATATTCATTTAGTCAAAACTCTTAAAACCAAAAGGATAATGTTGATTGTAGAGAACAAAAAAATGTTGTAAAATAAACTCCTATTTGTATTTGTGTAGATTAACTTTATCTCAACGTCTTCCAATATGTATATTGAACATGTATATACATTTTCAAAGCACGTATTAAGGTAAACACATTAAAAAAACATTGAGACAAGCTTATCCCTTGCTATCGTTGTTGTAAAAAGAAATGTAAAGTAATACTAAAAAGACTTAAATGAATGACATACCACCTCATAGTAATGGACTAAGTAACAAAATAATTGACCCATTTCATCATGATATCATAGAGCGTAACTTTGTGAAAGTTTAAAAAAATAAAAAATTTGAGAAGATTATTTTACAAAACCATAAAAAAATCCACACAGTGTGAGATTTCTTTTGTCAAAAATTACAATGTGACATGCTTATCCAGAAAAGATTGATCTACCCAATTGTAACGTGGCTTTTGGTTAGTTTCGTGTTTTCTTTACTTTGCATTCTTTTTGTTAGTTTTCATAGCAATTTTTTATATCAATTTCATCAGGGTAATTTTTATGGGTGAAATTTAGCCAATTGAATATTTTTTGGTTTTTTTTTTCAAAAAATGTCATTTTTAGTCTCTAATATCCCCTATATTTACATAAAATATTTTTTAGCAAAATATTCGCCAAAATTTACAGGTTACAATAGTAAATTGTATACATTTCATATTTAATATTCTCCTCCCTATCTATATATATGATTTTTTGAATCCAAAATGATCTCCTATAATACTATTCTTAAGTATCACATTAGAATCCTTAAAAAGTACCCTGAATCTCAGTATTTCAATTAAGAAACCAAGTCACCTAATGATTATCTAAGTTGTCAATGTTTCCCTCTCCTTAGTGATCCTAAGTTTGAGCCCTAAGTTTGAGCTCTGAATGTGATGGAAGAATAATGCCTTGGATTATATTGATAAATTGTAGTCATTTGTGCATAGAGATAGGAGCAAAAGATCATAGGGAAGGATCCCCATGAATAGTTTGGATGCATCATGCTACTCCCCAACCTCCAATATCAATCGTTTACACATATAGCATCCTAAAGTGGTAATGGATAGGTTCCCACATGAATGGTCTAGATTCATCATGCAACTCTTAGTGTTTAATCTTAGCTATTCACAAACAAAAACATAACCGAGAGGTATAATCAAGGGGTCCCCTACAAATGGTATATATTAATCATGCAACTCTCAACATTTAATCATGGTCATTCACACACAATAACATGATTGAGAGGTACAATGGAGGGAAAAAAAACTATATGTTCACTAGGAGGAATTTTAGAGGTACAAGTACAACCTATTATAATACAACGTTTATTTATGGAAATGGTTATAACTCAAATAAATTCACTCTCCTCTAACATTGTTTTGCCATTTTTTCTCTAAAACATAATGTGTATGTTCAAATTAACGACATGGTTTGGTATCAAAATGATGGATTTTCTTAAAAACAAATTGTACACTTATACATAATAGTCGGTTCTTGTGCACCATTATTTTTCTATAGTTCTTAATCTTAATTTTATATTTATTTAAAATTAATAAAGTCAATGAAGCCCTGAAATAACAATGTTAAACATTCGGTTTGAGCTCTTACCTTAACAAATCAAAATTTATTTTTATTTTTAGTGTAGGCATCCATTTGTACTTTTGCGCCATATAATTTGTTTTCCAAATGGCAAAGGCAGTAAAGACTAAGACTAGAAGATGTGGCGAAAACAGATTTCTGGACCCATGAAGGACACTATGAGTTTAAGGTAATGCCTTTTGGGCTAACCAACGTGTCAGCAACCTTTCAAGCATCCATGAATAACTTATTTCAGCAATTCCTAAGGAAGCTTTTACTAATTTTTTTCGATGACATCCTCATATACAGTAAGACATGGAAGGACCATATCATATATCTGGAAAAAGTACTCTCTATTTTAAAAGAAAATCAGTTCTACGCCAAGATGTCCAAATGCATGTTCAGTAAGGAAGAAGTGATCTATCTCGGTCATATAATATCTAAAGAAGGATTCAAGGTGGACCCCGAAAAAATCAAATCAATCACAGAGTGGCCCAAACCCACTAACATATCCAAGTTAAGGGGATTCCTCACACTAACCGGATATTACCGAAGATTCATCCAAAATTATGCGCACATAACCACTCCTTTATCCAACCTTCTAAAAAAGAATGCATTCCAATGGAGTGAAGAAGCGGACAAGTGTTTTGAAGCACTGAAAATAATTATGTCCTCCACACATGTACTAGCTACCCCATACTTCTCCAAGCCTTTCGTAATAGAATGTGACGCTTCAGGTTATGGTTTGGGAGCAGTAACAATGCAAGCTGAGCACCCGATAGCCTTTGTGAATAGAAAACTAAATAAACGCGAACAATTGAAGTCTACATACGATAAGGAAATGTTATCCATTATGCATGCATTAGCAAAGTGACGATAATACCTCCTACGAATTAAATTCATGATCTGCACAGACCACAATATTCTTCAATACCTACTTCAACATAAAACATTGTCCATAGAACAACAGAAATGGATAGAGAAAATCACTGCTTTCGACATGGAAATAATATGCAAAAAAGGGAAGGAAAATGTAGTCGCAGATAAACTCTTCAGAAAAGATGAGGACATGACCTCTGTAACATCCCTAAAATTCGACCCTTATTGTTAATATTCTTGTAAGTGTTATTCTAAACTATGTAAGAGGCATGGTGAGGAGCTCAAGGCCAAGGCCCCACCAGTGGACCTTGAATGCATTGATATTTAGCTACTTATGTTGTAAATCAAAAATGTAAAAGACAAAAGACAACGATGCAACTAAAACAATGATGACTGAACCATTGAGGGAGGGTAAGGTCAATGGAAGACTTAAATAATTTAAATTGATGATGGCTAGGAGTCCCTAGCACATAATTATTATGGCTAGGACTATGCTCATTAACTTGAGACCTTCGTACTACATCCTAAGTTGAGGAAATTATCCTTTCATTAGAAAAAGAATAGGCGACATTTCTTTCTATGCGTTGACACGACGCTATACATTTTCAAAGTGATTATCCTAAGCACGTTAATCACTAATCATTTTGACAAGAGAGCACAATGATTTCCTAAGCGGAAAAAAGCTTAGCCTACTAATTTAAGCTATTAGTATCCTTAATTATACTATATATGTCATACTATACATATATATTATAGGTATATGAAAGATAAAAGAGTTGGGAAACACTACCCGTAAATGCATGTAGATATTTATATTTATTTATCTATAAATATATATAATATACATATATAAAGGAGAAAGAATTGAGATATAATACATGAGAATGCATAATTGATAAAGACATGTATTTATATAGACAAATTATATGTATTTATGTAAATGATGGATATATTTTTACATATATAAATATCGTGTGAAAACTCAATAATTAGTTATGATAAATGTCATAACTATGAAGATACTTTTTGTAAGTTTAAATAGTACTTTATAAATAGATTAAAGTAATTAGTATAAATCCTTATGGACTAAAATTTGTATGAAGGCCACATTCTAAATGTTGTTAGTTATAAATAAATTTATATAGATGTTGAAAGCTTGCACCTAGTTTATATATATATTCAATTAAATGAATAGATGAGTCATGGAAGTCGACTTGGAGGAATCAAGGGAGTAATTTTAGCAAATTTTGTCTCCCTAGTGGAGGGTTTTACTCAAGTTCGAGCCGCCACTTGCCTCATTGTTAATTATGGAGGACGCTCACCTCACCAACGAGTGCCAACGTTTAGTAAACCACTACTGGCCTCTTAATGAGAGTTTGAAAATCACCATCTGGCAGGAGTGGGTATGGACCTAACCATTAAATGGTTGAAATGGCAGATGAGTCGGGAGAGGGAAAAGCTCCTCGGTAGCTCTGCACTCCGAGTTAAGTTGACTGGGGAGAGTTATATGTCCCCGTGCACTTTTATGGTAAGGGGATCCGATCTCTGGAGGTTGTTGCGTTTTTAGGTTTCTTTTAATTCTGTAGAAGTAGCTGTTCGATGGGGGTTGCTCCCCGTGTATTTTAATGTTCTTGAACAGAGATAATCGCAATCTTAGTTTGTTGTGCAAGCGATTTCAAATGACTTTGTAGGATGTGTATTTACTGGGTGGGAATTTTCTCCTCCATCGCCATTGTCTCTCTATTAGATGGGATCGCAGTCGCATTTTTTAAAATTCCTTGACAGAACGGGACATTATGGATCACCCGGTGATCTTTGAACACTAAGCTGCAAACTCGCAGATCTCGGATGGAGGTATGTAGCCTTACAATTTATTTTCCTTGATCTGACCAGATTCCGTCGTTTATTAGTTTGAAAGGAGTAGAGTACAAAATCTCAGCAATCCTGAGATTTTTATCATGTTGTTAAGATCATCTCAACTAAACTTGGGGTTACTTTCATAAGAAGGAAGTTAAATTGTGTTTGGGGTGGCTTGTTCTTTGGGTTGGAACTGTGGGTCCATTTGAAAACTGTACTCAATTGCTGCAATTTGTTTTGGAATATAGGAATACTGAGAATCGCCGTAGTTTTCGTTTGAAATTGCATTTGAATGCTGCATTTTCGTTAGGGTTGAGGAATGCTGAAAATGCCGTAGCCTTTCCATTGAAACTATATTTTTCTTGTTGGAATCTCGTTGGAACGTATGAATGTGGAAATCATAACCTACATTTGATAATGTATTGAAATGTTACTACCTGCGTTTGAGGGTCGAAGATATCTACCTACGGTTGAATGTTGGAAGAATTCTTATATATATAATTGCTGCCTGTGCTTGAATTCTAATAGATAATCCCTACATGCGTTTGAACGTTTGGGTATTTTTGATATGTAATTGCTACCTCCGTTTGAATGTTGAAGAATTTTAATATATAAGTGTTGTCTGTGTGTAAATGATCGAGGAAAACAGCCCACGATATGATCTCTTTATTTTGAAGGTACGCGGAGTGTAATGAACAGCCTGCATTATGTATTCAAGCTGGAGGTTAATGTTGCTTCTTTTTGTTTGTATTGCTATTCACAATATGTGTTGTGTAGGAGGAACGGACGGTCCAGGAAATGGAAAGCCGATCCCAAACTCTTTATGGTATCTTTTGTGTTCCCTACTTGAGGTTTCGATAGATAAACGCTACCTGAATATCTCTATTCCAGCATTTCTTGATACCAGCCTCGAACGCGTGAACTTCCGTTCCAGTTTATAATAGGTTGGATTTACCTTTTAAACAGAATAAATCACTACCTGTTGGGTATTTGAATTTTATGAGATTCCGGTGATGCCTGTCTTCCATCAGCCTTTACAAATAAGTGATGATATCTCTTATGACTTCTATTTTTTTTTTACATCTTCTGGATCCTTTCATGGTGATTATGATGGACGCAAGTTTCCTTCTCACAATCGATGGTTCTTTTGTGATGCCTCTATCATCCTCTTCCACAAGATTGTCTCAAACTGTCCACTCGTATTTTTTAACCTGAGAATTTTCGTGTACTCTGAGTGCGCTTATGACCTCGGATTTCTCTACATTATGGAAATGGTGAACCTTGTAGTTATTATCATAAATGCTAACTTATTGCATGCAACCACAAGATCTAGGTCATTTATACATAGTTTGATGCTACTGCGATTTGTTTGAACGATGTTATCAGTGGATAAACTAATCCCCATATTTTAATTGCTGTTGCATTTTAGTATGGATCATTATTTTTCTATTGAAAGATAGTCGTCGTAGGATGGAAGAGTTAGTGACTTAGGAAAGCTTAACATTTTAATTTAAGTAAGTATTTCTTGATATATATATATTACTCGATCTGATTTTAGATCCTTACATGTTGACATTAGGGATTAATGATATTTATAGTTAACTCTCCAAAGATTGGTTCGATAATACCTTAGACATTTTAATCTTGTAGGTATGAAATTACCTACTAAAGGCATAGTCGTGGATGATATTATTTGCATAAGGATTTTATAATTTATATCAAGTAGGATTTTTAGTCAAAGAGAATGCAGTCACAGTTTATAGTATTGAATGTATCGATTTATACTCATACGGCCATATTCCCTTGGGTAGTATTGAAATATCAAGAAAGTCTTGTACGAGTTGTGTATACTTAAGGTAGACCTTGTAGCTATGTAGTTACATTATTGTTAAGTACATTTTGGTACATGTGACACCACTTTGGTTTTTGATAAACCTCAATGAAGGTTCAAGATAAGCTTTAGTTTAGAGGAGTAAGTTTGTGAGCATTCAATGCTTCATTACAAGTTGTAAATTGCTATTGAAATAATTTAAAACCTAACCCTTTGTGGACTAGCCTGTGTACGGGCGAACCACGTTATTTTGGTCTCTTGTGTATGTCTTTGGTCTCTTGGGTGTGTATATACTTGTGATGGGATTGGTTATTTATATGCATAATTTGTTGATCATTGTTCATATGGCTTATTTTATTGGATGTGTATGTACATTATGGTGTTATATGATTTTCTTTAAGTTACCCTAAATAGTTGATGTAGAATGTACCTTGGCAAAAGGTTTTCCATGCTAATGTGATAACAAATAATCCATATTAAAAGTTGTGAAAGGAGGATCACAATTATGTAAGTATTATTTGATTCAAGATTGTAAATCTTCAATTATAGAATGGTATTAATTAATGTTAGTAAGTTATCAATATTTCTAGGGTTTCTATAGTTGAAGTTATGTATTTATTTATAAATATAGTATACAACCACACTGGTCTTTTACATATAAAAGGTTTGACATGACGTACAATGAGTTACATAGGAAATCACTTAAATAAAGAGTAAATTTACATATACATGTTGTAAGTATGTACTAACATCGTTTGTATAAATGTTCAATGATATTTTCATGAAGTGTTAATATCGCATCTATCACATAGAAATCTAGATACTGATCTTACCTTTATTCTTCCACAAAGCATTTTAAATGGCATTTAGACCTCTTAGGAAAAATTTAAATTTTTACAAATTTTGGGTACGTGACAACCTCTTATTCCATTAGTGTCATAATTCCAGAATGGCTAGATGAAATACAAAGCTAATACTCCAAGGACCCAGAAAGAAGCACTATAATTCACAATCCCAATCATGACTCCAACTTTGAATGGAAAAACGATATCCTTTGGTATAAAGGGAGGATTTATTTAAACTCAAACTCTAAATTCAAGGCTAAAGTAATGAAGGAATCCCATGATTCACCAGCTGCAGGACACGTGGGATTCTTCAAATCTTACTATAATGCATGAAGGTCATTTTTTTGGAAGGGGATGCAAAAATATATCCCGCAATATGTGGAAGAATGCGACAAATTCCAGAGGAAGAAAAGCAAAAATATTTTAACCCTTGGGTTACTCCACCCCCTACACATTCCAAACCAGAAATGGGAAGAGATATCAATGGACTTCGTCGATGGGTTACCTCCATCAGAGGGAAGGAAAACAATATTTGTAGTGGTTGATCTATTAACCAAATTTGCACACTTCATGGCAATAAAAAGGACAGACACGACAAAACAAATTGCAGATGTATTTTGCAAGAATATCTACAAATTACATGGCTTCCCAAAGGTCATTGTTAGTGACAGAGATGCAAAATTTAATGGAAAATTTTGGAGGGCATTTTTCAAACAAGTGGGAACATCACTCAATATGAGATTAGCTTATCACCCCCAAACTGATGGTAAGACTGAGGTCGTAAATAAATGCCTAGAAGCCTATCTACGTTGTTTTGTAACAGATGAGAAAAACCAGTGGTCTCAATGGTTACATCTAGCTGAATGGTGGTACAATTCAACATACCACACCTACATAAAAATGACCCCGTTCCGAGCTTTATATGGGTATGAACCTCCAAATTGGAAGGAGTTGGTTCTAAATGACACTAATGTTCTAGAAGTAAGGAACCAACTAGGGAAAACTCAAAAAACTATTGAATTACTTAGGGATAACTTAGTCATGGCACAAAACCATATGAGGCAACAAGCAGATCAACGTAGAACAGAGAGAGAATTTGAAGTAGGAGACTAGGCATTCGTAAGGCTCCAACCCTCTAAACAAATATCTCTTAAACAAGGAGGAAAAAACAAGTTGTCCCCAAAGTTCTATGGACCATACCAAATCACCAAGAAGATTAGTCAAGTTGCGCATGAATTACAATTACCTGAAAAAAGTCATATCCACAATGTCTTCCACGTATCATGTCTCAAAAAAAATTTGGGGCAACATCAAATGGTGCAAACAATACGTCCTATGTTAGATGTTGAAGGAAGGGTCATTTTGGAACCAAAGGCAATCATTGCAACCATAGAAAGAAGACTTCGTCTCAAACACTCAAGGAATATCTCATTAGGTGGAAATTTTTTCCAGATGAAGACGCATCATGGGAGATAGAACAGTTTTGTCAACAATATCCGTATTTACCCTTGATTTGAGTATAAAGTGTTCTAAAAGACAGCGGCAATGTTATGTATCTAAGTATTTAAGAACAAATATTTCAAATATTAAATATAATATTACTTAGCTAAATCGTAGGGTCACACCATTCCATTGAAACGGTGTGTTTAGACCTATAAAAGGCCTTCTCTCTTATTGTAAAACTCATCATTCAATTATTATTATTCATTGTGGAAATTTTGATTTTTGTGGGTTTCGAATTCGTTTACTCCATATAACCCAACTGGATTGAAAAAATAGGGGCCTCCCTTGAAGACCAAATTGTGATCTTCAAAATTAGGGAATATTACTGAAAAATAAACCCTTTGGAGCCAAGCCTTTGGTAAAACTAACCTTTAGGATTTAATTTATTATTTATCCACCATACTAAGTATTTTTCATTGGGACAAAGGACTATGAATTTGCAGATAAGCATATGACCTTGCATGGACTAGATTATTTCGAGAATGCTAGACAAATTAACCTCACACCTAGGGATGTAGATATATTTGGGAATACATTGCTTGGAGATCAATTATTTGCGTGATTTGGGTCACCTAGGAAGTCGATAGGAGGACAAAAAATTTGATTTATTGAGTCAATATTTGTTGTGGAGGAAGAAAATAATACTAGACTAAATCAAAGAAGAAATGTATGTAATAATGAAATAAGAAATGACTAAAACAATAGACAGTACAAGTTACATGAAAATGCAAGTCAGGAATAAATAATGAAACCCCAAGGATCAAATCTATGGTTGTATTGAATATTCATTTGTAGAACGTCAGTCTCCTAATTCTATAAGAAAACCCTTATATCAAACTGTACATAGTCTATTGACTCATTTACATGAATGGAGTTCGAATGGTGGAACCATAAGGAACCAATTGAGCCTTCTCTTTTGAGACCCTTCCTAATGAAATAAAGAACAAGGAACAAAAGAGCCCTTTCATATTTAGGCTTACATGCATATATACATATCTAAGGGATACTTGAGTGTCCACCTATCGCATTTTAGTTACAAAGAAGCAATTATAATTTGATCGGGAAGCCAATCCTTTTCTTTCCATCTGTTAGGTAGGAGAAGATGAAGAGACACCATTGCCACATCAATGGTGTCTTCCTAGTGCTTTCTGACTATTTAGAATGTCGTCTAACATCTATTGAATTCATTGAATGCTACAAGGGATGTATGATGAACAAATGTTGCAAACTATTACATGGGTCGATTCAGTCAATGGATCTATTGATTTGCAAGGTGGACTAAGTCAATGGGTCGAATGATATTCAGGGTTGATTTAGTGATCTAATCCTAGGGTGAGCTTCAAAAAAATTCAAAACTCACTTAAACAAAAGGGATCAATATAGAAGGATGGTTTTATTGAATTGATTGCTAATAAAAGTATTCAAATCATGTGTGAATGGTAATATTTATAATGCATCATTAGTCTTTATCATGCCCGCATAATGAGTATAATAAACATATTGCAGAAAAATAATAATGCACAAAAGAAAATCAAGACAACATTACACATTTGAGAGATGCGTTGATAATGGAGTTCACCAGACTACCTGGCTACATCTTTGGGCTTGTTCAAACGTTGAACCGCTTCATTATATTCCTTGAAAGTTGTTGGGACATTCTCACAAGTGATTACATACAAATGTACCTTCTCCTTAACAAAGGATTCAATAAGGAATATTACACAAGTGACCTTACTCCAGACATCAGGATGATAGCTTCTCTTTGCATTTGCAAGCCCTACATAGCTCTCTCAAAACTCCTATGAGGCTTTGAGCCTCAAGATAAACTTACAATATTCAAGTTGGATCCTTCAAAATTTATGGAATTCCCACAACATGGATGCCAAAAACATCTCAAAACATGATGGAGTTCACACAAAAAAAGACTCCAACAACAGTCATGAATCTCTCCTCCAAAAGCACTCCAAGAGCCTCTCTCTCAAGTCTCCAAAGAGTCTCCTCTCAATGAATTTCTACCTCAAATTAATTCTCTCTCACCATAGAGTTCCCCTTACAATGCAAATGACAATGGCTTAAATAGTTGAAGATGGCATCCTTGGTGTGTTTCACATGAGTCCCCAAATTTGGACTCTCACCAACTTGGTTATAACTCCCTTTTACAACTTGTTACAACCAAAATGGAAGTAATAGCCATATCCTATCCATGGCATACAATTTGCACATAATGGTGGGGTTTTCACCTTTCATTACTTCCCCATATGGCATTACAACTTGGTAATAAAATACCCACCAACTAAACTAACCATAAATAATATAACCATGGTTATAAAACATATGGTATAAACCAAAATTCGTGGCATATAAAACAAAACCACGATGTAGTGAAATATCATATGGTTATAACTCCATAACCAAACCTTATACCATATTCCTTGGCATGTGTTTAAATATGGTGGAATTTCATACCATATAAAACATTGTTATAACCATGCCCCGTAATTCATGACATGTTTGTTGGGCATATGTCAAAACCAACTTTGTAACCATATCCAAAGTTACAATGCCGAATAAATATCATGTCATATGGTTGGAACCATTGATAATAATGGGAACATCCCCCATGTATGCGTTGGGTGGGAGACCCACAGTTAAATCTGCCACCATACAAGTTAAATACCAAATGTGCCATCTAAATAACAAAACCAAACTTGTGGCATGCTGGTTAAGGCTTGTGGTTGTCAGACATGAGGTCTCGGGTTCAATCCTCAACGTGACCACCATTCTTATGGTAAAATCGTCCAACAAAATGCCATTGGGACTGCCATGTGGAAGCCTCCCATTGGTCCACGTCAACTGCCACACAGGTTTCCAACTGTGAAGTAAAATGCCAACTATGTGCTCATACTGCCACATGTTAAATAATGAGTGGTCCAATTCATATGCAACTATCAAATAAACCTACCAATTTGAATCTCTATAGGCCACGTGGCACACATTTTTGTCATTCTACACATTTAAAAACAATGTTTCACTAAAAATTCAGAACGCAATAACTTCTGCATCCAAACTTTGTTTGAAGCACCGTTGGAATCGACTCGATGAGCTCTTTGCGATGATGCTATTATATGAAGGATTTAAAGACTTTTAATTTTGATATATTCTAGAGCCACCTGGACCATTGAGTCTTCTACATAAGATCCAACCAAGGAGTTGGCTAGAAATAGGCACTAGTTGATGGCATCGTTTGAGTCTTGAAATGGATAATACCTCCCCCCTTAAGTGGAAATGGTACCCATTACATGTTTAATCATATGGGGAATCTTGTGATCCAATTCAATGAGATGATACCACATTCCCTGAGCTTGTATTTGTCCTTCTTTTACCACTTGAAACAAGGGAATTGTTTTCGATCTTCTGTGGTGTGCTTGTTTTTTGACAATGGTGTCGGAAACAAGGCACTCTTGAACATATATATGGATGTCTTATGAATATTTAAGTTGTACTTGTCAAATTTTTCTAACATTGTTGGAACATATGGTTGAATTAATTCCACATTGAATACTGGATTTAAACCCAAGTATGGTGGAATGCTAATCTTAAAAGCACTTTCCCCAATTTTCTCAAGAATGGTGTAAGACCATATCAAAAGGATGTGGAATATGATGATTATCATGTTGGACCTTAGATTTATCTCTATCTCACTACAACATCTCTTGTACTTGTTTCTAAATATCACAGACCTTATCCTTGAACTTGAGTGATTTTTCAACTTCACATTGTTTGTGGTCTGTGTCAATCAGACTAGTCCGTCGTCTAACTAATTTGATAGGTGTTGAGTGTTGAAATCCATAACAAACTTAAAATGGACTCTTGCATGTTGAGATGTTTTGTGCTCGATTATAGCTATGCTAAGTGATGTATGGGAGAATTTCATACCATGTTCTACAATGGTTGTGGTTGTATATGTGGAGCAACTATACCACCATGTAATTCATAGCCTCAATCTATCCATCAATCTGAGTATGGAATGTGGTCAACATAGATAGTTGTGTTTTGAGATACTACCAGATTGTTTTAAAAAAAGTGTTGACAAATATAGAATCTCTATCATAGATTATTTTAGTTGGTAATTGTTGGACTGAAATATTGTCGTTTAATTCCATTGTAGTACTTTCCCAACTATTTAATTTGTCAATCCAAAGAGTTCGTAGGATTATGAAGCACATGCAAAATATATACAGGATTGAAGTTGGATTAAGTTAATCTAACCCCCCCTTGCTAATTGCTAATTGCTAATCTAATTCTCCCTTAAGCTGAAACACACAACCGCTAATCTAATGCTGGAATCTGAAACACACCACACAGCTGAAAGTAAATTGCATAAAAGAAAGACAACATATGAAGAGCAACGAGAAAACACTTGTGAGCTCACATTAACAATAAATAAATCTCAATTTACATCACACGAATCAATGGCAAATCATGAAAGCATCAAACCTAATATTATGAATAAAAGCTAAGAATTCCCTTCTCCATATTACAAAGTCAAAACTAACTTCTGCAATCTGAGACTAATCTCCTCCTAATCTACTATTAATCTACCATTAGTCTACTATCCATCTACTATCTTCCAAATGAAGAGAGAGCACTCTCTTTTATACATGAATTTCTTTGAGAAGAAGATAACCATCTCATAATGACAGATCCACTATTCTCTCAACCACTCTCAACTAATTCCCTATTATTAAAAATTATGATCCATTCAAATCCTCCACATGTCTCTCACAAATTCTCCACATGTTTCTCATACATCCTAAATAAGATATGCCAACCAAATCTCCATGATCTTCTCTTTGGAATATTCTTTGAATAACTATCTCCATGAAATGGTGGAGGAGATATTCGAGGAGTATTTCTTTGAATTGATCCTTCCATATTCCTACACATTACAAAGCTCATCCATACTTGCGATATTAGTGAAAAACATGTTATTTTCCAATATTTAATCATAAATTCACTTATAATACTAAAATGAATAAAGTGGAAAATAATAATATGAAACTCAAGTATATGTATGGAAATGGTATGATGAAAGGTTAATGGGACGATGAAATGTGAAGAATAGCGAAAGGTAAAGTGGATGAAAATCATACATTTCTGAGTCCCAACATACTCCCCAACTGAAGTTGTTGCATGTCCTCATGCAACCGCGCATGGATCTTCTTAAGAAATTTTGGCATCTGAACTTTGGCTTTGATTGATGATGTATTTCCAACAATGAATGTTTCCAGGGTGTGAGTAGCAGCTGACATTTTCTTATGGTTGGTTCTTGTGTAACAACCATGAATACAAAGAATGTTGGTTCTTGTGTTAACAACATTTATCTCATTATCTGTTTTCTTGTTGTAATAATAATTTAACCATGTACTCCTTGGAAATGATAAGATATCAATGTGCATAAGAAAGCATCAATGTGTGTAAGAAAGCATTTTATTTACCTTTATGAATCATGCCAATATGTGTATCCATGTGTATGAAGCAAAGTGCAACAGAGGATTTGTCAGAAAAGAAATGTTTGTGAATGATAAATGAGATGAAAAATGGAGTGATGGTAGTGGAAAAATGGAATGATGGTAGTTAAATGATGATAGTGAATATATTTCGGAGTTGCGGCTATGAAATGGAGGGTTGTAGCTATGAAATGGAAAGTTTGGCGGAGTAACAGCTGCTGCAGTAACAACTGCGAAAGTGGGCAAATCTAGTGGAGTAACAGCTGGTTTTGCAGCAAACTTCCTGAGATAATATCTCACAAAATACGATATGGGTTTGGCTGAAATTTTGCAAGCAAGTTTTTACTAGTCCAATGCATCTCCACACCAAAAATCAGAAAAACCCACATCACGGATTTCGAGAAAAATGCAAATTGGATGTAGGTGATGATGGCTTTTTTTTGAAATCTGTGCATTGGATTGAGCTGAAACTTGCCAATTTTGTTCATCATAATATTATCCTTTCCCTGTACAAAAATCATGAGGATCCAATGTGTGGTTTGTGAGATATACTCAATTCAAATTCTGCATTTTATATAAGGAACAATATGGATGAGAAAATGAATAAGCTGCCACAAAATATTTCCTATCCTCTAAAAATATGATTGCATTTGAGATCCTATAGAGTGTTCAACAACCTCTATCTCATCCTCCCCAACTGAACTTGTTGCATGTCCTCGTGCAACTTGGCATGGGTTATGAAAGTAAAAAAGGAAATGGAGCTTGGTGAGTGAATTTTCCAAATTATTCATTTCTAGCATGTAAGGAATTGCATGATTAAAGTTCAGAAAACAGCATATCTCCACTTAGCCAAGAATGATGATGAACTATGCAATAGGAATGTGGTTGGTGATGTTTGCTGGTGCAACTGCTGTAACTGCTGGATCAGAGAAGATGTCACCGCTGTAGGATCATAAAAATGTAATTGAAATTGCTGCTGTTGAATTATGGATAATGTGACTGCTGTGACTAGATCGTGGAAGATGTCACTGTTGCAGGATCATGAGAATGTAACTGTAAATGCTGCTACAGCTATAACTGGATCATTGGAAAATGTCGAAGGAAGAGAGTGGAACCGTGGTACTCTCACATAGGTGAAGTCATGCTCTTGTAACTGCTGAGGGAGTCATGAAAAAGTGTATAGTCTTCACCCGCTACAAAACCTGATGGTACAATTCTAGTCATGCGAATAAATGTTTCGATGCCGAGCATGAAAAGAAGTTATTGGATTACCGGCCATTGATGAATGTCGTTAACCAATGTGAGGCAAACTCACCATTGATGTCAATAAGTGCCAAGGTACCTGAGTACATCTTGCAAAGTGTGAATAGATGTGGTGATGTCGAGCCACTTGCAAGATATGACGATCAAGGGACATTGATGCATTCCCATGATTGTCAGCGAGAGAACTTGCCATTAAGGCATGCAAGCCTCCAGGTACTCAAAAATTAACTCTAGTCTATATCCCAGATAAGGTGCTGAGGTCGATGGGGCAAGATTTGTTGAAAGGTGGGCCTTAAGGAATCCCACATCAGTCAACGTGAGTTCTTACAAAAAGATTGATAGGACTATAGGAAAGATATCAGTAGCAACAGTGTTTATGGAAAAATGTAATTATGGAAAGGGAACTGCATGTTCTTATTCAAAAGGCAGAAAGGGACTGAAAAAGAAGGAAATTATGTATGCAACTCGGAAAGATAGGTGTGTGTGAAGTCATGATGGATAAGGCAATGGAAAGTGGCCTTCAACATGGATGACTAATGTGCTTTGAAGGAGATATGTGGGTAAGCATTCATGACGCAAATGGGTTTATGAATGGTTTTTGTGTAATAGCAAACGTCATGATGTTTATGGTGAGTAACAACTCCTTCAAGTTGTGTATCAAAGCATGTTTCTCAAAAGTTTTGTGATTCTTGAAAAATCACTTCAACAGCAAAATGCGATCGTCTTCGAATCTGAAAAAAAAACTTAGTACTAATCTTGCATGGTATTCGTGAGAAGTTAAAAAAAAAAAATGCAGAAAGACCAATGCGGCAAATCAAAGAAATGAAATGTGTTTTTATACATGTTTCCATTGTGCACTTGTTTCGTCATTGATTACTGTAGCTGTAACAACCAGCTGCAACATCGAGCTGCACAACCGGCTGTAACAGACTTCTACACAAAGATGACCAATATGCAAGTAAAGAATTCATAACCCAACAATGGTGTTTTTGTGAATGCGTTGTTGTGTAACAACAAACATCATGATGCGCATGAACAACACATGACACAAAAAGTCTCTCTGGTGTTTGTATGCTATTTTTCCCGTTGATTGTTGTGAAAGTGCCCTGAAGAAAACAAAATAGCGTTAAATGTAAAAACATGTTTTGAGTTTTGTTCAGGAATTATAGAATGTCCATTTGCAATTTTGAATTTTTACAATGTTTTTATTTTTATTTTTATAATTTTTTTCTTTTCATGGTTTTATAATTTTTATTGTTTTTATGTTACACACCCAAAAAAAATGCAAAAATTATACTACAGGAAACTATAGTTTTGTCTTGGCCTCATCAAATATTCTCATGTGCAACAGTTAAAGTTCAGAAATTTCAAACATTTGGAAATTGTGCGAGACTATGATCCTCATTAATCTGCTGCATTAGTGCCAATTGTTTTTCTTGCATGATTAGATATGTATATTATCAAACATAATTGAATATTCAGAGCATGCAATTCTCTTCATGGAGTGATTTCTATTGACAGAAACTACAGGAGGCCTATAGCCTTTTTTATTCATGAAACCTGAGTGGCAACTTACCCATTAGATTTTGCATAAACCATCATTAACATAAAATACATACATACCTGCCCCATAAGTATCGATCTGCTCCTTCCCATAGTTCTGAGTTTATCCCCTTTATTTTTCATCGTCGTGCAAGCAGTCATTCTTACCAGCTGTAAAAAAAAGCAAAAAGGTGTCTCTTGTCACTTTTTAGATGACTTCAAATGGAAGCTTGGTCTACATGTTTAGCGATAGTCTTCTTTCTCTGTAATACATTCCTTGATCATCATTCAATACAGGCTAGAAATTATTACGAACAATGGCGATCACTGGTTATTCAAATAGCAGAGCCATTGGTCAAAAACGTTTTCGATTGATAAATCTGCCTGCAAGGAGTTGAATAGGAAACCCTACAGTGAAACACGTCAGCAAGTATTAATAACATGCAACCATGATTTAGTTACCTTTTCTTGGAAGCATCCATGAAGTTCAATGACTTGGCAGCTGAGACAATCTTTCATGAGGATGAGAAACCGAATTCCCAACTGTGAATCTGTTTCAACCAATTGCTAATTTATGAAACCGGCCGCAACAGTAATCTAAGAATTACACATTCAAAGAACCAGCTATATAGCTCAAACGATTTATTTGTTTGGGGGATTTCCTCATTGTCAAGTAAATGAGGCCGTTGCGCACAAAACCATATCCCCGATTTTCGCGGTTCTTCTCCATCTGCCCGCAAATCACGACGTAAATCAATGTGTTCTTATCTGGCATGCGTTTTTGGTTGGACCTGTTTCATTACCAGTTAGGGGGAAGTTGTGACATGAAGAGTTTTCGTTTCTAAGTATGGGAACATCGACAATCTATGGTAGCCAACTGGAAATCGTGAATAGCCTTGAACGTCTGTTTTGGAATGCAAATGGGAAAGATTTTTCACAATTTCAACAATGTAATTCATTCAATCCCAATCACAGTTTCAACTTTTATTACTATTTTCTTCGCTCGATCTAGACTATGCGCCTTCAAACATGCAGATCTAAATTGTTATTATAATGTTGTTTCATTGTTGCTCCAGGTTGTTCTTTAGATCAAAGGACCTTTTAAGGAATTGTAGGTGAATGGAGTGTGCAAATACAGAAAATTTTAGAAATGGTTTAGCTAAGGCATTATTGTAGATTTAGTTTGCAGGCAGCTACATGATGAAAGGAAAAAAGAAAACAACATTGTGACTCCAATCAATGAGAAATTTGCAGGCGTAACACTGTTTCAGCATGTAAATTTTTTTTTATTTGCATTACTTCAAATTTTAGCAAATGGAGATAAATGATTTTCAAATTAAGGATAAAATCGATTAGGAATAATTGCAAACATTAATTTATTCTTTTATGAAAACGTTAGAAAACATCCTACTTTCTGATCCTTAGATCGCATGAAGCGTGGAGGAGAGCAAACTTATTCTGGGTGAAAGAAAAAAACTGGAAATAAAATCCTACGTACTCTATGCTAATTAACATTCAGAAAACAGTTACGTGTAGTTAAAAATCCAGTGTAGCCATTCACGTAATAGTAATAAAAATATGTTCAATGTTAATTCTGCAAATAAAAAATGAGGATAAACAGAAATGTGTGAAATTAGTTGTCGTGACTGTGAATTAACTAGAGAAAAAGAAAAACTAAATTGCTCTAACCTCTTACTTGCTTGAAACCAGAGTTCGATAAGGATTTCATAGGTGTAGTTTTCACTCCTTGGATCATATTGCAACTCCTCGTTGTCCTCCTCGACCTCCTGCCCACATAATTGTTCGTTATCAAATGTGCAGGTCAATTCTTCATTTGTTTCTGGAGGAGTAATTAAGCTATCGGCTGATGTCAGGATCTCCTTTTCGTGAGAAGAGGAGATCCCTACTTTTGCAAGGATCTGAGTGAGTTGTTCCAAGCTTAAACTCATTGTTAAATCATTTTGAAAAAGGGATTCTTATAACACCTAAATCTAAATGAAAAATAAATAAAAAAACACTCCAAAAGAAACACTCTGTACAAAAAGCCATTACTCTACACAATTGCAAAAAAAACACACTTGCTGAAATTGAAATTCACACTTGCAGAATTGAAACACTCATTGTAGAAATTGAAATTCACACTCTAGTGTACACTTGCAAAAAATCACACTAAACTTCAATCCATCATGCCTCCCCGGCAATGGCGCCAAAATGTTGGGCTGAAATATTGTCGTTTAATTCCGTTGTAGTACTTTCCCAACTATGTAATTTGTCAATCCGAAGACTTCGTAGGCTTACGAAGCACATGCAAAATATATGCAGGATTGAAGTTGGATTAAGCTAATCTAACCCCCCCTTGCTAATTGCTAATTGCTAATCTAATTCCCCCTTAAGCTGAAACACACAACTGCTAATCTAATGCTAGAATCTGATACACACCACACAGCTGGAAGTAAATTGCATAAAAGAAAGACAACATATGAAGAGCAATGAGAAAACACATGTGAGCTCACATTAACAATAAAGAAATCTCAATTTACATCACACGAATCAAAGGCAAATCATGAAAGCATCAAAACTAAGATTATGAACAAAAGCTGAGAATTCCCTTCCCCATATTACAAAGTCAAAACTAACTTCTACAATCTGAGACTAATCTCCTCCTAATCTACTATTAATCTACCATTCATATACTATCCATCTACTATCTTCCAAATGAAGAGAGAGCACTCTCTTTTATACATGAATTTCTTTGAGAAGAAGATAACCATCTCATAATGAAAGATCCACTATTTTCTCAACCACTCTCAACTAATTCCCTATTATTACAAAGTATGATCCATTCAAATCCTCCACATCTCTCTCACAAATTCTCCACATGTTTCTCATACATCCTAAATAAGATATGCCAACCAAATCTCCATGATCTTCTCCTTGGAATATTCTTTGAATAACTATCTCCATGAAATGGTGGAGGAGATATTCAATGAGTCTTTCTTTGAATTGATTCTTCCATATTCCTACACATTACAAAGCTCATCCATACTTGAGATATTAGTGAAAAACATGTTATTTTCCAATATTTAATCATAAATTCACTTATAATACTAAAATGAATAAAGTGGAAAATAATAAGATGAAACTCAGGTATATGTATGGAAATGGTATGATGAAAGGTTAATGGGATGATGAAATGTGAAGAATAGCGAAAGGTAAAGTGGATGAAAATAGGACATTTCTGAGTCCCAACAGTAATCCATAGTGTTTCAAAACATGCTCAAAGAAGAGGTTAGAAAATTATTGTGTTGTTGTAGTCTTCTTGCAAGGAATGATGATAGCAATTTTAGAGAATCTATCAACCACTAATATGATTGACATATTGGTCCTTGGTGATAGGATATCTAGTAAAGTAGCCCAAGGAAATGGATTCCCATGTTCAACACAGAAAAGGGTGTATACAAACCCTATTGCCGATTCGGTGGCTTGGTGATGGCATAAACCACTCATGGCTTGATATACTTGTTGACATCTATCTTTAGTGAAGGATAGTAGAAGTAATTCTACAGTATTGTAAGATCCTTTTGCACTCCAAAATAACTTGCTATTTTTCTATAGTGTGCACGCAAAATGAGCTTCTATGTATGCTCAAATAGAGGTACACAAAGTTGTCTGAGCTTGTAAAGCAATTTGTCCTTCAAGTGGTAGCCAAGAGAAATTCACTAACCTATTTATATTTTTCAATACATTAAGGATATGTTAATTTCTTCTTCATACATGCGATTCCAAGTAATTGTGTCATAACCATGAATACTTAACACTTTAAACAGTGAAGTGACTAATGGTCAGCTAAGAAAATTAGATGCTACATTGGCTTTTCCTTTCTACTGCTTAATTACAAACTGAAATTGTTGTAGAATAAATAATGCACTTGACTGGTCTCATTTTCTATAACTTAGAATTTGACAGAGAAAATTGTAGAGGCTTATGGTTTGTATGAATGATCATTTCTTTTCCTAGAATGTAGTGTCTCCAATTCTTAAGTGCTTGTATGGTGGTATACAGTTCCCTTTCATAAGTTGAATACTTTTGAACAATATCATCATTTTTTTTAATGGAACATGCCATTTCATGACCTTCTTGAGTGATCATCGTGCCTATGGAATACTCTAATTCATCGGTCTTGATTTCAAATGGTTGATGCAAATCATGTAGCACAAGCACTAGAGATATGCAAATCTTATTCTTGAGTTGTTCAAAAGTTTGTTGTTTTTTTGTTGTCCATTTGAAAACTTCCTTTCCACCTTCCTTAGTCAACTGATTCATTGTCCAAGCTATGTGGCTTAATCCCAACACAAATTTGTGATAGAAATTTGGTAAACCAAGGAAACTCATTAGTTCATGAATATTTCATGGAGTGGGCCATTCCCTAATGACTTGAATCTTTTATGGGTCGACTTGAATGCATGTTGAGCCAATCACATAGCCCAAGTATTTGATAATGTTAATTAAAAAAGAGCAGTTATCAATGTTCAAGTAGATTTTTTGTTATCTGAGATTGTTAAGTACTTGCTAAAAATGTTTCAAATGCTCATCCCACGATCTACTGAAAATCAAGATATCATCTATATAAACAATGACACATTTGCATGCAAAAGGTATAAGAACATCATCCATATATCACATAAAATTTTCAAGTGCATTAATTAAACCAAAAGGAATGAATAACCATTCAAATATACCTTCCCTGGTTTTTAAATAATTATTCCATACATTTGAGGACTCTAGGAGAATTTTATGATATCTCGACTAGAGGTCGAGTTTGGTAAAGAATTTATCACCTTTCAAATAATCAAGTAAATCCATCTATTCTAGGAAGTGGATATTGATTCTTTACTGAAATCTTATTGAGATCACTATAGTCAATGCACATGCAACATGTCCCGTCCTTCTTAGGGACTAAGATGACTAGGCTTCTACAAAGATAATAGTTGGGTAGAATATGCCCTTTTTCGATCAAGTCTTCAATTTTTCCATGGATTTCTTCATTCTCTAAAATAGACCTTCTATAAATAGATGCATTGGGTAATGAAGAAGCAAGAACAAGATCAAAGGAGTGTTTTACCTAGCAATGTAGTGGTACTGTAGCTGGATATTTGAACACGTCTTGGTATTATTCTAGTAATTTGTCTACTCGTTATTGCTGTAGAGAGTCATGGTTAGTGGAGAGTCAACTGGTTTCTTTGATCCTCTTGGAACGTTGATTTTTTATGATAAACAACATGAAATTTTGTGTGGTTGATTATATTTTTGTCTGGTTTTGTTCAAACCATTTCAACTATCTGTGTGGGTTGACATTCATAAATTCCATACCATTGATTCTAGATTTTGAAAAGTACCTTCAGTGGTCTAGATTGATACTTTCCATGTATGTCCCACAAGTATGGTTTCCCAAATAGTACATTAGCTACTGAGAGTGCTATTATATCATACAGCACATCATCCCAGAAAGGCTTGATGAATTAAGAAATTTTGCACTGTCAGGTGATCCTGAGTTCTTGTCCATCCTTCATCCAACTGATGTTGTAAGTGTTGATGTATTTGTAACTTTGGAAGATATTCTTCTATGTATTACACTTGTACTTTATTATATTCATGATGGAGATGTATTATTCCTCCAATCAGTAGTGTCGTCATTTGTTTTTGTAAGTGTTGCAAGTATTATTTGATGGGTTATTAGACCACCTTGGTGGGTTCGGCCTTGCATGTGTCATGTGGATGGGTTATTAGGCTTCCTTAGGACGTCGGCCCATCTAGAGTTAAAGGCAGGTTAAGTTGTGTATAAATAGAGAGTGAGTGTCTCTCATTCTATTCATTCACTAACTCATCCAACTCTCATAGTTGAGAGAGAGAAGTGTGCACAAGTGGAGGAGAAGTAGCTGTTGGAGTCATCTATCTTTTGGGGATTGATCTTTGTGATCTTTGTATTGGGGCTTATTCTATCTCTAAGGAAGTTGCAGGGTTTTTCACCTTCTTGGTTTTCCCCGAGGAAACTCTATGTTTCTTGTGTTTATGATTGTTATGCTTTGCATGTTATTCTTTTAGTAGGATCCTAGATAATGTTTGAATAAAATTATCGAAAATTTAACATGGTATTAGAGGCGTGCTAAGAAGAAGACACTGTGCAGCTATGGAAGCTAGGGATTCTTAATTTTTGGCTTTCTCTCTACAGATCATGAAAGGAAGAAGGCTAGGCGGACTCTCCTTGTAAGGGCGCATCTTTCTGTCGAGATAGAATTCAATTCTGAGCACTTTCATTTTTTGGCCCACAACTACTGCGGGAAATTAGAGTTTCGGAGAAAGTTGGAATCTTTGGAATCTGAGACCACGGTTGAGTTCTCCTCAAGAAAATTGAAATTTAGAGACCAAGATCAAACTTTTTGGTTGGGCAGAACCCTGGGATCCATCAAATCCTAGTTCGGGATTTTAATCGGAAAGGTGGAAAATTAGGGTTTTTGCAAAAGTTGGAATTTTTTAAATCTGAGACCACAACTGGATGCTCCTCAGAAAAATCAAAGTTTAGAGCACAAGATTGAACTTTTTCTCTGGGAAGAACCTTGGGCATTATCAAACACTAGTTTGGGATGTTGACCAGAAAACTAGAAAACTAGAAATTGTAGATCCGAAAGTTTCAAAGGCAATTTTGAGGGGTCAAATTTTGCAGATTTCAAATTTGAAGTATACCAGCTTGATTAGCTCAGCAAAGCACATCTTTCCATCCATTCAGAAGTTTGGAATTCAAAGTTTGAATTTTTAGGATTTCTCTGACAAACCCTAATCCAATTCGAGATCCAGTTTCAACAAATCAAGTGGTAAGACCTAAATCTTTTATTTCCATTTGAGTTTCTCATTAAGATGTCTCACCACACCAACCTTGAGGATAAGCTTGAAGGGGCTCATAATTTCCGAGCATGTAAGTATAGGATTGGGTTAATCCTTGAAGAGAATGAATTGGACACCTACATAAGAGAAGAGGTTCTAATTCCAGAGGGAGATGAGGCTAAGGCCTTACACAAGAAGAACCTGGTCAAGGCCAAGAGAATCATTGTTGATTCTATAAAATACCATCTCATACCCCATGTGTCTTCCCTAAAGACACCTAAGGAGATGTTTGACTTCTTGACCAAGTTGTTTGAAGGAAAGAACATAAATCAGAGGATGACTCTGCGAAACCAATTGAAAGGGGTAAAGATCCAGAATGGAGAGACCGTCCAATCCTACTTTACTAAGGTCTCTCAAATCAAAGAACAACTTGAAGTTGTGGATGAAATAGTGGAGAATGGAGAAATTGTCATGACCACTTTGAATGGCCTACTTAGATCATGGGACTCCTTCATCCAAGGTATCTGTGCAAGAAAGAAATTGATATCTTTCAGTAGACTATGGGAGGAATGTTCAGAAGAAGAAACTAGGATTTTGGTCTGAGAAGAGAAGATGGGAAGTGAATACCAAGCTCTCACAGCACACACCAAGAAAGGTAAGTTCAAGAGGGAGCAAACTCATCACAAGAAATCTTCTCACTTCCATCAAAAGAAGAAAGATCTATCTCGCCTTAGATGTTACTCTTGCAATGAGAAGGGACACTTTGCCTTAGAATGTACCAAGAATAGACAAGGATTTAGCAACAACAAGAAGAAGAGAAACAAGAAGAGATATCATGCTCATGTTGTTGAGGATGATGAACCTCCCAAGAAGAAGACTAAGGTAGAAAGTGAAGACTCTTCAAGTGATGATGAACATGTTCTAATCTCTGCTCTCACATGTATTGTTACATATGGGTGTAATGATTGGCTTATTGATCGTGGGGCTTCTAAACATATGACGGGATTCAAAGAATCTCTTATGGACCTATCTGAACATGAGTCACCTCCTAAGGTGAAACTTGGGGATGACTATCAATACCCTATAAAAGAAAGTGGTAAATACTCCTACAAGTTAGACTCTGGGAAGTCCTTAAAGATGCAAGATTTTCTATATGTACCTGGACTCAAGAAGAATCTTCTCTACATATCATCTTTGGATGCAAAAGGGACAAGAGTTGCATTTGTAGATGGCCAAGTACTTATGTGGCCAAAAGGTAAGACCATAGATGATGCAGTAGTAATTGGAGAGCAAGAGGGAGGATTGTACAAATTGAAGGGACAACCTGAACATGCCATGGTACATGAATCCATGGAACCAAGTGAACTTTGGCATAGAAGGCTTTCTCATGTGCACTATAGGGCACTACCAATTGCAAGCAAAGTAATAGAAGGTCTTCCTGAAATCCAGTCAAAGCATGAAGGTGTTTGCAAAGGATGTGCAAAAGGAAAGAACACAAAGAAGGCATTTCCATGCAGTGAAAGCAAGTCAAAATGAATCTTGGATATTGTCCACTCCGATGTATGCGGGCCAATGTCATCCAGTTCTCTGAGGGGGTATGTATATTATGTTTCTTCCATTGATGATTTCTCTAAGAAGACTTGGGTTTATTTCTTGAAGAACAAAGATGAAGTGTTTGATAAGTTTAAGGAATTCAAAGCCTTGATATAAAATCAAACTAATAAGAAGATCAAGACCTTTATATCCGGTAATGGTGGAGAATTCACTTCAGGAGACTTCAAGAAGTTATGCAGTGATTCGGAGATTAAGAGGGAGTTGACCACTCCCTACAATCCACAACAGAATGGGGTTGCAGAAAGGAAGAATAGAAGAATCATGGAAGTAGCAAGAGCAATGTTGCATGACCAAGACCTACCCATGCACCTATGGGCAGAAGCAGCAAGGACAACTGTATATGTACAAAACAAAACACCACACAAGATACTTGACAGCAAGACACCAGAAGAATTTTTCTTTGGTAAGAGATCAGAAGTTAGCCATCTTAGAATATTTGGTTGTCCAGTATATACACATGTTCCAAAAGAAAAGAGGACAAAGTTAGATCCTTCAGGAAAGAAGGGTATATTTGTCGGGTACAGTGAAAGCTCGAAGGCATACAAAATCTACTTTCTAGGGTTCAAGAAGATTGACATCAGTAGGGATGTGACTTTTGATGAAAACTTAGCATACATCAAATCAAGGAAGACACCTATTGAATACTATGGAGAACCAAGGATACCAAGAACACAAGACACCACTATGAATGAAGCAATACCAAAAGTGGATCGTGAAATAGAAGATCCACAAGAACCTGTAGATACACCCCGTGAGAAGACCTCTCACAAGAGGAAACCTGCATGGGCTAGAGAGCTCATCCAAGATGCAGAAAGGTATGATATTCCAGAGGAGGAACACAAAGAAAGAAAAAGGACAAGATCGCACACAAGCTATGTTGCCTTACTCTGTGACATTATGAACAAAGAACCTTCCAGTTATGAAGAAGCAGTGGAAAAGAAAGAATGGAACGATGCCATGGTCGAGGAATACAAGTCGATCATGAAGAATGGTGTTTGAGATGTGGTCCTAAGACCAGAAGGGAAGTATGTTGTGACTTCCAAGTGGATCTATAAGATCAAGCATGCTACAGATGGTAGCGTAGAGAAATACAAGGCAAGATTTGTAGCTCGTGGCTTCTCCCAGAAAGAGGGGATAGATTATGAAGAGACTTTTGCTCCTGTAGCTAGATACACTTCCATTAGAACAATACTTTCTCTGGCTGCAGTGATGAAATGGAAGATACACCAGATGGATGTCAAGACAACTTTCTTGAATGGTGTAGTTGAAGAGGAAGTGTGTGTGGAGCAGCCACTTGGTTTTGAGATACATGACATGGAGTCATATGTGTGCAGATTGAAAAAAGCCTTGTATGGCTTGAAGCAAGTACCTAGGACATGGTATGGCAAGATAGACAGCTTCCTTTCCAATTTGGGCTTTACCAAGAGTAAAGCGGATTCCAACCTTTACTACAAGGTTGAGGAAGGCAATCTAGTGATACTCTTATTGTATGTGGATGACCTGTTTTTGACAAAAGAGGATAGGTTGATTGTCAATATGAAGAGGAAGCTTGCTGCCGAGTTTGAGAGGAAGGACTTGGGTATGATGCATTACTTTCTAGGCATTGAGGAGTGGCAGAGTGTAGATGGAATCTTCCTTGGACAAGGGAAGTATGCAGTAGAGATCCTGAAGAGGTTTGGGATGATGGACTGCAAGGCCATGGCCACACCTATGGCATCGAACCCGAAGCTATTGAGTGATGCTTCATCAGAGTCAGTTGATGCCACGATGTGTCGTGAGCTAATTGTGTCCTTGTTGTACTTGACGAACATGAGACCAGATATTTTCTTTGCGGTGAACACCTTGAGCCAGTTTCAAATAGATCCTAGACATGTTCACCTGATTGTTGTAAAGCATATTCTGAGGTACCTGAAGGGTACACTTGATTATGGGCTCAAGTATGATGCGAATCAAAATTTTAACCTAGAGGGTTATGTTGATTCAGATTGGGAAGGCAGTGTTGTAGATAGGAAGAGCACTTCGGGGTGCTTCTTCAGTATGGGATCAAGTGTGGTCTCTTGGTTTAGCAGGAAGCAATCCTACATAGCACTGAGTACAGCTGAAGTAGAGTATGTCGTAGCTTGTTCGGCTAGTTGTGAGGCAGTATGGCTAAGAAAGCTACTATATGATTTATTTGATCTCCAGTTGGATGCTTCCTATATCTTCTTTGACAACCGGAGTCGTGTGAATTTGTTTGAGAACCTGGTGTTCCATGACAGGTCGAAGCATATTGAGATCAAATATCATTATATCAGGTATATGGTGCAGAGAGGAGCAATGAAGCTCCAGTATGTTGCGACAGATGAGCAGATTGCATATGTGTTGACCAAATCACTAGCCAAAGTGAAGTTCGAGTACTTTAGAGAGAGGCTTGGTGTTCTTCAGATAGAAGATACTTCAAGGAGGAAGTGATGGGACACATTTGCAGGAGCCATTCCAAGCATGGTGGCAGGAGGATCCTTCCCATGGTTGTGGATGTAAGTGCTGTGTGATGAACATCAAGACGATGCTCTGGATGATGTTCTGTATGATGATGATCAGGATGATAATGTGTGATGATATGCATCAGGTGGATTCTTTGTATGATTAGTTCGATCATGTGTTATGAGCATCAGGATAACGCTCCAGATGATATGCATCAGGACGATTTTGTGATGATGGTCAGTTGGATCATTTGCATCAGGGTGATGCTTTGTATGATGATGATCAGTGCGATCATGAGCATCAGGAGGATGCTCCATGCGAGGATGATCAATTGGATCATGAGTATTAGGTCGATACTCCGTGGCCGTGGACAGGTTGTGCAAGTAGCATAGAAAATATACTGGGAGATAGGACAGGCTGAGCTGTGTGCTCGTAAAAGTCCTGGGATGCTCTTTCGAGATTTTGCTACAGTGTAATGTCCCTAAAACATAAAAATTAAAAAAAATTCATGCATGACTAATATCTACAATTCAGTACATGTTTATCAAATTAACTTCAGCAATAGGGTTTAAAATATAAGTTTCACTTAAAAAGGTATTGCGGAAGCATTGTAAAAAGAGGGGAAACTATTTTGTTTAACTACATTGGATATGTTGTATTTAACTCAGTTGAGATTATAGTCTCGGTACTCAGCTGGAACTCCACCAGTTATTCTCAAACTTGCAACTAGCTTAAATGTTTCTCCTTACATAAGTTGATATCATGTATTATTTTCATGTCTAGTTGGTAATTGTATGGAGACTGTAATTTCTTTTATGAACTTTATGGTTTGGGGGAGAAAGGATTAGTGGCGAAAATGACTAGACTTACTTAGCTTTCTGCTAAATTCTATTTCATTCTTGTTGTTCTTTTGTATGCAATTTATTGGAAGGACTAACTACTATCAAAACTTCATTACCTATGTTAAAATCTATGGTTTGATTTATGTATGAACAAATGTAGAACTTGTGAAGTATAAAGGGTATTCACTATGTATGAACAAATGGATTTTAACGTGTCCACCCTAATCTATGTAAAAGTTGATGCATGGGATGACTATGGTTTTGGACCCACGCCATTGTAACCCTCGTAGGTATATCGCAAGGATTTCTCCCACTATGTGAATTGGTCGCGAATCAACACTTTAATGGCATTTGGTATGAATTTAATGGAGCACTAAGACTGTCCTTCGAATGGAATCCAGCTAGAGCATGAAGGACTAAACCATGGGGTTTCAAATTTCCCAAGGCATTGTTTATCGTTTTCTAGTTTTGTTGAACGGGGAGGCAGAGCCCTGCTTTCCATGCCATGGAGGCGCTCATGGCCAGTTTCTTTTTGCACCTTACCACTACTACCGACCTCTTCGTGGTATGTGTTCAGATGCCACACCTTACTTTCAGTATTTCTATTTATTATATCATAGTTTATAATGTTTATAATAATCGTGGCTTGGTTTATTGGTAGGGGAAACTGGTGGTAGCAGCTCAAGCTAACCTGGGTATCATGACTATGGCGAATGAGTGGTAAGTCTAGGCTTTCATGGCCACCTCCTTCCCTTCGAATCGTAATGTTGGTTGCTGGTTTTAAGTACTGCAATGGTCTGTTTGGAGTTGGCACTTCGTTTGTTTATAAAGAAATGGGTGAATACGCCCTGTAGCATGTTCTACGATGTAACCCCAACGTTTTGGCCGAGTGGTAGCCTATATGGTGATTTTGGTTTTCAGAGGATGATGATCTACCCTTTTTAGCACTCCAGGAGTTTGTATAATCTTTTAATGGTTTTCATTTGGCCTTTTAAAGACCAACATGATTTGTAATATATGTTGTTCCTATTGAAATGAAGAACCCTTATCTGAGCAAGTCGTAGTGATGGGTTTTTGTTTTGTGTTATTACTGTTGAAATGAAAAGTGATGAACAGGAAAGTAAAGTTGGATAGGCGTTTGATGTTTTTGGTTTTGTTTTACACAACCCAATATGAGATTCGATTGCGTTTTCTTTCTAAAGGGAAAAAATATGAAGTATTTGTCAAATGCCTCAAATGTGTAGCTTTTAACCCTGCCAAGGCATACTAAATCGTCTTATCTCTGCAATGTATTTGTTTTGAAGTTTCGTCTGGTACGTGTGGTATGGCTACGATTTTAAAAGATGATCTATGTAGTTTAAATGCAAAGCTTATGAAACAGGGTTTGACCCTAAGACGTCGTGCCTACCAAAATGGATGGATGTTTATTTAAAAATTTACTGCTAAATAAACGTTTTGATTTCGTAGTGGTGATGTTGGGGTTTCATCTAAGTCCATGATTTAAATCTTATAAGAAAGACCAAGGAAAACTAAAACCCTAGATAGTAAAGTAGTGTATGGAAGTTCATTTTTTGCCTGAGGTGTCAATGATGTGGTCTTTCTGTTGGGTAATGATCAACACTGGCAATAATGAATGTTTTTAAAACGTTTGAGCTGAGAGTTTTGATATCTCGACCTTCATTGATTTTCTTTATTTATTTTAAGAGAGAGGACTGAGTTTTGACTGCGTGGAAACTGTCGTGGGTCCTATCTTGTAATACTTGAACATTTATATTGTACATTGAAAGGCTGAAAGCCCTTAATAGGGGTTTCGTGTTGTTGAATCTAAGTTTTGGTTGTATACTTTGATAGCTTAACTATTGAGAAGAGACGAAAGGATTACATGCACTAAGTAGGAAATCGTGTTTGTAAAAGCTTGCTGGTCTTGGAATTTTATTATGCATTGTGGGTGTTTTTCTTTCCTTATGTTGTAGGTTCTAAAAGAAAATAGCCATGACCTCTCGTATGCTAAGTCGATGGATAGTCTGGAAATTCTTGAACTGTGTTAATTCGTTTTGTCCCCATTGAAATAATAATGTAATTGGCTGAGTTTGAAATTTAATGTCTAACAGGTTAAACCCTAGCTAAATCAAGATTTTAATAATAAGACTCTACACCATGATGGTTGTGAAAATAGTAATACGATTTCGTTTGTGTAGAGGTTAATAGTTTCGAAGCTTGGGCCTACATTATTTCTATTGTCCAAGATAATGAATGAGTCAAAACTACGTTGCAATTCATTGGTCTTATGATCCTGAGCTTTAAATATTTAATGAATAAAAAGTTAAACCCTAGGTTACTGTAATTTAATAATTTAAATGTACAGCAAGAGGTTTGTTGAAAGAATAATGTGGTTTCATTTTAAGTGGAGGTTACAGGTATCGACATTTCTAAATAATAGTTTTGACCATAATAATTCTACCTATGTAGGTATCTAGCACATGCTAGCTAGGCTAGCCCTGCTAGATCCCTGAAACATTTAGGGCATAAGCTTGAATTAAATAGAAAACATTAAATGGAAAAGGATCCTAAAAATGTAGACCCTGAGAGCCCATGCCAATTGGCCCTTGCTCTATAAAGAATAAAAATCTTAATGTACAGAAACATGAATGTTATATAATAATTTATACTTTAAATTTCTAAAGCAAATTAAACTGTATGGAAATTTGTAGTTCATACCTGGTTTTGGAAGCTTGATCTTCCCTTGCAAAACTTGCACACTCAAACACTAGTTAATGGAAAAAATGTATGGACCTAGCTGACCTGTAGGATGATTTTTAACTGGATAACTTTGGGACTACTATGTTCCTCCCAACCATGACCCTTAGACCATTCTTGGTTCTAACTGGATTCCCCCAAGCTGGTTCCAACATGAAATAAGAGAAGTAGAGGCCCTAGGATAAGCTACTGAATTAGATCTGGAAATGTAAAGCTTTCTTCAGTTCTGTAGAGTAATTCTCTTTTCTTCATAAGAGAATGATAATAAAAGAAAGATGCCCCCTCCCTTGGGGTCTACCCTTCTTTACATAGGTGAGTTATGTTTTGAATATAGTTGTTTGAATAATAATATTTAGTTTCTTTAATTTAATTTGAGTTATAATATCTTTAAAAGATATTTTACTAATTGTTTACTCCTAGTTTATCTAGGATCTTTATTTTGTTATAATCAGATGTAACTTAAGTTAGCTCATAATAATAATAATAATAATACTATTAATAATATTAATAGTAATAACAAATACGAGATTTATCCTATGCATAGCCTTTATGCATTTTATTTTTATAAGTAATGTTTTCTTTTAAGAAAATAATAACAATATTATTATTAATAATAATAACAACTTGAGAGCTATCTTATGCATAACCTTTATGCATGTTATTTTCATAAGAATAATTAAATCTAATTATTCAATAGTTAAGTTATGGTAACTTCTTTGATTTAATTATGTATATACCATAGTACTTCTTTTAAATATTAAGTACAAGGCCCAATTCTTTGGGAGGGGTCTTGGTAAGCTTGGATAGTTGGCTAGGTTAGGTACCTCTAGGCCTCTCTCTTGCATGTTGGATTCCCTCGTTTAACATGGTAGTTCCCGCAATACTTGATAGATAGAAAATGATTAATTTAACCAATTTAAATAAATGTGATGAATAGAAGTGCTAATTAGAGTCTTCTCGACTCAACACTTTTTAAGATCAAGTAACCCCGAGTGCTCTTCAGAGCTTTAACTAAAGACTCTCACATGGGAGTTATGCTAGTACAATTCCAGAGCATCCTGCTCAACACTAGTACTAGAATGTGGTTGTGAAGCACATATAAGTAATGGTTGAGAAACAGATCTATTAAATCAAAGTTCCATGAATCTCATTTGACTCAACTTCGTAAGGTTAATCCTTCTTTTTGAGTATGTATAAATTAAAATTTAATATAATGAATGGAATAACTTTATCATTTTTATCGATCGATGCGAAGAGAAGAATGAGATAGCATTTCTCTATACCAAACAATATTATAGTACACTACACCACAATAATATCAAACTAACTGCAATAATCTTCTTAATTTAGCTACATTCATTGTGCTATACCGGCCTTAACCAACATAAAGGAATTGGACAATCATTTCACATATCACCACACAATAATAAAACATTTAGGTGGACTTGGACGAGGTGGAAAGCATTTCCAGAAGAGATCAAACTAACATGTGTTATTACAATTGACGGAAAATTTTTATAATGCAACATACTTTGGAAAATGTGCAGGATAGAAGTTGTCCTCAGCTCATGTACTAAAATGGGATGTTTGTTTGGTGCCTAATGGCAATCTTCCTGTCCTGAAATGGAATTTTTTTTGGGTGCGTAAAGGAAACCTTCTCTCGTACTTCAGGGACTGGTCGAAAGCCTCTCTTCCTTTCTATCTTGCTTCAATAGCCATTAGCATGCCCAAGTACTCTGCCTTTTACTAATACAGCATGCATGTTTCATTTTTGAAGAAGTGGATTTGAGCATAGCTTCAAAGGCCACCATTCATGGCTTATCATTTTCAATTATAGGATCGGTTGCAGTGTTAAGAATTGTAATATCACTGGTCCATTACCCATCACCAATGCATTAATTAGTTGAGTGATTAGTTGGTTAATGTGATTATGACACTTTGATGTCCCATAGTAATTTTTGTTCCATAGTATTGGACCGTAGTATTACTGTTATGTAATCATATATATGCTTCTGATTAATAATGAGAAGGAAATCAATATGCCCACTGTTGTTCCCTCCTGTACGGTCTTATAATCTTTAACACGGTAGCATATGGCATGATCCATAATTTTTGACTTGGGGTAATCCTTTTCACAAAGTGGAAATCACATACATAGATCAAGATGGGAACACATCGGTGTGGAGGCATGATGTTTCTTCACTACATCTTCACAGCTTTGGGGTCATATTTATCTATTTTTTATTTTTAAAGCGCATCGCTGACGCACCTGTTGTTAAGGGCAAGTGCGGCACTAATGCACTTACTATTAAGCCAAAGTGCGGTGGTCACTGTTCACTTTCACTTACACGCATTGTGCTAGCAAGATAGAGTCCAACACTATGCTTCAAATATAGTCATACAAAAATGGACCAAATCCATTTATCAAATCTTCAGAACCAGTATTGAAGAGAAAGTATTGCTGATGCTTAACCAAAAGATTGGACAATGTCCCAACATTGTTTAGATCATGTTCAAGAAGATCGACACTTGCAGAGATCGATCCAAGAAGAGCCTGTGTACAAAAGGGCAGAGGAGACATAGACGAGCAGGCCTCCTTTTTCATTGATAGCACTGAGAATATTGTCTCGGTTGAGATTAAGGGGGTGTGTTAAGAATTTTAATTGTTAACAAAAAAAGGATTAGATCCAATTATCAAATCTTCAGAACCAGTATTGAAGGGAAAGTATTGCTAACGTTGAGCCAAAAGATTGGACAACGTTCAGCATTGTTCAGATCATATTGAAGAAGATCGAAACTTGTAGAGGTCACTCCAAGAAGAGCCTATGTACAAAAGGGCAGAGGATACATAGACCAGCAGGCCTCCATTTGCATTGATAATGCTAAGAATATTGTCCTGGTTGAGATTAAGGGGGTGTGTTAAGAATTGTAATTTTTAACTTGCATCTCCGGCTCCACACTTGGGGCTCATTAATGAACTTTAATGACCTTTAGCAGCATTGGCACACTTTCATCTTACCTTTCATTTATTCCCTGGAGTTTCTATTCTCAAGGACACTGCATGGTGGGTTTGTGGGACGAACGAGTAACGGTCGTGTATTGCTTTATGAAAGTTAAAGCATGGGTTCTCTGTAGAATATTTTCTTAAGGATTCATTTTTTATTCTGCTTCTGCTTCCAGCATCCAGGCCTTTGCTTACAGACAGTCAATCAAATGCGATTCAAGAAGTACAGGCTGTTGAGAAGGGACGCGGACAGTTCGAAATAGAAAAACTTCCATGGAAGAGCATTGCGTTGCGACATGCATGTCATGCATTGAGTGGACTGGATTGCATTCAACGTGTCTACCCAGTAGGACCAAGTAAACGTACTCATCCTAGGCAGGTTGCTTGTCCTTATTCCTCAATGTAGCTATTCATGTCGTAATTGCTGGATCAATTCAGTGCAAAGATGGATCAATTCAGTGCAAATATGGATCAAACATAATTGTTTCTAGTCAGTTCCCAGGTCTGGGACAAGTCGCCTAGTTGGAATACAGGATTGTTATCCTGCATGCTAACATTATTTTTCATTCTAACATCAATTTTTTTCTTTAGTAGTTATGCAACATCATTGATGCTCTTAAACAAAGAAATTTGCATTTTAAGTGTTTTTTGCTTTCTCTCTCTCTCTTCTACAGTCAACCCATAAAAATACATATTAACATCATTAATAGAATTCCACCAATAAGTCAATAGATGAACTAGCTGGAACATGCGTTCCAATCTATTTGGGCATGGAAGAGTTCCTCGATTGAAGGAAAAACACATAATTTGAATACATGTGTTACGAATAAAATTGAAGATAAAATTTGATAAACATGATTGGGATCGTAGGGAAGACATCCTTGGTCTTTCAAGAAATAGTGGTCAGTTGTTCCGAGGGTTGCCTGGGCTGGCTGTGTGTTTGATTAATCACTCTGAAAAATAAGCAATTGCTACGAGAGCAGAAGGATTTCCAGAAGCAATGGTGGTCAGCTGTTCCGAGGGTTGCTTGGGATGGCGGTGTGTTTGAGTAATCACTCTGAAAGGAAGCAACTACTACCTCGACCAGAAGGATCGAAGCAATCACTACGAGAGTAGAAGGATATACAGAAGCAAATACTGTATTCTTTGCATATTTACAATTAACCAACGAAGGAAGCAAGTAGGAAGGCGGTGTAGGTGGTGTACAATTAAAGGTGCAGGTGGAAAGCGGTGCTAAGGCAGTGAGTCGTGAGGTAGGTGGTGTAGAATTAAGGGTGAAGGTGGCAGACAGTGTAGGCCAATGGTGCTAAGGCAGTGAGCAATGAGGTGGTAAGCTGGTGAGATGACATAAATTAGCCTTGTCAGTTAGAACTTGATAGAACCCTCCATCCACTTTCAATCACCTTACACAAAATTTTGATTTTTATATTAATAAATAAAAAAATGTTTGAACTTTGGTTAAAATGTATGCTGCGGGTTCAATCAATCATAACTAATACACAATCAATGTGGATCGAATACAATAGTTACCCTTACCCGCTATAGCACGGACTAATAACAGCACTGACTAATAACACTTGAGGATACTAAATAAACCAATAAGGATGTTAATAATAAGCTAAGGAGAATAAAAAAAAACTCTAGAAATGCTCATAAGGCATTGGTAATAAGGTATCACGAGCATGCAAATGTGCCTATGAAAATGGTAAAGAAGTGCTAGTGGAGATTCTAATAATAAAAAATGACTCAAATAAAATGTTAAAAAGGAAAAGAATCTCAAAAATATTATATTAACTAAATTTTTAAAATATAATTAAATAAAATATTTTAAGTATGATAGTTAGGAGAATCGGTTCCCAAGGAACAAGTGTCATAAAATTAGATTTAAACCTGGATGAAGAGGATATCAACATTCCTCCCAACCACCAAATCTACATTTAATTGATTAAATTTTTTATGTTATCATATTAACCTCTCAATCTCACAATAAAAACTTAAAAAACACAAAATAAACATTCAAATTGAACTCTTGTAATTTCATTTGAAAAAACAAATCAAAATAATACCCTAGAATAGCCAATCCAAGGAAATAATCCTAATTAATGTAATAGTATAATCCTACTAGTTAATCCATGTTGATCATGTGGCAATTATAATAGCATAAAATTAATCCTTTGTAGAACTCCAACAACCCACCGCAGAGACAGATTATAGCCGCGCAGGTGAATTCCTAGGAAGGCCAAGGGCCGAGAATTAAATACTCAGGGAGGTCGATTCTCAGTATTATCGATCTGAGTGGGGGTAGTTCAACAACACTCAGCACTGATCGCCGACCTACCCTCCCTTGGGTAGATAATACTTAGTCTGCACCTGCCTTGGTATTAACCTCTCACAAGTATATTTAACTGGCACTCGCGGGTCGATGCCGGGCAGGTCAATCTTGTACATCGATTAACGCGGTAAAGAGAATAATAATATTAATATAGAATGGACCAAGGGCTCTGCTGACAGAGAGAAAGCAACATGGCCGGTACCGAACAACCTGAAAAATATTTCTTCACACTAACATCGTGCAGTCTTTTTAAATAGAAATATTGACGACACCGACTCCGCCTTTAAGCTATCTGTCACAAAATATCGACAGCGATTTGTAGTGAATCTTAGATCGTGATGTCAGCCATTATGCCCGGAGGACTCCATGTGCTCGTGCAGTCCAGCTTATAATCAGATGAAAATTGCTAGTATTATTGACTTATTATTGAATTTTAGTGGATAGTTGTAGGTGGGTTGGTAAAAAGTAGTGGTTAAGTTTTTATATTGCTGATTCAAATCCTATGAATTAAAGATTGAGACTAGAGCCATACTAAGTTGTGTGGAAATCCAAAACTGTCCTAGTCTTTGCACAAACCCGTTTGAATCCCTTTAATAATAAAAATAATTCTTCCAAACAACAAAAAACCTAACCTTGACAGAGGTTATATACCCATCCTAATCCAACACTAAAACTAGCCTTGACTGAAATTATATACCCATCCTAATGGTGAAAAGATTCCTCGTCCCAAAATGAACAATTACAGACTTTTCCATTTAATAAGGGCCAAAGAAGTCATTTTATTAACAATAGCTCTTGTGGTCTCTACTTTTCGCTTTTCGCCATTAAAAAATGGTGTTTTCAAGATCAAAACTACATTTGAAGCAACAAAAAGGAATGTACAGCTGTAAAGTTTATAGTAGTCTCCCCAAACCAAGTTATAAGTTAAATGTTGTTTTTTAATGCCTATGCGCCACGGCTAGCGTTATCTGTCTAGGATGTATACCAATATTTTTTAAATTAGGGTTTCATTTCATTGAGACATCTTCTAACTTGGACTACCGGCTCACAAAAAAAATTTACATCTCAATCTCAACACAATTGTCAAAACAAATTTTATTTTATGTGTCTATAATTTATTTCTATTAATATATAAAATAAAACTGTATTCAAATCCTGTATCAAATATTGATAATGCATACATAAAACAATAAACAGAGTTCTTGAGGAGAGTTAATTTATTATTAGAAGGTTGTATGTCCTTTTAAACATATTGTCAACCACAACTCATTGTTATTTCAGTTATCTGTGTGTTATCACTGCTATCACTCTAAAGTAAAGTGTGAGTGGATGTTGGGCTTATTTGGTTACATTCCTGTAACCTTTTTTTATAATCAAAATCCTCATTGTTTCTCGCTCACCATTTCTATGTATGTTGTTTTAACCCTTTCAATACAGGTTGAATCACGAAAACACAAAAACATTGGCAGCAGATTGATAAAATAATTAAAACAAACAACATACACTTAACATATTAAGATGTACATCATAATATTGATTTGATGTCATCTAATCTAAAATATTAAAAAATAATTAATATAATATTATAATTATGATCAAGTCAATATCAAATTAAACTTTTTATTTATAAAATAAAAAGATTTTATAATATCTTAAAAAAAAACATATGTTATTAATCATTAAACTTGCTTAAACTATAAACATATTATAACCTATAAACCTATCATAAGTATACTTTTTAAACCCATCATAAATATATTTTTTAAACATATTCTCCACCACAATTAACTCGCATATGCTATGACAATATGCTATGACACTACACACTTGCTTATTTCTACGAACATACAAATACTTGTAGACACCACACTCAACTGAAATGCACTGTGAGCACATGTCACTGTATAAATGACCCTCCAGTGGATCTGTAAAATAAAATGTTAAGAGTAAGATGGGATTTAGATTGTATTTGAGAATCATTGTAATAGGTTGAGCAAAATGCTAAGTGGGTCTTTAAAAATTGAATTTGGTAAAACAACACTGGTGAGGCTAAAACCTTAGACCTACTGTGGTGATCTTTCAAGGTCAAAATCGAAATATTATTTTTTTAAAGCCATATTGTTCGAAATTTCGATATCAGATGTAAGCCGGGCAACCCATGCTTGGTGGGTGACATTGTTTTTAATTTTGCATTTAAAAAAATCGAGTTGTGTAATACTAAAAAGGAAAGAGTGACAAGGTGCCATATTCATGTGCATGACAAGGTTCATGTCAAGGTAGTGGATGGAGAGGTAACTATGCCAATTCCCCATGCCCCTGCCAGAGGTGCAACCCCTACTTAGACCAAGAAAAATTTAACTTCTTTCTGGCTCCACAACAAGGAGTGGTGTGAAGGATTCATTCCCAAGCAAGAGGAATCATCTTGTATTTCATGCACCTCATAAGGAGGCCTTTAACAAATAAATGGGAAGACAAAGGGATATATTTGAACTCCTGTTGGGGGAGGGGAGTGAAGTATGATTGCCTCTTGTTCAACTTGGAAGCAGCTGCTCTGTGTTTTACACTTTGGCACTTCACACATTGTAAGATAGTTGGCTTTTGTGCAGTTGTGGGGGGATATTTTAACCTTAAAGATCATGGTAAGGCTAACTATCTCTTGCGGATAGGGTTTCCTAATGTCTTTGTGGACATGTGCTCATTTTTGAATCTGTTTCCACGTTGGTATGGTAAATTCCTTATTCTAGATGGTTGTCGTAACTCTTTTGAGCTACTTTGATGATTTGTGTTGAGGTGGATCTAAAGCTTCTATTGTTCATATTAGTTTGCACTACTAATGGAGTCGACCAGTAAAAAGTTCACTATATGAATTTATCGAATGCATGTTTTGTTTGTCAAGCACATGACCACTTGATTCTCGATTGTCCTAATCGTTGACCTAGTCCCGGGGAAGTTAGTGGGGAGGGAGCACCATCCACAAATCCTTTTTTAGGATCAAAGGGCACATTTGTGGCCTCGATTCTTGGGATGGGAAGTGAAAGTTCTCGGGGTATGTAGGTACTGGTGTTGGTAGTGGGGTTGATGGGTGTCAAGTGTGTGTCTAAAGGATAGACACACATACATGCATAGGTGTGAACTCTGGGTTGGGCCCAAAGACAACTTTAGGGTTAGGCTCAGCATGAGAAGCCCAAGGAGATAGTATGGGCAATGGGCCCAAGAGATGTGGTTTCATTGAGGGCCCTTCGCCTCCCATGGTGGTAGCCTAGCATTTCTCAACCAAGGCCTGAAGATAAAGGTTGAGGCATGTTGGATCGACATCAATGGTATGGAAGTTGAACAAATATAGCATACAAAATCCTCCAAGTGATAGGTAATCACTTCCCCCATGTAGATGGACAAGTATGGACAAGTCCACTAGTGAGATGAGTATGTGGCGAAAGTCCTACCAGGATGAAATCGTCTATTTAGTGGACGCACCACACATGCCTGAGGGATTTGAGATCAGCAACCGTTGTAGCGTCCTTGGCCATCATCTCCTATTGGAATGAAGATGTCCTTAATCTCTTGGAATGTGAGAGGGATGATGATTCCTAATCACAAGCAAGGTGTACAAAGTGCTTTATAGCATTTTTGGTTAGATGTGGTCTTCTTTCAAGAGGTTAAGTAAGCTGGATTTGAGCTCCAAAATAGGATGAGGTATTACTAGAATGGACCTGTTTGGGCCGTAGACCATTGTTAAGGGAGTGGAGGGGTATTGATTGCTCTTGTGGCTTCCTCATAGAGTTTGGTATTCACCTCAAGGTGAGAATTGGAGTGAAAGTGTGTCTATCTCACATTCTTGAATTAGGATTGAGTGATTGGACTTTGTGCTATCTATAGCCTGAATTCCAACTTTCATAGAGGTCGGTTATGGCATTATATGGCCTCTTCTTTACTAGTAGCATAGTGGATAATCTAGAACAACTTTAACATGGTGGAACACGATAGAGATAGATGCAGTGGTAGGGGTCCAATGATTAATGGCTTGGAAAAACAAGCTTGGTGCAAGTCTAAGGATGCATTACAAATCTTTGACCCCAATTGGAAGAAAAAAGGGTTGGATTATGGTGGGTTGTTTACTTGGATAAACTACAAACAAGGTCCAGACCAAGTATAAGATTAGCTAAACATATTATATGTACACATATATGGGGTTATGTTACTAGGCAAACTTTGGTCTATGGATGTGTTGTTGAATGTCAATGGCTCTGATCATCTGTCGATTCGGCTAGTGATCTCTATAAGCATGGTTGTGGGTTCCCCTATAACTTGAATTTTTAAACTGAATGTGAGACATCTTGAGTCAGTTGGATTTCAAGCCCTTGTTTTAAAGGCGTGGAACCTTTCTCCCCACCCTATGGGGCCTCAAGCTTGGATTTTGTGGTGGGAGTCGACAACGCATCTCACTATCAAGTTCTGATGGGTTTGGGTAGGATTATGGCCCATTAGAAAAGCAATGTGCTATGAGAGGCTCGATAGAGGCTAGAGGAGGTTCATATCTTTCTAAATAGGAAAAATTCATAATGTCACTCTTCAATAGGACACAACAAAGTTAGACATGAAATTCATATGAGGGGAGGAGTACATTGCACAAGGAACCATGATTTTCTCAAGGATTCATGATTGAAGGTTACAGTGGACAGGGTGCTTGTGATTTGTAGAGTGGATGGCTACCTTATTGAGGATGTTATTGAGGTTCATAGGATGTTCAATGATCATTTCTAGGATATCTTTGCACCTTATACCTTATCTAATGGTGTTTTTACAGCTCGATATTCTTGTAGCAGAGTTGTTCCTTGGAAGGTTTTGATTAATGACGGGGATATATTATCTCAAAACTTGATATAGGATGAGCTTTATGCAAATCTTATGTTGATGAGCAATGGTAATGTCCAAGGTTGGAATTTATACCATTTGATTTTTATAAGTCCACATGGGATTGTATTGAGGATGATTTCTATTGTCTTGGGAATGAAGTGTTTTCTTCTAGTTTTCTTTTTGAGACTCCTTATCAAGAGTTGATTAAGTTTATCCCCAATAATGGTGCATGTGATTCCATTGTTGGATGGAATCCCATCACCTTTCTCTCTATATCATAAGATATTATGGCGAATTCTTTGGCTATGAGGGTGTGAGTAATGTTTAGGTATGTTGTGCAGTAGGAGTGTACATGTTTTGTGCAGGAGAGACTCATTTCAGGCATAGTACCTTCTATTCGAGAGCCTATGGAGTGGGCCTAGGAGACATGCCGACAATGTATGATGCTCAAGGATGATTTTGATAAAGCCTATGCTCGAGTGGATTGGTCCTTCATTGAAGAGATGTTGAAATGCTTTGGGTTTGTATTAGAGTATGTTGGCATGGTGAACACGATGTTCTTTAATGTTTTGTCCTTTGTTTCTATCAATAAGGCCCTATCCCCTAGATCTCCTACAACATTCTATTATATAGGGATGCCCCTTGGAAGCATACTTGTACATGTTGATTGCATATGCTTTTTAGTTCTAATTGGAGGCAACGTGAATTGCTAGGAAGAATAGAGGGATTTCTTTGCTAGATGGTTCGAATATGGTCAATAATCACATTGCGAATGATTCCTTGCTTTCTACTAATGTTGAGTAGGCTTCAGTCTATAAGGATTTCTCATGTCTAGACACCTTTTGGAGGTACTTTGGAGCCATTCTCAATCCACACAAAATAATTTTTTTGTTGATTGGATTTGACTTCCCCCTAGCGTGGATTTCTGAGGCTTGGTTGTTTATTTGTTTGAGGGAGATTGTGCGATATCTTGGTATTCCATTTGAGACAGGATTATATCGGGTATTTGTGTGGGATTGGTGCATTCAGAAGCTACATGTATGACATCACAAGGATCTTCCCTTTGCATGGAAGCTAACAGTTGTTGGACGCATTCTTCTGGTCATGTATATGTATTATGTGTCTTGTTGGTTTACGAGAAGGGATTTATTCATATGACGAGAGAATTTTTAGATCCTATCTTTGGTCAATATATTGGTGATAGGGTGGGGGGTTAGGGGAATAGGTTTGGCCTTAGTTGTGTGGGATGTTTGCACATTGCCCAAGGATGAGGGGCATTTCGGCTTGATTGATGTGGTAGCACAGAGCAATATTTTGGCTACCAAATGGGTGGTGCACTATCTTGAGGATCTAACACCTTGGCAAGTTCTCCTTAGGAATTGCATTATGTTGATACACCATTTAGGCAGGGTGTGTGGTAGGCTTGGCTTATTAATGTATTCAATTCTTCATTAGTGAGGCCCTCTCTTTCCAGTGCACAATGTGAGATGGGTATCATCTGATACAGAGGCTCGGTGGGTTCGTAGGCTACACAATGTTTGGTTGGTGCAGCTTCCTACAACTTGCGTGTATTAAGGGCTCCATCCAAGGCCAGGTTAGTTAAGTTTGGCTTTTCGGATGGTCTTTTCGCACAATGTCAAATATCGAAGATGGTTGAGCACACATTGTGGAGGAGCAACATCCCGATCTATTCTTAAACAAGCTCAATTGGAGAGCTTCTTTATTTGGACATGGCTATTCCCTCATGTGGAAATCTATTTTTGGTTTGTGGAATTGTTTGCATAGTTTTGTTTTATTTGTGTATTGGAAACTAAAATGCAAGTATGTATTTGAACAAGAAAGTAGTTTTATTTTTGTCTTTTTATTCTTTGGAACTTCAACAATACAAGTATGTATTTGAACAAGAATGTAGTTCTATTTTTGCTTTTATTACTCACGGGAAAGATGAGGTTTACATTAATTATTAGCAAGAAACACTGTCTTAATCCAGAATGCAAAGAATTTGGATACTATTTTACATTCTGATTTAACACGTTTTTTAAAAAGAAAATAAGATTGTAAGTCAATAGAACTCTCCAATGCTAACTCTTTGATTGTAAATATTAAAAAAAAAAGGAAAAAAGAAAAACGAAAAAAGCTTCCCTAGATAACAGATAATAGAGAACATATAATATATTTGTTCACCCATTTACCAAATTTACTTCAATCTATGGTGAGCGTTTGTTATCCCGGCCGTCGAAATCCTTCATCTTCACCCCAGCACGTCAGTTCTCAAATCTAATCACGACTTTGCTGGTAAAAGATGGAGAGATATCCCCATCTCTGCAAAATTCCTTTTTGAATTGTTTGTGGAAAATTCCTTTTTGCTTTCTTTGAGACAATGGCTTTTCGTCGGTGCCATACTTCCTTGACTGGGAAAATTCCTTTTTGAATTGTTTGTGCAAAATTCCCTTTTGCTTTCTTTGAGACAATGGCTTTTCGTCTTTGCCATGCTTCCTTGACTGGGCTCTTTTAATATTTTTTAAAGTCTTTAACTTTTTTCGACTGCGAACACGTACCGTTCCACTTTACCGAATCAAAATGATTATTATCTAGTGCACGGCAACTTAGGAAGCAACAACCACGATATGCACCATATTCAAACAAATTCAACTGAATATATTCAACCTATTTGAGACTAAAACCCTCTGAGTTTTCACAGAGACATCCTGTCGCAAGCGTTTGGCTGCACTCAAGACAGATATACATTGTTAGGATACTAAGTACTGTTGTCTTAAAGTGTACCCCTCTACCCCTCTGGTTTGTCAATGGCGGATCAACGGGCGGGTGACTGCAACATCGACATTTCCATGAACGGACCAGAAAACTGTGCGAGCGAATCTTCTGAAAAATCAAATGTTTTAAGAAGATTGAACAAAATCCCGAAGCTGAAGCTCACTTTAGGGAAATTTGCGAGTGATGTTTGGCAGTTGGGCGAAGATGATCCGCGAAGAGTTATACATGCAATCAAAGTAGGGCTTGCATTGTCACTGGTATCTCTGTTCTATCTAATGGATCCGTTATTTAATGGCTTCGGAGATAATGACATCTGGGCTATCATGACTGTTGTGGTGGTTTTTCAGTTTACCGCAGGTAATTTGGATTCTTTCTTAATTTTCAACATTTGTGCTGATTATCCAGTTAATTTTTAGGCTGGTATTGCATTCGATCTATAGAGTTTGCATTATTCTTGGGCATAATGTTTTGACTGATGTTATATAGCTTCTTGGCCCGTATTGGATTATTGTAACAAGAAAATGTCTTTCAACATCTAGGAATAAATTTTGCATCCCAGTTTGAATTTTGTGTGGAATATCTTATTGCAGGTGGTACTTTGAGTAAGGGCTTGAATAGAGGAATCGGCACACTGCTAGCAGGCACTCTTGGTGTACTAGTTGGGTTCATAGCAGAGTGGTTCGAGGATGTAGGAGAGGCCATCGTTATCGTCGTTTCTTGCTTTATTTTTGGTACGCCGATATTCTGAAGCAATTTTCAAATAAAGAAGAAAATAATAAAATTTATTAAAAAATAGATGGTGCTTATTCAATTTCAGTATTTTATTGTGGAAATTTAAGGTTTTTGATCTCGATATTTTAACTTGTGGTTGGTGATTATGGATATGCTATAAGTTAATACTACTTAATTTGTCATTATGTCTAGTTGTAATTATCCAGTTATTTATAGAGTACATCTGTCTCCTCCTCTTGCAATCTACTAAAAGCATATTTGTGACTCCACCCCAAATTCTAAAATATAAACAACTATAGTTGTATTTTTTATATTCCTTTTTTTTATAATTATTTATTTCCTGAACTTCCATATAGAATTCTAAAATATAGGGGTTATGTGCCATTGCTCATTATCTATGAATCAGCCATTTATCTATAAAGTACACTTGTCTCATCTTCTTGCAATTAATAAAAACCATTTATCCATAAAATACAGATGTCTCATCCTCTTTCAATCAATAAAAACCTTACTTGTCAACTCCACTCCAAATTCTAAAATATAAACTATTACTGTAATGAATCTTTTTAATAAAAATATATTATTTACAAAAATCAAATGAGTTATTGTTATATTTTGGTTTTCCCTGGTAGATTGAAGAGATAATCGGCATTCCTCACAAGATGTCTTATGTGGATTATCATTGCATTTTGTTCCTTGAGATACTGTATGTCTCTTGTATTCTCTCTAAGCATTTCGCTCGATTTCCGGTTGCTGTCCATGTTTGCCAATTTTGTGAGTATGAAATTAGTGTCTCACTGCGACCAATCAGTATAAGTGAGCGAGAGAGGAAAGTTGAAACTGGTATCGGATGATTTAACTACAATTCCTTTGCATTTTACAGGAGCAGCTGCAACTTATTGTCGTTTTTTTCCAAATATAAAGCTCAAATACGATTATGGCATCGTCATTTTCGTCCTCACCTTCAATATGATAGCAGTCTCAGGATACCGCTTCGACAACGGGTTTCGTATTGGTTACCAACGACTATATACGATATGCATTGGATTCGCCATTTGTCTCATCATAAGTTTATTGGTTTACCCAATCTGGGCAGGCGAGGATCTTCACAAGTCCCTTGTGAAGAAGATCGAAGGATTATCAAATTCCGTAGAAGGTAGATCAATTACGGTGTCAAATTAATGCCACAAGTTGTATATCTTAGCAGCTATTGATCATAATCCAGTAGTTGTATATATAATATTCCATCAGATGATACATGGATACAGGTTGCGTGGTCGAGTATTTTAAGGGCTCCCGCGTCTTAGAGCCAGGCGAAATCCCAGAAGACCCATTCTGCAAAGGATACAGAGATGTGTTGGATTCTAAAACCAGTGAAGAATCCCTGGTATATATAATCTCGTTTTGTTTGGCCTTTCAATAAACATAACCTAGTAAGGAAACGGCTATAGATAGAAGAAACCGTATGGCCCCGTTAACAGGAAATGGGTCTATTTTCAATCAAAACTATCGATGTACTCATTTGTTGATTTTTCAGGCAAGTTTTGCTAGTTGGGAGCCGAGACATGGTAAATTCAGATTCTGTCATCCATGGAAACAATATGTGAAAGTGGGAGCGGCGCTACGTCACTTGGCGTACTCTGTTGTTGCCCTACATGCATGTCTCCGTTCAGAGATTCAGGTGAGACCTTAATATCTATTATCCAGTCAATATTATCAATGTTCACTCCGGGCTTTACTTAATGTCCCATTCCCGTTTCTGTTTCAGGCACCTCGCATTAACGTAGCGGCATTCGAGAAACCATTCACCAAAGTGGGCTACCAGGTAGCGCAATTACTGCGACAGTTAGCAGAGAGCTTAAGATGCATGAAGCAATGCCCTCCTTCACAAACCCTCATGGAGAGCCTCCACGATGCAGTAGAGGAACTCAATATGGCATTCCGCCTTCAGCCCAAACTGTTCCACTCTATCCAGCCATTCTACAGTACAGAGCAAAATCATTCTACTGCAGAGACGATAAATCCCAATGCAAACCCCACTCAAATTGAAGCAAACCCAGATCAGCAACCTATACAGGTATTGAAAGATTCTGAGCAAAACCACATTTATGATCAAGATGAACACAACTCCATCACCGAATTGCCCTCAAAAGAACTGGATTCCTCTACTAAAAGACAGGACCTGGACGGTGAAAGGAAATATACTTCATCAGCCAACAGTCGTCATTCTATGAAAGGCATATATGGTGTAGAATTTGCCGAGGCACTTCCATTGGCTGCCTTTGGATCCCTTTTAATCGAGATGGTTGCAAGGCTAGAACATGTCATAGAAGCTGTACACGAACTTGGAAAGCTTGCTGCCTTTGAACCTTACGATTGTACAGAGTTTGTAGTTGTGCAAAACCTTGAGGTGGCCTCATGAAGTCACAGAATGTCGTTTATCAAGTACTGCCTAGCTCAGATACTTCAAAGGGCCATGATCCCGTACATACAGGGATTCACAGCAGTAGGGGCAAAGGGGAAACTATTTGTACATTAGCCGCATGACTTGCAGATGATAAAGGCCTATACAATCACTTTATAAGGTCATGGTAAGAGGGTCATGGTAAGAGTTGATACATGTGACAAAATGGTTTAGTGGTGGATTCTATAGAAGGAATATGTCAGGCCAGAGCTACATGGTTATAGTTACATGGTTATAGTAGTTGAAATTAAGTATAAACTGTCATCTCATTAATTAGTGAATGATATGATTATTTAATTAGTAACACTTATTTTTGTTTCTTAATACTTACAAACAAGTTAACAGATTTATTTTCTGCTCTAGGATTATTGAAGAGATGATGAATATTCTCCATGGTCAAATCTTATCCATAAAATACATAATCTTAATTAAAAACATGCCATGCAAAGCGTTATATCAAAAAAATAAAGCTAATGGGAAGGTATGGTTTGTTGTAAAAAAATAAAATAAAAATTAATTTAACAATTTATTGTTTGTATAATAAGTATTATATAATAAATATTGATTTTTGAAATGTGTAGAATTATTTGTATTTATATAAAAAAATTGGATTCATAAAAATGGTTAATGATATTCTAATAAAATGAATAATAAATAATTAAAATCATATTCAAGTAATATCAATTTAACACAATTTAATGCTACAAATAGTAATAAGAATTTAGCAATATGGTCAAGGAAAATTTTAGGGGCTAATCTTAGCCCATGGGCTAAATTTAGGGGTTTTAAATTTTTAATGGGCTAATTTTTATTAAGTACCTATTAGTTATGATCAACCCACATTTTATTTATTTATTTTTAATGAATATGAGGTTAGCCCGATCGAATATAAAAATAGGAGCCAAAATAAAAACAATTTAGCCACATTTACCTAGATTTTATGGGTTGAATATAATTTTGCAACTTGGTTAATGTCCACATGAGAAGGGAAGTTGATATTTACTATAAGGTATTATAGTGACCAATTTTCATCTATGAGGGTTCTAAATCTCATCAACTAAGATCCAAAGTTTCCCTAAGAAACATGAGGATTGTGAAACTTGCGATCAACAATGTGGAAATAATGTTTTTGTGGGTGTTTGGGGCATCATGCTTGGGGGATGATAATTTAGTGAAAGCTTCTCCAATATTTTGCAAGGTTTTATTTTTTAGTGAAATATTCGCAAACAATTTACAAAATTATATAATTCAGTAAGAGATTCGCCAAAAAATTATACATACACAATATAATATTAAAAAAATAACTTTCATATTTTCCTATATATAATGAGGATTTGTCCATTTATTATACATAGAAATTTACAGATTCTTAAAATTTTCCATGAATATGGTAGTTCATAAAGATTTGAACATGATCCAAACCCAAACATTGAAATTTACCAAAGGGATACTATCTTAAAAAACGCAATTACAACATTGAATTATGAACAAATCATTACTTGAATAAAAACAAAATTGGATTATGCCCCGCATATGATGTCCCTAATGGATTTGTATAGAAATATGATAATGTACAGAAAATATAATGCAATTTGATGTCATGTGTGAGTGGCAAAGTCTTACATGTCAGTAGTCCGATTCCGAGTATGAATTTGAATGAAAACTTTGAAACTCTCATATAGCAGGTGCAATAGGGTTTCAATAGGAATTGTTCAATGTAATTAATCCATTATGTATTGTTGGGATTATAATTGAACCACTAATGCTTGTTTTTTCAGTGAAGATTCAGCACAAGTACACGATAAACACTCAACTTTATCATGAAATTTTTAATTTTTTATTAAAATTTTATATTTTATAATTTTTAATTTTAATAAAAATGTATGTAATACTTGATAAACAGTTAAAATTTTTTTTAATTAAATCAAATAATGCTAACATTTTATATTAGATATATAATAAAATAACAGCTAAAACAATTTATGTATAATTTTTTTAAATCTATTTTATTATCTTATAATGTTTTTTTTTTTTTCTATTAGTTTTAATATTAATTGCTTTTTATCCATTCCTCATTAATAGTCTTATCATATGTTTACTTTTGTAATTATTATTATATATTATTTGTGATTGTAATTATATTTGTATTTAAATAAAGAATGTTATTGTTAAACAACATTTTTTTTTAATTAAAATTCATCTCAAAAATTTATTAATTAAAAGAATATATATAAATTAAAATAGAAAAGATAGCAATTTCTTTACTAAATAGAATTAGTTATTTATTATTATTATTATTTAATTTGGAAATCACTTTCAAAATAGTAGTTTTAAAATACTAAGCGATCTATATTTTTAAGTGGATACGCATTTTTATTTTAAAATTTGGGGTGGACTATTGTCTGACAAGTTCAAAATTTGAAATAAACAATTATTAAAAATAAATAAAGATAAGTGGTAACTGATGAATGGATAAGCATCATACATTGGTGTTTATGCACTTATATATATATGCTATTTCATCTATGTTTAAATATTTTCAAATTTTGCATTAAATGAAATTGTGTGCACATTGACTATGTAATTTAATCTTTGGATACCTTTTGATTTGATTTATCTTGAATTATAACAAAAGCATGTGAGCTAGCAAAAAACATAAATGCATAATACCTTGTCCATGTAATCAAATTCTTCATATGATGGTCCATGGCCATTATGATCACTTAACTTCCATCTTAGTTTTCACCATTTCCAGTACTATTCCTATTTAGTTGTACACCCTTTCATTGTACACACTAACATCATGTACTATATATATATATATATATATATATCTGCATGCCTTTTATAAAGACAACCACATATATCATCATTGAATAAATCTCATATGCCAAAGTACAAATATACTTACCTCATCCATTAACAAGGTAACCATGTGTGCAATGTATACTTCTATCACATAAATCTTGGTCCTCCTAAAAAGTATAATTCTTACATAAGTGACTACCATCATTATCAATGTTGTAGGATATGCAAATGCCACTATTATTTAATCACATACTAATATTACAGGAACAAGGGATCAATATTTATACAATGGCTATATCATTTGCTCCCACTTGACTATAACATATTTTAGAGTAATCATTCCCTTATAATGTGTGTACATTTCTTCTACATGAAATACCACACCTACTAACATTATGTCACTGACATGAATCAACTAATATAAAATATACATCTTTTATAATGTGAAGTCACTCTCATGGTCATTGTGTTCATCTCATAACCATTTAAATACATATGTACTCTCATTAACAAATATTATGACAATCAATAAACATTTATACACAAATGAAACCATTTAACAAGAGAAGTCATGATGAACAATATATATTTACAAACTTTACATCTTTTGAAGCAAATAATGAAGGATAGTCATCTGAAGGAAGTAGACTAAGGTGAATAAAGGTTTAAATGTGACTTTCCTCCCAACCAACCAATTGACTCAGTAGACTAAGGTGAATAAAGGTTTAAATGTGACTTTCCTCCCAACCAACCAATTGACTCTCTATCACCGAGAGGCCACCCCCAAGCTGGAAATGAATCCACTAGGATAGAAGATTCACTCTATAAAAAGACTAGACATGGAATGAGACTATGCCCTTTATGAGACTTTCATACATAAAGCATACAATTTAGGATTTGTAATTCTTTACATTATAAAATACATACGTAATTCATAATTCTTCCAAAGGCTCAATAATCTAATTTGCAATCTTTTCTATTGGAATACATATATTGTAATTATTTTCTTAATAATTATATAATTGACAAATTCTTACAATAATAATATATATATATATATATATATATATTCTCTACATTTCATTTTCCCTAAAAATAAACATATCAAATATTCTTTTTAAAATACAATAACCATATAAATTTGTCAACTCCTTCCCAAAAAAATTCTTTTTGTTATGCTTTAAATATATAATCTATAATGCTTTTCCATATATATATATATATATATATATATATATATATATATATATATATATATATATACCTTCTCATTTTCCCATTATATACAATTATGAGAATGCATTGCATTTCTTATGGTCATGCATAATATATATCGATCTGCACAAAGGCGCAAATCTTTATAAAACAAAATGCATCTAAACCTATGACACATAATACACTTGTACCAGCATTTAAAAACAAAGTAAAAAGAGACATCATTGACTTAAGTTAATCACTACACAGACAAATGATTATTTTTTGACGTTGACCCAAAAGCCAAGCATGTCTCATGCCATCTATCGCTCGATAAAAAATATATATAGAGTGATATATGATGAGACAAACTCTCTTCGATCAGAAATACATGCTTAGATCGCATACCCACAGTGATATGTGATGACACAAACTCTTTTCAATGACTTGAGCAGAAAACGCCATTCCAAAATTCACACAGTTTTATGTATAATGCAAAGTTTTACGTAGAGATTAGTTACCAATCATTATGGCCAAGATCTCTTACCAACTCGTGCATGGATCACATTCTAGACAGAGAAGTGAATCATATTCTTATAGACAGACGTGTAATATGAATGATCTACAAATCGGTCACTGCATGGATCGCATTCCAGACAGAGATGTGGTTCATATTCTAGACAGAGTTCATTATAAGCAAGATTCCGTCAAACAAAAATGTACAGAGATCGCTTACCTACAATCGTTACGAAGGCCACATTCCAACTATCTCTGTTGCAGAGATTGGTACTAAATCATTCGCAGATGTGCTATCCTCCTATCACAGAGAGTGCTGTTAACCTTGATTATTATGAATATATATATATATATATATATTTATTGTTACATTTTTAAAACATATTCATATTTCATTCCATCTAAACCTCTTTTCAAAATAAAGATTTTTTAACTATTTTGTTAGAATTCATCCTCTAATTCTTTATACTAAATAGATTTTCTTTATATATAAAATAAAGTGATACAATTTTAAATATAAATAACTATACACATATATTAAATTAATCAAGGTGAAAATGGAAAAACCTTATAAAGTAATCAAGCTGAATATAGATAACTTTATAAAATAATTAAGGTGGAAATGGAAAAACCTTAGGTTCTTTTCTATTTAACTAAATATTTACTTGGAATCTTTTGTCGGACTAGGATGTCAAGGATGTTCTTAGGAGTTTATTATTTTTACATAATAGTTTTATTAATAGTTAACATAGTGCTAACCATTAGGTTTTAGGAGTCATTTGCTGCATTGCATTTAGCTGGGTAATGGTGTTTTCTGTATCCTTTTCTAGGATTAACTTAAAAACTTAAGTGACTTTAGTGAACATTAATGTTCACTTATGCTCGCGGCACCATGAAGGCATCCATCAGCAAAATCATGGCCTACCAGCCATTGGACACTGTTTATTGTAGGGGCGTTGGCCTTAAACTTCTTACCAAAAACAAGTACTTATTTACATCTTTGATTACAAAAATATAAGGGAAAAAGAGAGATATTACCGTTTTTTAAATTCAAAACCTAATATCTAGTTTGTCATGTTTGTCATGTATTGAATGTAGATTTTGGAGTTTTTTTAAATATTTGTAACTGCACCAAGCTTTCCCTTCTAACTTGTCTATATGGTCTATTCTCTGAAATTTTGTTTATGTTTGTTGCTATCTTTGTTTCCTGTCAGAGACATTATCACTTACGAACTCTTATTTTAATATTGTAATCTAAGCAGTAAACCCATCACCGACCTGCCTTCCGTGAGCACTGAATACTGATCACCGACCTACCCTAGTGCTCACCGACCTGCCCTCCCCTGGGTCGATAATACTCAGACTGAACCTGCCTTGGTATTTACGTCTCGCAAGTATATTTAACTGGCCCTCGCAGGTCGATGCCGGGCAGGTTGATCTTGTACATCTATTAACGCGGTACGAAACGAACCTGAAAAATATTTGTTTACAGTAACATCGTGTAGTCTTTTTAAATAGATAAGATTGACGACACCTACTCGGATATCTGTGCTGCCGCTTTTAAGCTGTCTCAGACAAAATATCGACAGCGATATGTAAGTGAATCTTGGATCGTGACGTAACCATTATGCCCCGAGGTCGGAGGACTCTATGTGCTCGTGCAGTCCAGCTTATAATCACAGGAAATTTGCTCATGTCATTCGACCTACAGTCAACAATGGAAGAATTTTCAAAATTACCTATTGCGGTCTCTAGCTTCATTTTCAAAATTACATTTTGTAAAGTTTATAGCACTCTCCCCAACCAAATCATAAAGTTTATATCTTGTTTTTCAATGCCCATACGCCACAGCCAGCTTCACACCGATATTTTTTAAATACAAAGGAAACCAATGCCATGGAAGATAAATTAGTATATTGGTAGGTGAAAGTTGATAGGTATATTCATTAATTTAAATACCACATTATTATGTTATTCATTTATAATATAACATAAACATTAAACTAATTAATATAAATATAAAACAAATACTATTTAATAAAAAATAAAAATTGATGTAAAAAAAAAACTGATATGAAGTATGAAACTTTAGTGAATTATATTGTTATCTTTTTTTTTAAACGAGTGCTTAATTAAAGTTTATTTAAATCTTAATCAAAATGCATTTAAACATGATAACATATAACGACCATGAAATGAATCTCAACTATACATTTGTTACACTCGAATAAATCTTATTATTATACTTAAGAAAGTCCAAAATCTAAAATAATATCTATACAAATAAAGAAAATTCATACCAACAAATATTTAACCTTTTACATGCAAAAAAAAAATACATGTCAATCATTCTACAATGAAACATACTAAAAAAGTACACCCCCAGAGGTGCGGCTTTAGACATAGAACATAGCTACCTTGCCCTACTCGGACCATAGCTTCTCGGTCTCTGCAAAATTAAGACTCATAGTTCCAACATAGAACATAGCCTCAAAGTTCTATGTTGGAACTATGAGTCTTAATTTTGCAGAGACCGAAAAGCTATGTTCCGAGTAGGGCAAGGTAGCTATGTTCTATGTCTAAAGCTGCACCTCTCGGGGGTGTACTTTTTTTCTACAATGAAACATACTAGGATATTTATCTTTCCTAAATAATATATACATAAAACAATAAATAAACATAATTATTAGGTAAAGTTAATTTATTATTAAAAGGTTGTATGTGTTTTTAAACATATTGTCAACAACAACTAAGTGGTGTTACTTCACTTATCTTTGTCTCATCACTATGAAGTTTATGAGTGGAAGTCGAATTATTTAAATACATTCATGATCCTTTGCTTTGGTGATGGTCAAAATCTTCATTGTTCTCAGCTAACCATTTCCAAATGTCTTTTTAAGCCTTTCAAGAAAAGTCAAATCAGGGAAACACCAACAACATTTTCGGGAGATTGATAAAATAATTAAAACAAACAATATACACCACATACAAATATTTATACCAAAAAATTAATCTAATACTATGTAAATATATTGAAATATATATAAAATAATTCACTTTAGGAGAGTTTGCTTATCATCATACAAAGAAAATTATATGATAAGTATACGTTTTAAACATTTTTGTTATTGATAAGACTTAAAATTTACTAATCTACTTTATCATCAATTTCATTACCATTACTTACTTTGTCATGAGTTTTATCACCATTATACATTATTACTTACACTATTAATACCAATTTTCACATAATTTGAGGAAATGACAAAATGACCAAAGAACTAAAAGTAAAACCTTCCAAAATTGACAACAATTAAAATTTCTCTTTAAAAAGCATTACTATCTCAGACCTTTTTCCCAAAAACCCACTACTTGGTCCAAAGGGTGTATTTTCATTTAGCATTCATCATTTTGGACTTCCCCAAGGTAGAGGTTAAAAGTGGACACATACAATTGACATGGTTGAAATTCACTTCCCAAAAACAGTAGTGGCTAAAATTGAACACATACAATTGACATGGTTGAAATTAGCAACTTATCGTATCCTCCATAAACCTCTCTACTATGTCGTCAATGAAATTATATTAAAAAGAACTAAAGAAACCACATCTTCCTTTCAACTTTCAACTTTCACCATGAAGAATATTCCCATTTGGCACCTCATTAAAGATTGAGGCTACAAAGATACAAATGTGTCAAGGCCCTTCTCCTTCAAGAGGCAATACCAAGAAGTATACGTATCATCTATTCTAATTCTCTGTGTAATAATAAAATCACCCTTTTTTATATGATGTACCTATTTTAATGATTAGTTTTATGACTTGTGTTTGCATGCATGTTTGAAAGTAAAGTTTAGTTTAAATTCGATTTAATTTACTTGTTATTATAATGTGCTACTTAGCATTACATAGACCTTTAATAAATTTTTCTTGTGCTTTTGTGTGAGAAATCTTAAGGGTGTGTGCAAGAAGATGAGGGTCACTTTAGATGCAATCCTAGTTTTTGAAAACTCGTTCACGTTACATAAAAATATAATACGTTTATGATACTTAGCATTTGGTATGGTAAAACCCGAGCCTGACATGTCATTAGACATGTAGGTTTGGTAACCACAACACATACGCGTTATATAACTACAAAGCGCATACGCATTATGTAGTTACAAAATGCGTGCGCGTTTTGTAAATCTAAAATCAATTTAAAAACACAATCTCGACCACCCCCAACCACCTACGACGCTTTTCACGCATCAGAAACGAAAATTTGAGCTTGGACGAGGACTGTTTGTGTTCCCTGGAGTATCTGAGGACCTCGATTTAGTTGGAGGGGAGGAAAATTCACTGGTGGATTGTCATCTAATCAGGTAATTCATTCACCAATACCATTTTTTTGTCATTTCTTAACCTAAATTACCACTTTTTTATAGTTTAAAACAACCTAATTTTGTAATATTTATAAAATTGGAAATAACCCAATCTCTAATTAAATTCACATCTCCCTCAACCAAGATGAGTGAATAATTACAATGAATCCCTTTTCAAAAACTCAAAAATTCCTAATCCAACCAAAAATCCAAAAAAATAGAACTCCTCCCTTTCTACAATGTATCCATCCACATGAAACCCAAATTTCCAACCCTCAAAGGCCATTTCCCATGATACTAATTAAATAATTTTCCTCGGAAATGGCCATAACAAGATGAAATGCATGCACAAGCGTGAATAGAAAAAATGCATAAAAAATTAGTAACTTGGTTTCTCAAAATTTCATCACAATTATTTGTCCATGAACAAAATCAAAATTTCATCACAAGTGTATGTAGCTATAAATTGCCTCTTAGTTAAGCACCCTTAACTAAATGCCAAAACAAATTAACAAAGTGCCTCTCAGGCCTGCCCTATCCACACCCTCAATCAATCTACTCAAGGTAAGACCATAGATGATGCAGTAGTAATTGGAGAGCAAGAGGGATAATTGTACAAATTGAAGGGACAACCTGAACATGCCATGGTACATGAATCCATGGAACCAAGTGAACTTCGGCATAGAAGGATTTCTCATGTGCACTATAGGGCACTACCAATTGCAAGCAAAGTAGTAGAAGGTCTTCCTGAAATCCAGTCAAAGCATGAAGGTGTTTGCAAAGGATGTGAAAAAGGAAAGAACATAAAGAAGGCATTTCCAAGCAGTGAAAGCGAATCAAAATGAATCTTGGAGATTGTCCACTCCGATGTATGTGGACCAATGTCATCCAGTTCTCTGAGTGGGTATGTATATTATGTTTCTTTCATTGATAATTTCTCTAGGAAGACTTGGGTTTATTTCTTGAAGAACAAAGATGAAGTGTTTGATAAGTTCAAGGAATTCAAAGCCTTGATGGAAAATCAAACTGATAAGAAGATCAAGACCTTTAGATCCGACAATGGTGGAGAATTCACTTCAAGAGACTTTAAGAAGTTATGCAATGATTCGAGGATTAAGAGGGAGTTGACCACTCCCTACAATCCACAATAGAATGGGGTTGTAGAAAGGAAGAATAGAACAATCATGGAAGAAGCAAGAGCAATGTTGCATGACCAAGACCTACCCATGCACCTATGGGTAGAAGCAGCAAGGACAACTATATATGTACAAAAAAGAACACCACACAAGATACTTGACAACAAGACACCAGAAGAAGTTTTCTCTGGTAAGAGATTAGAAGTTAGCCATCTTAGAATATTTGGTTGTCCATTATATACACATGTTCCAAAAGAAAAGAGGACAAAGTTAGATCCTTCAGGAAAGAAGGGTATATTTGTGGGGTACAGTGAAAGCTCGAAGGCATACAAAATCTACTTTTCTAGGGTTCAAGAAGATTGACATCAGTAGGGATGTGACTTTTGATGAAAACTCAGCATAAATCAAATCAAGGAAGACACCTATTGAAGACTATGAAGAACCAAGGATACCCATAACACAAGACACAACTATGAATGAAGCAATACCAGAAGTGGATCGTGAAATAGAAGATCCACAAGAACTTGTAGATACACCCCGTGAGAACAACTCTCACAAGAGGAAACCTGTATGGGCTAGAGAGCTCATCCAAGATGCAGAAAGGTATGATATTCCAGAGGAGGAACACAAAGAAAGAAAAAGGACAAGATCACACACAAGCTATGTTGCCTTACTCTGTGACATTATGAACAAAGAACCTTCCAGTTATGAAGAAGCATTGGAAAAGAAAGAATGGAAGGATTCCATGGTCGAGGAATACCAGTTGATCATGAAGAATGGTGTTTGAGATGTGGTCCTAAGACCAGAAGGTGACTTCCAAGTGGATCTATAAGATCAAGCATGCTGCAGATGGTAGCATAGAGAAATACAAGGCAAGATTTGTAGCTCGTGGCTTCTCCCAGAAAGAGGGGATAGATTATGAAGAGAATTTTGCTTATGTAGCTAGATACACTTTCATCAGAGCAATACTCGCTCTGGTTGCAGTGATGAAATGGAAGATACACCAGATGGATGTCAAGACAGCTTTCTTGAATGGTGTAGTTGAAGAGGAAGTGTATGTGGAGTAGCCACTTGGTTTTGAGATACATGACATGGAGTCATATGTGTGCAGATTGAAAAAAGTCTTGTATGGCTTGAAGCAAGCACCTAGGACATGGTACGGCAGGATAGACAGCTTCCTTTCCAGTTTGGGCTTTACCAAGAGTAAAGCGGATTCCAACCTTTACTACAAGGTTGAGGAAGGCAATCCAGTGATACTCCTATTGTATGTGGATGACCTGTTTTTGACAAGAGAGGATAGGTTGATTGCCGATATGAAAAGGAAGCTTGCTGCCAAGTTCGAGAGGAAGGACTTGGGTATGATGCATTACTTTCTAGGCATGGAGGTGTGGCAGAATGCAAATGGAATCTTCCTTGGACAAGGGAAGTATGCAGTAGAGATCCTGAAGAGGTTTGAGATGATGGACTGCAAGGCCATGGCCACACCTATGGCATCAAACCCGAAGCTATTGATTGATGCTTCATCAAAGTCGGTTGATGCCACGATGTATCGTGAGCTGATTGGGTCCTTGTTGTACCTGACGAACATGAGACCAGATATTTGCTTTGTGGTGAACACCTTGAGCCAGTTTCTGACAGATCCTAGACATGTTCACCTGATTGTTGTAAAGCATATTATGAGGTACATGAAGGGTACACTTGATTATGGGCTCAAGTATGATGCGAATCAAAAGTTTAACCTAGAGGGTTATGTTGATTCAGATTGGGCAGGCAGTGCTGCAGATAGGAAGAGCACTTCGGGGTGCTTCTTCAGTATGGGATCAGGTGTGATCTCTTGGTTTAGCAGGAAGCAATCTTGCGTAGCACTGAGTACAGCCGAAGCAGAGTATGTCGTAGCTTGTTCGGCTAGTTGTGAGGCAGTGTGGCTAAGGAAGCTACTATATGATTGATTTGATCTCCAGTTGGATGCTACATGTATCTTCTGTGACAACCAGAGTTGTGTGAAGTTGTCTGAGAACCAGGTGTTCCATGACAGGTCGAAGCATATTGAGATCAAATATCATTATATCAGGTATATGGTGCAGAGAGTAGAAATGAAGCTCTAGTATGTTGCAACAGATGAGCATATTGCATATGTGTTGACCAAATCACTAGCTAGAGTGAAGTTCAATTAATTCAGAGAGAGGCTTGGTGTTCTTCAGATAAAAGATACTTCGAGGAGGAAGTGATGGGACGCATTTACAGGAGCCATTCCAAGCATGGTTGTAAGAGAATCCTTCCCATGGTTGTGGATGTAAGTGCTGTGTGATGAAAATCAGGACAATGCTCCAGATGATGTTCTATATGATGATGATCAGGATGATCATGTGTGATGATATGCATCAGGTGGATGCTTTGTATGATCAGTTCGATCATGTATTATGAGCATTAGGATAATGCTCCAGATAATATGCATCAGGACAATTTTGTGATGATGATCAGTTGGATCATTTGCATCAGGGTGATGCTTTGTATGATGATGAACAGTACAATCATGAGCATTGGGAGGATGCTCTGTGCGAGGATGATCAGGTGGATCATGAGTATTAGGTCGATACTCCGTCGCCGTGGACAGGTTGTGCAAGTAGCATAGAAAATATACTAGGAGATCCGAGAGGTTGAGCTGTGTGCTCGTAAAAGTCTTGGGATGCTCTTTCAAGGTTTTTCTACAGTGTAATGTCCTGAAAATGTAAAAATTAAAAAAAAAATGCGCATGACTAATATCTACAATTCGGTACATGTTTATCAAATTAAATTCAGCACTGGGGTTTAAAATATAAGATTCACTTAAAAAGATTTGTGGAAGTGTCGTAAAAAGAGGGGGAACTATTTTGTTTAACTACATTGGATTTGTTGTATTTAACTCAGTTGAGCTTATAGTCTCGGTACTCAGCTGGAGCTCCATCAGTTATTCCTGAACTTGCAACTAGCTTAAATATTTCTCCTTACATAAGTTGAGATCATATATTATTTTCATGTCTAGTTGGTAAAATGACTAGACTTGCTTAGCTTTCTGCTAAATTCTATTTCATTATTGTTGTTATTTTGTAGGAAATTTATTGGAAGGATTAACTACTCTCAAAACTTCATTACCTATGTTAAAATCTATGGTTTGATTTATGTATGAACAAATGTAGAACTTGTGAAGTCTAAAGGGTATTCACTATACAAAGTGGGCATATATTATCTTAATGCTAAGTGGTAAGTTTAATGGTATGGATTTTAACGTGTCTACCCTCAGCTATGTAAAATTCGATGCATGGGATGACTATGGCTTTGGACCCATTCCATTGTAACACTCGCAGGTATATCGCAAGGATTTCTCCCACTATGTGAATGGGTCGTGAATCAACACTTTAATGGCATTTGGTATGAATTTAATGGAGCACTAAGACTGTCATTCGAATGGAATCTAGCTAGAGCATGAAGGACTAAACCCTGGGGTTTCAAATTTCCCAAGGCATTGTTTATCGTTTTCTAGTTTTGTTGAACGGGAAGGCAAAGCCCTGCTCTCCATGCCCTGGAGGCGCTCATGGCTAGTTTCGTTCTGCACCTTACCACTACTACTAACCTCTTCATGGTATGTGTTCAGATGCCACACCTTACTTTCAGTATTGCTATTTCTTATATCATAGTTTATAAGTTTTATACTAATCGTGGCTTGGTTTATTGGTAGGGGAAACTGGTGGTAGCAACTTGAGCTAACTTGGGTAGCATGACTATGGCGAATGAGTGTTAAGTCTGGGATTTCGTGGCCATCTCCTTCCGTTCGAATAATAATCTTGGTTGCTGGTTTTAAGTACTGCGATGGTCTGTTTGGAGTTGGGACTTCGTTTGTTTATAAAGAAATGGGTGAATATGCCCTGTAGCATGTTTTACGATGTAACCCTAGCTTTTTGGCCGAGTGGTAGCCTATATGGTGATTTTAGTTTTCGGAGGATGTTGATCTACCCTTTTTAGCACTCCGGGAGTTTGTATAATCTTTTAATGGTTTTCATTTGGCCTTTTAATGACCAACATGATTTGTAATATATGTTGTTCCTTTTGAAATGAAGAACCCTTATCTAAGCAAGTCGTAATGATGGGTTTTTGTTTTGTGTTATTACTGTTGAAATAAAAAGTGATGAACATGAAAGTAAAGTTGGATAGGCGTTTGATGTTTTTGGTTTTGTTTTACACAACCCAATATGAGATTCGATTGTGTTTTCTTTCGAAAGGGAAAAAATATGAATTCTCTGTCAAATGCCTCGAATGTGTAGCTTTTAACCCTGCCAGGGCATACTAAATCGTCTAATCTCTGCAATGTATTTGTTTTGAAGTTTCGTTTGGTACTTGTGGTATGGATACGATTTTAAAAGATGATCTATGTAGTTTAAATGCAAAGCTTATGAAACAGAGTTTATCCCTGAGACGCCGTGCCTACCAAAATGGATGGATGTTTATTTAAAAAGTTACTGTTAAATAAACGTTTTGATTTCGTAGTGGTGATGTTGGGGTTTCGTCTAACTCTCTGATTTAAATGTGATAAGAATGACAAGGGAAAACTAAAACCCTAGATAGTAAAGTCGTGTATGGAAGTTCATTTTTTTCCTGAGGTGTTAATGATGTGGTCTTTCTGTTGGGTAACGATCAACACCGGCGATAATGAATGTTTTTAAAACGTTTGAGCCGAGAGTTTTGATACCTCGACCTTCGTGGATTTTCTTTATTTCTTTTAAGAGAGAGGATTGAGTTTTGACTGCGTGGAAACTGTCGTGGGTCCTATCTTGTAATACTTGAACGTTTATATTGTACATCGAAAGGTTGAAATCCCTAAATAGGGGTTTCATGTTGTTGAATCTAAGTTTTGGTTGTATACTTTGATAGCTTAACTGTTGAGAAGAGACGAAAGGATTACATGCCCTAAGTAGGAAATCGTGTTTCTAAAACCTTATTGGTCTTGGAAGTTTATTATGCATTGTGGGTGTTTTTATTTCCTTATGTTGTAGGTTCTAAAAGAAAATAGCCATGACCTCTCGTATGCTAAGCCGATGGATGGTCTAGAATTTCTTGAACTTCGTTAATTCATTTTGTCCGCGTTGAAATAATAATGTAATTGGATGAGTTTGAAATTTAATGTCTAACAAGTTAAACCCTAGCTAAATCAAGATTTTAATAATAATACTGTACATCATGATGGTTGTGAAAATAGTAATACGATTTCGTTTGTGTAGAGGTTAATAGTTTCTAAGCTTGGGCCTGCGTTATTTCTATTGTCCAAGATAATGAATGAGTCAAAACTACATTGCAATTCATTGGTCTCATGATCCTGAGCTTTGAATATTTAATGAATAAAAAGTTAAACCCTAGCTTACTGTAATTCAATAATTTAAATGTACAGCAAGAGGTTTGTTGAAAGAATAATGTGGTTTCATTTTAAGTGGAGGTTACAGGTATCGACATTTCTAAATAATAGTTTTGACCATAGTAATTCTACCTATGTAGGTATCTAGCACATGCTACCTAGGCTAGCCCTGCTAGATCCCTAAAACATTTAGGGCAGAAGCTTGAATTAAATAGAAAACATTAAATGGAAAATGATCCTAAAAATGTAGACCCTGAGAGCCCATGCCAATTGGCCCTTGCTCTATAAAGAAAAAAAATATCTTAATGTACAGAAACATGAATGTTGTATAATAATTTATACTTTAAATTTCTAAAGCAAATTAAACTGTATGGAAATTTGTAGTTCATACCTGGTTTTGGAAGCTTGATCTTCCCTTGCAAAACCTGCACACTCAAACATTAGTTAATGGAAAAAATGTATGGACCTAGCTGACCTGTAGGATGATTTTTAACTAGATAACTTTGGGACTACCATGTTCCGCCCAACCATGACCCTTAGACCATTCTTGGTTCTAACTGGATTCCCCCGAGCTCATTCCAACATGAAATAAGAGAAGTAGAGGCCCTAAGATAAGCTGCTGAATCAGATCTGGAAATGTAAAGGTTTCTTCAGTTCTGTAGAGTAATTCTCTTTTGTTCATAAGAGAATGATAATAAAAGAAAGATTCCCCCTCCCTTAGGGTCTACCCTTCTTTATATAGGTGAGTTCTGTTTGGAATATAGTTGTTTGAATAATAATATTTAGTTTCTTTAATTTAATTTGAGTTATAATATCTTTAAAAGATATTTTACTAATTATTTACTCCTAGTTTATCTAGGATCTTTATTTTGTTATAATCAGATGTAACTTAAGTTAGCTCATAATAATAATAATAATAATAATAATAGTAGTAGTAGTAGTAGTAGTAACAAATATGAGATTTATCCTATGCATAGCCTTTATGCATTTTATTTTTATAAGTACTCTTTTCTTTTAAGAAAATAATAACAATATTATTATTAATAATAATAACAACTTGAGAGCTATCTTATGCATAACCTTTATGCATGTTATTTTCATAAGAATAATTAAATCTAATTATTCAATACTTAAGTTATGGTAACTTCTTTGATTTAATTATGTATATACCATAGTACTTCTTTTAAATATTAAGTACAAGGCCCAATTATTTGGGCAGGGTCTTGGTAAGCTTGGATAGTTGGCTAGGCTAGGTACCTCTAGGTCTCTCTCTTTCATGTTGGATTCCCTCGTTTAACATGGTAGTTCCCGCAGTACTTGATGATATATAGAAAATGATTCATTTAACCAATTTAAATAAATGTGATGAATAGAAGTGCTAATTAGAGTCTTCTCGGCTCAACACTTTTTAAGATCAAGTAACCCCGAGTGCTCTTCAGAGCTTTAACTCAACACTCTCACATGGGAGTTATGCTAGTACAATTCTAGAGCATCCTACTCAACACTAGTACTAGAATGTGGTTGTGAAGCACATCTAGAATCTACAAATGGCCTCGGATATGGTATTCATTATCAAGCTTGGAGTGGTCCAGGGCTTATACCCAACACTTTACATACATCGGGGATTATGTCTAGTACGTAATAAAATCCTCTAGGTACATCGGGGCTTATGCCCAGTACATAGGTCATCCGTGTGTCCCCGATTCCACACTCATCACACTATATAAATCAGTCATGTGAATCATAACTCTGCACAGTATGTAACAAAGAAGGTCATCTCAGTATATTAGGGTTTGTACCCAATTCACATAATAAAATATAAATCAATCCATTAGGGATTTCTTCCCCGGTATATAACAATAATGCATCAGTCAGGGTCCACGCCCAATATCTAAATCTATAAAAGAAATGAATCATGTGCACTAGGGCTTATGCCCAATAATCAAAATACATCATATGTGTTGTGGATTTAAGCCCAGTATATAACATCAGAAGTAGTTACTCACAATTCGAGATATTACATCCCTCCCCACTTAGAACAACATCGTCCCGGTGTTCTAGGGACTAGAAATGAAATCATGAAATAAGGCGTGGTATGCCTCTTTCATAGTTGTCTCATTTTCCAAAGTAGCCTCTTCTGGTCCGAAGGGCCTCCATTGCACTTTCAACTGGGTGATGGTCCTTCTTCTAAGTTGCACCTCTCTCTTATCCAGAATGTGGAGCGGCTTCAGCATGAATTCCCCTTCTGGTTACACCTGTAATACGGACCAATCATTCACATGTTTGTATCGTATACATATTTCTTTAATAAGGATGCATGAAAAACATTATGAACTTTTACATGAGCTGGTAAAGCTAACTCATATGCTACTAAGCCCTTCTTGGCCAGTATCTCAAAAGGTACACAAAACCTGGGGGCTATTTTCCCGCATCGTCCTAAGCTCAAGGAGCTTCGTTTTTCCTTCACCTTTAGGAAAACATGTTCGCCGACCTGGTAGTATTTTTCTTTCCTTTTCTTATCCACATAACTCTTTTGGCGGTCTTGTGCCTCCTTCAAGTTTTGTTGTCCCTTAGAGACTAACTGCTTCAACTCTTTTAGTAAGTTGGGGCCTAGCATAATTCTATCTATTGGATTATTCCAAGTCACAGGTGTCTGACACTTCCTGCTGTAGAGTACCTCGAAGGGGATCATCTTGGAAGATGTTTTGTATCTAGTGTTTTAAGCAAACTCTACGAGGTGCAAATAATCCTCCGATCTTGTGGGGTTGTTCATAACATACATCCTCAACATATCCTCAAGGATTTGGTTTACTCGTTTCGTCTGTCCGTCGGTTTGTGGGTGGTATGCACTACTGAACTGTAGTTGTGTCTCGAAACCGGAGAACAATGCCCTCCAGAATTTTCTAGTGAACTTCGTGTCTCGATCGGAAATGATTTCCCTGGGTATCCCATGCAATCTAAAAATATCCTTTAGGAAGATGTCTGCGATGTGAACGGCTTTGTAGGTAGACTTTACTGGTATAAAATGTGCTTCTTTGGATAACTTGTCTACTACTATGAAGATGGATTCATTCTGTCTCTTGCTTTTTGGTAAACCCGTTATGAAATCCATACTGATGACCTCCCACTTCCACTCTGGAATGGGTAAAGGTTGTAGTAGTCCCAAAAGGTGTTGGTGTTCTTCCTTATCTAGTTGACACTCCTAGGACTTAGTAATGAATAAAGCTATGTCGGCTTTCATTTTAGGCCAAAATAATTCTTTCTTTACTGCCGATATCATCTTCTGATATCCCGGATGTCCTGAATAGGGTTTCTAGTGGAATTCTGTGAGGATGTTAGATCTAATGTCTCCGCTTTCTGGAACATAAAGTCTTTCTTTCGACCACAACAGTCTCGACTCGTCTATCTTATACTCCTTTTGTTGTTGGAATACCCTATCCTCTTGGATCTTTCTAATGATCTCGACATAGAATCAGTCACTTCGACATGTCGTTCTAATCCGGTGGTGTAAATTTGAGTCGGTTTGACTCATGGTCAACTCATATAACATATGAGCCCATCGACTTAAAGCGTTGGTGATCTTGTTCTCCTTTCCCTTTATGTGCTTTAGCTCGAAGTGGTACTCACTAAGAAAGGCTAGCCACCTGGCCTGTCTAAAGTTTAGGTCCGGTTGGTCAAATAAGTACTTCAGACTCATGTTATCTCTCTTTAATAGGAACTTCTTTCCCATAAGATAGTGCCTCCACATCTTCAAGGCGTGTATATTTTCGGCTAGCTCAAGATCATGTGTGGGGTAGTTTTGTTCGTGTTCCTTCAACTTCCTTGACTCATAACAGATATCGAAGTCATTTTGCATAAGGACTCCACCGAGCCCTTCCTTGCTTGCATCTGTGCAAACCACGAAGTCCCCGTTGGGGTCGGCAATCCATAGGATGGGTGCACTAGTCAAAATTTGCTTTAATTTTTGGAAACTTTCCTCGCACTTTGTTGTCCAAAGGAATTTGATGGTCTTTTTCTGCAAGGTTGTCATAGGACAAGTTATTCGAGAGAAGTTCTCAATGAACTTCCGGCAGTACCCAGCTAACCCTAAGAATGATCTTATGTCAGTTACATATGTGGGTGTAGGCCATTCCTCTATGGCATTAATCTTCTCGGGGTGGACTTCTATCCCCTTCTCCGAAATGATGTGCCCTAGGTATTGTATTTGGGGTTTGTAGAAATCACACTTGCTAAACTTAGCATACAGCTGATGTTCTCGTAGTATTCGTAACACTATCCGGAGATGTTCTTCGTGTTCTTCTTCGTTCTTGGGGTAGATCAGAATGTCGTCAATGAAGACTAGAATGAATGTGTCTAGGTATTTACTAAAGATGTTGTTCATCATGCACATAAAGTTGGCAGGTGCATTAGTTAGATTGAAAGGCATTACCACAAACTCGTAATGGTCATATCGGGTTCGAAATGCAGTCTTACTGATATCTCATCACGGATTCTCACCTGATGATATCCAGATCGTAAGTGGATCTTTGAGAAGATCTTCGCTCCTCTGACTTGTTCAAACAAGTCATCAATTCTAGGGAGTGGGTAATGGTTCTTGATGGTCAAATTGTTGAGTTGGCGGTAATCAATGCACATCCACATCATTATGTCCTTCTTTTTAACAAAGAGTATTGGTGCTCCCCAGGGAGACACACTAGGTTGGATATAACATTTATCAATCAACTCTTTTAACTGAAGCTTGAGTTCCACCAATTCGGCTGGACTCATGCAGTAAGGTGCTTTCGAAACTGGTACGGAACTGGGTGTTAACTCTATGGGGAAGTCTAGGTCTCGTTTGGGCGGTAGCCCAGGTATTTCCTCGGTAAATACATCCTTGAATTCTACAAGGACTTTGAAGTCTTCGATCTTCTGTTCCCTATCTGCTTCTACGGTTCGGATGTTGACTGCAAAGAGTTTACAACCCTTTCTTATGCATTTATTTGCTTGTAAGGCAGATATTTGTCTTATGGAAACTTTCTTAGGGATACCTTGAATCATTTTTTGATTCCCTTGGTTATCCATGCATAGTATTGACTTGTTCAAGAAGTCAAGCAGGGCATGATGTTCTTCCAACCAATCCATGCCTATAAGTACATCATATGATCCTAGTGGTAGGATATTTAAAATCCACCCTAGTTGGAAACCCGTTCAAATCTATCTCACAAGTTTTAACTAGTTCAGAGACCTTTTGTTTGGTACCAGTGGCTAGTTGTACCAGCCATGGTTTCTCATGACTTACTCGGTTTAACTTACAAGTATCAACAATCTTAGGGTAGACATAACTTCGGCATGCACCGAGATCTATTAAAACTGAAATGGCTATGTTTGAGATCTTACCCTCAATTTCAACCATAGTGGTCTGGTGGTCTGCTTGTCGGCCATCTAGTGCAGTGTAAATTCGGGGTGTTCTAGCCATGTCCTCTACTATAGGGTTTGCTTGGGCATTGTGTAACACTCCATCTGTCTTGTTGGGGCAATATTTGAAGTAGTGGGGCCCTTGGCATTTCCAACAAGTAATGGTTGGTGGGGCAGCCTTTGCCCCTTTGTTGAAATCTGGTCTATTGGCATGCGGTGGGGGTGCATTTGGCCGTGCGTGAGGTCGGTTGAAGCCTCTGTTGGGAGGGAAACTATTTTTTTGTTTCCGATAAGGTGGTGGTCTAAAAGTCGATCTCCGGTTGTCTGAAAAGGTTTTGAACCTATCTCTATTTATGTTTATGTTATCATTCTTTGGTTGTCCATGTTCATAACAGATTCTTGCTTTGTGTAAAGTCACGTCTAAGGTTTTGGGCATGTCAAATTCAATCTTCTCTCTAAAATTGGGTGGTAGACATCACAAGAATTGTTGTATCTTGAATTTTTCATCCTTTATGTAAGGAACATAATGCAGCAGATCTAAGAATTTGTTTATGAAAGCTTCCGTGTTTAGGGAGCCCATTTTTAATTCATGGAATTCTTTGATCTTCTTGTCAAAGAATCTTTGAGACATGTATTTGTCCTGATATATTTTGCTGAAAGCATCCCATTTTATGTCCCTCATTTCCTTCCCTTTGGTGTGTTTCAAATCTCTCCACCATCTGGCCACTTTAGCATTTAGATTGTAAATGGCCAGTCGGGCTTGCATCTCACTAGAATAGTTGTGGACTTTTAAATACTTGTTCATCCCTAACAACCACTCCATAGCCTTTTCCCCGGTATTTATCTCTCCATCATATGTTGGGGCTTTGATTTTCTGGAATTCTCCTTGTAGACTGTCATCATTCTTCCTCCTTTTCTTGCAAGGGGAAGGTGATTCATCCTCATTGGAGGAGATTTTAAATTTTTCTTCCATGTAATCAGGTATGTGCTCTTCCTACATATCCTTTGTAGGACTGCTGGATCTTTTTGTGTGAATGTTATTTTCCTTGGTTTTGTTGGCTGATTGAGTGTACTATCCATGGGACCTTGCCCCTGTTAAGCCCTGTAGTAGAGCTTCATTTATGGCTCGTTGTTCCTGTCTTTCCTCCAAATTATCATCCTTGAAACTCTGCAACTCATTTTGCAACTATTGTATAGATTTCATTAACTCTGAGTTTAGTTCCACCACGATTTCTTGCTCTCGTAGTGGTGAGTTCAAATTCCCATGTATGCTGTTGTCTTTTTCTGTATTCATACTTAGACTGTGATTGTACCTGCATTGTCGTATCAATATTACGAACATAAATTTGTTAGTTCATATATAAAATAAAATCATAATATACATTTTGATATATAAGTATCTGCAGTGGATGTTCTTCATGTAATGAGCCCAATAGTTCACTTAGTTTTGTAGCTGGGCTCTGATACCACTTGTAATGTCCCTAAAACGTAAAAATTAAAAAAAATTCATGCACGACTAATATCTACAATTCGGTACATGTTTATCAAATTAACTTCAGCACTGGGGTTTAAAATATAAGATTCACTTAAAAATATTTGTGGAAGTGTTGTAAAAAGAGGGGGAACTATTTTGTTTAACTACATTGGATTTGTTGTATTTAACTCAGTTGAGCTTATAGTCTCGGTAATCAGCTGGAGCTCCACTAGTTATTCTTGAACTTGCAACTAGCTTAAATATTTCTCCTTACATAAGTTGAGATCATATATTATTTTCATGTCTAGTTGGTGATTATATGGATACTGTAATTTCCTTTATGAACTTTATGGTTTGGGGGAGAAAGGATTGGTGGCCAAAATGACCAGACTTACTTAGGTTTCTGCTAAAGTCTATTTCATTCTTGTTGTTCTTTTGTAGGAAATTTATTGGAAGGACTAACGACTCTCAAAACTTCATTACCTATATTAAAATCTATGGTTTGATTTATGTATGAAAAAATGTAGAACTTGTAAATTCTAAAGGGTATTCACTATACAAAGTGGGAATATATTATTTTAATGCTAAGTGGTAAGTTTAGTGGCATGTCTTTTAACGTGTCCACCCTAAGCTATGTAAAAGTCAATGCATGGGATGACTATGGTTTTGGACCCACACCATTGTAACACTTGCAAGTATATCACAAGGATTTCTCCCATTATGTGAATGGGTCGCGAATCAACACTTTAATGGCGTTTGGTATGAATTTAATGGAGCACTAAGACTGTCCTTCGAATGGAATCCAGCTGGAGCATGAAGGACTAAACCTTGGGGTTTCGAATTTCCCAAGGCATTGTTTATCATTTTCTAGTTTTGTTGAACGGGGAGGCAGAGCCCTGCTCTCCATGCCCTGGAGGCGCTCATGGCCAGTTTCGTTCTGCACCTTAGCACTACTACTTACCTCTTTGTGGTATGTGTTCAAATGCCACACCTTACTTTCAGTATTTCTATTTATTATATCACAAGTTATAATGTTTATACTAATCGTGGCTTGGTTTATTGGCAGGGGAAACTGGTGGTAGCATCTCGAGCTAACCTGGGTATCGTGACTATGGTGAATGAGTGGTAAGTATGGGATTTTGTGCCCACCTCCTTCCCTTTGAATCATAATGTTGGTTGTTGGGTTTAAGTGCTGCGATGGTCTGTTTGGAGTTGGGACTTCGTTTGTTTATAAAGAAATGGGTGACTAAGCCCTGTAGCATGTTATATGATGTAACCCCAATGTTTTGGCGAACTAGTAGCCTATATGGCGATTTTGGTTTTCAGAGGATGTTGATATACCCTTTTTAGCACTCAAGGATTTTGTATAATATTTTAATGGTTTGCATTGGGCCTTTTAAAGACCAACACAATTTTTAATATATGTTGTTCTTATTGAAATGAAGAACCCTTATATGAGCAAGTCGTAATGCTGGGTTTTTGTTTTGTGTTATTGATGTTGAAATGAAAAGTGATGAACAAGAAAGTAAAGTTGGATAGGAGTTTGATGTTTTTGGTTTTTTTTTACACAACCCAATCTCAGATTCACTTGCATTTTCTTTCTAAAGGGAAAAAATATGAAGTCTCTGTTAAATGCCTCGAATGTGTAGCTTTTAACCCTGCCAAGGCATACTAAATCGTCTTATCTCTGCAATGTATTTGTTTTGAAGTTTCATTTGGTACTTATGGTATGGCTACGTTTTTGAAAGATGATCCCTTTAGTTTAAATGCAAAGCTTATGAAACAGGGTTTGACCCTTAGATGTCGTGCCTACCAAAATGGATGGATGCTTATTTAAAAAGTTACTGCTGAATAAACATTTTGATTTCTTAGCGGTGATGTTGTGGTTTCGTCTAAGTATGTGATTTAAATCTAATAAGAAAGACCAGGTAAAACTAAAACCCTAGATAGGAAAGTCGTGTATGGCAGTTCATTTTTTTCCTAAGGTGTTAATGATGTGGTCTTTCTGCTAGGTAACGATCAACACCGGCAATAATGAATGTTTTTAAAACGTTTGAGCCAAGAGTTTCGATACCTCAACCTTTGTTGATTTTGTTTATTTCTTTTAAGAGAGATGACTGAGTTTTGATTACGTGGAAACTGTCATGGGACCTATCTTGTAAGGCTTGAACATTTATACTGTACATCAAAAGGCTAAAAGACCTAGGTAGGAAATCGTGTTTGTAAAATCTTGTTGGTATTGGAAGTTTATTATGCACCGTGGGTGTTTTTCTTTCCTTATGTTGTAGGTTCTCAAAGAAAATAGAAACAAGCTCTCGTATGCTAATTCGATGGATGGTCTGGAAATTCTTGAACTGCGTTAATTCGTTTTGTCCCTGTTGAAATAATAATGTAATTGGTTGAGTTTAAAATTTAATGTCTAACAGATTAAACCCTATCTAAATCAAGATTTTAATAATAAGACTGTACAGCATGATGGTTGTGAAAATAGTAATACGATTTCGTTTGTGTAGAGGTTAATAGTTTCGAAGCTTGGGCCTGCGTTATTTCTATTGTCCAAGATAATTAATGAGTCAAAACTACGTTGCAATTTGTTGGTCTCATGATCCCAAGTTTTGAATCTTTAATGAATAAAAAGTTAAACCCTAGCTTACTGTAATTTAATAATGTAGTGCTCTGGTTTTTACAGTAGAGCACTAAGTAAAATTTCTCAATTAATTTTCTATGTATTAAACTTTAATCAAATGTTTGGGAGTAAGTTTTCAAAAATTATTATGCTTCTAAATGATATTTAGTGTACTGTCTTGTTTTTATCAACCATACATTCACATTTTAAAAACGAACTAACATATCAATATCTTCTTTTCAACAATTTGTTCCAGCGTAAGAATATGTTTTATAGTAGTAAATGAGTAAATCGAAAGTTATATGCATGTTTAGAGTATGTTTTTGCATAAAAATCAAATAACGTAAATAACACAGAAATTACCTGATGCTGATGCTAACCGTAGGTTGTAGCAGGTTGTATATCCTCTTGGACGGCCAAAATGAAGTTTCCACCCTACCGACCAGTTATTATCTTGCTGGCCCTTGGAAATCAAAGGATTTCCAAGCCCCCGAGCCCACAATCTGATAATCCCAAGAGCATTGTTTTCTTCGGTTCTCAAAACCTTTCTGTTCTCCAAACTTCTTTTCTTCCCCAAAAAACCTCCCCCTTTACTCCAAGCTCTCCCCCTCTATATACTTTCCCTTCCTCAAGAAGATCTTGGGCTTACTCCACTACCCCAAAATCCCCCTCTCGAGCCCCTCAACATTTACTCCTATCACCAAATCATTCATACACGGTTCTTTATAAAAATGTATAATTAATTACTCTCATGGAAAATTTATTTGGTTTTGGATTGACAGTCGTAAGTATTTATTACGGTGGGAATTATCACCCAAAGGTTATCCATTCGGGACAAGGTTTATTAATTACAAGTCTATTCACCAAACCTTGTATTTATTGTTATTAAGGTAATTAATAAAATATTATATAAATAGTTGACCTCTTTCAACTTGGACATGGCGTGTCTTAAGGGTCTACCTTATCCGTCGAGATCACTTATCTTGAGATTTAAATTCTACGATTCATATTGAATAATTAAATAGTAATAACCCATTTTCCATCACATCACGTTCATTCCAAAAATTGTTATCCTATTATGTCTAATCTTAGAAATGTAAAATAATCACATTCTAATCATTCATTAATCAATATTTACATTTTATCTATTTTGCAATTGTTATGACATGGGTAGTAATATTTAAAATAAATTTTAAGTAATAATATTAATTAAATCCCCATAAGGTAATAATAATGGTGAATTTAATAAAGATGTCTTTTACATCATTTGTTTATCACATGAGTACCCTAACATCTACATAGTATCGTCGTTCTTTTAAACAAAGCACCCTTAAGTGCTTAAACAATCTTACTAATTAATTAGACAGTTCCATTACCTTATTTACAACAATTCTCAGACGACAATGTTAACTGGTGACACTTGTCTCCATTGTATGTCACGATGTTTACCAACGAGTAATACATAGCTTAATTGACTTGTTTTACACATCTTAAATAACTTTATATTCATTATCTGAATTCGGTCAATGCATGATTAACGTAATTACTTATGACAACTTATACATTTATTCAATATGTTAAGTGTTTGTATATCGATACTAGTGTACATGTGCAAGGTGTGCATGCGTGGTCAGCGTATGCATCGATCATAAATGTACTTATAAACAAACCCCATCCCGCCTATGCATACCTGCTAACTAATAGTAGTATTTACCCCCATGTAGAAGAACAAACATAATATATATATAGTACAATTACTTCAACATTCTCAGTTATTTAACAATTAGTTCTTTACGATTTCACATCATTATCTTTATCTTTACATTAGTTTAATCAATCATGTACAAGGAAGGGTACCTACTACCACTAACTCGGAATCAAGGAATACTAAACCCTCAACAGTACTAACTAACACATCCTCCCATCATAACCTACGTCCAGCATCCTCCCTATCCTTCCTTTGCTAGTACAAAAGTGGATGTCGGACTCACCGATCTGACCACATAGAACTTGAGAGCGATAGCGTCGGCTGAACAGCGGACCTATCCTCCCCTAGCAGGCATCCGACCATCGTCATCACAACAACATGGGGAGCGTGTCTCAGCACGGCCCTCCCACGACCTCGGGTCTCATGGTAACATAGGGTGGAAAACACATCCATCCCTCTCAACATACTGGGCCTACGCCCTTATCAACTCATACTTTGCTGCTATCGGGATTATCAGTTTGTGTTATCGTATCATCATTTTGGCTGCTAAGGTTTACTGTATGAACATGTTTTTCCTTTCCAATATATATCAGATCAAGTAACTGGCTATCCCATAGCCCTTGTATCATGTAGGTTAGTATTTTGCAAAATACAAATTTATAGAAAACATTTTTCATTGATCGCCAATTGATCCATGCTATCAAAATCATTTTATTACATGCAACCTTTTTAGCTCATCATAGATGCGTATGACATATAACACTTCAATAATTCATATAAGAAGATGGTATCCACGTACCGAATCATATATTTCACATTTCATTAATGAAAACATATAAACATATACTGTAATCGTAAAATAACGAAATCATATGATAATCATGACATTATAACTGCATAACATAGTAACATCATAATCATGGTGAAATCATAAAACAGAGTAACATCATATAATGAGGTCCAATATAGTTTACTCAGTCGAGTTGAGTTCAACAGAATATATAAGAAATAAAGTATGGTATGTCTAACTAATAAATATGCCGAATCAAAAATATGGGCATTACAAATAATTTAAATGTATATCAAGAGGTTTCTTGAAAGAATAATGTGGTTTCATTTTAAGTGGAGGTTACAAGTATCGACATTTCTAAATAATAGTTTTGACAATAGCAATTATACCTACATAGGTATCTAGCATAGGCTAGCTAGGCTAGTGAAACGTCCCCTCCCGCATTCAACAATGCAGGGGAGAGAACATGACCAATCATACGGGGCTTTTGGCAGACTTAGCCCTAATATTTCAATTACTTCAAAAATTCATGACAATTAAAAACTTCTGTGTGCAAAATCAACTCAATATAAACACAGGGGAATTAAACATAATAGCAGGCACACAAACAGTAATGCCTAACATATATACATATATCACAACAAAGGATGATTTAGCATATAAAAACTCAATCTCATTCCAATGCCATGCATAGGTTCCAAATTAAGATAACTAATTCATTTCGTTAAACATGGACAATTTAACGTATTGCAGAACACAAAATGCAACTAATTTATAATACACAGAACACTTATCTTGAAGATGAAGCTGTCCAAACAACTGGCTATGTGAGAGCAACGTTCCACCCAACCACAGATCTTTGTCCAGCCTATATTCTTTCAGCTGAGAGATCACCCCCGAGCTGGGCTGTGTATCCACTAAGGAGGAACTAGCTGGGCTCACTCACAGCCATGGTTTCGGTCATCAGCTATGCTAAGCCAACACACCGTTGGGTTTATCAAGCATACAAATGAAAAATGAGGAGGATGCTAAGCCAGTGAGCTCAACCACAAAGCTACAGGCATCTCAAATGAACTCAGCAGTCATGGCACCCACAATACCTACCGCACCCAACACAAGGAAGGTCCCCTTCTCTGCTGCACAGTCCCTCAGGCGTCCCTTCCCTCCAGTGCTCTTCAGGGTGGGCATAGAAAGGTCCAGCTGCTAATCCCTTGAGATTCTAGCCTTCACTGGGTTTATCAAGCAAACCAAACCTCTGCTCAGTCACTCACACTTGGATTTCTCACAGTTCTGTTATCCAATAACTCAATCCCGTCACTTCATTTCTGGGCTGTAAAAACTGGGTTTCCCAATGGATTTCGGGATAGCTAATGCTCCCAAATTCGCCCCAAGGTTCATACCAATGGATCCCCCATTGGATTTCACTGTCCAATACCAAATCTGGGCGTTTTTGGCTCTTCAAAACGCGGGTTCTTTCAAAGTCGCGATTTCTGGTTTTTCCCTCTGCTGGCAATTCGTTTTTGGATGGAAATGGTGTTGGGCTGTTCAACAATGGAATGGGGATGAGGAAGAAGCAACATCCCTGAGGTAGAGTGACTTGTGGTATAAGAAAACAGAGCCCATACTCTACCATACGAATTTCTGGGCTGCCCATGCTCCATTAAAGCCATGGCCTGATTTCTTCACCCATTTTCTTACAATAGCATTAAATGTCAGCAAGGAAGTCAAACGGGTTCACAAGGTGACATATGGCAGCCTATGGTTCAATCCCATAGCCCCCTCACCACTCCCTAGTGGATACACGTGGCCCCTTCTCATTCGTTGCCTCCATAGCCAGTCTTGGAATTTTATATTGCATGATGTTTATTTACATCCTTTTTACAATTTCCATGGCTTAAGAGCACATGGGCATCAAAATATCAATGCTTTCCTTTTAATCAAAATTCAGGCTTTCACTAGCGGGGCCTTGGCCTTGAGCTCCACGCTAGGAAAACATACATCACATGTACACAATATTTACATGAAAGCCAATATTTCCTAAGGGTCAAAATTGGGGTATTACAATCCCCTCCCCCTTAGAATAACACCGTCCTCGGTGTTCCAAGACTTAGGCATACATATACAATTTACACCTGTCCAAAACTTCAAAAACTTTGCAGATCTGCCCTGCATTCTGTTCTTTACTTTGAACTTTCAGGACCAAGTCCTTTGATTTTCACGAGCTGCTCCTGCTGATTCGGATCTTCTAGCTCATCCATAAGTCTGAAAACTTTATGGCTGCTACCCTCTTGAGGTTCATCTCGTTCTGCTGCTTTTGCATCTTGAGCATCTCTCCAATATTTTCTTGGGTCTTGGCAATTGTTTTGAAGAAGACTTCCAGCCAATTCTAATAGCCTATGGTCTGCTGCCATGGTCATTGTGCACAGCTGGTTCTCACTTGGCTCACAAGCAACACTTGCTCATAACAACTGCAACCAATTGATTTAATTTCCATCTGTGAAATTCATCATTACAATTCTCATTAGGCCAAGCATAACCCAAACATAAAAAAAAAAATCAGTCAATGGTTTTTTTTTTTCCCCAGTTGACATGGATAGTCCATGCTTTACTCATGAGACTCCCACACTTTTCATGCTTGCCAACATACACATGAATTCCTTCATGTTCATCCATTCACAGGAAATTCATTAAATAGCATTCACAATTCACTTTCATCAAATAAACACACTCTACTTTTAGCCATACATGCATTCAACAATTTTCTGTGTTTATAAATGCATCAATAAAAAGGAAAGAGAGAGCAGTAAGAGTTTCTTCTCTTAGTCATGTTCCATTCTGGAACCCACACCACCACGGTGGTTTTCATGCTCCTAGTCTCTTTCACCTCAACGTGAATGCTTGACCTACCCTTCTTGGCTATGACACGTAGTGTCTATGGTCTATTCCAGACCTTTCAACCATGGAGTTCCTCCACTCGGTTGGTCCAACTCTTGGCTGCTAGGGCTCACATAGTTCCACTAGCCCCATATTTCATTACTGCTCATGCTGAGCTCTTTGGGATGATTACATGTCCACACACATCCTTGAGATGCTTTCATAGTCATTGCTTCCAGCAATACCTACACTCAAACATTGAATTAATTCACATGTTTAGTTTATTTTCATAGGAAATCATAACCAAATCATATACACATGTATATTCATAAGCAAGAAATTACAAGATAACCAAATACTTATCTTCATTAGATGTCTTCACTTTATTCCATAGGGTCCTTCTTGCTTTACAAGCCTTGGAATCGCCTATGGATTTGGGTGTTTGGCCAGCGCGCAGGCTGCCCCACAACATCAACAATCTTGCATGTTTGGCCAGCACGCAGGCTGTTCCAAATCATCAATAATCTTGCATGTTTGGCCAGCACGCAGGCTGCTCCAAATCATCAACAATCTTGCATGTTTGGCCAGCACGCAGGCTGCTCCAAATCATCAATAATCTTGCATGTTTGGCCAGCACGCAGGCTGCTCCAAATCATCAATAATCTTGCCCAACCAGCCACTCTCTGGATTTACCAAGCAACTTTTAGTTCTTTCAGGGTCCTTGCTTCCTGCATTGACCAAGATTTTCAACAAAGAAACAATAATGCATCAGCTCACTGTTACAAGCTTTATACTTGAAACCTTCATTATTTCAAATAAGAAATGAATGAAATTGAATACTTATCTGTATTGTGCATTTCCTCTCTGGTCCACAGGGTCCTGCTTTTACTTTGTAAGCCTTGGGATCCTCCTGCGGACTAGGATGTTTGGCCAGCACGCAGGCTGCTCCAAATCATCAAATAATTAACACCTTACCAGTACACCTTCACGCCGACTGGAAGGAAACTTCACTACGACCATTTCTAGGTCAAGGCTCTACTATGGAGCCATAGGCATATAATAGCCCTTTCATCAATACTTCACAACCCTTCATCGAAATCCCCGCAACCTCCACAACCTCCACAACATCCTTTCATTTATATTAACCCTTCCACCACAACCCCTCACAACATCCTTTTATTTTGATTCTTTAGTGTGTAACATCAATTACAATCTGTTTAGGCTGTCAACACAAGATGGATAAGCAAGTTCATTAGTATTGCTGCTCTAAACTGTAAACATATTTCATAACATTCACTATCCAACCTTGAAACACTAGGAATGCGTCCATTCCCTTAAGGCGTAGTCAATATTGGCATCCCTAACATAACTCAACACCAGAAAGGCGTGCACTCCTTACTGATGTGAACTATGAAGGTCCTAATCATACTTCAAGCAGTCTGCCATAATGGAAATCAAATCAAAACATGCTCTGCATATTAACTCTAATAAACAGACATGCATGTATGTATATATATATATATATCATTCAGGGTTTATGGAGCACTTATCCATTTTGCAGATGTTATTTCTCTTCTTTAATGAGGAATGGAGGCTCCTTCTCTGAGTTGACAGTCCCTCAGTTTTCCATCCCAATTCCTTTTGATGTTACATAACCTTCATATGTCTTACTGACATAATCTTCACCATCCCACTCATATTGTTTACCAATCATGTAGTGCAGATGAGATATTAGTACTGTCTTATGGTGTTTCACATGAAACCCATTTTCAAATCATGGAATCTCTTCCCATGAAGTTTGGCTTCTGCAGGCCCACTTTCATGGTCTTACTGCAATGTGTCTCCCTGGCACACTTATTAAACAGCCAAACAGTCAGCAACATTTAACAATACCATTCAAATTTGATTGTTCCATAACCAATCCATGGCACTAATAATTAAATTCAGTATGAATTTGCAACTCTGTCTACTACAGAAATTGGTTTTCTTATCCATGAGGCTATCCTCATATTGTTTGGCTCCTGTAAGTGACACCACTCTGCCCGTTATGGTCTTATGCCCGCTGCCATACATGAGCATCCACTTACAGCATGTCCTCCTGACACATTTTCATATAAGCCAAACAGTTATTAGCAATTATTAGCAAAATTTCAAATCTGAAAAACTTACAAATCTGATATTTACAACTGTTCTTACTAACAGAACTTAGAGCTCTCAACCATGAGATTCCTTCTCATAAGTTCTAGATCAAATTTCACAGTCATATCATTCATACAACTCTGTCCTTCCACAGAGCATTCTAGCAGCCCATGGATCATGATTGGGCTCTTCATGCACTTACTATTCTGCATTCATAACAGCCCATGAAATGATCCTAGAATTATCATCAATTCATCATTTCATTCATTATTTATTTTGCAATAACATATGCATCAGTTCTATGCATTCATACAATGCATCACAAGATTTATGAAATCTCTTAATGCACATCCACTCAATGTCACCTTGCATTGTTTCATGAGTACTATGCATTCAAGCATGTTATGATCGAAACATGGCTATCTCATATAACTTGCATTACCATAATCAGGACCACCAGTCCTCACTTGCTTTGCTTATTAAGCACATAACCAACATACACATGGCATGATATAAATTCATATGAATGCATTGAGATTTCTAAACAGTCATAGGGTGTAAGGATAATTTCCTTCACTTACCCACACCTCACCAAGCTTGGTAGGTTAACAGTCCCAATCGGTATTCAATATCACATGCAAACTAACTCAACATAGCTCAAACATAGTCGCATAGATCTTACCAAATCCTCTTTCAACATTCATGCCATTTGGCACCAATAATCATTACCTGCACGGTTACCATAAACATCGCCTGATGTTACCTGATCAGTTGGCCTCTTACCAAGGTTGCTCAGTCCTTTTGCCAACTTTATGATCATAGATTTGTTGCACCATCCTTTCTGCATAAGGTTGTTGACTTCATGCCACAACATCCTCATCACATTTAGCCATGCTCTTTGTTATCTTTGGTCCTACAACCAATACCAACATCAATAGTGATTATCAACCACAATATTCTCTATTAGTGGTTCATTGCATATGCAGACTTCATTATTCTACCAATATGCAATATCCCATTTATGCACAAGCATTTCCATATGCACTATGCAATGTTTGTTAAGATGCCATCTAGTGCATATACATCTATGTAATCCTTTACATTTTTAACATTTTTATGCAATATGACAATTTCATAATTATAAGTATGATAACAAACAAGGGTTTAAGGAATTCTTCCCTTTTCGATCCCTCACTGTAACATGGAATTCCTCTTCCATATCATGCAATTGTAGAAATTGCCCACATTGACAACAAAATTTGTTTGTCAAAACAGCCACTGGCACTCTTCTGCACTAAATATTTATGATATATGTAGACCTCATTCAAACTCTGGTCATGCATCATTGTTCCCTGCTGGACAAGCTTTCTAATGCCTATCTTCATGCTCCATTCCGACATCGGGTGTGGAAACAACGTTGTTTCAAAAATGACAACTCTTACCAATAATTCTGCACATTTTACACAGTTGTATTTTGGTCCAGAATGCCAACTTCAGCCACCTGTGGAAGAAAATCTATGAAGAATTGCAAAAACTTTTATATCGGGCAAAGTTAGTCCATATAACAAGGAACACTCGGCACTTCGCGGATCTCAATTTCGATGCACCATTCATCTTTTATAAAATTCTGGGTTTAACTACTTCTTACTTTTCACATTTTTAACTCCCTTTGCATCTTGTTCTCCACCTGTGCGCCACCTGCGCACAACCTGCGCGCAATCCGTGCACTATCCGCGCGCAACCTACACGCCATCTGCGCGCAACCTGTACGCCATCTGCGCGCAATCTGTGCGCAATCTGTGCGCGATCCGCGCGCAATCTGTACGCCATCTACGCGCAATCCGCGTGCAATCTATGCGCGATCAACGCGCAATCTGTGCGCGATTCGCGCGCAATCTGTACGCCATCTGGGCGCAATCCGCGCGCAATCTGTGCGCGACCCGCACGCAATCCGCGCGCAATCTGCGCGCAACTGTGCGCGATCCACGCGCAATCCACGTGCAACCCGCACACAATCCGCGCGCAATCTCCACGCAACTGTGCGTGATTCGCGCGTAATCTGTGCGCAATCCGCGCACAATCTGTGTGTGATCTGCGCGCAATCCACGCGCAACCCGCACGCAATCTGTGCGCGATCCGCGCGCAACCCGCACGCAATCTGCGCGCAATCCGTGCGCGATCCGCGCGCAATCTGTGCGCGATCCACGCGCAACCTGCACGCAATCTGCGCGCAATCCGTGCGCGATCCGCGCGCAATCCGTGCACAATCCACGCGCAACCTGTGCGCTTGCGAGGGTCATATCTCCCTCGTCCCTTAACCAAATTGGACGAATTTGGTACCGTTGGAAAGCTCTTGGAGAGGTCTATGCAATGGTGTGATCCTCTGCTACATCTGAGAAATTTGGCCCTGTCATTTTTCCCAATCAAAATGCCACCCCCAACTTCCCAATTCTACATCAAAACCATTCTGTCTCTTACCTGCAACTGCAACTTTTCACAACAGTTAGAAAATTTTCTGGAATGTGCCCTTTCATCCCCTTACAGAGGTGAACTAATACATAAAAACTTGCATAAAAACAGTAAGAGAATGACAAGAACTTGCATCTCTAATAAGGGATTTTCTTTTCATTTCACATTGAACAATCCAACCAATGGATTCACAATTAATCTCCAAGCAGCCAACAAGCATGGGTAAGGAGACTCATGAGCATAAGGGCGTAAGTTGCAGGCTTTCCTCACTTCTGAAAACCATCAATTGGCCACACAATGTGGATTCATTGTAATTAACAATCATCATTAAGACATGGGGCTGTAACAACTGATTGTTCATGCTTTTACTCAGGAAATTAACAAACAAAACACATTTCCAGCCATGCTCAACATTCAAGTTCATGCATTCAAAGCATCATGGACATTCAAGGAACATGGATTCATCATTAATCAAGGTCTCAAGCACATGATGCATCATCTCTTATGCACAGCAATTAACAACAACAACAACAAAACAATATAAGATGGTAGAGGTTGCCCCTCCTTTCTCTCCTCCATGGAGGCAAACAGACAAATACAAACTGAATGCTACAACATTGGGGACAAATTAGAGCAAGCATTCATCCTGAAAATGAATTTTCTCGCTCCTTCCTCTATTTCATAGAATGCAATCAATGCAAGTAGTTTGCAAAAATCCCCAAACAGTCATGGAAATGATTTCCCATTCCAACAAATAGAAGCCATGCAATCTTGAGGTTTCTTTAATGCATTTTAGTTCCAAATACAAAATGTAAGTACACACAATGATTTATATCTCTGTGAAGGGCCCAACAGCCGTAGTGTTGAACCTAGAGCTCTGATACCACTCTGAAACGTCCCCTCCCGCATTCAACAATGCAGGGGAGAGAACATGACCAATCATACGGGGCTTTTGGCAGACTTAGCCCTAATATTTCAATTACTTCAAAAATTCATGACAATTAAAAACTTCTGTGTGCAAAATCAACTCAATATAAACACAGCGGAATTAAACATAATAGCAGGCACACAAACAGTAATGCCTAACATATATACATATATCACAACAAAGGATGATTTAGCATATAAAAACTCAATCTCATTCCAATGCCATGCATAGGTTCCAAATTAAGATAACTAATTCATTTCGTTAAACATGGACAATTTAACGTATTGCAGAACACAAAATGCAACTAATTTATAATACACAGAACACTTATCTTGAAGATGAAGCTATCCAAACAACTGGCTATGTGAGAGCAACGTTCCACCCAACCACAGATCTTTGTCCAGCCTATATTCTTTCAGCTGAGAGATCACCCCCGAGCTGGGCTGTGTATCCACTAAGGAGGAACTAGCTGGGCTCACTCACAGCCATGGTTTTGGTCATCAGCTATGCTAAGCCAACACACCGTTGGGTTTATCAAGCATACAAATGAAAAATGAGGAGGATGCTAAGCCAGTGAGCTCAACCACAAAGCTACAGGCATCTCAAATGAACTCAGCAGTCATGGCACCCACAATACCTACCGCACCCAACACAAGGAAGGTCCCCTTCTCTGCTGCACAGTCCCTCAGGCGTCCCTTCCCTCCAGTGCTCTTCAGGGTGGGCATAGAAAGGTCCAGCTGCTAATCCCTTGAGATTCTAGCCTTCACTGGGTTTATCAAGCAAACCAAACCTCTGCTCAGTCACTCACACTTGGATTTCTCACAGTTCTGTTATCCAATAACTCAATCCCGTCACTTCATTTCTGGGCTGTAAAAACTGGGTTTCCCAATGGATTTCGGGATAGCTAATGCTCCCAAATTCGCCCCAAGGTTCATACCAATGGATCCCCCATTGGATTTCACTGTCCAATACCAAATCTGGGCGTTTTTGGCTCTTCAAAACGCGGGTTCTTTCAAAGTCGCGATTTCTGGTTTTTCCCTCTGCTGGCAATTCGTTTTTGGATGGAAATGGTGTTGGGCTGTTCAACAATGGAATGGGGATGAGGAAGAAGCAACATCCCTGAGGTAGAGTGACTTGTGGTATAAGAAAACAGAGCCCATACTCTACCATACGAATTTCTGGGCTGCCCATGCTCCATTAAAGCCATGGCCTGATTTCTTCACCCATTTTCTTACAATAGCATTAAATGTCAGCAAGGAAGTCAAACGGGTTCACAAGGTGACATATGGCAGCCTATGGTTCAATCCCATAGCCCCCTCACCACTCCCTAGTGGATACACGTGGCCCCTTCTCATTCGTTGCCTCCATAGCCAGTCTTGAAATTTTATATTGCATGATGTTTATTTACATCCTTTTTACAATTTCCATGGCTTAAGAGCACATGGGCATCAAAATATCAATGCTTGCCTTTTAATCAAAATTCAGGCTTTCACTAGCGGGGCCTTGGCCTTGAGCTCCACGCTAGGAAAACATACATCACATGTACACAATATTTACATGAAAGCCAATATTTCCTAAGGGTCAAAATTGGGGTATTACAGCTAGCCTTGCTAGAACCTTGAAACATTTAGGGAATAAGCTTGAATTAAATAGAAAACATTAAATGGAAAATGATCCTAAAAATGTAGACCCTGAGAGCCCATGCCAATTGGCCCTTGCTCTATAAAGAAAAGAAATAACATCTTAATGTACAGAAAAATGAATGTTGTATAATAATTTCTACTTTAAATTTCTAAGCAAATTAAACTGTATGGAAATTTGTAGTTCATATCTGGTTCTAGAAGCTTGATCTTCCCTTGCAAAACCTGCACACTAAAACACTAGTTAATGGAAAAAATGTATGGACGTAGCTGATCTGTAGGATGATTTTTAACTGGATAAATTTGGGATCACCATGTTCCTCCCAACCATGACCCTTAGACCATTCATGGTTCTAAGTGGATCCCCCCAAGCTAGTTCCAACATGCAATAAGAGAAGTAAAGGCCCTAGGATAAGCTGTTGAATCAGATCTGGAAATGTAGTAGGTTGCTTCAGTTCTACAAAGTATATCTCTTATGTTCATAAGCGAATGATAATAAAATAAAGGTGTTCCCTCCCTTGGGGTCTACCCTTCTTTATATAGGTGAGTTCTGTTTGGAATATAGCTGTTTGAATAATAATATTTAGTTTCTTTAATTTAATTTGAGTTATAATATCTTTAAAAGATATTTTACTAATTATTTACTCTTAGTTTATCTAGGATCTTTATTTTGTTATAATCAAGTTTAACTTAAGTTAGCTAATAATAATAATAATAATAGTAATAACAAATATGAGATTTATCCTATGCATAGCCTTTATGCATTTTATTTTTATAAGTAATCTTTTCTTTCAAGAAAATAATAACAATATTATTATTATTATTAATAAAAACTTGAGAGATATCTTATGCATGACCTTTATGCATGTTATTTTCATAAGAATAATTATATCTAATTATTCAATAGTTTAGTTATGGTAACTTCTCTGATTTAATTATGTATATACCATAGTACTTCTTTTAAATATTAAGTACAAGGCCCAATTCTTTGGGCAGGATCTTGGTAAGCTTGGATAGTTGGTTAGGTTAGGTACCTCTAGGTCTCTCTCTTGCATGTTGGATTCCCTCATTTAACATGGTAGTTCCCGCAGTACTTGATGATAGATAGAAAATGATTCATTTAACCAATTTAAATAAATGTGATGAATACAAGTGTTATTCAGAGTCTTCTCGACTCAACACTTTTGAAGATTAAGTAACCCTGAGTACTCTTTAGAGCTTTAACTCGACACTCTCACATGGGCATTACGCTAGTGCAATTCTAGAGCATCCCGGTCAACACTAGTACTAAAATGTGGTTGTGAAGCACATATAGAATGTACAAATGGCCTCGGATCCGGTATTCAATATCAAGCTTGGAGTGCTCCAGGGCTTATGCCCAACACTCTACATACATCGGGGTTTGCGCCCAGTACGTAATAAAATCCTCTAGGTACATTGAGGCTTATGCCCAATACGTAGTTCATCCGTGTGTCCCTGAGTCCACGCTCATCACACTATATAAATCAATCATGTGAATCATAACTCTGCACAGTATGTAACAAAGAAGGTCATCTCAGTATATTAGGGTTCGTACCCAATTCACATAACAAAATATAAATCAATCCATTAGGGCTTTCTTGCCTAGTATATAACAATAATGCATCAATTAGGGTCCACTCCAAATATGTAAATGTATAAAAGAAATGAATCATGTGCACTAGAGCTTATGCCCAATAATAAAAATACATCATATGTGTTGGGGCTTTAATCCCAGTATATAACATCAGAAGTAGTGAGTCAAAATTCAGGATATTACATACAGGTAGCATAAAAAAGATCCTGGGAGATCCGATAGGTTGAGCTGTGTGCTCGTAAAAGTCGTGGGATGCTCTTTCGAGGTTTTGCTACAGAAGGCATGTAATCAGTCCTAGAGATCTGATAGCTTGAGTTGAGTGCTCGTAAAAGACCTGGGATGATCTTTAGAGATCTTGCAGGTTGCAAGACACTCTTTTAAGGTTTTTCCTACCACATGTAAAATATCCTGGGAGATCCGATAGGTTGAGCTGTGTGGTTTTAAAAGTATTGGGATGCCCTTTCGAGGTTTTGTGGTGGTCACATGTAAAAGATCCTGGGAGATCCGATAGGTTGAGCTGTGTGCTCATAAAAGTCCTGGGATGCTCATTTGAGGTTTTGTTGATGCACGTAATCAGTCCTGAGGATTTCATAGGATGGTCAGCTCACAGAGATGATGAAGGCCTACAGGAGGCTAGGCCTACATTGAGCATGAAAAGGGGCTAGATCTGTAGAACTTCCTATGACGAGAAGAATTGAGAGATATCGGAGTGATCGAGATGAAGAGTACAACAACAGTGACGATGATGCTCCATGATCCAGTGATGATGATCCAGCTCCAGAATTAAAGACTTGTGGCGATATGTATTGATGACCTGTGTCTAGAGAATCCCTTCCTAGTTAAGAGGGAGTGTTGATGTATTTGTAACTTCGGAAGATATTCTTCTATGTATTACACTTGTACTTTATTATATTCATGATGGAGATGTATTATTCCTCCAATCAGAAGTGTCGTCATTTGTATTTGTAAGTGTTGCAAGTGTCGCAAGTATTATTTTATGGGTTATTAGACCACTTTGGTGGGGTTAGCCCTGCATGTGTCATGTGGATTGGTTATTAGGATTCCTTAGGAAGTCGGCCCAGCTAGAGTTAAAGGCAGGTTAAGTTGTGTATAAATAGAGAGTGAGTGTCTCTCATTCTATTCATTCACTCACTCGTCCAACTTGCATAGTCGAGAGAGAGGAGTGCGCACAAGTGGAGGAGGAGTAGCTGCTCGAGTCATCTATCTTTTGGGGATTGATCTTTGTGATATTTTTATTGGGGCTTATTCTATCCTTGAGGAAGTTGCGGGGTTTTTCACCTTCTTGGTTTTCCCCGAGGAAACTCTGTGTCTCTTGTGTTTATAATTGTTATGCTGTGCATGTTATTCTTTTAGTAGGATCCTATATAATGTTTGAATGAAATTATCAAAACATTAACAGTAAGGTTGTTGATGTGGAGTAGTAACAAGTCCCAATTTATTCACAATTTATTCAGAGACAAAGTTCTTTTGACTATCATTGTCCACAATCATATGCAATGGATTATTTTATACCCATATTTGTGTATGGAATAGTCATTCTCTTTCCTCTTCATCGACAATGGTCAGTTTCATAAGGGATGTCAAAGTCGATGCCAATAGAGTCGAAGAGTCTATATTTGATTCCATAATATATTTTCAGTTGAACTTGAGTTAGAGGTGGACATATGCATCAAGAATGCCTTCCAAGTTTTGGATTCGGATTAGTGGAATGATTTTGATCGAGGCTTGTTTTACTGAAACCATTTTGAATGATATTTTTAATTTCATTTTTTTTGGGAAAATGAATGGCAATACATGTGTACATTGGCTGGGAGGCTACTAGATATGAGCGGTATAGAATGATCAGGATCACCACAAGAAGGGAGAAGTCCTTTAGGAGTGTCAAAGATGGATTGGTGCTTGTCTAAGACTAACTACATGTCAAAATTAATTGGTTGAGAAGGGATCTCAAAATATTGAATGGCATGGAATTGTGCCACAATGTCTGAATGAACCTTTTTATTATGAGTTTCCATATAGCGTGAACTAATAATCTCTACAGATACCATTGTACTTCCTTTGAGAGTGTAATTACTCCTTTACTTTTAGAAACTCGTGTATAAGGCACTAAAATCCATGGTGATAGGGCCTAATGTTCATAACCATTCAACACGCAAGACAATATCACAACCACCCATGTCAATAGAAAACATGTGGGTTTTGAGGGATTAATCAACTATTTGAATATGCATATTTTCACAACAACCCCCATATCACATAGCTCATGCATTTGTTATCATGATTTGGAAGTTGTTTGCATCATGTATATAACTTATTTTGTTTCATAATTGAGTCAATGATGAATAAAGTTATGTGCACTACCACTATTAGCTAAGACGATGACCTAACGATATTTGAGGTAGGCAATTAATTTAGGGGTTTGGGGGGTTAGAAACACCATTCAAGGAATGCAATAAGAGATTTGGGGTTCCTCCTTTATCAAATCAAGATGGGGAATTTCTTCCATGAGTATATGAGGGGCATCATGGGTGCTAGCATTACTGTCCTCATGATCATAAATTTCCTCTAAAATGGCCATAAAGTGTTTTTGTATCTTACAATTATGTACAAGGGAATATTTATCGTCACAGTTGTAGCAAGGACCTTTGATTTGGTGCTCCACCATTTCATCTCATGTTAAATTTTAGATATTTAGAGGTGGTGATGACAAGGAAGGATTTGTGGAAGGGAAGGTAGGTGGATGGATATGGGGAATAAATGGGACCTCTTTTATTTCAGTGATCATCACCTTTTGGGATTCTCTAGCTATTTCAATTTGGTCTAGCCAAGTAGTAGGACAATCCATTAAGATGTTTGCACATATATATTCTTCCAAACCACTCATGAAGCATTTCTTGTAAAATTAATTGGACATGCCTTAGGTGCAGATGGGTAGCTACTCAAAAGATGATATGAACTCTTCAACTATGCCATATTTGTTTAGCTTGGTTACATGCCCCAAATAATGAGTGTATGTTTCAAAACATTCATAGATATTGGAAACAAATTGTGTCAAAGCAATATAACCCTTGTGTGATTTCTTATGGCATTGTTAGCATTGCAAACATTTGTTCAGGATATAAATATATCACACCCTTTCTAAGTTTCATCATATCATCTATGATTCCATGCAAGAATAGTAATGTTCCATCTGAGTGACCCCACATCCTGTGGTGTTTGAGCCATCGAATTCGGTGAGACTAAATTTTAGGAAGTTTGTTGCACATGCGAGTCATTGGATCAAAAGGCAAGTGGATGGGAGTGAGGTCCATGGGAATTGTGTGAATAAACTCTTTCATTTTGGGAAGTTTGTTTTGTCTCTGGTTATCCTGAAGATGATAAAGGAAAAAATGTCATTAACTAGGTTAGCTAGTTAGAAAGTGACTCCAATTTGGTAAGCTTGGCACAGATGTCATCAAGGTTTTGTTAAATAAAGGATTGGTTTTGTTTTAATTTTTGTTTCAACTCATCATATAGTGTTTGGAAGTGGGAAATTTTTTGAGAGAGCTCACCTTCTCGAATGTTATCCATTAGAGGAAATGGATCCATAAAAGGGATACGAAATATTTATACCAGGGTGATCAACATAGTGCAAGGATTATGGTAAAATAAGGGTGTAGGAAGAACCTAGACTCTCTCTCTCTCTCTAGGATTCGAATATCCTAAGGGTAAGGGAGTGTTACATTATATATCTCTATGATATACTTTCAAGGTATAATAGTAGAACATGCCCCAATCTCTTTGGGCACAAACTAAGGAAGCTTAAACGTGACTTTAGCCATACTAACCAACTACCCAGGTAGTAGAGAGTAATCTTCCCAAGTGATGTGCTAAGTGACACTATAGCAACATGAAAATCAATCATATTATCTAAATCCAATTTTAGGTTTCCTAGGGGAGTTCTAAAATCCTCAAGGGTGCATGGAAGCGAAATTTGTTTATAGGTGTTTTCTAATGTGGTCCTACTCAAAGGGGTACCAACAAAGGTTACAAATGTGTCCAACAAATGTTATTAAGTACCAATTGTATTCTCTATGTGTATGATTCCACAAGTGTAGGTTTACTTTCTAAATGACATATCAATGTGTTATTTATAGATGTCGAAACACATCTCTAGCGTAATAAAAAAATATAACATTTTATGCCCACAAAAGTGCGTTGATACCAAATGTTATGTACATTAATATCATAATTCGAACTTCATACCATAAAAAATAAAAATCAAAAGCAATATTTCAACATGGAAATATAAAATTACCACAACAATATACATTTGTAGATAGCAAAATATCACAATAGAAATATTTTTATTGATGAAAGCAATGTTCACTTGTTTGTTTTTGAGGGGGAAACCTCCAAATGAAGCTAATCTCCAATTACAAAGTACTTCACAAGACATCTCGTTTCATTGCTTCTACTCTTATATATAGTTTCTAGTAAAGGATCTCTCTAATAGGTAGAACCTTAAGTAGGCTTTCTTAATGAAGTAATCTTCTAGTAAGTCCTTTTACAAATATTGCTTTCACAATATGTCTATATTATTATCCTTATTTAATATAAATGGCTTCGATACATAACAATCTATGTATTAAAAATCTCCTTCGTAATGAAGAAACTTTCTAGTAGATGGAACCTTCTAGTAAATCTTTTTACAAATATTAATTTCACAATATATCTATTTATTAACCTTATTTAATATAAATGACCTTAATATATAACAATATATGTATTAAACAGATTAAAATAACACCCTAACATATATTGTATATCAAAATATATTTATTCTTATCGTATCAATACAAATATTAATTAATATCATATAATATAAATATATTGGTCAATTAATGTCACAAAATTAATAATACTAAAATAACAAAATGATTGATGCCAAACACTAAAACAAGTGCCATGGGATGGTGATGTCCATGTCGATATTGTCAAAGATTGAATTTGCTAAAAGATTAAAATTTGTTATATTGTCGAAGATTTTATTGGTTATATTGTCTATGTACAATTTGATAAGGCTTGTCCATGAAACATGAAAACACATTGTATATATATGTATTGCACTACATTGTATGTATTGCACTACACGCCTTCGTTCTAGTGTTTACATGGTGTCCAAGACTGTAATTACAATGCCTGCGTTGATGGTAAATGTAGATATTGTTAGATTTTAGATGATGTTATCGCTGTAGTAGTCTGTCTACAGATGATCATAGAACAGGATGGATTTTAACCATGATCGCCACTTTGGTTGTATCATGTTCTGGATTTTCTATGACAGAAAGAGACTGTTTTGGAAAATTAAATCTTTATAATAATTCAGACTAACAAGAATGGAGGCAGACGTGAGAGCATCTTTATTTTTAAAATGCAAAACCACATAAGTGCATCCAGAAAAACTGTGTGTTAGCAGAGGTAATGGGGAGGAGATAAACAACTTTTTTTAAGGTATTTCACATTAAATCCGGAGGACCTCTTCCACTCCATGCACCAGTTGGAAGGAATTCAAACATGTAGCAGTCTTGACATCATATTCCTTTTCCCTAGCTGCAGGTGGTGTTACTCAGTCAATTCGGGAAGTTGGTTCTTAGTAAACAAATGTAACAAGATAAAATGGTTCTTGTTCGTAAACTGACTCTCTACCTTGAAAAGATGCGGGTGGATTTGCGACCTACCAACCATCGACTCAAATTTTGATAAGCTAAAAAGCCATTGGAAATTGCGTTACCTTATAAAATTATCAAGCATTCAATCGTTATACTAAAAGATATTTGTCCAACCGTTAGTATGCAAGAAGCTACCAATTGTCTAATGCTATGCCATTTAATGCACGACAGGTAATATATTTCCATGCAATCTTGTTTAATTGTTGATTTATCATAGTTTTGGGCTTCTATGTTTTTATGGTCACCATTTTTTAATACATAGATATGATTTGTTTTCTAATTTGTTTGATTGGATAGTGTTTTCTTTTTATAAATTGAGTATAACTCTTTATTATCTTCCATATTATTTATTGAACATTGTTGGCTCATTTTATTAAGCATGATCTATTTACTACATTTACTCTTTTATAGTTTTGCATTCAAGTTATGAATGCATATTCTTCTGAGCCACGCATGCTCTTTTTTTATTTAAGAAAATTGCTTACATTTTCTATGTATTATATTTTATAACAATATCATAATTTACAAAAAAAAATGGACCTTTAGCTTTACTTCAAATTACTTTTTGTACGTTGGCATAGATTAGAAGACTTGGTTTTTATAATGATTATTATTTATGTTATAAGTAATGGTTGAGAAACAGATCTATTAAATCAAAGTTCCATGAATCTCATTTGACTCAACTTCGTAAGGTTAATCCTTCTTTTTGAGTATGTATAAATTAAAATTTAATATAATGAATGGAATAACTTTATCATTTTTATCGATCGATGCGAAGAGAAGAATGAGATAGCATTTCTCTATACCAAACAATATTATAGTACACTACACTACAATAATATCAAACTAACCCCAATAATCTTCTTAATTTAGCTACATTCATTGTGCTATACCGGCCTTAACCAACATAAAGGAATTGGACAATCATTTCACATATCACCACACAATAATAAAACATTTAGGTGGACTTGGACAAGGTGGAAAGCATTTCCATTGGAAAGCATTTCCATAAGAGATCAAACTAACATGTGTTATTACAATTGATGGAAATTTTTTATAATGCGACATACTTTGGAAAATGTGCAAGATAGAAGTTGTCCTCAGCTCATGTACTGAAATGGGATGTTTGTTTGGTGCCTAATGGCAATCTTTCTGTCATGAAATGGAATTTTTTTTTGGGTGCGTAAAGGAAACCTTCTCTCTTACTTCAGCGACTGGTCGAAAGCCTCTCTTCCTTTCTAGTTTGCTTCAATAGCCATTAGCATGCCCAAGTACTCTGCCTTTTACTAATACAGCATGCATGTTGCATTTTTTAAGAAGCGGATTTGAGCAGAGCTTCAAATGCCACCATTCATGGCTTATCATTTTCAATTACAGGATCGGTTGCAGTGTTAAGAATTGTAATATCACTGGTCCATTACCTATTACCAGTGCATTAATTAGCTGAGTGATTAGTTGGTTAATGTGACTATGACACTTTGATGTCCCATAGTATTGGACCATAGTATTACTGTTATGTAATTATATATATGCTTCTGATTAATAATGAGAAGGAAATCAATATGCCCACTGTTGTTCCTTCCTTTACGGTCTTATAATCTTTAACATGGTATTAGAGCGTATGGCATGATCCATAACTTTTGATTTGGGGTAATCCTTTTCACAAAATGAAAATCACATACATAAATCAAGATGGGAACACATAGGCTTATGTTTCTTCGCGACATCTTCACAGCTTTGGGGTCATATTTATATATTTATAATTTTAAAGCGCATCGCTGATGCACATGTTGTTAAGGGAAAGTGCGGCACTGGCGCACTTACTATTCAGCCAAAGTGCAGTGGTCACTGTTCACTTACACACATTTTTCTCAACGCACCATGTGGCGCACTATGCTAGCAAGACAAAGTGTAGCACTGTGCTTCAAATATAGTAATACAAAAATGGACCAGATCCATTTATCAAATCTTCAGAACTAGTATTGAAGAGAAAGTATTGCTGACACTTAACCACCAGATTGGACAATGTCCCAACATTGTTTAGATCATATTCAAGAAGATTGACACTTGCAGAGATCGATCCAAGAAGAGCCTATGTACAAAAGGGCAGAGGATACATAGACGAGCAAGCCTCCTTTTGCATTGATAGTACTAAGAATATTGTCTCGGTTAAGATTAAGGGGGTGTGTTAAGAATTTTAATCGTTTACAAAAAAAGGACTAGATCCATTTATCAAATCTTCAGAACCAGTATTCAAGGGAAAGTATTGCTGAGGCTGAGCCAAAAGATTGGACAACGTTCAACGTTGTTCAAATCATATTGAAGAAGATCGACACTTGTAAAGGTCAATCCAAGAAGAGCTTGTGTACAAAAGGGGAGAGGAGACATAGACCAGCAAGCCTCTTTTTGCATTGATAATGCTAAGAATATGGTCCCGGTTGAGATGTCCCGGTTGAGATTAAGGGCGTGTGTTAAGAATTGTAATTTTTAACTTGCAGCTCTAGCTGCATACTTGGGGCTCCTTAATGACCTTTAATGACCTTTAGCAGCATTGGCACTCTTTCATCTTACCTTTCATTTATTCCCTCGAGTTTCTATTCTCAGGGACACTGCATGGTGGGTTTGTGGGACGAACAAGTAACGGTCGTGTATTGCTTTATGAAAGTTAAAGCATGGGTTCTCTATAGAATATTTTCTCAAGGATTCATTTTTTATTCTAGTTTTGCTTCCAACATCCAGGCCTTTGCTTACAGACAGTCAATCAAATGCGATTCAAGAAGTACAGGCTGTTGAGAAGGGACACGGACAGTTCGAAATAGAGAAACTTCCAGAGAAGAGCATTGCATTGCCACATGCATGTCATGCATTGAGTGGACTGGATTGCATTCAACGTGTCTATCCAGTAGGACCAAGTAAACGTACTCGTCCTAGGCAGGTTGCTTGTCCTTATTCCTCAAAGTAGCAATTCATGTCGTAATTGCTAGATCAATTTAGTGCAAAGATGGATCAAACATAGTTGTTTCTAGTCAGTTCCCAGGTCTGGGACAAGCTGCCTGGTTGGAGTATAGGATTGTTATCCTGCATGCTAACATTATTTTTCATTCTAACATCAATTTTTTTCTTTACTAGTTATGCAACATCATTGATGCTCTTAAACAAATAAATTTGCATTTTAAGTGTTTTTTGCTTTCTCTCTCTCTTTTCTACAGTCAACCCATAAAAATACATATTAACATCATTAATAGAATTCCACGAATAAGTCAATAGACAAACTAGCTGGAACGCTAGTTCTAATCTATTTGGTCATGGAAGTGTTCCTCGATTGAAGGAAAAACACATAATTTGAATACATGTGTAACGAATAAAATTGAAGATGAAATTTGATAAACATGATTGGGAACCTGGTCATAGGGAAGACATCCTTGGTCTTTCAAGAAATATCGGTCAGTTGTTCCGAGGGTTGCTTGGGCTGGCTGTGTGTTTGATTAATCACTCTGAAAAATAAGCAATTGCTACGAGAGCAGAAGCATTTCCAGAAGCAATGGCGGTCAACTGTTCCGAGGGTTGCTTGGGATGGCAGTGTGTTTGAGTAATCACTCTGAAAGGAAGCAACTACTACATCGACCAGAAGGATCGAAGCAATCGCTACGAGAGTAGAAGGATATACAGAAGCGGATACTGTATTCTTTGCATATTTACAATTAACCAGCTAAGGAAGCAAGCAGGAAGGAGGTTTAGGTGGTGTACAATTAAAGGTGCAGGTGGAAAGCGGTGCTAAGGTAGTGAGTCGTGAGGCAAGTGGTATAGGATTAAGGGTGCAGGTGGCAGACAGTGTAGGCCAGCTGAGCAATGAGGTGGTAAGCTGGTGAGATGACATAAATTAGCCTTGTGAGTCAGAACTTGACAGAACCCTCAATCCACTTTCAATCACCTTCCACAAAATTTTGATTTTTATTGCATCGAGTGTAAATGAGGTGTTTACAACCTAATATGGGGGAGATCTTGTAACAGATGTCACATGTCACATGTCACATGTAGCGTTTTCAAAAGTAATAAAATGTAAAAAGTAATAGTGTGGGGAAGATCCTGTAAACGATGTCACATGTCACATGTCACATTTGTCACATTTGTCACGTTAAGTTACAACCCAGTATGGGGGAGATGTTGTAACGTTTGTCACATTTGTCATGTTTTTCAGGTTATGTTACAACCCAGTATCGGGGAGATGTTGTAACGTTTGTCACATTACGTGTCCATGTCGGCTCATAACTTAGAAAAAATCAAAAGTAATTAAAAATTTCATGTTTGCTCATAACTTATCAAAAATAAAAATAAAAATAATTAAAAAATTAAAAGAGAGGGATCCAATTTTTTGAGAGGTAATTTTTTTCTTAATGTGTAAAAAATTTAAGATAAAACAAAAAAAATTACGCCTCAATAATAAATAAATAAATGTTTGAAACTTTGTTTAAAATGTATGCTATGAGTTCAATCAATCATAACTAATACACAATCAATGTGGATCAAATACAATAGTTCGACTAATAACACTTGAGGATACTAAATAAACCAATAAGGATGTTAATAATAAGCTAAGGAGAATTAAAAAAAAACTCTAGAAATGCTCATAAGGCATTGGTAATAAGGTATCACGAGCATGCAAATGTGCCTATGAAAATGGTAAAGAAGTGCTAGTGGAGATTCTAATAATAAAAAAAGACGCAAATAAATGCTAAAGGAAAAGAATCTCAAAAATATCATATTAACTAAACTTTTAAAATATAATTAAATAAAAGATTTAAAGTATGATGGTTAGGAGAATCGGTTTCCAAGGAGCAAGTGTCATAAAACTATATTTAAACTCGGACGAGGAGGATAACAACATTCCTCCCAACCACTAGATCTACACTCAATTGACTAATTTTTTTAAGGAGAGTCTAACGCTTCGACGATTTCGCCGGAAGCGTTAGACTTACTCCTAACGGCCGTTACTGTCTCCGCACGCTGCTGTCATGTCGTCGGGGTCAAGCCTTCCCTTCCCGAGTGCTGCAGGGCTCTGACATTACTTGAACAATCCGTGCACATCCTATTTCTCGGCGAACCTTTCCGGCAAGCAGACTTCTCCGACACAAGAACATCTCCATGCCCATCATGCATGCATGTGCATGCCATAGCCTCCAAAAGGTGTCATCCGCGAACCGCCAGTCTGCATCTTGTTACCCAAATTTGAATTTTGAAATCCAGCGCAGTTCCCTCCATGCTTATTTCAAATTTTTGATTTAGCTCCCAAATTCGCGCTGTCATTCAAGTTCCCTGTTCCGTTATTTGATGCCAATTCGGGTTGAACCGCATGAAGCTGGGCCATCGTTATCAAATATCTTCTCACGCTCAACAAATCTCACTGTAAATGCTGAGTAGTGACTAGTTAAATCCAAAGGGGCTTCCCATCGAAAAATAGGATCGATGTCTACCGACCAGTGCTTGCAAGAAGGAACCGTAGCCTCCCATCAGCAAACCCTGAAGGCACTTCTCCCATGAAGCCACGAACTGGACACGCCCATTTTCTTAATAGAAGCCGCAGATTACATCACGGCCCTTAAGATGCAGGTTCAGGTGATGCATGCACTCGCGATTCGCGAATGAGTACTCAAATTCAACCGTCGATTCTGCTTGCCAGGTTAGGCAATTCGCGAGGTCAAATGATGCGGAGGGAACAAAGGAGACTGTTACCCCATGTGGAGAGGTTGGCGCTTCTAAAGGTCTCTTTTAGATCAGAGAACTCGGTTTTCTATAATTTGTTGTCATGAGAGATCTATTGTATTGTAATGTCCAATTTTTATTATCCTCTTTAAACATAGAACTGTGTATCTTTTGTCAAGTTTCAGCAAGCTGAGAAACTGTCAATATTCCTATATCGCTTTGATGTCTTCGCTTCTATATATATGCAAGCCCCTGTGAAGATTAATTTTTTAAAATCTGTATCTGCGAGTGATCATTGCGTGAGCTATTGTATCAGATTGATTTTCATAAAGTTATGAATATCCATATATGTGTATCAAACTTTGCAGTACAGGTCAAAGTTCCATGGCAACTATTGTTTCCATGATGATTGCCATCAATTTCCAATAGATATTGTTTACCTGGTTTTTCTCACCTCTAATGAAGTTCCAATTTACAGATTACACAAGTGCTCCTGGTTTCCATACAGCTGGGCTTTATTTCATCGTTCAATAAGGGATGTTTGAGTAAAAATTTACTTTGTAGAATGTTCACGGATCATGATAATGGAATTTTATATACCAAGGATAATGTTCATGAATCATGATAATGTAATTGTTTAATATTATTGTTCACATGGGTTGTAATTGTGAAATCTGATCTGTATAGTTGCCATTATTATCAGTTTTTTTTTAAAACTTGTTAATCACAATTTAAGAGGTGGCGGAATTATACAATTCATTTGAAGGATTATAATTCAGAATCCTTCCGTTGAATTTGGATTGGTTATTGATAGGCATCATTTTGAAAACCTTGGGAATCTGACACGATTATAGAATTGTAAAAATAAAATCACGTTTAACAATCAGAAGTGATTAGAAATTTCCAGTCTCAAACCGTTGCTATTAAGTTGTTGATGTTTAGACATTTGCGTGAATGCTAAGTCGAGTTTCATATGGTGAATCATGCGCTTTAAGATTCAATTCTAAGGGAAAGGGCCTCCTCATGGAAAAGGGATATTATTCTTTGATTTTATTGTAAAGTATAAAAATAAGGTTTTATTGCACGAGTACATGTTTCTTTGCTTTTATTATTCTTTGATTTTATTGTAAAGTATACGAATAAAAATAAGGTTTTATTGCACAAGTACATGTTTGTTTGTTTGTTTTTATTATTTTTTGATAAAGTATAAGAATAAGGTTTTATTGTAAGGTATAAAAAAATGTTGATTACATGTTTGTTTTTTTAAAAGAAATATAAGTTTTTTTTGTTGGGATTACACGTAAATGTATTATGGTTAAAATGTGTATAACTGAAGGTTAAAATTGGTATGATGATGTAGTAAGTAAGTTATGTATAGAGTTTAAGTTTTGGTTTTGGTATAGTTAAAGACAGTTTCGTTTTTAAAAAACATTATATTTAAACTATGTTATGTATTCAAGTTTATGTTATGTATTCAAGTTTAAGTTTTGATATAATTAAAGACACTTTAAAAAAACATTATATTTAAACTGTAAAAAGTTTGGAACCAATTATTTTGACTGCTTTACATTTATTATAAGGTAATTAACATTCTATGTCAATGTAAAAATCAATTTTTAATATGGACTTAAAACGAATAAATATTATTTAAATTGAACTTATTATCTATTTAAAAAAATAAAATTATATCTCTAAATAACAATATTAATAATTATTTGGAATATAAAATAAAATATATATTTACAAGTTTAGTTTTAAATATAATTAAAGCTAAAAATATTAAAATATTTTATAGTATTTATATCCAAATATAATTAACGCTAAAAATATTAAAATATTTTATAGTATTTATATCCAAATATAATTAACACTAAAAATATTAAAATATTTTATAATATTTATACCCAACTAGATTGTTAGTATAAGTATGGTTAATTTGTATGTACGTGTGTTATGGCATTTGTACAACTCATCACTATAAAATTACAAATTATTCAATTTTAAATTATTTTCTAGTAATAACTCTCAAATTAGAGTTACTCATTCTTTTAGTTAAAAAACAAATCTTATTAAATTAATTGTAGTAATATTTAGATCATGAAATTATTAATAAATTGTTAAAATATTAAAAAAGATTTATGTAACAAATCGTATTAAATTAATTGTAATAATATTGAACTCATTAAATTATTAATAATTCATTAAAATATTGTTTTTAAAATACCAAGGTAGATCCATCTCAAACTCGGATCTATCAAGCACCGAGAGGGATCCAATTTCTTGAAGTGTAATTTTTTTTGTTCTATCTTAAATTTTTTACACACTAAGAAAAAAATTACCCCTCAAGAAATTGGATCCCTCTCTTTTAATTTTTTAATTATTATGAGCCAACATGAAATTTTTAATTACTTTTGAGTTTTTATAAGTTATGAGCCGACATGGAAACGTAACGTGACAAACGTGACAAATGTGACAAACGTTACAACATCTCCCTCATATTGAGTTGTAACGTAACGTGACAAACGTTACATCTCCCCCATATTGAGTTGTAACGTAACGTGACAAACGTTACATCTCCCCCATACTGGGTTGTAACGTAATGTGACAAATGTGACATGTGACATGTGACATCCGTTACAGGATCTCCCCCATACTATTACTTTTTACATTTTATAACTTTTGAAAACGTTGCATGTGACATGTGACATGTGACATCCGTTACAGGATCTCCCCCATACTATTACTTTTTACATTTTATAACTTTTGAAAACGTTGCATGTGACATGTGACATGATCTCCCCCATACTGGGTTGTAAGCACCTCGTTTACACTCGGTGCAGTTAAAAAAGTTTTTATGTAAAATTAATACTTTATGTATATTATAAAAAGAAATTGAAGTGTCAATTTGAAGAAAATTAATGGTTAAAAATATGGTTTTTCTCACTAAAAAAAGCTACGAATTCAAGTGATAGGATATACACCCTTATAAACCAATGTAAAAAAAAATGAATTAAAATTAATCTCTCTTCATTATTTTAAGTGATTTAAAAGAAGAAAAAAATTCACTTTTTTTCTTACGACATGCATGGTTTTGCTTCATCTAATGCAGTTGTAACCCAATGAAAGAAAGGGGTGCCACCAATAACACCACTTTTCAATCCAGGGGTTGATTTAAAGATGTAAAGGTGTAGATTTGGGGTTTATGAAAATTGAAAGGATAATCATGAAAATTATGTTATGAAGCAATCTAATTTGGACAAGGAGCTAGAGCCAAGTGCGACTCCTCAACATACTTTTCTTATGGTGAATCATTCTCTAATCGATCCTTAACAGGTAAGTTAAAAAATCTCTCATTTTTATAACTCATTGAATGATATGGAAATGGGGTTTCTAAAGAACCTATATTTTTTCTAGATTTGCAAAGACTGAAAGTATTAAGGCTTGTGGAATTAGTAATAAACTAGAAGACAACAAGGAAATTGGTATATCCCTAGAGGTGCCAAATCTCCCTTATTTTGATTGTCCTAAAAATTACCCTTATTATTTTGATGAACTTGGAGCTGCAAATTCAAACTGACATATTCTAACTGTTCGTGTGCATCCCATTTATCGGCAAACAATTTCTGGCTAACTTTTTGGCCTAAAGAAGAATGATAATTTTTTGGCCTAGGCTAGGGATTTCTACTCTCTATGTGCCGTAAGACCTCCACATGTGTTTCCCACAGAAAGATCCATGGAAAGGTTATTCTCCAACATTTTTTCTAAACTTCTATTCTTAACTAGCAAATAACTTTTTTGTCAATCCCTCGTTTATAGATCCCTTCCGATAAGATTTCCCATAAATATTTTTCATCCTTAAATCATCATTCGAAGCTAACTTAGTATTTTTTAGTGAATACCCCAAGAAAACCTGAAGGGGTGTTTTTTTAAGCACCTCTTTCTATGTTGGTATGAGAGTTTAAAGAACATCAAACTCAAACTACCCATTTTTTACTATCGAGCTTAAAGAAGTATTTTCTCCCGAAATCGAGGGCCAACCCCTCTCTCCCCATATACCAGATCCAAGAACCATCTTCTCTACAAAAGAATCAATTTTCATAGAGCCTTCACCAGCCAATTTTGAGCCTCTAAGTCAATTATTTTATAAAATAAAGATATTTATCAAATTCCTTCCCACCCCCTTTGAATTTGAACTATTCATCAAAATAATAAGGGTAATTTTTAGGACAATCAAAATAAGGGAGATTTGGCACCTCTAGGGATATACCAATTTCCTTGTTGTCTTCTAGTTTATTACTAATTCCACAAGCCTTAATACTTTCAGTCTTTGCAAATCTAGAAAAAATATAGGTTCTTTAGAAACCCCATTTCCATATCATTCAATGAGTTATAAAAATGAGAGATTTTTTAACTTACCTGTTAAGGATCGATTAGATAATGATTCACCATAAGAAAAGTATGTTGAGGAGTCACACTTGGCTCTAGCTCTTTGTCCAAATTAGATTGCTTCATAAGATAATTTTCACGATTATCCTTTCAATTTTCATAAACCCCAGATCTAAACCTTTACATCTTTAAATCAACCCCTGGATTGAAAAGCGGTGTTATTGGTGGCACCCCTTTCTTTCATTGGGTTACAACTACATGAGATGAAGCAAAACCATGCATGTTGTAAGAAAAAAAGTTAATTTTTTTCTTCTTTTAAATCACTTAAAATAATGAAGAGAGATTAATTTTAATTCATTTTTTTTTACATTGGTTTATAAGGGTGTATATCCTATCAGTTGAATTCGTAACTTTTCTTAGTGAGAAAAACCATATTTTTAACCATTAATTTTCTTCAAATTGACACTTCAATTTCTTGTTATAATATACATATAGTATTAATTTTACATAAAAACTTTTTTAACTGCACTGAGTGTAAATGAGGTGCTTACAACCCAGTATGGGGGAGATCCTGTAACGGATGTCACATGTCACATGTCAAATGTAACGTTTTCAAAAGTTATAAAATGTAAAAAGTAATAGTATGGGGGAGATCCTGTAACAGATGTCACATGTCACATGTCACATTTGTCACATTACGTTACAACCTAGTATGGGGGAGATGTAACGTTTGTCACGTTACGTTACAACTCAATATGGGGGAGATGTTGTAACGTTTGTCACATTTGTCACGTTTGTCACGTTACGTTTCCATGTCGGCTCATAACTTATAAAAACTCAAAAGTAATTAAAAATTTCATGTTCGCTCATAATAATTAAAAAATTAAAAGAGAGGGATCCAATTTCTTGAGGGGTAATTTTTTTCTTAGTGTGTAAAAAATTTAAGATAGAACAAAAAAAATTACACTTCAAAAAATTGGATCCCTCTCGATGCTTGATAGATCCGAGTTTGAGATGGATCTATGCTGGTATTTTAAAAACAATATTTTAATGAATTATTAATAATTTAATGAGTTCAATATTATTACAATTAATTTAATATGATTTGTTACATAAATCTTTTTTAATATTTTAACGATTTATTAATAATTTCATGAATTAAATATTACTACAATTAATTTAATAAGATTTGTTTTTTAACTAAAAGAATGAGTAACTCTAATTTAAAAGAATGAGTAACTCTAATTTGAGAGTTATTACTAGAAAAGAATTTAAAATTGAATAATTTGTAATTTTATAGTGATGAGTTGTACAAATGTCATAACACACATACATACAAATTAACCATACTTATACTAACAATCTAGTTGGGTATAAATATTATAACATATTTTAATATTGTTAGTGTTAATTATATTTGGATATAAATACTATAAAATATTTTAATATTTTTAGCGTTAATTAGATTTGGATATAAATACTATAAAATATTTTAATATTTTTAGTGTTAATTATATTTAAAACTAAACTTGTAAATATATATTTTATTTTATATTCCAAATAATTATTAATATTGTTATTTAGAGATATAATTTTATTTTTTTAAATAGATAATAAGTTTAATTTAAATAATATTTATTCGTTTTAAGTCCATATTAAAAATTGATTTTTACATTCACATAGAATGTTAATTACCTTATAATAAATGTAAAGCAGTCAAAATAATTGGTTCCAAACTTTTTACAGTTTAAATATAATGTTTTTTTAAAGTGTCTTTAACTATATCAAAATTTAAACTTGAATACATAACATAGTTTAAATATAATGTTTTTTAAAAACGAAACCGTCTTTAACCATACCAAAACCAAAACTTAAACTTGATACATAACTTACTTACTACATCATCATACCAATTTTAACCTTTAGTTATACATATTTTAACCATAATACATTTAAGTGTAATCCCAACAAAAAAAACTTATATTTCTTTTAAAAAAACAAACATGTACTCAACATTTTTTTATACCGTACAATAAAACCTTATTCTTATACTTTATCAAAAAATAATAAAAACAAACAAACAAACATGTACTTGTGCAATAAAACCTTATTTTTATTCTTATACTTTACAATAAAATCAAAGAATAATAAAAGCAAACAAACATGTACTCGTGCAATAAAACCTTATTTTTATACTTTACAATAAAATCAAAGAATAATATCCCTTTTCCATGAGGAGGCCCTTTCCCTTAGAATTGAATCTTAAAGCGCATGATTCACCATATGAAATTCGACTTAGCATTCACGCAAATGTCTAAACATCAACAACTTAATAGCAACGGTTTGAGACTGGAAATTTCTAATCACTTCTGATTGTTAAACGTAATTTTATTTTTACAATTCTATAATCGTGTCAGATTCCCAAGGTTTTCAAAATGATGCCTATCAATAACCAATCCAAATTCAACGGAAGGATTCTGAATTATAATCCTTCAAATGCATTGTATAATTCCGCCACCTCTTAAATTGTGATTAACAAGTTTAAAAAAAAACTGATAATAATGGCAACTATATAGATCAGATTTCACAATTACAACCCATGTGAAAAATAATATTAAACAATTACATTATCATGATTCATGAACATTATCCTTGGTATATAAAATTCCATTATCATGATTCGTGAACATTCTACAAAGTAAATTTTTACTCAAACATCCCTTATTGAATGATGAAATAAAGCCCAGCTGTATGGAAACCGGGAGCACTTGTGTAATCTGTAAATTGGAACTTCATTAGAGGTGAGAAAAACCAGGTAAACAATATCTATTGGAAATTGATGGCAATCATCATGGAAACAATAGTCGCCATGGAACTTTGACCTGTACTGCAAAGTTTGATACATATATGGAGATTCATAACTTTATGAAAATCAATCTGATACAATAGCTCACGCAATGATCACTCGCAGATACAGATTTTAAAAAATTAATCTTCACAGGGGCTTGCATATATATAGAAGCGAAGACATCAAAGCGATATAGGAATATTGACAGTTTCTCAGCTTGCTGAAACTTGACAAAAGATACACAGTTAGATGTTTAAAGAGGATAATAAAAATTGGACATTACAATACAATAGATCTCTCTTGACAACAAATTATAGAAAACCGAGTTCTCTGATCTAAAAGATACCTTTAGAAGCGCCAACCTCTCCACATGGGGTAACAGTCTCCTTTGTTCCCTCCGCATCATTTGACCTCGCGAATTGCCTAACCTGGCAAGCAGAATCGACGGTTGAATTTGAGTACTCATTCGCGAATCGCGAGTGCATGCATCACCTGAACTTGCATCTTAAGGGCCGTGATGTAATCTACGGCTTCTATTAAGAAAATGGGCGTGTCCAGTTCGTGGCTTCATGGGAGAAGTGCCTTCAGGGTTTGTTGATGGGAGGCTACGGTTCCTTCTTGCAAGCACTCGTCGGTAGACATCGATCCTATTTTTCGATGGGAAGTCCCTTTGGATTTAACTAGTCACTACTCGACATTTACAGTGAGATTTGTTGAGCGTGAGAAGATATTTGATAACGATGGCCCAGCTTCATGCGGTTCGACCCGAATTGGCATCAAATAAGGGAACAGGGAACTTGAATGAGAGCGCGAATTTGGGAGCTAAATCAAAAATTTGAAATAAGCACGGAGGGAACTGCGCTGGATTTCAAAATTCAAATTTGGGTAACAAGCTGCAGACTGGCGGTTCGCGGATGACACCTTTTGGAGGCTATGGCATGCACATGCATGCATGGTGGGCATGGAGATGTTCTTGTGTCGGAGAAGTCTGCTTGCCGGAAAGGTTTGCCGAGAAATAGGATGTGCACAGACTGTTCAAGTAATGTCAGAGCCCTGCAGCACTCGGGAAGGGAAGGCCTGACCCCGATGACGTGACAGCGTGCGGAGACAGTAACGGCCGTTAGGAGTAAGTCTAACGCTTCCGGCGAAATCGTCGAAGCGTTAGACTCTTCCAATTTTGTATGTTATCATATTAATAACGTCTCAATCTCACAATAAAAACTTAAAAAACACAAAATAAACATTCAAATTGAACTCTTGTAATTTCATTTGAAAAGACAAATCAAAATAATACCCTAGAATAACCAATATTAGGCAACATCACAAGGAAATAACACTAATTAATTTAATAGTATAATCCAACTCGTTAATCCATGTTCCATGTTGATCATGTGGCAATTATGATCCTTACTAGAACGCCAACAGCCCGCCGCAGAGAGAGATTACAGCCGCCCAGGTGAATTCCTGGGAAGGCCAAGGGCCGAGAAGTAAATACTCAGGGAGGTCGCTTCTCAGTATTATCGTTCTGAGTGGGGGTAGTTCAACAACACTCAGCACTGATCGCCGAGCTGCCCTCCCTTGGGTAGATAATACTTAGTCTGCACCTGCCTTGGTATTAACCTCTCCCAAGTATATCGAATTGGCCCTCGCATGTCGATGCCGGGCAGGTCAATCTTGTACATCGATTAACGGTAAAGAGAATAATAATATTAATATAAAATGGACCAAGGGCTCTGCAGACAGAGAGAAAGCAACATGACCGGCACCAAACCACCTGAAAAATATTTCTTTACACTAACATCGTGCAGTCTTTTTAAATAGAAATATTGACGACACCCACTCGGATATGCCGCTTTAAACCTGTCTGTGACAAAATATCGACAGCGATATGTAGTGAATCTTGGATCGTGACTTCAGCCATTATGCCGGAGGACTCCATGTGCTCGTGCAGTCAAGCTTACAATCACATGAAATTTGCTAATATCATCGACTTAGTGCAGAATTTTAGTCAAACAGTTGTAGGTGGGTTGGTGACTTAGTGCAGAATTTTAGTCAAACAGTTGTAGGTGGGTTGGTGAAAAGCAATGGTTAAGTTTTTATATGCTCGTTCAAATTTTATGGATTAAAGATTGAGACTAGGAACTATGAGAACCATACTGAACAAAGCTAAGCTGTATAGGGTATACAAGCTATCTTAATCTTTGCACAAACCTAATTTGAGTATCTCTGAAAATAATTTTTCCAACCAACACTAAAGCTAATTCCTCCGGCAAACACTAAGGCTAGCCTTGACGGAAGTTATATACCCTCCTAATCCAACACTAAAGCTAACCTTGAGAAAAGTTATATACCCATCCTAATGGTGAAAAGATTCCTCGTTCCAAAATAAACAATTACAGAATTTTCCATTTTATAAGGGCCAAGGAAGTCATTTTTATTAACGATAGCTATTGCGGTCTCTACTTTTCGCTTTTGGCCATTAAAAAATGGTGTTTTCAAGATCAAAATTACATTTGAAGCAACAAAAAGGAATGTACAGCTGTAAAGTTTATAGTACTCTCCCCAACCAAATCATAAGTTCAAATGTTGTTTTTTAATGCCCATGCACCACCGCCAGCGCTATCTGTCTACGCTGTACACCGATATTTTTTAAATACAATGGAAACCAATGCCATGCAGGAAGATAAACAACTTTATCATATACAATAAAGTTTAACTTTCTTTATTCACAAAGAATTTTACATCTCAATCTCAACACAATTGTCAAGGCATTTTTTTTCTGTGTAGGATTTATCTCTCTTAATAAGTTAAATAAAACTGTATTCAAATCCTGTGTCAAAATATTGATACTGCATACATAAAACAATAAACAGAGTTCTTAAGGAAAGTTAATTAATTATTAGAAGGCTGTATGTGCTTTTAAACATATTGTCAACCACAACTCATTATTATTTCAGTTATCTGTGTGCTATCACTGCTATCACTCTGAAGTGCACTGTGAGTGGATGTTGGGCTTATTTGGTTACATTCCTGTAACCTTCTTTTTCGTGATAATCAAAATCCTCATTGTTCTTCGCTAACCATTTCTATATATGTTGTTTTAAGCCTTTCAATACAGCAGATTGGTAAAATAATTAAAACAAACAACATACACTTAACATATTATTAAGACGTACATCAGAATATTGATTTGATGTCATCCAATATGAAATATTAAAAAAAAATTAATGTAATATTACAGTTATGGTCAAGTCAACACCAAATTGAACTTTTTATTTATAACATAAAAGATTTTATCATATCCCTAAAAAAACACATGTTATAAATCATTAAACTTGTTTTAAACTATAAACATATTATAATCTATAAACCTATCATAAGTATACTTTTTAAACCTATCATAAATATAATTTTTAACATAATTCTATCATGCAGAAATCAATCTTAATGTCATCTCACTTTTCTAGTGGTATAACAAAATTTAACCAGAAATCAAACTTTTGAAGGATATTACTTTTGATCATATTTATCATCAACACAATACAATGGCAGATATGCTCTCAAAACAGGCTATGGATGGTGAGGAGGGTGTCATATTTTGGGAAAAGAATCAAGGTCAGCAGAGCAGATCACAGAGAAGGAAAGTGTCAATATTTTTTATGATTAGCTTTTTAAAATGATGCACACAAGAAGTCATATTAGCTATATAATGTACTCACTATATATTTTGTTTTTTTGTAAAGAAGATCTAGAAGTGTTATATCAGTTCATAAGTCAGTTTCAAACTTATAAATTTTGTACTATTTGATTCTACATAAATAAAAATAGTAAATTTTTTCTCCACTAAAACAAAAAAACATAATCCTATCATAAATATACTTTTTAAACATATTCTCCACCACAATTAACTCGCATATGCTATGACACTCCACACTTTTTTATTTCTACAAACATACCAATACTTGTAGACACCACACTCAACTGAAATGCACTGTGAGCACATGCCACTGTATAAATGACCCTCCAGTGGGTCTGTAAGATAAAATGTACGATTAAGATGGGATTTGGATTGTATTTGAGAACCATTGTAATAGGTTGAGCAAAAGGCTAAGTGAGTCTTCAAAATTGAATATGGTAAAACAGCAGTTGCTCATTAAACATGCCAAGGCCAAAATCGTAGACCTACTGCGGTGATCTTTCCAGGTCAAAATCCAAATATTATTTTTTTAAATCCATATTGTTCGAAATTCCGATATCAGATGTAAGCCAGGTGACCCATGCTTGGCGGGTGACATATTGTTTTTAATTTTGCGTTTTACAAAATTCGAGTTGTGTAATACTAAAAAGGAAAGAGTGACGAGGTACCATATTCATGTGCATGACAAGGTTCATGTCAAGGTAGTGGATGGAGAGGTAACTATGCCAATTCCCCCATGTCCCTGCCAGAGGTGCCACCCCTACTTAGACCAGGAAAAATTTAACTTCTTTCTGGCTCCACAACAAGGAGTGGTGTGAAGGATTCATTTCCAAGCAAGAGGAATCATCTTGTATTTCATGCACCTAATGTCAAATGAGGAGGTCTTTAACAAATAAATGGGAAGACAAAGGGATATATTTGAACTCCTATTGGGGAGGGGAGTGAAGTATGATTGCCTCTTGTTCAACTTGGAAGCAGCTGCTCTGTGTTTTACACTTTGGCACTTGGCACATTGCAAGATAGTTGACTTTTGTGCAGTTGTGGGGGGATATTTTAACCTTAAAGATCGTGGTAAGGCCTAACTATCTCTTGCAGATAGGGTTTCCTAATGTCTTTGTAGACATGTGCTCATTTTTGGAGATAGGGTTTCCTAATGTCTTTGTAGACATGTGCTCATTTTTGGATCTGTTTCCATGCTAGTATGGTAAATTCCTTATTCTAGGTGGTCATCGTAACTCTTTTGAGCTATTTTGATGAATTGTGTTGAGGTGCTTCTAAAGCAGAAACTTCTGTTGTTCATATTAGTTTGCACTACTAATGGAGTCGGCTAGTAAAAAGTTCACTAAATGAATTTATCGAATGCATGTTTTGTTTGTCAAGCACATGACCACTTGATTCTCAATTGTCCTAATGGTTGACCTAGTCTTGAGAAGTTAGTGGGGAGGGAGCACCATCCACAAATCCAATTTTAGGATCAAAGGGCACATTTGTGGCCTTGATTCTTGGGATGGGAAGTGAAAGTTCTTAGGGTATGTAGGTACTAGTGTTGGTAGTGGTGTTGATGGGTGTCAAGTGCGTGTCTAAATGATAGACACACATACATGCATAGGTGTGAAGTCTGGGTTGGGCCCAAAGACAACTTTAGGGTTAGGCTCAGCATGAGAAGCCCAAGGAGATAGTAGGGGCAATGGGCCCAAGAGATGTGGTTTCATTGAGGGCCCTTTGCCTCCCATGGTGGTAGCCTAGCATTTCTCAACCAAGGCCTAAAGATAAAGGTTGAGGCACGTCGGATCGACATCAATGGTATGGAAGTTGAACAAATATAGCATACAAAATAGTCCAAGTGGAAGGTAATCACTTCCCCCGTGTAGATGGACAAGTATGGACAAGTCCACTAGTGAGATGAGTATGTGGTGAAAGTCCTACAAGGATGAAATCATCTATTTAGTGGACGCACCACACATGCCTGAGGGATTTGAGATGAGCAACCGTTGTAGCGTCCTTGGCCATCATCTCCTATTGGAATGAAGATTTCCTTAATCTCTTGGAATGTGAGAGGGATGATGATTCCCAATCACATGCAATGTGTACAAAGTGCTTTATAGCATTTTTGGTTAGATGTGGTCTTCTTCCAAGAGGTTAAGTCATATGGATTTGAGCTCCAAAATAGGATGAGGTATTACTAGAATGGACCTGTTTGGGCCGTAGAGCATTGTTAAGGGAGTGGAGGGGTATTGATTGCTCTTGTGGCTTCCTCATAGAGTTTGGTGGTCACCTCAAGTTCAGACTTGGAGGGAAAGTGTGTCTATCTCACATTCTTGATTTAGGATTGAGTGATTGGACTTTGTGCTATCTATGGCTTGAATTCCAGCTTTGATAGAGGTTGGTTATGGCATTATATGGCCTCTTCTTTACTAGTAGCATAGTGGATAGTCTGCAACAACTTTAACATGGTGGAGCACAATAGAGATAGATGTAGTGGTAGGGGTGCAATGATTAATGGCTTGGAAAAACAAGCTTGGTGGAAGTGTAAGGATGCATTACAAATCTTTGACCCCAACTGGAAGCAAAAAGGGTTGGATTATGGTGGGTTGTTTACTTGGATAAACTACATACAAGGTCCAGACCAAGTACAAGATTAGCTAAACATATTCTATGTACACATATATGGGGTTATGTTATTAGGCAATCTTTGGCCTATGGATGTGTTGTTGAATGTCAATGGCTCTAATCATCTGTCGATCCAGTTAGTGATCTCTATAAGCATGGTTGTGGGTTCCCCTATAACTTGAATTTTTAAGTTGAATGTGAGACATCTTGAGTCAGTTGGATTTCAAGCCCTTGTTTTAAAGGAGTGGAACCTTTCTCCCCACCCTATGGGGCCTCAGGGTTGGATTTTGTGGTGGGAGTCCACAACGCATCTCACTATCAAGTTTTGATGGGTTTGGGTAGGATTATGGCCCATTAGAAAAGGAATGTGCTATGGGAGGCTCGATAGAGGCTAGAGGAGGTTCATATATTTCTAAATAGGGCAAATTCATAATGTCACTCTTCAATAAGACACAACAAAGTTAGACATGAAAGTCATACGAGGGGAGGAGTACATTGCACAAGGAACCATGATTTTCTCAAGGATATAGTGGATTCATGATGAAGGTTATAGTAGAGAGGGTGCTTGTGATTTGTAGAGTGGATGTCTCCCTTATTGAGGATGTTATTGAGGTTCATAGCATATTCAGTGATCATTTATAGGATATCTTTGCACCTTATACCTTGTCTAATGGTGTTTTTACAACTCGATATTCTTGTAGCAGAGTTGTTCCTTGGAAGGTTTTGATTAATGACGGGGATAGATTACATCAGAACTTGATATAGGATGAGCTTTATGCAAATCTTATGTTGATGAACAATGGTAATGTCCAAGGTTGGAATTTATACCATTTGATTTTTATAAGTCGACATGGGATTGTATTGAGGATTATTTCTATTGTCTTGGGAATGAAGTGTTTTCTTCTAGTTTTCTTTTTGAGACTCCTTATCAGGAGTTGATTAAGTTTATCCCCAATAATGGTGCATGTGATTCCATTGTTGGATGGAATCCCATCACCTTTCTCTCTATATCATAAGATATTATGGCGAAGGCTTTGGCTATGAGGGTGCGAGTAATGTCCAGGTATGTTGTGCAGTAGGAGTGTACATGTTTTGTGCAGGAGAGACTCATTTTGGGCATAGTACTTTATGTTCGAGAGCCTATGGAGTGGGCCAAGGAGACATGCCGACAATGTATGATGCTCAAGGTTGATTTTGATAAAGCCTTTGCTCTAGTGGATTGGTCCTTCATTGAAGAGATGTTGAAATGCTTTGGGTTTGTATCAGAGTATGTTGGCATGGTGAACACGATGTTCTCTAATGTTTTGTCCTTTGTTTCTATCAATAAGGCCCTATCCCCTAGATCTCTCTACGACATTCTATTATATAGGGATGCCCCTTGGAACCATACTTGTACATGTTGATTTCATATGCTTTTTGGTTCTTATTGGACGCAACATGAAATGATAGGAAGATTAGAGGGATTTCTTTTCTAGATGGTTCGAATATGGTCAATAATCACATTGCGAATGATTCCTTGCTTTCTACTATTGTTGAGTAGGATTCAGTGTATAAGGATTTCTCATGTCTAGACACCTTTTGGAGGTACTTTGGAGCCATTCTCAATCCACACAAAATAAACTTTTTGTTGATTGGATTTGACTTCCCCCCATTGTGGATTTTTGAGGCTTGGTTGTTTATCTGTTTGAGGGAGATTGTGCGATATCTTGGTATTCCATTTGAGACAGGATTATATCGGGTATCTATGTGGGATTGGTGCATTCAAAAGCTACATGTATGACATCACAAGTATCTTCCCTTTGCATGGAAGCTAACAGTTGTTGGGCGCATTCTTTTGGCCATGCATATGTATTATGTGTCTTGTTGGTTTACGAGAAGGGATTTATTCATATGACTTGGGATAATTTTTAGATCCTATCTTTGGTCAATATATTGGTGATAGGGTGGGGGGTTAGGGGAATAGGTTTCGCCTTAGTTGTGTGGGATATTTGCACATTGCCCAAGGATGAGGGGCATTTAGGCTTGATTGATGTGGTAGCACAGAGCAATATTTTGGCTACCAAATGGGTGGTGCACTATCTTGAGGATCTAACACCTTGGCAAGTTCTCCTTAGGCATCAGGTTATGTTGATACACCATTTAGGTAGGGTGTGTGGTAGGCTTGGCTTATTAATGTATTCAACTCTTCATTAGTGAGACCCTCTCTTTCCAGTGCACAATGTGAGATGGGTATCACCTGATACAGAGGCTCGGTGGGTTCGTAGGCTACACAATGTTTGTGTGTTAGCTTGGGTGGTGATTTATTAAGGGCTCCATCCAAGGCCAGGTTAGTTAAGTTTGGCTTTTCAGATGGTCTTTTCGCACAGTGTCAAATATCGGAGATGGTTGAGCACACATTGTGGAGGAGCAACATCCCGATCTATTCTTAAACAAGCTCAATTGGAGAGCTTCTTTATTTGGACATGGCTATTCCCTCATGTGGAAATCTCTTTTTGGTTTGTGGAATTGTCTGCATAATTTTGTTTTATTTGTGCATTGGAAACTAAGGTGCAAGTATGTATTTGAACAAGAAAGTAATTTTATTTTTGTCTTTTTATTCTTTGAAACTTCAATAATACAAGTATGTATTTGAACAAGAATGTAGTTCTATTTTTGCTTTTATTACTTTTGGGAAAGATGAGTTTTACATTAATTATAAGCCAGAAACACTCTCTTAATCCAGAATGCAAAGAATTTGGATCCTATTTTACATTCTGATTTAACACGTTTTTTAAAAAGAAAATAAGATTGTAAGTCAATAGAACTCTCCAATGTTAACTCTTTGATTGTAAATATTAAAAAAAAAGGAAAAAATAAAAACGATAAAAGCTTCCCTAGATAACAGATAATAGAGAACATATAATATATTTGTTCACCCATTTACCAAATTTACTTCAATCTATGGTGAGCGTTTGTTATCCCTGCCGTCGAAATCCTTCATCTTCACCCCAGCACGTCAGTTCTCAAATCTAATCACGACTTTGCTGGTAAAAGATGGAGAGATATGCCCATCTCTGCAAAATTCCTTTTAGAATTGTTTGTGCAAAATTCCTTTTTGCTTTCTTTGAGACAATGGCTTTTCGTCGGTGCCATGCTTCCTTGACTGGGGCTCTTTTAATATTTTTTAAAGTCTTTAACTTTTTTCGACTGCGAACACGTACCGTTCCACTTTACCGAATCAAAATAATTATTATCTAGTGCACGCCAACTTAGCAAGCAACAACCACGATATGCACCATATTCAAACAAATTCAACTGAATATATTCAACCTATTTGAGACTAAAACCCTCGGAGTTTTCACAGAGACATCCTGTCGCAAGCTTTTGGCTGCACTCAAGACAGATATACATTGTTAGGATACTAAGTACTGTTGTCTTAAAGTGTACCCCTCTGGTTTGTCAATGGCGGATCAACGGGCGGGTGACTGCAACATCGACATTTCAATGAACGGACCAGAAAACTGTGCGAGCGAATGTTCTGAAAAATCAAATGTTTTAAGAAGATTGAACAAAATCCCGAAGCTGAAGCTCACTTTAGGGAAATTTGCGAGTGATGTTTGGCAGTTGGGCGAAGATGATCCGCGAAGAGTTATACATGCAATCAAAGTAGGGCTTGCATTGTCACTGGTATCTCTGTTCTATCTAATGGATCCATTATTTAATGGCTTCGGAGATAATGCCATCTGGGCTATCATGACTGTTGTGGTGGTTTTTGAGTTTACGGCAGGTAATTTGGATTCTTTCTTAATCTTCAACATTTGTGCTGATTATCCAGTAAATTTTTAGGCTGTTATTGCATTCGATCTATACAGTTTGCATTATTCTTGGGCATAATGTTTTGACTGATGTTATATAGCTTCTTGGCCCGTATTGGATTATTGTAACAAGAAAATGTCTTTCAACATCTAGGAATAAATTGTGCATCCCAGTTTAAATTTTGTGTGGAATATCTTATTGCAGGTGCTACTTTGAGTAAGGGCTTGAATAGAGGAATCGGCACAGTGCTAGCAGGCACTCTTGGTGTACTAGTTGGGTTCATAGCAGAGTGGTTCGAGGATGTAGGAGAGGCCATCGTTATCGTCGTTTCTTGCTTTATTTTTGGTACGCCGATATTCTGAAGCAATTTTCAAATAAAGAAGAAAATAATAAAATTTATTAAAAAATAGATGGTGCTTATTCAATTTCAGTATTTTATTGTGGAAATTTAAGGTTTTTGATATCGATATTTTAACTATAATATTATATTAATACAGTCACTTAACTTGTGGTTGGTGATTATTGATATGCTATAAGTTAATACTACTTAATTTGTCTTTATGTCTAGTTGTAATTATCCAGTTATTTATAGAGTACATCTGTCTCCTCCTCTTGCAATCTACCAAAAGCATACTTGCGACTCCACCTCAAATTCTAAAATATAAACAACTATAGTTGTATTTTTGATATTCCTTTTTTTTATAATTATTTATTTCTTGAACTTCTATATGGAATTCTAAAATATAGGGGTTGTGTGCCATTGCTCATTATCTATGAATCAGCCATTTATCTATGGAGTACACTTGTCTCATCTTCTTGTAATTAATAAAAACCATTTATCCATGAAGTACAGATGTCTCATCCTCTTTCAATCAATAAAAACCTTACTTGCCAACTCCACTCCAAATTCTAAAATATAAACTATTACTGTAATGAATCTTTTTAATAAAAATATATTATTTACAAAAATCAAATGAGTTATTGTTATATTTTGGTTTTCCCTGGTAGATTGAAGAGATAATCGGCATTCCTCACAAGATGTCTTATGTGGATTATCATTGCATTTTGTTCCTTGAGATACTTTGTAATAGACCTCAGCCTTCAATGCACTTAGTACACTGTATGTCTCTTGTATTCTCTCTAAGCATTTCGCTCGATTTCCGGTTGCTCTCCATGTTTGCCAATTTTGTGAGTATGAAATTAGTGTCTCACTGCGACCAATCAGTATAAGCGAGCGAGAGAGGAAAGTTGAGACTGGTATCGGATGATTTAACTACAATTCCTTTGCATTTTACAGGAGCAGCTGCAACTTATTGTCGTTTTTTTCCAAATATAAAGCTCAAATACGATTATGGCATCCTCATTTTCCTCCTCACCTTCAATATGATAGCAGTCTCAGGATACCGCTTCGACAACGGGTTTCATATTGGTTACCAACGACTATATACGATATGCATTGGATTTGCCATTTGTCTCATCATAAGTTTATTGGTTTATCCAATCTGGGCAGGCGAGGATCTTCACAAGTCCCTTGTGAAGAAGATCGAAGGATTATCAAATTCCGTAGAAGGTAGATCAATTACGGTGTCAAATTAATGCCACAAGTTGTATATCTTAGGAGCTATTGATCATAATCCAGTAGTTGTATATATAATATTCCATCAGATGATACATGGATACAGGTTGCGTGGTCGAGTATTTTAAGGGCTCCCGCGTCCTACGGCCAGGCGAAATCCCAGAAGACCCATTCTGCAAAGGATACAGGGATGTGTTGGATTCTAAAACCAGTGAAGAATCCCTGGTATATATAATCTCGTTTTGTTTGGTCTTTCAATAAACAGAAACTATTTTATTAGTAAGGAAACGGATATAGATTGAAGAAACAGTATGGCCCCGTTAACAGGAAATGGGTCTATTTTCAATCAAAACTATTGATGTACTCATTTGTTGATTTTTCAGGCAACTTTTGCTAGTTGGGAGCCGAGACATGGTAAATTCAAATTCTATCATCCATGGAAACAATATGTTAAAGTGGGAGCGACGCTACGTCACTTGGCGTACTCTGTTATTGCTCTGCATGCATGTCTCCGTTCAGAGATTCAGGTGAGACCTTAATATTTATTATCCAATCAATATTATCAATGTTCACTTCGGGCTTTACTTAATGTCCCATTTCCGTTTCTGTTTCAGGCACCTCGCATTAACGTAGCGGCATTCGAGAAACCATTCACCAAAGTGGGCTACCAGGTAGCGCAATTACTGCGACAGTTAGCAGAGAGCTTAAGATGCATGAAGCAATGCCCTCCTTCACAAACCCTCATAGAGAGCCTCCACGATGCAGTAGAGGAACTCAATATGGCATTCCGCCTTCAGCCCAAACTGTTCCACTCTATCCAGCCATTCTACAGTACAGAGCAAAATCATTCTACTGCAGAGACGATAAATCCCAATGCAAACCCCACTCAAATTGAAGCAAACCCAGATCAGGAACCTATACAGGTATTGAAAGATTCTGAGCAAAACCACATTTATGATCAAGATGAACACAACTCCATCACCGAATTGCCCTCAAAAGAACTGGATTACTCTACTAAAAGACAGGACATGGACGGTGAAAGGAAATATACTTCATCAGCCAGCAGTCGTCAATATATGAAAGGAATATATGGTGTAGAATTTGCCGAGGCACTTCCATTGGCTGCTTTTGGATCCCTTTTAATCGAGATGGTTGCAAGGCTAGAACATGTCATAGAAGCTGTACACGAACTTGGAAAGCTTGCTGCCTTTGAACCTTACGATTGTACAGAGTTTGTAGTTGTGGAAAAACTTGAGGTGGCCTCATGAAGTCACATAATGTCGTTTATCATGTACTTCCTAGCTCAGATACTTCAAAGGGCCATGATTCCGTACATACAGGGATTCACAGCATCATGGGCAAAGGGGGAAACTATTTGTACATCAGCACATCTGCATGATTTGCAGATGATATAGGATCATCTTATAAGGTTAAGGCCATGGTTATGGTAAAAGTTGATACAGGTGGTAAAATGGTTTAGTGGTGAATTCTATAGAAGGAATATGTTAGATTGGAGTTAGATAGTTATAATAGTTGAAATTAAGTATAAACCGTCATCTCATTAATCATTAATTAGTTAATGATATGATTATTTAATTAGTAACACTTATTTGTTTCTTAATACTTGCAAACAAGTTAACAGATTTATTTGCTTCATTCCGATCATTGAAAATATCATAATGAATATTCTCCGCGGTCATATCTTATTCATAAAATACATAATCTTAATTAAAAATATGCAATGCAGAGCCTTGTATCAAAATAAAATACAGTATGTACGTAAATATTGTATGCGAAAATTGTTAAAGTTTGATTAATTTGGTATCAGTCATCAGATTTGAAGAGCTGGTATCATTTATATAGATAATTGTGGGGTTCTAAATTCTTTTTTAATTATCGATAGATAGGATTAGAGAAACACGAATATTCTTCGTAGCTTCAAGTAATCAACGGATAAAATCTTAAGACTTGTTATCTTTACAACTTTTAATACGCTGCGGTTCGAGTTTTTCGAACCGATTCATGTCTCCCGCGGCTGTTTGAGTTATCGATACGATTCCTCCTCCCATCGTTTGTATTCGTCCCTCCCGCGGCGGCGGATTGTATGAGTTTTATCGATAATTTCTAGAATGAACCAGGGCTGTGATGTTTGGAATGAACGAGTGCTGTGATGGGTTATCTTTACAACTTTTAATACGCTGCGGTTCGAGTTTTTCGAACCGATTCATGTCTCCCGCGGCTGTTTGAGTTATCGATACGATTCTGTTGGAGATAATTCCTCCCGCCAACTTGATGTATCCACCAACCGCTGTACAAAGATTTAATGCGTTAGGTGTAGAAGTAAATGAGCCTCGGGTGAAGAGGCATCGAGAGGTTCAATGTATTTTGGGGTGTTCATTTTTAGTTTTGGGAAATCATCTAGAAGGGCCTTCCCCTGTTTTGGGTAAGCCCTCTCTCGCATACTCTGTTTTTGAGTTTTGCTCTGCGCCTCCATAAACTCTGTCATGGTATCAGAGCACATGGGGCGATCCTTAGCCTGGAGGTGAAGCGCAGAAGGTTGTAGAGAATAAGAGGAGCCGTGAGAACTGTGGGCTGTAGCCAGTCCGTCGAGCGCAGCAAGAAGCCTGAGCCTGCGAGTAAGGATCCTCATTCACCTGCCCCGTGAAGGATTTCGTCGCAATGATCTAATAGCCGCCGCCCTTGTTTTCTTCATTCTCTCCTTCAGAGGCAACCCTTTGCTGGTAGCGATGTCACGAAGTCCCGGCTCCTCGCCCCGAGTCTCGTACCCTGAAATGAGCTTCCGAATGGCAGTGGCGTAGGCTTGGTCCTCCGAATAATATACTCCCTCGACTATGGAATACATTCGCGTATCGTCGCTGTCAAATCCACAGTTGACATAACCCTCGCTCTTCATCAACACATACACGGTGGTTGGCGCAGGTACTGCAGGCGCTGGAAGAGGTGGATGTGTGCAGTGAGCTCGGTGATGCAGAGAAGGAAAGTTGTAGAGGGTACTGTGGGTCGATGTTCGACTTTATGCACAGAGAAATCTGGTAAGGTCTTCGTTCCTTCCTCGTTTTGATTGGTTAGGGTTGCCGTCGGGCTTCTGTTGTGGGCTCTAGCTGTGAGGCGGTTACGGTGGACTCTTTGTCGGGTTAATTCCAATGTGATTCTCTAACATGGTATAGGCAGGGATAATATTCCAGCGGATGCTTCTGTTGCTTCTGAGGCAACTGTTAAGCTTCCCTGATGGACGGACTGGAGTGGAGGAGGCCGTGTTTGGGGGATTGAATTTGGTCCGAAATTGTGCTTCGACTGGAGATACTTCAGCTGCACTGTCAGCATATTGTGCTGCGGCGGGGATACCTGCTATTGTCTTTCTTCCTGCAAATCGCATCTCGCTTGCACAGTTGGTGCAACCGATTGCCAATGGTGCATTGGTGCTCAGTCTTGATACTGATTTCGATGGGTGTATGAGGCTGATCCGGGAGGTGACTGCAGAGTTGCCGATCTATCTGGCGAATTCGCTGAACAGCCTGCGGCTGGAGGGGCAGAAGACGGCGACAATCGAGATCCTGCAGCAGTTCGACTGGCAGGTGCCAGATTGGGTCATCGTGCTCGGTGGGAACTTGGGGAATATCTATGCCTTTTACAAGGGGTTCCAGATATGCAAGGAGCTGGGTCTGGTGAATGATATTCCTCGCCTTGTCTGCGCGCAGGCTGCCAATGCCAATCCTCTGTATTTATACTATAATTCTGGGTGGAATAACTTCAAGCCTGTGACTGCCAATTTCACCTTTGCATCGGCGATACAGATCGGTGATCCTGTGTCGATTGATCGAGCTGTTTATGCTCTTAAGAATTCAGATGGAATAGTCGAGGAGGCTTCCGAGGAGGAGTTGATGGACGCTGCAGCTTTGGCAGATCTGAAAGGTATGTTTATTTTCCCTCATACTGGGGTTGCTCTTGCAGCATTGACGAAGCTTAGAAGTAAGGGGGCGTTATTGACTGGTCTTGCAGCCAGCAAGCGGTTTTATATTTTTTTTTAGGTGGCGATAGGGAAGGAAAAGCAAGTAGGAGACTTGCAAGAAGAAGCCAAGTGCCAGCACAGAACACCTGCAACACAGCAGAGCAAAAATGGGCAGAAAGTCCAGGCTTAGACAAGCCAAGAAGAAAGAAAATCAGTGGAGCAGAGTGGATCTGCCATCACCTCCACAGTTTAATGGCACGAATTTTGCCATGTGGACAAGTAGAATGAGGGTATATCTACGGTATGTAGATACACATGTTGAGCTAAATGATGAAGCCAAAGATGCTTTGGCATTGCATCTCATCCAACTAGCTGTGGATGACAGATTGATGCAAATGATTGCAGTAGCAAAGACTTCCAAGGAAGCATGGAGAATCTTGGAAGAAGAGTTCAGCGAAAGGGGGAGTAACATGTGCAAGTAGCCAACAGTGCCACAGTCTGTTGAAGAAGTAGCAGTTGAGAATCCTGCAGTTGAAGCAGAAGACAGCCAAGCTGTTAGTTAATCCCATGGTGCAGAGGCACTTGTGGATGAATATGCAGATGGAACTGCCATTGCAGCAGCAGATACTCCATCCATAGAAGCATTTGAATGCTCGTATGAAACGGTCAAGGACTCTGTCAGCCAAGCAGAGCCTGCTGAGTTTGAGAACAGTGAACCCCACTGTGCAGAGCCACAGGTGGATGAAGATAACAAAGATGATGTTGAAGATGAAGCTGCCATAGCAGCAACAGAAAATGGTGAATTAGCAACTCAAGCAGTTGCAGGATAGCCAGTAAAGGCTGAATGTGAAGATGAAGATGAGCTCATGAAGAGCATGCCCATGAGGGCAGAAATTTTTCCTAACAGTTTAGATGTTTGTGAGTGTGCAGGTATTGAGAGCAAGAATCAGCCTGCAATAGCTGAAGAAAAATAGCATGCAGTCATTGTACTAAGAAATTTTGATGAAGATTTGAAATTTATTGAAGAATGGCTTGAAAAGCCAAACTATGTTGAACTGAACTGCACTGAAGTTGTAGCCGTTAGAAGTTTAGCTGAAGGCAGCATTGAAGCTGCAAAGATGAGAGAAGAAGGCAGCCATGTAGCTGCAAAAGATGAAGAAAAAGGTGATAGTTTTGCTACAGCAGTTGAGCCAGCTGAAAATGAGGAGATGGATGAATAGGATGAAGGATGTGAAGATGAAAAGCTAGTTGAAGAGATCTTTGAGAAATGGAGTCTTGAAGAGATAAGGTACTATTATGAGCTTATGTGGCAGCAAGCCACAGATTCACAGGTTGCTGAAAATATGAAACCTGAAGATAGCATGTGGAAACATCATATGATGAAAGCAACTCTGAATTTCATTGAAGGTGAGGAGACATGGCAGAATGCCATTGGCAAGTTCGATGACATAGATGGAAGAATGAGACCAAAAGAGCTTGAAGAAATACGGAAGAAGAAGGTGAAGAAGAACGCTGAGTTCAAAGTCTGGAGCAAACGAAAGAAAAAGAAGCCGCTGCATCAGCATGCAGCAGACAAGAATGGTAAGATAATTTTGAGTTTTGACATGAACTAATGTAAGCCTAGCTGAGACTTAGACCTGCAGGCATTAATGTTTCAAAGTTTTTTGTTGAAAGCCCATGACGGCATCGTATGTATGTGTTAGATTTTAATAGTTTGTTTATGGTCGGAATTAAGGGGGAGTGTTGGAGATAATTCCTCCCGCCAACTTGATGTATCCACCAACCGCTGTACAAAGATTTAATGCGTTGGGTGTAGAAGTAAATGAGCCTCGGGTGAAGAGGCATCGAGAGGTTCAATGTATTTTGGGGTGTTCATTTTTAGTTTTGGGAAATCATCTAGAAGGGCCGCAGAGCTCCAAAGGAACATCTTCCCCTGTTTTGGGTAAGCCCTCTCTCGCATACTCTATTTTTGAGTTTTGCTCTGCGCCTCCATAAACTCTGTCAGATTCCTCCTCCCATCGTTTGTATTTGTCCCTCCCGCGGCGGCGGATTGTATGAGTTTTATCGATAATTTCTAGAATGAACCAGGGCTGTGATGTTTGGAATGAACGAGTGCTGTGATGGGAATGAACCAGGGTTGTGGACCGGCTTCCAACACCTGACCAAAGAAGCCCAGCCCTCTCCACATGTTCAATTCCCTTCATGCTATTATTCTGTGCACATGCAGCTTTCAACAAGGTGAGTAGTAGTGAATTCAAGTTCGTTAATTACAGGGATAGGTGTTAATATCTTAGAATTTGTGGTGGATTATCATTCAAGGATAGGTGTTAATATCTTAGAATTTGTGGTGGATTATCATTTATGCTTTAATTCTAATTCCTAGATTAAAGGAGGATGGGACAAGTATATTGTCTAGATTGATTCGATGGTCGTAATTCAAAATTCAAAATAAACAATTATAAAAATAAGAAATATAAAAATAAATCGTAGTTGATGCATGGATAACTCGTAACTCATGTATGGATAACACGTAGTGACACACAACCCATTTAACTAAATATGATAACAACTAGTTGAGGCATAGACAATGGGTGATTACAACTAAACATGGAGAATAAGTAACAGATAACATAACTTACTCATTACTCATGACACTTAACTTATGACTTATAGGAGTTCGATGGCCACAAGTTAAATAGTTATGCTAGCATTATTATTCCAGACACAAAGATGTTGATTAGAGTGGCTAACTGAGTTATATTGGATACTGAGGATTGTTAGAAAAAACTAGTATGGTTTGTTGTAAAAAAAACTAATTTTTATTTTAATTTAACAGTTTGATTCGTTTGCGTAATAAGTATTATATAATAAATATTGATTTTTGAAACTTGGAGAATTATTTGTATTTATATAAAAAAATTGGATTCATAAAAATGGATAATAATATTCTAAGAAAATGAATAATAAATACTTAAAATCATATTCAATTAATATCAATAACACAATTAAATGTCACAAATAGTAATAAGAATTTAGCAATATGGTAGTAGAGAGAGATTTGGCCATGATGAAAAGACATATATTGAAATTTGTATCTGAAAAACCTGATTACAACATTAAATTTTGAACAAATCATTGTGTGTTTTATAGCTTTGAAGAAAAAATTAAAATTGGATTATGCCTCGCAGATGATGTCCCTAATGGATTTGTATAGAAATCTGATTATGTACAGAAATTATAATGCAATTTGATGTTATGTGTGAGTGGCCAAGTCTTCCATGTCAGTAGTCCGATTGTGAGTATGAATTTGAATGAAAACTTTGCAAACTCTCATATAAGAGGTGCAATAGGGTTTCAATAGGAATTGTTCAATGTCATTTTAATACATTATGTATTGTTGGGATTATAATTTAACCACCAATGCTTGCTTTTTAGTAAAGATTTAGCACAAGTACACGATAAACACTCAACTTTATTATGAATTTTTAATAATTTTATTAAAAATATTATATTTTATAATTTTAATAATTTTTAATTTTAATAAAAAATTATATAATATTTTTTAAATATTTAAAAATATTTTGAATTAAATAAAATAATATTAATATTTTATATTAGATATATAATAAAAGAATAGCTATGTATAAATTTTTTTTTTTAATTTTTATTATCCTTATAATGTATATTTTTTGTATTTCTATTCATTTTAATATAATTGATTTTTATCCATTCCTCATTAATAGTTTTATCATATGTTTACATTTGCAATTATTATTATATATTATTTGTAATTGATTTTTATTCCTTCCTCATTAATAGTCTTATCATATGTTTACATTTGCAATTATTATTATATATTATTTGTAATTGTAATTATATTTGTATTCAAATAAATAATATTAATGTTACACTACATTTTTATTTTTAATTAAAATTTATTTTGAAATTTATTAATTAAAATAATATATAAATTAAAATAAAAATTTAGGTAAATAAAAAAGATAGCAATTTCTTTACTAAATACAATTAGTTATTTATTAAATTATTATTATTTTAATTTGGAAATCACTCTCAAAATAGTAGTTTTAAAATACTAAGCTATTTCTATTTTTAAGTGGATAGGCATTTTTATTTTAGAATTTAGGGTGGACTATTATCTTGCAATCGTTCAAAATTTGAAATAAACAATTATTAAAAATAAATAAAAATAAGTAATAGCTCATGAATGGATAAGCATCATGCATTGGTGTTTATGCACTTTTATATATGCTATTTCATCTATGTTTAAATATTTTCAAATTTTGCATTAAATGAAATTGTGTGCACATTTTTTTGATACCTTTTGATTTGATTTATCTTGAATTATAACAATAGCATGTGAGCTAGCAAAAAACATTAATGCTCATAGATGGTTTTTGAAACACACCTTGTATCCTAGTCATAGATGGAGGAAATGGGGTGTAAATTTTTTTCTTTTACTGGGACAACAATGAACATGTTAGTCTAAACATTCACATAAATTACATGCAAACCCATTTAGTTTGGGATTCATTTTTTGTTCTTCTTAACCAAAACTTCCGTCTTAAGACTACTTGATGCCATATGTGCATTGTTTTACATAAAGAACTATTGTGGATTTCTTAACAACTTATTAAAATCCTTAAGGTAACCTCATTTTTTCTTACCACACATAGTTAGTTAAACTATATGAATGCATAATACTTTGTCTACACATTAACATCATGTACGATATATATATGCCTGAATACCTTTTATAAAGACAACCAGATATATCATCATTGAATAAATCCCATATGCCAAAGTACAAGTATACTTACCTTAACACACCTTAGTATTACAATCAACATCTCGCATTATTCATATACAAGAATGACATCGATTAACAAGGTAACCATGTATACAACGTATACTTCTATCATATAAATCTTGGTCCTCCTAAAAATTATAATTCTTACATAACACTACCACTATTATCGATGTTGTAGGATATGCAAATGCCACTATTATTAATCACATACTAATCTTACAGGATCAAGGGACCAATATTTATACTATGGCTATATCATTTTCTCCCACTTGACTATAACATATTTCAGAGTAATCATTCCCTTATAATGTGTATACATTTCTTCTACATGAAATACCACACCTACTAACATTATGTTAGTGACATGAATCAACTAATATAAAATATACATCTTTTATGTGAAATCAATCTCATTGTCATTGTGTTCATCTCATAACCATTTAAATACATATGTACTCTCATTAACACACATTATGAAAATCAATAAAACACTTACACACATAAATGAAACCATTTAACAAACAAGTCACGATGAACATATATATATTTATAAACTTTACATCTTTTGAAGCAAATAATGAAGGATAGTCATCTTAGAAAAGTAGACTAAGGCGACTGAAGATTTAACTGCAACTTTCCTCTCAACCAATTGAATCTCTATCCGGTGTATATTTCTGCCATCGAAAAGCCACCCCCAAGCTGGCAATGAATCCACTAGGATAGAATTTTCTCTCCATAAAAAAGCTAGGCATAGAATCATACATCAAACCTATATATCTCAATAATATGGTTGCATTCATATAATATGTTTCCAAGTATTGACTATGTTCTTTATCAGTCTTTCATAAATACATAGATAAAACATACAATTTAGGATTTGTAACTCTTTACAATATAAAATAAATACATAATTCATAATTCTTCCCAAAACTCAATAATCTAATTTGCAATCTTTTCGATTGGAATGCATATATTGTAATTAGTTTCCTAATAGTTACATCGTTAACAAATTCTTACCACAAAAATAAATAAATAAATTAATATATATTTTCTACACTTCCTTTTTCCTAAGAATAAACATATCAACTATTATTTTTAAAATATAATAACCATATAAATGGATCAACTCCTTCGAAGAGGGATTCTTTGTGTTATGCCTTAAATATATAATGTACATATAACACTTTTCCATCACAAAATATAACTTCTCATTTTTTCCATTATATACAATTTTGAGAATGCAATTGTTATGCTTTAAATATATAATTTATAAAGCTTTTCCACCACAATATATATATATATATATATATAACTTCTCATTTTCCCATTATATACAATTATGAGAATGCATTTCTTCGGGTCATGCATAATATATATTGATCTGCACCAAGGCGCAAATCTTTATAACACAAAATGCATCTAAACCTATGAGACATACAACATTTGTACCAGCATTCCAAAACAAAGTAAAAAGAGACATCATTGACTTAAGTTAATCACTACGCACGAAAATGATTATTTCTTGACGTTGACCCAAGAACCAAGCATGGCTCATGCCATCTATCGCTCGAGAAAACTAGTCCTATTAAAAATAGGGATGCTAACTCCACTTTATACAAGACACTACCCTTTCCTTTATGGAGTCATATGACTGAGGCTAAGGCGGTCATCGAAAAAATATCCACCTTAATTCAAAATGGATTTAATATTTTTGTTCTCTTTGTTTATTATGAATATATATATAAAATAAGTTATATAGAGAGAGAGTTACATTTGTAACACATATTCATATTTCATTCCATCTAAACCTCTTTTCAAAATAAAGATTTCTTAATTATTTTCTTAGAATCCATCTTCTAATCCTTTATACTAAATAAATTCTCTTATTCATATTTCATTCGGGATCTAAACCTCTTTTTAAAATAAAGACTTTTTAACTATTTTCTTAAAATTCATCTTCTAATTCTTTAGACTAAATAAATTTTCTTTATATATATAATAAAGAGATACAATTTTAAATATAAATCACTATACACATATATTTAATTATGAGCATTTAACTAGATATATTTATATTATATCAAATACTTATATATATATATAATAAAGAGATACCATTTTAAATATAAATCAAAATACACATATATATTTATAATTATGAGCATTGGACTAGATATATTTATATTATACCAAATACTTTTGTATAATTAGTTCATAAGTATAGTTTTATAAAGTAATATTTCTTCAGTCCTACGTATAAGGTGAAAATGGAAAAACTTTAGGTTCTTTTTCATTTCACTAAATATTTGCTTGGCATCTATTGTCGCACTAGGATATCAAGGATGTTTATAGGGGTTTTTTATTTTTATATAATAGTTCTTATCAATAGTTAACATAGTGCTAACCATGAGGTCTTAAGAGTCATTTGTTGCATTTATGTGGGTAATGGTGTTTTGGGTATCGTTTTCTAGGATTAACTTAAAAACTTAAGTGACTTTAATGAACATCAATGTTCACTTAAGTGCTCGGGACACCATGATGACATCCATCATCAAACTCATGGCCTGCCAGCCATTAGACTTCTCTCCCCTAATAGATTCCTTGCTCCATTGTTTAGTCTGGTTAAAACTTTCACTCTCCTAAGTATATAGTCAACCATTACAATATAGGAAATAAATAACAGACTTGGTTTATTGGCAAGGCCTTGACCTTGAACTCCTCGCCATAAACAAATACTTATTTACATCTTTAATTACAAAAGTATATATAAAAAAAAGAAATATTACAGTTTTTTAGATTCAAAACATAATGTCTAATTTGCCATAAGGAAAAAAAAAAATTGGGTTAACCACTTAGAATATAAAAAGGATACTATCCATTTTATCATAGAATATCCATGTATTGAATGTAGATTTTGTATTTTTTTTTATTTTTGTAACTACACCTAGCTTTCCCTTCTAACTAGTCTATATGGTCTATTCTCAAGAAATTTTGTTTATGTTTGTTGCTATCACCGACCTGCCCTCCCCTGGGTCGATAATACTCAGACTGAACCTGCCTTGGTATTTACGTTTCGCAAGTATATTTAACTGGCCCTCGCAGGTCGATGCCGGGCAGGTCGATCTTGTGCATCTATTAACGCGGTAAAGTAAAGAAGAAGAAGAATATAATATGGCCGAAGGGGCGCTCTACGGACAGAGAGAAAGCAACATGGCCAGTACGAAACAACCTGAAAAATATTTGTTTACAGTAACATCGTGTAGTCTTTTTAAATAGATAAGATTGACGACACCTATTCGGATATCTTGGATCGTGACGTGACCATTATGCCCCGAGGACTCTATGTGCTCGTGTAGTCCAGCTTATAATCACAGGAAATTTGCTCATGTCATTCGACCTACTGTCAACAATGGCAGAATTTTCCATTTAATTATGGCAAGGAATTAATATTTTCTAAACCTTAGCTCTTGCGGTCTCTAGCTTCATTTTCAAAATTACATTTGAAGAAACAAAAAGGAATGTACAGGTGTAAACTTTATAACACTCTCCCCAACCAAATCATAAAGTTTATGTGCTGTTTTTCAATGCCAATGCGCCACAGCCAGCGCTATCTGTCGACGTTCACACCAATATTTTTTAAATATAAAGGAAACCAATGCCATGAAGATAAATTAGTATACTGGTACGTGAAAGTTGATAGGTATAGTTAGTCATTTAGTTTTGGGTAGATGATTAGTTTTGGGTAGATGATTGATTGTTAAATAAATGATAAATATTAAACTAATTACCAAATCATTATATTATTAATTTAGATAACATAAACATTAAACTAATTAATATAAACATAAAACAAATGCTATTAAATAAAAAAAAGTGATACGAAAAAAATTGATATGAAGTATAAAACTTTAGTGAATTATATTGTTATTATTTTTTAAACCATTGCGTAACTGAAATTTATTTAAATCTTAATCAAAATGCATTTAAACATAACAAGATACAATGATCATAAAATGAATCTCAGTTATACATTTGTTACACTCAGATTGATTTTATTAATCTACTTAAAAAATTTAAAATCTGAAATAATATCTATAAATATAAAAAAAAATCATACCAACAAATATTTAACCTTTTTCATGAGAAAAAAAAAATCATCTAAATCATACTACAATGAAACATACTATGATATTTATCTTTCGTGATTAATATATACATAAAACAATAAACATAATTATTAGGCAGAGTTAATTTATTATTAGAATGTTGTATGTGTTTTTAAACATATTGTCAACAACAACTAATTGTTATTTCAGTTATCTTTGTCTCATCAATGTGAAGTTTGTGAGTGGATGTCGGATTATTTGAGTACATTTTTGAACCTTTGCTTTGGTGATCGTGAAAATCTTCATTGTTATTAGCTAACCATTTTCAAATGTCTTTTTAAGCCTTTCAAGAAAAGTCAAATCAGGGATTTACACTAACAATATTTTCGGGAGATTGATAAAATAATTAAAAAAAACAATATACACCACAAAGATTCACATAAAAAAAATTAATCTAATACTATTTAAATATATTGAAATATATATAAAATAATTCATTATAAATATATTGAAATATATATAAAATAATTCACCTTAGGAGAGTTTGTTTATATCATCATACAAAGAAAATTATATGATAAGTATACGTTTTAAACTTATTGTGTTATTGCTAAGACTTAAAATTTACTAATTTACTTTATCATTAATTTCATTACCATTACTTACTTTGTCATGAGTTTTATTACCATCATACATTATTACTTACACTATTAACACCGATTTCTATATAATTTGACGAAATGACTAAATTACTAAAGAACTAAAAGTAAAACCCTTCAAATCTGTGAGATGTAGAATAGTCGGTGGCGGGTGATGGTTAAGACACTCCTAAGCGAAAAGGTTGCTGGTTCAAAACCTTGCAGATACTAAAATTCAACCATGTTAAGGGTTGGTGCGATCCAGGCCGGGTGCGATCCCCAGGTGATTTTGATAGCTTAGATGCCCCTCGTTCGTGGTCTCTCATACAATGGCGAACCCTACTAGTCAAGGGGTACTACCACTTGCAACAAAAAAAAACAAAAGTAAAACCCTCCAAAATTGACAACAATTAAAATTTCTCTCTTTAAAAAGCATTACTATCTCAGACCTTTTGCCTAAAAACCCACAACTTGGTCCAAAAAGTGTATTTTCTTTTCGCATGCATCACTTAGCACTTCCCCAAGGAAGGTAGAGGCTAAAAGTGGACACATACAATTGACATGGTTGAAATTCACTTTCCCAAGAAAAGTAGTGGCTAAAAGTGAACTCATACAATTGACATGGTTGAAATTAGCAACTTATCGTATCCTCCATAAACCTCTCTACTATGTCGTCAATGAAATTCTAATAAAAGAAACTAAAGAAACCACATAGATTCCTTTCAACTTTCACCATCAAGAAGATTCCCATTTGGCACCTCATTAAAGATTGAGGCTACAAAGGATACAAATGTGTCAAGGCCCTTCACCTTCAAGAGGCAATACCAAGAAGTATATGTATCAAGGCTCTCCTCCTTCAAGAGGCAATACCAAGAAGTATATGTATCACCTGATTATGATTCTCTATGTAATAATAAATCACTTTTTTTATATTGTGTACCTTTTCTAAGGATTAGTTTTATGACTTGTGTTTGCATGCATGTTTGAAAGTAATTTAGTTATAGCTTAAATTAGATTTAAGGGCATGTGCAAGCTAATGAGGGTCACTTTTGGCGCGTTAGATGCAATAGAAAGCTGGAAAATTAGGCATCCCTCAACTTACTTGGATTTTTTGAGATACTTACGCAAAACATATTGCATTGAGTAAAAAAGATAAAATGTAGGAAAATGAATCACGTTTCCGAATATATAACTTTTATGTATTGAAAATTTGCATAGCTATGTCAAGTTTCATGTTTTCTAACAGTCACTTTTTATTTTTCTGGCAAATGATAAGCTATATGTTTTTGTGGGTGCAGCCTTTCAATTCCTAAATGACGGTTTCGGGATACAAAAATTGGTAGACATGTATAGAACCCGTAGCACTAGTGCAGCGCTATTTTTCCAAAATCAAATGTTTAATTTTTAACTTTTTTTTAATTATGTAAGTGATCAAACCTCGAAAACGGTACGTCAAATGTGGGTGCAGCCTTTGAAGGTCTTAATAGAGTTATTTTGACTTGGATTTTTTACAGCATGTAGAGGTCGGTGTCCTCTATTGCAGCATACAAGTTTTTTTTAAAATGGTTGTGAAATGAAAAAGTTACGGAATAAACACTAACAGTATGTTTGTGGACCAACGGAGTGATGACACAAGAAAATTAGGAAATAAATAGAAAATCTCAATATTTTTTTTTTAAATTACATATTTGGAATCTGCATAAAAAATTCTATCTATGCTTAAAATTTCGTCAATAATGGTCAATTATGTCATGCTGTAGAGAGCGGTGAAAAATAGGCATACTCAGAAAAATGTTGAAAATGTGAAATTAGCTATGGTCTAAAAATTTCCTAGCACATGTTTGGTAAGACCGAACCAGCCACATAGGATAGTGGATGACATGCGGGCGTGGGAGGAGTAGGTGATTAGGTGCTCAGGAACGCGTGCGTGTTATGTTTAATTAAAATAACGCATGCGCATTGTATTTAAACTCAAATTTTAGTGTTTTGGCGCTCAATATTATAAGCAACGCGCTCTTGTTATGTGATTACATAATGCGCGCGTGTTATAATATTCACAAATTTATGTTTTGAAGTGTTAGATTGGGTGAGAGAAAGATAATGATAATGAGGATGATGAAGATGAAGTTGATGATGGTGATGAAGATGAAAATGAAGATGATGATGGTGATGAAGATGAAGATGATGACGGTGATGAAGATGATGAAGATGATGATGGTGATGATGATGATGATGATGATGAAGACGATGATGATGGTCATGAAGATAATGATGATTATGATGATGATGGATATCATGATGAAGATGATGAATATGGTGATGACGCAGATGATGATGATGATGATGATGATGATGATGATGATGACAATGAAGATGATGGTGATGACGACCACAACGATGATGATGAAAATGATGAAGATGACGATGAGGATGATGATGATGATGATGAAGATGGAGACGACGATGGCAATTGTAACATCTCGTAAAAATCACAAAAATTTAAAATTTTTCTACGTGACATTTATTGCTTTTAATGTATGCGGAAATAAGGTGATGCATAAAATGTTATCTTGCTATACTAAATGTCATGCTGGTTTTTAATATAAAAATTTACGACTAAAAGATTTCCAATTTGTGTCTTGATGTTATTTACATTCAGCTATACTATTGAGAACTTCTACTGTTGTATTTTATGAATGATGAATCAATTGTTTGACTAATGTGCTTTTGTTGATTGATTTAGGGGTCCTACGGACGCCCCGTGGCTTACTTAGCATTCATGCTAAAGCATGTGATTTCGTACTTGTGACAGTTTACAAGTAAGGATTTAAGTTGCGACAAGTGACCAACAGTTTTTCCAGTAAATCTCTTTTGTCAATATTTGAAGAGATAAAAACTTTGAGCATTCTACTGGTGAGAATCTTGGTTTGAGACTTAAAGTCGTTCAATAAAGAGATGTCTGAAAATGGCTACTGATGCAAACAGTGTATCTTAAATAATGTGAATTATAAACTTGTATTTGAAACATGAGGAGGTCTGTATTGATCGTGTCTCAGTTTTGTACTCAGAAATAAATATGGTCTTCATTTAAGTTTCCTGTTATGCTGTACATAAATGTTTATCTTTTCCTCCCATAGCAATTTCGTAGAAACTCTATGTATAAGTGGTTTGATTTTTAACTAGGGACTATACCCTATAATGACAATGTAATATTTGATTTATTGACATGTCTTTTATTTCACTATACGTTAGAATGTATGCAAAATTCCTAGATTATCGCTTTAATATATTTGCAATGTAATTGACACATTATCCAACTATAACTTTATGTGATATGCAATGTGTGCATCTCCTTGGATTACTATTATGGTTTTTTTGCACTGCATTGAAATATTAACCAACTATTATATAAATTAACTTTATATAATATAAGTGAGTGCATTATCATGACTCTATTTGATACTATGCAAACCTTGGTGAAATTCTATCCAACCCTTATCTTTATATATATTAGGGTGGTATGTCATGACTTACCATACATATTATCCATATGCAATGTCTGATATAATAATGTTATGATGTGAACGTTTACATTCCACAGGTTGGAAGATTTAAATACGCTGCCTTTGTATTGAATGCACACAACCATCGAGGTAATGGAGTTACAATGTGGATGGCTTAGTGAGCTCGATCACGTGCTAACACTATGTTATAGCCCCCTTTGTGATGATGTGTAAACATACGGGTTCACTAGTTAATGAACTGGCTCCACCGTGGCGATTGCAATGATAACACATTTAATGTGGTAGATGGCTTGTTGCTTCGTAAATCTACCCGGTGATCTCCACCATTGATCTGGTAGTGTAATGATGGGTGTGGGTTAAACCCTACTTTGTTTCGATCATAGTGTTTATTGTGAACTTGGCATATGGTGGTAGTGGCTCTGCAACTGGCCGACATACCAAGGGTTTGTAGGGTTATTGTTTTTCCTGTAGAGGCGTAGCTTCAATGTTTTGAACTTGTGACCTGTGTAGGTTATAGAGCCGAGATCTCCAGGCTTTTACAGTGAAGAAAATGTCATGATTGGTAGTCTAGAGTCTGTCTTTTAATAGTGATTCGATACTCAGTTCTGTCAAGGGTTGTTCTTCAAAGTTTAGGGTTACTGTGAAGCTTATCGTTGCAGTGCTGATTCTATTTTAAGTTTTCGAAGTGGGGAAACAACCTTTGCAATAGTTGATTTAGTTCACGGTACTTCATATTAGTTCACTGGTAATGAACTCCTCATTATTCCCGTCAATCTTTGTAGTCAACTACTAACCATGGAGTTTGTAAGTTCGTTGGACTGGCGTTCCTGCTACGAGTTTTCAAGAGAAAGGTAATGTGCTTTGTCATTCTCTCCTGTAGCTTACATATTCGAATGTTAACATGATAATAAGGGTTTACTTTCAACTGAAATGTTTTATTTTGAAGAAGATTGTTTCTAACCACATCTTAAATGTAAAACTGCAGGTACAGTGGTTCGAAGGCTTCTCCAGTTTGAATGTTGAAAGCATGGATATGGCTACCCCAACTGGTAAGCCTCAGAGGTTGCCTTGAATCTCTGTGTAGATGAGGAAGATGGCCGAAATGTGTGTGGTTTTGTGTATTTGTTTTTAGTTCAAAAGTTCATAACTTCGTCGAGATAGAGTTTTGTAAGCTATAAAAAGATATGGGGAGGATTATGTCTCGACCCACAGGGAAAAAGCTGCATTGATTGTGAATTGCTACTATTGTGAAACATAGTTCTTATTATCAAACTTAATATAATGATACATTTCGTTCTTAATATGGTTCTACGTTTTATGATTTGAAGAATAAAAGTTATAGTGGTGAAAATGAAATAGAAACTTCTTATTATTGTTTTCTTCTACGGAGAATGACTATGATAACTATACAGCTGTAAAGTAGGTCTCTCCAGACTTGGATAATGTAATAAGTTACATGTTTCAAAAAATGATAATAGATGTCTGATGTATATGGAAAGTTTCGACCTGTGAGTAGTTCGTCTATTTCGTAAACATAGGTTGCTGCATTCTACTCTTAGGGTTAGGGTTTTGTCTTCGTTTTGGAATGTAAAATTTGATGTTGCTCTTTGATACATTCTCGGTATCAAACTAGTGTTTGTGATTTCTGTTAACTCTGCTCTTATTGACATTGTAATAACTTAAACCCTGGAGATGATACTTGTAAATTAACTATTCGACCTACAGGCATAATTATGGTGTAATCTTTTGGTTTTGATTTTAGTCATCGTTATGATGCCAAACTTTGACTATGTCGAGTTATGGAAAAGAATAAAGTGGCATTCTATGCTTTAGATTTACAGTAATGTCATAAGGTTTATCATGAATTGAAATGTTGAAGAATATTAACTGTCTATTGAGAGTTGGTAACACTGTTTATGTTTGTAAAAGAAACGAATTTGTAACTATTTAACGAAATGTACTACAGCTGGAAAATTGGGAATAATTCTAGAATGTTTGTTTGGAAGGGTATTACCCTTGGTTAATGACCAGAATGAGGATTGTAACTAGATTCCGTTGATAGAATAAGAAACATGATATGCTAGTTTATGTGTGATGAATGTTGTAAACATATTGTTAGGGTTTAAGATTTTTCTACTGTATGTTTGGATTCTAAATCTGCAACCATCTGCTTATAAATTTTATCCATGTTCTAAACGCTATAACAGAGATATAATTTATATAATCCTTAGAAAGGAAACTTTTTATTTCCATGCAACTAATATCTATAAATGAGGTACACATTACTGTATATTCTGAGAACAAATAAATTATGCAGAAATAACAATGAAAGCTCTCATACATGTGTACATAGAAATTTTAACAGTAAACAGTAACTTGAGATAAATGCATTGTTTTTATCTTCTGATTCACATGGCTATTTTCCTATCATACCTATATATCATAATCTATCTCTGTACTAGAGTACGATGCAATTCCTATGGCATGGGGGAAAATGCAGAGATTATTTATTTCATTCAACATTTCTATTCATAATTTTAAACTGATTCAGAAAAATAAAAGTAGAAGCATTTAAACCAGAACACATTCTGTAAATACAATTAAATACTTGTAAATAAATAGATTTAACTACTTAACAACAGATAAACAAATAGAACTTGTAGATGAGGATAGGTTCGGCAAACACCCAAGGAGGCCTGTTCCTCCCAACCTGTTCCAGAAGAAGCAACTCAACTGTTGGCTTCTAGTGAACCCCCGAGCCTAATTACTGATTCAATAAGTGGGTGGAATCTGCGTAGAAGCAAGGCACTCAAAAATGCCTTCTCCACTTAGCATCAGCCTCCTGAAATAACATGCCTTATCCACTCAGCATCAACCTCCTGAACTCAATAAGAGTTTGGTAGACTCACAACATGATCAACAACATAGCATATCCCCTCATCAAATCTCTTGGGTGCAAACACAGCAAAACCCCAAGGTAAATTTCCTCATCAGGAAAAGTGATGAACCTTAATTCATAATTTGATAGCTATTATATAGACTGCCTAGGTCTTTTAGTGTTCAGTTTAGAATAAATGAGCCTCAAGATCCAGTCCCATCTTTCAAGGTACTATGGCCACATTTCAAGGGAGTTGTCCCATATCAATAGCTAGTTAGTTGCATCATGATGCTGCCACTTGTCCATTGCCTTCTACCCCAGATTCCATTCCACCTAGTGGATCAGTAACCACTCTTTCAACAGTCCTCTTAGGTGTTTGTCTCCTATTTTATTTATTTAATAATAATATATTGCGCATTACAGTCATCCTTGGACACCTTTCCAACATAAAACTTTACAATAAAAGTTATAATAATGTTTGTTAACACAAAATGTTTTCCAGCAAAAAAGGGTATGTTTCAGCAATGATGATGATGATGATGATGTCATCATCATCCTCTTAATCATGATATTCACCACCATCATCATCAACATCATCGTCATCGTCTTCATCATCATCATCATCATCATCATCATCATCATCATCATCATCATCATCATCGTTGTCGTCGTCATCACTCTCTCTTCTATGGTTTTACACCTCTCTCTCTCTCTCTCTGTAAACCCCCTCTCCCTCTCCCTAACCTCTCCCCCATCCCTAACCATCTTACTCTTTCTATCTCCCTGCTACTCTGCCTAGCCCAAAACCCCCTCCTCTCCCTAGCCCTTACTAACCCGGGCTCTCTCAGTCTCTCTCTCTTCCCTACACCACCACCTACCTCCACCTACCTCTAACCACACCTTCCATCTCTCTTTCATAGTCTCTACAACCAACAACCTCTCCTCTCTCGCTCTCTCTCTCCCTCCCCCCCAACCATTACTAATTCCCTCTCAGTATCTCTCTCTCTCTCTCTCTCCCCCCCTCGCTAACCCCCCTCCTAGCCCCTTACCCCTAGCTAACCCCATCTCTCTCACTCTCTCTTCCTTGCTTCTACACCTCTCTCTCTCTCTCTCTCCCTCTCTCTCTCTCTCTCTCTCTCTCCCCCCCTCTCTCTCTCACCTAATCCCCCTTCCCCTACCACTACATGATGATGATGATGATGATGATCATCATCATCATCATCCTCACCACCATTTGCATCATGATTGATGATTGGTCGTCATCATCATCCTCTTCTTTATGATCACCGTCATCATCATCATCATCATCATCATCATCGTCGTCGTCATCATCATCATCTTCATCACCATCATCTTCATCTTCATCATCCTCATAGTCATATCCATCATCATCATCATCATCCTCATCACCGCCTTCAACATCATCATTGTCATCATCATCATCATGAGCAGCAGCAGCATGTTCATCCTCATCATCCTCGTCTTCATATTCATCATCATCTTCATCATGATCATGATCATGATCATCATCCTCATCACCATCTTCATCTTCATCATGATTAATTCATCATCATCATCATTCTTTTGTTTAGCATCACCATCATCATCATCATCATCATTCTCTTGTTTATCATCACCATCATCATCCTCATCACCATCTTCATCATGATTGATGATTCATCATCAACAGCAGCAGCAACAACAGCAGCAACAACAACATCATCATCCTCTTCTTCATCATCATCATCATCCTCATCGTCATATTCATCATCATCCTCATCATCATCATCATCATCATCCTCATCATCCTCATCATCATCATCATCATCATCGCCATCATCTTCTTTATCATCACCATCATCATCCTCATCACCATCATCATCCTCATCACCATCTTCATCTTCATTGGGTATTGATCATCATCATCACCATCACCGTCATCATCATCATCCTCTTCTTTATCATCACCATCATCATCATCATCATCATCTTCATCACCATCATCTTCATCATCCTCATCGTCATATTCATCATCATCTTCATCATCACCATACTCTTCTTTATCATCACCATCATCATCATCGTCGTCATCATTGTCGTCATCATCATCGTAATCGTCATCGTCGTCATCTCCATCATCATCATCATCATCATCATCATCATCCTCACCACCATCTTCATCATGATTGATGATCGATCATCATCATCATCATTATCATCATCATCCTCTTCTTTATGATTACCATCATCATCATCATCATCATCATCATCATCCTCGTCGTCATATTCATCATCATCTTCACCATCATCATCATCATCGTCATCGTCGTCATCGTCATCTCCATCATCATCTTCATCATCATCATCATCCTCACATACATCTTCATCATGATTGATGATTGATCATCATCATCATCATCATAATACTCTTCTTTATGATCACCATCACCATCATCATCATCATCATCCTCATCATCCTCGTCATCATCATCATCATCATCATCATCATCTTCATCATCATCATCATCATCATCATCATCATCCTCATCATCATCTTCATCTTCATCATGATTGATGATTGATCATCATGATCATCATCGCCATCCTCTTCTTTATCATCACCATCATCATCCTCATCACCATCTTCATCATGATTGGGTATTGATCATCATCATCATCATCATCATCATCACCATCATCTTCATCATCCTCATCATCATATTCATCATCATCCTCTTCTTTATCATCACCATCATCATCACCGTCATCATCATCATCACCATCCTCCCGCATTCTGTGTTTTCTCCTCCTGCCTTCTCATCTCCCATACAACACGACACTTCACAAGACGTCCTGAATCCAACGGAGTCGACAGTTTGTCGATCCGAGCCACGGTCTTCTTTCTATGGCTCATTCTGTTTCACATCCAAAAGGCCTTCAGGGACACCTTTCAGGCCATACGTAGTTATTTGTAGATGAATAGTGCAAAAAATGTGCAGTGGTGATAACATGTTTACTATCTGTTGAGTCTGATACTACATCTAGGAGACGCTCCACAAACTTTGAGATAGAAAGCTCTGTAGTTTTAGGATACTAATTCAACCACTCAACAAAGGAGCATTTTGCAGGTGACTTGGAAATCCCTTCCAATTTTCAGCAATAAAACAAAGAAGTTCAACATACAGATTTTCAGGAAAGCTTGTCAACCAATTAGATAACTGAATACAGGGAGATAACCACGCCCAAAAACTTCAAGATATTATAAAACTCTTGTTTATCAAGATAAGGATGGACTATGTGTACATTACGAGAATATAGATGAATGAAGTCACTATGATGAACTTGTCCTCTTGCTTTCTCCAGAATGCGTTTAAAAGCAGGGAGTATTGTTTGACCTTCTGTTGGTTTACATAAAAGTTTCAATGATAGAGATGAATTACCGCTTATTAGAGCACGAAATGTTGAACAAAAGGCTAATGGAACACAATGAAGGATTCCCTGGCTCCACTTGCTATTGAAAATGATATTTTCTCTTGACGAAACCAGTAAAAAATTTGCCTATATTATAAATGGAAATCTTATTACAATTTCCGTCAGAAGAAAAGCATAGATACCTACAATTGCCATATTTCCTTATGTAATCCGCTCGCCCATCGGAAAATCTAATGTAATAGCCCATTTCCCAACATCTTTCCTCTGCTCAAGCCTACACTCATTTTCCACGGGAAACTGCTGCTTCGACATGTAATAACTACATTGTTTTGTTGAAAATTGATCTTCTTCTGCTAACAAATGCAAAATGAAGGATTCATTGTCATTGCTATGAGAAGTTCTAAGGTCAGTTTCTTGTAAAACAGAGATTTTATAAATCTAGTTAAGATGGATATGTTCCAGCTCACGAACTAAGAGCTTCTTTATCTTAGACATAAACAAAAGAGCTTCAGGATGAATACTAGAGAGCTGTTGCTTTACAGCTTCAACCTTCTCACGATGTAGGGGTATAGAACGAACCATAGAATGATGACTGTGGCTTGGATCGACCAATTAAAATTCAATTGGACCCATTAAAATTCAATTGGATGTGACATGAATGATTAAAATTAAACTCTAGATGCATACGCAAGCCACTTGGATGATGGCTAAACATCCGGTAAGTTGATGCTTTAAATGATGAACTCTTTCCTTTATGGCATTATAGGGATACTTACCCTACATTTAACATCGGCGTTAATTAGTTAATGGCTTCCATGTTTGGAGCATAGAGAAAAACCTTGTCACATTACAAAATCCTTGGAACATCATACAAATACAGCATTTATTTCCCTCAACCTCTCATTTTACCTCTTCCTAGTTCAAAGGTGCTCATGATCCCCTGTTTAAAATCACATAAATTTTGGACCGAGATATCGATGATGTGCAAGTAGGATCGACCAACTGGCTAGCCATGGGATCGACAAAGAGGGGCACCCCTAGCACTATCCCAATGTCCTGAATCTAATGGAGTTGACGGTTTGTCGATCCGAGCCACGGTCGTCATTCTATGTTTAGTTTCGTCTATTTTTTTTGTTATATTAACCAAAACGCGTGAGCGTTATGGTGATACATAATGTGCGCGCTTTATGTATCACCATAATGCTCGCGCATTTTGTAATCCTATCCTGCATGTTAAATGACATGGCAGGTTCGAAGAGTGCCATTCCTAGTTTTACATAACATGCGAGTGTTGTGAATTTACACAATTCTTGTGCGTTTCGCATTTACCCAATTGCATCTAAAAGGTCTTGTTAGAAAAACAGGATCGCAGAGCAATAACAATAAACAGAAATGCAAATATAATCACACATACACATTACAAGAGAGACACATATATATCGTGGTTCACCCAACTTGGGCTACGTCCACACTGAATTTTCCAGTCCTTATTATTATTACCGTCCAGCAAGGTGAAGGGATACAACCTGCAGCACAACCGCTGCACTTCCTCTTCTCTGTTTCACAGTCTCTCTCCTGATCTCAGAGATCTTTAAAATGCATAAAACCTAATACATCATCATCTCTAGCCGTATTACAATGTCTTTATTTTATAAGGGAAATACAATGGGAAAATACCACGGGATACCCAAAACCATGGGCTCACAAAATAGCTGGCGAAAATAGCCCCAAAAAATTTCTTCGGGGGCGTTGCCCCGGAACCCCCATTTCTCGGGGGCGCTGCCCCCAGACCCCCTAGCCAGGGGGGATGATCCCCCCTAGAACCATGTGGGGGGGCGATGCCCCCCCGCTGGGGTGACTGTACAGTCCACCTACATATCATATACAACTGGGGTACAAACACGGCTGATCACAGCAACAATCTCCCACTTGGAGACTAATCACAGCAACTCCACCGCTGCTGCACTTGCTGGACTTGGACTTGGAAAATTTCTCCTCTTCACCTTCATGCTAGAAGTCCAACTGAAACCGAGCACAAACTCAGTTTCTCTCTGGTCACTACCTTTGTGAACATGTCTACAAGATTCTGGCTAGTATGTATCTTTTCCAGCTTTAACAGTTCATTTTCCAGAACAGAGCGTATGAAATGGTAGTTGAGCTATATATGTTTAGTCCTGGAATGGAATACTGAGTTCTTTGCAAGGTGAATGGCACTCTGGCTGTCACTATACAATCTGCTATCCTTCTGCTTTTTACCCACTTCCTCCATAAACCTCTGCAACCAAATCATCTCTTTACTAGCCTCTGTAATGGAAACATACTCTGCTTCTGTTGTTGAAAGTGCAACAACCTTCTGTAGTTTCGAAATCCAGCTTACTGCTGTTCCACCTACACTAAACACATACCCTGTGGTGCTCCTCCTGCTATCCTTGTCACCTGCCATATCTACATCAACATATCCCTGTAGAACAGTGTCTGAACCTCCAAAACATAATGCCTCAGTGGTAGTACCTCTCAAATACCTGAGAATCCACTGTACTGCCTTCCAATGTTCTTTACCTGGATTGTTCATATATCTGCTCACAACTCCCACTGCATGTGCAATATTTGGTCTTGTGCACACCATGGCATACATCAAGCTACCAATTGTTGATTGATAGGGAATCTTGGACATGTAATCTGTCTCTTCTTGTGTCTTGGGACACATTTCCTTACTTAGACTGAAATGGCTAGCCAAAAGTGTACTTACAGGTTTTGCATTCTGCATTTTGAACCTCTCCAACACATTTTGTATGTACTCACTTTGAGACAATGTCAATTTGCGATTTTTCCTGTCTCTCGTTATTCTCATATCAAGGATTTGCTTTGCAGCACCCAAATCCTTCATCACAAATGAATTAGCTAGCTTCCTTTTGAGTACATTTATATCCTGCATGTCAGACCCTACAACAAGCATGTCATCCACATACAATAACAAGATAATATATCTTCCATTATCTAGCTTCTTGAAATAAACACAGTGGTCAGAATGACATCTACTATAACCTTGTTCTGTCATAAACCTGTCAAACTTTAGATACCACTGCCTCGGAGCTTGCTTCAATCCATACAAGCTCTTTTTCAACCTGCATACAAGATCCTCCTTACCTTTGACCTCATACCCTTGTGGCTGCTGCATATATATTTCTTCCTCCAAATCCCCATGGAGGAAGGTTGTTTTTACATCTAACTATTCAAGATGCAAATCTTCTACCGCCACTACACCTAAGATAGTTCTAATTGAAGTCATCTTAACAACAGGAGAAAATATTTCACCAAAATCTATACCTTTCTTCTGTGCAAACCCCTTTACAACAAGTCTAGCCTTGTACTGCTTTTTACCTCCTTCTTCCTTCAACCTGTAAATCCATTTGTTTTTCAATGCTCTTTTACTAGCAGGCAACTGAACCAAATCCCAAGTCTGGTTTCCTACCAATGAGTCCATCTCCTCATTCATGCCTTGCTCCCACTTCTTTCTAGTTTCCACCTGCATTGCTTCTTCTTAACATTCTGGTTCACCAGAATCAGTCATCAATAAATAATACATTGAAGGAGAGTATCGTTCATGGAGTCTACTTAACCTGGTAGATCTTCTTACAGTTGCAGGAGTTTCAGGTACTTGATGCTGCTCTTGATTTTCTGGCACCTTCGAAACTTCAGTTTCTTTAATTTCATCAAGTAGTATGTACTATGTGTTTTCCTTTTCCTGTTTCTTTCCCTGCAACTGATCTTTATACATGACATTTTCATTGAATATCACATCTCTACTCCTGATGATTTTGTTATTTTCATAATCCAATAAACGATAACCAAATTCATCAACCCCATATCCAATAAAGGTACATTTCTTAGATTTATCTTCAAGATTTGTTCTATTTTCTTTATCAATATGGAAAAATGCTTCACAGCCAAACGTTCTCAGAAATGAGTAGTTTACCTTTTTATCTGTCCATGCTTCCTCTGGAATACCACCATCCAAAGCACTTGAAGGTCCTCTGTTTATGAAATAAACAATAGTATTTACAACATCCGCCCAAAACTATAAGGGAAACCCTACATGCAGTCTCATACACCTTGCACACTCCATGATCGTTCTGTTCATCCTTTCTGACACACCATTTTCCTGTGGTGTTCCTGGGACTGTCTTCTCTCTACGAATCCCATGGTATGAACAGTAACTATCAAACTCCTTGTCGCAGTACTCACCTCCATTATCAGATCTGAGACACTTCAATCTTTTTCCTGTCTCATTCTCAACCAAAGCTTTCCACTTCTTAAAAGTAGCAAACACATCATATTTCGGTCTAATGCAATAAACCCAAGTTTTTCTAGTTGCATCATCAATAAATGTAACATAATAATGAGAGCCACCAAGAGATTGTACCTGAGCCGGTCCCCATACATCTGTATGCACAAGCTCTAATTTTTCATTCTTCTTCTATTTCCCAACCCTGAGAAATATGACTCTCTTCTGTTTTCCATAAACACAGTTTTCACAGAATTCCAAACTTACCTGCTTCAAATCCGGCAACAACTTCCTTGAGTGGAGAATCTGCATCCCCTTCTCACTCATGTGGCCAATCCTATGATGCCACAATGCTGTATTTGTTCCTGTGGAAGCTAAAGAGATAGAATGGTCAGTATTATGAGGACATAAATACAACGTACATACTCTGTCTCTTTTTGCTATCACCATTGATCCTTTAGTGATCTTCCACCACTTTTCTCCGAACGTAGATAGACAGACGCCATCTCCCAACTGCCCTGTTGAGATCATATTTCTTTTCATAGCAGGAATATGCCTAACTTCTTTCAACAACCATTCAGTTCCATTCTTAACTTTTATCCATACCTTACCCATTCCAACAATTTTACATGGTTCATCATCACCCAATAAAACATGTCCAAAGTCGCCAGGAACATACTCATAAAAGTATTTCCTATGGGGTGTAGCATGACATGAAGCTCCTGAATCTACTACCCAATAATCACTAGTATTATCTAATGCAAGAATCAAAGCATCTTGTAACACATCACCTGCTACATTTGCTTCCTGGGTAGTTTCCTTCTGTGCATCTCCTTCCTTCTTTAGAGATTTGCAGTCTTTCTTCAGATGTCCTTTCTTTCTACAGTTCTAGCACTCTATCTTTCCCAGTCTGGACTTGGATCTGCCCGTTTTAGACTTTCCACGATTACCTTGGCTCTTTCCTCTCTCCTTTTGTCTTCCCCTGCTCTCCATGGTCAATGCATTACCTGATGTCTCACCTGTGCTTTTTCTTCGCATTTCCTCGCTAAGAATAACACCAATAACATCATCAAATTTCAAGGTGTTTGAAACAGAGACAGAGTTACTTACAACCATGACCAAGCTATTCCATCTTTCTGGAAATGAACACAAGATTAGAAGAGCCCTAACCTCATCATCAAAGTTCACACTTACAGAACTTAGCTGATTTGTAACCGTATTAAACTCATTTTAATGACCAGTAACAGATCAACCTTCATACATCTTCATATTAAATAAATGCTTCATTAGAAATACCTTGTTGGAGGCCGAGGGTTTTTCATACAGCTTACCCAATGCGCTCATCAAACCCTCTGTTGTCGTTTATTTTGAGATATTGAAAGCCACCGACGAAGCCAGGCTCAACCGTATTGTTCCCAGATCCTTTCTGTCAAGAACCTCCCATTCTTCGTCATTCATAGCCGTCGGCTGCTTTGCTTTTCTTCCAAATGGTAGGAATAGATCCTTCTGGTACAGATAGTCCTCCATTTCCATCTTCCATAACCTGAAGTTTTGGCTGTTAAACTTCTTGACCTTAAACTTTCCTTCTTCTTCCATTACTCCCACTCGAACCAGAAACCCTAGCTTCCTATGGGTGTAACTGCCAAATAGACCTTTGGCTCTGATACCAATTGTTAGAAAAACAGGATCGCAGAGCAATAACAATAAACAAAAATGCAAATATAATCACACATACACATTACAAGAGAGACATAGATATATCGTGGCTCACCCAACTTGGGCTACGTCCACATTGAATTTGCCAGTCCTTATTATTATTACCGTCCAACGAGGTGAAGGGATACAACCTGCAGCAAAACCGCTGCACTTCCTCTTCTTTGTTTCACAGTCTCTCTCTTGATCTCACAGATCTTTAAAATGCATAAAACCTAATACATCATCATCCCTAGCCGTATTACAATGTCTTTATTTTATAAGGGAAATACAATGGGAAAATACCACGGGATACCCAAAACCATGGGCTCTCAAAATAGCTGGCGAAAACAGCCCCAAAAAATTTCTTCGGGGGCGTTGCCCCGGAACCCCCATTTCTCGGGGGCGCTGCCCCCAGACCCCCTAGCTGGGTGACTGTACATCCCACCTACATATCATATAAAACTGGGGTACAAACACGGTTGATAAAATATCATCTATGAGACTAGAAGATCTGGCTCCATAACCAACAGGTCCCTCAACTTCGTGTGAGGGCCCTTAATTTGCTTTTTATTATAATGTGCTACTCAACATTACATAGTCTTTTAATAAGTTTTTCTTGCGCTTTTGTGTGAGAAATCATAAACAAATAACAAAAAAATATAGACACCACAGTCACTCAAATTAAATGTACTATGAACACATGTTATTATAGAAATGACCCTCCTATTGTACTGAAATGTACTATGAACACATGTTATTATAGAAATGACCCTCTTATTGTACCCTCTGAAATGTACTATGAACACATGTTATTATAGAAATGACCCTCTTATTGATAAAAAATGACTTAAGTATTCCTCTAGAGTATTGTTTCTTTGATATTATTATTGTGCTGTAAAAATATCTCTTATTTAGCACTGCATGAAGTCACTGGATTATGATAATCAGGCCACTTTTATTTATCTGTTGATACTGTATCAATTCCAAGTTCCCTTATAATGGATCTGGAGATTTTCCTCGTATAAATTACTTATTGCTAGCATTGTATGATATTCTGTTGTTTACATGTCTTCTTATAATATCCTTAAGGGTTTGATTTGATTACGCCGCTACTCTTATTCCTATAATGTTAATAGATATAAGATTAAGACTAACAAGTATTTCAATGACACTAATCCAGTAGGATTGTAAATCACCATGCTGACTTCATTTTATTATCTTATAGATTCAAGGTTTGATGTATCCCTTGTCTTTTCTCATGAAACCAGGGTTAAGGCAACCAAAGTTAGTGAAATGTTATTCTGTAAACCAACTATATCTTCCATTACATCATTTCCAAAAAAGTTTCTATAATACAAAATGCTTCCTCCATGCCTAGAATACTTTATAACTGAGTTTTGAACAACGTTCGTATTGTATGATGTAATGAGTCAAAGTTTAAATCTATCTAATACAAGTATTATATGTAATGCACTAATGTTTTGATTTAAAAAGGATGATATATGACTTATCATTTATGAAGAATCCTACAATAATTTGGTTTACACCTATTATGAGTTCTTATTTTAGCAACAATGATAATACTATCATCGAGAACTTGCACTTTAATATCATTAGCCTGTTGTAATGATTGTAGGTCCAAAAGTTAATGGTTTCCAATGCAACAATCGAAGGCATGTATTATCATGGCATTTTGGCAAGTTTGAACTATGGTTTAATATCATAAATGGGATATCCTTATTATGATTTTAATTGATTAAAAATAATTGGGAAGTCCTCGTGGGACTATGGAGTCTCGACCAACAGCAAGGAAATATTAATCTGCTACGTGGTTCATCGAGGGCCAAGTGCTTAGTGATATAAAACACTGGACCTAACCCTACCTTGTCATTTCCTTCGCCTTCGGGCTCGGGTCTTTCTCTGCAACCTCTCCAGGTCTGAGTCTTTGTGGTGGCACTGTTGATTCAGTTGCAAAGTTATGACAGTTCTCTTGCTTAATGTTATCGTTTGGAAATCTTTAGGATTGACTGTTGATAGCTATGGGGTGTTATAGTGCCTAGGGTTTATCCTTGGAGTTCATTTACTTGTCTGGTCGCCATTAATACAGTGTGCTAACAACTTGCATGTTGCTTCATCCTTCGTATTGTCCATAGCTTCGTCTGAGAGTCATTTGTTTTTGTTGTTTAGCAACTATAGCTGGTCAAGGATCTAGGGTTTGTATTTTTTTTTATTTTAACCATAGAACCCTTGTCACGGTGTGGCCTTGAATCTTAGCTTGGTTCTGTTTGAAGCTTCCACTGTTGCACATGCTCCTTGTTATCAATCAGCTTGTTCGTGTTGGTGAAATGAGAGGGGTTCACCCTACTACTGCTCATGGCTATCAGGCTACCTACTGAGCATGACTTCATTCCAACCTCGGGTAAGCTATAGGTTTCATCCTTGTTTTCTAAATACGACAAGTTGTTTAAGACTTGACATTTATATATAAAAATGATTTTTGATAATGTTTTTGTTTTGTTGCAGGCTCGGAATCCCTTCGCAATGTGGGTGACTCATGCTTCGGCTGTTGGTTGCATATCCGGGTAAGCCTGGTTTTCAGAATGGCGTTCCTCCTTGTTGGTTGTCTATATGGTTTGGTCTTTGGTCTGAACAGTGACACCGAAATTACAGTGGCTTGCTAAATCTTTTTAATTGTAGCTTTTAAATGTAATACTAAGGGTTTAACCCTACGTAGTAATAGGGTGTTACGGCTTCAGTTGTTTGTAAACTACTATTCCTGCGTTTGATAGCTAGGGTTTTTGCTACAGAAGTTTTAATGTGGAAAAATTAAAGGAAACAAGGTGGTGAGTTTGTTCTGTAGGTGATGTTACAGCTTCGGGTTTTTATATAATTTGTACAACACTTCTTTAAAAAGGTTCTTGTGTTAACACTCAGGGTTTTGGAAGTTAGTTGAATATAAAATTGTTGACTGTATAATGACTGGTTTAATTTCTGCGTTTTCTTTTTTAAATTTGATAAGAGTGAAGTGGTGATGCGGCTGTAAGTGAAGTCATGTGCTATACAATGTCACGAAACTGTAGCTCGACAAGAAGCTAAAATATCGTTCTGTTGTGAATATAACTCTGTTGAAGTAAAAAGGGTTTAGAGAAAGTTAATACTACACTACTTACGCTCGAATCTGAGTCAAGTGGGGTTCTGTATTGTTCTTAGATGTCAAAAGACGACTAGTTAAGTTTATGTGTTAGGGATGGTGTATTAACTTTTCTAATAGAACAATACTAGTTAAAATTTCGGTATTAGGGTTTGTATTTTGTTATAGATACATTGACCACATCTGACATTCTCCTGCAAGATTAATTATCAGAGTGTACATACAGTAATTATGTTTGTTTCAAGTTTACTGTTGTTCCTAAATTTGTTTAATAAAATGTGAAACATACAAATTACAAATACTTGAAATGTAAACACTGTTTATATGTTCAACAATAATTATCAAACTAGTATTATATTATGACTACAATTTGTTACATAAAAGATTTAATGGTTACTGCATAAATTACAATTTACATTATCTGCATATATAAATACAGTCATGATAATATAACCAAGATATTACATCATACTAACGATATAGATTTCAGTAACTCTCAATAATTCTCCTACAGATATTTAGGGATACTACCTTTCGCTACACTAATTACAATTCAGACATAACAAAAATAAACTTAACCTACATTCATTTTAACTTTCAACATAAAGATAATGACAGAACCTATTTCTGCGGACAACAATAGCTATGGGAGGCTGTTCCTCCCTACCAACTCCTGGAGAGTGCCCAGATAGCACTTCTCAGGACCCCCGAGCTTGCTCTGGGCTGGAACTAGGTGCAGCAGAATAATTCACTCAGCCAAACGGCTATACTAGAACCAAGTTACTGCAACAATCCTCTCAAAATAATTTCCTTACTGTATATTCCCTCTTCCTCAATGGGACTCCTGAATAACATTCACCTGAATGTATTCTCCCTCAAGAACTATTCAACCCCAGCTCAGTTCATTGAGTACTATTTAAAAGATTGCCTAGGTCTTTTGTTGGGTTAACTGTCATTAATGAGCCACCTGCTCAGATTCCACTTTCTTGGGGAATCATGACCCCAAAATATAGGGAATTTGCCACCTGCAACTTAGGAAGTGTTTGAGGATGCTGCCACTTGTCTTTTGCCTTTCCACCTAGTTCCATCCACCAGTTAGACCAGTAACCTCTTTTAACAGCTCTCCCATGCTGTTGTCTCCATAATTTATTTATAAATAATAAAATATTCAGAATTACATTCCATTTCTGGTGACTCTGCTAAGTCATCAATTCCTACTTAGCATTAAATTTAACCTAGTGTCTCAGGAAAAATAATTACATTATTTTTGCAAAATTGGGGTATGTGACATACACACCCACTTAAAATGTAACATCGTCCTCGATGTGACTTATTCCTCATCCTTGGCCACCTGCTGGAATAGATTTGGGTATGCTTCCTGCATCTTACTTTCCAGTTCCCAGGTAGCTTCTTCAGGACTAAGGTGCTTCCATTGCACCTTCAGCTGTCCAATTGTGCGGTTCCGCAGAGTAATTTCCCTCCTCCCGAGGATACAATCCGGTTCCACCAGAACTTCCCCTTCTGGTTCTACCTGTACAATGTTCCAATCAATAACATGAGTAGCATCATGAACATACTTTTCCAGAATAGAAATATGAAAAACATTGTGTACCTTTAAATTAGGTGGTAATGCTAGCTGATAAGCAACTTGACCAATTCTAGATAAACTTTCAAACGGACCACAGCAACTCTTTAGGAGTTCTTTTCAAATCTGCTTGACTCTTTTGCCGATCCTGGGCAATCTTCAAATTTTCCTGCACTTGTTTCACAATCTGTTCCATCTCTTTTAATAAATCAGGACCTAACACTAATCTATCTACTGGATTACTCCAAGAGATAGGAGTGTTACATTTACGTCCATACAGAATTTCAAAAGGACTGAACTTAGCTGACGATTGATAGCTGTTATTGTATGCAAATTCTGCTAAATGTAAATAATCCTCCTACTTACCTGGTTGATCCTTAACATACATTCTTAGCAGATCTTCTAATACCTGATTAACTCTTTCAGTTTGTCCATCTGTCTAAGGATGGAAAGAAGTGCTGAAATTCAGTGTTGTGTTTAATCCTTTAAACAAAGATTTCCAGAAATTTCCTGTGAATTTAGGATCCCTGTCTGAAATAATAACTTTTGGGACACCATGTAACCGAAAAATCTGTTTCAGAAAAATATCAGCTATGTTTGCAGCCTTGTAAGTGGTTTTAACAGGAATAAAGTGTGCTGATTTACTTAACTTATCTACTACCACCATAATTGAATCATTCTGATTTTGATTTCTTGGTAAACCGGTAATGAAATCTAAACTGATTATCTCCCATTTCCAACTAGGAATAGGCAAAGGTTGCAATAACCTAGCTGGATGCTGATGTTCTGTTTTTACTTGTTGGCAGTCTAAACATCTAGCTATGTACTCAGCTGTTTTAGATTTCATATTAGGCCAAAAATAGTCCTTTCTTAACATAGTGACAGTTTTCTGGTAGCCTGGATGCCCTGAATAAGGGGTTTTATGCACTTCATCCAGAATTAGTAATTTGACCTTGGATACATTAGGCACATAAAGTCCGTCCTTAAACAATAAAAATCCATCTGTGTTTAGGCTGTAACCCTTTACTAAACTTTTTGTAGGTTCTTCTTTAGCTGTAGCTTGTAACTTTTGATAGAATTCATCTAATTTTATCCCTTCAGCCAACTGTTCATTTAAATCAGAGGTATAAGTGCTGCTAGCTGATATAAAATTCAGCCTTGCATTTATGCTCAAAGCATCAGCCACCTTATTTTCCTTTCCTTTTATGTGCTGAATTTTGAAATCGTATTCACTTAAGAAGGCCAACCACCTGGCTTGTCTTGCATTTAAATTAGGCTGGTCTAAAAGGTATTTCAGACCCTTATTATCAGTCATTAAAGTAAACTTTCTGCCTATTAAGTGGTGTCGCCACATCTTTAAAGCATGAATAACAACAACTAATTCTAAGTCATAAGTGGCATAATTCTTTTCATGAATTTTCAGCTTCCTAGACTCATAGGCAATGACATGTCCATCCTGAGTCAACACTCTGCCTAGACCGTCATTACAAGCATCGGTGCAAACCACAAAATCCTTATTAGGATCTGCTATTCTTAGAATAGGCACAGTTGTTAATAAAGTTTTTAACTTCTTAAAACTTTCCTTACACTTCAAGTTCCAATCAAACTTCTTGCCTTTCTTTTGCAAGGAAGTGATTGGGTTGGCTATTTTTGAAAAGCCTTCAATGAACCTCCGATAATAATCGGTAATTCCCATGAAGGATCTAACATCAGTTACGTCTTTTGGTACTGGCCATTCCTCGATTGCCCGGATCTTTTCAGGATCAACTGAAATCCCTTCCTTGGTGACTACATGCCCTAAGTACTGGATTTCATCCTTGAAGAAGTCACACTTACTGAACTTTGCAAAGAGCTGCTGCTCTCGTAGTTCTTGTAAGACTATCCGTAAGTATTCTTTATGCTCCTTTTCATTCTTAGAATAAATTAAAATGTCATCGATGAATACGACAACAAATTTATCTAAATATTTATGCATTATGTTGTTCATTAGGCACATAAAGACGGCTGGGGTGTTAGTAAGCCAAAATGGCATTACGACAAATTCGTAATGTCCATACCTTGTTCTGAAAGCTGTTTTGAAAATGTCTTCTTCTTTAATCCTCACCTAATGATAACCCGATCTCAGGTCTATCTTAGAGAACACCGTTGCTCCACGTAGCTGATCAAACAGATCATCTATGTGAGGCAATGGATATCTGTTTTTAATCGTCATCTTGTTCAGTTGACGGTAATCTATGAAAAGTCGCATAGTTCCGTCCTTCTTTTTAACAAAAATTACTGGTGCTCCCCAAGGGGACACACTGGGTCGAATGTAATTCTTATCTATTAACTCCTTTAACTGAGTTTTTAATTCGTTAAGCTCCAAAATATTCATACGATACGGAGCTTTTGAACTGGGTACAGCACCTGGTACTAGCTCAATTGTAAAATCCAGTTCTCTCTTGGGAGGTAATCCTGGGATTTCCTCTGGAAAAACGTCAATCAAATCATTTACTACAGGAATATCCTCTATTGTTTTCTTGCTAATTTCAGACTTAACTGTCTCATCTGTAATAGTTACAGCATAGGTTTTGCACCCTTTTCTGACTGCCCTTTTAAGTTGTAAAGCAGAAATCTGCCTGACTACTGTTTTCCTAGGAATACCCCTAACAGTTATAGGTTGTTCATTATTATTTACACACCTAAAAGTTTTGTCAAAACAGTTTAAAACTACCTTATGCTGTTCTAACCAGTCCATACCGATAAGTATGTCATAAGAGCCAAGTGGAAAAACATTTAATTTAACAGTAGTCTTAAAATCATTCATATCTAGTACACATTCCTTAACATAACAATTTACCTTCCTTTTTGCCCCAGTAGCTAGTTGTACGGACCAAGAATTATCAAACCTTTCAATAGTCAGATTACATTTTTCTACTAGCTGGGGTGAAATATAACTAAGACCAGCACCCGGATCTATCAAAATAGTTACAGGGATTTTGTTAATCATACCTCCTACTTCTACCATGGAAGTTTGATAGTCAGCTTGGCGGTTCTCCAATGCTGCATTGATTCGGGGCATAATTCCTGCAAAGTCTCCAACAGTCATTTCATCTTGTATAGTATGAATATTGCCATTTGTTTTCTTTCGATTCGGGCAAACTGATGCATAGTGTGGGCCATTGCATTCCCAGCACTTAACAGGCTCCTTTCGTTCAAAATTCTTAGTGTAATTTCCATGATTGTTAGAAACCTCCTTGCTACCCTTGAAGTTACTAGAATTATTAGAAACTCCATTTTTGCTTCCCTGGAAGTTTTTATCATTAAATTGGGTTCTGTTCTTGTTATTTTTGAAACTTTTCTGGGGTACAAACTCCTTTTTCCTGTACTCAGGCTGATTGTTGTTCTTTTTAGCCTTCCAGCTGGCTATCCCTTCTTTCTTTTTATTCTGTTCATAACAGAAATTAGCCTTTTGCATAGCTTCTTCTAGAGTTTTGGGGTTATCATATTCGATTCTGTCCTTAATATGATATGGCAGGCAGCTAAGGAACCACTATACTTTAGGTTTCTCTTCAATAAAATATGGCACATATCTCAACAGACTTAAGAACTTACTGTTTAAGTCCTTCATCATCATAGATCCTAGCTTTAATTCATAAAATTCCTTGGCCCTCTCCTCATAGTACTGTTCGGACAGAAATTTCTTTTTGAAGTACATTTTAAAAGTACTCCAATTGACCTCTCTTTCCTTGATCCCCTTGACCCTCTTCAAGTCTTTCCACCATATATCTACCTTTCCAGAAAGGTTGTAGATGGCCATTCTTGCTTTCAGCTGATTTGAATAGTTGTATATCTGGAAATATTTTCTCATCCCGGATAACCAGGATTCTGCTTCTTCTCCTGTCTCAGATTCTCCATTGAAGGTTGGGGGTTTTATTTTCTTAAACTCCCCGGAAATCTCTTCGTAAGGTCTATACTTTTTCTTTCTGTTATGTAGTTCAGCTTCACTGCTGTCACTAGTAGTGCGATAGCTGTGTTCCCTTCTTTCTTCAGATGATGAACTGCTGTCAGATTTAGCTGGTTTCATCCTTTTAGACCCTCTTTGATGACTAGCTTCTTCAGATTCAACTCTTTTGCTTCTTCCTTCTGTCTGAAATTTTTCTATCAATAATTGATTTAGCTGCTCTTGAGTTTTCAGAATCCTTTCGTTATCCTTCTTGACTGTTTCTATTTCCATCTTTAAACCTTTTATGGTCTGCATCAGTTCCGAGGAGTGAGCAATTACCTCCTCTGTCACAGGTTCTCTCGACATCTGTCTTGTCGTAGTGTTTGGAGATTCCTCCTTAGCATATTCTCCTAGCTTTTCCATACCTGCCTGTTAGATTTAGAAAAAGGAAATTTTTCTGCTCTGTCTTTATAAAACAGAAAATACAAGTTAGTACATGATATATATATATATATATATATATATATATATAAATTTCTTTTTTTTATTGGCACTGTTCTGCGGAAACTAGTTGAGCCATATCAAGGCCTAGTGTATGAACCATGCTCTGATACCACATGTCAAAACCCAAAATTTTCCAAAAAATTTAAAATTTTTAAGATAGCAATAAATGTTATTAAATGCAGTCTTTTAACTGTCTGCTTAACTTATGTGATTGTAAGTGTGTCTGAATGATCTTTGTTGTACGTAAATGTTCTTATGGTTTTCTCTTTTCCGTTACTGGTTGTTTTATTGTTTTGCAACCTCAAGGGGGAGTTGCCATAGCAGACTAGACTTACTTAGCTTTCGAGCTAACGCATCAAACTGTCTTTCTCTTTACAGATATACAGGTCAAGTGCGGTCGCGACAATTAAATCTTTAAAGTATTAAAATTCATTTAACTGCACCAACTCAGTCAGTAAAAGTCTAAACATGCTAGTTGGTTGTCAAATGTGTAAAGGTAGAACTCCCTTCCTGTAATATTCATAAATCTTACTGTTTAGAGTGTCGAAATTTATATGTGAATATGATAGCTATTGTTCTTGATAAAAAATGACTTAAGTATTCCTCTGGAGTATTGTTTCTTTGATATTATTATTGTGCTATAACAATATCTCTTATTTAGCACTGTATGAAGTCACTGGATTATGATAATCAGACCACTTTTATTTATCTGTTGATACTGTATCAATTGCAATTTCCGACCTTATAATGGATCTGGAGATTTTCCTCATATAAATTACTTATTGCTAGCATTGTATGATATTCTGTCGTTTACATGTCTTCTTATAATATCCTTAAGGGTTTGATTTGATTATGCCGCTACTCTTATTCCTATAATGTTAATAGATATAAGATTAAGACTAACAACTATTTCAATGACACTAATCCAGGAGGATTGTAAATCACCATGCTAACTTCATTTCATTATCTTATAGATTCAAGGTTTGATGTATCCCTTGTCTTTTCTCATGAAACCAGGGTTAAGGCAACCAAAGTTAGTGAAATGTTGTTCTATAAACCAACTATAGCTTCCATTACATCATTTCCAAAAAAATTTCTATAATACAAAATGCTTCCTCCATGCCTAGAATACTTATAACTGAGTTTTGAACAACGTTCGTATTGTATGATGTAATGAGTCAAGGTTTAAATCTATCTAATACAAGTATTATATGTAATGCACTAATGTTTTGATTTAAAAAGGATGATATATGACTTATCATTTATGAAGAATCCTACAATAATTTGGTTTACACCTATTATGAGTTGTTATTTTAGCAACAATGATAATACTATCATCGAGAACTTGCACTTTAATATCATTAGCCTGTTGTAATGATTGTAGGTCCAAAAGTTAATGGTTTCCAACGCAACAATCGAAGGCATGTATTATCATGGCATTTTGGCAAGTTTGAACTATGGTTTAATATCATAAATGGGATATCCTTATTATGATTTTAATTGATTAACAATAATTGGGAAGTCCTCCTGGGACTATGGAGTCTCAACCCACAGCAAGGAAATATTAATCTGCTACGTGGTTCATCGAGGGCCAAGTGCTTAGTGATATAAAACACTGGACCTAACCCTACCTCGTCATTTCCTTCGCCTTCGTGCTCGGGTCTTTCTTTGCAACCTCTCCAGGTCTGAGTCTTTGTGGTGGCGTTGTTGATTCAGTTGCAAAGTTATTACAGTTCTCTTGCTTAATGTTATCGTTTGGAAATCTTTAGGATTGACTGTTGATAGCTATGGGGTGTTATAGTGCCTAGGGTTTATCCTTGGAGTTCATTTACTGGTCTGGTCACCATTAATACAGTCTGCTAACAGCTTGCATGCTGCTTCATCCTTCGTATTGTCCATAGCTTCGTCTGAGAGTCATTTTTTTTCATTGTTTAGCAACTGTAGCTGGTCAAGGATCTAGGGTTTGTATTTTTTTTTAACCGTAGAACCCTTGTCACAGCGTGGCCTTGAATCTTAGCTTGGTTGGCCTTGAATCTTAGCTTGGTTCTGTTTGAAGCTTCCACTATTGCACATGCTCCTTGTTATCAGTCATCTTGTTCGTGTTGGTGAAACGAGAGGGGTTCACCCTACTACTGCTCATGGATATCAACCTACCTACTGAGCATGACTTCATTCAAACCTCGAGTAAGCTATAGGTTTCATCCTTGTTTTCTGAATACGACAAGTTGTTTAAGACTCGACATTTATATATATAAATGATTTTTGATAATGTTTTTGTTTTGTTGCAGGCTCGGACTCCCTTCGCAATGTGGGTGACTCATGCTTCGGCTGTTGGTTGCATATCCGGGTAAGCTTGGTTTTCACCATGGTGTTCCTCCTTGTTGGTTGTCTGTATGGTTTGGTCTTCGGTCTGAACAGTGACACCGAAATTACAGTGGCTTGCTAAATATTTTTAACTGTAGCTTTTAAATGTAATACTAAGGGTTTAACCCTGCGTAGTAATAGGGTGTTACGGCTTCAGTTGTTTGTAAACTACTATTCCTGCGTTTGATAGCTAGGGTTTTTGCTACAAAAGTTTTAATGTGGAAAAATTAAAGGAAACAAGGCGGTGAGCCTATTCTGTAGGTGATGTTACAGCTTCAGGTTTTTATATAATTTGTACAACACTTCTTTAAAAAGGTTCTTGTGTTAACAGTAACATCTCCATATTCGTGAAATAATTTCTTCGTAATTCATATAATTTAAAACTTTTCTAAGTACCAATATATGCGGAACCATAAAGTGTGGGTTTGCTTTCTTTAAATACTGCTTTACAAAAATAAAGTAAAGCTTTGCGACACTTATTACTGTTTACAAATGTCTTTATACTAATCAAGGAAAAGATATATCTTTTAATTTTCAACTAAATAAATTCTAAACTTGATAAGTCAACCAATTCTTAAAACTTGCGGAAAACACAAAAACTTCATTATGTTTTAAATGCGTCTTTAGAAACAAATACTTCTTTCAATAAAACAATGGTAATAACACCATCATAATCATAAGCGAAACATTTTATCAACAACCAACCTTGTATATGAATCGTACACATCAAGTAATCATAACATTTTTAAGGGCAGAAATAAATACTCATACATAAGACACATTGAGGAACCCATAGGAAACACAAGAGACGAATATAACGTGGTTCACCCGTACACGGGCTAGTCCACAAAAGGTGTGTGCATCTTTTATTATTAGGCCAAAAAGGGGTAATAAGAATTACAATAAGCAACCTAGTTGCTGTAACAAGATTCCTTCTTCTTCTAACATACTTTATGCTAAAAAGAAAACTTTCATTAAGAACTTTCAAATCTATCAAAGGCATACTAAGTATCCTTCTAAGGCCTTTTACTATCATCATTTCATCCTCTATACGAAATTCCCTTTTATAAGGCAAGAGGCTATTTATTAATCTCCTTTATAAAATTTACTTTTCAAAAGTATATGAATTATAGTCTTACCAAAATAATTGGAAAAGGGGTAACCTCCTTTTTAAACATTTAACTAGAAAAATGCCTTATATTATAGCCACTTCATCCATAAACGATCCATTCAACATATGGGTATATATCTTTAGTGTTTAAAAGTTCCACAAAAATAACATTTAAGGTAGCATCCTACCTAAGCTATGGCAAAGTTCGTAGATGACTAAGATCTCATATATATATATATATATATAAATAATATCTTGGATCAAACTTCAGGAAACCTTTTCTCTCCCTTTTGACTCTTCCTTCAACCAGGGATTTCTTATTTTTAATAAAAGTATTCATTAGCACATTTTCTTTCAATAATTGCACTAAGGTTCGTTTCCTTTTCGGTACACATAATATAACTTATATATATATCGATAAGGAGTGATTTCCTTCCTTATAAAAGTATTCATTAAAACACATTCATTCCATAATTGCACTAAAGTCGCAGAGACTTACACTTCCAGGCAGGATCTATATTTATAAATCTCCGAGATCGATTTTAACCTACTCTTCAACGCAGTATAAAAATTATAAACAAATGTAAACTCAGAGGCTTACATTTCCAGGTAGGGTCTATACATGCAAATCTCAGATCAACGATCGATTTTCTGTTCTTACTTTTTAGTATAGATAAAAATATATAAACAAAAGTAAAATCAGAGGCTTACATTTCCAGGTAGGGTCTATACATGCAAATCTCAGATCAACGATCGATTTTTCCGTTCTTACTTTTTAGTACAGATAAAAAATATATAAACGAAAGTAACTCAGAGGCTCCTATTTCCAGGAAGGATCTATACAATATAAATCTCAGAACATGGATCGAATTCGTATCCTACGTTTTCTCCAGGAAGCAGTAACCATAAGACTGGGGATCGCTTGGATCATCCAAACGGCTGGTTATAGCCTAACTCAAACCTAAACCAGTGGTCGGTGTGTTAAAAGCATCTACAGGGTCACTCACTGATCGTATAGCGATCCAGGGAGAAAAAAATGCACAAAAAGAGCGTATTAAACTGGAGCAAGGTATAACCTCGGCTATATATCCTCATAGGGTCCCATCGAGGCTGCATAAACTTAAATAAAACTGGATCTACACGAATCTTTGTAACATAAGGCATACAACAAGGATTTTGACGGGTTCCAAGCGAAAAGCCGACCCAGTATAATTATATACACAGGTTTAAAAAAATAGTATATAAATATATAAAAATATGGACCTTCTGCTAACATAACACGAACAACACCAGGATTACCTCAAATAAAATGAAATACCAGCCTTAAAGCAATGCATGTTCCAAATCATAAATCGTAGGATTGGTCATGAGACATTCACGCTTATTTTTCTATGAATATGAATATCCAGAGTACCTTAAGGATTTACAGGCATCCAAAGGGCAGATTTTCCATACCTTTAATTTGAACTATTCTCCCTCTTCCAAGACACGAATCAACCTTTCTATCCAACGATCTATCACTGATACTTCTGATCTTGCAGACAGATCGACAACTCCAGCTCGAAGAATTCCAAATCGCATACTCCCGATTGAGAATTACTAGATCGGAAACTACAGGGGAATTGTAGACCTAGACTATTCCATTAACTACCTAGGATCTCCAAAGGGAACAAGTGGCGTTCTTCTTGAGTTGGCGCTCCAACAGCAATAAATACTTTATCATAGCATGATTGCTATGATGCCTTCCTTTCAAATAAAAAAAATGACTATAAGCACTCTATGTTCTATCATAATTTGTTGGCATAGCTGCTATGGTATTTTATGTATATTTATCATTATCTATATATTTTCTTTTACTAATGACTATCGCATATAGTGCTTTAACTAATTTCGACTTTTATGCTTGCTTCTATCTTAAGGCCTTGTAGATACCTCTTTGGCATTCTATGCCATCGTTAATGTGGATATAATTATCTACTAAATTGGCTTAATCATACTAGGCTTTAAAACAGCTAGGTCATAGTACCTTAGTCAGATACTTACCATGAATGGAAATCCTTATAGTGCCGAACTTTTGTCGTCGAGCTTAAGGGGATACGTACGACTACGTATCTATTCATGGCCTTCCAACCATCCCGCTACTCCCCTTAGCGGATTTGTTTGTCCATCATTTTTTTTGTGGTGTTATTATAAATTTACGATTTATAACATACAACTTAGAAGAAGAAATGATTATACATTTTTCCAAGGTCCACTGGTGGGGCCTTGGCATTGAGCTCCTCACCAGGGCCTTATACACAATTTACAATATACATTTGTAATTCTAATAGAAAGGGGGATATTACATCCTCCTCCCCTTAAAATAACACCGTCCTCGGTGTTCATACTTTCCATTTGTTCGTCTTCTCTTCTGGTGTCATCATTTGCTTGCTTCGTCATTACTATTTTGACCTTCTTCGCAAGTCACTTTCGACCACACTGTATTTTTACTACAAAACCGGGGTTCAAAGAAACCGTAAAACTTATCATCAATAAATACCGAGTCATTTATTGTAACATAACATTTGCAATCTATGGAATATCTTTAAGTCATTATTTATTACAATCATACTTAATTAAGGGAACCAAGAATGTAAATTGTTAATTAAATCAAAACACATCATTCATTGATCCACGGAATTCTTGCCTAACACCCGAGTGCTCACACAGCAATCCTTTCGGAATTCTTGCCTAACACCTCAGTGCTCACACGACATTTCTTTCGGAGATTTCTTGTCTAACACCATAGTGCTCATGCAACAATACTTTCTCTCATGCCTTGCCTAACACCTTAGTGCTCACGCAGCAAACATTTCTCTCATGTTTTGCCTAACACCTTAGTGCTCACACAGCAAACATTTCTTTCATGTCTTGCCTAACACCTTAGTGCTCACGCAGCAAACATTTCTTTCATGCATACTAAGCAGCGTCCTGCCTCCCACATATACATTTTCTTATAGCTTGCCCAGGTCTTACAGCCAGCCGATTCTCCGAGAATCCTAGTGGCGGTTCAATCCCTGATTTTAGGGAGTACTTTAATGCCATTACAACACTCTTTACACAATTCCCCTCAAGCCTTCTCGCTTGAGTCCCGGAATTTATTTTCCTCAAGCTGCCTTGCTTGAGTCTAGAAAAATCTCTTTCAATTTAATCAATTTATTTCGTCACATTACATTCTGTATCCATACGATTATTCTGACCAATCTGGGTCGAGTTTCCTGATTAACAATATATAAAAATTTTAAAGGAATCTGTAACAGTTGTGATGTGGATCTTAAATCCTCACCCCCGTTATTTTACCTTGCATAATATTTATACTCTTGCATTTTCACAAGCTTCACAGAAATTTCACCATCTGCCAAATTACACTTGTTAGTATATATACAAAATCAAATAATGTAAGAAGATCCCTTCTTTAAATAGAAAATCATCTTTCTTATTAAAATATCCATATGTAATCATCTAAGATGTCATTTCCTACTACACATAACTAACTTATAAGATTACATAATGCTTTGAACACGATATAACATTCTTTCTATGATGATCCATGAACATTATGATCATTTAACCTCGAATGTTAGCTTTCACTATTTCAACATAATTCCTATTTTTAGTTATACAACCCTTTTTGTATACCCTAACATCATATAGAGATAACCAAATTGTCTAAAACAAACTTTCATAGCTTATACAGATAACCATGTGCCTTTGTAAAGGCGACCGCATAGCTCACCTTCATTTGCCGAGGTTCCAGTTTACTTGTATCATCACGTATTAGTATTATACATGAATCGATATATATATCCCACATTTACCCATTGATGGGTGTCAGGCAGTGATGTGGGGGAAAATAACATTTGCTCGACCACAACATTCAAAGTGTTAGTCGTATAAATCATAAGAACAATCGTACATATAACATATGTTCAACGTCATTTTTCCTTGTTTCATAAAAGATTATACCTCGATTACTGTCTCAAAGATCACTTCCGATTTACCCTGCAAATTCCATGTCATCAATGTTTTCCTTAACACATAATAAATAAAAACAGTCATTCCTTGTGGAAATATAAGGACGTCAGAAGATTACAGCATCCTACTAACATCTATTTATTTCATGTTGGTTCTAGGTTTCCAATAATCTATCCCTTAACAAAATAATCAATTTGAGAAAACATATAGTTGTACATGGATAGTAGGTCATCATAATATTGAGCAAATAAAAGTATCACTATTACTCAATTGTTTCCCACGTCTATCTTAGTAGAATTTACTGACATAAGAGGTATATATAAAAGGTACTCATGCATTCTCATATTAACGGATTAATATTCACATGTATATGTAATTCTAACCATTTTACTTTTGTTGCACTTATATGTAAGGGTAGGAGCATGCTTCAATGTCACAAAATCGTATTATAATTACTTATCCTATACAATTACATACTAGAATGAAATTGCTTAACAAGGAGACTATTAACCATTTTTCTCCTTTGTAATCTCACAATTTCCTAGTCATAGAAAACTTCTTACCAATTAAAGTTAATTTCTTTGTTTAAAAGAAACCAGACATCCTAGTCTAGCCAAACTATACTCTTTATGGAATAAACAACAACTTAACATCACATAATTATGCTTCCATCATAACTAGAATGATTAAATTCGCAATGACTCCTCCTGCAGCATACACCTTTACAGATTTTGCTACTAAGGTCAATCTCATTATAAATTTATAAACTTTCTTATTTAAGGTAACTCATATGTAAACGGACCCTGATCGTTTCTTACATAGTTCAAAACCCAAGACTGACCCAAACTATCAAATCTTTACTGGACCTTTTAACATAAAGACTTACTTTTGATCTGAACTTAATGGATCTTTTAACAGATCTAAGTTGCTTACATTCCCCATCTAAATTTCATATTTGGAAATCTAGACTATTGGTCAATCAAGTTTTACTTAGTTATCTAAGGTCAACCAAATTAGGAGACTTCCTTAGCCTATAAACTTCACAGTGAAATAGTTAGGAAAACTCCCAATACATGTTTTACTTTACTTACAAGTACCCATTTCATAAGGACTTAACTCCAATAATCTAACTAATTAAAAGAGTACTTTCTTGTCATTTAATGAAACTAATTGTAAAGGGTGAGGAGATATTCATCGTCTAGTGTTATCCATAGGAGATCATTCAAATGAACTTATGTAATGTTCACAAATAGATACTCTAATTATAACTTTTCAGTAAACTCATACGTCCTTGTAATTCCAAGAAGTTTTGTCGCTTACCTCTTAACGTTTCTTTGGAAGTGAACATTTTATTCTTGGCTTATAGAATGCAGCTCCTTTTCTAGTCCGACCAACTTGTATTTGTTCTTCTCCAATTGAGCTCAATAAGCCCAAGTGTTTGCAACCTGAAGAAACTTGAAGTCGAGCTTGGAGATTCATTTTCCCCTCTTCCAATACAATCCATGCATCCAAAATGAAACACAAATAATTGATTAGTCAACTTAACAACCTTCATACTTACTTATCTCATGTTGAGCTCATTAGGCCCTAGTGTTGTAACCTAATGCACTGATACCATATGTAACATCTCCATATTCGTGAAATAATTTCTTCGTAATTCATATAATTTAAAACTTTTCTAAGTACCAATATATGCGGAACCATAAAGTGTGGGTTTGCTTTCTTTAAATACTGCTTTACAAAAATAAAGTAAAGCTTTGCGACACTTATTACTGTTTACAAATGTCTTTATACTAATCAAGGAAAAGATATACCTTTTAATTTTCAACTAAATAAATTCTAAACTTGATAAGTCAACCAATTCTTAAAACTTGCGGAAAACACAAAAACTTCATTATGTTTTAAATGCGTCTTTAGAAACAAATACTTCTTTCAATAAAACAATGGTAATAACACCATCATAATCATAAGCGAAACATTTTATCAACAACCAACCTTGTATATGAATCGTACACATCAAGTAATCATAACATTTTTAAGGGCAGAAATAAATACTCATACATAAGACACATTGAGGAACCCATAGGAAACACAAGAGACGAATATAACGTGGTTCACCCGTACACAGGCTAGTCCACAAAAGGTGTGTGCATCTTTTATTATTAGGCCAAAAAGGGGTAATAAGAATTACAATAAGCAACCTAGTTGCTGTAACAAGATTCCTTCTTCTTCTAACATACTTTATGCTAAAAAGAAAACTTTCATTAAGAACTTTCAAATCTATCAAAGGCATACTAAGTATCCTTCTAAGGCCTTTTACTATCATCATTTCATCCTCTATACGAAATTCCCTTTTATAAGGCAAGAGGCTATTTATTAATCTCCTTACTTTATAAAATTTACTTTTCAAAAGTATATGAATTATAGTCTTACCAAAATAATTGGAAAAGGGGTAACCTCCTTTTTAAACATTTAACTAGAAAAATGCCTTATATTATAGCCACTTCATCCATAAACGATCCATTCAACATATGGGTATATATCTTTAGTGTTTTAAAGTTCCACAAAAATAACATTTAAGGTAGCATCCTACCTAAGCTATGGCAAATTTCGTAGATGACTAAGATCTCATATATATATATATATATATATAAATAATATCTTGGATCAAACTTCAGGAAACCTTTTCTCTCCCTTTTGACTCTTCCTTCAACCAGGGATTTCTTATTTTTAATAAAAGTATTCATTAGCACATTTTCTTTCAATAATTGCACTAAGGTTCGTTTCCTTTTCGGTACACATAATATAACTTATATATATATCGATAAGGAGTGATTTCCTTCCTTATAAAAGTATTCATTAAAACACATTCATTCCATAATTGCACTAAAGTCGCAGAGACTTACACTTCTAGGCAGGATCTATATCTATAAATCTCCGAGATCGATTTTAACCTACTCTTCAACGCAGTATAAAAATTATAAACAAATGTAAACTCAGAGGCTTACATTTCCAGGTAGGGTCTATACATGCAAATCTCAGATCAACGATCGATTTTCTGTTCTTACTTTTTAGTACAGATAAAAATATATAAACAAAAGTAAACTCAGAGGCTTACATTTCCAGGTAGGGTCTATACATGCAAATCTCAGATCAACGATCGATTTTTCCGTTCTTACTTTTTAGTACAGATAAAAAATATATAAACGAAAGTAACTCAGAGGCTCCTATTTCCAGGAAGGATCTATACAATATAAATCTCAGAACATGGATCGAATTCGTATCCTACGTTTTCTCCAGGAAGCAGTAACCATAAGACTGGGGATCGCTTGGATCATCCAAACGGCTGGTTAGAGCCTAACTCAAACCTAAACCAGTGGTCGGTGTGTTAAAAGCATCTACAGGGTCACTCACTGATCGTATAGCGATCCAGGGAGAAAAAAATGCACAAAAAGAGCGTATTAAACTAGAGCAAGGTATAACCTCGGCTATATATCCTCATAGGGACCCATCGAGGCTGCATAAACTTAAATAAAACTGGATCTACACGAATCTTTGTAAAGGCATACAACAAGGATTTTGACGGGTTCCAAGCGAAAAGCCGACCCAGTATAATTATATACACAGGTTTAAAAAAATAGTATATAAATATATCAAAATATGGACCTCCTGCTAACATAACACGAACAACACCAGGATTACCTCAAATAAAATGAAATACCAGCCTTAAAGCAATGCATGTTCCAAATCATAAATCGTAGGATTGGTCATGAGACATTCACGCTTATTTTTCTATGAATATGAATATCCAGAGTACCTTAAGGATTTACAGGCATCCAAAGGGCAGATTTTCCATACCTTTAATTTGAACTATTCTCCCTCTTCCAAGACACGAATCAACCTTTCTATCCAACGATCTATCACTGATACTTCTGATCTTGCAGACAGATCGACAACTCCAGCTCGAAGAATTCCAAATCGCATACTCCCGATTGAGAATTACTAGATCAGAAACTACAGGGGAATTGTAGACCTAGACTATTCCATTAACTACCCAGGATCTCCAAAGGGAACAAGTGGCGTTCTTCTTGAGTTGGCGCTCCAACAGCAATAAATACTTTATCATAGCATGATTGCTATGATGCCTTCCTTTCAAATAAAAAAAATGACTATAAGCACTCTATGTTCTATCATAATTTGTTGGCATAGCTGCTATGGTATTTTATGTATATTTATCATTATCTATATATTTTCTTTTACTAATGACTATCGCATATAGTGCTTTAACTAATTTCAACTTTTATGCTTGCTTCTATCTTAAGGCCTTGTAGATACCTCTTTGGCATTCTATGCCATCGTTAATGTGGATATAATTATCTACTAAATTGGCTTAATCATACTAGGCTTTAAAACAGCTAGGTCATAGTACCTTAGTCAGATACTTACCATGAATGGAAATCCTTATAGTGCCGAACTTTTGTCGTCGAGCTTAAGGGGATACGTACGACTACGTATCTATTCATGGCCTTCCAACCATCCCGCTACTCCCCTTAGTGGATTTGTTTGTCCATCATTTTTTTTGTGGTGTTATTATAAATTTACAATTTATAACATACAAATTAGAAGAAGAAATGATTATACATTTTTCCAAGGTCCACTGGTGGGGCCTTGGCATTGAGCTCCTCACCAGGGCCTTATACACAATTTATAATATACATTTGTAATTCTAATAGAAAGGGGGATATTACATTAACACTCAGGGTTTTGAAAGTTAATTTAATATAAAATTGTTGACTGTATAATGACTGGTTTAATTTCTACGTTTTCTTTTTTAAATTTGATAAGAGTGAAGTGGTGATGCGGCTGGAAGTGAAGTCATGTGTTATACAATGTCACGAAACTGTAGCTCGACAAGAAGCTAAAATATCGTTCTGTTGTGAATATAACTCTGTTGAAGTAAAAAGGGTTTAGAGAAAGTTAATACTACACTACTTACGCTCAAATCTGAGTCAAGTGGGGTTCTGTATTGTTCTTAGATGTCAAAAGATGACTGGTTAAGTTTATGTGTTAGGGATGGTGTATTAACTTTTCTAATAGAACAATACTAGTAAAAATTTCGGTATTAGGGTTTGTATTTTGTTATAGATACATTGACCACATCTGACATTCTCCTGCAAGATTAATTATCAGAGTGTACATTCAGTGATTATGTTTGTTTCAAGTTTACTGTTGTTCCTAAATTTGTTTAATAAAATTTGAAACATACAGAGTATGAATACTTGAAATGTAAACACTGTTTATCTGTTCAACAATAATTATCAAACTAGTATTATATTATGACTACAATTTGTTACATAAAATATTTAATGGTTACTGCATAAATTACAATTTACATTATCTGCATATATAAATACAGTCATGATAATATAACCAATATATTACATCATACTAACGATATAGATTTCAGTAACTCTCAATAACTCTCCTACAGATATTTAGGGATAGTACCTTTCGCTACACTAATTACCATTCTGACATAACAAAAATAAACTTAACCTACATTCATTTTAACTTTCAACATAAAGATAACGACAGAACCTGTTTCTGTGGACAACAACAGCTATGGGAGGTTGTTCCTCCCTACCAACTCCTGGAGAGTGCCCAGACAACACTTCTCAGGACCCCCGAGCTTGCTCTAGTCTCCCTGGCTGGAACTAGGTGCAGCAGAATAATTCACTCAGCCAAACGGCTATACTAGAACCAAGTTACTGCAGCAATCCTCTCAAAACAATTTCCTTACTGTATATTCCCTCTTCCTCAATGGGACTCCTGAATAACATTCACCTGAATGTATTCTCCCTCCAGAACTATTCAACACCAGCTCAGTTCATTGAGTACTATTTAAAAGATTGCCTAGGTCTTTTGTTGGGTTAACTGTCATTAATGAGCCACCTGCTCAGATTCCACTTTCTTGGGGAATCATGACCCCAAAATATAGGGAAGTTGCCACCTGCAACTTAGGAAGTGTTTGAGGATGCTGCCACTTATCTTTTGCCTTTCCACCAATTAGACCAGTAACCTCTTTTAACAGCTCTCCCATGCTGTTGTCTCCATAATTTATTTATAAATAATAAAATATTAAGAATTACATTCCATTTCTTGTGACTCTGCTGAGTCATCAATTCCTACTTAGCATTACATTTAACATAGTGTCTCAGTAAAAATAATTACATTATTTTTGCAAAATTGGGGTATGTGACATAAGCAAAAGAGCTTCAAGATGAATACTAGATAGCTGTTGCTTTATAGCTTCAACCTTCTCAGGATGTAGGGGTATAGAACGAACCATAGAATGATGACTGTGGCTCGGATCGACCAATTAAAATTCAATTGGACCCATTAAAATTCAATTGGACGTGACATGAATGATTAAAATTAAACTCTAGATGCATATGCACGCCACTTGGATGATGGCTGAACATCCGGTACGTGGTTCTTTAAATGATGAACTCTTTCCTTTATGGCATTATAGGGATGCTTACCCTACATTTAACGTCGACGTTAATTAGTTAATGGCTTCCATGTTTGGAGCATAGAGAAAAACCTTGTCACATTACAAAATCCTTGCAACATCATACAAATACAACATTTATTGCCCTCAACGTAGCTCATTTTACCTCTTCCTAGTTCAAAGGTGCTCATGATCCCCTGCTTAAAATCACATAAATTTTGGACTGAGATATCGATGATGTGCAAGCAGGCTCGACCAACTGGATGGCCATGGGACCAACAAAGAGGGACACCCCTAGCACTATCCCGATGTCCTGAATCCAATGGATTTGACGGTTTGTCGATCCGAGCCACGGTCGTCATTCTATGGCTAGTTCCGTCTATTTTTTTTTTGTTATATTAACCAAAACGCGTGAGCGTTATGGTGATACGTAACGCGCGCGCATTATGTATCACCATAACGCTCGCGTGCCTTGTAATCCTATCCTACATGTTAAATGACATGGTAGGTTCGGATCCTGCCATTCCTAGTTTTACATAACACGCTAGCGTTGTGAATTTACACAATTCTCGCGCATTTCACATTTACCCAATTGCATCTAAAAGGTCCCTCAACTTCGTGTGAAGGCCCTTAATTTACTTTTTATTATAATGTGCTACTCAACATTACATAGTCTTTTAATAAGTTTTTCATGTGCTTTTGTGTGAGAAATCATAAACAAATAACAAAAAATTATAGACACCACAGTCACTCAACTGAAATGTACTATGAACACATGTTATTATAGAAATGACCCTCTTATTGTACTGAAATGTACTATGAACACATGTTATTATAGAAATGACCCTCTTACTGTACCTATCGTGATGCATGGTATATTGTAATCGATATTCAGTCAAACGATAAATTAGTTCTTGCTTTGATTGGAAATTTATTGCTTTTTGCTAACTTTAACATTAGAATGAGGTTTTTTTTTCTTCTACAATAATGCAAATTCATATATATATAATTTCATTGTTTATTCAATTGAAGGTATTATTTACCAGGTGTCAGCGGGTTCTTGACAACTACAATGATACTTAATGTGGGCTTCTCGACAAGTATAAAGATACGTAATGCTTTACTTCGTTGTTCAATCCAAAATCCATTTTTTATTTATCATATCTCCATCTACGCCCCACGACCATCACATCTCATCCAACTGATGCGGTAGCTCACTGCCTTCATAGCCACCTGGAGATTTCCCACAGTGTCGACCACAGCCAATTGATCTGTAGGCTCACCATCGCCAACTGATCTACAGGCTCACTGCCTTTGGTGAAGTTTTTGTTTTCATAGGAAGCCTTATCTTTCTTCTGAGCATATTTTTCTTTTGGTTGTTGTCCGAACAGAGCTTTTTTTTCGTTGTCTAAACAACCTATTGTCATTCAATTTTTTTTGAATTGTTCATTGAGTGAAATATGTAAGTCACAGGCTAGCTTGGCAACTATAAAGGGAGTGATTCTCCTGAAAATCACAAGCCTTTTCGATAATAAGACTCGGCAAAGTATCGCAAAAAAATGAAATGGACTAAGCAACCAACTTGAAGTTCTCCTAAACTCTTTTTTGGCTATCTGCGAGGATTCATACAAAGCATCGAGGCAATCATCTGTAGCTTGAACCTCTTCTTCCACCTTTTGAATCTGATAACGCAACTCCTGGATTGGATGATTTTGCTTTGCAAGGAGGTTGACCTAGTACTCCCTTCTCGGTGGCTGCTGCCCTTTGAAGTTCATCCCTGGTGGCAGTGACCTCTGATTTCCAATGGAGCCATGCATTCCATTGATTGTTGCTTCTAAATTCCCTAATTCCATGTAGAGTCCAATTGCTATTGTAGTTGTGCAGTCTTCTATGCCTTCATATTTTCATGAGATATGTCATCGAGGAAGATGCCAATAAAGGCCTAGCTCTTCCCGTCATGATTTACATTTATTGGAGCCGAGTCTCAGCGGCAGGTATTGTTTCCACCTGAACCCATTGAAGTGGTCTAGTTGCAATTTGGATATTTCAACAATTCCAACTATTTAAGGTTGCAATTTTAGTTTTTAGAAACTCGTTTTAATCAACTCAGAATTTCAAGATTGTAATCTTACGAGTAAATTTAATTTTAGTTTGCATTGTCAATTTTATTTACAGCATGGAGCATCAATTTTCATTAACATTAACTCTACAGAGTAAATTAAAAAGTTACACAAATTACATACCTGTGCAGACCCTGTAATTATGTGCAGGCCTAAACCATTCAACATCAATACCTCGTCCAAGCACAAAGCAGCGTGTGGTAGCTCTCTTTGTTCCGTGTACACCTTCAAGACTATCCAAGATTTCTGGTGGTAAGTTTTTTTAGATCTTCATAATGCAAAAAAATGAGGGGTCATCAAGGTTTTCTCTACCATTTTCTCATATCGTGTATCCTCTCGATCAGGCTGTGTAGTTAATACAACTCGTTTGTAATCACTGATATGGAGTGTACGAACCAGCTATGGCTTTAAAGGCACACATGTGCAATTTAATCTTGTCATCCTAAAACTCTGACCTCCATAAACTCTTTTAATGTTAATCCTCTTTTGTTGTTGGACATTTTTAATATGTGAAAGCTTTTACTACTTGCATCTTAAGTAAATGGCTATATTTCCTTAATGTACGCTGCGAAAGTCAGCATTAAATATTAGATAAAATGACATACATTGTAACTCTTTTCATGACAAAGAGTTCGATTTTTAAAAATCATGTAATGTGATTGTAAATCTAACTTGGAAATAATGTGATGTTCTCAATTACAAATTATATAATGTCATAAATTACAAATACTATCGGATTATCTCTGGGAACACTGGGAGTAATCTCACAACTCACCTGTAACAAAAAAAAAAAATCCTAAAGGCTCAAACTTAATACCCTAATCCCATGTTATCGCCTGCTTTCATCTCTCATACCTTCGCTTAGTGGTAGATTCCTATAACGACTATCATATGGATACCTCCATGCACACGTACTAGTGACAACTAGAACACCTTCTTTGAATGCACATTGCAGATTGTGGCTTCCTTTGTACAATGGCACAATGCAAAAAACAACTAATTTAAGTGTAAATAACGATACCATGCAATGTGCTTTACCACATTGCATGCATGCACTCCAATGCCACCTACCAATGCACCTTGGCTTATTTAACACTTGCGTATGACAAGTTTTCAGCCACGACAAGTATGCATTGCAGCACAACCTTGTTATTAAGATGGGATTTAGATTTTATTTCAAGATCTTTCTAGCAGGCTGATCAAAATGTTTTTAAAAAATGAATTTGGTAAAACAATAGGTGCTAATCAACGAGGAGAGAGCCAAAATCATATGTACCATGCGAATCTTTCTAGGTCAAAAATCAAAATACAATTAACTAAAAATACATATTATTAAGAATTGACAAAGTGGTAGCAAGCTCTTTTGGTGTAGTAGGTTTTGTAGCAGAGACGTTCAAGGATCTTGGCGAGGGCATCATTATTAACCTTTCATGTTTTATCTTTGGTAGGCATATATAATAATAGAACAACCACTTAACTTGTGGCCGATGAATATCGATAGGCCACAATTAAGTGCCATGAACTTCTATGAACAAGTGAAGTGCCACGAACAAATTATATATTGTACATGTTCTCCATTGATAGTTGTAATCATAAGTTGTCTATGATCCATGCATAAGCTACGAGTTATCCATCCATAGCTACTCGTTATTTTTTATAATATTATTTTATAATTGTTTATTCCGAACTACCACCATAAAATCAATCTCAATAGTATACTTGTCCCATCCTCCTACAATCTAGAAAAAACATACTTGCTAATCCACCCCAAATTCTAAAATATATGTACACCTATCGATGTAAAAATGAAGGAGATTGTATATTTAAGTTATCACAATACCACTATAAGGAATGGGACAAAGATATTGAAATAATAATTAACATTAATATGAATTTTTTTGATTTCAGATTTCATATTTACCTTGGTGATTATTTGAGTAATATTTACTAGAAATAATCATGTAAATAAGATATGGAATTAAAAAATAATTGTTATTACTTTCAAACTAGTTAAAGATGAAAAACATTTATATCTCCCACTTCCTATTAGGATCTTAGCTATTTTAGTTTATCTAAGGAGGAGAATATAGGATTTTTTATTTTATATTCTAAGTTCAAAATTTATTAAATTAGCATAGATCCATCTTAAACCAGTATTTATCAAGCACCGAGAGGGATCTAATTTCTTGAGGTGTATTTTTTTTTTAAAAATTTAAACTCAAAAAATTTGATCTCTCTTGATTGATAAATCCGAGTTTAAGTTTTAAGTTTTTATTTTATAAATGAACATCTATTTTTTAATTATTTTTCATAATATTTTATTTTATGAACCAACATGGTTTTTTTTTAAATACTTTCCCAATACTTTTTACTTTTTTTTTATCAACATATAAAAGCTCTTTTATTATAGTAAAACAAATATCAAAATATAAAAATGTTGAAAATATATAATTTATAAAATTATTTAGCTGAAAATTTAGAATCATAATAATCATCAACATCTAATTATAAAACTATAACACTATTAATTTTAAAATTTATTAAAAAATTACCTAATTATAAAAGCTACTTTAATATATTCAAAACAAATATCAAAATTTAAAAATCTTGAAATTATAAAATTTATAAAATCATAACGTTTATAAAATTTCAAATTTTTTAACATTTATAATATTTACAAATATCAAAATCTAAAGATGTTGTCTATATTTTAGATTCACATTCTTTAAAATGTCATTAACTCATTGTCAATATATGAATGAGATTAACTATTTCTAAATTGCAGTTATGTACGGAGGAGAACCTGGAAGTAAACATAGATGATTTTAATAATTTAATTGTATGTGAGGAAAGTTAAAAGGTGATTAACACTTTGGCATGTGGTCTTGGGCATGCAATGAATCTCTATATGTAATGGTATCATAAATAACAAGTATATTATGTAAGTTGTTTGAATTTTCATATCCAAATAAATTAAATGCTTGTATATTACTTGTTTAAAACTGTAAAGATATCAACCATTGCATTATATTTCAGGATCTAACCAGTTTAGGTGCCCACAAATTTGGTTTCTATGGCATGGCACCTATGGGATGGCCTTGAGGAGAAAATGGTTTATGAGTGGCATGGATTGGAGTGTTGTATCGAAGAACTGAACCAAATGGCCCCTGGGCGCTACAACACGAAACGGAAGACAACCATCTCTAACCTCAAAGCTCAGTTTCCAAACTTTACTTAATGGACATAATCACTTATTAGATTTATGGAAATTGGGATCCCATTCATGGTTATCATCTTTGAGCATAATGCTTAGCATTTTCATCATTGAGTGGGATCATATTTCACATGGCATGCATGAGAGATGAGCCAATACCAATCTCATTTCTCCACTTTCACGATAATTCCATACTACATGCATGATAGACATAAATAGTTTTTTAATACATAAAGATAACATAAATTATAAATTTATGCACTTATTTGACAGAATTTTGACAATTTGAAAATACATGCAAGCAACCCGGGCGCAAAAGCTCCAACCAGTGTTGGAATTTGGTTTTCATTTCACTCGTTAGATTTTTTTTTCTGATGTTTTGGGTTTTTATATTACCCGTCATGAAACGTTTTATTTAAAATTTTACCCTTCAACAATGAAGTATCCCAAAAAGTATTACCCTTCCAAAAATGCAAGACTCTACAAATTATAGCTCTATATGCCCTTTTTTTTTTCTGTATATTATGTTTGAATATCGTTTATTCTACAAATTGCATAAACTATTTGTATTCCAAATGTTGCACACAGATTTCACGTCTCTCAACCCCTTATTTAGTGCTTTCCTTCATTTAAATTCTACATCTCTCACTCAAATTGAACCATGAGAGAAATATAAGAGATCTTCATTTCAATTTCAATGGGAGTTGAGAATTAACCAATACTCTTTGACTCCGAATCTATATAGATTACTGAAACTATGGGATAAATCACTGCATACACTCATGTTATTTAAAATTATTAAAAAATACACAGACATACCCAAAACAATAGTGCAAGCATTACCTCTCATAATGCAAATAAGTGTTTGTCTCCAAAACCTTGCAACTCCCAACCAACTTCCAAAGTTGTTGTAGCATGCTAATACAATCAATGAGCCTTGAGCACTGAAATTTGTAGAGTAGATGCTCATTGCACTAATAAAAAAATCAAAAAATAATGGAGAAATCATTGGGTTAAATGAGAGTTTTTTTGTTTTTTTTTTTTTTTTTTTTTTTTAGGAAAAATCAATGCAACTTGCAAATGAAAATGCATGGAAATAATTTTATTTTAATAGATGTTTCTATTTATTTAGTGAATGTATGCTTTGAGATATCATTGGGTTAAATGAGTTTTTTTCTATTTTTAGGAAAAATCAATGCAACTTGCAAATGGAAATGCATGGAAATAATTTTAATTTAATAGATGTTTCTATTTATTTAGTGAATGTATGCTTTGGAAGTTGGAATTTATAATGTATAGTTTAACAAATCAATGCAATTTGCAAATGGAAAGGCATGGAAATAATTTTAATTTAATAGATGTTTCTATTTATTGAGTCATTATATGCTTTGGAAGTTGGAATTTACAAAGTATAGTTTTATATAACATAAATATATTAATAAATTAGTAATACAATGACATTTTAGGAATTTTGTTGTCTTTCAAAAATAGTTTCTATTTATTTAGTGAATATATGCTTTGGAAGTTGGAATTTAAAAAGTATAGTTTTATATAACATAAATATATTAATAACGGTTTAGAATTACGAATTTTGTTGTCCTTAAAAAATAGTAGTATAATATAATGACGGTTTAGAAATTTTATTGCTCTTCAAAAATACGTTTTAGAAATTTTATTACCCTTCACAAAAACGATTAACCAAAATTTCAAACAGTATTTGACGGTCAAAATGCTCCATAACAGGCATTTTTCCTGTCAAATTCCATCAGTGGCTCCAACCTATCCCTGAAATCGATAGGAATCCACTAAACATACACATTTGACTCACAGAGTCACAAGTCACATGCAAAGAAACGACGAGTCAACAAGTGGACAGCCTACGGTGTTGAAACTCCTCAGAAAAGAATGTGATTTATTCATCTTTGGTTGATCTATGACATGTAAGAACCTGCAACTATTACTCTACTCCTTCTAAATAGCCTACTATACTTCTTTAAGCAAGCTTGAAGAACACGAAGCAAGAAATATTGATTGTCATGTTTTTTTTAAATTCATTTCAATTCACTTTTTTTTATCCTTCACTCCTAGTTAAGTTGTTTCGTTTTGATGTTTTTTTTATAACTACATATTTTGAATTTGTAACAACTGCCATAAAATTAATATGGATAGTATAATTGTCTTATCCTCCTGCAATGTATGAAAAGCATAGGTGCTAGTCCACCACAATTTCTAAAATATAAATTCTTATCGACATAATTAATGTTAGCGATGTTGTTGGTTGTGTGAAATGAAAAAAAGAGGATCATAATTTCTAGCCATTTACTATCATTAATAATTTCCGTTATAAAACACCCATCCTTCTATTGATTAATTCCCACCCCCATTTCCCTCTCTGGGTGTTCGGGAAGGATGCACACTTCATTCAAGAAACCTTGCACCTCACATCTCCGTTATTGTTAAATAATAGAAAACTCGAAAGCCAAAGTCAATTCATATCTATTGGGGGAATGAATTTCTTTCTCTATTCCCCTCTCTTTGCTTCCATTAAAAGCTCAGTAAAGAGAACATACAAAACAAACCAACCAATAAATCTTGTAGACCTACATTTTCATGGGACTGCGTCTTCCCCATATAAAGACGTGGGAGAGAGTTCCCTCTATCACCGACCATGGAACCAATTATCTTGATCAAGCTTGTAGTGCTCTGGTTTTTACAGCAGAGCACTAAGTAAATTTCTAAAATAATTTCCTATGTAGTAATTCATTCAGGTATGTGTGAGTAAATTTCTGAAGAAAATTCTATGGTTTTAAATGATGTTTAGCATACTGTGTTGTCTCCAATAATCATACATTCACATTTAATAGAATAACTAATATATCAATAGTTTCCTTCAACAACTTGTAGTTTTTGCATAAGAATATTTTCACAGTAATAAATCATAAATCAGTAAGAAGGTATATGCAGGTTTAACAGTACGTTTCCACATAATAATTAAATAAAATAAATAATCAAGAAAATTACCTGATGCTGATGCTAACCGTAGGTTGTAGCAGGTTGTATATCCTATTGGTCATCCAAAATGAAGTGTCCACCCTACCGACCAGCTATTATCTTGCTGGCCCTTGGAAATCAAAGGATTTCCAAGCCCCCGAGCCCACAATCTGATAATCCCGAGAGCAGTCTTCACTTGAGTTCTCCAAACTTTTCTGTTCTCAAACCTCCTTTCTGTTCCCAAAACCTTTCTCTCCACTTCAAGCTATCCCCTACCTTCAACTCTCTCCCCCTCTATATACAGTTCCTTCCTCGAGAAGACCTTGGGCTTACTCCACCGCCCCAAACTCCCCCTCTCGAGCCCCTCAAACATTTACTCCTCCCACTAGTTCATTCATACACGTTTCTTTATAAAAATATATTTTTCACATTCAATGTACCGAATAATTAATTACTCTCATGGTAAATTCATTTGATTTTGATTGACGGTCGTAAGAATTTATTACGGTGGGAATTATTACCCAAAGGTTATCCATTCGGGACAAGCTTCATTAATTACAAGTCTATTCGCCATCCTTGGTATTTAATGTTATTAATGTAATTAATAAAATATTATATAAATAGTTGACCCTTTTCAACTTGGACATGATGTGTCTTAATGGTCTACCCCATCCGTCGAGATCACTTATCTTGAGATTTAAATTCCAAGATTCGTATTGAATAATTAAATAACCATTTTCCATCACATCACATTCATTTCAAAATTGTTATCCTATTATGTTTAACTTAGAAATGTAAAATAATCACACTCTAATCATTCATTAGTCAATATTTAAATTTTACCTATTTTGCAATTGTTATGACATGGGTAGTAATATTATTAAAATAAATTTTAAGTAATAGTATTAATTAAATCCCCATAAGGTAATAATAATGGTGAATTTAATAAAGATGTCTTTTACATCATTTGTTTATCACATGAGTACCCTAATATCTACATAGTATCGTCGTTCTTCTAAACAAAGCACCCTTAAGTGCTTAAACAATCTTACTAATTAATTAGACATTACCATTACCTTATTTACAACAATTCTCAGATGATAATGTTAACTGATGACACTTGTCTCCATAGTATATCACGATGTTTACCAACGAGTAATACATAGCTTAATTGACTTGTTTTACACATCTTAAATAACTTTATATTCATTATCTGAATTTGGTCAATGCATGATTAACCTAATTACTTATGACAACTTATACATTTATTCAATATGTTAAGTGTTTGTATATTGATACTAGTGTACATGTGCAAGGTGTGCATGTGTGGCCAGCGCATGCACAAATCATAAATGTACTATAGACAAACCCCATCCCGCCTATGCATACCTGCTAACTAATAGTAGTATTTACCCCCATGTAGAAGAACAAACATAATATATACATAGTACAATTACTCCAACATTCTCAGTTATTTAACAGTTAGCTCTTTACGATTTCACATCATTATATTTATCTTTACATTAGTTTAATCAATCATGTACAAGGAAGGGTACCTACTACCACTAACTCGGAATCAAGGAATACTAAACCCTCAACAGTACTAAATAACACATCCTCCCATCATAACCTACGTCCAACATCCTCCCTATCCTTCCTCTGCTAGTACAAAAGTGGATGTCGGACTCACCGATCTGACCACATAGAACTTGAGAGCGATAGCGTCGGCTGAACAGCAGACCTATCCTCCCCTAGCAGGCATCTGACCATCGTCATCACAACAACATGGGGAGCGTGTCTCATCACGGCCCTCCCACGACCTCGGGTCTCATGGAAACATAGGGTGGGAAACACATCCATCCCTCTCAACATACTGGGCCTACGCCCTTATAACCTCATACTTTGCTGCTATCGGGATTATCAGTTTGTGTTATCGTATCATCATTTTGGCTGCTAAGGTTTTTCTGTATGAGCATGTTTTTCCTTTCCAATATATATCAGATCAAGTAACTGGCTATCCCATAGCCCTGGTGTCCTGTAGGTTAGTATTTTGCAAAATACAAATTTATAGAAAACATTTCCCATTGATCGCCAATTGATCCATGCTATCAAAAATCATTTTATTTCATGCAACCTTTTTAGCTCATCATAGATGCGTATGACATATAACACTTCACTAATTCATATAAGAAGATGGTATCCACGTACCGACTCATATATTTCACATTTCATTAATGAAAACATATAAACATATATTGTAATCGTAAAATAACGAAATCATATGATAATCATGACATTATAACCGCATAACATAGTAACATCATAATCATGGTGAAATCATAAAACAGAGTAACATCATATAATGAGGTCCAATATAGTTTACTCAGTCGAACTGAGTTCAACAGAATATATAAGAAATAAAGTATGGTGTGTCTAACTAATAAATATGCCGAATCAAAAATATGGGCATTACATACACCCACCCTTCGGGAAACTTCGTCCTGAAGTTATGGTCAAAATAGTGAGGGAAAATCTTGACGCATGGTCTCTGCGTCCTCCTAGGTAGCAGACCCTGGGCTATACTTGTCCTATTGGACTTTAACCTGGTCCACATGGCGACTACGGAGCTGTCGAACCCTACGATCAAGTATACGTAATGGTTCGACCCTGAAGGTTCCCTCGTCCGAGACCTACAATTCCTTCCAATGAATTTTGTGAGTCTCATCAGCTATGTAATGTCGTAATACAGAAACATGAAATACATTATGAGTTTTATGCAAGTGGGGGTGGCAGCGCAAGACGATAAGCAACTGGTCCGATTTTCTCAAGAATCTCAAATGGACCTATAAAGCGAGGTGACAGCTTGGTACCCTTCCCAAACCGAATGGTACTTTTATTTGGTCTGATGCGAATAAATACACGATCCCCTACTTCATAAGTTCTATCTGATCTGTGTGCATCAGCGTAACTCTTTTTCCTATCCTGTGCTTCCTTCAGCCGCTGCCTAATCTGTAACACTTGCTCCTCCATTTCCTGAATCAATTCAGGCCCAATTAAAACTCGATCCTCTAACCTGTCCCAACTGAGTGGTGTCCTGCACGGCCTCGCATACAATGCCTGATATGGCGGCATACCAATGGAGATGTGATGACTATTGTTGTATGCAAACTCCACTAAAGGAAGATATTTCTCCCACTGTGTCTGTTGATCCATAACATACATCCTAAGCATGTCCTCCATCACTTGATTCACCCTCTCAGTCTGTCCATCTGTCTCGGGGTGATAAGCTGAGCTTAAGTTCAACTGTGTCCCTAATGCTGACTGCATGCTTGTCCAAAATCTGGAGGTGAACTTAGGGTCTCTGTCAGAGATTATCTTTTTAGGAACTCCATGAAGATGTACAATCTCATTTATGAATACCCTTGCCACATCTGTCACATCATAGGTGTCTCTGACTGGAATGAAGTGAGCACTTTTGGTCAGTTTGTCGACTACCACCAAAATAGCATTATGTCTCATAGATGTGAGTGGTAATCCTACAACGAAGTCCATGGAAATGACTTCCCATTTCGTCATAGGAATATCGTGCGGTTGTAGGAGACCGGCCGGGTGATGATGATCTGCCTTAACTTGTTGACATTCAAGGCACTTTGAAACAAAATCCACTACATCCATCTTCATACCTGGCCAGAAGAAGAGTTGCTTTATGTAAGTATACATCTTCTTCACCCCTGGGTGAGCACAGTAATGCGATCTATGGGCCTCTCTAAGGATTGTTTCCCTGATATCACCTTCCTTAGGAACATACATCCTTCCCTGATACCGCAACAATCCATCGATATGTAGTGCTCTGGTTTTTACAGCAGAGCACTAAGTAAATTTCTAAGATAATTTCCTATGTAGTAATTCATTCAGGTATGTGTGAGTAAATTTCTGAAGAAAATTCTATGGTTTTAAATGATGTTTAGCATACTGTGTTGTCTCCAATAATCATACATTCACATTTAATAGAATAACTAATATATCAATAGTTTCCTTCAACAACTTGTAGTTTTTGCATAAGAATATTTTCACAGTAATAAATCATAAATCAATAAGAAGGTATATGCAGGTTTCAGAGTACGTTTCCACATAATAATTAAATAAAATAAATAATCAAGAAAATTACCTGATGCTGATGCTAACCATAGGTTGTAGCAGGTTGTATATCCTATTGGTCAGCCAAAATGAAGTGTCCACCCTACCGACCAGCTATTATCTTGCTGGCCCTTGGAAATCAAAGGATTTCCATGCCCCCGAGCCCACAATCTGATAATCCCGAGAGCAGTCTTCACTTAAGTTCTCCAAACTTTTCTGTTCTCAAACCTCCTTTCTGTTCCCAAAACCTTTCTCTCCACTTCAAGCTATCCCCTACCTTCAACTCTCTCCCCCTCTATATACAGTTACTTCCTCGAGAAGACCTTGGGCTTACTCCACCGCCCCAAACTCCCCCTCTCGAGCCCCTCAAACATTTACTCCTCCCACTAGTTCATTCATACACGTTTCTTTATAAAAATATATTTTTCACATTCAATGTACCGAATAATTAATTACTCTCATGGTAAATTCATTTGATTTTGATTGACGGTCGTAAGAATTTATTACGGTGGGAATTATTACCCAAAGGTTATCCATTCGGAACAAGCTTCATTAATTACAAGTCTATTCGCCATCCTTGGTATTTAATGTTATTAATGTAATTAATAAAATATTATATAAATAGTTGACCCTTTTCAACTTGGACATGATGTGTCTTAATGGTCTATCCCATCCGTCGAGATCACTTATCTTGAGATTTAAATTCCAAGATTCGTATTGAATAATTAAATAACCATTTTCCATCACATCACATTCATTTCAAAATTGTTATCCTATTATGTTTAACTTAGAAATGTAAAATAATCACACTCTAATCATTCATTAGTCAATATTTAAATTTTACCTATTTTGCAATTGTTATGACATGGGTAGTAATATTATTAAAATAAATTTTAAGTAATAATATTAATTAAATCCCCATAAGGTAATAATAATGGTGAATTTAATAAAGATGTCTTTTACATCATTTGTTTATCACATGAGTACCCTAATATCTACATAGTATCGTCGTTCTTCTAAACAAAGCACCCTTAAGTGCTTAAACAATCTTACTAATTAATTAGACAGTACCATTATCTTATTTACAACAATTCTCAGATGATAATGTTAACTGATGACACTTGTCTCCATAGTATATCACTCGATGTTTACCAACGAGTAATACATAGCTTAATTGACTTGTTTTACACATCTTAAATAACTTTATATTCATTATCTGAATTTGGTCAATGCATGATTAACCTAATTACTTATGACAACTTATACATTTATTCAATATGTTAAGTGTTTGTATATCGATACTAGTGTACATGTGCAAGGTGTGCATGTGTGGCCAGCGCATGCACAAATCATAAATGTACTATAGACAAACCCCATCCCGCCTATGCATACCTGCTAACTAATAGTAGTATTTACCCCCATGTAGAAGAACAAACATAATATATACATAGTACAATTACTCCAACATTCTCAGTTATTTAACAGTTAGTTCTTTACGATTTCACATCATTATATTTATCTTTACATTAGTTTAATCAATCATGTACAAGGAAGGGTACCTACTACCACTAACTCGGAATCAAGGAATACTAAACCCTCAACAGTACTAACTACAACATCCTCCCATCATAACCTACGTCCAGCATCCTCCCTATCCTTCCTTTGCTAGTACAAAAGTGGATGTCGGACTCACCGATCTGACCACATAGAACTTGAGAGCGATAGCGTCGGCTGAACAGCGGACCTATCCTCCCCTAGCAGGCATCCGACCATCGTCATCACAACAACATGGGGAGCGTGTCTCATCACGGCCCTCCCACGACCTCGGGTCTCATGGAAACATAGGGTGGGAAACACATCCATCCCTCTCAACATACTGGGCCTACGCCCTTATCAACTCATACTTTGCTGCTATCGAGATTATCAGTTTGTGTTATCGTATCATCATTTTGGCTGCTAAGGTTTACTGTATGAACATGTTTTTCCTTTCCAATATATATCAGATCATGTAACTGGCTATCCCATAGCCCTTGTGTCCTGTAGGTTAGTATTTTGCAAAATACAAATTTATAGAAAACATTTCCCATTGATCGCCAATTGATCCATGCTATCAAAAATCATTTTATTTCATGCAACCTTTTTAGCTCATCATAGATGCGTATGACATATAACACTTCACTAATTCATATAAGAAGATGGTATCCATGTACCGAATCATATATTTCACATTTCATTAATGAAAACATATAAACATATATTGTAATCGTAAAATAACGAAATCATATGATAATCATGACATTATAACTGCATAACATAGTAACATCATAATCATGGTGAAATCATAAAACAGTATGAACTAGTGGGAGGAGTAAATGTTTGAGGGGCTCGAGAGGGGGAGTTTGGGGCGGTGGAGTAAGCCCAAGGTCTTCTCGAGGAAGGAACTGTATATAGAGGGGGAGAGAGTTGAAGGTAGGGGATAGCTTGAAGTGGAGAGAAAGGTTTTGGGAATAGAAAGGAGGTTTGAGAACAGAAAAGTTTGGAGAACTTAAGTGAAGACTGCTCTCGGGATTATCAGATTGTGGGCTCGGGGGCTTGGAAATCCTTTGATTTCCAAGGGCCAGCAAGATAATAGCTGGTCGGTAGGGTGGACACTTCATTTTGGTTGACCAATAGGATATACAACCAGCTACAACCTACGGTTAGCATCAGCATCAGGTAATTTTCTTGATTATTTATTTTATTTAATTATTATGTGGAAACGTACTCTGAAACCTGCATATACCTTCTTACTGATTTATGATTTATTACTGTGAAAATATTCTTATGCAAAAACTACAAGTTGTTGAAGGAAACTATTGATATATTAGTTATTCTATTAAATGTGAATGTATGATTATTGGAGACAACACAATATGCTAAACATCATTTAAAACCATAGAATTTTCTTCAGAAATTTACTCACACATACCTGAATGAATTACTACATAGGAAATTATCTTAGAAATTTACTTAGTGCTCTACTGTAAAAAACCAGAGCACTACAAAGCTTCATTCCTTCCCTCAACACCTCACCAATTCATTCTTTCTAATTCTCCTCAACCAACATAAGTAACTCTGACATCCTTAGTTTAGAAGGTCTGGCTCGTACCATGAATCAATGACCAACCAAGTCCTCTCCACATTTAGGATAGTCCTGGGATCACTAAATAAGATCTCAACACAAAATGGGACGTAATCTAATCCGCTTTGTTTCGTTTCACCAAAATAAGAGAAGAAGGATAGGAGGAACCCCCTTTGGCTCATTCATGCAATGAGGGGAGTGTGATAAATCGAGGGGCTTACAAAAACACTAATGGATCTCTCCAACCCGCTTTGGCTCATGCATACAATGAGGGGAATGTGACACATGGAGGGGATTACCAAAACCCTAATGGAGTCATCCAAAACCCTAATGCACCACATAGAGGAGAACTCTTGAACCATAGTGGAGTGAACTAGGCTTACTTAGGCCACCAATTGCCACATATGGTAGAATACCATGCAATTAGGAGTGAACTGAAGAGGAGGGTGTCACCTGTAAGGAGGATCTCACATGCACATCAAGAGAAATGAACCACATGTGGTGTTAACTCCGAATTTGGGAGAGGAATCCCATTTTGATGGAGATCCCATGCAACAATTGAGAGATAAGGCCACAACTAGAAGCTAACTCCCGAGGAGGGGCACCACCTTTGGGAGGAGATACCAATGTTGAAAAAAAAGCATGCAAACCATGTGCCATGAGTGAGGAGGGGCACCACTCTATTCCCATGGATAAGGGGATACACTTGTATTCACTGTGAGGGGGGGAGGTGCCCTCAATATTCATTTTTTTAATTTTTTACACCCCCTTAACATCTTTTTACATAGTTTCTTGTCAATTTTGCTCCTCAAAGGGACCTAATAGGTCATGCATGTAACTAGGGCCATGGTGACTAACTAATATTGACATTGAACCATAAGGAATTAGACACCATCCTGAGGCACATGTGTTATAACACACTTTGGCTTTGGAAGTGTGAGTGAAGAGACAATGTTGAACTCTTATCACTAGGATCTAAGATCAACTAGGTAAAAAAACACTCCAAAGGTTCCATAATATGAGTGAATCACTTAGGATAGCCCTTTTACACATGTAGTGGATGTGAAAATTTTACAAACAACTTTCTTTCACCATGACAAAGGAAGTGCAAAAAGAACATGCAACTAGGCATAAGGCTTCCTGATGTGGATGGGGGGGTTGGAAAGTCCTTGGATGGATGAAGTCTTCTATCTAGTGAATAACCTGTGCAAACTGGGTGGGAAGAGTTGGCTCCTACTTGGGGACGTGTATTTGGAAAGTGGATAAGAATCCAAAATTTTCAATCTGTGACGTGTCAAAACATTTAAATCTTGATATGAAATCCTTTACTACCACATGTTCATATAAAAGCCATCCAAAATGAAATGCCAATTGCATTATTAGAAAATGAAACTAACTAACAAATAAAAACTACCATTCATAAGTACATAAAACGAAATGCTCATTCTAAAAAGCAAGTATTTGTCCTACTCTAAATATGAGCATAAACCCAAATTTTATGTGAATCATAAATTCAATATAGTCACCTTAACATTTTATCAAATTTCAAATCTTCAAATTTTTAAATTTTAAATAACTGCTATAAAATCAATCTGGACAATCTAGGAAAAACATAAATACTAGTACACCCCAAATTCTAAGATATAAACACCTATCAATATAATTAGAAAGACTAATCTACTAAACACAACACAAGTTAACTCTCTACTACTAACCAACTCTCTACTACTAACTAGGCACAAAATTCCACAATTGAGAAAATCACAATCCAAATCATTGTTAACTATCATTCAAGACATTTCTAAACTTACAAATTGCAAACCAAACATTTAAATTTTGTGCACATTTAATTTGACGTCCCATGCATCTCTAAATAATTGAAACAAATTATCTCTTGATTTGAAAGAGACTTTCCTTCATTTCTGTCATAAAATGTGCATATCAACAAATTATCTTTTGACTTGAAATAGACTTTCCTTCATTTCTGTCCTATAAAAATGTGATTATTTTATGCTAATCAGAGCAAACTTTACCATAGTGATTCAACTTTAAAAGCTTGTGAAACATTAGAAATTCTGTATCTTACTAATTATCTCTATACCTAGCAGACACGTTTTTTAAGGTCTCTAATACACCTATTGCCCTAAACGCCATTTGGACGGGCATATGCAACTGCTACTCCCCTAAATGTCATTTGGACGGGCATATGCAACTGCTACTGCCGCAACCTTTGGTCTGATTACCAAGCAAGCAATAAAGATAACGCGTAGAATCTATGATCATAGACTCTTCAATCAATTCAATTAGTGTTTAGTTACCATATTAAAATAATGAACATTACATCACTGTCCAACATGGTGAAGAAATTGTTCTCGTACCTTCTTATTGTCGAATTGAGTTTATGCTCAGCAATTTCTTTTCTTTTATGAAAATATATTTTAAAATTTCTTTTATGAAAATATATTTTAAAATTTAAATTAATAAATTAATAAATTTATAATTATATTTATTGTATAGAGAGTAGTGAGATGCTTTAAGTTTAGTATGAGAGAGATATTGTATTATGTAGTATTATGTTAGTATTAAAAAAAATAAAAATACAAATCATGTCTATTTAAATAAAAATATCTTAACGTATACAAAATTTAAGATAAAATAAATTTACACATCAAGAAATTGGATCCTTTTTGTTTGCTACATCCCTCTTAATATCTTAATGCTTGCTAAATCCTTCTTAATATCTTAATATTAGATAGATCGAAGTTAAAATTGGTATAGGTTAATTTAAACAAAAAAAAAATATTATGTATTAACAGAACCACTTAATTTGATTGGTAATGAGTGAATGGTCACAAATTAAGTGCCACTAATAACTATAAAATAAATTTTAACACTGCACTGATCTCATCTCGTGTCAACAATAGACTTGTTTCACAAATCGCAATCGTTGATGCAATCTAAGAAGAAAACCCAAGCACTTATCCGTTACATGGATTAAGATATATATATAGATATGCAGTCTATGGTATTGTCATTTTATTTAAGTTATATATTATATGGAGTTCTTATTTTACTTCTCACATTGTCATGTCCATCGGGTAGCTACCAAGAACCCTAAGGAAGGAGGTGAATTCCTGGACCTCTGAGATGGCATTCTGGGCTTTTGGGTCAGCCATGGAAGCCTCGAAATCGATATGGAACATGTACTCGAAGCCCTTGGTCGTGCCGATAACATTAGCTTCATCGAGCGTACGGAGAGGCCTGCTCTCGATCTTCGTCAGTTTGATATTCCTGAAAGCAAAGGCCGACAAGACCTTGAACAAGACAGAGGTGCCGTTGTGTTGAGAAAATACAATGCTAGTCTTGAAATGGCTGTTCGTCCGGGCAACGACGGGCTCCCTCGCAAGCATAACGAAGCGCGTTACGTTGTCGCTTTCATCTTCAATGCCGGCGGCCAGGACATCCATGCCGTAGAGCTCGGCCGCCCGAGAGCTGGCGATGGCCGCGGTGTCGCGGAGGTTGTTGGCAGCGATAGATTTGGCGGCATGGGCTGTATTGTCGAAGGCCTCACGAGCGACATTTACACCAAGTTTGGTGAGCGTGAGCTCGCACTGCGCAAGCGCCTGTGGGTGGCTAATCACCCGATTAAGCGATTCCTTCCTTACGCCCGGAAGAGCCAGCAAGCAGTGATGAACAGGCAGCTGAACCTCCCCGACAATGTGAAGCCTGTTAGGTCCAGACAGAAACAGTCAAATATAAATATATAGAAAACGAATGTAAACAAATAAAAATTGTATGGTTATCTAGGTAAAATAAATTAAGTGTTAAAAATTCTGATTTGCCATAAGTTAAGTTACTAGCTATTTTGATAAACGACCTAGCTGTCCGACATTACAATATAAAAAAGTACTCTAAAAGCCTTCTAATTTGACGCATTTTAATACCTGTGGCGGAGAAGGAGATCGTAGTTTCTGTGTATGCTCCCACCGAGCGAGTTCTCCACGGGAAGAACTGCCCGATCGGCTATCCACAGCTCGACGGCCTGAAACGCTACCTCGAACTGGTCGCATGGAACGGTCTCGGAATTGGGGTACGCCTTCCGAGCCGCGGCCTCGCTGTAGGCCCCGGGCACCCCCTGGTAGGCCACCCGCAACTGGGAGCCCTGCCTGGGCAACGGTGACAGGTCGGTGGTCGTCGACAGAGGTCGAGGAAGCCTGTCGAGCTCCGGAGAGATCATCGACTCCGACACTGCGTGGCCGTTTAGCTTGGCAGGTTTCTCCGTTTCTTGCCGTAGAGAGCTGGCGTTGCTCGACACTATGGAACAGGAGGTCCGCCCGTGCGTCGAATTCGCGTTTGCTTCGGTGCGGCTCGCCAGCCTTTTCCCAAATTTGATTCTCATTCTGGATCCGTCTCTCCGGCCATGGGTGTAATCCGGTTCTCTGAGACGGCCCAGACCGGCATAAGAAGCCGCCTGCAAGCTCACAAATAGGCTTTGCATTTTAGTTTGAAACCTGAATATGTTCTGAGAGTGGATTGGATAATATGATATGCAGAAGGCGTGCTGTGTCGTAACTATCAGGGAATGGGAATTATATACAACATAAGGTTCATGAATCCACGGACAGAACAGTGGTCGCCCCCGAGTCTTCACCGTGATGGCCACAACAGGACATTGGCAGAAATCCCCAACTTTGACTACGATGGCCACGTCGCGACTTTGGTAAAGAAAAACCTGTTAAGAAAGAAGTTTCAAAGTCTTTCATCTCAACAACGCTATTTCATAGGAATCCATGGACAGAACAGTGGTCGACCCCGAGTCTTCACCGTGATGACCACAACAGGACATTGGCAGAAATCCCCAACTTTGACAACGATGGCCACGTCGCGACTTTGGTAAAGAAAAACCTGTTAAGAAAGAAGTTTCAAAGTCTTTCATCTCAACAACGCTATTTCATAGGCCCGTATTTTCGGAGCAATGCGGAAAGCTTGATAGTGGAGGATGATGAAGCACATTTCATAATCTCTGCTCTTTCTCTGCCGTTTTTTAATTGGAGCAAACTGATAGCGTTGGCCCTCCATAATTTCAATTAACTTATGCATGATGTAATTTCAAAGAATCTATGATTTCTTATAAAATTTTCAACTATCACATGATGCCTTTGAAGTAACCTTGCACTAAAACCCTTATCAATTAATCAAGGAGTAACCCTAAACAAACATGTCCTTGGAATTTATAGAAGACTCTATCAAATACTTATTTATGTGACTGATTTTTGTTTAAAATAGTTCAGTACTATAAAATTTTCAACTCACACATGATGTCTGTGAAGTAACCTTGCACTAAAACTCTTATCAATTAATCATGGAGTAACCCTAAACAAACATGTCCTTGATATTTATAGAAGACTCTATCAAATACTTATTTATGTGACTGATTTTTATTTAAACTAGTTCTCTACTACTGAAATTTGCTTAAAGTAATGAACACTCTTTTTATATATAAATATGACATTAGAAAGAGCTTAAATTACTTAATCATGGAGAACCCTAGTAATATGTTTTAAGAAGTTTTCCCTCGAAGAAATATGTTTTAAGAAATTTGATTAGAATCTAACAAAGAGTCATTGATTTTTTTGTCACTCTATTATATCAACATAGATTATCTCAATTCTTATTGTATTATGGGAGTCATTTTTAGAGAACAAAACTTGAGGATAGATTTGCACCTAAATATTGGTGCATGATTAATCTAAAGTTAAGATAGATCTATGTGGATATATATTAAATTAAACTTAATATACTTCATATTTATTGGATATTTGAGCTTTTAAGTTCTCTTGAGGATGGACCTGCATTAAGGTTCGAAACGTCGAGATCAAACTCTCTACAAAACGCAGAATTCCTCTTTAATAAAAATTAATGTTTCATAACTAAAACATAACTTGGAATTTGTGCTAATTCTATTTGTAAAATCATAAAATATTATAATGAATAGATCAATCTTTAATTAAATTACAAAGAATGGATGATTATGATTATGTATATATGTATGTGTTTTAGATGAATATGATACTTTAAAATTAACTAATTATTATTTATAATTTATCTTTGGATTAAAAACAAAACAAAACATTAAAAAATTTACGTGATTACGAAGTTGAAGAAAAACAAAATAACAATATTTATTGATAAAAATGTGAATATCAACCAAGTGAATATAACACAATATATTTCAATTAATTCTTTTTTAATTAATTAAATTATTATATGTATGTATATATAAAATTTAGATTAACTTTACATAATAAAATTTTGTATATTTAATATTTTATTAAAGATATAATCACAAGTTAAATAACGATAATGCCTTTATGCTTTTATTGCCAACTAGACAAAGCTACAAAGTGTTTAATAAGTTCATCTAAAAAGGTTTATTGCCAACCAGACAAATGCTACAGAGTGTTAACAAGTTCATCTATTTCTTTTTTAGATTTCAAGATGATTTTGGTATGTGGAAGGATTAAAAAAGTCATACTTATGAAGTATTAAATTAGAATTTGATATAATATCAATTGTAAAAAATATATAAAAAAATGTTTTTATATCTCTAAAATTAGTATAAACTCATCAATATACATAAATGTTTCAAAATTTGTTCTTATGTCTTTAAAAAGAATAGAAACTCGTTAATATACAAATCTTTTAAAATAATAAAAACTTATCAATATCATAATATATTACTACTTTCAAAATGTATCTTAAATAAGAAATTGATTAAAAATTAATTAAAAGTTAATTAATATCACTAATCAAGTATTTAATCAAATCCCTATTTCTCCTGAATTTTTTTCCAGTTGCACAAGAAACAATGTGAGTTTGGCACACAATACGATGTGGGGTTAATTCAAATTTTTCGAAATCGGGGATCAATGGAAAAATCCCTCCAATTTCATATTTTTCAATTTTCCCCAAAATATTTGGTTTACCCAGATCCAAAATATGTTTTGAAACCAATTCTGTGTTTGTATTCAATCTACCTTGCTTGAATAAAATCTATGCACCTGTCAAAACACTCTTTCTATGGTCAAACCAAATCGGATATGTTGGAATCATCTAAATAAAATTGATGCTATCGTGATCGATTGGTAAGAATATGTTTTTTTCAGTTTTTTGTGCCCTAGGTTGTATATTTTCGAAGATGTTTTTTTTTAAGAGCTGATTGTAAGTAAAGAGAACATTCTATTGCTTACAAAATATGCATTGCAAAGGAATCCTCTATTGCTTAAAGAAATTAAATATTTTGATTTATATCTTACCATGAACAAAATATTCGAACTTGTGTCTTGTTTAAGATCTAACCCTCCTCGAACCGTTAAGGCACCATCTCTCTAATCAAACTAAATCGTACTGCGTTGATATCCTCTTAGCAAAATCGATGGTGTGGTGATAGGACTGGTAAGTATTTATTTATTTTTTTAGATTTTTGTGCTTAAATTTTTTTACATTCTTACCCTACTTGAACAAAATCTACGAACCCATCAACAGGTCTGTGATCAAACCAAAATCGATTGCATTCAAATCTTATGAAAAAATTGATGGTTTAGTGACCGACTAACAATAATTTTTTTTAATTTTTCTGTTGATCGACTGGTGTAGTGATGGACTACTTATCAGCCAATTGATTCAACCCATCAACTCTCTTAACAAATGAAATCGGACCGCGTTGAAATACTCTGAGCAAAATCGATGGTGTAGTGATATGATTGGTAAGAATTTTTTTTCGAGTTTTTTGTGCTTAAGAAAATTTACATTCTCACCCTGCAATTTTTGTATTTAAGCAGTCTATAAAATGATTTATGAGATACTGTATATGTAGAGTAATTAAATTTACCCTTTATTATTTGATATAGATATCAGTTTGGACCATCTTGATGCGAATCTAAAATCTTGGTTGGAAGGATAAAATAAATCGAAGGTTTTTACCAAAGGTTAGAATTTATGTAGTATTTATATTATGCCTTTACAAATACTCTGTTTTTTCACTCTAGCTTTCCAATTAAGAGATCATGTGTAACCTGTGTAGGCCATTTTGGCTTCCTATGGTGATTGCATAATTTTACTTCTTATAAATTTGATCATGTTCAGAACAAAACCTAATCCATTGCCACATAAAGAACATAATTCATTGCCTCCAGAGGTAGTGGAAGAAGCTTTTAGAATACTTGCTGAAGAGGATGTTGAACGAGAAAAGAGATGAAAAATGAAGCAACAATTGTCTATACAACGACAAAAGTCACATAAATTATATAGACTTGCAAAAACTGATTGTTAGAGTGATGATGACGTATCGAGCGGTAATGTATACAGATACCGAAAGAAAACTGTTATTAGCCATAGGGAGCAACAAAAGGGTTTTGTGTAAGAAAACTTGGTCCAAATAAAAGGTGTGAATAACTGATCGAATAATGTGGTCTCTAATAAATAAAGAGAGGGTGGAGCCACAACTTTCTCCTAAAATTTGGACCATTTGTTTCCATGATAACGATCATGTCGTTTTCCAATTCAATTTTATAAAAAAATTGGTGTAGATTCATTTTGTTGACGAACATTCCTTGAAAAAGAGGTCGACGTAAGGGTGTAATCTACCCAGTTCGTTCCACAAAAAAACAAATGTTGTTTAGGGTCCTCATCACCCTCATAGAATGGGATGTGAATTGAGTGATTGTAAGCCATTTTGGAATAATTTTGAGTTTGAGCAATTATTGCAGACATAATATTGGCATGTGACGTATTGACTTTCAATTGTTCAAATTCATACTAGGTGAGTCAAGCTTCTTCTAACTGTGTATCATCATTGTGACGATCAACCAACGGACTGTGATCTTCAATCGATTGATATGATTACTGGAAGGAGGGGTGCTTCCATGCAATCTAATAAGAATAGGAAGAAGTTGTTTCTTTTGAATTAATGGGTAAACGTGATCCAATTACCTTGTAGTGGTATATGAATCATCAGTGAGTCCATTATTCATCCACAACTATCCAGCCGACTCCATAAGTTTTACTGGACAAGTCCAATATGATAAAGTTTGCAGAGCACAAAACATAAAGAGTAGAAACACAAAGGGCATATTGATTGCCTTCTCATTATTAAGCACACATATATATAGTTTAACATAAGACCAAAACCACTAGCTAATACTATGGTGCAGTGTAAACCATGGGTCAACAAATGACCCAACTCAACTAACTTAGGACCATTGACTCAACTAACTAACCAACTTAGGACCATTGAGATTACAACTCTTAACACACCCCCTTAATCTCAAGTGGGATGGTGTGGTTAGCACTATCAATGTCTAAGTGTTGTGCCTGCTGGTCTATGTCTCAGTTAGGCATACATTTCATTCAAATAAACTTAAGCTTTACTTTATTCCTTGATGTGTACTTGGACTGCTTCTTCTTTGTCTTCTTGAACTTGATGCTTAGTAGGTGTTCTTCAACATCTTCTTTGTTTTCTGCATAATAAACAGTGTTATTGCTTTTCATTGGTCCTAAAACATAGTGCAAGACTGAACTTCTTCTTCTTCTGTTTCAACATATTGTATGTTGTCCATTTTACCTGCATACTCAAAAGTTTTGTCAGAAAAAACATTAATATATCTCAACTCTTCTTGGAGAGCATTCATATCTTCCTCTTCTTTTGTTTCATTGAGTTTCAGCTCTTCTTGGAGAGCATTCATATCTTCCTCTTCTTTTGTTTCACTGAGTTTCAGCTCTTATTGGAGAGCATTCACTTCTTTTTGTTCCTCATCTCCTTGTTCTTCATCTTCCTCATCTACTGTTGCAGCTTGTACACAATGTGCATCCTTCACTGCTTCCTCAAAAACTGTGGGTTGACAAGGAAATAGAGCATACTCATACTGCTTATCAATAATGAGAGTCTGCTCATATAGCTCCCTCAAACTTCTAGTTTTCTGGTTCTTTGATGAACTGGCTGCTGCAACTTCTATGCTGCTATCAACTATCTCTTTTTCTGAGAGACTTTCACTCACGTCACTAAGGACTTCCAAATTGACAGGTTTGTTTTCACTGTCATCAGCAAACACATCTAGATCAACAAGCTTTGTTGAGCTTACTTGATCATTGGCTACAACATAAACACAGTCTTCTTGCCTGTCTTCCACTTCACTATGGGATTCCCGGTGCTTTGCATGGCTTACAAGGTGAGCTGCTTCTTCTTCACTGAACTCTGCTTCATCTTCTTTTGTAGGTTCCTCTTCACTGAAATCTGCTTCATCTTCTTCAGGTTCCTCTTCACTGAACTCTGCTTCATCTTCTTCTATTTTAGGTTCTTCTTCACTGAACTCTGTTTTTGAAATATATCCCAAGCTTCTTTGGGAGTAGAAGCGTCTGAAATGTTATGAAAGATGGAATAATCTATACCATTTTGTATGATACTTAAGGCAACAACTTGCCTTCTTTCCTTTTGATACTCTGTCAAATTTTGAAATGATGCTAGATCTATAGGATCATTCTCAGCTACAAAATGCCACAGATCTTGTGACCTTTACAGATCCCTAATTTTTAATGACCATAATGCATAATTGTCTCCATCAATGGTTTTCCATGAACCTATTGAGATTAACAGATTTTTTACCTCTTCAATTTCTTCTGGTAGCTCTTCTAGCACCATCTTCGATCTTCTTGGTTTTCTTCAAGTATCAGTGATCCTTCAGTCTTCAGATATGCTCTGCCCTTTTTCTACAGAGGGTCTTCTTGGATCGATCTCTGCAAGACTCGATTTGCTTCAATCAAAGCTAGAACTTTGTCCAATATTTTGGCTCAGCATCAGCAATATTTCTCTTTAAATACTAGATCTGCTTCGAGATCTGGCTGTTCAGCATTGGATCTTAGATTGGCTTCATGTTCAGGCTTGCCATGGAGTATGACAGCTATTAAAGTGATCGTTGCAGTATACTAACTGACACAGTGCATTGATGGGGTGCGACGGACAAAATCCTATAAGTCCAAGGCTGTCGTCGCACTTTTCCTTCAAGCAAGCTTGCGACGGTCGTCGCAGGTTGTCCTCAGTCAAGGTGTGACGTCGTTGTAGTCTGTCTTCAATCAAGTTGCGACACCGTCGCACTTTTCCTTCAAGTAGGGTGAGATGTCGCACTTTTCCTTCAAGCAGGGTGTGACAGCCTCTCTTCAGGGCCAATTTTATTTATTTATTTATTTATTTTTTCTGCCCCCCCCCACAAAAAAAAAAAAAATTGTTATAGCCCGAGTGTTTTGTCTCCATCCCATGTTGGAACTTCCAGCCGTGTGTGTGTGCTCTCCAACTTCTAAAAAGGCTTACCCAAAAACAAAATCGAAGGATCAGGTCGTCAACTCTGATACCATGAACAGAGCTGATCTACACGTTTGTGCTTTCCATTATGTGAAAATGCTTACCCAACAACAATAGGTATGGATCACGCCATACACTCTGATACCATGATAAAGTTTGCAGAGCACAAAACATAAAGAATAGAAACAAAAAGGGCATATTGATTGCCTTCTCATTATTAAGCACACGTATATATAGTTTAACATATGACCAAAACCACTCGCTAATACTATGGGCCAGTGTAAACCATGGGTTAACAAATGGCCTAACTCAACTAACTTAGGACCATTGACTCAACTAAATAACCAACTTATGACCATTGAGATTACAACTCTTAACACAATATGCAAGTCAGATTTGACGATTTTTCTTACGATCAAGCCATGGGTCGAAAATATTTGTAATGAGTCTACAGATTTTGTACTTTTAGGTACTGCAATTTGTAGGGCTTCAAAGCCTACCTCTACCAACTGCAATTCTTTGACCAGTGTCGAAGCCTCATATTTTCTCTACTTTGGTCGAATTTCCATTGACTCAAGTACATGCCTTTTGGTTGATCGACTTTGTCTACCATCTTTTTAAAATTTCTTTTGTTCCAATGCGGACTTGTAGTGTATGTAAGCTCTTTCGTCACTTATGTCATCACTCCCATTCAATTCTTTGAATGTAAGTTGTGTGCATATGATTGGCCATCTTAATTCATTGAAATTGTGATTAAAACTTCACTTGCTTCTTTGCTTCTTCGCTCATCAACTATTATTGTCTACTCGTGCTTTCATCACATGGTCAACAAACCCTACCCAACTTAGTGTTGGTCAAAGCGGTCATACTCAATGATTAGGATCATTTGTTGAGGAAGTATTCTCACTCTCTTTCGTTAATGAAGAGTTCCAAGTCTTTTTTCCATTGTTCCCAATTTGTATGGGGCCAAGTGAGGATCCACTATGTGGTTGATGCCTTTTTCAATTGAGAATTTATGAAGCAAACTAGGCATTGTACAGAAAAATTTGTGATGCTGATTGCTATAAAACCTAGAATTAAGGTCGTTAAGCGAAGTTTGTTCTTCTATTTCTTGCTCTTCACAAACTTCTTCAACAATCCTTTCGACTTACTCACAAAAGTTCATTCGAGCATGATTGCATAATTTGTGTATCAACAACAATTCATCCCGATATTTTAGTCTCTTTCAAGTGTAAGTGTTAACTTGTTTATTCTAGCATAATCCTGAATATAGTTTGCAACTTTTCTTTTCCACAATTCATGGATTTCCTCCTCACTCAACATTTATTTATAGATGCTCATACTTTATTCCGTTCAATATTACTAGAAAAAAAAATCTTACAAGTTGTTTAATATTTTTTATGATAGAAGGATGCCAAGTAATAGTAACAATATATTTAAAAGATAACAAATTTTATATAGAAAAGGTTTTTTTTAAATATAATTATAAATTAATAAAAATATTATTTTTAATTTAAAAATATATTTAACACTCTTTTTCTTTTTAAGGAAATGCCATCCTTTTTATTCAACATTAGAATCAAGGGCCAGCTAATTTTGAACCCATACTCGTTGACCTGCCTCATTACAACATTTTAACACTCTAATTCCTCTAATTACAATTAACTAGTACAATATTAATTGGCTGATAAATGCCAATAGTACAATATTAATTGGATGATAAATGCCAATAGTACAATATTAATATAGTCATTTAACTTCTGGCTGATGAATGCCAATATATAATGACAACGAATTGATCAAGTGCTCCGACTATGCTTTGAACCTGTGACGTGCTAACATTTCCACACCATTTTCCGATGCTCATAAAACTATTGTGACACGTCATGTAATTTCAACCACCACATTGAATGCAACTGATGTATCCAACTCCACCTCTTACCTTGGTTTTAATGCGGTAGATAAAAAACTATTTTTTGTTTATCTTTTAAGCAGTCAAGATCTTTCCAGAATCGAGCGTTCTGTAGAGCTGTGCTCCAGAAGTTTCTAAAATCTCTATCTGTATATATTGCTATTTTTGATGAATCCGTGAGATAGATAAAAAACAGAGTTCTGTTAAATTGTATGCTACTGGAAATGGTGAATGCCACGAATTTTTGATTTTGTCTAAATTTGTATGTATGAATTTTAGCTGGGTTTGAACATCATTGCTTCCCCTGCCTCCTTTCATTGTGGTATCAGAGCCATACCCATCTGGTGAGTTTGAGTCTAAGCAGAGTAATGAACCCTACGGTCCTATTCTTATCTAGTGGTAGGGACTTGGAACAGATGAACTTGGTATAAACTCAGCTTAGTTCCTTGCCTTCCTACATCTACGAGTCTTGAAGAGTTCTTGACAACCGCAAGAAGTTACAGGGTAGTTGTACACTCGCCGGATACATACATTCCCGTGTACACTGATCCTCGAGCAAATACCAATGCATAGAGCTTAGTCTCTGCCATTTCTGAAGCTGCCAGCCTAAACGAAGGAGCCGACAGTTGTGTGAGGTCTGTTGTGTGAAGGTGTTGAGTTTTTTTTCTCCACCGTTCGTTTCCCAGAAAGAAGCTAGAACTCGTGAAGCTCTTTCTTAAAGAGATCCGTAGCAGAGGAAACTTGTGTTAGCTGGTTTATGATAATAAAAATTTGCAAGCACCAGAAAATCCAGGACCGTTCCATTCAAAGAGCAAGGGGGAGTTGGGTTTGTGAATAACCAGACAGAGGATTCTTAGACAGTCAATTTTTAACCATGGCCACCACTAGCAGCTCTGTGCAGCCACAGGTTCCTTCGTTCTCAGGTAAAAATTATGATTTTTGGGCAACAAAAATGAAAACTCTGTTTCGTTCTCAGGATATTTGGGATTTAGTTGAAAATGGGTATCCCGAACCTCAAGATGAGGCAACGTTTTTGGCTTTGTCTCAGGCAGAAAGGGTTATTCTCAATAATAATAGAAAGAAGAATGCTAAAGCCCTACTCTTCATCCAATAGAGTCTGGATGAATCAATCTTTCCAAAGATTGCTTCCGAAGATAATTCAAAAAGAGCATGGGACATTTTAGAGACGGCCTATAAGGGCTCTTCTAAGGTTAAGACAATCAGGCTACAAACCCTTAGAAGAGAATTTGAAACCCTTCAGATGAAGGATTCAGAATCAATTGACCAGTTTTTCAATAGAACCATGAATGTGGTGAATCAGATAAAAACACATGGGAGGATTTAAATGACCAGTAAATCGTGGAGAAAATTCTGCGTAGCCTACCCATCAAATATGATGCAATTGTAGTGTCAATTGAGGAATCAAAGGATCTATCACAGCTGTCTATTGTTGAATTGATGGGATCTCTATTGTCTCATGAATTTAGACTGAGTAGGAACTCAAATCCCTCATTAGAATCTGCATTCAAGACTTAGGTTTCAGTTAGTAGATGCAGAGGCAGATTTAGTCATAGAGGTAGAGGAAGATTCCAAAATCAAAGTGATGAAAGAACAATTTCAGATGAAACCAGTAAATCAGTCCAGAGCCCCAATTCAGGAAATTTCAGAGGTTCAAGGAGTAATCTTAATCAATAGCAGTCTAGAAGGTTTGATAAATCAAAGGTTCAGTGTTTTTACTGTAAGAAATTTGGGCATGTAATTCGGGACTGCAGAAAAAGACAAGCAAATGAAAGCAAGCAATCAGCTAATTTATCTGAGGTATCTGAGACTAAAACAGAGTCTATGTTTATCACTTGTAATATTACTCAGGAGAGTCAAAACGATGTATGGTTTTTGGATAGTGGTTGTAGCAACCACATGACTGGAGATCAAGAGTTGTTTAGCTGTTTGGATAGTTCTATTCAATCAGAAGTAAAGCTTGGAACAGATAGTAGAGTTTTTGTCAAAGGCAAAGGAATAATAGATGTTTTGACAAAGAATGGTGAGAAGAAGATTGTGAAAGATGTCTATCTTGTTCCTGGAATGAAATGTAATTTGATGAGCATTGGACAACTAATGGAGAATGGGTATGAGATAAATTTTTATGACAAAACTTGCACAATTCGAGATAGAGCTCATTGTAATAGGTTGATTGCAAGGGTTGAGATGACCAAGAACAGGATGTTCCCACTTACAATGAGGAGTGATACTCAAAATTCTGTTAATGCATACAAAGCTAAGACTATTGATCAATCTTGGATTTGGCACTTGAGGTTTGGTCACCTACATTTTTATGGTTTGAGGTCATTGCAGAAGAAGGAAATGGTGAAAGGGCTGCCAATCATAGAACAACCAACAAGCTAATGTGAGACATGTATCTTGGCAAAACAACACAGAGTAAAATTTCTTGTAGGTGTTTCCTATAGAGCAAAAGTGCCTCTGGAAATCATACATACAGATTTATGTGGGCCAATGCAAACCCCTTCATTGGCTGGAGCTTACTATTTCTTGACATTTATTGATGATTACAGCAGGAAGACTTGGGTATATTTCTTAAAACAAAAGTCTGAAACTTTCGGAGTCTTTAAGAACTTCAAGGCTTTGGTTGAAAAGCAAAGTGGTAAGTACATTAGAGTGCTAAGATCTGATAGCGGCGGTGAGTATATTTCAAATGAATTTTTAGATTTTTGCAAGGTTCATGGAATTAAAAGACAATTTACTGCCAGATATACACCACAACAGAATGGTGTGGCTGAAAGAAAGAATAGGACCATAATGAACATGGCTCGGAGCATGTTGAAGACAAAGCACTTACCAAATGACTATTGGGTAGAAGCTGTTTGGTGTTCAATATACATTCTGAATAGGAGTCCTATAAGTAGCTTGATTAGTAAAGTACCTCAAGAGGCATGGACTGGTAGAAAATGTTCAATTTCACATTTACGAGTTTTTGGGTGCATAGCATATGCACATGTACCAGTTGAATTAAGGAGAAAGTTGGATGATCATAGTGAGAAATGTATATTCATCAGTTATAGTGAGCAATCTAAAGCATATAGATTGTACAATCCCATTACCAAAAAGCTTGTTATAAGTAGAGATGTTGAGTTCAAAGAGGAAGAAGCATGGGATGGAAGTGTAGATGAGTCTATTACAGGAGGAGCTGTATTATCTCATGAACATGATGAAGAAGAAGAGCATGAATCTCAAGGAGGACAACTAGTACAAGCACCTGTTACCATTACACCAACAACAAATGCATCCACTGCAGTCAGAACACCAAGAAGTCTTGCACAAGGAGAGGTCTCAACGCAAAGAAATCAACCTACTCCAAGTTCGCAGGTAAGTGATGAATCTGATCCTACTTTGGCTACACTAAGATCTAGATTTAAAGGAAGGAAGACTAGAAGTCTTATGGAGATATATGATCAGCATGAAGACCAATTAGAATTAAATTCAAATTTTGCATTGTTAGCATATCAACCTGTTAGTTATGAGAATGCTATCAAAGATAAAGTTTGGTTGGATGCTATGAATGATGAGATAGATGCAATACAAAGGAATGATACTTGGGAATTAATGAATCTACCTGAAGGAAAGGACTGCATTGGTGTGAAATGGGTTTATAAAACAAAGTTCAATGCAGATGGTGAAGTTGAGAAGCACAAGGCAAGACTTGTTGCTCAAGGTTTTGCTCAACAACCGGGAATAGACTATAATTATACTTTTTCACCTGTTGCCACATTAGATACAATTAGAACTGTTTTGGCTATTGCAGCTCATAATAGTTGGAAAGTATACCAGTTGGATGTAAAATCTGCGTTTTTAAATGGAATTTTAGAAGAAGAGGTATATGTAAAACAACCTCCAGGTTATGAGATAAGTGGACATGAAGAAAATGTTTATAAATTGAAGAAAGCTTTGTATGGGCTGAAGCAAGCTCCTCGAGCTTGGTACAGCAGAATTGATTCCTATCTCATAAGCAATGGTTTTTGGAGGAGTATCAATGAACCTACTCTGTACACCAAGAAAAATCAGCATGGTGAGGTCTTAATTGTGTGCATTTATGTTGATGATATTATTTATACTGGCAATTTGATGTTAGAAGAATTCAAAACAGTAATGAGGAGTGAGTTTGAGATGACTGACCTTGGCCTAATGAAGTTTTTTCTGGGAATTGAAGTCTTGCAATCTGAAAGTGGAATCTTTATCTCACAATCCAAATATGCAAATGATGTACTGAAAAGATTTAGAATGTTAAATTGCAAGCCAGTCTCAACACCGGTAGCTACAGGCACTAAGTTAAGCAAACAAGATGTTGGAAGTCAAGTAAATCCTAGGCTATTTAAAAGGCTAGTTGGCAGTTTAATGTATCTAACCGCAATTAGACCAGACATCATGTATGCTGTGAGTCTAATCTCAAGATTCATGGAGTCTCCGAAGAGTACTCATTGGCTCGTAGGTAAAAGAATTTTGAGATATGTTGCAGGCACAGTGAATTGTGGAATTTTATATTCAACAGGTTTAGATTTCAATTTGACAGGGTATAAAGATAGTGATTTTGCTGGAAATGTTGATGATAGAAAAAGTACATCTGGATATGCATTCTTTTTTGGCTCAGGAGTTGTCTCCTGGGCATCAAAGAAACAACCCATAGTCACTATTTCATTAGCAGAAGTAGAGTATGTTGCTGCCACGTCAGCAGCATGTCAGGCCATCTGGATGAGAAGAGTTTTGTTCGATCTTTTGCATGAACAAGGAGTGCCAACAACTATCTTCTGTGATAATAAGTCAGCTATCGCGCTGTCAAAGAACCATGTATTCCACAAGAGAACCAAGCATATTGACACGCGGTATCATTACATTAGAGAATTGGTAAATGATAAAGAAATTAAACTCTGTTTTTGCAATTCAAAGGAACAACTCGCTGACATTTTCACTAAGGCACTGGGAAAAGATATTTTTGAATTTCAAAGACAAAGTCTGGGCATCTGTGATGCTAATTATGCTGTAAATGTGTAGGAGGTTGAAATTAAAGGGGAGAATGTTGTGACATGTCATGTAATTTCAACCACCGCATTGAATGCTACTGATGTATCCAACTCCACCTCTTACCTTGGTTTTAATGCGGTAGATAAACAACTGTTTTTTGTTTATCTTTTAAGCAGTCAAGATCTTTCCAGAATCGAGCGTTCTGTAGAGCTGTGCTCCAGAAGTTTCTAAAATCTTTGTCTGTATTTATTGCTATTTTTTATGAATCCGTGAGATAGATAAAAAACAGAGTTCTGTTAAATTGTATGCTGCTGGAAATTGTGAATGCCACGAATTTTTGATTCTATCTAAATTTGTATGTATGAATTTTAGCTGGGTTTGAACGTCATTGCTTCCCCTGCCTCCTTTCAAAAACCTTCTACGAAGTATTCAAAATCCCTATGACATCCCTTAAAGCGAGTAACATTTTAATGTGCCTTGGGTTAATTCAAAAAAAAAAAAACTCCACTGCCTGCCGTGTGTGTTGGAATTAATTTCAACAGTGCCACGTCATTCATCGAGCCCAGTGATCACGTGAAGATCAGCTGAAGATCAGCTGGTGTAGTTAATGTGATGTATCTTCCCAATGAAGTCAATTCGTGAGCCTTCTAGATGTCTCCACGGAGTTTTTGCATTGTAGAGATCAATTTTTCCTGTTAATGAAACTGTGGAGGTTGTTGGGCACTTCGGGCCTGTCCTGTATTGTATTGTGCTGCTGTTCTGTCTTTCCAAAACTCGATAGCCCCTGCTCTGTTTAGCCACAGTCGCATACTCTGTTTTGAGTGATGCTCTGCCCCTGCACAGAATCTGTCATGGTATCAGAGCAGGGAGTCACGAATCCCCCTTCACCAGCCATGTGAAGGATCCGAGTGTTGTCTGGTTACGCACAGTGTTGGTCAGCCAAGCCAACCTGCTGCAGAGAAAGGAAAAGAAGGAGCAGCCGACTCCATTGATGTGAGAGAAACCCCAGCCACAGAGCTTGTTGAAGCCACGACGGAAAAGGTTGCTGAAGAAGAAGCTCCTGCAGAGGAAGTTCCCGTGGCAGAGAAAATTGTCGATGGAAGCCCCGCCATCGTCGAGAAATCTGCAGAGCAATTGTCTGTAACGCTGCCTGTCTCGGACCCCTATCTCTTGACTGCTAGAGGAGAAGGCGCTACTCATTAGCAACTCTGAGTTTGTTGAAGACCAGAGCAGAAGCCTTTGTTGCTGGCATTGATGGTTTTTGAGATCTTGGTGATGGGTATATGCATGATGCCAGAACCCTCACGCTGCATATTTATTGAGGTAATCCCAAATTAAAAGGAAACGCCGAGTCCGTGTGAAGAGTAGCAGATTTGAAGGATAGACGCCGTCGGAGATTGGGGAGCCACGCCGTCGAAGTAATATACCCTTCCGCAGAGAAATATACCGTCGATCTGAAGCAGCCGAGCCAAAGAGTTTGCAGAGTCGCCAGTCTGGGTTGTGTTTGGTGAAGAAGGCGCGTTCTGGAAAGGCCAATCGTTGAACTTCCATTCCTTCCTAAGCACAAACACCGTCTCGACACGACTCCAGTCATTGAGCGACAACGTAGATGGCTTATCCCTCACCTCAAAGGTAAACCTCGTCCTGTCACGGCACCTTTCCTCTGTATAGTAATACACTCAGGATTTTTGGGCATCTCTTTCACCGTGGCATCAGGGGCATAGTAAATCCCATCGTCCAAAAAAAAAAAACCTTCTCATGCCAGCGCCTCCTCGCAACTCAAATGCCCGCCAATTCTATCCCTGGAAGTCGCAGATTCCGCATTCAATAGACGTCCGTCGATTGAAAACCACCCCAAACCCCCGCGGTCTTCCTGAAACCGTTTTTCCTTCTCCGGAAACGCAAACCTCCGCCTCTCTTCCGCAGTATACATCGAAAAGACCGCCGACCTCCAAAGGACGTCGCGGAAGCGGAGATCATCGGAGTCCTTAGAGACAAATCTGTGCATACGGCCTCGCGCCAGCCCCCTGCAAGCCCGCGGTTTTCCGCCCGGAGTCGAAGCCATGGCCTTGGTATCACGCACATAAGAGCGAGTCGGGGTGTTGAAGAGCCTCTCCAGGTCATCCGGCACGCCGAGCCGCTACTGGACGGAGCTCAACATAGGATCCATTGCCATCTTTCAAATCTCTTGGCCCGATTATGATTTTAAAGAATAGCAGCTTCAGATAAAAGGATTGCAGAATAGCAGAGTATAAATTGCAGAGGAAATGCACGATACCTGTCATGGAGAAGATATGCACAGAAACAAAGAAAGATGCGTGGCCGTTTTGGCAAGTTTTAGTTGTTGTATTGTTCTTTTCTTAATCCGAATGGTTGAAACCAAACAGGGATTTCGCGTCGATCGCACGACTACGCACAGTTTTGTGCTGAATCGCAGCAGCAATATAATAGAGTTTTCGAAGCGGAGACGAAATCCTTGATTCCAGGTCGTCGCCTGTTCGAATCCCACAGGCTTGATTTTTGCAAGGGTTTTTTGAGTAACTCAGGGTTTCTCCTTTTGAAAAAGAGAACCTGTTGAAGTCTGCTGACCACCGATTGTGTGCAACCTCCAACCTGAAACAAAGAAGAGTAGAAATGGGTTATCAAAGAAGACTGAAGCAGATCAAAAGAAGAAATGCAAGGGCAGAGGCAAATTATTTTGCACAGAGATATGGAGAAGTTCTCATTGCAGAGGAGCTTATTAACACAGTTGAAGTCCAAGAGGAGAACCAGGATAACTGGAGCAGCAGAGTTCTCCTAGTACCCCCACATTTTTCAGGTAAAAATTACGAATTTTGGGCTATTAAGATGAGAAGCTTTCTTAGAGCAGAGGATTTGTGGTGTTTAGTTCAAAATGAATGTATGCATCCCCTAGATTTAGAGGCTTTTGAAGCCCTGACTGAAGACCAAAAATTGCAGCAGCAAGAATTAGCCTTGCATCTCATCCAACAAGCCGTGGATGAAAGTATTTTCCACAAGATTGCAGCAGCAAAGACTTCCAAGGAAGCATGGAGAATCTTGGAAGAAGAGTTCAGCAAAAGGGGGAGCGACATGTGTAAGCAGCCAACAGTGTCACAGTCCGTTGAAGAAGTAGCAGTTGAGAATCCTGCAGTTGAAGCAGAAGACATCCAAGCTGTTAGTGAATCCCACGGTGTAGAGACACTTGTGGATGAATACGAAAATGGAACTGCTATTGCAGCAGTAGAAACTCCAGCCATAGAAGCTGTCGAGAAATTCGGTGAGCCACACACAGTTGTGGATAATGAAGTTGAAGAACCTGCTATACCAGCAGAAGCACTTTCGCATGAAATGGTTGAGGACTCTGTCAGCCAAGCAGAGCCAAATATGTTTGAGAACAACGAAGCCCACTGTGCAGAGCCACAAGTGGATGAAGATGATGTTGAAGAGGAAGCTGCCATAGCTGCAATAGAAAATGATGAATCAGCAACTCAAGAAGTTGCAGGACAGCCAGTAGAGGCTGAAAAAGAAGCTGAAGCAGTAGAACAAATCGAAGAAAATGAACTCATGAAGAGCATGCCCATGAGGGCAGAAGTTTTTCTTAACAGTTTAGATGTTTGTGCATGTGCAGGTCCATGTAGAAATCAGCCTGCAATTGAGAAAAATGTAAATGAATATGATGATGAAATCATTCAATAATTTTTAAAGAATGTGGACAATGTGATGTCTTTCTTTGAAGCAGAAAATGGAAAAGAAGGCAGCATTGGGGCTGATAAGTATATTGAAGATCATGAAGATTGTAATTTTATTGAAGAGTTTGATGAAATTATTGAAAGCTGCATGGAAGATGAAGCATTTGAATTCTGTGATGATGGGCATTATGACATGCCAAGAGTGCTTAACAGCACCATGGATGAAGAAATCTGCATTGAAGATGCAGAGGAAGAAGATAAACCAGTTGAAGACATTTTTGTGAAATGGAGTCTTGAAGAAATCAGACATTATCATCAGTTGATGTCATGGCAGCATGTCAATGAAGAGGATGAAAATAGAATGAAGGATGTGATCAGCATATGGGATCTTGAAATTCCCACAACATACGAACTAAACATGCTAAAATCAGAATTTGAAGATGAAGACACAAGGCAGAAAGTCATTGAAAAGTTTGCAGACATTGATGGAAGAATCAAGCCCAAGGAGCTTGAAGAAAGCATGAAGAAGAAGGTGAGAATGAAGAAGAAGGTAAAGAAGAATGCTGAGTTCAAGGTCTGGAGCAAACGAAAGAAAAAGAAGCCGCTACATCAGCATGCAGCAGACAAGAATGGTAAGATAATTTTGAGCTTTGACATAAACTAATGTAAGCCTAGCTGAGACTTAGACCAGCAGGCCATGTTTTTGTAAATTGTATGTTGTAATGTGGCTGTTGAAATTAAGGGGGAGTGTTGGAATTAATTTCAACAGTGCCACGTCATTTATCGAGCCCAGTGTTCACGTGAAGATCAGCTGAAGATCAGCTGGTGTAGTTAATGTGATGTATCTTCCCAATGAAGTCAATTCGTGAGCCTTCTAGATGTCTCCACGGAGTTTTTGCATTGTAGAGATCAATTTTTCCTGTTAATGAAACTGTGGAGGTTGCTGGGCACTTCGGGCCTGTCCTGTATTGTATTGTGCTGTTGTTCTGTCTTTCCAAAACTCGATAGCCCCTGCTCTGTTTAGCCACAGTCGCATACTCTGTTTTGAGTGATGCTCTGCCCCTGCACAGAATCTGTCAGTGTGTTCATTCAAACAAAAAAAGCCACTGCGTGCTCATTCAGAATATGCGACATGTTTTTATACGCCAACATGAGCCGTCTATTCATCAGCTATCATGAAATTTACATGAAAAAAACTTTCACATTGCTCGGTGAAAACGACCTCGACACACTATTGAACGACCCTGCATTTACAAAGTCCAAGTAAAAACCTATAACCTATAGTAAAAAATCTTGCACTTAAAAATATAGAAAGAATCTCCAATAATCGATCCACCTCCATCCAAACCAAAAATGGAGGGAATATCAATATAATTAAGATCTAATATTTGTATTTAAAACCTCCTCAATCAAAAATACTTTTTACTAAATTTTAAAAAGTACACTCCAAAGAATTATTACTTAATTTTGAAAATTATACTAATTTAATTGATACTCCAAAAAAAATCTTACTTTTCAGTGGCCATTAATTAGTTGCACTATTATTCTTTCTTCCGTTAGCCAAACTCATTCAACCATAGAAAATGTGGCTGGCATTACTTTATTCAACAAGCTATGGCTACAACGAAGAACATTGTGGGAAATATGTATTTATGAGTTGGTCGCCTATCTAACTGCACCAGTCAGTTAGTCTGTACATCTTCTCCACATTTACGCAACTGCACCAGTCACTTAGTCTGTACATCTTCTCCACATTTACTTGCGTGAATGTTATTTACATTTAATGTATGCAAAGTTAATTAGTGTAACCCGCAGTAAAAAGGATTTGCAAAGTAATTAAAAAGTTTGTGAAGTCAAGTTCGCGAAGTTAATGAACTGCACATTTATGAATCAATCATGGTCCTCAGATTGATCGGAGAATTAAGTAAAGATTATTTATCGTTCTTTGTATTGTGGCATGGCTGCACTGTAATATGTTATAGACATCTGGCTAGTGGACAAAATCTTAACTCCATTGATTTCCAGTGCTAAGTTGTTTAGTTTTATTCATCATATCAATTTTACTGAATTTTTTTTATAAAAAATATGCTAGAAATACCGCGTTAGAAGTAGAAAATTAAAAAAACAATTCCAAGAAATACCGCCATTAGAAGTAGAAAGGCATTTCTGGATATTATTCTCACGCTCTGATATTCGAATCAAATAGCGAAATTATTCCCACGCTGTGATATTCGAATCAAATTATCATCATAATTATGATTAATCAATAGTGATTATCATGAATCTTTCTAAATTTCTGGAATGCTGTAAATCGATCTCCATCCTAACCAAAAGTGGAGAAAATTAACACGAGTAGATGTTATTCACACCTATCAGTGTAATAACAAAAAAAATGATAATAAGCATGTAAGCTCATCGGTACATTATTGATCATTAGTGCATTAGTAGTTAGTTGGTCATTTTGACTATTTAATTAGTATTATTGTACTATAATATTTTCTGTTTCATGATATGGTTTTAGTGTGATATAATCTTATATATACTATACTTAATTATACTTAAAAACAATCCATATGCCCACTTATATTCCGTACTTTTCTTTTCTATTTCTCTTGTTCCAAAACTTTAACAGACTTCAATACTCAAGATAGGTTGACTGTTGCGATGCACAGGGCCCGATTTTAACGATCAGGCCGGTGATATTAATTAGTACTATCTATCTATGTACCCTGGGACGACAATACCAGGGCAGGTTGATTGCTGCGATGCCTCGGGGCCCGGACGATAATACTCGGCCAGGCTGATTCATGTTGATGTGATGCCCCGGGCTCCGGACGCAACGCTGAGGCCGGTGATATTAAGTATTATACCCCCAGCCCTAGGTAGATAATACTCAATACAGACTTGCCCCACTTCGACCTGTTTCAGCTATTGTCATATCCGTGAAACGACCTCGAAAGCAGCTATGCATTGCATTGAAACAAATTTAAGATTAAATATCTGGCAGTCTCCAGGAAAGTTTGGCAGCTTCTAGGAAAGTTGCTCAACGAGTTTCTGTGGTAAGCGGTGGGATGCAATCCAGCCAGACATGAGCATTACAATATATCATATACATTGTCACAATACTAAGTATTGAAAGTTTTCCCTTCTGACTTGGCGATGGCGAATCAAAGCTCGGACGACTGTAACATTAATATTGCAACGAACGGACCAGAAAACTCTGCAAACAATTCTTCCGAAAAGTTAAGTGCGTTTAGAATATTGAACAAAATTTTGACACTGAAGCTCAGTTTAGTGAATTTGTGGAGGAAAGTTTTGAAGGTGGGAAAAGATGATCCACGGAGAGTTATACATGCAATGAAAGTTGGGTTTGCATTGTCAGTTGTATCTCTGTTATATCTAATGGATCCACTATTCAAGGGTGTGGGTGATACCGCTATCTGGGCTATCATGACCGTCGTGGTGGTTTTTGAGTTCACTGCAGGTGAGATTAGCATAAACCGGTTTGTTTGTGAATTTCAAAACGCTGGTTTATTCTGAACTGGGCAGGAAAGCTTTCCTAAACATTTTGTGTGATATTTTATTGCAGGAGCCACTTTGAGCAAAGGCTTGAATAGAGGACTTGGCACACTGCTAGCAGGCACTTTTGGTGTAATAGTTGGGAGCGTCGCAGAGATTGCCGGGACAGTCGGAGATACCATCATCATTATCTGTTCGTGCTTTATTTTAGGTCAAATAGTCATTCTAAAGAAGTTTTCATATCTATCTATATTTTATGATTAAAATTTAACCAATGATCTTTTTTACAGGTGCGGCTGCAACATACTTTCGTTTTTTCCCTAAAATAAAGAGCAAATATGATTACGGTGTCCTCATTTTCCTCCTCACCTTCAGTATGATAACTGTCTCTGGGTACCGCTTTGACAACGTATTCCATATGGCTTCTCAACGCCTTGCCACCATAGCCATGGGATGCGCCATTTGCATCATCATAAGTTTATTTGTTGCTCCAATCTGGGCAGGCGATGATCTTCATAAGTCCATTATTAATAAAATCCCAGGGGTAGCGGATTCCATAGAAGGTGAGATCAATTAGTGGATCAAATCAATGCCATCAAATATATAGCATCTTTCATCATCCATCTCAATATATATCTAATATTCCATCATATGATGCATGAATACAGGATGCGTGCTAGAGTATTTTAGGAATTTGGAAGTTATAGAAGATGGACCAGCTGTAATCCAAGAAGACCCGATCTTTAAAGGATGCAGAAATGTGTTAGATTCTGAAGCCACTGAAGAATCGCTGGTATATGATCTCAAATATTTTGGTCTTTCAATAGAAAGATCGTTTATTCTATGTACGTTTTTTATAGTGCCGTAGTGTCTATAGTGTGATGAATCGAAGCGATCTGCTCACCTGGAGTTTCGCCTATTTAATGATTCGCGGATTTTTCAGGCAAATTTTGCTAGCTGGGAGCCGAGACATGGGAAATTCAGATTCCGTCATCCATGGAAGCAATACGTTAAAGTGGGAGGGATGCTACGCCATTTGGCTTACTCTGTTGTTGCGTTGCATGGATGTCTAGGCTCAGAGATTCAGGTTAGGACTCAAATATTGTTGGAGGTCGATCTTTGCAATTAAGATATTTATTTACAGTAATGATTTCATTTTTAGAATGTCTTCATAAAATATTTAGTGTTGAATATAAGAGTATATTTGTTTTTTTTTATTTTCCCGTTAAAAAAAAGCTTACTATTGATATTCAAGAGTTAAATCAAACAGTACAACTGAAATTGAAGTCATGATTATATCTATAATCTCTACCTTTTCAGGTTATAACACTAAAAAATAAATATGTTACTCCAGAAATACAGAGAACCATATTACTGGATAGTGATGTCAAAATATTCTTCCAAGTTCAAGTTCAAATAGCCATCTTCACCTTTAAATGACTGTTTTGACATCTTGTTTGCAAAGTGTTCTAGTATAATGCTGCTGAATTGTTTAAGTTCAAATCTGATTCTGTTGCATCAATGTGATAAAGATGCCACATTCAATTTATATTCACCTTTTGCCCCTTTTTTTTTCAGCGAAAAAAAACTGTACTACTGATATTCATATTGTGAATCAAATAGTACAAAATATTCGTAAATCATATTCTAGGACTTTAGTTCACAGACAAACATTTATTCTTCCATATCAACCTCTCAATGAGGTTTTACAACAAACAAACAAAAAATTCAGAATAAAAAACTGTCATTTAATATCTACTGCTGTTCAAAAAAGTTGACTGAACCCTTATCTATGCACTGGTTCTCCAGGTGTTCCTCCCATCTAACAAAACCCTCTGCTCCTCCATGTGCTTCTTTGGATAGTGCATCCCCTGTCTGATTATGCATACCTTTTGCCTATTTTATGGTAACTCTAGAATCACCAAAAAATTTTATCCTTATGAGTCCAAAATAATTGGCCACTCCAACAGTATATTTGTTATGTTTAGATAGTTGTATGATTTCATCTTTTCATAATAATAAAATAAATAATAATATATTATCTTATGGAGATAATTTTCATTTTTTAATATAACTTAAATATAATTTATATTATAAAGTAAATTTAAAACATATGTTAATAAATTAAATTAATTTTTTAATATATAAATTATTATTATTATTAGGAAAGTAACTTAATCTGTGGTCTCAAAGCTAATAATTGACAAGTTAAATGTCGCTAATAATATATCTCTTACATGTGGCTTGTGAATATGTAATTATTTATTAGTAGTGTTTGATTTGTAGTTAGTGAACACGGATATATCACATCGAACAATACACTTGTTACATCCTCGTTTAATCTAAGAAAAAACCTCCAAAATCTAAGATATACACACTTTTCCATATAATAAAACTTAAGCTAAACCAGTTTAATGACAACGTTGTGTCATCCTGGTTTCTGCTACAGGCACCTCATATTAATAAAGCTGCATTCAAGAAGCCATGCACCAAGGTTAGCGCAGAAGTAGCCCAAGTACTGAGACATTTATCAGAGAGCATAAGATGCATGAAGCAATGCCCACCTTTACAATCTCTAATGGAGGGCCTACGCGATGCAGTTGAAGAACTCAATACGGCATTGCGCCTCCAGCCCAAACTGTTCAATGTTATCCAGCCATTCTACAGTCCTGATGAAGCGCATTGTGCTGCAGAAGCCAACATCCTCAATGCAGTAAACTCGGGTAGACTGCAATCCTTTGAAATCAATGACAGTCGAGAAACCAATAGACTTGAAGCAGTAAATTCCACTCTTCAGTCCTCTCAAATCAAAGTAGATCCAGCTGATCCACCGGTATTGACAATCAAAGATACTGACAATTGTGATGAGGATAGACACAAAGGCAGGGCAGAAATATTTTCTGGGAAAATAAAAGAATTGCGTTCTCCTATTAAAGGACGGGACATTACCAGTAGAACGGGTTATTTTACAACAGCTAGTGGTCGACGTCTTTCTATATCCAGAAATGCAAATTGTGTAGAACTTGCGGAGGCACTTTCACTGGCAGCCTTTGCATCCGTCCTCATTGAGATATCTGCGAGGGTAGAGCTTGTTATAGAGGCCGTGCAAGAGCTTGGAAAGCTCGCAGGGTTTCAACATTATTAAATGTACAGAGCTTATAACTTCTCTATAATCAAATCTTGAACAGATTTCGGTCAGTCTCCGTGGAAGGTTTTTCCGTGCAGATTTCATATTTGATGCAGTTGTTTAGAAAAATGAGCAAACAAATTTACCTCTAAAAGGGACAGGGCACATTAAACCTACAAAAAAATGTGCCAGACTCCAAAGTGCCAACGCCAGCGCCAATCATGCTGTCAGCTCAAGAGGAAAATATCGTCCAAAAGAGCTAGAGGCAAAATGTCTGGGAGGCGACCCTGCATTGGTGGCCTGACATCGATGTGACCTCATCGACATTGACTTGAAGGTATTCATTGATGTTATTACTTGCATTTTAAGGGGTTTGTAACTTATAAGTTGTGAGTTGTTCTCTTTATGACCAGAATACTTGATTTCTACTCGCCAGAATTCCATAAGAACAGAGTTTTAGCATTTTCCATAACTTTTTTTACTTGTTATTTCTCCTACACTCTCGGGATTCTATCGTGGGTTTAATGAAAAGAAGATTTACGAATAGAAAAATAGAAGAAGAATCAGACATACTTAGTGGCAAAAGAATATTTATCCTATGTTGAAAGGTTTTCCATGTCTAGTGTTTACTGTTTATAATTCAAATAATTCAAAGACTGTGGATATGAAATGAATAGATCCCTTTCATTGATTTTTGGTGTTACTCCATGTTGAAGGAAAATAAAGAGTTTACTTTATGATGGAATGGAATGTCATGCTCAAAACCAGTACAATCTCAATGTTTTAAAATGGGTAGAAAAAATTCTTTTATCATTGTTAAGCTTCAATTTTAGGCCAAAACATTGAAATTAATCCTAGCAATTAAAATGTAGTTTCGGTGATGATTTTCAAATCAAAATTTCATCCAACCTTCTCCTGGAAACTAGCTATGTCGTTATGCCCAAGAGTTTTAGTTTTTTGATAAAAATAAAAATTTCATCCAACCTGGAAACTAGCTATGCCACTATGCCCAAAAGTTTTAATTTTTTGGTAAACTAAATGAAGGACATAACCTTCAATTGGTTCAGCATGAACCCATTTACAACCATAGTTTATTTCATTCAAATTTATATAAATTAAATTACAAAATTCATATTCCAACTTACATTCCAATCATTATAAAACTCAATAATACTTGTGCCACACTTTTCATCGTTAGAATCTTTTGATCTTCCTTTGTTTTGGTTTGGATTGGTGGATTTCTTTAAACATATCACTACAATACTTGTGTCCATAATTTAAATATATAATAGATGCCTGAATATTGAAGTGACTATGCTTGAGTTCAAGAAGCCCACCCAATTTTTAATTTTTTTTAATAAATTAAAATTTAATCTATAGCATTTTAATAATAATATGAATAAAATATGGTATACCTTTTTGTTTGGGCGCAAAGCTTTTAATATGTGGCTATTGTTAAATTTGATGGGAATTTCTTAGAATATGACATAATATATATAATGGAGGTCGTAAGAGGAAAATAAAGAGTTTAAATTATCATGGGCTTTAATTTCAGGGCGAGAGAATTGAAATTAATCCCAACAATTTAAATATAGTTTCCATTATGATTCTTAAATCAAAATTTGCTTCTTATGGAAGCTAACTATGTCTCTTTTAGAGTTTTAGTTTTCTAATACACTTGATGAAGGTAATGGCCTTCAATTGGTTCAACATGAAGTCATTTATGGCTAGAGAGTTTCTTTGTTTGAATTTTATATGCCCTTCCTTAACTGCATAAATGGTATGGTCTTTCCCCATACCCACATAATTGGGAGGATGGAACCTAGTGCCTGGATGTCTAAAATTGATGTTACAAGGTATGACTTTCTGCATCCAAATACAAAAGACATAAGTTGCAAAATTCCATGAAATAGTCAATGAAAAACTAAAAGTAAAAGACATGCACAATTGTAATCTCTATGTTTTGGGTTTTTTTTTGCAACAAGATCTCACACTACAGAAATTGTAGCCATCTATGATAACATATTTGAAGATAAAAATAGTCTTGAGAAAATAGAGTAGAACAAGATGGAGAAAAAGTAGGCTACTGAAAATTATGAAATTAATCTTAAGTAAATGGGGCATATATGTCTATGTTTATCCAGGTTTGAAATGATGATATTTAGTTGTATGTGGAAGCTAGGTAACCTTATGGAGCATTTCTTTTCAGTAGTAAATGAATTATATGCTACAACATTGAGGGGATCTTGTAGCAGCCTTACAACATATTTCATTTTATACTCCCAAATTCCAGTAGAGAAACTTCCATGCTAAAAAGTTATTATTGGCAGGTACATGTTTAGGAAAAAGGTTCACTGAAAGAGAACGTTAACCCTAAAACGTAAAGAAAAAAATAGTATGACTGCTCCGAAGAGTTGCAATCAACCCTCCTATTTTAAAAGGTATTAATATTGATAGCTAAATAACTTCATTATTGGAGCTGTTTATAAAAAACGTTGATCATGCTGGGAAGTAGTTTAGTCTATGTTCTAATAGAAAACACTAATCACGGGGGTAATGTAATGGAACGACGAGGAAGTAAGAAGTGGAAAAAAAAGAAAGAAAAAAGAGAAGTTCATGAAAATCCAGCAAGGGATTTAAGGACCACCAGAACACATAACTCATGGTACGTAGTTAATCAAATATATTTGAAATTAGGCTTAGGCTGTCAGGCTTCGGAGAAGTATATGCATTAACCAAATTGTCTGGTAAAGGAGGAATTCATGAAAGTGCAATTTTGAGTACTCAAATAGTAATTAGGATGATTTAGGTAGTTTTAAAATACAACATTTATATAATTAGGATGATTTAGATAGTTTTAAAATACAACATTTAGTATAAGACAAGTATTTATGATTGTTGAAACTACATAATAACCCAAACTATAATTTTTAGACACAATTTTGATCGGATTCAATAAAAAAATATGCCCGAAAAAAGGGCGTTTTAGTTGCTTTTTTATCTCACGCGCCGGGCTTCCACATTTTATTGCTAGGATTCCATGAAGTGTGTGCTAGTTAATAAGCACTTTTCTCATTTAATGCTTTGTTATTTTAGAGTTTCCTAAAAAAACATCGAATTGAAACTTATGCTTACATGGTATGAGGTATTTAGATAAGCGTATGTTTTTTTTAGGGTACACACATTATATTATTAATAACAAAAATATAGAGTTTTTATGTGGCTCATTTCTCACCAGGTAAACCAAACCAATAAAATCATAGAAATATAACTTGGTCTCATAAATCCAAAAATAAGATTTGTGAAACCAGTTCAAACCATGATCTAGTATCTTAGTGTTATTAAAAAATTTGAAAGCAAAAAACTAGCCAAATTAACAGAGTTGCAACTAGACATAAGAAAACTAAACAAAAAGTGAAAGGGCCTAATCTTCATTAGGAATAGGCACTATAGTAACCTTTTCCAAAAAAGGAGCTCAACTAGTTTGTCTTATTGATCCTATGGTCTTAAAAACCTTGCTAGTAGCCTTGCTTTCACCAGCAAGTTGATCCTGGCTCCCAACCCATTCAATTCTATGGCCATCGGACATAGATTGTATTTCAACTCACGAATATGCTCCCGGGTTCCATCAAGTTGTCGAATAATTGATTTCCATTCCTTGCAGTTTTCTGTGATCACCTTCCCTAACAATGTATTCTTTTTCCAATATAGAATGACAATATTGCCATATTTAGTCCCCGACGATCTTGTAGAGCTCACATCTTGCACCCAATGTTGGATGTCCTCTTGAAGATCATGAATCCTCAGGAACTCTTGCTCATGTTTAACCCACGGTTATTGTTCTGCAATGGTCTTCTTGGATTTTACTGAGATGACTTAGTTGTAGCATTCCCACATAGAGGCCACTTCACTAAAAGTTCTCGGCATGTGGGAGCACCCACTGTCCAATGTGCCTCTCTTCATTTGTCGCATTTTGACCATGGAGATGAGTAGGAAATCAATAGCGCCCCTCTTTCCTCTACAACATTTTTCAATATGCACCCAAGCAAGGGTACTATCCTACAATTTTTTTTGGAAATACAAGGTGATCATGATCATAGTGAAGATGACAAGATTCTTGTTCCAAGCCGTTAACAAACCTTGAAGGGAATTGAGAATTTCCTTGTCATGCACCCAAGCAAGGGTACTATCCTACAATTTTTTTTGGAAATACAGGGTGATCATGATCATATTGAGGGAAAGGGAACCTCTCATAAACCTTCCATCGGCCTGCTTTATCCCACTCCCTTGCTACACCATGATCACTTGATCACTTTACATAAATCGAACTAGTCCCAACACTCATTCATCTTATCTTGGTGCATCCCATTTCGTGATAATTTTCACTGCTTCGCACATGATAACCATGTTCACTTGTTAATTAATGTTCTCGAAATATATGTCCCTTCTATCCTTTAAGACATACCATTCGTAGGATGAGGGGTCCAAGTAGCTTCTATGCTCTCTCCCACATGGATCTAGGGACTCATATCTTGGTCTCTTATGCTTGAATAGGTACAGAAAAGGGCTGATGTACCAATATTTTAGTAGCTAGCATCCAAATCTAAGTGCTTATGTGCCACTCCATCTTTCACAAGATTATATACTACTTTATTCGACATGCGTTAGACATGTGAGGGGATGATGACAAGGCCTTGCAACATAACTGCAAACTTTTCATCACCTTTTCATGTTTCACCTTTAGTCTCTAGTTGGTGGATATTTTGTTAGTTTGGGTCCTATGAAGGATATTGGTGAGCATGAGAATGACAATTTAATAGCCTCGTTCTACTGATAATTTCTTATAATGTTGTTAGGTTTCTATATATTTTCCTTCGATAAGGGATTGCAACTCTAGTGCATTTTTTCTTTCCTTCTCAATGAGTCAACATACAGCTAGTGTATTTTCTCTTCAAAGTCTTGGAATATCTGTCTCAAACCAGTTGAACCTAGATTTCCCTTTATGTGCCATCAATATTTAATTTTAGGAATTATTTAGAGGGTGGGGACCAATGCACATGACTGGTGACATTTGGGGTTCGAGTGCTCGTGGATGTGCTTGACTCAATGGGACCCAAATTCCAGCTCCATAATGATTTTTTTATTATTGGGACATTGCTAGTCCTCCTTTCAACATCATTTGGTTTGAATGGTTTCAACAATATCTCCCTAGACTCTATTCTAGACCTGTCCTTTTGGCATACTGTACTATCTTTTTGTTTTAACTAGGGGCATCGGATACTGGGAAGGGGTTGGTACTGGCGTGACATGAGGTCCAGGATCCAATTCCGTCCGCTACCACTATACCCTTAGGTGCACCCACACAACCCGCAAGCATGGGGCATGGGTAAGCCATGGTGATTTGAACTTGTGACCTCCACTTACAACATTTCCTTCATATCAAATGAATCGTCGGTTGAACTACACCCCTGCGAGATTTTGGCATACTATTATCATTAAAGATCCTGCAATTTTATTCCTTCCCGATCTCTCAAAGAAAAAATCCAGGGAATAATTTCCAAACTCTATTCAATATTTTGTTTTGCAAAATGCTTCGTCTCAATTGGGTTAGGGATTATAAAAAACCACTCTTCCTTCTTATTTTTATATCCTGGATTATCTGGTCTACACGGAATGAAGTAATTTTTCAGAACAAGATGCCTGTTGCGGTGCATTTTGTAAGGTCTGTTATTTATATGTTACAGACTTACCCTGAGGAGGAACATGGTAAGAAATGTGTGAGTGAATGTTCTTTCTCCTTTGTGGTAACTCAACCGATATTATTCTTTGATGGTGTTTCTCAAGACGATATGTGTGCAACTGGTGGTGCCATTTATATCAATGAATTCAGATTATTACTTTTCTCTTCGTCTTAATGGTGGCAGAGGTACCAATATGAAAGCGGAGTTATTGGCCCTTTGGGTTGTTCTTAAAGTGGCAAATACCTTTGGACTAGTTAATCTCAAAGTCTTTGGGGATTCCCGAGTGACAATCAAATGGGCCTTGAAAATGAATACAATCTGAATATTATTGATCTAAAAAATTGGCGTGTTCGAATTCGTCATGAGATTGCAAAGCAGGATCAGATTTCATTCGAGCATATTTTCAGGACTCACAATTTTCATGCAGATCAACTTTCAAAAGATGCTTTTGCTGGTCCTGAAGGAATATTGTTTTGGGAAGAATGGATGGATGCCTGCCTGCTTGACAGGGGTAACTTATTTTTCTTTTAGGTTGTTTCCCCTACTTGGGATGATGAACATCATTTTGTGAAATCTTTTTGATGGGCAATTTTAATTTTGTATAGCAGTTAAACTGTTGCTCATTTTGAGAACAAGATCCTATCTTGATATCTTGTATCTTTGATACACAAACTATCTTTATACTATTTGATTCAACTAAATAGCAATAGTACAATTTTTTTTTCTGATATAAAAAAAAAAACTTTTGTGTGCATTTCCATACTCTTAAAAAAATTATGCTTTAAAAAAACAAATCCAATACTAAAATATTTATATATAAATATATATATGTATATATATATAAAGTATACAAACTTGTCTTCCATTGAGTTAAGTAAGAGCTACGAATTTTATGTAAATTAAGATAGTGTATCTGTGCAAATCAAACTATCAAAATCTACACTAATCGTGATGAAAAAGATACAACCAAAATTTTAATGTATATATTAACATTAAAAGTTATTAATATACTATGTATTTGGATTGAAGAGTAAAAATTGAAAAATATATAACCAAAATTTTAATTTTTATATTAATATTAAAAAATATTTTAATAATAAAAGTAATAATAATAATGATATGAAGAAAATTTACACTTCTATCAATAAATTTTTATAAGTTATATGAAAACAAAACTTAAAGTGGTCACTGCATATCTAAATTAATATAATCTATATCAAGAAATTAAGAAATTAATTACAAGAATAAAATATATTTCTAAAGTGTTAAAATATTATGAAAATTTAAATGTGAATAATATGACGTAGTGATTAAATTTAAATAATTAATTTTATTTTCAAGTTTAAAAGGTATATATTTATCCAATTATAAAAACTTAAAAATATAAATATATTTCCATTAACAAAAATAAGTTAAATATAAGATCACTCTTTCTAAATTTTTACAATATTAAAATTTAATAAATTACAAATTAAGTAACTTACAATGCCAATAAAAACTAACCATGATAATACTTTGAAATTCTCAAAGTAAAATGTATGATGGATATGTATATAAAAAAATAAAAAATAAAAACAAACACTCCTTCTCTTAAAAGGGAAATTTCACTATGTTAAGAATGAGAATATAAATCATAAACAATGTTAGAATCATACATATATGTGAATACTCATACAAAATAGGATTATCATATTTGTATTCATATGCTATAAGGACTAGTCCTTGTGTTCAAATATTATGCATACCACACTCATGATTAAGAATGATATTCATTTCCATTTTAAATCCCATTAGAAAACAAGAAATTATAGAATACTTTGAGATCTTTCATGAAGAATGATAACTTTATCAAAATACAATAAATGCCATAAAAAAGTGTATTTTCTTTGTACTTAAGCCTTTATAAACATGCAAATTATTATGATTTATCCATTTCTTATTATTTATATTGAGATGTGCATGATTTGGAACTTCTTAAGATCCACACAAAGGCAAAGGTATTAAGTCATCTGATTATTCATATTGCCCTATCATACTCATTTGTGAAATGTATTATGGGTTTTGTCGAACCTACTAGTTTTGTAGTTCCCATTAATGGCTCAACCTCTAGGTTCACCATACCCTCTAGAGAGCTTAGATAGAGGTTCCCTCTATGTCTATATTTTTTTATTCTCATGGTAAAAGGAGTCAACAAAATGTTATCTGAAGTAAGAAGCAAAAGGCTTATTAAAGGTATTAAGGTTTAAGGTAAGAGCATTTTAGAGATTTTTATGAAAAATGTGTTTTAACATTCTATAGAGGGGGAATAATGATAAGATAAGACCCCACCTAACTAGTTGGAAATAAATAACATTGGAAAATATTTGTGGAGTATTCTATTGAAAAATATATTGTCAAGAAGGATCATGATCAAGAAATACATTGGCCCTACGTCTATCATTGAATGGATTAGAAATGAAAGGAAGATAATTTTAACTATTTCAAATTAGTAGTTGGATATAACATTGAATTTTTCATTGATGTTTATGTAGCAAGATGTTGACACAAACTCGTGCCTAATTACTACTCTCCTCTTATTATTCAAATTTGCATCTCAACATGCAATGGAGTATATTGACCTAGTTGTACATAGTAAGGAACCGCAGTTTGGGCCCTAGGGAAGTCAAATGGTCAAAAAATCCAACCTATATTATCTTGTAAACTATAGATGAAGATGGAAAATTTTATTGTTCTTAATAAAGAAAGGTGGGATTGACAAATTCAAGAAATAAGAGCCAAATTATTAAATGATATAATATGACATTAAAAGGCAAGCACAATTTTAATTGTTTCTCAACAAGTAATATCCAAAAACATGAAAAACAGCTAAATATTTGCAAATTGTCCATGAAAAAAAATAGTTTGTGCACATTATGAAATATTCATAAGCATATCAATTCAAAGAGAACTTGACAGTTAGGGATATCAAGGGAATCAATGTTTTTTCTCAACATATTGGTATAAAACTTAGAGCAACCATTAAGGGAAAGAGAGGTCTCTACATTATGTATCAATTTACATCATTTGGATAATGGACACCATACTTGTTGGTTAAAATATCTCAAGTATAATACTTGGTTGTTGGTGTTTTCTAAGAAGTGTAGCTTGTATGTTTTACATCTTTTAATATTTCTTGTTTGATGATCTCTGTAGTTCTCTAGTTGATAGAGAAGGGAAATATATATTGTACTCAATCATGAAGACAATCTCAATAACACCTAAATTCTACATTTGTAAAAAACTATTAACAATTATATATGTCCAGTACTGATCATGATTTTTGTCCAATAGGGCATATGCCAAACTCACAAAGCTACATAGTTAATTAGAATGCTTGCTATACCGTTTAAGATCCAAAATTTATGGGGATAATTGGTATCAGTAGGTACACCTCTCTATGCTAAATAAACAATTAAAATTGTTCTAAAGGGAAATGAGAATCATAATATTCTGATGAAAGGCACACGTCATGGTAAGAAATGTTGGAAGTAGTTAACACAACTAAATTTGTTAATGACACATGAATTGGTTAATTGTAATGACTGTGTTTTCCAAAGGAAATGGAACATGTGGGGGAGATGAAAAAAAATTATTAGAGGGAACAAGGATAAATTTAGATATGGCTAGTCATTCAATAAGTTCTTAAATTGGTGGATGCCAAATTTGGCCCATGATGGGTATCCTATTGGGAGACATCCCTTGGTGCAATTCCTTGAGATATCTTTAGAAAGGGGATAAATAAATAATATAAAGACCTTTAGTCTTTGAAATGTATGAGGGAAATTAGATCAAATGGAAAGAGATAGAAAATGAGGTTTGGATGACAAATCCACAAATAGTTGTTAGTCCCTATGTAGCAGGGATATAGCAATCAACCTGGACAATTAGTTGATTCGTATGCCACAAAAAAAAAATTAAATGCCAATGTTTAAAATTATGCTAGAGTTTTCATATTAAAATATTTTTAGTTAAATGATTTATCTCATATTCTATTTGCTCCATGTAGCTGACATTCTTCTCAGGTTCTGTATCCTACAAGGTGGCACTGTGATGGCATTCTAGCACTGGGATGAATTCTATGAGATCCAAGACTTGGGCAAGCATGATGTCCGGCATGATGACATTCTAGAACTGTAATGAAGCCTATCAGATCTAGGACTATGAATCCAACAATATATAGCTTGATAGTCCATACTCTTACCTCAATCAATATCACCTTCAAAACCTTCAACATTAACAAGCAGCTTGATAGTGCCTATCCATGTGGCATTTGGAAGAGGGGTTTCTGAAGCTTGGCCACCATTTGGAGCAAAGTTGTTAGTATTGTCAACTGTCTAGATTGCGGAACTGACTTTTTCCCCACGTCATAATTTAATAATTTTTCAAATCCTTAACCTAAAAGTTAAAACCACCTTTGAATCTACCTCTAACTAGAGCTAAATATAGTCTCAATGTCATGATAGGAGGAGGTTAGCAGAATATCTACATGTTGGAGAGATCATCCTCTTTATAGTCAACTAGAGGGTCATATGGGTCAAAACAATCCATCATATGGAGACCCTAGTAAACCCTGCAAAATTGTTACATTAATTGCAAAAGCCTCCCAAGCTCAATAGTGCATCGATATAATACTTATGACTCATATCTATTCATAGTTATTTTAGGGAATGAGTGAAAAAGTAAGGAAAGACACGTTAGCATGCAAAGGAGTCACATTCTGTTAGAGATAATGTAGAAATGCATCGTCTATTGATAACATGAGTGGTTTGTTAGTTCCTAGTTCATAGGATCTGATCCATTATTCTTAGATCTAGTTTGGTTTGGGTTTACCTATAAATGTAATGTTTATTCAGTAATATAATCGTGTGGAGTGTTTCTCCTACCGTGTGTGTGTGCAAGCCTTTGGCTCTGCACTTCCTTCTTTCTATTCTTAACATGGTATCAGAGCCTGTGTGCTGAGATCCGTTGCCCTGAGTTGGTGTTGATGATTATAAGGAAGCCCGTGCCGAGAGTTTGTTGCAATTGTTAAAGGAGCCAGTGCTGAGAATCTGCTCGCTCGCAGGTACCTGAAGGAGATCAGCTGACTAGCCACTGAGAGAGACGCCTAGATCTAAATATTGTTGTTTCCTGAATGTTGCCAGAGGAAGGGCCGTAAAGAGGAGTTGCCCAGCTGCCAAGAAAAAGGTTGAGGATCCAGATCGCTGCCCAAATCGCTCGAGAGAGCCAAAGATTGCTGGAAGGAGAACTGGCTGCCTGAAAACGCTGCCACCACCAGACCGCTGAGGATTTCTTAATGTGAATGCCCATTGTGGCTGAACGTTTGCTGAAGAGTGCTGGAGACAGGAATTCGCCAGCAAGAGAAGACAGGAAATTCTTGTTCCTGCAAGAAGAGCCATCAAATTGCTGCCAATTGCAGCACGTTAAAGACACCAGTGAGAAGAAAGGCTGCGGAGGACGTGGATAATTCCTGAAACGTTGATGTTGTCAGATTCTTCAACTATTCCTTGAAGGCGCTGCTATTGAAGCCACTCCGATGTGGATTGCTGTTATTTTTTTTTGAAAGCATGTGACCTGGGCGTTGATCTCTACTATTGAGAAAGCCCATTGTGGTGTGTAGAAATATTGCTGGAGTGGAGGCCCTGAGTGCCGGGCGCGAGTGTGAAAGGAGGGCTTGCTTCCCACATACCTTATCGCTGTCATTTGTTGCTGCCTTGGTGCACAGGAAGAAAGGGGCAGATGCTGCTAGAAATCACTGTCTAAGAAATCGAGTTCGTTCAACACCTGACAAGAGATGCCATCGGGACCGAGGAAGCTGCTGTGCATGGAGGAAGCCACCTAGACCGAGCCGCCTGTGTGTGAGTCCGAGATCGCAGAAGTAATTTTTTTTGTGACTGCCGTGAACCGTGAACCTGTGCGTTGAAGCCTCCGACGTGAATTGTTGTACACTGAGGCCCGATGAGAAACTACCGATGCGTTTTTCCCGTGTCCATGAAAAACAATTTTTTTTGCCCTCTGAACTCACACTACTGCGTGCAGATTCACTGCTAGGTCGTGGTACTACAGATTGCTGCGATCTTCAGCATTGAAGGTAATTATTCCATTCAAAATGGACTTCCTCATGAGACTTGCTTTTGAAAGCATCTTTGAAGACGAAGAGGAAGATGATTACTTCAGTCAAGTTCCTATAAATGATGAAGGAGACAAAGAGATCTCGCTGGAATCAGATCCACCTTTGCATGATAATCCTGTAGCTATTGATATGGATGACGAAAGTGCAGAAAGGAAACTGCAAGATTCATTTGCAGATGAAGAAGGAGATGAGGAGATTCCGCTGGAGCAAGAGTAGGTTATTGAAGATATGGAGAACGTAAATACGTTTGATAAGATGCTCATCGATTTAGTTCCATCGGTCTCCACTATTACATTCGCTGAAGCAAAAATAAATGACTTTGATGCAGAACTGAAGTTTATTGAAGAATGGATAGCCAAGCCTAAGATTGTTGCAGATTCCATCGAGACTGCAAAAGATGAAAACAAGGATGGCAAGCAAAACTATGATGAAGAAATTTTGGCAAGTGTAAAAATACTTATTTGTCTTCAACCATGGAGGCCAACTTTAAATGTAAACTTTGAAGAATCTTATGTTAAAATGAACAATACAACAAGGCCTAGAGATTTCAAGATATGGCGGAGGAAACCTAAGAAGAAAAAGAAGTATGATTTGACGGCAACTAAGGTAAAAATGAAGAAGAAGGACTGTAGAGTTCAAGGCCTGGAACCCTAAATCGTGAAATTGCTTTGCTGATTTGTAAGCCTGAAACTACAGGCATATTTAGTATTTTGATCCATTTCTACATTAAGGGAGGATGTTAGAGATAATGTAGAAATGCATCGTCTATTGATAACATGAGTGGTTTGTTAGTTCCTAGTTCATAGGATCTGATCCATTATTCTTAGATCTAGTTTGGTTTGGGTTTACCTATAAATGTAATGTTTATTCAGTAATATAATCGTGTGGAGTGTTTCTCCTACCATGTGTGTGTGTGAGCCTTTGGCTCTGCACTTCCTTCTTTCTATTCTTAATACATTCTACATCATTGTAGAAAATAGATAATCAAATCTTTGTATATGTGGTAGATTACAATTAATATCTAAGAATGAAAAGTGAGCCTACACATCTAGTCAACTATGTGATGTATCAAATGTGTAATATACCAAGTATGATCCTCACTTTATATTATTTGTGGGAATAAACATAATAAAGTTTAATTCCTATAACTATAATTAAGATATAATTTATGGCTTGCATGGATACAAAACTTATAAGATATAACTATGTTAGTTGTATGGAGTGAAAACAAGAGCCATAAATGTCAAAATAGACCCATTATAACTTTCTGAATCTAAAGCATAAATTTGTAATTAAAGTTAATGCGACACTGTACATAAATCCAAAATCAAACCTTATAAAATTTAGGTATGCTAAAACACTCATGCCTAATTTTTATTAGTGTTAATTTTGATTTTTCTATGTTTATATTTTACGAAAAAATGTTACATTTTCATGTATTATAATCATAATTTAATAACTAGATTTTAAAATGTAATAACAATTTCTCTTTTAAAATTAATTTGATAAAAAAAACTTTATTTTCAAACAAAATAGATAATTTCTCATTTAAATCTCCGATAATAAAAGTATCTAAAACATGAGCATTTATTATCAATATTATCAAATATATTTTTTACCTTAAAGCTAAAATCGCATCCTCATCTTAACCATAAGAATCCACTTAAACTCAACACCATCTCTTTAGTTCTTAAATCAAAGAGAATAGGGTTGAAATGAGGTATGCTTCTCCAAGCAAAGTCATTGCGTCTCAATAGTGGGTAACAAGTGTTCAACCTTGAAAGATAAGCATAGCTTTGTTTCTTATGTTTATGAACAAATTCCTTTGAAAGATATTAACTTTTATTTATTTTAATAATATCATATTTTTTTAACAGGTTCATTATATTACTTGGCTAAGCAATAATTCATTTTTACATATTCACTATATTATATACTATCTACTCTGTTGATCTACTTTGGAGGTTTCGTGTGCTTGTATTTGCATATAAAACAATTGTCCCTTGAAATAAAAGGTAATTGTTCTTATCTTTATCTTTAACTGAAGTAGATGAGGTACTTTGCCACCTTGTGATTCTTCTTGTTAAATAAAAAATAATAATATTAAAAAATATCATATTCAATATTTTAATATTTTAAAATTTTCATATAAAATGATCAATGTGACCGACCTTCAGATGGTCAAAGAATGTGCATCCTTTAATAAACATTTTTTATTTCTAATAAAATAGCTATTCTTAGAAACTAAGATAAATGGAAGCTAATACAACTCCATTCGAAACTAATACCATATTGTGTCTACCGCTACTTTGATGACTCTTCCTCAACTCTTCAACCTAACTACTACCACTCATGTTCCGTAACTATGATCCATTTCTTCTACCCTAATTACAAGTCATTGACTCTAAATATGATCCATTGCTTCGGGCGTAACTAAGATCCATTACATCGATCTTAACTAAGATGCATTGCTTCTACCTATGAGCAGTTTATTCAATCCTAGCTATGAGTTGTTTCTTCTATCTATAAGCCATTTTTTTTTAGCATAAGTGAGAGCCATTGCTTGTACTTGCAAGCCATACAGTTTACTAGCACTCTTTAAGCCATTGCTTCTACCTACGAGCCTTAACTGAAATTAAAAAACCCAATATATATATTCATATATTGAATAAAAAGAACCCTTGGATCTCTTAATAGAAAGCAATATATTTCATTGATTTGTAGTTATTTAGAAACATCCAATATAAATGCACATCCAATATAAATGCACACCCTAGGATATTTCCCAACAAGTTAACCCCACCTCAAGAACACAAGGTGATATCACAGCTCTAAAATAACATTGTTTCTTATCATTACAATTATAATATAAAATAACATTGTTTCTTATCATTACAATTATAATATTACATGATCAAATCTATAACATTTGACACCTTTATAAGTGATTCATAATGGACTCTTTTTAAGAAATATTTTCAAAAATATTAATATTTTTACTATAACTTTTTACTTCAATATCAAAATTGTATGCTTTTTCATATTATATATTTTTTCTAATTTTCAACCTATTTAAAAAGATGGGAAAAATGGAAAATGGATTTTTTTTAATCTATTTAATATTAATAGCTTTATTTTGAAACTAACCTCATAATAGAGGGATCCTTATATGATTAGAAATATCTTTTATCAAGATACAACTTTTATGTTATACTTTTATATTTCCTAACATATTTATATATTTTTGCATATAATTATAAAAAATAAATTTAACATTATTAAAATATTTATATTTATATTTTAATTTAATTTTGTTTATCACATGTGGTTCACAAACTTTAGTGGGGTTACTTCTATTCTAGGGCTGCACCTGTGGCTATATAGTGATGGCAGGTTTTGATCCCTAGACCTTTTTCTCATAACTTACAGCACTATACCACTTGAGCTAGCCCACGGAGCTATTTTATTTTAAATATACATATATAAAACTTATTTATAATATTGTTAATTATACGATAAAAGTTAATAATAAAATTGTAACAATGTAATGATTATTATCTTTCCAAAAAGTGTGTAAAGATTTAACTGCATTATCATAAATTCATTCTTGGAATATCATTAAACATTGTAGAAAAATATGAGCCAATAAAAACAACAACAAATACGAAGATACCTTTTAACAACAAATAGAACACATGTATTCACTATAACATCAACATATGAGAAAGACAACCCTAATAATCACAGATACACAACCCTATTATTTATAAATGCAACCTAAGAAATGACACGAAAAGAAACCAGAAAATAATAGTTCTTGAAGAAAGCGATTTAGAGAAAAAAACAAGATTTCTATGCAAATTAATACCCTCTAAAAAGAATAAATGTGAAACACATTTAAATATATCTTATATTAAAATCACAGTGAAACACTCATTTAAATATATCTTATATTAAAATCACAATGGTGCATGATAAGTGATATTACTATCTTTAGATGGGGCATCTTGAAATTAGAACAACAAATACAAGATTCTCATGGATAAACCCTCTATTCCAAGTATTCTCACAGAGAACTAGGTGAATGGCCTAATTGGGTACTTAACTTTGTATTAATTTTTTTATGTAATATAGAAATCACAATGAAACACTCATTTAAATATATCTTATATTAAAATCACAATGACGCATGATAAGTGATATTATTATCTTTAGATGGGGCATTTTGAAATTAGAACAACAAATGCAAGATTCTCATGGATACACCCTCTATTCCAAGTATTCTCACAGAGAACTAGGTGAGTGGCCTAGTTGGGAACTTAACTTTGTATTAATTTCTTTGATGTAGTATAGAAGCCTATTTACACTTTGCATATAGAGAAGGTTAGTTGTTAAATAGTTCGAGACGCTTGTCTATGTGGAAGAGGTTCAACATCATATCCATGATAGTTATGAAACATTTTAAGTGCTAATGGTTGTTGAAAAACTTGAATCATAACTAAAATGCCATACCTTTTAGAACAATGTAAAAAAACCTGAAATTTTTTTACTAATTCAACAATTATTTATTAAAAAAAATCATTTAAAAAATATTTTAGCTAACCCATTATATCGAATAACTCCATTAAAGCAACCTATATATCTTTTACATGAGTTCGTTGAGTACATTGCTGGTCCTCATACTAATGGAGTTGACTAATGTACAATAGCCACTTGTTGTGAATGCAATAGATTCGACTTGGGACACATAGAACCATATGCACTAGGCACACATAGTTTCCATTAAAACATTAATTCCTATATGGGCATGCCCTTCACACACGTCTTTCAAAGACGTCTCACTCCACATTTATATATATACTAAACATACGAAACTTTGAGTAAATGAGTACGTAATTTAAAAATGCCTATCCATCGCTGTTTCTTCTTCACAAAGCCAATAAGCAGAAGAGATTAAAAGAATAAATGCAAACGCCAGACGGCATCCCAGCCACCATAGCAGTACTAAGCTGCCCCACTAGTAAACCAGCACAAATTTGTAATTTTCCGGCCTTTCTCTTTCAACTTTATTGTTTTTAAAAAATGTAGCAAGAACGAAAAGGAGGGAACCAAATTAATGGAAAACAGCACAGAAAAGTGAAGGGTATGCACAATGTAGTCTACATGAAAAGGAAGACGTGCGGTGGTGAGCCTCACAGATTTGACATGACAGGAAACAAACTGATTGCTTTTCATTCGATGGAAATCGCCCAACAAAAACTTTATGATGAATAGATACCTCGCTCATTTGTTCTCAGAAATGCTGAACCATGGTTTGCTGACTTAACATTCGTACAGACCACACTTTATGTTTATATATAATCGAAGCAGTACAGACCACACTTTATGTTTATATATAATCGAAGCAGTATAGACCACACATTATATTTATATAGAATCGAAGCAGGATCCATGGAAAATATAATCGAAGCAGGAGAAATCGTTCAAAGTGACAAGATCTTTGCGTAAAGTTGGGTGACTCATTCACAGCCACATATTCAGAGTTTCTGAGAAATCGTCAAGTTCTAACAATATTTTTTTCCAGTGATTCATTTACAACCGCATTTTCAAAGTTCAGGACAATTCTGAAACAAACCAGACTCGATTCATATTCATGCTTACGCTCACCCATACTTTGAATTATAATTTTTTAAGAAGAAATCAAATCCCAAAATCTTTAACTGCTTCTCAATACACGAATGTATAAAATAAATTATTTATTTGGCGACCGTGAATGCAAACTGACCACTGGATTTCGATGGGTGTAAAGATCATAACGCTCGTGGCGTCCAGGAGTAGAAATTTAGAAATAGAATAATTCACAAACCAATGTGAAAGCTTCATTGTTTTTACTTTTTTCAATGAGCGATGCACTTAATGCTGATCGCATCAGCATTTGGGACAGATTTAATTCCACATATTTCGTAGCCAAGCTGTCATATTCGCTTGTACTTATAAAGGAAGGCAGAGGGGCTACTATGCTTAGCCAAACATATAACGCTGCTTTAACAGGATCAACTTCTGCATTTTCTGTTAATGCATCAAGGGATGGACATATACACAAAGGAGAGGTTACAAGAAAAAATATACATATAAGGAGGGCATTTGAATTCTCGAGGTGCATTAGAATTTGATTTCACTGAATGAAGAAGGGAATGCATTTTACAATGGAGTATTGAAGTGAGTGTAAGGTATGTTCCAGTCTCAAGTTGCATATAAGGAGGGACTTTGAATTCAGGAGGTGCATTAGAACTTGATTGCACTGAAAGAAGAAGGGAGGTGCAATTTACAATGGAGTATTGAAGTAATTGTAAAGTATGTTCCATTCTCAAGTTGCATATAAGGAGGGACTTTGAATTCTGGAGGTGCAATATTAGAACTTGATTGCTCTGAAAGAAGGAGAGATGCATTTTACAATGGATTATTGAAGGGATTGTAAGGTATGTTCCATTCTCAAGTTGATTCTACTTTGAATAAGACCATATTATGAAATAGATAAACTGGCTCATCAGAATTGGATTGTGGATAACTGTAATGACGCCATATTATAAAATAGATAAATTGGCTATTCAGAATTGGATTGTGGATAACTGTAATGATGCCATATTATGAAATAGATAAACTGGCTATTCAGAACTGGATTGTGGATGACTGTAATGATGTCATATTATGAAATAGATAAATTGGCTATTCAGAATTGGATTGTGGATTACTGTAATGATGCCAGAAGCTAGATAGACTTTAAACATTGCTGAATTTTGATGAAGTTTACATATTTTGGTTGGATTTCTTTTATTTATTAAGAATATCATAACTTAATAAATACTGAATTACAATAAATTTATATATTGATTGATATTATAAAAAGGAGATGCATTTCATAACTCAGTATTAAAGTGATTTCTAAGGTCTAGTATTGAATTTTAAATCTCAAACAAAATTGTTATTGTTAAAATAAACTATGTATAATAATCTTGATCATATAACCCTCTTAAGTTCTCCAATATATTTTTTATCTCTATCAAAATTTATAGATCCTAAAATAAAATGAAATTTACATCCAAGAATACTATTTAACCTTCTTGATTTTCTCGTTGCAGGCTTTGATTTTCTTAGTTCTGGAGTTTAGATCTATAGTTTGTGAAAGAAGCCAACATTTACAATGAAAGACAAGATGATTCAATCACAGACAATTGAGTGGAAGATTACTGTCGAGGAGGGTGTGGATGCAAATATCGTCCAAGAGAGATTCTGCGAACATGTCGTAATTATGAGAAGTTTTCAACATTTCGATCGATGGAAAAGTTCTGTCCTTTCTGTGTGCAGGAGGATTTGGCAGGTGGGTGCAGAAGATCCTCGAAGAGTTATCCATTCCATCAAAGTTGGCCTCGCATTGTCTTTGATATCTCTATTTTACTTTGTGAGGTCATTGTTTGACAGTGTTGGTGGAAATGCCATATGGGCTGTCATGACTGTCGTCCCTGTCTTTGAATTTACTGTAGGTAACTATTCTTAAATCCAATCCTCCTCTGAATTCACCTGATCAATGTAACATTAAATCCTGAGTGTATAATCCCGGATTAATGGCGGCCTGGACACATCTAGGGCTCAACAGTGGGATTGTTTGAGGGTTTTTATATCTCTAAAACCTTGCTATTAAGGTATCTCTTAAAATATCGAATTTGGATTTGAGGATTTCATAATTAGTATCCCTAGACTAGTTATTGGGCGTTAAAAAATTAATGCTCTGTGCTATAATGATATGATTCAGGTGCAACGTTGAACAAAGGTCTCAACAGATCTTGCGCCACTTTGTTGGCGGGATTGTTGGGAGTGGGGATGAGCTTTGTTGCAGAACTTGCTGGGCAAAATTGCGATCGAGTTATACTGGCCGTCTCTGTTTTTGTGTTGGGTAAATCCATTGCCATTCCCATCATTGAAAAATCCAAAACATAACTACTATATTCGATTATTTACTCCGTTTGGATGAATATGCAGGTGCAGTGTCGACATATTCGCGCTTCTTTCCAGTGATCAAGGAAAGATACGATTACGGGGTTGTAACCTTCATTGTCACCTTCAATCTTATAGCAATCTCTGGTTATCGTGTTGAAAACCTTTTCCAAATGGCGCAAGAGAGGATATCTACAATAGCCATCGGGTGTGCATTATGTTGCCTCATTAATGTGTTCCTTTCCCCGATATGGGCTGGAGATGATCTTCACAATTCGGTTATACATAACATGGAAGGACTGGCTGGATCTCTTCAGGGTAAGCTGTCACCGGGAAAGCTACATATTAACCGCCATTTTACTTATTGCGAATCTATTTAACACAATTTGTTACTGTTTTCGCAGATTGCGTCACACAATACTTCGTGGAGCCGAAAGATGGCCAGGAATCAGACGGTGGCGAGATCGCAGGAGGCTATAAATGTGTGTTGAACTCGAAGGCCACAGAAGAGTCATTGGTAAAATTCATAATTTAAAACTATATACCATCATCTTATGTAGTGTTATTTTGGCTATCCGTTTATCGCTCAAGAAGAACATTTAACTGTGCAGATGAATTTCGCTAGATGGGAACCGCCCCATGGAGCTTTCTTCTTCAGATATCCATGGCAACTTTATGTAAAAGTTGGAAGCATGACCCGATATTGCGCCTACTGTGTCGAGGCTTTAAATGGACTTTTAAACTCTGAGATTCAGGTATTTGTGGAGACGCGTTGCATTTTTTTTATAGTATAATGATAATCAGTGATAATATGATATAATAATCTGTGATACTATTGACTGCTCAGTCTCCGCTTGATGTCGGAGAAAATCTGAAAACTCCTTGCATGGACATCGGCAAAGAGTGTGCAGAGATTCTGCGTGAAATGGCGGAGAGCATAAGGTCGATGAGAAAAAGCACAAATGCCCATTTAATGATGGATCGGTTAACAACAGTGGTGGAGAAGCTGCAAAATTCTTTGAAAGCACAACCAGAGCTTTTCATCGATACTAAGAGGTGGCTAATTGCAGAGGAGATCAAGACCTTGAAAAGTCCACCAAATTTCCAAGAAGTTTTTAGTACGACAGACAAACCACATGCCTCCTTAATACCAAACCCTGCAAAACAGGCGGGTGAAGTAAATACATCATCATCTGGGGCAATGCAAGAAGATATGTCAAGAGATCAAGCTGGCAACATGTGTGGAATGAGAGAAATGAAACAAAGCAATTTTTCATTTATGGAGGTCCTTCCTCTTGCGAGTTTTTCTGCTCTTCTGATAGAAATAGTGGCAAGGATAGAGACCGTAATTATGGCAGTAGAAGAGCTGGGAGAAAAAGCCAACTTTAAAAACACTGAGCAAATAAAAGTATCCCCACCTTCAACCTCTTCACAAACAACTGAGGCTGTTTCTTCAAAGAAACAAATACTACCAGTCGCTCTATTCCCAAAAATATCATCAGCTACAACACTTCCAACCACAAGAATTACTAATGATATGCCTGCATCTAGCTGCATAACCAGTTCAAATTAACAGCACAGGTTAGCCTTTCATAGGCGAAAATTGATACGTACTGGAAGAGAGGGAATACTATAATACGATGCAGCAGAGTTCCTCCCCTCACAACTTCTTGAACATACGCGTTTCTTCTTCAGTTGTTCACTTATGTCAATGAAAAATAGGAAGCAACAATTATAACCAAGGCTGCACAATCTGGTACTATGGTAGAATAATATTTTAAAGGAAACAAAAGTGTTTCCAGCTACTGTAATGCTGATGGCAGCCATTATGTAACTATAATACGAAAGTGCCTTCTGCATATATTTTTTATTCCACCAATATGCTACCGAGCATCAATTTCATAACGAACCAATGAACATTTATAAGTTCCATAACCATATTATGGAACTCAGCTTACATCGCAATTATTGGAGTTCTCTATCTCGGAATCAGGGTCAAACACTGTCAAACAAATTACAATGCAACAACTCTAGTCTGTAAACACGCTAAATGTTTATATAATGATATAACCCTGTTTAAAGATTATATTAATTTTTAAAGTGGTATAGAATTATGATGATGATTTATATTAATTTGTAAAGTGGTGAAGAATTATGATGATGATAGTTGATAATATGATATTAATTTTGATTTATGGATTTATTGAACCTTAAGAAATTATTTTGGTTGTTGTAACAAATTATTTTTATGCTCAAAAAGTTTAGAAAGAATCTTAAAGAGGTCATCATAGTTTTAACAACTTAGAAGATTAGAGAGGTTAGTATTATAATAAAGATTGGGAAATTGGGATCTAATGTGGTTTTACACACACTTTAAATGAAAGTGACTTTCATCCTCAACTTTCTTGGTCTCACAAAGATGGTAAATCCTATCCTCCCAGTGTGTTTTAGGAATTGCCCAATGACATGTTTCACTATCAAGCTCATGAGAATTTGTTCTTATTTTAACTATATATTTTTTTAAATAATACTTAAATTTATGATGAATCAAATATCATATCACATTGAGTTTCACATACATAATATATACCATTCATCAATATAATAAAAAAAAATTATTTACTCTTAAGAAATTATTGATATTATATTATTAATAATTATGTCTTTATTTGTAAGTAATTGATATAACAAAATGTATTTTAACTAAATAAAAAAAAAAAAATTATTAATATTATAATATATACAATTCATTAATATAATAACAATTTTTTATTTATTCATAAGGAATTATTGATATTATATTTTTAATAATTCTGTGTATTTATTTGTAGGTAATTGATATAACAAAATGCATTTTAATTACAAATAAAAAATACAATTATTAATATTATATAGTTTTTATAATTTTATGTTTTATTTATTTATAATTAAAAAACATGTTTTTATGTCTATAACTTACAAATAAAGACAGAGTTATTAAAATTATAATATAAATATTTTTTAATTATTTTTTATAATATTAATATTTTATATGAATGAATAATTTTTTATTTGAATTATATATATTAGGTTTGAATCACCCGTAATTTATTATTATTATTATTAAGTATATAAGTATAAATTATTATTAAATATATGTTTAAAAGATGTTTTAAAACATTAATTATAATAATAATTATTATTTAGTTTATTAAAAAAATTTAACAAGCAAACCTCAATAAATTACCAGGAAAGTTTTTTTTATTTCATTATAAAAAAGCAAAAATGAAATAAATTTTACTTAGTAGGAATGAAATTCTTTTTTACTTAATTATAAAACTAGAAATGAAATAAAGTTATAGAGTTCAATGCCTATGGACTTTTTAGAATCGTGAAATAGCACTGATTTGAGTTGTTTGTTTCAATTATATTGTAATATTTAAAAGAATTATTAATTTATTATATAGCAAATTAAATTGATCATGAATGAATGTTATGAATTTTTTTTTTTTTTAAATCAATATTTAAATATAAATAGTTTTGGGTACTTCTTCCAATTTTTAATAGTCCAGCTATTATTCAAATAAATATGGATAATTTCTATAATTAATAATTAATATGTAATTAATATATATTATTTTAAATAAAAAATAGAATATTAAAAAAATAATCAAAATTCTAATATATATATATATATATATCTTATAATTGATATTTATCACAAGTTTAATTGGAACCATAGTATTGAGAAAAGGATTAATGGATGACGGAAAGCTTATTAAAGGTGTTGTACTTGCCCTAGCTCTTTGCTATGCATCTCGATCTGCGTCTATCTTTAATATACTTTTGCTATGGAACTACTAATAGAGAAAGCACCCCGACCCACTCACCTTTTTTAAAACGGTGTTGCCCCGTGCCCACCGCCTTATTGTTTTGCCTTATCCCGTTCGTTTACCACCAACACTGCCTTACCAAATTGTATTTTATTATCCTACCAAGAGAGAGCATGTAGAGGAAGAGGATGTTCACGAGGAACACTTTGCCCCTAAACGAGAGCGAAAGGGGAGCACATAATAAACCCGAAAGGGGGGTGCATTAATGCACAAGAGGCACCGGAAGAGGCATTCGTTTTGATCTTGAAAATAATTGTAAATCATCCAACCTCGTCATGAGAGATAAAAAAAAAAGGTTTCTCTTTGAAACTCTTGTCATCCATGTTATCTTAAATGGTTGTGAAGTATGCAGGTGCGAAGCGGTTTATAACTTATAACCTCAAAATTAAAAGCAATACACCTTATCCTATTCTCCTCATAGAAGTGGGTATGTCCCCCATCGAGAGCATGGATATGACTAGATACCTCATGTAAAAGCACAAGATAAATAACATAGAAAATGAGAGACTTCCTAAAATTGCTTTAAATTCAAGTCAAAACCAACTATGACTCAAGCGGAGTTGGTGTAAAGATACGCTGGCTTGGTTAGACCATTGGGGAATTGATGAAAATGACACTTTACAGAATATCGATAATGCCAAAAATATTATTACCTTTAAGTTTAAAAATAAATTGTGATACGAGGAAAATTTAGTGGTTAAGAGAAAACTAAGATACTATAAGGAGGTCACTAATCCTAATTTATAAGATCAGAAATATCTCTCGATAGTAACTAGTTCAAAGAAGAAAATTAATATAGCCAAGATTAGAACGAACTCCCATAAGCTTCATAGTGAAACATGGTGTTGGTCTATTCCCAAAACTCTGTGGGTGGAAAAGGTTTTCCATCTTTGTGAGTCTATGAGTGTTGAGGATGAAAATCACTTTCTCTTAGACTTCCTTGCTTACACCCACATTAGAGATGAGTTTCATAGTATTTTCTACAATACAAACCTTGCTAACCTCCTAACTTGCCAAAACTATAGTGAGATTGGAAAGCTTCTTACCAAGCTTTTTGAGCATAGGAACAAAATTTTAAAGCAAACCAAGTAATAACCTTCTTAAGGTCCGATAGACCTAAGTAATCATCATCATCATAAAAAATGATATATATATATATATATATATATATATATATATATATATATGGAATGGGTTAAACTCTAGTCGATTTGCACTTTTTTTTGGCGATTTTGGCAAAAATCCGACGATGGGGAAACTGTTGAAACTGCGAATTGTTGAAACTGAGATTTGGTTTTCTCAAATTGCAATTTTTGTTGCAGAAATGGATTCAACAACCTCAATTACCCTTGAAGCACCCCGATTATGCAATTCTCGCAACCCAAAACTGTCATTTCAAAAATTTCAACCAAATTTTTGCTAAAACACTCGTCATATTCTTAGTAAAAATCATCTAAAGTTTAGATTACACCTATTTTAATTATTTATCTATACATAATTTAAATGGAAATTATTTAAAATTTAAAAAGTATGATTTGTCTTAGAGTATGTCATTTACCTTTCCATTACAAACCTAAATCTTAAGAACTAAGTACTATTGGATTTATATTTTAGTTCAAAATGTCACCCATTTATCAATTTAACTTATTTATAAAATGTTATTTATGTATTTGTAAAATGATATACAAATTAATATAAAAATATATTAAAAAAATAAAAAATTATAGAATAATATTAAATTATTGAAATTTCCACATTACATTATAATAATAATCGACAAAAACATTAGAATTTACATGCAACATTTAAAATGTCATATAAATACTTCCAATTTCATAAAATTTTGAAAAGATTTACTTTAAACATTCAAAACAAAAGTCATAACAAGAAAATTACTAAATATCTTCCAAAACCATCTCCAATCCATTATCATATTTGTTAAAAAGAAAATAGAAATGCAATCCCTCCCCTTCTTACTTGAATCTTTTTTTATAGGAAATGGTTTAACAATATGCATTGTATAGTCTTCAAAGTGTGGTTAATATGGGTTAGGATTTCATTAAGTTATGCCAATGAAAATTTATAAGTATTTAAGTTTAACAAAATGTAATATTAAGTTATTAATTTAGTTTATTTAGATAATTATATAAAGATATAATTTTATATATTATAAAATTAAATATATTTTTTTATATTTATTTTTATTTTTATCAATATTATATAAAAATCCAAAATTGAATTCAATTTAACATAATCTATTTTTATTGATAACCGTATATTATATGAAAAATTATATATACTTTGTCTAAGTTAACTAAATGAACTCTTATTTTATATAGTTTGTAATGTATTATGTTATATTTTATCTCTTTAAGTTATGTTTTATTAGTAATCATATGCATCATATTAAAAACAAATTAGATAGTAAAATAAATGATTCACTAAAGAGCAAAAATAAAATAAATGATTCCCTAAGAAAAAAATGGCCTCTATGTAAATTTAGGGAATAACAAATTGTTAAATTTGAAGGTGTTGCAAGGTTTTTTTATTAATTTTGTTGGGAAATTTGCAACTCTTTCTTTTTCCTTTTTCTTTTCATGCTTTGCGGAAAAAAACGTACTATTGTTATTCATGTAGAATCAAATAGTACAAAATGTATTAAGTGAAATAAGTGACTTATATACTCGATAAAAAAACACATATTAACCTCCTTTACAATAAAAACAAAATTCTAAGCGAAAACATTTTATAAAAAAAAAAGACTTCTCGTCTGCACCAATTCATCTCTTCCCAAAATATGACACCCACTTCACCATCCATAGCTTGTTTTGAAAGCAGATCAGCTATTGAATTGTGTTGACGGTAAATATGTTAAAACGAAATATTCTTCAATAGATTGGTCTCAGCTTGAATTCTCTTACACCACTGAAAAAGTGAGATGACATTAAGTTTGAATTCTCCACTTGCCCATTTGATAGTCACCCTAGAATCACCATAAACAGAAAGTTCACATAAGCCAAAGGAATTCGCAACTTTGATAACACACCAAAGTGCCAATAGTTCTCACTTCATATTTGTGTCTGCACCGCAATTTAGCTTTAAAGTGAAAAAGTGTTCTTTGTTGATGTAGATGATTATACCTACACCACACATTCCATTTGAAGTTGCCCCGTCAAAGAAGGCCAATGCCATATTATAAGAAGGTGTGAACATACATTTGTTTTTTAACATGCGAACCTCTACCTCATAGTGATTTTCCTCTACCTCAAAAGATATAATATGTTAATTTTTTTATTTAATTTTTTGAAATTAAAATGTATAAAAAAACGTTAAATTTAAAAATATTTTACACAAAAATATGATAAAATAAAAGAAATTCTAAATTCTAAAATATTGTTAAAAATAATTTTAAATAAAAATAAAAATTAATTAAAATATAATGAAATGAAAATTTGGTAGAAAATTGGAAGCTCCTTTAAAAACATATTTGTTGAGCATTATATTCTAATTTTGAAGCACATGTTTGAAAATATAAAACCCTAAAATCATTGTCAATAGTGAAATATTGTGCAACATTATTTGCAAATAAAGTTTAGTTGTTTGATGTCTACTATGGCATTGTCAAATGCAACTGGAAGAGTGTTTGAATATTAAAATTTTGACATAAAAGTAAGTATTTTTCCACAAAATAATATGAATAATATTAGTGTAATGGACCAAAAATCCTCCTTACTATTTTGGGGAAATGGAGTATGAAAATATTTCCTTAACATGTCCAACAACTCGTAAGTTTGTCACCAAGATTAATTAAATGAAATATAATCGAGAGCATTTTTATTAATTGCATATTTAAATATAAGAATCATAGAGTTACATCTTACTTATGATTCATCTTATAAAACTACCCATTAATGGAAATCATACTTATTTCTATTTTACTTAGTTTATTCTTGCCCTCATTCTCATTAAGTATAAACAAGCTCACCTTAATTCTTTTCAAACTTAAGATACTATTTTCCATATAGAAATAAGCACAAAATCTCATAACAATATAAGATGAGTTATTCCTTTCAAACTTAAGATAAGTTTGAAAAGATACTATTTTCCATATAGAAATAAGCACAAAATCTCATAACAATATAAGATAAGTTAGTCCTTGTATACTTAAGGAAAATTGTTCCTTTTCTAACAACTACTAATCATAATAAGATATTAACAATTGTTATTCCTATTAAACACAACTTATTCTTCTCACAAATTGCTTATAAGGTATCATGTTTGTTAGAAGCTATGCCTCTCAAATATTAGTCTAACCATTTAATTTTAATGTTGAGCTTATAATCGAGACTTTCATACAAATTAAGTCATATGAAGGAATCTAAGATTTCAAAAACTTTCCTTTTATAAAGATAGTCTACTCTCTTATTCGAGTAACCACCTAACAAGTAAGGTTCAAAGGTTAAAATATTAATTATGTATTCGAGAATGTCAGTGATACCAACCAAGAACTTTCAATCATAATCATGTTTTCATATATGAACAAGTTACTTATGAATACATTCATAATCTTATAAATTCTGCCCTTTAATCTTGAACTATTAGTCAATAGGGATACAATTAAATCCATATTTATTTATTATAATGCCCCTTAGTTAACATTTGGTTTAATGATAATTGTTCATTCAATGATTAATTAATTTACAACATATGATAATCTTAGATCCATACCCAACATATGGTTGATTGTTCATTACATAAATAATGAGTATGTTGGCTCTCTTAAGAGAGGCCAAACCACAAGCATACCAAAAACCGTATGTGGCTTTCTTCGACACCTTAATAAATAAAATTTTAAAATAAACTAAACATTTATTCTCAACATGTTAGTATTATTATAATAATCAACTATGATAAATGAAAATTCATATATATATATTATAACAATGGTTGCAAATGAGTACTGAGGTGTTCTTAAACATTTAATCATCTATAATAATAATATTATTATAATTTTAATAATTTATAACAATAAATTATTCATAACTATAGATTATTTATTTGCACAAATACTTCATAAAGATAATTCATTTTTTTTATAAAAGTATTTTATAAGGTAAGATTGGAAAATTCCTTAGCTTTTTTCCCAATAGGAGTTTAGCCATATTCCCTCGGCGCTCTTATTGAGGGTAAGATATTAATATTATCTAACAATAATCACTTAGTTTTATTTACTTTTATTTATTATGAGTCATCTTAATCTTAATCACTGGGTCATAGAAGCCATTTAATAACTTATGGCACGTGGTTATTGTTTCTTTGAAAGACACCTAAAACTTTTAGGCCAAAAAGTCCTTTAACTTTTCATTAGGTGTGTGCAGCATCGGATTGACCATTTCATCAAACTCATGGCTTCCCAACCATTCAACCTCTCACCCTAGTGGATTCCTGCCCCTATCATTTAGACGAGTCAAGCCTTTCAGTATCCTAAGTCCACATATGCAATTCACAACTTAGGAAGTACATAAAGTGTTTTTTGGCAAGGCAGAACCTTGAGCTTCTTGCCAAGATCTTGTACAATGTACCTTTTTATCTGTATTTATGTCGTAGAAGGATCGGGGTAGTAGAGGGGACATTACAAGTAGTTTTCTTAAGTTAAAAAATTTGAAAGAGTGAGAGAAGATATCATTCCATATGCAATGTTATGAGACTCTCTACATGGAAAAATAAAAAAAGGTGTGAGTTTTTTGCGTAGTCACATGCATACTCACACTCATACATGGAAATTCCCTATTTGCAATCATAGAGGGGAATCAACAAAAAGGAAGAAAGTGTGATTGGAAGGATTTAATTGTTGTGGGAAAAATAGCCACAAGGGTGGACAACCTTCCCATAGTGAGAAAATCCTTGAGGTTTCAACAAGGACCCAGTATTTGTGTTTGAGAATTCAATAACCAAAACCCCAAATGGCCAAGCAAACTCTTGATTAGAAACAATAAAAAAAATTAAACAAAATAACTAGAAATAATTTCAAATAAAAAAGAGGGTAAGAGATAGATCAAACAAGATGAGACAAGAGTATGTCATGTAATACCCCCAATTTTGACTTGGAATGTATTTAATCAAAATGATGTAAATATGCTAGTATGGATTCCTAGTGTGGATCTCAAGGCCAAGGCCCAACTAATGAATGGCTAGGCATTTATGATGTATATATTTTCATTTGGACCATATGGTTGGCTTACTATGCCAATTCAAAATGTATGTAAATATTATGTTGAAAATTAATAAAATGGTCCAAGATGGTTGTGTAAAGAGCGCTAAAAAGGCTATGATTCCACCAGAGGGGAAGATGAAGGGGGCCTATGGGGAAACCAAATCCTATGCTTCCATGTCTCGACCTCATAACTCATCCAAAATATGCCATGTCCCTTAAATGAGCCAATTACCTTCTCTTGACTGTTAAATCCAATCATTGAATGCATGTGTGAGGTTGGTGGGAAAAGTCACTTCATGTAGTCATTGAAGCATGGGGGTTGTGACAGTGATGTCAGCTATCAGCATAACTATTTCTTCTATGATCAGAAGCTATGTTAGTTGTCTTTTCACCCTTACCTCATATACCTTGGAGTCAACACTCTTTTGATCATTTTATCATTTTCTCATTCTGCCATGCATGTTTCTACATTATGTAGAGTTTTCCATTTCTATTCATGTCCACTACCAGACTGTGTTTAACCCATAAATTCGAATTTGAAGACAAAGCTACATTTTTGGAAGGGAAAAATAGATGGTTCTAGGTGAGCATGGAGGTTGGGAAAGCTACGAACCCTTACCCATTGAGTTCTGCTACTTTTGGATTTTTGACAAGCCATGGATTAATGCTGCAGGAGATTCTCCATTAGCATATAGCAGGTTGGACTCTTACTACACAAACTGGTAAGCAGCATACGGGTTGGATTTCCTGAGGGAACTGTGGATAAGTGAAGGGAAATGTCTTCCTTGTGTTGTGTGGGGCAGTTGGAAGGATTTCCATGGATGTGATGGCTTAGTGAGACCTCTGTAGATCTCTAGTTGAGATATTTGGCTAAGCACAGTGAGCAGAATGGGTTGTGGGATGAGAGATAGAATCTTGTAGGTGTTTCCTTCTCCCTGGTGGCCTCATAGCTTAGCTTGGGGGGGGATTCTTAGCAGAAAGAGTATATGCTAGACATAGTGCCTATGGCTAAGTGGAAAATCGCTCTTACACAGCCAGTTGCTTGGGTCTTCTTTGTTTAAAGATAAGTATTCTTATGTATTTTAGGCGCAATTATTTTTATTTATATGTCTGTGACAATTATGCTTGGAATTTGCATGTTATGTGTGTGTGGATCATGTTATTTCCACTGTGTTTTTTTATTTCATGTATGCACATGCATTTGGTGGTATGAATTCGTAATTAAGGATTATGGGTGAAATTTAGAGGACCTCGTTTAACTAATGTCCCCTCCTGCTAGTCAGATTGGGGGATGGGGGCGTTACATGTCAAACCAAGTTTTTATTTCCCAAATGGTTAAGCTAACTAGAATAGTGTCACCTAGCAGGTGCAAGATTCAAGGGAAGCCAACAATATCCCTTAGGGAGGTATTTTTTGTCCACACAATTGCAAGGTAAATTGGCTAGAACAATGGAGAAACATTTGTCTTTTAGGGGAAGTGAGCAAGGAAACTTTGTGTATGCCAAAATAGGGAAGAAGTAGATTGAGAGTGGAGCTCTCAATGTAATTCCAACAATATAACGTTTCTCTGATTTTCTCCTATGGAATGCATGACCATGGCTTCCTTTTCTAGGCCAAATGGAGGCCAAGAAACATATAGATCCATATGTGAACACTCCATCCTTTGAATTGGTTTCTAAACTACATGAGAGGGGATATTCAATGCTCCCATGCATGTGAGTCCCTATTCAAATTTTGTAGCTGGAAGAGAGTCGTTCTAGGCCTTCAAATCAACGCAGAAATATGTGGTCCCGTAATTTGAATAACTGCACAGGTTTCGAGAGAAATCCTGTGTTGGTACGCACAGGTGACTCTATAGATTAATCGCACTAATAATGTGTGTTTCCATTGCTTTTAGTCACGTGGTCTTCCATTTTGAATGATTTTGGCATTTTGGGACACAATTTGTCTTTTGGATCAAATGATGATGTCTTTGGTGAGATGCATTTTGTATGTTGATGACACCTTTCTATAAGATTGTCCTAAACGTCGCATGTATGCAAGATTTATGCGTGAACAAATTCCACTTGATGTATGAGGTTTGGAGGGTATTGTAGGTCCAATAATGCATCATCGTTTATTTTCTCTCTAAGTTCTAATAAGTTGTGAAGCATTTGTGGGTGAAAAAGGACCTACCCATGGGGGAAGGTTATTGGTGATGATCGTTGAGGCTATAAAGAATAAAAGTTTTTTATACAAACGAGTCAGGCATACCTCTACTCACGAAAATATATCAAAATAGATTACAAATAAGAGGGGACCGAGGGGTCGACTCTTGATATTGTTGTTGCAAGTATGAAGGTGGCTTCAATCATTGTATGAGAAAATGAATCCTCAAAATGATGTTACTGGCACTGAATAAGAGGAAGTAGTGATGATCATGAACATCCCACTGTGGTGGGGGACCTATTCAATGGTGAAGTTATTGGGGAAACTTCACTTTACTAGTTTTGCTTCTACCATGAATCATAAAAGTGAACACTACTACCATCAGAATCCATGAAACCCCCTAATGTCATGGATGTTGGTTGTGGATCCTGATCTTCCTGATTTAGAGATATTGTTGTTCAACCATGTTTGTACCCCAATTTTATATGATGTGTAGGTGAAGTGTACACTCATCTCAGTGGGAGGGTGTGGGGGGGACCATCCCCCTCGGCTGGGGGACCATCCCATGGTATTTTCCCATGGTAATCCATTTTTAAAAGTAAGGCATTGTAATACAGTTGTGTATTGTATTATTGTAAAGATCTATGTGATTGTGTGAGAGAGATTGTGAGAGAGGGAAGAGGAAGTTGTAGTGGATGTGCTACGGGTTGTATCCCTTCATTTACTGTATGGTATAATAAAAGGACTGGAAATTTCTCTATGGATGTAGCCCATATTGGGTGAACCACGTATATTGGTGTCTCTCTTGTATGTGCTTATGTGTTTTATTTTTGCATGTTATTTTATGTTATTATTGTTCGATCATGTTTTTCTAACAATGGACTTGTTGACGTCGAGCATAGGGGAGACCACTAAATTAGGGATAAATAATGGCTCTCCCTACTTAGTTCGAGGTGATCCATTACATTGATGAGGAGGTACCCCAAGGTACAATTGAAACTACTATGTGACTCTCAAAATATGATGTGTTGACGTTGATGAGAGACGAAGCATATGATAAGGAAAGGGTCTTATCTCAGGAACCAAGATCATGTTGTAACCAACTAGCAAATTGATCGACCTGACACAAGATTGGTTTATAAGTGTGGGAATCATGAATTCCCTTGATCGATGTAAACAAGGTGAGTAACTGACAGTGACATTCTTCAAATGTTGATGTAGGGTGTAACAAAGGGAAACAAACTGCAAATGAAGGGATTTATTAGAGACACGATGCTGATGAGGTAAGGTGAATGACAAGAAAAATGGTGATGTGGTTAGATGAACTCAAATACATCGATCAAGGGTGACCAAGGGATTCTACCAAAAGAACAATGTGATGAGGTCTCCATAGTTTTGTGTGGATTAGGGTACTCTTTGTATAGAATAAATTATTGGTGTGGTTCCCACAGTTTTAGGTGGGTTGGGGAGCCAATGTGTATGGGTAGGATTCTCATGGTTTTGAGTGAGTCGGGGAATCATTTTGATGATTATGTAATGGTTTTGTGAAGGCAAGAAGATGGGTGCCCCATGAATCAATTCCATGCAAAATGTTCTTGCTAGGATAACTGAGTGGAATTGATGTCTGAGAGGGTGGGGGGGCCATGGTGTCTTTTTGAGGGTTGATGATATGAAGGGAAACACATATGGTATTTTTATCATGAGGGGGATAAGAGGTTATCTATGAGTCATACTCATAACATGTGTTGAGGGATCTGAGGGGCATTGGAAACAAAATTCAAGGAAATGATATGCAGTTTCAACTTGAAAAACTGGATGAGTGATAAAATTCCTTGGACTTGTGGGGGGCTCAACATCATGGGTGCCAAAATATGAAAGCTATTGTAAATAGAACATGCACCCATGGGGGAGCATGTTATTCTCGATGATGACATTGATTCCATTCCATGATCGATATTGTGGACCATATGGTTATAAGTGGGAGTACTAGTGAAATGCAATGTAAGCAGAGGGAAAAAATTGCCTATATGATAGGTCAAGATGATATAACTTTGATTGGAATCCATGCATCATTGTTGTAGGTTGGTGATGTTGTTTCATCCCGCACACAAGACGCAAATACCTAATCATAATATAGATTATGATGTAAGTGTATTGACAATGCATAATTTTGACAAGACATCAACACACCTATGAGATGGCCATAAAAATGGTTGTTACGGAAAGAACCTTTTTAGGTACAACCCGTTGATGGGGATATTGAGAGGTATTCCTTCCGGATCAGTTAATATAATTTATATGCCCTCTTGGGAAAGAATTTCTTGACAATATATGGCCCAATCCAGTTGGACACAAAATTACTGTGTCCAAGTTTTTTCTGAAGATTATGAAAATGGGTCGTCCTTGGTTGGTCTTGCTACCATTGATGACATATTAATGATCTCACCATGATTAGTGGTATTAGGCGGTAGTGGGATAACCAATTATTTAGGGACTATGGATAATATTTCCCCTTGGGGGGAAGGGTTATATGATATAACATTTTTTTCTAAATGGAATTTTTGTGCTGTGTGCAGTATGGGGCATTGAAATGAGTAGTGGATTAGTAACACGCGTGATCTACATGGGAAAATGATGGATGCATAGTTAATCATATGTGGCGAGATTTGAGTGTAAGTTATGGGAAGTGACTAGGTATAGTGCTCATTTGTAGCAAACCTATGGTGTTACATTGTTGGTGGGGATGTCGGCAATGTTGGTGTGTCCGATGGTGGTGCTTATAGCACTAGTACCTCCTGTAGTGATGCACCCTGCTCTAGCAAAGTGGTAGTGACAACGTTGATGGAGGTTGTGTCCTAATGATCAAGAGGAGGTCTTTCTGCCAAGGGCTGTGTGAGCAGAATAGTATCCAATGCATCTTGAAATCGAGGGAGATCAGGATAGTGATGGGTATAACGCTCGACTAAGAACATCTTATGCACTCATGGTTGGTTGCAATGACTTGGTCTTCATATTTGTATCAGGAGAAGCTGATGCAGTTAGCGTGCCCCCTGCTCAAGTGTTTTGGGAATGGGTTATGCTAACTGAGGTGTTAAGAAATTTTTTGAGCTCCGACAAAGTGGGCCACAAGTTAGTGGCATGTCCTTTTTTTTCACACAGGGAACATGGTGGAATGATGTGAGGTGTAGGTGTAGTAGTTGGTACTACAGGGGCTTTCAACTTGGGTTTATTCATGCCCCTAACATTAGGCTTAGTGATGATTGGTGGTGGTTGAGTAACAGGTGGAATTGATATCGTGGGAGGTTCAAATGATGCTTTTTTGGGTGCTACAAGGATAAATTCATAATGGGATAATGTTTTTGTAGCCATTTCTTGGTAAGGTGGTGTAAGCTATCACACAAGTATTCCCAAATTGAGCCTAGGTAATGTGAGTTGAGGGATTACTGGTTTTCCTTGTGCTCCTATGGGGGGATACAAGAAAGGGATTTGAAAAACAAGTCCCACCAATGGGCTCAAATTCTGATCGATGCCATGACTTGTAGGAGGTACTGACGCTAATGTTGAGGGGGATTGTGACTTATCTTCATAGGTTAAAATAGTGCACATGAGACCATATGTAGATACAAGGATCTAGGGTGGAAGACTCAAGTATGCCCCAACAAATCAAAATCTTTGTAAATTACCAAACCAATATCAACATACTAGGGGGAATTAGTCGATCCTATGGTGGGAAGGATGTTAATTGGGTTCATGTTTGTGTGTGGGTCATAGTAGTTTAGTTGGTCAAGGGTGACGATCTTCTCATTATGAGGGAACATCATGATGCAGAAAATATAGGAGGCTATCACCTTCATGGCATACATATAACTAAAACCTAGTAAAATATTGTAGTTGATTTGTGCATAAAATACCTCAATATCTAAAAGTACCATCCCCCCCCCCTTAGTTTGATGGGGACATTCTGGTACAAGCTCAAAAGATTTGATGGCCTCCCATAATAAATGCGGAGAATGGTAGATGAGGGTATCGGATCTAGTGAACCTAGACACTTCCAAACATGGCTGGACATCACACAAGTTGATGCTTCTTCATCGATGATGCATCAATGAATGATAATGTTCTTGATTTTGACAAGGATTTGGAAAGCGACTGACAAAGGTAGTCACATTTTTCCCTAGTCAATATCAAAGGTCATAAGAGGTGAATCAAAAGGATCGACAAATCCTAAGGATTTAAGCAATTCCTTCTTTTGGGAAGGACAAGAATGAAGAACTTCTAATGTCGACATGGTGGTGGGTGATTGAGCTAGATCATCCACGATACTATAATTGTAGGCATCGTTACTATGAGGGTTATGGGTATTCTGTCTAAGTGGTTCTTTTGTGACCCTTAGGATCTGATCACCATTTGGGTGGGGTATTTACAAAGGTCCGACAGACTTGGTAGGTACATATTCCCCTTGTAGGGATTCAGGCATGCCATACCCTTGGGCATGGATTTGGAGGTTAACCTCTGCCATTTTCATGTAAATATTCTGTAAGGTGTTGTCATCTGGAGGATGTGGATCTGGATGTTGAGAAACTACCACTTGATTGGAAAAAGGATATCGCAACAAAGCTTCCCGGGGTTATGGTGCATTAGATGCTTGTGGAGGGTTGGGTGTGGCTAGCTTCTTTGCATCATGCATTTGCTTGCACTAAGGAATCAATGGAAAATAGTGTGTGTATTTCCCATACTCTCCACACATGGAGCAAGGGTAATTGGTCCTAAGTTTGGCATTCTTTCCCTATTTAGGGGGGTTGTTTTCTCCCTCATTCTATTTATCCATGTTTTGGTTTTGTAGGGGAGGGGGATTTCCACCCTATCCATGCTGTCGGTTTTTCCTATTCTTTCCTTTATTCTTCCCTTGATTCTATGGATTCGTTGGATTAACCATGTTCAAATGCTCAAATCTCTAATTTTGTTTCACGAGAGAACATTGTATTAGATTAACCCCCATCTGAGGCATGGGGGCAGGACCAGGAGGACTAGGAAATGGGAATTACAGATTGTATCTAGGTGTGGGAATATATGCATTAGGTGCTCCATATGATATGGAGGTAGGAGAGGGAGATGATATTTTTAGTGGTGGTACCAGAGGTGCTTGGATAGAATTTGGGTACATAGGACTATATGGTCTATAATATAGCTAACCAAATGGAGGAGTTGGTGCAGATGCAGCTACCAGTGATACAATAAATGCTTGTGGGTATTGATATGTCATAGTGGATGGTACAGAAGTTGTAGGTGGGGGTAGCATTTCCTTGATGGGAAATAGTCCAGATAATTTCCCATCAACATAATGTGATGTTCTCGATGTTGTTGGGTTCAAATAATGATACCAAGGGGCATCTTGGAGGATTGTATATAGATTCTCATATTGTGCATAAATTAGATTGAAATGTTGGGCCTTCAAGGTGGCCTCTTCTTCTGTTGTTGGAAAGGTGGTTACCACATATTTTTCAATCATGGGTTGGAGTGATTTTAGAAACCAATCCAACAAAAATTGGGGCTTGATGCCTATTAATTTTCACAAGGTGTGATGCCCATGCCATCAATGGATATTATCTGTGATATGAGTAGAAGTGTTTTTTCTGAAATTCTGCAAGGATTTCAATCCCTAGGTCGTGATGTATGGGTAACTAAAAAATAAACGACTAAAATAATGGCAATTAACTCAAAGGTGTTGGAAGTTTTCAATGGTAAATTGACATACCATTTGGTCATTATTCTTGTAAGTGTTATCTGGAAGAGCTAAGGATGGATAGGGTCATTGACGATGATATTAGAGGAGCACCAAAGGTGAAAGGACATACCATGGTTTTTCAAATCATATCCTTGCTTCCCTACGAATATTGAAATATATGAGGGAAGTTTTGGACGCATATTCAGCCAAGTTGGATCATAACAGATGGGTTCATTAATCAAATTAGCTAATTCAGGGATATTTAAGCTCTCCATGAATGGGACGCTTGTATTAAGGTTTGGTACTGCCATAGTGTTATGTGTGTTTCTCCCTATAGGAGGTGGTGGCGGAAATAATGGTGGTGTAATTTATCCTAAAGATGGAGAAGATGGGTGTTTCCTTTATTCCAAAGGAGGAGATGACAAGGGGGTGTTCCAATTAAGGGGCTGGGGTGGAGTGTTACCTCTTCTACCTAATGAAGAACCAAGGGGAGTTGTATGATCTCCAAGGGTATAAAAGGGAGAGTTAAGAAAGGAATTTCCTAAGTCAGCTTACCTTAACAATGTTGTGTGGGAATGTCCTTGGCTAGAGTATCTCCCTTGTGAACCACATCGAGTAAACGAGAAAATATCTCTTTGGAGAGGAGAAAGTCCTTGCAGTTTGAGAGACTACCTTAGGTTTCTTTGTTCCACTATGGTGATGGTCTATATGATCATGTGAGAGTGATGATAAATAGATCCAAACAAAAATGAACATAAGAAAAAATATGCCAACCACAATAGATGAAATATGGTGCAAAGTGAGTGATAGGTGCTTGAGTCTTTGTGCAAGTAGTCAACAAGTTGGTTTGTTTTAATTACAATTTAGGTGATCTTGTAATAAAAAGGAAAAAAATGTAAATTCCCTATAAGACGTAACATCCTTTCCTCTCAAAAGTCACTAGGCCTTCCAATAGCTCACTCGTCATTGGTGATGAAATCCTCCAACGTTGGCTAGTGAAGAAATGATAGAGTCTATTATCAAGTAATGATGTTGGGGCTATGTTCCTAAAGGTATTGAGACATTTCCAACAACTAACAAGATCCGAATCAAGATTCAATTGCACTCGCAATTGATCCCTTGGGACATCCTAGGTTTTGGCCATTAAGTTACCCTCGTCAAGTGTGGATAAGTGGTTCTGCCTAGGTGGCAAAGTATCATCTCCACAAAAATATAGGTGACTCTTTGTGGTGAGAATATACAATTATACCTCATATTCCATGTCCTTGGGCACAATGCCTTCATATCTGGGTTGTCTTTTGACACTTGCTGATAGCAGGATTTAAAGTACCCTATTAGTGTACAGTGCTATGTTTCAAATAATGTAGAATATTGGTGGGAATTATTTGGATGCATAGCCCAATCAATCCTACCTAACTAAAATATTTTTTTGTGACCCCCTCTGGAGTATTTTTGTTGGTTGAGAAGTACAAGTTCCATGTTGATTTTAAAAGCATCCAAATTTGATTAAGGAGTGTGAGAGAGTTATTTCAAACCTTCATATCATTATGATCCATCCAATTCACTAAGAGTGCAAAATGGAGAGCATACTATATGTGAAAGACTATTTAGGTCTCTTAGTGTGTGCTTAAGTGGAAATCACACATTATTCAGAGAAGTGCTAATAGTTTGGCAGATGTTCTTGCTAATCAAGGAGCCAGTCATCAGGATGCTAGATGGGAAGGTGTGGCCCTTGACATGCCTTTGGGCACGTGCCGTGTTAAGTGTATGCAAATTACTGATAGTGACATATGTGCTAGGGATTCGATAGTTGGCCTGAATCTGACGAAGAGAGGTGATGGTATTTAACAAGTGGGGTACTGCTCGGTGTCGAAGTGACAGGAAGCATACTGGTAATCATATGAATAGTTTAACTGCTTGTCCTTCCTTCTCTTATCCATTGCCATTGTTAATTATGTTTAGAGATCTGGAGCATGAGATGTAAATTGGGGATCAGCCTCTCACGTTTAGACTGGGTGATTCTGATAAGGTTTTTGCCAGCATGACGATTGATAAGGACAAGGAGAATTATTACAGCACTGTTAAATTTTCAGAATTTACTTCAATCTAATCTAGGATCTTAACTGAGAGAATAACATGTACAGCAAATCTACAGCATATCAATCATGGACACAATAATGCAAGCACACAAGAGACACAGAGTTTACTTGGGGAAAACCATAAAGGTGAAAAACCCCAATAACTTCCTCAGAGATAGATAAAGCAATGATACAACCAGAATACAAGAGATAGTCTTCTCCTAGCAGCAGAGCCTCCTCCTCCACAAGTGTGCCACTCTCCAATGTGTGAGTCAGAGAATAGAATGTGTAAAATGAGAGAGACACACTCTCTATTTATACACTAACTTGACTTGACCTTTACTCAACTAGGTCGGCCTCACCTTTACTCAACTTAACCACTTAACATAATTCTGACTGGACCGACCCCCACTAGGGTGGTCTAATAACCCTTTGACCCACATGGCCGACCCCCAATAGGGTGGTCTAATAACCCTTTGACCCACATGACTTGTACAGGGCCGACCCCAACAAGGTGGTCTAATAACCCATCAAGTATAAGTTACAACACTTACAATATAAATGACGACACTTCCGTATAGAGGAATAATAACATCTCTATAGGAATACAATATACATATATGTGAAATACATTCCGAAGTTACATATACATCAACAAGCACTCAGCTCATTATGGATGACTTAATGAATGAAAGTGGAATCATTCCTTTAAATTATTTCACCAGGGTCGGAAACAGACATCTTTGTTGTTTTTTTGGAAAAGCTGGTGCCTTGTTGAGTTTGTCTGTGTCTACGTGATGGGTGGATTTTGGTAGTGTTGAAGTAGTGAACATGCCTCCGAGAGGGAGTCCTGATAGACGAGGCCTTCATGTTCCAGCTGAGCCAAGTAATATGAGAAGGGGTAATTTGGCTCAAGCTGGTCCTATATGGGATCAATGGAGCGCTGCTTCTACAACGATTTTCTTTTGTCGCCTTTTTCCTCAAGAGTTGCAGCGTGAATTGGAAGAGGTGGACTCTGAGCTCAGATTCGAATGCCTTACTTGGATAATTTGAATCCTATATCATGCTCCTTTACAATTCATTGTAAAACATTCTTTACATTCATAATTCCATTGTATGATATTGACATTGTCTATTATTTTGTGTTTGTGAGTGATTATTGAGTGCATTCTTCTCTTCTTCTTTGCAACATACTTGAGAGTTTGATTGTGATATGTTACAGTTGCTAGATCTTTTGCATATTATCACATGGTATTAGAGAAGGAAGCAGCTATTCTAATTGCATCCATTGCAGTAGTAGCAGTTGCAACATTTCTTTGAGCAGCTATCTTTCACTTATGCACCAGAAGCCTCTGAATTTCCATAGCAAATCCTGGTGCTATTACTTGAATTCATTGGAGAAATCCAGTGAGGTCTATCTAGGTGTGAAGGACTTAGTCTATGTACCAAGTGTTCAAAAGTTAGTGTTTAGTCAAAGTGCAGCATTCTCCATCAGCAAAAACTCTTCTTGTTTTGCAGGTTTATTCACCCGTTCGGAATCTTCTTCAACTATTTGACTTTCTTTGTACAGATGGATCTAAAGCTCACATCTTCCAACTATGTTGAGTGGAAATCCAAGATGTCTCTCTTCATGAGATCCATGAGCTTCACCGGAATACTCAACGGAACGATGGTAGAACCTCTTAGTGTAGTTGAAAATTCCAAGTACTTAGATAGGCTTGATGAAGCAGTTGGCCTCCTTCTCTCAATTTTTGAAGATCTTCACTTCCATGTCATCGATCTTACATATCCTAAAGAGGTTTGGGAAAAGATTGAATCCCGTTTTGGACAGAAATATGATATGAAAGGACACAAATTGGAGAATGAGCTCATATGTTTAAGTCCTGACATCTTCGAATCTATCAATGCCTTCCTCACCAAGTTCAAAAGCTTGATATCACAGTTGAACAGATATGAGATAGTGAAAGAAGACAAGCAGCTTATACTTGCCATTCTCTCAAAGTTGGGGGAAAACTTCTCAGGTTTTGTCTCTACTTTCCAGTCAGCTAGGTTGTCCATTACAAGATGGTAGTTTCCCTCACTTGATGACTTCATCCAATCTCTTACTCAAAAGGAATATAAGTTGATCTCTATGGGAATGATCAAACCCAAATTGGATTCAGCTCTTACAGCTACAGAGAGAGCGAATGGTGAAGGCAAGCAAAATATTTATGACAAGAGATCGAATGATACAAGGCCTACAGATAGTCCATACCAGTCAGATGGGGCTTCAAACTCAAGGAATACCAAGCACTCTTAGAAGGAAAAATCAAAGTGCACTTATTGTCATAGAGGTTTCCATCCTGAGATTTCTTGCATGAAGAAGACCATATATTTGATGGCTCAATTACTTGAGAAGAACAATATTCCTATACTACCATGTGCAAGGAAGAGAGATCCTGATATTGAATCTTCTAGATCCGAAGGCAAAGAAAGATGTCATGCTCTCATAGAAAGTGCATCAAATGATTCTTCTTTCATCATAGATTCAGGAGCATCATGCCATATGGCTTCCTCCAAAGATCTCTTCTCTAGTTTCGAAAGCTCTATTGGCCCTTCCATCAGTTTGGGCAATGATTCAGAAGTCTCCTCTCAGGGGATTGGAAGAATTGATCTAGATCATGGTCACTTTTCTGATGTGCTTTATGTTCCTTCTCTTGCAGCTAATGTCCTTTCAGTGTATCAAATGACTCATACTGGAGAGCCCAAAAGAGTGATCTTTACTCCATATGAAGTCGAGGTACAACACATGGTTTTAGGGGAAATCATTGCAAAAGGATTTGCAAATCATGAGACAAAACTCTATGAGTATTCACACTTCTTTCCTCTCTCAAAGAAGTCTGTTCTTCGCTCTCATACTCATGAAGAGAGTAGAATATCTCATCTCAACTACAAGCTAGCTTGGAATGTTGTTGATTGTCTTCTAAGTGGCAAGCTTTCCCATGGCACCTTCAAAGATTTCCTAAAGGGAAAAGATACACCAAAAGAGATTGAGAAAAAGAGGACTCTTGAATAAGTGTGAATGCTAGATCCATATCCACAAGAACCTGAAGATCTAGCACCTATTTTTCTAACTCCTAGTTCAAAATGGGCCTCCACTACTGCATCATCCATTAATCTTAATGAAGATCCATCATAATCTAGTTCTTCTTATTACAGTCACGATGGTTCAAATGAGGACTACATGCATATTCTGGAGCAGTTTCATGACATCAACATTTTTGGATATGTTCCTCCTTCGAGTAATGATGAGCATGAGTCAGTTTTACTTGCTTCTCCTCATGATATTTCAGATTCAAAGTTTGCATGTGATGATGAGCCAGTTTTACTTGCTTCTCCTCATGAAATTTCAGATTCAGAGTTTGTATGTGATGATGAGCCAGTTTTACTTGCTTCTTCACATGAGAATTCATATTCAGAGTTTGGATGTGATGATGCATCTTCACATGATATTTCAGATTCAGAATCTCAACATGGAGATGGTGATGAGACACTGCTAGACCCAGATCCACAAGAACCTGAAGGTCTAGCAAATGATGATGAAGATGAGTGAATGGGAGATCCAGATCCAAAAGAACCTGACGATCTCTCACCTGGTTTTCCTCCTCTTCCTCGATGGGAAGTCAGTGCTCCCCGATCAGACAGATCAGATTTTCAGCATGGAAGGTTTCATCCTTCTCACATGACTGATCCTCTTCCTCGATGGATAGCCGCTGCTCCCCGATCATCGAGATCAGAGTTTCAACATGGGAGGTTTCATCCTTCTTTATTTACTTATCCTCTTCTTCGATGGGGAACCACTACTCCCCAATCTGCCAGATCAGAGTTTCACATATAAGGATTCATCCTTGTTAAATTCCTGATCCATTTCGGATCTATCGATCCTTCTTTGAGAAACAAGGACACTTACCTCCTTTAGGGGTGAGAGATGATATGCTTCATTAGCATTCTTGAGTCTATTTTGAGGGAGGGTTTTCTTCCCACTAGGTTTTCCCTCTTTCCTCACTTAGTTTATTTAGATTGATTGTACAGGGTGACCTTTGGTCTTAGTCACCAGGGCCCTATTTTTTAGATTTCAGTTATTATCTCATAGTGTAGCTTGCAGGGGGGTGTTGGAATATTCACACCATCATTTTTATATTTTGCATGTCTGCATGCAAATATGCATGCTGCATGCATTTTCATGTCACTGCATGCATCCAGTCATCATCATGGTTCTCTCCCCAGCATCTAAAGCTTGCTTCTAGCTCTCCAGAGCCTATCTTTAGCCCCCATTTAGCCTTCTACCTACCTAATGCACCCTTCTTGACTATTATGCATGGAAAGTGTGCCTTTCTCACCTACCACTGTCAGTTAGAGCGTCTTTACTCACCTACCTTCAGTTATCACTCAGTTAGGGCGCCTTATCTCACCTACCGGGAGTTATCACTCAGTCAGTGCATGGATTGAGTAGTTCTTCCACTCATTGCTCATCCTAACTACCTGAAGCTCCTAGTTAGCTAGTTTTGGAGTGCCACTTGACCCTATGAAAGCCTCATGCGCCCCCCTTGGAGTCTCCATTCCCTGATTTATGCCTAAATGGTTCTGTTAGACTCAGTTAGACACACTTGACTAACTATTACCATTTATGACTTATACTACTAACTGGATGATGTCACCATTGTTATCCAAGCTAGACTCTGAGCTCAGATTCGAATGCCCTACTTGGCTAATTCGAATTCTATATCATGTTCCTTTGCAATTCATTGTAACACATTATTTACATTCATAATTCCATTGTATGATATCGACATTCTCTATTATTTTGTGTTTGTAGTGATTATTGAGTGCATTCTTCTCTTCTTCTTTGCAACATACTTGAGATTTTGATTGTGAGTTGTTACAGTTGCTAGATCTCTTGCATATTTTCGCAAGGGTATTGGACCCACACCCATGCTAATAGCATGATTACAATGAAGATAAATTTGTATGGATTTACTGCATGGGTTACAAAGAAATTCAACTGCATGACTCATGCATCTGCTGAGGTGATTTATGCATGATATAATGTGTACAAGTGGCTGGAAAATGCACTATTGATAAAAAAAATTATCCTGGGTAGAGGAGCATAAAATATTAGTTGTTGAGAGTATGGAGACTAAGCTCCTACACCTACACAATAGAAAAAATAATTTATCTAGGAAAAGGAAACCTATCTAACATGCAATGAACAAAAATAAGAGTGGAATCACCATAAAATACCGTTGTGGGAAAAATAGCCACTATGGTGGACAACCTTCCCACAGCGAGTGTATCCTTGAGGTTGCAGCAAGGACCCAGTATTTGTGTTTGAGAATTAAGTAACCAAAATTGGAAATGGCCAAGCAAACTCTTGATTAGAAACAATAAACAAAATGAAACAAAATAACTAGAAATAATTTTAAATAAAAGAGAGAGTAAGAGATAAACCAAACCAAATGAGACAAGAGTATGCCAAAACAAGTTTTATTGCCCAAATGGTCCAGCTAAATACAATAGTGTCACCTAAGAGTTTCAAAATTCAAGGGAAGCCAACAATATCCCTTAGGGAGGTCCTTTTTGTCCACACAATTCCAAGATAACTTCGATAGAAAAATGGAGAATCACTTGCCTCTTAGGGGAAGAGAGAAAGGGATATTTGTGTATGTCAATATGAGGGAGGAAGTAGATTGAAGGTGGAGCTCTCAATTTGATTCAAATAGCATAAATTTTCTCTAATTTTATTCTATGGAATGCATGCCCATGGCTTCTTTTCATAGGCCAAATGGAGGCAAAGAAACATCTAGATCCATATCTGAAAACTCCATCCTTTGAATTGGTTTCCTAAATACATGAGAGAGGATATTCAATTCTCCCAAGAATGTGAGGAGTCCCTTATCGAATGTTGGATCCCAGAGAGTTGTTTTGAGCCTTCAATGCACCACAGAAATATGTAGTCCCACCATTTTAACAGTCACATGGGTTCCAAGAGAAATCCCACGCGGGCACACATGGGTGACTGTATATATTAGACACACTAATAGCATGGGTTTCCAATGCTTTTAGTAGTGTGGTTTTCCATTTTTACTGATTTTGGCATTTTGGGACACAATTTGTCTTCTAGATATTATGAGGATGTCTTTGTTGAGATACATTTTGTATGTTGATGACACCTTTCTGCAACATTATCCTAAATGTCGCATGTATGCGATATTTAAGCTTTAACAAAAATAAACAATAATACAGAAGGAAATCAACAAAGAGACATAAATTGTGTCCAACTTTCCTCCTTAGTTTCTGGAAAGCTTCCATGCATGCATGGTAGGAATATATATTTTTTTATTTTTTTGTCAACTTATTTAAGCTTCATTTCAATGGTATGGGACCAATCACATTTGAGAAAAATTCTTCTAGAAATTAAATAAATAAATAAAAACTTTGAGAAAAATTCTCCTGAAATTAAATAAATAAATAAGAACTTAAACTTTAGTCACCACTTCAAACATTTTGAAATATTAAAAGTACTTGGTTCAAACTAATGAAAAAAGGTGAAAACAGTAGCTCTGCCTACAAGAGGCAGTAATAACAAAATGACATAGTGGAAAGGCTAAATATTAGATAGAATTAGGAAGGTGAATTGTTTTACATTGGATGATCCACAATAATTTGGGATGTAATTGTTGTTAGTGTTAATTCCGGTAAAAGATATTACAGAAGCCAACAAGTCATTAGAGTGTAATTGCTATCATTAATTTCCACAAATGCATCAATATACGTGCCACCATATTTTCTATACTTGACAATGGAAGGATGTCAAACATGCACAACTTTTGAACATGTGATATGTAAAAACATCATGTTGTAACATAGCCCAAATCGAGAACAAAATATTTGTAGTAGTTGATCTCGCCACGTACGTATCAAACTCCTCGAAATTAGTATTAGAAAGAGGTTACAGTAGAATTTTTTGAGCTCAGGTGAACATCAGATGGAGGACATAGAGCCATGGAGTACTAAACTCTGCCATTACTTCATAATTGGATTCTTTAATTTTCCATCAATAAAAAGTCCACAAGGAAGTTGTTTTAGTTTAGAGCCTGGACTTAAAGGAAGACCTTAGATCTCTTGGTTATCGCTACGTCAAGAAGTACAAAGTACATGCTACTTGCACTAAGTGTAGAGTGGAGAAAGTTGCTTGGAGTTTAAATTCTCTTTGTATGCATCTTGTTGATTTCTATTGCATGCCTAGAGTCATAATAGAGAAAAATATACCACAATCTCTTCAGATATAGGACAAATAATAATACAAAGCGATATGAATGAGATGTTACCAATCATTATAGTTATAAATCCATATTTTACACTTTAATAGCCATATCTTGTTGTAGTTTTATGTCCTCTCAATGAAAATCCATAGTCATTTCAAGATAGATACTTGGTTTGATTTCCAATATGAGAAGTGGATCCAAAGAGGAAAAATTCACCAACAACTGATTTAGTTGAAAAATTCTAATGCTTGATTTCAGTTATTTTAATTATGTTGGTATTTAACTCTTTTAGAAACCAGACATAGCATGCCAAAAAACCTAGCTACATTACCATCCTAAATTCCTCGCAATGGATTACAAGAACCTTTTTTCTTGAACTAGATTTGTATACTCTTTAAAGATATTAAAATGATTTTTTGTTGAACTTACCATTTGAATTGCCTAAGCAAGAGGCCCATGCATCATTGTGAGTTTTTTGCAATATCACATGAAAAGTCACACTCATGCATGGAAACTCCCTATTTCCAATCCTGTAAGGGAATTAGCAAAAAGAAAAAAACTAACTAAAACTGTGTCCATCTTTCCTCATTCAAGTTTTTGGGAAGTTTCCATGCATGATTTTTATGAATATATTTTTTATTTTTCTTGTCAATTTATTTAATCTTCATTTCAATGGTATGGGTAAACGTTTGGGGAAAATTTATCTAAAAATTAAAATAAATAAATAAAAAACTAAAACTTTAATTACCACTTTAGACATTTTGAAATATTAAATGCACTTGCTTCAAACTAATGAAAAAAAGTGAAAAAGATAATATTTACCTATAATAATGAATAACAGCAAAAATAAACTATTAATAAAATGTTTTTTAATAACTATTTTAATAAAATATAATGTAAAAATTAGAAATTTATTATTTTTACTTAATTTCCAATAATTCACTTGCATATATAAATTATAATTTTATGAATAACAATAATATCATAAGACACCTGCAAATATATAAATTGATATGTAACAAATAAAAATAATATCATCTAAAAATGAGAAATGTATTATTTTGCAAAATCTATTAATTTGCAAAATCTCCAATAATTCACTTCATTTTATGAAACTTTTTCTCATATCTTAGTTGTTTTTAATCCCTTAATAATTAAGCTATCTTTTTTTCACTAAAAAATAAATTGTTAAAGCTATTACAAAATGTATAAAACATATTATATCCATTATCTTAATTATCAAATAAAAAATTATATAAAATTTATCTAATATCTAATTTATAAAAAATTATATTAAATTTAGGAACCATTATTTAGCATAGATTTATCCTAATAGGTGTTTATATTTTAGAAGTTGGGGGTGAAATACTATCTATTATTTTCCTAGATTGCAGGAGGATGGGACAAGTGTACTGTCTAGATTGATTTTATAGGCGACGTTCAAAATTCGAGATAAACAATTATAGAAAACATAAATTATATAACAAATAATGGGTAGCTGATCCATGTATAACTTGTAGCTGATGCATGGATAAGGGATAACTCGTGGTAGACAACTAAATTAACCATAAAAAAAATAAGAGATTAGATGAAATGGGGAGTGAAAGTTAGACCCATGCGAATGAAATTTGTTCTCAGTAGTGGCAGTGGAAAGCCATGATGGTAGTTATAACTTAATATGTGTACAGATCATGGTGGCTGAATCTATGCATAGACTTGGAAGTGACCTAATTGCAACCAATTGATAACAAGGCTAAGATATATATAAACAATGCACAATATTTTCGTTTAGCCGAGGGTTTTCATTCCACCAAGGATTTTAGTTGAATCTATGTTCAACAGGTAGTGCCCTAATTGAAACCAATCAATAACAAGTAAGATATATATAAACAATGCCCAATATTTTTGTTTAGCTGAGGGTTTTCATTCCACCAAGTATTTTGGCCAAGGGATTTTGGCAACAAATCTATAAATGGTGAACTTCATTCCGTCAAGGGGTTTTGTTCCAACAAGGGGTTTTGACTATGGTTTTCAACACTAGTAAAGAGTTAAGGGATTTTTCTAACCAAAATTGTTTCATCTATAATGAGGGGTTTTTCCGAGGAGCCATTGTGAATAATTTTGTTCATTTTAATTTTTTCGATTTTTTTATTAACCATTTTCTTTCCATTGGAATTTATTTGTTTGCATTTTCTTTTAGTTTGATTTGATCTATTTTCATTAAAAGGCTTAATGGTGTGGTAGGTTCAACTAGAGCATAATGTCCTAGCCTTCAATCAAACAACAATACTAGTGTGAGACTGAATGACAAGATATTTTGTAAATAGAGTGAAATAACTTCAATGACTTTTGTTGGAACATAATCCTTGGTGTTAGGATTATTTTGCACTATTCACGTGCAAGGTAGACCAAAGGTCATTAGTGAATGGGAAGATTCATTCACGAGTCCAAGAGACCTCATTGAGAAGTTGAACCCAATAGGAATTCTCATGTATTTATTATACATTAGTTAATGAGAAAAATGTGCTTAACACCAATATCTCTTTGTCTTGTGTGTTAATTTCCTATCTTCCCAATTGGGGCACCTATCAGTGGTATAAGAGCTCTATAATTGGCTCTGAGGTCTATGCAATTTGTAGAACTACATTCTTCCATATTACCTCTTCCCTTTGTATTCCATCATTCAAACCTTTCAAATACCCTCTACTCTATATGTCTTAGTCATCCTTCCCTTCACCAATCCGCCATTTGTTCATCTGCTACACCTTATGTATGAATGCTCTCCCTATTTATACAACTTCCCAAAACCCCTAATGGACCTTCTTTCCTCTTCTAGTAACTCTGCCATCTGTTTCTTGGTGCATCTGCCTACGTTCAATTCTCTTGTAACTTTTTCTCATCTAGCGCAACCTTACCCCATACTTTCTAGTGTGATTTTGTACAACATAAAAATTGAAGAAAAGTTGAATTGCATTATATGTGGCTGCATTTTTGGTTGAGACCGACACCCATCAAATTTTGAATTCAAATATGCTGAAATATTGTTTGTAAAGGTAGGATTTGCAAGACGCCCTCAGTTTTATTGAGTCTACTTGGTCCTACGTGCACAAAGAGGCCTCAAATAGTCCTCAAAATGTCTCTAACTAAAGAAACATTAGAGTTGTTGAACACTCTAGTACTTATAGATGTAGATGACTCAGTCACAATCAGAAAAGATACTATCCAAACTATCATCAATCATATGCAGAATTTGAAAGCCAAAGAGGATGATGTATATGATAAGAATCAACACTCTGAACTAGTGTTTGTTCGAAAAACCCTCTCTTTGAAGATGATTCCTATCAGCTGCCAATAAACAATGAAATAATGTCAGAAGATGTACAACCTATTCAAAGTTCCAGATTCCAACAATGTGATTGAGTTGGCCACATGAATAATCAATGTTTTGATCTCCATCCTTGTCAACATTGTGGGAAGTGTAACCATTCTTCAAATCGGTGTGCGAAGCTGAAGAAACCTGCAAGAGAGAAACTTGTAGCAGAATAGTGTATGGCTTCTTATCTTGTACCTAACAGAGGGGGAACATGTTGTGAGGATTCAAGTTTCGAAGCCATATCATTCTCACAACAAGCAGTCGTTGCCTTCTTCAAGTAAGCTAGATCAAGCGATCCTAATCCATGGCCTATTTGGGAGGCCAGATTTAGAAATGTAGCATGAAGACAGAAGAGAACCATGCTCTAGATTACTCATGTGTTTTGTGTCTAGTTTTGACATCATGAGACTCTATCTATTCATGGTGTTCCTAATAGGGGGAAATTAATACCATTAGAAACAAGCGAGCGAGAACAAGTGAGCCGGAACAAGTGAGCTTGAACCTCCATATTCAACTGAGCTCCAGAGTTTGTGGTCAGCCTAAAACCACACATTTAGCAAAAGAATTCAACTTCTACTAGACATCATATGGTGGTCCCCAAACTACCACTCCAAAGAACCTATGATCCTTCATGCCAAGTTCTATATAGAATCTCTGAGCCTTTGTGCCAAGTTCTACATAGAACACCCGAGCTTTCGTGCCAAGTTCGAGAGTTTGTAGTTAGCCTTAAACCACCATGTAGTAGAAGACATCAACTTCTACTATCCCTTTTGGTTGGTGGTAATCCAAAACCACCTCTTTAGAGAGAACTTGTATTTAGGAGGAGAAATCAACTTCTTCTAACTTGCTTGGCAATTCATATTTTCAAGATGGAAATGCTTAGCAAGTGGTAGCTGTCCACTTCCAGTTATTCATCTATATTTTCTTGAACTCATATACACTGGTTCGATTTAAGCGGGGAATTGTTGGAACATAATACTTGGTGTTAGGATTATTTTGCACTATTCATGTGCAAGGTATACCAAAGGCCATTAGTGAAAGGGAAGAGTCATTCGGGAGCCCAAGATATCTCATTAGGAAGTTGAACCCAAAAGACATTATCATCTAGTTTATTGTACATTAATTAATTATTGTACATTAATTAATAAGAAAAATGTGCTTAACACCAATATCTCTTTGCCTTGTGTGTTAATTGCCTATCTTCCCAATTGGGGAACCTAACAAATTTCAATCACTAAACATTGGCTTGTAAAAATAAGATTAGAGCACATGTGGTGATGTTGTGTGACGAATCTAGAATAGCCTCCCCTCACTGTTTGAAACTCGACGAAGTGAAAGGGTTGTGGCTTGTGGCTTGTCAATAGATGGATTTTTTACAAATAATGAGGATTAATTCTAAGTTATGGTTTTTGTAAAAAGGGTTTGAGAATGTTTTCAATATTTGATTGTTCTTTGCAGGTAGTAAGTAAATAAACCAGTTTTTTTTCCGATTTACTAGAAAATACAATTTCTTTGCAGGTAGTAAGTAAATAAACTAGTGTTTTTTTTGGATTTACTAGAAAATACAATTTTATTCTTAATATGTTTGAAACTTTTGCAATTTACAAGTTATATAGAAAAGGATGATTCCTCTTCTTTCTGGCATGTTCTAGAAAGAAAAATATTTTGAACATGAAATAGTTTTTATAATTACATAAATATATATGTTGTATACCTTATCGTAAGGATTAGTAGAGTTAATGGTTATACCCCAAACTTGAGCCACACTGAGGTTTTTGTTTTTGATGCAATGCAGCTAGTTGGGAAGGGTCACTATGCAATGCATCTATTTGTAGGTTTCCCAATATGCCTGTAATATTTAGCAATGAACAAATAAATGCCTACAATCAAGTAGTTAATGCGGTCCATGTGAATGGTTGTATCATTTTCTGTCAACTCTAACACATTGGTATTTTTTTTTTCAACTAGAAACTCATATGTTCATTTAGCTCTTCATCCAACAGTTTCGTCTGGATGCAAGAAATTACATGAGAATTTTAATAAGTGATTGATACAACATGGAATTGATTATTATCGATCTTCCCCCATGTTTTTTCCGGGTTGAGATCCATGTCGACCACCATTATTTAATCGACCAGTTTATGAAAGACCGCATTAATGACCACACTCTTGCTACAATGCTTGGCTATAAAGTATTATTTCCTTATATTTTGAGTGGCACTCATAAATGAAATTTATGAATAAAATTTGGTTTTGCTGACTTCAAATGCAACGTTTTGATTCAAACAAGGGATCTGTGTTTTCATAACTTGCAACGTTTTGATTCAAACAAGGGATCTGTGTTTTTCATAACTTCTATTGGCTGGTTGTTTGGACAATTTGACTTCAATGGCCGATTTGTGATGGTGATGGGACATAGTAACCAAAGCAACCAAGGTTAAGATCATGTAGTCACTAGAGCTGGACGTAGTCACTAGGGCAACTGAGGGTGAGTTCGAAAATTACTTCTGATAACCAGAAAGATTTATTGGATTAAAACCCTAAAATTTGTATATGGTATCAATTACTCGTGTATAACCATAATCTTATCTTTGTTAAATGATCCAAAAATAATACATGGAATGAATTAATTATCTATACCTAGAAACACGTTGTATTCGTTTAGAGGTATTTTGTTTTTTTCATTGTTTAGTGCTTTTGGATTTGTTGACATCTTAATATTTTTTTTTTCCGAGGTAAGGATTATGCTTTGTAATAAATTCTAATATATAGTATTAATAATAATACTAATAGTAAGCTAAAATACCAAACATAATTGCCATAAATCCAAACCATATTGAAAAGTTTGAATATGTTCACAATTAATTTTAATGTATCTATTCATATTTTTGTCCAATTGTCATAAGAGTAGTTTAAACATGATTTCGAATATTTTTGAAGTCTATTTTTCTCAAAGTAAATATCTTTTTATTAATATTATGTGTTTACAGGTAATGTTACATATCAAATATTTACATTGTTAGGATTCGAATAAATTAATAATTGAAAAAATGGATTTATGGAGTTTTGAAACCCTAGCCATGGCCGCCTCCCATCGATCTTTGACCCACCGATCCAGCCGCAGAGGAGTTGCGCTTCCCCAACCTTGCAACGTCGCCTAACCCCATGCCGTTGTGATTTCAGTAGAGCCCGACTTCCACTGGATCACTAGCCATCGATTCAGGAAGCCACAGGAAGACAGAACGACCCGCTCACTAAAGAAGCATGAAAGGTTCAGGATCAGGACTACGCGACTGCTGAGATCAGGTAAATGTCGGAAGGATTCAGGTCCTCTAGCCCCATGCTTCGTTTCGAAGCAGCCAAACCCTAGTCCGAGAACCCAGTTGCAAACACTAAAGGGAATTCCGATGGATTCCCTTCCTACCGGAAAACCCTCAAGCTCAGATACTCATGCATCGCTTAGAAGGATTTACGCTTTTTAGGAACAACATGAGAAAAATCGACTGCGAGAAGAGTTGGAGAGCTTCCCATTCTTTGTGAAACTGCTCTCCGGAACAACGAAATGTTTATGCATGCATGCAGTAGATCCTGTCGCTAAGATCTTGCTCAATGTTTAGCTCAGAACCGGGATCCCCAGGCATCATTTCAGACTTTTGTTCCAGAACTGCTACCTGGAAGAGGACGCCTAGGTAAGAGACTATGGAATCGGACGAGATTCAACTATCTCCTTGGTGGCAGGCCTCAGCAAAGAGGATAGAGAATCTTCTTCAAAACATCTTCCTAAATATCCAACCTTCAAAGCAGCAGTGAAGAGCTCTGGAGCTGGAGAAGTGAGCTCAAGCTAGAAGGCGTTATCAGGCTCAGCCTACATTGTAGAACACTTGGAGAATACACCCACAGCGAAGCTGCAGAACGTAGAGGCCATAGCCACAGGGTCTAATCTCTGATTTACAACCATCATCTGCAGATTTAATGGCTTTTGGCCCTCTGCTGAAAGTCTGCAAGACTGGATACAACACTATTGGCAAATGAAGCCGAAAATCTTCTTTTGTTCTAAAGGGTATTTTATAGCAAAGTTTGAGTCAAAGGAGGATTGCAACAGTGTAATAGAACACAAGCCATGGTTCTGGGGAGGATTAGGGCTATCTATGGAACCTTGGTTTCCAATGTTTGATCCTTTGTCACCCCCTTCTATGGTCACACCCGTCTGGGTAAGATTACCGAATCTCCCTCTACATCTCTAGTCGTTGAACTCCCTAACCACGGTTGGGAATGCGTTAGGTACATTTCTCCAGTTGGATACATATAGAATCTCAAAAGGTCTAAGGTCCTTTTCCCGGATTTGTGTGGAGCTGGATCTTCACAGAGCCCTGCCGGACAAAATCTTTATAGACTGGGGAGGAGACAAACCCCATCTGCAAGTCTTAGACTATGAGAATACAATGTTTAGATGTCGTTCCTATGAACAACCAGGGCATCCCTAGGAAGCTTTCCCTTCCGCCCCGGTCTCTTCCTTTCACACACAACCACAAAACTTGCATGAAGACAAAAAAATCAAGAAGACCCCGACTGCACATAAGACTAGCTACCCCAAAAGCACCCCCGTCCCTCCTGCTTCAACTCAACCGCATTATGCTCCGGATTTTGACATTACGACAGAAGCCCCTAACATTGATTCTGAGGGTGAAGATCTCAATGATAGATCAATGATTTTTTCTTTGGGCATGGGAGGTCAAAAGCAACCTCATGAATCCGATCAGCGATCAGGAAGCAGATCTAAGCATTCAGAAGAACGTAGAAGACCCTTTGACACAAGAATTAACTGTAATCCTGATCTCATGGGAACCAGCCAACTCGGCCGGGTGGATTGAAGTTCGAAGAAAGAAAAAGGACCCACACGGGGTGTCTCATAGATCTCCTTGATGTATTAAAATCAGGGATGTTTCATTCATAGTAGTATCTGTCAATTTGGCTCAAAAAATTCGTTTTATGTGAGCAGTAGGTTTTGAAGGAAAAGCCATAGGCTTTCATTTGTATCACTATGTACTTTTTGAATGGTTAACAGAAGGTTTCACAACTAGCTTACAAAAAATAATAATAATTATGCTGATAAGCATATTTATTCCAACACATTGGGAGGACAATGGAAAGTTTTTCAATTTTTGGGTAAATGAGTGGCAAGATTTCAATTATCCTAGAATATTCTTAATTGTGTCCAAAATTGAATGATTTAGATTTAATGAATTAATTGGTGTGCATGCTTTTTTACAGTTACAAGTTACATATATTAAAAAGAATTCAAAATTATTTGGATTATTTGAGTTTCACCTCTCACTATTCGAAATAGATTATTTACCTTGCGATCTACCTGTAGAAATGATGTTATTTTCTTCCACTTTCCTTCAAGAGGAACCTTTCGAGGTGAACTACAACACCACACTACCCCCACTCTGCCAGGTTTACAAGTCTCACAATATTTTTCCACTTCCTCTCATGTAACATCTAAGCCACTTGGGATTCTCATTTCTATTCAATCCAACTATGTACATTAACCATCTCCTTGTATTCTCCACCTGATGACGCATGCAATTGCGGAGCCTAATCTTTCGTCTAGCTACTCTACAACCAAATTTCAAGAAGGTGCATAGGATTCATTAGTGGTGGGTATCAAAATATTGGGTGCCAAAATATTAGAATCCAGTGTGTGCACGAGCCACTTGAAATATATTTCAGAGTGAATGGCCTCTACGAAGCCTGTAAGCTACTGTTTAACCTAGGTAAATTGTAATTTGATTTGTAACTTGATTTTGAGTAAGCAACATCGCTTCGTTGATTAACTTAGCTAAGATTGTTTTATTACAAGGCGTGGTGGGGAAGCACAAGAACATAGTAGTGAAGGTCAGCGCTTCATAGATGAAGGATGCAAGGACCATTTGACACTTGATGGAATGATTGGAAAAAAAAGGAATCTGGTGTTCTCATAGAAACGCATATGGAGAATGAGGATGTAGGTTAAATTTAGCTTACTCAATGATTATTTAGAGCTTGGTTGGTATGTACACCACCCATAGATTACATTTGGTATAGCCTGTGGTTTATCTCTTTAGTTGTGTGTTTGACGCTAAGAAGTTATGTGATTTTACAATCCAATTAGATGAGTGTTTAGAAAGAACAATCCCACCATAAAGGGCTAATACTGATATTTTGAAATGAGTGACAGGATGGACCATACAATCAATTTAATAGTTCATGGAAAAATAACACTTCATAACCTAAATCCATGGAATAGATTAGAATAATCTATTTACAGAACTGACAACCATTTTGATATTATCAGAATTTAAGATAATCACATAATACAATCGATTATTGCCATCACAACAATATTTAATTATAGTGGTATCGAATTTTTTTCCTAAGAAATTTGAAAATACAATTTCTTTTCACAAAAGTTTTGAAATTCTCTCAATCAGTCCCAAACCTCCCCAATTTCATAAACAACATATAACTATACCAAATTTGAAATCATTTAATTTACAAATTCCATTAATGGAATTTTCAATTTTGAGACACATTTCAGATAAAGGATACCGTGATTACAACTTTTATCGAACAAAGACCTACTATTAATTATCATCTCCCTGATTGTGGATTTCTTATTACTATATTTGTCTTTACCATTTTTTCTTGTTGATGATGAATGAAAAAATGCTATTAAAATGTGCAGCAAATAATGATGGTTATTAAAATGTACAACCAATAATTTCATCTCATTAAACAATTTTGTAATAATAAGAATGAGAAGAAATACACTTCCTTCATTGCCATCCAACGGGTTGAAAGAAAATGGTTCATAAATATAAAATCCTTCCAAACAAGAAAATGTAAAATCCATGGCCCTCATCTTGCGAGGAGCCGTTGGAAACTACAACCATAATCTTAAAACTTAAATTTACATTGTTTTACAACCATAGTTTGATTATGCTTTAAAATGAAACTTTATTGTGAAGAAAAAAAGGAAAATGTAATTAAAATATTTTCAGTAGTTAAGATACACAATCTATTCAAAGTTTGATTCTCATACTTTGATGTTTTAAAATGATTTCAATAGTAGCAGTTATTTTGATTCTTAGATGGGCCTATTGAATGTCCAAGTACTTGGTAGAAGTTAATTAAACTTCTTTGGTACTCAACATATAGTTGGGAAGAATTGAATTTGCTCAAAATTTACGAGTCAGGTATACAACCACATGGGTTTCAAAAGGTTTTCTGTGTGATATCATGTAGGTTCTCCTTTTATAAATTCATGTGCAAAAATTTAACCATGCAAAATAACTTCATTCAACATGTCAATTTTTTTTTTTATGAAAATGAAGTTATGTTATCAACATGTATGTTGATGTTGTCTTATCATAGTAACTACCTAAATGTCACAAGTGCGAGAAATATATGCAATAACATCCCTTTTTATTGATGATGTGACTAAATTTTTATATGTTAGAATGTTAGAAGTACCAAAAGTGCATTAAGAACTTTTGAGGAATAAATAGTTGTCTTGTAGTAGTTAAGAACTTTATGAACGTGTGGAGAACTGTATGAACATGCTCCACACGTGCCTTCCAATTTTTTTTATAAATAAAACTTTCATTAAAGAATACAATCACAAAGTTACACTAAAAGGGGTGAAAAACTTGTTCACGAGGATCTAAAAATTTGATGGAGCATTCAAATGCCAAAATCCATTATGAAAACCTCATAATGTCCCTCATTTGTATGTAAGGTACTATTAATATGTATACCACCTTCATCTATATTTGGTGATACTCGAAGAAAACATCTAGGTTAGCTAATAACTTGGCACGATGGAGCTCATTCAATAGTTCATACTCTTAATAAGAGTGTGAAATTATAGTCGCATGCACCACTTGACTTCATTCATCAATACCATGATTATTAAGGATGAGTAGGGGCCATTACTCAGAGTTATCACACCGACTTCTAATAGTTCCTAAATGATATTTTCAGTTATATTTTTTGTGAAAAAATATGTCGATAAGGATACATATTGGGTGGTTGACTTATAGAATTAATAGTTTACTATGGTCATGCTCACCCCATGAAAGAGGTAATGAAAGGGGAGTTTCATAGACGTCTTCATGTTTAGCCAAAACTAATTACAAATCAAGGTCAATTTCTTATTAGTAGATACCTCTAACTTTAATGACATTGTTTTGTGTAATAATGCTTAAGTGATATTTTTTCAAGACCTTTTCTACACAATAAGATGATAATTTATAGAGAATTAGCTTGAAGAACCTTAAGAGTACATTTATGACCATCCTTATTGAACTTCATGCATAACTCTTTGAAATCTAGTGTAATTGTTCAACCCAATATTTACAATAATATTTCTCTAAGAATGTCATCACCTCCTCCCATTTTAATAACAAATGTGCTAAATTTGAACAAGTGCGCCCTGAATTGGGGTTTGGCATTCTCACACTTACTAGCACATTTCATGAGTTGTAGAAAAACAACTTGTCTAATTTGTTATAGAAAAAGAACAATGGAATACATATGATAAAACTCATCACTCCATGAATGATTTTATGAGTTCATTAAAATGTACTAAAACTCCATAAACTGTCAATCTTAATAAAAATATATGAAAAACAACTTGTCTAAGAAAAAGAACAATGGAATACATCTATAAAACTCATCCCTATTCATGAGTTCATTGAAATGTCCTAAAACTCCATAAACTGTCAATCTTAATAAAAATATATAAAAAACAACTTCTCTAATTTGTTATAGAAAAAGAACAATGGAATACATCTGATCAAACTCATCCCTCCATGAATGGTTTTATGAGTTCATTGAAATGTCCTAAAGCTCCATAAACGGTCACTCTTAATAAAAATATTTGAAGATAAACTGTCATTCACTGTAAAGAAAAAGACTTGCACTCCTGACCTAAAATTCCTTATAAAAATATTTGAAGATAAACTGTCATTCACTGTAAAACTGACCTAATTTGCTGAGAAAATATCCCTGGAACAAAACATGGCGCTTGAAACTACAAAGGAAATGGAGAAATCTAACAAAACCACACTATTTAAAACCATAAAAGCCGTTCACCATTCGATCTTGCCTGTGCTCGGACGGCAGTCTGCCGAGAGTCAGCGGATCTCAGAAAACCTGTTTATCTGTTGCTGCACTTCTGTCAGATCCGCTGATTGGAACAGTCCACACCGCTGAACCGGCACAGGCTGAACCGGCATAGGCTGAACTGGCATAACCCTGACGTTCGGCCGCTCGCTGTCGATGTCGACCACTGTGCCGGCCACGACGCTGACGCTGTCGAACGTGACCAGGTTCCCCACGACTCTTCCTGCCACTATGACACCTCGTTCGTCGGTCAGACTGACCGTGATTCCTGTAGCCTCCTCGTTCTGAGTGCGATGGGGGAAAGCTCCTGCGAGCGATAGAATTCGTAACGGTCCTGCATACGTCCGCATTCCTGCTGGAACGGCCGGATGGCATAGGGTAACGTTGGAGACCATCCCGGTTCCGCTGAGAATGAAGACTCTCAGTTTGTTTCTGCGTGCAAACGTCTCCAGAGTCTTCCAGACGTCGTTCCCATCTGGGATCTTGAATGCATGACATTGGAGCTTTTTTGAGATCTGAGGGATTGCAGATAGAGCTGGATCCTTGGGCTTATTCCTGGAGCCCTTAGGCCTGCCGCGCCCGGTCCTTGGTGTCACCTCTGCCCTACCTTCTTCTGGGCGTTCTTCGTTGGCCTTGGCTGCATTGCTCTCGATGTCATTGCGCCACTTTCGCTTTTTGATTCTACTGTCACTGTTGTCTACTTGGGAGGCAATATTCAGTTGTTGGGATTGAATTACTTGGGAGGCAATATTCAGTTCTTGGGATTGAATTAGACCATGGCCAGAACCACGGCCTGAGATTTTCTCTGGATCGACTCCCGCCGTCATCATATCATGCGTCCACTGCAGCCTGTTTGCCATGGATGGGATCGTCGTATTTTCACTTCAAACCTTTCTATTCGGCAAGTCCCTCCGTTTATCGATCTAAATATCAATTCTTGCCTGCAACGATATCTAATATATATACATAATGTTCATGCAATATAGGTCTTCGATTTTTACGTCCCGTTGTGCTCTTACTTGGTCAAAACTACACTCTTGGAACTACACTCTAAGTGGCAATTAAATACAAAATACGGTCAAAACTGGTTACTACTAAGGGAATCCAGTGAGAATTAAAAAAATTAACTCTATCTTCATAATTGCGACTACGAGAAGAGTAAACGAAAATAACATAAAACTCATGTGTAAAGTTGGTGTGGTAATCCCATAAAACTTGTAATACCGTCAAACTCGTGAAGTAATAGTAAAGTAGGTGTCGTGAGAATGGCATGGTCCCAAAACTCCGAATCCAGTGAGAAATGGCACATTTAACTCTACTTCCTATCCTCCATCTTGATAGTGGCAAAACTCCGAATCTAGTGAGAAATGGCACATTTAACTCTACTTCCTGTCCTCCATCTTGATAGTGACAGGCAAGTAAGGGACGTGGGAAAATTGGTAAAAAAAAAGCTATGGTATCTCTTAGTCCCAAGTGTCGATAACTAATTAACTAACTAACTAATTAACTAACTAGTAGCTATGCATAGATAGCCCAAGTGTCAATAACTAATTAACTAACTAGTAGCTATGCGTAGATAGCCCAAGTGTCAATAACTAATTAACTAACTAGTAGCTATGCATAGATAGCTTGTACCTGATACATTTTATTCACCAATCAAAAGTTAAGTGGTTGTGCTAATTTAATTTTTGTTTGACTATTAGTTATCTATAAATAAATCATCTAAAACATTTTTATTTATGTAATGTATTCCCCCTCCCATACATTCTAAGATATAAAACATATTGGTGTAATAAAAGTGTTTTAGATTATCTATTTATAGTAATGGAAGATAGTTCATAAGGACTTCCACTTGTTATAAGATAGGTATAATACATCTTCTACTTGTTTTTTAGTCATTCATATTTTATTTGAAGTTTGAGATATTTTATAAACTAGCACAACCACTTAATTTGTGGCAGGTAAACATTCAGATGCCACAAGTTAAGTCTCACAAGTAAGTTATATGTTATTTGTTCTCCATTAGTATTTGTAACCACTCTTGTCTATGCCTTCTTCTAGTTAAATGAGTTGTCTGCCACCCACTTCCCATTATCCATGCATTAGCTTCCAATTATCCATGCATTAGCTACCACTTAAATTTTTATATATTTTTTTTATAATTATTTATTTCAAATTTGAAATAACACACTTGCCTTATCCTGGTGAAATCTAGGAAAATTATAAGTGCTAGTCCACCCTAAATTCTAAAATATAAACACCTATCAACTTAATAAATAACTCATTATGATTTCACAATTAGTTAGTTAAAAAGGTCAAAGACTCATCTTTAAAAGAAGAGTATAACATGGAATTATTGAAAATTGACTTATGATGAAGAGTATAACATGGCATTATTGAAAATTGATTTATGATAAACCTTATCTTAATTCATTGTTAACTATATCTTTGGTTGTCAAGTTTAGATGATTATTTTTCACATTTAATTAGTTAAAAGGGTCAAAGACTCATATTTAAAAGAAAAGTATAACATAACATTATTGAAAATTGACTTATGATAAACTTTATCTTAATTCATTGTTAACTACATATTTGGGAGTGAGCTAAAGTTTAGATGATTATCAACCCAGCTAACAAATAATTAATTGAGTCGTTCATCCTTTGAGCTATGTGCATATGCATTATTTATCTTTTCTTTTAGCCTTCGAGCTGCATGCATTAGCCTTCGAGCTGGATGGATTTATTTCATTGTTGCTTTCAATTAGACAATTGCGTGACCAATAATTAATTGAGTCGTTCATCCTTTGAGCTATGTGCATATGCATTATTAATCTTTTATTTTATCCTTCCAGCTACATGGATTTATTTCATTGTTGCTTTTTCAATTAGACAATTAGGTTGAGTGGACCTATTGTAAGACTATAGAAGATCATTGACCAAATGAATAAAATTAAACGTTTGCTCTAATCTATTCTTTGTTTTTTACTTTTTTCTCTGAATTCCTGGCGCCATGAGTTATGTGACGGAAAGATTCATCAAAAAATTATATCTATGTAATGAAGGTTTGATTTTGTTAATATTTTGCAGTCAATTCCTATAGGATTCATATAACTACCACAATATTCTGTCACCACGAATCTAATGTGTTTCTATTTTCATTGTGTAATTCAAGTTTGTTTCTAAGTTTCCTACATGCATTCCAGTTTTCTCTGACAAATATTTTTTTTAACAAACCCCATGGTCAGTATGCTGAGTTTCCTACATGCACTCCATTTTTTTCTTACAACTATTTTGTTCAATAATCTGCATGGTCAGTTCGCTATCAAAATTCGATTCACTCTGTTGTGCTGTTGTTATAATGAGTAATGAGGAATTGGAAAATAAGGAAAGTAGTTGAGAGAGTGCATCTTCTTGGTGCCTTTGCCTAGCGATAATGAAACTCTTCATAATTTTAAAAAAACGCTAGCCTCATAAGCTGGTCGGATGCAATCAGTAAAATTGTTGAGAAACAGAAATCTTCAAAAATGGTTGGAAGATAATGAAGAGAATAGACATGGGTTGTTGAGTGGCTGTCTATAATTCTTCTCTTGAATATCTTCCAACCCTTTTTTATGGCACTTTATATCTTTTCTCATACACCTTCATTCTACAAACGTTAGCTCATACGCTTCAGAACTTGTCTTCCTAAAATTAAATAATGAAAATAACTTTGTTATTTATGATAAATAATATAGAAACTCGATAAATACAAAACGATTCCCATGGTAGAACATGGTAGAACATGAAGATTGGGCAAATAAATCCCTCAATCCTCATCTATGTTTCTCTTAAAAAATTGCAAAATTGACAAAACTATAAAATTGTAATTATACAGTAATCATGGCCTTTAATATAATGATGATCTTTAATAATTGATATTTATGTTAAGGTGTGGAGCAATTAGCAAAAGAATGAAATGATATGACACAGTGTAAGGAGTTCGAGATCAGAGTTAGAGTTCACAAATTCAAACCCTGATTAACCCATGCCATAAGCTGATGGGATGTAAAGAGTTCGATTTCACAAATTCAAACCCTGATTAGCCCATGCCATAGGCTGATGGGATGTAAAGAGTTCGATTTCACACATTCAAACCCTGATTAGCCCATGTGCACTTAGAAGTACGTAGAACTTTTTGGCACTCGTGAATTCCTTCACACTTAGAATGCAAGAATAAAACCAATATTACCATTGAATTATTTTAACAAACACTTTGTATGAACTGACCGTCGGTTGCGGGCAGGTTTTTTCCATCAATCATGAGTGTCATAGATTTGGTACAGTTTGGCTTCTTGGGAATTTTTTCCTTCTCTGCTTATTTTTTTAGCCTAAGTCTGCGGTCACATCAATAGCTGTTAACCCAAACATTTCAAACAGTGTTTCTGATAAACAAGGAAATTTATCGAATCCCTATACTTCAAACATCTTGCTTTTGAAATAAAAAATCCACGTCAATTAAGTTGATAACCCCAAACACTTCATAAATCCATTATCCATCATGAACACTTAATAAATCCAGATCAAAGTAAATCCTCAGAGTGTAAACCCAGAGTGTAGATAGATCTCTACTACTAGATACTTAACTCACCCTTGCAGACTTCCACAGAACTTCATCCATCTCTACTACTAGATACTTAACTCACGCAGCTTGCAGACTTCCACAGAAATTCATCCATTCTAGACCAATATATAAATAGCTAAGAGATAGCGTTCATATTCAACATGGAATATAAATCATTCAAAACGTATCATTTTTGGGACGCCTTTCCGGCGGAATCATGAATGAGATTGAAATCTGGTCATGGATTACAATAATTTTCTACAGTTTAAGAGGGGTAATGTTTGTCATCCTTTGTTTACTTATACATAGATATAATTATTGGATAACCATTATCAGATACCTCTATTATCTTTTATTTTATATATATTGTTATCATTCAACTCATATTCCAAATATACGTAATATTACCCTTTAATCTCCTAAAGGAATATTCACAATGTTTTAAATAATTGTTTAGGTATAATAGAAATTATAACTATTAATCAACCATTATCAAATATGCATTTCGGCTTTCATTAACCATTATCAAATATGCATTTTGGCTTTCATTTCATAGGTATTTGGCTCGGTCCTTATGCTTTGGCTCATGACATTCTAGGGATGGCGGAGACATTGTGAGCTTTTCTGGTGCGTCTAAAATTCTTAAATGTTATACCTAACTCACGTCTCATGAAAAATGGTGCTATTACAACCTAGTGAATCCAAAATTCTTCTCAATTAAGTTTTAGAAAAAGGTTGACATTTTTGCAAAAGTTTTCTCAGAAAGAAAGCCTCGATTCTAGAAATGACCTCCATCCAAAACCGGTAACACATACGACAAATAGAGGCCATTAATCAAAGGTTATCTGGTTCAATTCACTTCACAACATTGGTTGGCTTTGAGCAGCACCCAAAGCATCACTTGTATATTTGTAAGCAATTGTTGTAAACAACAACACTAAAAAAGCAAATAAACAATATGAATTTAATTAACTTAAAGGAAGAGAAATCCAAATTTCGTTTTCGTTATTCTATTATAAGTTCAACAAAAAAAGACAAAAAGAATCTCGAAGCTACCAGAGATTCACGTCGGGGAAACTCTGTTGAAAGCAGAAAATGAAGATTAGGTAAAGCTATATTGCATGAAAATATGTAAATTCAGGAAAATATTTACTTTGTGTTTTGTTAGATGTACTGAAGTCGGAAACCTTCTCCACTTTTCACGAAATAAACCATAGAGTAAAGGTTTGAGGACCGACATAGCCTGTAATATATCAATATTGCACTGCAGAACAAAACCAGTGCAAATGCACTGAGAAATGAAGTACTAGAAAATATTTGCTCCTATAAAGATTAAAATGCACACGCTCGAAAATATTAAAAAATGTCTGGTTCTTTTATCGAATTTATTTCTTCAAATTGTCAATTTAGTGGAAAATGTATCATATACAATGAAAATTATCTACCTTCCATGCATTACAGGAGCAACAAAACGAACTCTAGCTAATTTACAGGCTCAACATAACGGAAATAAATGGCAGTTCAAGAATTTTCATAGACGTAGGAGCAACATAACGAACTCTCGATAATTTACAGGCTCAACATAATGGAAATAAATGGCAGTTCGGGAAAATATTTATGTTGTCTTTTCATAGACGTATTGATGCCAGACTGTCTTCTGTCTTCTCAAAATTAGTGAAACAAAGTCGAATTCTTCTTAACATTTCACATTTCTTTACTTTTCATGAAATAAGCCATGAAGTTCTGGTTAAAGATTGGCAAAACCTGTAAAATATTGCACTTCAGTGCAAAAACAAATTTCGATTTAAATTTATGAGAAGGATCTCAAGTTTGTGAAGTTTGATTTATATAGGGAACCAATTTGTAAATTTCAGATTTGAAATTTTACTAATAATTGCTAATGCTTTTTTTTGGCTAATTTAGAGCTGTGTCAAGAGAACATGTTTGTTAATTTTTCGATAATTTCATTCCATTATCATTCAGGATCACTAAGAGAATAACATGTACAACATATCTACAACATATCAATCATAGATGATGGACTGAGTTATATTTGGAGAACACAACTACACCTTTGTCGGAATAGCTCAAAAATTACATCACGACCATGGGAGAACATATCTACACCATGTCTGAAAATCCCATGTGCATCTATGTCTTTGGAACTCATCACACATAATCCAACTGATCATGCAATGAATCCACTTGATACATATCATCACATATGATCATCCTGATCATCATCATAGCATCGTCTTGATGAATATCATCCAGAGTATCATCCTGATACTCATCACACATGATCAACGTGATCATCATCATAGCATCGTCCTGATGCATATCATCTTGAGCATCGTCCTGATGCTCATCACACAGTGCTTACATCCACAACCATGGGAGGGATCCTCCTACCACCATGCTTGGAATGGCTCCTGCAAATGTGTCACATCACTTCTTCCTCGAAGTATCTTCAATCTTAAGAACACCAAGCCTCTCTCTGAAGTATTCAAACTTCACTCTGGCTAGTGGTTTAGTCAACACATCTGCAACCTGCTCATCCGTCGCAACATACAGGAGCTTCACTACTCCTCTCTGCACCATATCCCTGATATAGTGATATTTGATCTCAATGTGCTTCGAACTGTCATGGAACCCCAAGTTCTCAGACAACTTCACACAACTCTGGTTGTTACAAAAGATACCAGTAGCATCCAACGGGAGATCAAATAACTCAGACAGTAGCTTCCTAAGCCATACTTCCTCACAACTATTCGAACATGCTGCAACATACTCTGCTTCGGCTGTACTTAGTGCTATGTAGGACTGCTTCCTTCTAAACCAAGAGATCACACCTGATCCCATACTGAAGCAACACCCAGAAGTGCTCTTCCTATCTGCAACACTCCCTGCCCAATCTGAATCAACATAACACTGCAGGTTAAATTTTTGATTCGCATCATACTTGAGTCCATAATCAATTGTACCCTTCAGGTACCTCAGAATATGCTTTACAGCAAGTAGGTGAACACCTCTGGGATCCGTCAGGAACTGGCTCAACGTGTTCACCACAAAGCAAATATCTGGTCTCGTGTTCGTCAGGTACATCAAGGACCCAATCATCTGATGATACATAGTGACATCAACCGGCTCAAATGAAGCATCACATAGAAGCTTTAGGTTCGATGCCATAGGTGTGGCCATGTCCTTGCAGTCCATCATCCCGAACCGCTTCAGAATCTCTACTACATAATTCCCTTGTCCAAGGAAGATTCCATCTGCACTCTGCCACACCTCCATGCCTAGAAAGTAGTGCATCATCCCCAAGTCCTTCATCTCAAACTCAGAAGCAAGCTTCCTCTTTGTATCGGCAATCAATCTATCCTCACCTGTAACAAACAGGTCATCCACATACAATAGTAGTATCACTGGATTTCCTTCCTCAACCTTGTAGTAAAGGTTGGAATCTGCTTTACTCTTGGTAAAGCCCAAACTGGATAGAAAGCTATTCATCCTACCATACCAAGTCCTAGGAGCTTGCTTCAAGCCATACAAGGATTTCTTCAACCTGCACACATATGACTCTCTGTCATGTGTCTCAAAACCAAGTGGCTGCTCCACATACACTTCCTCTTCGACTACACTAGTCAAGAAAGCTATCTTCACATCCATGTGGTGTATATTCCACTTCATCATTGCAGCTAGAGCAAGTACTATTCTGATGGAAGTGTATATGGCTACAGGAGAAAAAGTTTCTTCATAATCTATTCCCTCTTTCTGGGAGAAGCCATGAGCTACAAACCTCGCCTTGTATTTTTCTATCCTGCCATCTGCAGCATGCTTGATCTTATATATCCACTTGGAAGTCACAACAGACTTCCCTTTAGGTCTTGGGACCACATCCCAAACATCATTCTTCATGATCGACTGGTACTCCTCGATCATGGCATCCTTCCATTCTTTCTAGTGCTTCTTCATAACTGGAAGGTTCTTTGCTCATAATGTCATGGATTAAGGCAACATAACTAGTATGTGATCTAGTCCTCTTCCTTTCTCTATGTTCTTATTCTAGAATGCCATACCTTTCTACATCTTGGATGACCTCTCTAGCCCATGCAAGTTTCCTCTTATGAGAGTTCTTCTCACGGGGTGGATCTACAGGTTCTTGTGGATCTTCAATTTCACGATCTTCTTCTGGAATTGCTTCATAGTAGTGTCTTGAATTCTGGTTACCCTTGGTTCTTCATTGTCTTCAGCAGGTGTCTCGCTTGATTTGATGTATGCTAAGTCTTCATCAAATGTTACATCCCTGCTGATGTCAATCTTTTTGAACCCTAGAAAGTAGATTCTATAAGCCTTCGAGCTTTCACTGTAACCCACAAAAATTCCCTTCTTTCCTGAATTATCTAACTTTGTCCTCTTTTCCTTTGGAACGTGTGTGTATACTAGACAACCAAATATTCTGAGATGGCTAACTTCTGCTTTCTTACCAGAGCATATTTCTTCGGGTGTTTTGTTTTCAAGTATCTTGTGAGGTGTTCTGTTCTACACATATACAGCTGTCCTTATTGCTTTTGCCCATAGGTGCATAAGTAGATCCTGATCATGCAACATTGCCCATGCTGCTTCCATGATAGTTCTATTCTTTCTTTCTTCAACTCCATTCTGTTGTGGGTTGTACGGAGTATCTAACTCCCTGTTAATCCCTGAATCAATGCATAACTTCTTGAAGTCTCCTGAAGTGAATTCTCTGCCATTGTTTGATCTGAAGGTCTTGATCTTCTTATCAGTTTGATTTTCTATCAAGGCCTTGAATTCCTTGAACTTGTCAAACACTTCATCTTTATTCTTTAAGAAGTAAACCCAAGTCTTCCTAGAGAAATCATCAATGAAGGAAACATAGTATACATACCCACTCAAAGAACTGGAAGACATTGGTCTGCATACATCAAAGTGGATAATCTCCAAGATTCATTTTGCTTTGCTTTCACTGCTTGGAAATTCCTTCTTTGTGTTCTTTCCTTTTGCACATCCTTTGCAAACACCTTCATGTTTTGACTAGATTTCAGGAAGACCTTCTATAGCTTTGCTTGCAATTGGTAGTGCCCTATAGTGTACATGTGCAAGCCTTTTATGCCAAAGTTCACTTGGCTCCATGGATTCATGTACCATGGCATGTTCAGGTTGTCCCTTCAATTTGTACAATCCTCTCTCTTGCTCTCCAATCACTACTGCATCATCAATGGTCTTACCTTTAGGCCACATGAGTACTTGGCCATCCATAAATGCAACTCTCATTCTTTTTGCATCCAAAGATGATATGGAGAGGAGATTCTTCTTGAGTCCAGGCACATATAGAACTTCTTTCATCTTCAAAGACTTCCCAGAGTCTAACTTGTAAGAGGCTTCACCACTTCCTTTTATAGGATATTGATAGTCATCCCCAAGTTTCACCTTGTGAGGTGACTCATGTTCAGATAGATCTATAAAGGATTCTTTAAATCCTGTCATGTGTTTGAAATCCCCACTATCAATAAGCCAATCATCACATCCATGTGAGATAGTACCTATGAGAGCAGAGATTAACACATTTTCATCTTCACTTGATGAGTCATCATTTTCGGCTATAGTCTTCTTCCTGGGAGGTTCATCATCCTCAGCAGCATGAGCATGATATCTTCTTTTGATGTTCTTCTTCTTGTTGTTGATATTGTTGTTCCTTTTGTTCTTGGGACATTATGAGGAAAAGTGTCCTTTCTCATTGCATGTGTAACATCTTATATCGTTCTTCTCTTTCGGATGGTAGTGAGAAAATTTCTTGTGATGAGATGGCTCCCTCTTGATCTTTATTTTGTTGGTGTGTGCTGTGAGAGCCTGATCTTCACTTCCCATCTTTTCTTCTCAGGGCAAAAGCCTAGCTTCTTCTTGAGAACATTCCTCCCATAGCCTACTGAAAGAGATCAATTTTTTTCTTGCACAAATTCCTTGGATGAAGGAGTCCCATGACTTAGGTAGTCCATTCAATGTGGTCATGACAATTTCTCCATTCTCCACTACTTCATCCATAGCTTCAAGTTGTTCCTTGATTTTGGAGACCTTAGTAAAGTAGGATTGGATGGTCTCTCCATTCTGGATCTTTACCCCTTTCAATTTGTTCTGCAGAATCACCTTTCGATTTATGTTCTTACCTTCAAATAACTTAGTCAAAGAGTCAAACATCTCCTTAGGTGTCTTTAGGGAGGACACATGGGGTATGAGATGATCCTTGATAGAATAAAAAATGATTCGCTTGGCTTTGACCAAGTTCTTCTTGTGTAAGGCCTTAGCCTCTTTTCCCTCTGGAACTGGAACCTCTTCACTTATGTAAGTGTCCAACTCATTCCCTTCTAGGATTAACCCAATCCTATACTTCCATGCTCAGAATTTGTTAGCTCCTTCAAGCTTATACTCAAGCTTGGTTTGGTGAGACATCTTAAAGAGTACTTCCAATGGAAATAGAAAAGTTATTAGGTCTTACCACTTGATTTGTTGAAAATTGGATCTGGAGCTAGATTAGGGTTTGTCAGAGAACCCCTAAAAATTTAAATTTTCAATTTTAAATTTCTGAAAGGATAGAAAGATGCACCTTGCTGAGCTGGTCAAGCTGGTATACTTAGATTCTGAATTCTATAAAGTTTCACCCTCAAAATTGTTTTTGAAACTTCCAGATTCACTCGACAGGACCCTGAATTAGGGTTTGATTTTCCCAGAGCTTCACCCAACCAAAAAGTTCGATCCAAAGCTCTAAACTTTGATTTTTCAGAGGAGCTTCTAGTCGTGGTCTCAGATTTTAGAAATTCCAATTTTTTGTAGAAACCCTAATTTTTAGGTGAAAAACTGAAAATGCTCAAAATTTAATTTTGTCTCGACAAAAAGATGCGCCCTTGCTACGGGATTCAATATAGCCTCCTTCCTTTGATGATCCATGGAAAGAAACCCAAATATTAAGAAGCCTTAGCTTCCATAGCTGCACAATGCCTTCTTCTTAGGTTAACTCTGATACCATGTTAATTTTTCAATAATTTCATTCCATTATCATTCAGGATCACTAAGAGAATAACATGTATAGTATATCTACAACATATCAATCATAGACACAAAAGCAATCACACACGAGATACAAAGTTTCACTAGGGAAAACCAAGAAGGTGAAAAACCCCGCAACTCCTCAGAGATAAGATAAGCCCGAATACAAGATCACAAGGATCAAACCCAAAGAGATGTCTCTAGTAGATACTCCTCCTCCTCCACTAGTGCCCCACTTTCTCTCTTAGCTATGCGAGCTTGAGAAGTGTGTGAGTGAATAGAATGAGAGATACAACCTCTCTATTTATACACTGACTTGACCTGCCAATAATCCAACAGGGCCGACTTGCTACTCAAGTCTAATAACCCAACCAAATGACCTAACTAGGGCCGACCCCACACTGGTGGTCTAATAACCCATCAATACAAATGACGACACTTACAATGTAACTTGTGACACTTGCAAATTCAAATGACGACACTTCCAATCAGAGGAATAATACATCTCTGTTGGATATACAATAAAGTACAAATGTAATATACAAGTGAATATCTTCCGAAGTTACAAATACATCAACAATGTTGTAGGTGGAAGTACAGATTATGGTAAGAAGAGTAAAACCACGAGGAACATAATGTTACCAGTTACAAGCACCAAACAATATGAGTGTGGCCTCACAGTTAAATAAATATTAATTTTGTAGGAGACAGAATTGTAATTTCAGATCTGAAGTTGATTATTAATGTTGTTGACTGGTTAGTTGTCTATGAATTGCATCAAGAGGACACATTGCAGGAAGGCCATGTGATATGGCTTGCAAGTGTTAAACATCATGAGAAGGACCTCATGTGCGGGAAATCTAGTTTTCGTATATAAAAAAAAATTGAAAATTTCTAAATGAAATTATTATGATAAGTATATCATGGCAATGAGATGGAACATGTATTGCTTCAGATTTAAATTTTGTTTAAAATGTTTTATGATATCTCATGTGAACTACATGCTTGTATTTGATGTAGGTGAGATAGTGATAATATTCCAGTGGTGCAGATGTGGGATGTTAAAGCTGAAAATGTAAACGAATGCCAAGAGTGGCTTTGGTTTTAGGAACCCTATAAAAATTCATTACATGTGCTTGTCTCTCCACAGTGCTATTAAATCATGTAAGACAATGGATACTCAGGAGGATTGCATGGGTATTGGTAACCTTTCTACGTTCACACTCAAGAGCACTGGAGGGATGGGTATTCGTAAGGGACGGTGTAGCAGAGAAGGGGTACCATCCTTTTGTTATGTGAGTGGGTATTATGGGGCTATGATAGCCTGCAGTCGAGTGAGTTTTATATGGAGTTCCTAGATGGAACCACTGGTTTTCATAGGAGAAAAAGCCATACATAGTTATATTTATTTTTATTTTATTTCTTGATAAACCCAGTAGAGTTGTTGGCTTGGAAATGGTTGTTGTATGCTTGATAAACCCAGTTAGAGAGCTAGCTTAGCATACAGGTTAATGAAATGCCTGATAAACCCAGTCATTGTACTGGCTTGGAATTGGTTATTTGAATGTTGTAGCGCAGCCAACATGTTGGTTCAACATTTGTATTATATGTATGCACACATCATTTGAGGCTTGCAGAAACTTGGTTACCTTTCGATGCACACCCTGAAGAGCACTGGAAGGGGTGGGTACGCTCAAGGGACTATATAGAAGAGAATATGTACTATCCTTGTGTTGGGTGGGGCAGGTCTTGTGGGTTCCATAGTTGTCTAAAGTCAAAGTGGGATACCTATGGAGCCAAAAGAAGATACTTATGCAGATAAGTATTTGGTTTATTTTGCATCTTCTTGTTTATTTAATGTGAATATAGATATGTATATGTTTCGGCTATGATTTTGAAAATTTTGTTAAGGGGTGAAACCCATGAGAAAAAATTTGACATGTGAATTTACTCATTGTTTGAGCATAGGTATTGCAAGATGCAAGGACCTTGAAGGCATATTAAGGATGCAACTGGACATGTGGTTGTCCTAAAAAACTTTGTATGAGAAGCTAAAGATTGGAAAAGCTCCAAGGGGTGCTAATGAAGAGAAAGAAAGGCATCATGTGAGCAACTAGAAGATAAAGAAATAATTTCCTAAGGCAGTGGAATCATGTGAACACCGAGAACGGTGTTATTATAAGGCGTAGGGGAATATAATGTCCCTGTTTTGACCACTATACCATATTGGTTTGATAATGTAAATGATGTAAAAATGTAATCTATGATTCCTAGCATGGAGCTCAAGGCCAAGGCCCTGCTAGTGAATGCTCCAATTATAAAGGAAAGCATCTTATATATTGCGGATATGTTACAGTCGGCCATGGAAAAATGTAGCAACATGTAAATATTTATAATACAGATAAAAAGTCAAAGAGCTGGCTATGGAGGAAACTAAAATGAGGGGGCTATGTTTATCCATGAGGGAGAGGTGAGGGGTTGTGGGATCAAATCCTTTGTTTCCAAGTGTCATCTTGAGAACCCATCTTGACTTCCCTTTCTAATATTTAATTATGCTATAAGAAGGAAGCTAAGAAATCATCTCATGAATTTATTAGAGCATGGGATGACTGGAGAAATTTGTATGGAAGGTCATGGACTTAGTTTACTTGGTTCGGAAGTCAATTATCCTCGTGGGAATTCATTTCCTATCACTGCCACTCCATTATTGGACAATCAGAGACCGATTCTGAGCAAGCTATGCATTCTCAGCAAGAAAAATTGCAGAAATCACTACTTGAGAAAGAGCACTATTTGAAAGTATCAAAAATGCCTAGAAACTTGTGTTAGTCGTGAAATCAAGTGGGGGATTCATAGAACTAACCCCTAGAGTGAATTTGAGACTGTCAAAAGCCCGAAAATTCATGGGAGAACCTAGATATAGAATCCCAAAAATTGAATTTCGTGGCTACAAATTATTAACGCAAGGAATAAAAAATTCCAAGACCAATGAAGTTTGAGAGAGATGAGAGGTTGGAATGGCTTGATAAACCCATTGTAGGAAAATATATCTGAAGGTTTAGCAGCTTGGACCTTTATATTCCCACCCTGAATAGAGCTGGAGGGAAGGGGTGCCTGAAGGACTGTGTAGCATAGAAGGGGTCCTTCCTTGTATTGGGTGTGGTAGGTAATGTGGGTGCCAAGGCTGGATGAGACCAATTGAGATTCCTATAGCTCTACAGTTGAGCTCATTAGCTTGGCATTCACCTCCATCATCTCCCTGCATGCTTGATAAAACCAATTGTGTGCTGGATTAACATGAAAGTATGTTTCTACGGCTGTGAGTGAGCCTGCATAGTTCCTCCCTAGTGGATACATAGCCCAGCTCGGCAGTGGACTCTCTGCAAAAAGATAAAGTGTTGGATGGAGTGCCTATGGCTGGGTGAAACGTTACTCTTACATAGATAATTGCTTGAACGAATTCAATTAAAAGATAAGTGTTTACCTATTAATTTATTGTCTTGTTGAATGTGCATGAATTATCATTATTATTATGCATGTGATAAATATGTTGGTATATGCATGATGTGAGTGTGTGTGTGTGGAATGATTTATTTCCCACTGTTTTTTTCTTATGTATATGCACATGCAATTAAAATGTTTATGAATTTTGTATTTGGCCGTAGGGGTGAAATCTAGAACCCCTGTAATTCAGTCATGTTCTCGTCGTCGTCGGTCGGATTGACGGGAGGGGACATGACAACATTGCTTAATCATTTTGCCGCATTGTGATGTTCATTAAGGGTTATGTTGGATTCAACGCTCATTAAGGATTATGTTGGATTTTGATAATCCTCCATGGTATTATTGCATTATGGTTATGTTCCCTTATATTATGTTGCATTATGAGATTCATTATATAATCATTTATATTTGTGACATTCTTCTTTGCAATGTTTCTTGAGGGCTTACTTATGTTGACTTGATACATACCTCAATGTTTTTGTTGCATTTTGGTATTCATCAAGGTTTATGTTGAATTACAACATTGTTGGATGGTTATGTCAAATAATGACATTCATATTTGGAATGCTCCTCAAGTGTTTAGTTATGTTGACTTATTTTGATTTGGCTTATGTTGACTTGGTACATACCTCAATGTTTTTCTCTCATTTTGGTGTTCATATAGGGTTATGTTGGATTGTGAAATCCTTTCATGGTTATGTATCATTGTGGTTATGTTCCTCAATAATTTTTTTCTGTAATACCCCCAAGACTTTTGAATTATATGATTAAGTTTTTTTTTTGAGAAATATTCTCAAACATTCATTTTGTAAAAGAGTTATAAAACTCTATGAGTCAAAATACTCACATTCATGTGGGTGAATGTTATGAACAATAAATATTATTTTATTATTAATAAAAATAGACACTTGGAGCCACTAGTTGAAAGAGTGGACACCATCATAAGGCAATGAATAAGTGGAAAACAAGCAATATATTTGATATCAATCAAATCCAAGTCAAAATCTCAGCTCAAGCCGACCAAATCTACAATTATAGGGATCAAGAAATCATCTTGAGATTTGATTGAGATGGTACAAGACCTCGGAAAATTTTATTGATATGAGTGCATTGAGGAGACATAGGACATTGTGTGATGCATAGAGAGAATTGTTGCTATGAGGATAGTATGTTGTTGAGTATTATTTCTTTGTTTAGAAATTCCATCTATGGATCTACTATAGACTTTTGAGAGAAGTCTGTGTTCAAAATGGCTTAGATAAGTTCATTGTTTTATGGTGGTGGTCCAACTCGAGGGTGAATTTCAGCAAGTAAGCATGGCGGTCGTCTTCTATGGTTCAGAGGAACTCAGAAGCTTGAAGTGTTTTCCCCCTTTGATCTAAAGTATGTTGTTTTATATTACATTCTATTTAATTATTTGAAAAATTTAAGACTTTATTTATGTTATACATTTATAATATGGATTGTTATGAGCATAATGTAGCATGTTGAATATTTAAGTGTTTAGGGGTTATTGTGTTAGAAGATAAATTATCTTTTTATAGGGATATAATCAATATATTCTGCAAGTAGTAAATCCATTTTTTTTTATAAACTGTTATAATAAAATTGTAATTAAGGATCTGTCCCTAAGACTTAGATCAGAAATGTAGTATGCATAAACATAAATTCAAACAAGTCTAGGTAGACTTTAGTTATGTAATATTCCTTTTAATTTACCTAGATGTGAAGTGCAAAATTTGTTTGGAACAACTGTAAAATATTTACTTAAAGGAAATCCAAATTGAATGATCTGCAGTAAATTGTCTTAGAAATAGGTTGAAAGCAAGCATTAACATGTCTCTGAAATACCAGATCAAGTGGCCTACATGTATATCTCATTTTAATCCTAGAAAGGGATATACATGTGGCTATAAATTTATTCTTATCAATTTCTAATATTGGACGACCTATGGAGTGTTGTTCTCATCTTATAATGATTATGTATATTTTATGTATGTCTTGAAAGGAACTGCATTTGTATGGTTGCATATAATGAAAATTCATTGTGCTCCATATATGATATGTAATTCATATGTCTTGCGTTTATTTTATGTAAATTGAAAGAATCCCATTTATATATTTTTATGTATGTCTTGAAAAGAAATGCATTAATACAATTGCATATAATGAAAATGGATGTGCTCGATAAATGTTATGGCCATGGAGAGTATTGTAGTTAGATGTTTTCATAAGATTTGAAAGAATCATATGTCATATTGGTGCGTTAAAATATGCTTGTAAGACATTGACCTGTTGGTAGCTGATTATATAAATAAGCTCGGCAATTTGTTCCTTCAACATTGAACATAATGTAGGATTGTATCTTACTTATTTTGATTATATTAGTGCTTTAAAGTGAAAATTAATTTATTTTTTTGTTATGATTTTTGGTACGTTACATTTTCGCATTCAACTACATTAATAACATTAATATTGTTCTTGCTAAGTGTATATTGTAATATTATAATTGACTAATTTAACATTAAATAATAATAGGTGTTTTACAATATTAATGGTTTAACATTAATACCAATGCTATTATATGGAACTGCATTGTTTCATAAGGGTTTTTTCATAGTGTGACATTCATTAAGCGTTATGTTGTATTGTGACACAACCCTTGATTGAATTTCACAATGCAAAGTAACCCTTGATAAAATGTCGTATTGTGACATAACCCTTGATGAACTAAGCCATAGTGCAAGGTCACAAAACCAGATGAGCTACATAACATGACAAAGTAATTGGGGAATGATTATAATCCTTTCGGAATGTCACAATGCAACAAAACAATTGAGGAATGCATAAATTATCATTATTCAACAAAGATGAGCATCACAATGCACCTTAACCATAGTGAACCATTGTACATCATTGTAAACCATAGTAGCATAATTTCATACTTTCTTACTAAAATAATTATTAATAACTAGTTATTGTATCGCACACTCCCATATGTCAGGTTGCTGATATTTTATATTTTTGTTTTTTAAATATATGTTTGATTTTATAATATAAATGTATGTTTACATTTATGGTATATTTGTGAATATTTGATTATAAGTATTCTATATAAGCAATATTGATCCATAATGCAGTTGGCATTATTGTCGAATGCTAACATCGATTGTGAAAAGTAATCGATGTGGATACAACTTCGAGAAGTTTCGACTTGACATGACTTTGACAAACTGAGCAACTCTGACAGGTTCCAATTTCGGCACAACTCTGACGAGTCTCAACTTCGACATACTGCGACACACTTTGCACCTTCGACATGTTCAACAACCTCAGAGTTTTACGACATCGACATGAAACGTCGACGTGCGACCAGCGACTGTCAAACTTCGACAGCCTATCTCTCTGTCTTCTTCTCGACTGTAACAGTTGAACTGTTGAACCGTTCTAACTTCTTCTTTGTAACTAAATGTAACGAGCAGGCAACCAAGCATCTCATAATTCTATATAAGCATGTATAATATTGTAACATACATCTTATGATCTTATCATATTCAGTAATCTATCTGTTTTGCAAGTAATAGAGAAGAACAGTTCGCATTCCTGCATATCGTATGTATTGTGTTTATCTATGTAGTCTAATCCTGATTTTGCTCATTTTGTTTATTCTTATTGCTTCTGCCATAACAGATCTGACTCATTTAGTCGAACTGTTTTCCCCCTCATGCTTCTTGGCCACGACCTAGATCATTGGTATCAGATCAAACTCAAATCAGAGCATTCAGTTTTCGTGCTTAATTTATGTGTATACACTTCTCTCTAATTTACTTGACTTATGTCGGTTCAAACTCGCTCACAATCTCAGCAATCCAAGCAGACGCTACTTCCTGAAATGGTAGAAGAAATAGACGATAGACATGCAGTCGACGAGACATCACAACTTATTGAGCAAGCTCTGGCTCAACAACAGAGCAAAATGTTCGTCCAGTTCAATGAAATTCTCGTGCCATTTGCTTCGACATCCGGAGGATTTTTGACGAGAAATCACTCCGATAAAATCTGCCCCTTCAAAGTGCAAATGAATATGGACATACTGAAACTTGAAGGTAATATTGACGCGAAATCCATCAACAATTAGGTACAACATCTAGAACCCTATTACGATGTGAATCAACTCTCAGAAGTCGACAGGATCACCATTGCATCCTTAAAAATGTTAACATTTGTGCACTACTACTAGGAGAACCTCTCAACAAAGATGGAGAAAAGTGAACACCCCATCGACACAGGGGATAAATTCGTCGAGCACATCTGAAAAGAATTTACCTGCCAAAATACCTCGAGCAGTAGTATAAGAAGTGGCAACAGTTAAGGAAATGGAAAGACCAATCAGTACAGAGTTACACCGACGATTTCTACTGACTCATGGCTAGACTTGGCATCCAATAAGAAGAGAAATTGCTTGTTCTAAAGTACATCAGTGAATTGTCCAAGTATAGTCAGCAAGAGATGGAGTTTCTGACTGTCAATACGCTTGCGGATGCATTCCACTACGCCAACAAACTAGAAACCAAGCAAAAAGGGAAAGCACGCTTCACGACAAAGCCGACATCAGGACAACCACCCGACAAGAAGGCACCAACCGACTTTGACAAGTCAAAATATTCTCATCCAACTCCACCAAATCCAGATCATGGAAAAAATCATTTTCAGAAAAGGGAACGTAGAAAACAACTGCAGACCAGAAAATGGTGCGATTACCACCACTCATATTGGCATGATTCGTCTAAATGCAAAGCTCGAAGACATTTTTGGAAAAAGTGTCAACCTCCGACATGTTTAAAAATATGGTGGAAGAATATGATCTAGACTTAACGACCCTTTTCACATCGACCACTCCAGCAGCCTCGACTATCATCGACGAGGAGGAACGAGAACACCTATTCCATACATGGATATGGGTCCATAGCAACCCATTACATCTGATTGTGGACAACAATAGCCAGAATAACTTCGTTTTTGAAGATCTCGTGAAGAAACTAGGTCTTGTCACCACTCTACATCCTCATCCTTACAACATCGGTTGGATGAAGGATGGACAAGAACTACAGATCACTCGACAATGAAATCTCACCTACTTCATAAATCCTTTTGAAGATGAAGTACTCTGTGACGTGGCACCACTCTCCGTAGCCGATGCCTTGTTTGGGAAACCTTACCTCTGGGATAGACATGGAAGTTATTAGTCACGACCTTAGAAGGTGATTGTCAGAATCCAAAATCGATGGTTCAACATACCAGAGTGTCAACCTACACCAACGATTACACTGATATCTTCCAAACAGAAAAAGAAGGTCATCAATCATGCTTAGAAGTTTGCATTAATCATGATCAAGCCACAACATTCTCAGAAGACTGTAGTGATGAGTCGAGTCACCGACCAATGCAGCTCCCGACAAAAGCAACAAGTAGATCATATTCTCGATGAGTACCCGAACCTCTTTCAAGATCCCAATGGAGTATCTCCACATTTTTAGGTAAAACACTCCATTGAACTTGTTCCTGGTTCTTCTTTTCTTAATGCATATTTTTACAAAAGATCCATTCTTGAAAATGAAGAGATTCACAGACAGATCCAAGAGTTAATCGCAAAGGTCATATCCAACCCAAATCCTCTCCTTGTGGAAGTTCAGTCGTCCTAGTTCCGAAGAAAAATGAGACTTAGCGCATGTGCATCAACTACAGATCTCTCAACAAAATTTTGGTAAATAATCGCTACCCTATACCGTGGATAGACGAGCTCATCGACTCTCTGAAAGGTTCTAAATTATTTACTAAGCTCGACGTCAAGTCAGGATATCATCAGATTCCAATCGAGCCCTCAGATGTGTTGAAAACTGCTTTCAAGATCAAGGAAGGATTGTTTGAATGGTTAGTCATCCCTTTCGGCTTAACCAATGCACCTGCAACCTTCATGCAATGTATGGATAACATTCTTAGAACTTTCATCGGCAAATGTTTCATTTTCTATCTCAACGATATACTGATTTTCAGTCGATCATGGGAAGAACATGTCGGACATCTTCGACAAGTCCTCGAAACTCTCCAGCAAGATCGGCTCTTATGAACATGAACAAGTGGTCTTTTGAGATGACCAACATCAAATATTTGGGGTATGTAATTGACTTTGCAGGAATTCACATCGATCCTGACAATGTACAAATCCTCAAAGATTGGCCCATTCTTAGAAGCATTTAAGAACTAAGAAGTTTTCTTGGTTTGGCAAATTTCTATTGACTATTCATACTCGGATTCAGTCACATAGCCTAGACCTTGAATCAGTTGACAAAGGGAAGTGGGAAAACTATCTTCCAGTGGATAGTAACACATTAAGGAGCTTTTGAACAACTCCAACACAAGCTCTGCACTGCACCAGTACTTGTGTTACCTGATTTGCATCATCCCTTTGAGATTGAGATGGACGCATCAGACTATGCCTTGGGCAGAGTGATCACTCAGTCTGGTCACCCAGTCGATTTTCATTCCGAGACTTTTAACAAAACAGTTAGAAGATACTTGATGCATGAAAAATAATTGTATGCCATTGTGCAAGCTCTCAAGCAATGGAGGCATTACATCCTTGGCAAGGAAATGATCATTCTCACTAATCATAAGCCTCTACAGTTCACTCTGATATAATCAGAGTTGCAGACAAATCGACAACTTAAGTAGATTAATTACCTACAACAATTCCAATTGGTGATTATGTATCAGAAAAGGTAAATCTAATGTCACCACCGATTTCCTTGGTCGACCTCCCATTACTCTCCTCTTGACAGTGATGAGTATGCAAGGATATGACAGGACCACTTGGCCACAGTTGTATGAGTACGAGAGAAAATTTTCTCTAGTATACTGACAATTCGTCGACCTCCAACTACTTCCTGAAAGACACCTTTCTATACAAGCTTAGACAGCTTTATGTACCGACCAGTGAGCACTGACAACAGCTCATTTGGCATGTGCACTACAGCAAGACTGCAGGACACTTTGGAGTAGCAAAGACACTTGCTATTCTGCAGAAGTATTTATTTTTTCCTACACATAAATCCGACGTCAAAAAGTACATTCGATCATGCGTGGTTTGTGCCATTTCTAAAAATCCTAATCGACGATAGGGATTGTACACACCTCTTGCAGTTCCTAGTCAACCATGGGAATCTATTTCTATGGACTACTTGACAGGATATCCTACTACCATACATCACCATGACACGATCTTAGTAGTAGTCAACCGATTTTCCAAGATGGCCATTCTCATACCATGTAAGAAGACCACGACAGCGTAGCTAACTGCTCAGATCTTCTTTGCACATGTTTGGAAACACTTTGGTTTACCAACGACCATTAGTTCCAACCGAGATTCCAAATTTTTCAGCATAATTTGGAAGATCCTCTAGCAACTGCTAGACACACGACTCTCATTGTCGACAGCTTTCCATCCTCAGACTGATCGACAGACAGAAGTTGTGAATAACCTTGTAGTAAAACTGCTTCGCATGTACAACCACAAGCATCAACGCACATGGGATGAAAGTCTTCCATACATCTAGCACAGCTACAATCGAGCTCAACACAGCTCTACAAGAAAGAGTCCATTTGAGATCTATTACGGATTTCAACCCTTAGTGCCTATCGACTTTATCAGCTCCTCGACACATCCAAGCGACACCGACTACAACCAGCGAGAAGTTGATAAAGCGTTCAAGTTCAAAGATCAGATATGCGAAATCTAGAAGCAAGCATGGGAAATGTTTCAAAGAGCAAGCGAGAAAGCTAAGGACTGACACGACAAGCATCGTACTCCTCATTCATTCCAAATTTGGGATAAGTTCTGGTTACATCTCAAGAAGGAGTGCTTCACAATTCCTTTCAAGAAGTTAAAACCTTTGCGATATGGTTTCTACAGTATTCTTCGACATATTGGTGAGAACGCTTTCCAACTCAACATTCCTGCATGCCTGGGTCTGCATCCAGTATTCAATGTGGATCTACTTTGACCATACCATGCACCACTATTGGAACAGAATGACTTACCGATAGCAGAACCCAAAGACATCCATCCATATGTTCAGGAGCCTCTTCCTTGTGATACCATTGTGGGACGATGAGTACGCCTTACAAGGACGAACATAAGTCCCTTATTTCAAGTTGCCAAAGCTGTCCAACTCCCATCTCAAGGAAAGTGGTACTCTATTACTGAAATAACCGACAAGTTTCCTCACCTTCGCAAGCAAACAACAGGGACCATTGTTTCTTAAGGAAGGAGGTCTGATCCACATCGTAGTTGGCATTGTTGTCGAATGCTAACATCGACTATCACAAGTCATCGATGTCGATACAACTTCGACAAGTTTTGACTCGACATGACTTCAACAAACTCAGCAACTCTGACAGGTTCCAAGTTTGACACAACTCCGATGAGTCTTGACTTTGACATACTGTGACACACTCCACACCTTCTACATTTTCAGTAACCTCACAATTTTGCGACATCAACATGCAGCGTCGACATGCGACCAATGACTGTCGAACTTCGACAAACTGTCTCTCTGTCTTCCAGTCGACTGTAACGGTCGGACCATTCTAACTTCTTCATTGTAACTGAACGTAACGAGTAGGAACCCAAGTGTCTCAGAATTCTATATAAGCATGTATAATATTGTAACATACATTTTATCATCTTATCATCTTCATCAATCTATCTGTTTTGCAAGTAATAGAGAAGAACCATTTGCATTCCTGCATATTGTCTGTATTGTGTTTATTTGTGTAGTGTAATCTTGCTTTTTCTCATTTTTCATATTCTTATTGCTTTTGCCATAATAGAGCCGACTCATTCAGTCGAACTGTTGTCCCCCTTGTGCTTCCTGGCCACGACTGGGATCAAGTCTACTTCTGTATTTTATTTGTACTAGATTTTTTCATTACATAATTTTTCCATATCAAATCGTACTCGTATCCATATTCATACTCGAATTATACTACTATGTAGTAAACATTGAAAACCATTTTTAACCACGTCTCCACCACATGACCATTTTTTAATCCTTGATGAATGTCACAATGTTACATAACCCTTATGTCAAATTAGGCATAACCCTTCATCAATTTCGTAATGTGACATAACCCTTAATGGACATCTGAATGTGGCATAACCCTTGATAAACATTGTAATACAACATAACCCTTGATGAACATCGCAATGCAGCACAACCCTTGATGATCTTAGCCACAATGCATCATAATTATTGAGCAATGTACCAAGATGACATAAGTCAAACATAATTACAATGAACATTAGTGCAACATAAAACCATTTCAAAATGTCACAATGCAACATAACCTTTATTGAATTTCATAATGTGATGAAATCATTAAGGCATGTAACCATTAATCCGATATAAGTCAATCAAATGTTTTTCATAATGCAGCGTATCATTTTGGAACACTACAATTTTTACAAGTCAACTGAGATGAATGTATAATATGATATAACGATTATTGCACCGAGAGTAGGGAGGTTCTCTACAACCCAGTATGGGGGAGATGTTGTAATGTGCAATGTTATGTAACGTGTGGTTTCCAAAAAAAAAGAAAATTATGTCATCTTAAACAAACAAACAAAAAATTATATTGCATTCATCTTAAACATAGTTGAATATCTTGAAATGTAAATTTTTTAGGTGTAATTTTTTCTTAGTGTAAAAAATTTAAGATAAAAAAATTTACACCTCAAGAAATTAGATCCCTCTATGTGCTTGATAGATCAAGTTTTAGGATGGATCTATGCTGGTGAAATATTGCAATCCAATCAAACTCTTTAAGAACATTGCAAAGATTATTGTCACAATATGACAAAAACATGGAGAAATGTCATAATCTATCATAACTTTTGATGAATGACGCAATGTGACAAAACCCTTGCAAAATCTTGAACATCATAGAATGACAAATCCATTGAGGAACTTAGCAAGAATTCAACATAGAAATTGAGTAATGTACCAAGATAACATAAGTTAAACATGATTACGATGTATATTAATGCAACATAAAAGAAATATTTTTTTATATCTCTATGTGCCACAAATATATTTTTTCCTACTATAATATAATATTATAATTCAATGGTATTATTATTAATTTGGTTATAATATTTTAATTAAATACAATATTAGTATAATGCCATGTCATTATTTTTTTACTTTAATATTATATTATAATTAATTAAATAATATGATTTTATTAATATTTAGTTAATTATTATATTAATTTTTTAACTATACTACAATTAAATGATGTGATTTTATAGTTAATTATTATAATATAATTAATTTAATAATACTATTTTATTAATATTTTGAAGCAACACCTACATTAATAATATTAATGTGTTTAAATAATATATATTTAACACATTTTATAAGAGAAAATTAAAAATATTATCAATGTGTTAAATATACACATAATATATGGTTAATATACATGTTATGGTGATTGTTAGCATAACTCTATCTCATACTGATATTAAAAGAAATATGAATTTCTCAAACACTTATATTATTTTATATAAGATCCTAGGTTGGCAGGTGCGCGGGGACTCCTTATTGACTCCGATGGAAACAAAGTGGATGACTTCACTTGGGGAATTGGAAAAAGAACTAATAATGAAGCAGAGTGGTTAGCTGCGATAAAAGGGATGGACATTGTTAGAAGAAAAGATGTCAAGGACCTAGTGGTTTTTGGAGATTTTATGTTGGTGATCACAGAAGCTAGGGCTTTAGTCAATCTGCATCAGAAACCACTCTCCATGATGCATCAACACTTCTTATTTTTGGTGAAAGAATTTAACTCCCTATCCTTCCTTCACATCCTTAGAAAAAGCAATCAAAGCACTAACACTATGGCTAATCTTGGTGTGGGATTGAATTGTGGCCATGCTATTCTCAATGGACTCCTCAAGGTGGCTATTTGGGTGCCTTAATTCCTTGTCTTACCCCTTGATCCACCCCCTTATCTACTCCATCCCTATCCACTTGAGGACCTCATTAACTCTCCATATCTCCTCTAGATCCTTCTGTTCCCATCAAATGTCTTCTCGCCTGTTTTGGCAGCCACCCCTGGAAGGCACCACCTATCTCGCATGCGAGGTTTTATTGCGGACGATCCCCAAGGTGATGAGTGGCTATTTCATGCAAGGTGGTGGAGATATTAATGCCCTGCATTCTCTCCTGTTTTTTTGCTCCTCGCTTTCTGCTCCCGTCTATGACGTTCATTTTGGCGTTGTTCTCGGAAGCCTGTTAGTTCGGCTAACTATGGATGAATGCAATCAGTGCCCCCCTGCTCTGCGTTGTAGAAAATGTAGGAGGAATGATCAGGGGACTCCTGGGGGGAATGGAAATGGTGGTAAGAAACGATACCTGTTTGATATTTTTCAAGGCAATGGCGACAATGAATCTTCTAGGGGGGTGCGGGGTGGAAATGGGAAGGTGGGTAACACTTTGGTGAGAATTGGTAGGGGAAGAACTATAGCGGAGGTTATTCGGCCGAATAACTTTAATTATTCAGCCGAATAATTTATTTATTCGACCGAATAATTAAAGTTATTCGGCCGAATAACTTAGTATTTATTCGGCCGAATAACCGTTAACGGGCCACCGTTAGACATAACGGAGGCCTCGAAATATGTGCCATGTGTTAGCTAGATGGAGGAAACTCACGGCGGTGTCTACAATTGTTCGGCCGAATAATTGTTCAGCCGAACAATTATTCGGCCGAACAATTGTTCGGCCAAACAATTATTCGGCCAAATAATTATTTGGCATAAAAGCTCGGTCCTGGCCCCTCACCCGTCACTTTCTCTGGATCCCGTGGACCCCTGTTGCGCTGAAAGCGGCCTTTCTGCTCTGTCATCCCTCTTCCCTGTCGCTTGTCTGCCACTCTATTGGTCGCCGGCGTGTTTTGTTGACCCGCAGCCCTGCATGTAAGTCTGCTGTTCATCGTAGCCCACGCCTCTCTTATTCGTTTGTCAGAAAGCATCTGGTATTGCCACCTACACGTAAGTGAGGTTCCCTGTTTTCTGCCCGTATGCAATATCGTTTCGACCGTTGGACGCGATAACATCTGCAATAGTTTTGGGGTTGTAGAGCTACCCAGCGGTTGGTTGAACGTCGTTGAGGTGCTGCAGCTGGTGACAGATCGACACGATGTGTGCAGAGGTAGAAGGTTTCGTTTTTTGGTTTTGAAAATGTGTTTTTTTATTGAAGTTGTTACCGTTATTGTGTGTTGTCTAATATTTTGTTGTTGTTACTGCAGGTCTCCCAGTTCGTCTGTTACGGCCGCCTTGTTTCGGGTGTTTCAAATTCAGATTTGCGCTATCCTCGGCAAGATTTTAGTTTGCGCTCTTTCGTTTTGGCCGCGTTTTAGAGGTAAGGTGGATATATTTTTGTAATTCTCGTTCATTTTAATTGCCAGCGATCGTTTCGTTTTAATCACGTGTCAGCTGTGTCCATGGACAGAGTCCATGGACTCTGTATATTTGACTCTGTCTAACTGGGCAGAGTCCATGGACTCCAACTGTGCAGAGTCCATGGACTCGACCCAGTTGGACAGAGTCCATGGACTCTGCCCAGTTGGACAGAGTCCATGCACTCTGCCCAACTGGGCAGAGTCCATGGACTCTGTCCAGTTGGGTAGAGTCCATGGACTCTGCCCACTTCAGTAGAGTTCTTGGATGTTGGTCGTATTGAATGTCCAAAATGTCTTAAATTTAAATATAAAGAGGAATATTGTAAGTGTTAAGTGTTTTTTCAAATTGTTGTATTTGGCTGTGTTTAGAAAAAAAAATTAAAGTAGGACAGTAATTTTATTTGGAAAGAACATGTCTTAGTTATATGTAGGCTTGTTTTACTCATGAACTCTGTCAATATGTCTAAGTTGACAGAGTTCATGAACTCTGTCAACATGTTTAAGTTGACAGAGTTCATGAACTCTGTCTGTTTACAAAGTGCAGAGATCAAGATATTAGTTATATTACAAACTGTGTGGATAGATAGCTTAGATACAATCAAATTTTAGATAGTTAAACTCTATTTTTGATAAAACAATAATTTAAATGGACTTTAGGTACAAGGAAACTATAGACATGAATAGGCTTTAATTTAGATGTACTATAGTAAGTTTTATGTAATTTAACAATAATAGTTGCAGTCATTTTATAAAATACTAGGTGATATTATGTCACAATGGTTTGAGTTTTATTCTAGTAAAGGTGGCGATCTTGGTATTATGTTTTCTTTTGTTTGCAACATGGTAGACTTGGATAACATAATACCAAGAATTGTTACTGTTATTAGATTGAAATTAAAGATCATTGTCAAACAAGGCCAATTTGAGAAACATGTCATTTGACTCAATCATAATACTATGAACAGTAATTTTTTTTTTGTTCTATGGAACAATGAGATTATTTGTAGATATAATTTATGCTTAGGGTAATAAAATATCTTGTTTAAATTTGTAGTTTAAGAAACTGAAAACGATTATCAAAAATGGCAAATTTGGAAAACATTTCAACTCAAAACATAATACATGAATTGTCAATTTTTATTTTATTTTGTGCAATAATGAAAATATTTTCAAGATGTAATTTATGTTTTAGGTATTAAGTTAGGTATTAAGAAGTTAAAAAAGATTCATGAACTCATACTTTGACATAAAAAAATGAACCCATTACTTAGTACTTAACTATATTGGTTCCATTCATTTTAAACATCAAAAACACCTAAAAGATTGGTACATTAATTCATCATCTAACAATATTAGCTATACTCTTTTTGAAAACTATTAGATGATAAATTAGGTAAATCTAGGTACTTGTTAAATAACTTAGTCTCTTTAGTAGTTAGGTTTTAGAATTCATAGAATTAACATGCAGGATTTGAATATGTAATTAGTTGATTTGTGTTTAGGTGTAGGCATTATATATCAAATAGATTGGTACATTAATTCATCATCTAACAATATTAGCTATACTCTTTCTGAAAACTATTAGATGATAAATTAGGTAAATCTAGGTACTTGTTAAATAACTTAGTCTCTTTAGTAGTTAGGTTTTAGAATTCATAGAATTAACATGCAGGATTTGAATATGTAATTAGTTGATATTCGTGTTTAGGCATTATATATCAAATGGAAAGAGAGGATTCTTTGAGGCGAAAGCGTAGGAGGTCTTCACAATCTTCTGGGGTAGGTGGTACGAGTGATAATCGGAGGTTGTCATCCTCTCCTCGAAACTCTAATTTATTGTATAGTTTGCATCGACGAGGTGAAAGGGGTACAAATGATTCTCCTATATCTTCTGTGGGAGAACGTCGATCTCGACCCTCTATTGGTACATATTAATATCAATCTTTTAACATTTATATATGCAAATTGTCTTTTTGTGTGTGCAAAATTTGTAGTTGTGTTTAAACGAAACTTTATTGTCATTTGAAGCAGAGCATGGTTCGGAAGATGCTCGTAATTCTATAGGGAGGGAGACAGGGCAAGCAAGGGAGACGGATGACGGTGCAGAGCAAGGTTCTCAAGAGGCTCACCATTCGACATGAGGTGATGATGGTCGAGCTAGGACACAATATGTTGAATTAACCGAGGGTTGTACACCCATTACAACATATCCATCTGATCTACCTCGGGAGCTTCCATGGGAAGGTGGTGATCATCAAATGACTCTTGAAAGATGTAGATCCCACTATGAGAAGTTGCAAAATGATTTGTCTACTATGGATCTCCCTCCGGAGAGTAAACAAAGTTTGGAGTTTGTTTTGGGATCATTGCAAAACTTCATTCAGTCATATCAGAATCTCAGGCCAACTACAGATGGTTTTGTAGATTTGATGTGAAGATGAAGGGATCAAGTGATGCGTCCAGACAAATGGGATGTTGTGAAAGAAAGAGTGACAAAAGAGAAGGCCAAATCAATGTTTAATTTCAAAGAAGGTTTGAAAAAAGAAATGTTGAAAGTGCAATATTTCAAACATCCTCATTTGGCACATATACTTTATGATCGGTTTCTTGCAGCCTATGGTCGTTTTCCATGGAACGATGAGGTTTCTCAGTATTTTGCTAGACTTTTTATGCTGAGTTTTTTTTAAATATGAAGCTAGATTATACTGATGTTCATTCAAAATTTTATGGAGTTGGAAAGGGTCGAATATATGATCGAGAAGGTGCGCTTAGAGATCCTGCAACTCTTAGACCTCCACCCGAGATATCTCGTCCACCTAGGTTGGTGGCATTAAAATCAGAGATGGAGCCCACATCTCAACTTGGGACAACAACAAGGAATTTTGTTGGCGATGGTTTATCGTCAGTATTAGTGGGAGTAGATGTGGGGTTGGTTAGAGAAAGGGCTCGTTCTGCTATTCGTCAAAAGTTTGTTTATAAAACTGATAATGAGATAGATGGAATGAGCATTGAAGATCTCAGGGCATATGCGAAGATTTGTCGTGACTTAGCGGAAAATGTTATATCCAATGACACATCGAGTTTGAGAGAGGTTTGTTGACTACATGATATGATTTGATTTGAATTAAATATTTTATTTTTTTTATTTTATTTTTTTTGTTACATTATAATAGGTACATTATGTAAATGTTTAAATTGGTTGTAGTTTTCAAGAATGATGAATGAACATTCTTTCCACATTTCAACTAGCGAAAATCTAAAGAGAAAGGTACATATTTATTACCAACATATTTGTAATTATGTTTGAATTTGATATATATATATATTATTATTTTTTGAATGATAATTTAACTATGCATCTTATTGTTAATTTGACTTATCCATGCAGGTATCTTTAGATACGAACTTTATAAATGATTTACCATCTATTGTGAGCTAATGTTTTTTAATCTTTTTGTTTTAGTTTTAAGTTAATTGGTATAGTAATTTTTTTGGTTTGCATTATATGTTTTATTTATTAATACAATTTAAATTTTAGGGTGGAGATATAGGTTCTTTGCTTAATGAAGCAGATATTGGTAGAGAGGTAATTTCATTTACTGCTTTAATTTTGTTTACTGTTTTAATATTTTAATTTTTGTGGATTTAGATTTATGAGATTCATAAATTGATTTTATATATGTTGCAGCTTGGGTCTCTCAAATCTTTTGGAGGCAAAGGAAAAACTCCTTTGGAAGATGGTGGTGGACAAGCATTTGGAGAATTTGATGTAATATTGTTAATATTTGAATTGTTTTTTGATATATAAGTTTAATATTTTAATTTTTTTATTATAGTTTAAATAATTTAAATGATATGAACATAATTTTTTTTTACACATGTTGCAGGGTGGGTTGAGTCCAGGGGGAGGCCCGAGTGGAGGATAGCATGGCACGGACATTTTATTTTTATAGTTCATGGTGGACAATTTTTTGTTGATGATATGCATTTATATTGGGAACATTTGTTTTGGACATGTTGAGGAGGTTTATTTTTGGACTAGATATATACATATATGGATGTACATTGAACTTGCATGTTCATGAGTATATTTTTGGAGATTATATTTTTGAACTTACATATTTCGTGAATCATGGTTTTTAAATGATCTAGTTTATTTTTGCTTATTTGACATATTTGGTGTTAAATCTAGTTTAAAATATGTATTTGCATGTTTGAATGAATGAATGAATATATGTAAAAATGAATGTTAAGAAACATGACATTCTTGAATATTATTAAGTTTAAGAAATGTTATTTAGGAAGTTTAAAAATGAATAAACATAGGTTTAAAGTTCATAAATGAGGAAGTTTTGATTGAAGTTTAAGAAATGTTATTTAGGAAATTTTTAAAAGTGGATGTTCACATATAGGTTTAAAGTTTATAAATGAGGAAGTTTTGATTGTTCGACATGAATGAATAATAAGATTGAGTGTATTAAGAACAAGAATGTTAGGAAGTTTAATAATTTGTTAGAAGTTTTGATAGAAATATGAATCAGGAAGTTTAAAAATGAATGTTGTCTTTGAACGTTAGGATGTTCAGAAATGTTAGAAGTTTTCATACACATGGATGAATCAGGAAGTTTAAAAGTGATAACATGTTGAGTTCAAATTTTAGAGATGTTAGGAAGTTCAAGAATGTTTGAAGTTTTGATGAAAATATGGATGAAATATAAAGTTTAAAAATGAAATTTAAGAACTTGAATGTTATCTTCAAGGATGTTATGAAGTTTTAGGAATGTTAGAAGTTGATAGAAATATGGAAGAAATAGAAAGTTTAGGAATGTTATAAAGTTTTAGAGAATGATAGAAGTTTTAATAGAAATATTGGATGAAATAGGAAGTTTAGGTTCATGTTATGAAATTTAGAAATGTTAGGAAGATTATGAATGTTATATAAGTTCTGATAAAAATATGGATCAATTAGGAAGTTTAAAATGAATGTTAAGAAGTTTATGAATGTTAAAATTTTTGATAGAAATATGGATGAACTAGGAAGTTTAAAAGTGAATATATGTTAAGTTCAAATTTTGATATTATGGATTTTTAACTAATTTAATTTTTATTTTCAATGTTGAGGTACATTTGATGCGGCTGAAATCATGGCAAATGGGGGTAACGGTTTTTTGTTTTTTAATCATAAGCGAAGATTACAGGATTGTGAAGTTTGTGTTAAATTAGAGCAATGATTTTAAACAACAATTTGTTTGGCAGAAGTTGGGATCCCCTACTCTCCAGCAGTCCACCACTGCATTACGAGCTTATGACGGCCGTTCGGCTCAACCCCTAGGTCTTTTAGCCAATGTCCCTGTCCAGCTGGCGGGTAAAACCGTGCTCATTGACATTGAGGTCATCAATGCCCCACTAGACTATAACCTTTTACTTGGTCGCAACTACATGTACGCCATGAAAGCGGTTGCCTCATCCGTTTTTCGTACCATGATGTTCCCCCATGAGGGACGCGTGGTCAAGGTCGACCAGCTCACCTATTACGATCCCAAGGCCCCTACCACACCTAAAAATGGTCTCACCATGGTTGAACAACCTGTTTGTGGTGCAACTACCTCATTCATTTCCTCAGTAGGACCCAGACTTTACTCCGAGGCGTCGATAACCTCTACATTCCAGGCCATTCCACCACCGTCACCGGAGACCCAGGTCGCTAACCTCTGCACTCTTTCACAAACACCCGGTAATCAACCCTCCTTGTTACCCAAACCACCATTGGTCCCTAGTCACATCGGTGTTACACCTATCCACACAATCCCCTTTCTATTTCCTCCTTCGGGTGTAGTAAGCGCCCCGATTATGGCTACCCTTAGTCTCCCCGGGTTAACATTGGGATTACCCGTGTGGTATATTACGCCTCCCGTTCCTCCACTGACACCAAATGTCATCCTACAACCGGTGCAACCCATTGTTACTTCTACCCAACCACCTCCCGGTATCACGACTCCTTCGTCGTCGACGAATCCCCCTCCATTCGTCAGGCCCACTGGGGGCAGAGGCCCACAACCATACACTGCGGTTCCCCCACCCAAGGCAGTTAAACCTCCCCCCATATTTCGTGCTCCTCCAAAATGCTCGCTGTGTGATGAGTTAGGCCATCCAACCCATCAGTGCCCACAGTTACCTGCATTGCAGGAACACATGCAAATGTTGGACGACGACCCCAACATCCCGGTGGTCAAACTAGATCCAAACCCTATGCCTCGTGATAAATCACTGCGTACCAACCACCCATGTGCGATATGCGGTATTTATGGCCACTACTCGCATAACTGTCCTGACATCCCAGACTACAGAGCAACTCTCTACGAGATGAACAATTTGGACCTAGAGACGGCACCCTCTACTATCGAGGAGATCTACCCTCCCGCATCATCCTCATCCGAAGAGATTAACACCATCTACATGATCTCTTCGACTACCACTACCTCATCACTCGATTTGACCACTCAAAGGTCCCGCAATGATGAAGAGGTTCTCGAGACTCCTACTACCTTTGATTATCCCGGGGAAGACATGCACCATCATCCATACTTCCTCCTGGAAGAGACTTCATCCACCACCGCTACCCAATCCGTGGTTGAGTCCAAGGATTTCCTTCCTACTAAAATCGACTGGTTAACGGATCCCATGGCCGATATTTCTCCCGTCATCCACATTGACATCTCTGACCCACTTGGTGCCCTTCATACCATCACATTAGGAACCTCCCACAGTGAGCATGAGATCGGAGAATACCAACAACTGTTCCAAGAATTCACTGATGTCTTTACTTGGTCAGATACCGAAATGCCTGGCCTTGACCCCGCCATTTATATGATCTCCACTGGATACCCCTCTGTCCGGTCGGCCCCTTCCATTGATCCCTTTGACACACAGGTTGAACCCTTTCAAATCAACCAGGAAACCACATGTCCACAACATGGGGGCATGCCCAAAACCTTGCCTACTCATCATCACCGTGATCCTCGTCGGAGATACTGGGGGCATCCACCCCACAAAGGGAATCCCCCATTATCATATCATCACTTCAGTATGCCACCACGACCCACAGCCTCATGGTATAACACCCCGCCAGCAGTTGCTCAATGCCCTATTGATCTCTCTATGAGACAACATCTGCACCACATTGACACCTCTGAGTTAGGGGGCATAATAGATTACCTCGACCCCGGGATAGGGGGCATGATAAATCATTTTGAACCTTCCCCATCATCTCTATCTCAACACCTCAATGAGCCCATCGTTCAAACCAACACATATGTGATCCACAATCACAAACCCCATGCACATAGCATGGGGGCAGACCATTAACCCTACTCACTTTTTCATATTCGTGATCTCAACCATTTTTGAGGTCACGTGTCACTTGTATATTTCAGTTGATTTGATACACCTAGTATTTTTCCCCCACGGGTAATCATTTCTCCCCACCATTACATCCTTGGCTTGGTGGGCTCACCTTTATTTACAACCATTTTTTAACTTAGTTATTTCCTTTCACCATTCTGGAGTCCTTATGACCTCCGTTTTTCGCACCATGTGCACCGCCGGATTCATATTTCCGTGCCCGTGATGATGCTTGAGATCATTTCTCGCTCTCACCAGGACCAATATCAACATTGTGTCCCGACACCTTGTCACCTCGGTTTGCGTGCCACATCGGTCATAGCCCGTTTTTGACGTGCCTTATATCGCCGGATTCAGTTTTCCACGCTCGTGATGATGCTTGAGATCATTTCTCGCTCTCACCTTTCGATTTCCCGGGCATTTTTTCCACGCCCCCTCGTCACCTCGGCTTGCGTGCCACATCGGCCGTTCTCCGTTTCCGACAATCCTTATGTCACCGGATCCAGTTTTCCGCGCAGATGACGATGCTTGAGACCTTTTCTCACCTTCATCAATCCATTTTTGTTCGGTATAATTTTATCCCTTTTTCGGGCCGAGCAAACCCTGTGACGAAAAAGGCACTTAGGGAGTTTCTGTTAAGCTCTTTTCTGACTCCTAAAACACTGAAAAGATCGTCGAGCAATCTTGCTTCCTTTCATGCTCGATAAACGTATCTGAAAGGGCGTCTACCTGGTATAAGTTTACCCCTTTTCCGGACCTCGTAGACTAATTACGAAAAAGGTATACTCTAGTCACACCGGCTAGAAGAGTTCTCCATCCGCATCATTTTATGCTTTTTTGGGCCTTGGAGACTAAACTTACGAAAAAGAAACACCAACAGAGTCCACTTACCGTTTTCAGACTCTCTAAACATGAAAGCAACCATGAGCATGTACCGTCCTGGGCTCACAAAATCCACAGGACCGTACCATTTTAGAGCACACTTTTATCCCTTCTTGGAGCTCATTAAAACTACGAAGAAGGAAGAATGGTGCCTCTTGGCGCCACGACAGACCATGTCTACTCACATAGCAACTTCCCCATTCTGGTTGCCTTTGTTCAGAGCATTCTGCAGTATGTCACCCTGAAACCCCCTCGACAGCTACCATCAGCTTTACCCCCCCGGAGTCAGTACATACCCTTCAGTCCCTAAAAGATGATCCCCACACCTACAAGTCAGTTCCCTATGCTGCCAGGTCAACCATGTCATCATGCTCTGAACGAAGGAAGTTTGAGTCTACCCATTTTTTTTTTTTTTTTTAACCCAGTTATTTCCCATCCCCACAAGTATGTCAGTCCTACCAGCAGTACTACATCACTTCAGTTTACACCTCGCGCTCCCAGCAAGGAAACATCATTGCCTTGTTAGTTGCTGGTCTCCCTCTGTCGACGACAACCATATTGATTCCAGAGGATAGACCTAGAGGCCCCTGTGTCTTGGACTCATTACCATTTACGATGAGTGCCTACGAATCATTTCGAGAGGAATCCTCAGTGCCTCTCCCAATGGTTGTTTCTCACATGCTCGACTTCAACACCTTGATCGCATCGTTGAGACTCGCACAGGGTATTGGTCCGTTCAGTTATTGGTCGAAGACCCCGGATACCTCCTGACTCCTCCACATTTGAGAGTCTTCTTATGGATAACACCAGTTACACTTTTTCTATAGATATCCGGGCTGCGCATGGCGACAGTATTCAGATTTACCCAGGTTTCATACTCCCTTGAGTATACAGTTACAATACTCCCTAAGAGATGGCTCACAGTCATTGAATCCATACAGATGTTGGACACCTTCAGTTTCAGCAGTTCAACAGTTATTCCAGTGTATCAGTTATTGAGATCAGCCATGATCATGAGTATATCCCACAATCATGTCCCCTCTGGACCATTATGATGTACCAGTATATTTCTTTACGTATTAGATCCCCCTTCTTGGGACTAATTGTTTTGTATATTCGCCATGATTTCAGTTATGTGAATTTGTACAAGCGATATTTTAAATTAAAGATTTGGGGCGGAGAGTGGTGACAATTACAGATCTATTAGATCTTATCATTTAATTGGTCTAATAGACATATGGGTCCACGTGAATAAACTATTTGAGACAAAGACAAATTTTATACATTCAGGTTTTCATTACCAAATAATTTTATACGAGTGATCATATTTTAAATTAAAGATTCGGGGCGGAGAGTGGCGACAACCACAGATCCGTTATCTCATCCCTTAAGTGGTCTAATAGACATATGGGGACCCGAATAAAGTAAATTTCAAACAGAATTAAGTCAAAAATTTTACACATTGAATTTTTCAATATCAAATAATTTTTGAATTCAAATTTCAGCATACTAGAATACAATTATTTAAACTTTTATATATTATAGTTCTTTTCAAGATTATAAACATAAAAATAAAAAAATATATTGTACACATTTGGCAATGACATCGACAAAATCATCTATTAATTTTAAATATATTGTTTTAAAAACATCGCAATGGAATGCCGTCTTCAATTATCCGTTCATGGTCATATTTGGACAGTTTCCATTTTTTATTTTTTAATTGTTTTTTCGATGGAACTTGAACCAATTTTATTCAAGATGCACATACTAAATGGCTATATTGACAACATATGACATCAGGTTCATAATCCTGAAAGTAGACATAATTTTGAGTCATATGGGTTTGCTGAAAAAAGTAGCCCTTTAAAATGATGGATCCTCTCTTGTATGTATATCCGTTGTCATTGTAGTCTTCCAATAACTTCATTTTTTCTTTAGTGCATCGCATCAAATAATACTTCACATTTTCGTCGTTGTCGACAGGAGCAATCACAACAAAAACATCTCCTGTGCAAATTACAATTGATGTCAGGATTTTTAATTCAACTAAATTGACTAATATACATGTGTATAAAGTGAATGACAAGAATGAATAATCGATAAAACAGTGGTATGTGATCATTACCTTCTCTAACGAGATCTGAAATTCTGTCACCATCAGATGATATTGCTATATCTTCTGATTCTAATTCTTCTATGCTTGCTAGTGGCATTTTTCCTTTAGGATTAATTTATGTGTGTTTCCAATGTTTCACGTAGTTGTTCGTTATGTTTTCACAAACTTCTGTAGATTCAATATTTTCAGTGCAAATATGGCAAAAGCATGATTGCTTTCTACTGTCAAATGCATAAATGTTTTGGAAGGCTTTTGTTTGAATGGAGTGAAAATCTCTTGTTCCTTGTATGGTGCTAGCGTCGTAGAGTATCGATCTATTTATATCTTGGATCCCGACATGCCAAAAAAACCTAGTAAACAAATGACAAATTTTGATGTTAGGTACATATTTTTTTTTTAAATTGACTATAAAATATAAATTAAAATATTTGTGTGTACATACCTGCGTACATTTTTTGATTGTTGATTATAATCATGGTTTAGATGTGATTTACACCATTGGACAACCTCTACAGCTGAATGGAATCGTGCAGAACTATGGTTCATTTGCCATCTTTGAAGTGCTCCTTTTACGCATGCTCCAGCACCATCATGTTCACCTTTTTCATGACCAGTTTCAAAGAAATTCCAGTGATGTTTAATGTTCAATGCTTTATGAAGTCGACATAACCAATAAAATGATCGCGAAGATTTAAATTGTCCGGCACATCCATCTGACCATATCCAATGCTCATTGAATTTAATGTTACATTCCTTTAGCGAATTGTAGAAAATACTTTCAATACAATGCTGAACAAAATGTGTATCGTGTGTACGATCGTCGCTGATATAAAAGTGATATTCTTTAATCACATCTTGATTGTTGTTAAAATTCAATATGATAAGACAGAAAATAGCAGCATTACATTCCATTTCACAATAATAGCATATACAGGATCACTGAAGAAACAACAAGCACAGCATAAACAAAAGAGACAGAGATTTATCCTGGGAAACCCTCATGGGGTAGAAAACCCAACAAAGCTTCCTCAATATAGATGACCAGCAATATACAAAGATGAAACCCTGAGACATGATCTCCTCCTCCACAATAGCAGACCTCTCCTCCACAAGTGCGCTATCCTCAAGTGTGTGAGTGTATCAAATGAGGAACACACCTCCTCTATTTATACACTACTCTGATATGTATTTTACACAAGTACATGTAGGCTCGTATTTAACCATTAGGTTAAATACCCCATTATAACTGAATGGGCCGACCCCCACATGGTGGGTCTAATAACCCTAGTTACCACACCCAACTCGGAGGAATAAACATCTCCGGATTTATAGTATAATCACATCGGAGGTATGGAACATCTCCGGAATAAATAATATACAAATATAATATTCTTTGAAGTTACAATATTTCAACACTCCCCCTTAACGAGAAGGATATTATAACAGTATCTGCACGAGCAAGGAGTCATCAACATCATACATGATACATCTATAAATCATTGGAAGCTTTCTCAACATCATCAGTAACTCAAGCAGTTACTGGAACATCTTCAATACTGGAACATCAACATCTTCAGTAGTGAGTCTTTATCTTCTGCAGCACTCGAACAACTACAACAACATCAACATCTGGATCCTCAGGATCATCAGTATCGTCATCTCACGATCATTAGCATCGTCATCACACAATCATTAGCATCGTCATCACACGATCATCAACATCGTCATCACACGATCATCAGCATTGTCATCTCACGATCATCAACATCGTCATCACACGATCATTAGCATCGTCATCTCACGATCATCAGCATCGTCATCACACGATCATCAGCATCGTCATCACACGATCATCAGCATCGTCATCTCACGATCATCAGCATTGTCATCACACGATCATCAGCATCGTCATCACACGATCATCAATATCGTCATCACACGATCGTCAGCATCGTCATCAACACAGGTATCCATAATAATACAAGTATCCACATCATTAGTACAAGTATTCATGCCAATACAAGTATACATATCATCAATACAAGTATCCATACTGATACAAGTAATCATGTCATCAATACATGTATCCTACCGATACAAGTAACCACATCATCAATACAAGTATCCATACCGATACAAGTAACCATGTCATCAATACTAGTATCCTACCGATACAAGTAACCACATCATCAATACAAGTATCCTACCGATACAAGTAACCACATCATCAATACAAGTATCCTACCGATACAAGTAACCACATCAAAAATCACTTTCTCGGAGACCATACGTCTACGGATCAATTCAGGGACCCAAGTCCGGGGATGATACAATCCCCACTTCTCAGAGACCATACGTCTACGGATCAATTCAGGGACCGTAGTCTGGGGATGATACAATCCCCACTTCTCGGAGACCTCACATCTACGGATCAATTCAGGGACCTAAGTCCGGGGATGATACAATCCCCACTTCTCGGAGACCTCACGTCTACGGATCAATTCAGGGACCTAAGTCCGGGGATGATACAATCCCCACTTCTCGAAGACCTCACGTCTACGGATCAATTCAGGGACCTAAGTCCGGGGATGATACAATCCCCACTTCTCGGAGACCTCACGTCTACGGATCAATTCAGGGACCTAAGTCCGGGGATGATACAATCCCCACTTCTCGGAGACCTCACGTCTACGGATCAATTCAGGGACCTAAGTCCGGGGATGATACAATCCCCACTTCTCGGAGACCTCACGTCTACGGATCAATTCAGGGACCTAAGTCCGGGGATGATACAATCCCCTCAACTGTCCACTAAGGACTTCATTCTCGGAGACCTCACGTCTACGGCTCTCTTTAGGACTGAAAGTCCAGGGATGATCCAATCCCCTCAACTGTCCACTAAGGACTTCATTCTCGGAGACCTCACGTCTACGGCTCTCTTTAGGACTGAAAGTCCAGAGATGATCCAATCCCCTCAACTGTCCACTAAGGACTTCATTCTCGGAGACCTCACGTCTACGGCTCTCTTTAGGACTGAAAGTCCAAGGATGATCCAATCCCCTCAACTGTCCACTAAGGCCTTCATTCTCGGAGACCTCACGTCTACGGCTCTCTTTAGGACTGAAAGTCCAGGGATGATCCAATCCCCTCAACTGTCCACTAAGGACTTCATTCTCGGAGACCTCACATCTACGGCTCTCTTTAGGACTGAAAGTCCAGGGATGATCCAATCCCCTACCTGTCCACTAAGGACTTCATTTTCGGAGACCATACGTCTACGGATCTATTCAGGGACCGAAGTCCAGGGATGATACAATCCCTACCTGTCCACTAAGGACTTCATTTTCGGAGACCATACGTCTACGGATCTATTCAGGGACTGAAGTCCAGGGATGATACAATCCCTACCTGTCCACTAAGGACTTCATTTTCGGAGACCATACGTCTACGGCTCACTTTAGAACATGTGTTCAAGGATGATACAATCCCCACATGTATTCTCATCAATACATCTATCATCAAAAGCATGTATTCTTACTAATACATATAACATCAAAAGCATGTATAAGTAAAACTAAGTATTCTAAGTATACGAGTCCTAAATCTAAATATTTCTAAGTATCTAGGTGTAGAGAACAGGTTACCTCATCATCGACCTTGTTGTTCGATGAGACAATCTCATCATCAGTGACTGTACTATTCCCCCTTTCGAGGAGGGTCCTTTTGAGCTACACCAAGCTTGTCTCGAAAGTATTCAAATTTCACTCGAGACAGAGGCTTGGTTAGTATGATGGTAACTTCTTCACTCGAGGTAGAGGTTTGGTTAGTACATCGGTAACCTGTTACGAATTCAAACTTTATAGTTCCTTTCTATGTCATATCTTGTTAGATCCCTATGATCTTTGACTTATCATGGAACACTGGATTCTATGTCATCTTGATACAACTCTATTTGTCACATAGGATCACAGTTGGTTCTATCTCTAAGTCAAACAATCCTGAAGCCAAACTTCTTCACAACTAGCAGAGCAAACAGCCATATATTCTGCTTGTGTTGAGAGCCACACTAGACTGCTTCCAGCTAAACCACGAGATCATGGCTAATCCTAGACAATAACATCCTCTTGATGTGTCCTTCTTGTCTGATACACTTTCTGCCCAATCAGCATCTGAGTAGCCATCTGGAGTCATGATCTCCAAGATAGCACAGATCAAAGTCTATCGTATCCTTTAGGTGCCTCATCACATGCTTTGCAACTATCAGGTGAAAACATCTAGTTTCCACTAGATACTGACTCAAGGTATTCACAACAAAGCATATATCTAATCTAGTATATGTTAGATACATCAATGACCCAATAATTTGACTGTGCAGAGTTATATCCACTAACTCTGATGAGTTATCCCCTAACAGCTTCAAGTTGGAATCCATAAGAGTGGCCATTCCAACACCTCAAGTCATATTTCTCATCATACTTTCCCTGGTTGAGAAATATTCCTTCTGAGCCTTGCCATACTTCCAAACCTAGGAAGTAAAGCGTCAATTTGAGATCTTTCATTTTCATTTCTGCATTGAATGATCTTCTGCATATCTATCTGTGCCATCTCTCGTTAGATGGGTCTACTAATATGAGCCTTAATATCATTCGAACTCTGTGGTGAGTTCCTTCTTGCATCCATGTCATTTGTGTATAGAAATCATATTCAACCTTGTAGCAAAGGTTGAGATCCACATCACCCATGGTGATCATTAAGCTTATCAATTTATTATCGATCCTAGGTACCTATACAGAACCTGATTCACACTTCTTCTTTAATTACACCATACTTGGAGCAAACATCTTGTCGTGATTCTCTTCCCCTTTCTAAGAGAATCTTCTAGCCATGAGCCTTCTATATTTTGTTTGATTTGTAAATCTTCTTGTTTGAACATCCACCACTTGTACGGTGTCCATCATTCTTCATGACCTTTCCTACAAATCAAAATTAAGTACATGATTAGTAATACTTCATAATCATCAAATCATATTGACATGATAACCTATTATGCATACAGATATCATTTACATAGTGATGCAACTATTTTGACCAATACTTTGGCACAACACTTTCCCATATCCTGTATGCATACAGTGGCTATCTAGATGCCTTCCATCTCTACCAGAACATACTATCGAGAGTGTGCACAACTCTCAGCATGTCAGCAAAGAGGTTTCATTCTAGACAAGCAACAATGGAATGTTTGTCCAACTTACCAATCATATGCATATTAGTAGTATACTGTTCAATGTTCTATGAATATTTACACTCAGCATGATATATTATAGGAATACAAATATGCATACAACCTATTACAGGCAATATCATTACTATTTCAAATAACAACTCAAATACTTATCTTTTATGTTTGTGTGGCTGCCTCCCGCTTGATCTTTTGTATGTCTTTTGAACTTCTATTCATTCTGTACCATTGTGCATGCTCAATAGTCATCCTCATGATCTCATACACAAACATACACTCATTAGTATATTCTAAATGCTATCAAAACATTATAGTACTAAATAATCTTGAAAATGTATAGTCATGATTATAGTTAATAAACATTAGTATTCAAGATTTCAGGGAAGTCTTCTTTTACTCATGCATATCATCAATCAAGATAAAAGATATAATATGCATAATCCCTTGATTACTAACTTTATGAATAAGCATAACCAATCATTCCAAGTATACTTATATAAGGGATCCTAACACAAGGTAAGATTCATGGGAAACATACCTGGATTAGTATACCTACTTGTTTATGTACAACATACCTCGTAAGTAGAACAAAGATTATGAATGAGTCTTTGTCTTCATGTTTTCATGGTCATGGAGCCTGATTTGTCTTTTGTGATGTACCTGTATCTTGTTAGTAGACAACATCAACCTCACACAACATCATAATGCATTAGTACAATCATAAGTGTCAACACCCTAACCAATGAATATCTTCTATCATGCATTCATAATTTTGTTAAGGTGATACAACAAATCTAAAATCAAGATTGTACTAACCGTAATAACATGAAGACAAACATACCATAAACTTAATCATGAACAAATCTCAAAACATACCTCGATGAGTCATACCTGTCGAGATCGCTTGTAATCTCCTTATGTAAAGCCTTAGCCTCATCTCCCTCTGAAACAGTAACTCCTTCACTTATGCAGGTGACCAATCCATCTTCTTCTAGGATTAACCCTATCCACTTGATTTGCAAGAACTGGACCTGGAGCTGGATATGGGTTTGTCAGAGAAACCCTAAAAATTCAAACTTTGAATTTCAAACTTCCGAAAGGATAGAAATATGCGCCTTGATGAGCTGATCAAACTGATATATTCAGAATTTGAAAACTGCAAGGTTTCACTCCTCAATTTTGCCTTTGAAACTTCCGGATTCACTGGACGTGACGCTGAACTGGGGTTTGGTGAATCCCACTCTTCTTCTCAATCAAAATGTTTGATCCAAAGCTCTAAGCTTCTATTTTTCTGAGGAGCTTCCAGCCATGGTCACAGATTTCAAAAATTCCCATTTTTACAGAAGCCCTAATTTTCCACTTTTCTTATCAAAGTCCCGAACTAGGGTTTGATCAAGCCCGGCCTTCTGCCCAACCAAAAAATATGATCTTGGTCTCTAAATTTCTATTTTGATGAGTAGCATTCAGCCATGGTCTCCGTTTACAAAAATTCCAACTTTCTTCAAAGCCCTAAATTCCGGAAGCCATGAATGAAGGTACTCAAAAATAATTATGTTTTGACAGAAATATGTACCTGATTGTTTCTGGTGTAACTCCAAACTTTTCAATCCACAGGGTCTGAAAAAGTTTTCTGAGATAGCCTGACCTGTTATATTTCCATCCTGATAGGTCTGACCTCAATTGGATTCTCTGAGAGAGAGTTATGTCAAATGTCGCAACGTGACCTGTTTTGGGATAAAACAGAAGAGCGAACTTGTACGGCATGCCACGTGTCACTGTTTGAACTTCGGCCTCTGAAAAACTTTTCTGAGGTAGCTTGGCCTGTTATCTTTCCATCCTGATAGGTCTGACCTCAATTGGACTCTCTGAGAGAGATTTATGCCAAGTTTCGCAACATGACCTGTTTATGGGATAATACAGGAGGGCTAACTTGTACGGAGTGCCACGTGTCACTGGTTCAACTTAAGCCTCTGAAAACGTTTTCTGAGATAGTACAGACTGTGTACTACCTGTAACTTTTTACAAAATTTCATTTGGAGCTTCCTAGCCCAAGATATGACCTTTTTCCCAAGGTCACCTGATTTTGACTCAGATCTGGAAGAGGCAGAAACCCTATATTGTACAGATCATAAATCACAAAGTACAACGAATTAGATGTTGTCCTTTGGACACAAGGTACCTGGAGATTTAATCTTTGTCCTGTAACAATTTCAGATCCGACAACTTCTCTAAAACGGATTTATAGCGAAAGTGCTACGATGACTGGTTTTTGCTATGTAAAACCCTAACCTTCAAATTGTCGTAAGTAAAGCAAGTGTCTTTAGTGCCATACCTTGTCTTCCTTCAGGTTAGCTCTGATACCATGTTAAAATTCAATATGATAAGACAAAAAATAGCAGCATTACATTCCATTTCACAATAATAGCATATACAGGATCACTGAAGAAACAACAAGCACAGCATAAACACAAGAGACAGAGATTTATCCTGGGAAACCCTCATGGGGTAGAAAACCCAGCAAAGCTTCCTCAATATAGATGACCAGCAATATACAAAGATGAAACCCTGAGACATGATCTCCTCCTCCACAATAGCAGACCTCTCCTCCACAAGTGCGCTATCCTCAAGTGTGTGAGTGTATCAAATGAGGAACACACCTCCTCTATTTATACACTACTCTGATATGTATTTTACACAAGTACATGTAGGCTCGTATTTAACCATTAGGTTAAATACCCCATTATAACTGAATGGGCCGACCCCCACATGGTGGGTCTAATAACCCTAGTTACCACACCCAACTCGGAGGAATAAACATCTCCGGATTTATAGTATAATCACATCGGAGGTATGGAACATCTCCGAAATAAATAATATACAAATATAATATTCTTTGAAGTTACAATATTTCAACAATTGTCACACGTGCTTTCAATGCCATAAACATCCTGTTGAGAATGTCTATATAAAACATGGACGAATATTGAAACTTGGTCAGAATGATAGTATTCACTCTGTATTTCTTTTTGTGCAGCAAATGTATAATTTTATCCAAAGTCAACCACTGACAAAATTGTTCCTGGTGGAAAAATTTCACGAGACTGTTTGAATTGAAGGTCTTGCCATCGTGCTCTATGTGAATGCTTGGTGTATTTATAAATTTCACTTTCGAATTTCTTGAGAAAATCTACCACACCTATTTTATCTTCTCGTAAATCAATCCTTTTGGAATGTACATCACTAGTACTTATAATGTATTCATATCTTTTCCAATCAACGGTGACATTTGACAATGAGTGATCATCAGTGTCGATAGGATATTTATTGTGGTATAAAACCAAATTTCCACAATGATTACAATGTTTTCCATTGACACATTTTTTATTATAAAATACTTCATCGTGATTTCTCTCACATAGGGTTTGAGATATGAATTCACGTATTGTAGGCGGAGGCGGTGAATTTGTCCAAAACATTTTACCAAATTCAAGAAATGTGTCGTAATATAATTGGAATTGCACATGATAACGACAACAACATGTGTCACGGATAGTAATAGGTCTAACATACCATGGTTTTAGTTGCACAAATGTAGTGATTGACACATTAATTCCACGATGATCTTCCTTGAATTTATTGAACAATTGTACTTGTGTCATATCCATTATATGTTTTGGACTGCTTACATATACTCCTCGTGATACTCTTTGTCGTATTACATCTCTTGAATTTGGTGAAACTCGAGCATGTGTCAACCAATATTCTCGTACAATATCTTTAACCCCTGCTCCCATTATATCTTTGTAAGGTTGTCTACAAATAATTGCCCAGCAAGCAAGTTCATCATTTTCATCTATTTGCATTCTGAATTTGCTATGTTTGTATAATGTCTTTCTTGAGGTTCCAACTGCTTTTGCTAGTTGTGTTGTCAAACATTTTTGTTTAGTACTAGTCGAAATAATTGCTGTGTGAATTGCTCTTCGTGCAGCACTAATGTCTTTCTTCCTAGATTTTTCAAACTTTTTTATTGCATCACCTATATTTTCCATCACATTATGTTTTAATTTCGACTCTTTGGTCACCTTGTGAATACCCAATAATGATGTAGCATCTTCTAACTTCTTGGTCACTAATAAACATCTCAAAATTTGTGCTTGTCCTATTGCTGAATAATTCTTCAGAACATCATCATAAATTTTTTGAGCCCGATATCATGCAGCGTGTATGGGTATTTTTTTCCATATTTATTGCAATCAACGTTTTCTAACGTTTCATCATCAATGGTGAAAGTACCTATACATCAAAATAAATTTAATTTAAAACATGCATCAAAAAATACAATTCATTATAAAAAATGAATTTGGAAAATACATTCAATATATACATACCTGGTCCAATATTTGGTTCTTGAACTCGATCTTCAATATTGACTTCATCGACATTAGTATGTAAATCACTATTTACATCCTCAAGAATGGTTTCTTCAACTTCAATTTGTTCCTCTTGTACTCTATTTTCAATTTCTATTTCATCGACATTATCATGTAAAACTGTATTTGTATCTTCAATAATCGTTGCTTGCGTTTCTGCAAGGCTTGCTTTGTTGGCATGATATTTAAGTTTTTTCTTTTCTCTATTATCATCATCATCAACACGTTTACGATCATATTTTTTTTTACGGTTTCTCTTACTGCCCATGATTGTTTAATCTATAAATGATAAATTAAAGAAGATCATCATTTTATTGTAAATAAACAAAATGAATATTTAAAAACAGTTACGAAATTTATGAACACATGAAGTGAAATTTACAAGCCTTATCAAAATCTTGTACTTGAGTCTTTTGAAGAAAAAGTCTTTGGAAACAAGTTTCCTTTGAAAAGAACCTTTTTTGAATGAAATAAGAACTCTTTGACAATAAATCATCTTTGAAAAAATCCCATTGAAAAAGAATAAGAACACTTTCAAAATAAATCTTCTTTGAAAAAATATCTGGGGAAAAGATTTTGTAAAACCCTTTGCAACGAAATAACTTTTTTGCAAAAATAACTTGGGAAACTTTGAAAAATTCCTTTTTCAAATAAATAAGAAGGAAAAATATATCTTCTTTGTAAAAATAACTTGAAATAAAATTTTATTTGCAAAAATGTCTTAGCATAAAAACTCTGTAAATGCACACTTTGGAAAGAAACATTTGCTGAAAAACCCATTGGAAAAGAATAAGAACACTTTTTAAATAAATCTTCTTTGTAAATCCACTGGGAAAAAAAAAATTCTTTGTAAAAACCTTTGCAACAAAATAACTTTTTTTGCAAAAATAACTTGGGAGACTTTGAAAAAATCGATTTTCAAAGAAATAAGAAGGAAAGAAACATTTTTTGCAAAAACGTTTAGAAAAAAAACTTTGAAAAAAGTCATTTGAAAAAATCACTTGAAAAAATAAGAAAGAAAAAGACAACTCCTTTGAAAAAATAACTTGGAATAAAAACCTATTGCAAAGAACTAAGAAGTATAAAAACTTGGAATAAAAACTTATTTTGCAAAAATACCTTAGAAAAATAATCTTTCAATGTATTTCTTAGAAAGAAGTAACAAAAAGAATACTTCATAAAAAAAACTCTCTTTACAAAAAAGCTTTTTAGAAAATCCTTGCAAAAAAATTCATTGCAAAGAAATGAAAAGTGCAAATAGCTTGAAAAAAATATTTCATTAAAAAAACTTTCTTTGCAAACAAAGGCTCCTTAAAAAATCCTTGGAAGAAAACCCATTGAAAAGAAATAAGAAGTGCAAAAAACTTGGAATAAAAGCTCATTTTGTAAAAAAATTCTTTCAATATATTTTTTTGAAAAGAGTAAGAAAAGAAATACCTTATAAAAAAAATTCTCCTTGCAAAATAAGCTCCTTAGAAAATCCCTTCAAAAATACTCTGTCCAAAACGTATGCGAAATTGAAATGTGCGAAATTAATCAAAGTATTTAGTTTTATTTATATAAGTATCGAATTTTTTTATTTTTATTTTTATTTTTTTTCGGTCGACGAGTTTTTTTTATGTTTGGTTATTCAGCCGAATAACCGTTTATTAAATCGACGTCGCCATAACGGAAAACTGTTATTCGGTCAAACAATTGTTCGGCCGAACAATTATTCGGCCGAATAACCTCTGAAACCTAAAAATCTGATTGCCACTCACAGTTTTCAGGTTTCTCCATTTTCGGAAGGTAAAAATGATCTGTTACACTATAAGGCAACTATCGGACTTAATACCATTAGTTTCGTTATTGAATCTACTTTCCAAATATATAGATTTCTTTATGTATAGGAAAGATCTGATATTTGTAATTGTATGTTTTCTTAACAGGTGTCGAGTCTAGTTTCATGTCTTTCAAAATGCGGTGAAATGAAAAATCCATAACTTTAAAAATACACCACGAAAAAATTTGAGAAAACTATGGTGCAGTTAATTGGCGTGTCTACTTCAAAAGGGTATTCATAGAATTTTTAGTTTTATATTCGGTTGAGAGAAAAGTGTTGCGACAAAAAATATGTTGAAAATCGACAGGGTTTCCCCATTGATTGAATTCAAATAAATATAATAAGTAGTATATAGATCCATTTGCTACAAAATTATAGTCATGCAGTAGTATATTGTGTGTAGATTATTGTAGCATATTTGTTTTTTGCAAAAAACAAGTTTAACAACGATTTTACGTGTGTGACAAAACATGGCTATTTTGTAGTCCTTTCGTTTTATAAAAACACACTGTCAAACATTTGTCGAATCGACATATCAATTCTCAATATAAAAAATTAAAGAAAATATGGATATCAAGCTAACATAATTCTCTAAAAGTTTGCTTTTTAGTGAAAAGTGAAATTCCAAACAAAAATATCACTTTTATTCGCCCAAAGATGGAAAACATGAAAAATTCAGAATTATTTTCTCACGGAACCCCCCAAAATAGACACCCATCTTCATGGATACACCCTGCGCCAAAATTGGCCTGCTACAACCACCCCAAAGTGAATGATCTAGGAAGCGGAGGTGGTTGGGTGTCCATTGAGGCTAGTCATGTCTAGGGCAATAGGGGCATTGCGTTGTTTCTCGGCTATGGTTTTGTCTCTGCAATGAATCCGGTCTCGGGCATTCATTCGAACCCTTGTGAAATTGGTAATAGTGCAACTCAATAGCAGTTTAGTGGTAGTCCTGGTGATTTGGGCAACAAAAATTGGAAGCATGATGTTAGTGACATTGGGGGCCTCGGCATTATGGCTTCTCCTCAGGGGCAGGGAAGCCCCTCCCCTGAACTCCATTTGCAAGTACTGGACCTGGAATCCCAAGTCCGTTGGTTGACGGGAGACCTCTCAGACATGAGGAAAGCAATCTCCCATTTGGCTGCTTTTGTTCAAATCTCCAATTCAGAATTTTGGGCAAGCACTGGTAAGATAAAAGACTATTTTGAAAAGCTAATGGGAAAACATGATACTTTCTACAGTTGTCTGCGAATTGTAAAGGCCAAAGTGGACTGTGTTAGGACCAACAACAATAGTAGTCCTTCGGTCATCATGAATATTGATGACGATAATGCAGGCGCAACTCCTGGCAGCAAGGATAAAATTGCTTGTAACCACCATGACAACTGATACTCGTCTATGCAACGCTCTTTTTGGTCTGAAGGCTATATTTACAGTTATATGTTTTACTTCTGTTGTTTCTTGTTACGACAGTATATCAATACTTTTAGTTGTAACAGGAAGAATGCCTTTTTTGAACTTTAGAGACTGGTAGGTGTAGAGCCTGTCTCGACAGCTCTGGTATTTTGGGAACAACCTCCCCTATTCTTTGTATACTATTCCTCCTTTTTAATATAAAGCTTGTTACCTGTTTGTGTAAAAAAAAAATATTATTTTATATAAGTGTTATTTTATATATATCGAAAATAAGATTTACAATTGAGCATTGAAAAAATGAGTGGGTGGGAGGTAGAGCTTATGTTTTGGATATGAGCTTTAAGATATGGGTTCGTTTCAATTTTTACATTTCAATTTTTACATCGATAGGTGTTTTTATTTTAGAATTTGGGGTGGACTAGAGTATATGTTTTTCCTATCTTGCACTAGGATGAGACAAATGTATTGTTTAGATACTTGTTAAAATAAACATTTATAAAAAATAAAAAATAACTTTAATAGTTTGTTTTAACAAGTAAATTATTTGTGGTACTTAGCTTGTAACCTATGAGTGTTCACCATCGACACTTTAAGTGGTTGTGCTAATTTATGTGTAAGATATACTGAATTTCTTTTTTTCCTACAATTATAAAAACAAAACATTTATATAGTTTATTTGTTTTTTATAATAAAAAAAAATATAACATAATTATTAATATTTTTTTTTAAATAAATATTTAAGTTTGCATGAGAAATAATTTTATCTTTTTATACTTAAAATTTACAAAGTTTTTTATAAGTTTTTAATTTTTTATTATAAAAAATATTTAAAATAAATATTTACAATTTCATGAAAATCTTAACCAATTTTTTAATTACCAGGTTATAGAGCATAGTGAAATTTATCTAAGATAACATGAATCAGTTTATTTGATACACAAACCTTTTTTAAATGTAAAATGAAATAAAAAAATTAAAACCTCTTAACTTGTCAAAACTATAAATTTTTTTAAATGTAAAATATAAAAAAAAAATTAAAACCTGTAATGAGCTTGGAAAGCTTCTCACTAAGCTTTTTGACCATAGAAACAAAAGTTTAAACTAAACCAAGTAATAACCTTCTTAAGTGTCGTTGTTGTTGTCCTCGTCGCCACCTGTCGTCCTCGTGGTCTTCCTCATCGTCCTTATCAATATCATCAATATCAATATCAATTTTTGGGATATGCTATGAACAAGTTATTTATTTGTTATTTATAGATCATTGTAATCACCCGTTGTTTGACATAAATTGTCCCTTTAATCCACTTACACTTATAATATAAATATATAAATTTGAAAACATAAATTCAATTTTGTAAATAATACTGAACATAACGCATGAATCATGTCCACGTTGTTAGAAACGTCATCGCTGCTTCCAAGGATCAATTTTGTGGCAGCCGTTTTGTTGTAATTTGTTGGAACACAAACTTCAATGGCTAAATGATTTGTTATTAGATTCGGAGTCGTGTTAACCAATGCTATGAATCTGGTAATAGTATGTAGAATGGGGTCAGGGTTGGAATTTGAAAACATTCCATCTCTCAGTCTTTTAAAACAAATTTTTCAAAGTATTCCACACAAAAATATAATTATTTTTTTTCAAAAGGAATGCTTAGCAAATATCAAAATGGAAAGAGGTAGCAGTCATTAACTATGGCACGTTTAGTGCTACTGCTGGTGCCCATGAAAAGCAACACTCTGCTAACTTCAGGGCCTTAGAATCAAAGTGGCATATCAACTTGAAGTACACGACCGACACTGAACTTATAATCATTTTACAATTTAATATAACTTAAATTCGTTGATAGTTAGCTATCATTGGGCAATAAATTCCAGTCTATATTATAAACCTTCACAATTTTGATTGGATATTAAATTCTATTTGGTAATGGTAATTTATATCAAATCAAAATTGAAATAAGATTCGTGGAGCACAAGGCATTTAATAATTTAATATTTTAATGAATGATAGAAATCCTTAAAAAGAGTCTCACCACATATTTCCTTTCCAGAAATAAAAAATAGAGCTGTTCATCACTAACGTCACTGCAATAGTAAGAACAGGAAAGCATATCTAGTTCAGAACAGCGACGAAACCAATAGCAGATTCAAGTCATAAAATTCAACCAGCTCCTGCTCATGCCATCATTTCTCCTTGATATTGATTTATTGGAAACTATCAGATTGTATATGTTTTTTGTCAATGCACCAAGGTACAAAAAAACACCTCTATCAGATTGATTTAGCTTTATGGGAGAATATGAGATTGCCCAAGTTGTCGCTGGTTGTCCAGCGTCAATGTACCAAGGGATAAACAATTATTTATTCAGCGATCGTGCTGCAAACTGGACTGACTTTAGTATATCAATCGTAATATTAGCTAATGATATCACCAAAGAATTATTCGGATGTTTAGAAATTTAGAATCGTAATACCCCACAACTGCGAAAGCTGTAATGCCTTTAGAATTTCATAACGTCTTTCCTGTTTTGAACGGATGCCGCCATTTTTTGTCCAGTTCAGCTCTGCTCTGCTTTGCTTTGGATCATGATTGAAATTTGATTCTTTCCATAGTTTCAATGATTTAGTAGATAAATCATGTTTCCATGGTTTCAATGGTTTAGTAGATAAATCAAGTTTTCAAAAATAAATAAATATAGAATCAACTACCATTATTAAATATAGAACTAATTATAATTATTACATCAAATTTAATTTTGGGTGGATTAATGTGTATATTGTTACTGTATTTAAATTTGAAATAAATTAACATAGATCCATCTAAAAGAGGATCTACCAAGAGCAGAGAGCGATCAAAACTTTTAGAGATGCATATTTTTTGGGTTTCAAATATTTTAAATTTGATCTCAGCTGACATGTTATTTTTTTTATAATATTTTATTATTTTTTTATCAAAGACACGTGTCATTTATAAAATGAGCACAAAAAAAGTTACACATCCCTCCCTACTAGGGGCCTCTTCAACACAATAATATATAAAAATGAAAATAATTTTGTTTTGAAATAAATAATATAGAAAATAACATGTAGCATGAGAATATTAGCCATGCATGGAAAACCAAATTTGAAATAAATAATATATAAAAAATAAAATATTTTTTTATCATATTTTTTTTAAAATAAATAATATATAAAAAGTGAATATAGAAAATGACATGTAGCATGAGAATATTAGCTATGCAGGGAGAAGAATAACTACTAAGCTATATTTTACTAAAGTAATTGATTTTTTTTTTTTTTTTTTAAGAAATTATTATGATCTTAATTAAACATTTATATGGCTTGAATTGAGAATATCTTTCTCAGCCAAGCATTAACCATATATTCTTTAACTTAATGATCCAAACTAAGAGACTAAGGTGTTTATATTTTAGAATTTGGGGTGTAGTAGTAAGTATGTTTTTCCTATATTTTAAGAGGATGAGACAAGTGTAGTGTGGGTGTCTTTTCAAATTCTAAATAAACAATTAAAAAAAAAATTTGATAGCTAACTCGTTTAACTAAAAGAAGGTGGGTGATAACAGGTAGATGATGAAGATGTTCTGAGTAATTATTTCTCCAACCCCTTATTTCTCCAACCCCAATACCAGAGAACTTAAGTGAAGTTGGACCAGTTAATAATTTGCAAGGCTCAAGATTTGCTTAGTCAGATTGAAGATCAGATCAGTCGGATAGGTACAATGGCAGTTTAACCATCATTTAACATTCAACTAGTTAAGCACTAAGATGGTCCATACATGCATTGATGCTTTGTAGGTTGAAGTTATGGTGCCATGTTTAGTTGAATTCAAAGATTAATTTTGCATCTACCACATTGAATGCCATCGCATGAAGTCTCCCAGTAGAAACGTCGGGAAGAAATGAAAATTTGACTAAGAGTTGAGGAGCCTCCAAAGAGGTCCAATGAAATAAGCCCTACAACAAATCAGGTGATGATACGTGGCAGTAGCCAAGAGAGTGTTGGTATAGAGAATCAATGTGGTCAACAAAATTTCCATGGAGGAACCTCGATGGAGAATCCCTAATAGCGAATTGAGATTTGATACATGGTGGATATCGAGGGGCGTCAGAGGATATCCAATGGAGTTGTTAACAAGGTTGCTCAAGACGAGTCCCAATAGAGATCGCCGACAGAGAACCACAAAAATGTGACAAGAGGAAGAGATATATTGGTTGTCGGGGTATGGCATCGAAGTTGGTGGAAGTGCACTAGTTAGGCAAGTCCGATGGGAGAGGTCCAACATGACATCTGTTGGAATATCGTAGTTAGTGGATTGAATTTGTATGGAGGTGCTAGATAGGGGAGGGTTGATGAACAAGGTCTGATCATGGAGGAGTCCCATTCAGGCCTGGAATTTCAAATTCTAAGTGCCTGTCAATTCGAATTTTGATGACCGCTACATGTTTTTAGTGCCTGTTATTTTACGTTTTATATCATTTAATAGAGTGTCAAATTTATTGTATTATAAAAAATCTACTTTTTGTTAAGAATTCCATCCCGTAGATTGACACCCTCTTTATATAGTTGGATTTTCTGCATTATCAGTATCCACAAATAAAGAGGAGTTCAATTTGTTGTTTTCCTTATTAATTTAGTAGTAGGGGAAGCTCTCCCTTTCCATGATGGGATTCTGAGCATGCATTTATTTATATATTCCTTCAAGGATGATACTTTAAATTTTCCCTAAATTTGTGAAAATTTGTATCGTTATTTTCATGGAAGGTAAACATTTTCTGCCATAATTACTAGAGCTAATGCATTAATTATTTTAGTTGGGTAAGGTTATCCCAAAATATTAAACATGGAGGGAAATTGCTTGCTTGGATTGCTGAATATTAGAGAATAATTAAGGTATCTGGAACCAGGTCAATGGTTGGTGGTTGGTCCTTGTTCTCAGTATAGTGTGGTAGAAATTGTAAAAACAAAACTAACACAAACATCTAGCAGGGATTCCACCAATCTACCAATTTGGTAATGCTAAAATCATGAAAATATCACTAAACTGGAAAATTCAACACAATAAAATCATGCAAGTTCAAAAACACACCTCAAGCAAGCCGTGGAAATGAAAAAAATAAGAGAGTGCAGCAAAAACGATTACATAAGGTGAAATTTGACCAGAGGAAAATGCACTCATACAAGGCAATAGACTACTTGCACAAAAACCCTATCCCATCCGACACACTACAACATCTTCATGCTACATGGTGTCATTGAAAATGTGATATATTTCAATCATAAAACCACCAAACTACATAAAACTACCAAACTGCTAAGAGAAGAAATAACCATGAATTCATCAAACCTCATAAAACCACCAAACTACGAAAAAGAAAGGAAACAACCATGAATTCATTTCCATTAAATTTAATCCCTCTCTTCGTCTTGTTCCTTCCTCTGTCTTCATCCCTTCCTCCCTCTTGAAATCCAACATGGAAACCAAACACTTTTAGAGGCACTCCTAAATTTGTGTCCATGGGCGTACGATTCACGGTAACTCGTCGGAATTTGATAGTGAGCAGAACAATAAAGAGCATCGCAGAGGGAAAACAGTTTCAAGCTAGATAGGTATTAAATTTTCTAACAGGACATGTAAACTGATAAACGTCAAATCTATGTTTTAAATTTTTTGTGCTTGTCACTGTTGACGTGTTTGTTTTACATTTACTGGTCAAATATGTTCTCAGACGGAAAAAATGTTCTGCAGGATGTCAAATTCCAGGCCTAGTCCCATTGGGATACACATCAGTGTTGTAGAGTTTAGTAGTAAAGTTGTATAAAGGAGTCACTATGAGGAGGTTTGATGGAGAAGGATGAAATTTATGCCCACGAGCTAGTCACAGAGTGACACATGGAAGTCATGCAAAGGTTGCTATCGGAGGTAGATTTGGAGGTGCATTTTTGGAGTATCGTTGGTAAAGCATGATGGTTCGTTTGGAGGATAGTTTCGTCGATGCAATGTTTCCATGTTTGTAATAATTCCAACCCGAATGAGAGTTACAATCGTCATTAAAATTAGCCCACGTTTTTATATAAAGAAACTTTGTAATTTTATTTGAAGTAGGTAATGAATAAAAATCAAGGTACTGTTATGTTGTGTGCTATGTGTGCCTATGTGTTTGTTTATGTTTTTGTTTTGTGAAAATGCGGTTTTAGCTCTACTCGTATCCATTAAAAGACAACCAGTGAATACAAATTTACAACTATCCATAAAGAGCAAGTAACAACTAACTTGTTCATAACACTTCTCTTATGGCCTATCCATATTCACCTACCAAACTAACTTAAATGCTCAAGTGTAAAAAATAAACATATCACCCACATATGTGGTAATTAATATTGTTGGTTAGTCATTTGGTTTTAATTTAACAAATACACAATTTATTTTGGTTAGGCCTATTTATCTAATATAAGTTGGAAATGCTATTCATTAATGTGGGAAAGATCCAAATTCTCTTTTATTAAGTAAACTATTCCAAATAAAAAATACTAAATATCTAAAAACATAAATAAAATCTAACAACCAATAAATATGTTTTCTTCTCTCTTATATTCCTCTATAAAATTAATTTCCCAATTGCATAATAAATAAAATTATTAAATAAAATAATCACCCTAAAAAGAGAGATATTTAAAGAAGAAAAAAAAGAAGTTAAAGATTAAAATTCAAAAATAAGAAAGACAAAGAAAGTAGTGATCATATAAATATTATTTTCATAGTCTCTCACAAGAAAAAAGAAAAATGCTAATTTACTATTATTGAAAATATATTCATAATAACATTCATTTACCTATATTTTCATACCACTATGTAAACAAATACCAACAAATTTATTTACCCATCTTGTCATAAACTAGTGTGAACTAATATCAACAAAATCTACATAGAAGCCATATCCGTACATCTTTTAACATACATGATCATGTGTGAAGAAATGAAAAGCATTGGGAAAACAACAATCCAAGTAACAATGGCATACGAGATTGCAGAAAAACACATTCACAAAGCAAGTAAATAGTAATGAGCCTATAGAGATTATAGAGATTATGTTTGTTTGATTTAATTGGTCTTAGCATTCGAGAATTTGATTAAACTGAAATAAAAGGTTGTATAAAAATATAAGTTCTTTAATTTCTATTTTCTATTATTTTATAAATTTATGGAAGTTTATTTAACTATAGTTAGTATAATTAGGTTATATTGGTGTTTTGTGAATAAAAATTTGGAACAAATTTGAATTAGTGTAATATTCCATGTAGAGTAATAAAATCTTTAATTATTTAAATACTGTAAAACATAAATAACATTCAATTTCATACTTTCTTATTAAAATAATTATTAATAAGTAGTTGAAGTCTCATATCTTAATGGTTAAGATTTTATCTTTTTGTTTTTTAATTATATGTTTGATTTTATTATAAAAATGTTTATGTACATTTATGGTATATTTGTGAATATTTAATTAGAATTATTATATTCAAGTAGTCTACTATTTATATATCTAAAAGTATTTGTATCAATATTCGTACTTGAATTATAATACTATGTATTTAGCCAATAATTTTCTTACTGTTTCACGTGATTAAAACTTCATAATTAGCTAACCACAAATATTTAACTAAAATCTTAAATATGTTACTTTATAAATAAGGTACCTTGTGACATAAATACATATGTAAGGATTATATAAAAACTAGGTTATAACAGGGGAGGCAGGCACGGGGGGATTATTTTTTATCCCGGAGGAAGAAAAGTTGTTGACTTCTCTTGGGGATTAGGCACAAGAACTAATAATGAAGCAAAATGCTTGGCGATGCATCATTCACTTGAGTTAGCCTCCTCCTTAAACATGGCAAAGTTACAGGTAATTGGAGATTCCAGGCATGTAATCCAGGCTATGAGGAATGACTCCCCGAGAAGATCTAAGAGCCAAAACTTTCGAAAAAGAATCGAGCTTCTTCCTCTTCCCACTGACACTTTTCTTTTCCATGTCCTCAGAAGTCTTAATTCCACAACTGACAGGCTCGCTAACATTGGAGCTACATTGGAAAAAGGTCATTTATTGCAAAACCAAGTTTTGGAATATAGGTTCATCCCTTAAGGAGATAGCTAATGAATTTTAATCCAAACTTTATGGTATTTTGGGGGCGTTCTCCCCATTGTGGGAAACCGGCCTCACCTTCCCACGCTCCTCTCCAGATGGCATGACTTCGCCCATGTGCCTTCACCATGGGCTTTAACGCTCCCACGCTCAAGCATTTAATGCAGCAGGGAGGTTTTAGGGCTCCGTTTCGAGGCATGGAGCAGCCAAACTCTCTCTCCCTCGGTCCTGAGCTCAAGCAGCTGAGCCTCTGGTTCTCAGCTTTCGACCCTCGGCAACTCGAAGATGATCCTCGCTACAGCAGCTCGCATCTCAGCAACATGGACAGGATTCGGCAAGCCATTGCCACACTCAGCCAGCTTACCTCAGAGATTAAGGTTTATTTGATCAGGATGTATTCGACTGTATGTTCTATTGTGGACCAAAACAAACAGTAGAATATGGAATTCAAGTACATACACTCTCGCCTCTCTTGTGTAGAGTCTCGTCTGGATGATATTGACAGGAATACCATTGATCTTTTGGGGAAGGTTGACAACATCAAAGAAGACCTCTCTGTTTTCATCAACAAAACCCAGTTAATTCATGTTCAGGAAGCGCCATCCATCAATCAAGGAATGCTGGAGGCTGCTTCTTTTCTGCAGCAGAATTACAGATAATTTCTCTTCTTAGAAATTTTGGAAAATGCTCTCTCCACAAGTTTCCCTTGAATTCCTCTTTATGAATGTTTTTTTGCCTATTACTATGTAAACAGTTTGTAAGGGTATATCCGAGTAAAATGAATAGAAATCCCAGGAAGACTAGAAGCAAAGACTCTAAGAGCCAAAACCCTTTTAAATTCTGCATTTTCCCTCTCTCTGAAGCAGAATCTTGGCTCAATTTTTGTAATGAATGGCTGTACACAACCTTTTATATATATATATATATATATAAACTCCCCTGTTTCTGTTAAAAAAAAAAACTAGGTTATAATGATACACAAGAGTAAATAGTGGATCCATAACACATCACATCCATGAAAAAAATGTATTGATGCAGATTGTTTCCACCAGTTATATTGGGATTTCCTAAAACATATTCATAATATCCAACTCTATTTAAATAGTAATGTGATAACAATTAACTCTAAGAGAAGGGAGAAGCAATTTACGTGGAAATGCAATCATAGTAGTCGATGCGTGGAACATGATAACAAATGAAATCAACTAAGAGTTGATGGAGTTAAAGCCTAGTTCGTATTGGTGTTAAAATTCCATAACTATCTATAAGCACTCAAAGATCAATATGATTCAAAAAGAAGGATCAAATTCAATAAGTAATTTCACAAGTATTCATTGAAATTTTGACTAAAGTTTTGAAATAGGGTTAATTAGAAGAAATACATTTTTATTTTTAGCTTTTTAAAATAGGTTACTAATCTTTCATATCTTATATCTTTTTAGTGCAGATACTCTTGCAATTGGCTTGCCCTCGTTTGTATTAATATACGTGAAAACCAAGATATTTTTTTAACAACTATTCTAAATTTTTTATTATGTGCGATTAAACATTAATCAATAAAAAATTTGGAAATTTTATTTGGTTTTATATCAATACCATTTTCACTTCTAAAGATTAAATTTAAAATCTTATTTAACCTATATCAAGACCATTTTCACTTTCATGTGTTTCAACTAAAAATCAAAACAATGATAAAGGCATTGATGACATTAATATATCATAATATCTTTTTCATTTATATTAATGCTATCTCCAACCTATCGCATTAGTTAGCAAACATAAAATGTTACTACATATTGATGTGTGACGATAAAGTAGATAAACTAAATAAAAAATTGTTTGAGTAAGATATTTATCAAGATTAATTTCAAATGGGCATTACAATTAGCTTATAAACCAAATAAAAATTTGTTTGAGTAAGAAATTTATCTACATAATTTCAAATGGGCATTGCAATTAGCTTAGGCTCCTTCAGTGTCTAATTTCTTTAGTCCTACAATCCTAGGTCTCTTACTTTTAGTGTTGTGATAGAAGTTACATCCTACATTATTGTTATATGTGGATTTATTAAATCTTAGTCAATCATTAAATATAAAATATGATTTATAACACTTGAAAAGAGAATAAGATATTTAAAAGCCATTTTAAATTTGCTAATCTAGTTTGAGATATGCCATTCCGTAGAAAATATTGTTGACTAATTATAGAAAGGTAAGGTAATTTCTCACTTAGATAACTTAACAAGGTCTTTACAAATCATTTTAGTTGACATGCTTCGGATAAATCCAATGGTGCGATATTTCTTCGTTAATAAGAATCATTCATATATACATTCAAAATGTGGCTCTTGGATTTTAGATTCGACACTTTAGTTTTTAGTTTTTGGTAATTGAAAGCAAAATTAATATTTATAATATATTGTAACAATTGAAATTTATTGATTAGGTTTTTAGCATTCTCCTCCTTAGTTTGAAGGAGTGTTTGTTAGTTCAAGCATATTTCCAAATTTTTGAAGGTTTTCTCTTCCTAGTTTTTTGGTGAAGATGTATGGAATTCTCACTTGTGGAATAATGTCTCAAATGAATAGTCTGAGACTCTACATGATATTGAATTAGATGGTTCTTCGTGTTGATGTTCTTAGTTCGATCATGGAACTTGAGATTCTTAGATAGGTTGATTGAATACGTATTGTCAACCAATAGATGAGTAGAATTTACATGTTTCTCTTGCAAATATTTAACTATTTTCTTGAGCCACTCAATCTCATTTGGTTCTTCTATAGCAGCCACATATTCTATCTCTATTATAGAATATAATGGAACAAACTATTTGCATGATCTACGGGAGACAAATGTTTATCCAAAACTCATGAGGTATTCTAAAATGGATACTCCATTCTCTTTGTCATCATGAAATTCTGAATTAGAATATCCAATGAGTTTGATGTCATCCACCTTAGAATATTTGAGTGCAAAGTCTTTAGTCCCCTTCAAGTATATTATAACTCTTTTTGTAGAAGACCAACTTAATTCACAAGGTTTTTGCATGGACCTAAAAAGGATCCCAACAACAAATGAAATCTCTAGTATGGCGGTGGTAAGGTAGATAAGACTCCCTACAAGCTATATGTGCTTGGTTACATCCTCAAATTTATTCCCTTCTTTTCATTGAGATTCAAGTTCTATTCAATTGGAGTAGGGAGAGGGTTACACATTGTCATGCAAAACCTACTCAACCTCTCTCTAATACACTTTATAATAGGAAATGAATATGTAATTTGGATTATGAGTCACTTCAATTCCCAAGTAGTAGTGAAGATGTCCCAAATCTATCATCTCAAAGAATTTATTCAATTCTTTCTTTATGGATGGAATGTGGTTTTCATTGTTATGTATCATTAATAGATCATCTACATACACTACAAGATATACAACAAATATTCCAACTTTCTTAAAAAACAGTTTTGGATCATTAAGATTACAGTGTTTGAAATTCAATTTTAGAGGATGCTTAGTTAGATTTTCATAACATGCACATGGTTTTTCTTTCAATCCATCCAAATACTTTATGAGTTTACATACCTTGTGTTCTTGTCCCTTAACAACAAACTATTTTGGCTAAGACATTAAGAAAATCTATTTTAAATCTCTATTAAGGAAATGAGTCTTTAAATCCATTTTATGAACATTCCACCCATTCTATATAGTCAAGGTCATGGAGTATGGATGATATCCCATTTTGATGTGGATAAATTCTCCTCATAATCAATGCCTTGTTTCTATGAAAAACATTTTGCCACAAGCAGTGCGTTATGCTTGTCAAGTGAACCATATTATTTAGATTGGTTTCAATTGAGATAGGTAATTTAAATATTCTTTAAATAACTATATTAAAAAATTGTTTCTATTTAATTTAAATAGTCCTTAAATAATACTATCTAAAAAAACATTTCTAGTTAATCAAAACTAACTCAACAATTATATATATATATATATATATATATAAACCTAATTACTTATTTCATTTCAATTTTTAAACATATGATTTAAAATTTCAATTATATTAATAAATATATATATATAATTTCACATTGTAACATTGTTTTATTGGACAATTGTAGTTTTAAATTTAAAAAGCATTGAATGAAAATATTTAATGTTTTATATCTACTTATTTATATAATATAAATAATATGGTGAACTATAGTTAACTATGAACAACTCAATTATAGTCAAACTGTGAACAATCATGGGTTGAACAATTATGGTCAACCATAGTCTGTCATGAATAACCATGTTTCATCATAAACAACCATAGTCAACCATCAACAAAAATGGTCAACCACAACCATCAACATACATTATCAACCATAGTAATCCATATTCATCGATAATCATCCAACAAATGTCAACCATAGTGAGCCAACTAAAGTCAATCAAAGTTAACCTAAGTCAACCATACTCAAACGAAGTCAACCATAGTTAACCATATTCAACCAAGGTCAACAATAGTGAACCAATAGTAGAACTATAATCAACAATATAATTTTAAACTCAACCCTTGTGTCACCCATAATTAAGCCAACAAGTCAACCATAGTCAACCATATGATATTAAAATAAACCAAAGTTAACCATGGTCAACAATAGTCAACCATGGTCAATTATAGCTGACCATAGTCGACCATAGTCAATTCTTGTCAACCAACAGTCAACCAAGGTCACCCATAGTCAACATTGGTCAAACTTAGTCTACCACAGTTAAACAAAGTGAACCATAGTTAACCAAAGTCAACATAAGTCAACGAAAGTCAAAAGTCAACCATAGTCAAAAAGTCAATCATAAGTGTCGATTTCACATTAATGGCCTCTCATTTCCATCGCCGATTCCATTTTCAGTTTGCCATTGTATTTTTAAGTTTACATAATTTATAAATTTTCAAGTTTACATAATTTATAAATTTTCAAGTTTACATAATTTACAAATTTTGATGTTTCACGTCCAACTAATATTTACATTTTACAAAATTTACATTTCAATTTCAAAGGTTCATGGTCCACTAAACCTCATGCCTATTCATTTTTTTATGACCTAGAAGAAATATTGTTTGTCTACTCCATCAAGATATGGTTCTTTGGATCATTTTGTCAATCATAGTCAACAAAAGTCAACAAAATTCAATTGTAGTCAACCATACTCGCCGAAAGTCAAAAGTCAAACCATAGTCCATGAAAGTCCAAATTCAACCATAGTAAATGAAAGTCAAAAAGTTAAATAAAGTCAACAAATAGTCAATTATGGCAAAAAAAGTCAACCATAGTTGATTAGTCAACCATTATCAACCTTAAATGACTATATCTAAGGAATCATTTCTATTTAATCAAAACCAACTCAATGACTAATATATATATATAATTTTTAACCGAAGTCAACCATACTCAAACAAAGTCAACCGTAGTCAACCAATAGTGCAACAATAATCAACCATATGATTTTAAAGTCAACCCTTGTGTCACCCTTAATTAAGCTAGCAAGTCAACCATCTAGTATTAAAATCAACCAAAGTCAACCATGGCCAACCATGATCAACCATAGCTAACCATAGTCGACCATAGTCAATTAGTCAGCCAACAGTTAACCACAAACACCCATACTTGACTTTGGTCAAACATAGTCAATCAAAGTGAACCATAGTTAACTAAAGTCAACCATAGTAGGCAAAATTCAAAAGTCAAGCAAAGTGAAAAGAAATCCATAGTCAAAAGTCAAATATAGTCAACCATAGTAAAAAATTAACTATAGTCAACCATAGTTAACCTTAATCAACCATAGTCAAAAGTCAACCATTGTAATCAGTTTCACATTAATGGCTTATGACTTCCCTCAACAATTTCTTTTTTAGTTTGCCAAATTTATATTTTTAAGTTTACATAATTTATAAATTTTTAAGTTTACATAGTTTACAAAATTTATAAATTTTACATTTCATGACCAACCAATATTTACATTTTACAAAATTTACATTTCAATTTCAAAGATTCATGATTTGCTCATGCCTATTTAGTTTTTCTATGACCTAGAAGAAATAGGGTTTGTCTACTTTGTTAAGATATGATTCTTTCGATACTTTTGTCAACCATAGTCAATGAAAGTCAACCATACTCAACAAAAGTCAAAATTCAAACCATAGTCAACAAAAGTCAACCAAGGTTAATTACAGTCAATGAAAGTCAAAAGTGATCCATATTTAACGAAAGTCAAAAGTTAAAAAATGTATATAAATAGTCAATTATGGCTAAACAAAGTCAACCATAGTCATCCATAGTCTACCATGGTCAACCATAATCAAAAGTCAAACAAAGTTAACCAATAATCAATTATGGCCAAACAAAGTCAATCATAGCTAACCATATCCAATCATAGTCAGCCACCATCAATTAGTCAACAAGTCAACACTCAACCATAGTCAAACAAAGTCAAGCATTGTTGAATATAGTTTAAAACGTTTTACTATGGTTGACTTTTGTTGACTATGGTTGACCACGATTCACTATGGGTGACTTTGTTTGACTCTGGTTGATTAATTGAGTATGGTTGACAATGGTCGACGATGATTGACTATGGTCAGCTATGGTTGATCGTCATTGACTATGGTTGACCATGGATGGCCATGGTTGACTTTCGTTGATTTTAATAGCATATGGTTGACTTTGGTTGATTTTAGTAGCTTAATTATGGGTGACATTAGGGTTCACTTTACAATCATATTATTCATTATAGTTCCACTATCGTTTGACTATGGTTGACTTTGATTGAATATGGTTGACTATGGTAAAGACTTTATTTGACTATGGTTGACTTAGATTGATTATAGTTAACTTTGGTTGGTCAACCAAAGTCAATTATTTCCAACCATACTCAACCAAAGTCAATTATTGTCAACCATGGTTGACTTTAACCAACTGTGATCAACCAAAGTCAATTATGTTGAACCAAAGTCAACCATAGTTAATCAAAGCCAACCATGTTCCACGAAAGTCAACCAACCATGGTCAATCAAATTTAACCACGGTCAACCATAGTGAATCATCGACATATGTCAACCATAATCAATTATGGTGAACCAAAGTCAACCATGATTAACCAAAGTCAACCATGGTCAACTAAAGTCAACCAAAGTTTACCATGGTTAACCACTAGATTTAATTATTATAGTTTTTGTTATTTAATTATTATTATTTTTTCTAATAACAACTATTATAATAATTATTATTATAATAAAAACTGAAGTATGTGTCAACTAGTACGCTATATTAATAAAATGGCATATGTACCTTTCGCATATATCAACTATGACCACACATTTAAAAGTAATTGATATAAGATGATTTATTTATATAATCCATTTTATTAATATGGCTTACTAATTTAGTTGATTTTATTAATATGACTTGCAAGTTTATTTGATTTTAATAATCTTTTACTACTAAATTAAAAAACTATAATGTAATCACGATGAGAAGTTGTAAAACCTTACATATTAAAAATACGTTTATTATATTTATGTAGTCTAATATCATATTAATTGTACATAAATTTAATATTTTTAAACTTTTACAAAATGCAGTCTCAAATAGTTTTGAAACAAATCGGTGACATACTTTCAAACTTTAAATGATTTAGAATGCATGGAAAACAATTTTGTGTTGTCAAAGTCATGCTGTTGGCTTTGGTCAATTTTCACGCGCACAGTCACAGTTGACAGTAACAGCTCACTGTTTTAACTAACAATCACCTACAGAATTGTTGCAACTGTGTTGCAGCTGACTTTTACATATGCGTTATGATGAAGCTGCGTTAAAATATCATAAATCTCTTAAGCTGCTACAGCAAACTAATCTTCAAAATAATTCTAAGTTTACAAACTCATGAAACAGGACATAACAGAAAAATACACATTAAAATTCTGAGATATATTTCTACTCTGTTCATTCATTTCATATTACTTAAAATCACAATTACAATGCTAGGTATATATAGTGATTTAACCCAGTTGATCATTAAATGTTAATTGCCCCTTCATTACAAAATTTAAGTATAGAAATAACTACTCTGTTATAGGTTGTTACAAATTGACAAATAAAAAACTGCGTTGGCCATTTAGAACCTTGAGAACAGAATCTTATCTTCAGAAATAAATGTTTTGATCTATCAGAGTTTTGATAAGTTAAAATTGCAGACTATAAGTGCCTCTTCAATATTTGATGATCCATCAACTATTAATTGTGGATGCCTCTTCAGCAATTACCAAATCTGATCTGATTTGTATCTTTAATAATTTCTGAATTTGATGATGGCCTTTGTAATATATTATTTCTGGGCGGTGTGGCGGTGGCAACACTTCAAAAACTTTGCGGTTACAAATCAGGGCGGTGCTGCCTCTTTCAAAATTAGGGCGGTCTTATATCTCAACGGTGGAGTAATTAATTATTTCTAACAAGCTAATCACTAGACCAGCTGTAATTGGAAGAGCGACCACTACTATTTGTTTAGTTGAAGGTATAGACCTAAGTGTCTGTATCAAAGATTTTGGATCACTACTATTTGTTTAGTTGAAGTCGACCTAATTGTCTGTATCAAATTAGATTATGGTGGGGATTCATTTACTTGGTTGTCAGTGTTTTTAAAGATGGTCTCTTCTCCAAGTTTGTCTACTGCCATAATCACGCTCTTTAACTTTTCCACTATTTCTATCAGAAGAGCAGAAAAGCTAGCAAGAGCAAGGGCCTCCATAAACACACAACTGCTTTGTTTCATTTCTCCCATTTCAGATACTTTGCCAGCTCGATCTCTTGACGCATCTTCTTGTATCTCCTCCTCCTTCAGAGTAGCTCTAGATGACGTTATATTTATTAGATCAGCCTGTTTTGCTCGGTTTGGCATTGAGGAGGCATGTAATTTGTCTGTTCTATTTAAACCTTCTAAGAAATTTTGTGGGGTCTTCAAGGGCTTCTCCTCCACAATTTGCCACCTCTTCGTATCGATGAAAAGCTCTGGTCGAGCTCTCAGGGAATTTTGCAGAATCTCCACCATTGCTCTTAACCGATCCATCATTAAATGGGCATTTTTACTTCTTCTGGTATTTCTTATGCTTTCAGCAAGTTCCCGAAGGATGTTTGCAGACTCTCTGCCGACGTCAATGCATGGCGTTTTCAAAAAACTTCTCACGGCAAGTGGAACCTGTACAGACAATATCATCACCAATGATTATATGATAAGAAATTAACTAGTGGACGAAAACCGAACAGTATCATATTGGGATTTCGACCAGCACCTGAATCTGAGAGTTTAAGAATCCATTTAAAGCCTCCACACAGTAGGCGCAGTGTCGGGTCATGTTTCCAATTTTTAGATAAAGATTCCATGGATATTTGAAGAAGAAGCGTCCATGTGGTGGTTCCCAAGTGGCAAAATTCGCCTGCGAAATTCACATAAACTTCTTTGTAATCGAAACGCCAAGTTTATAGAATAGTAGACGATAGTATAAACTTACGCATTATGATATTTACCAATGACTCTTCCGTGGCTTTCGAGTTTAACACATATTTACAGGCTCTTGTAAACTCATCAACGTCTGTTGCCCGGCCATCTTTCGATTCCATGACGAAGTATTTTGTGACGCATTCTGCAACAACAGAAACAAATTTTGGGTTAAAAATACACCGAATGTTTCTTTACACTATTTTCCACTTTTGTAGCTGAAACCACTATTTTCCACTCTTGTAGCTGAAACCATGGAACTAATGATACAAGTTCCGTTTTGAAATAGGGTTCTAAATATGGTAAAAGTACTGTTCAGATTGATTTTATAGACTTCTTTCAAAATCCAATTAAACAGTTATATAAAAGATACAGATAAAATACAACTGGTTGGTTTTATAGACTTCTTTCAAAATCGAATTAAACAGTTATATAAAAGATACAGATAAAATACAACTGGTAACTGATACATAGATAACTGCCATGCTGATTCCCATCCAACGGGAAAGGAGGAAACTCAACCTTTGACCTTGCTCCATGCCCATTGGATGGAAAGAATCAGCAATCCAGATAAGCTCAGGCCATAACTAGTAGCTGAATAATCTCAGATAACCCATTTAACTAAAGAAGTTACAGATAGCTAATGCATAAAAAACAGTGATTACAACTAAACATAAACATAAAGAACAAGTGACATGTAACTTGTTCATGCTACTTAAATTGCTATCTATTTCTTCAGATAACCCATTTAACTAAAGAAGTTACAGATAGCTAATGCATAAAAAACAGTTATTACAACTAAACATAAAAAACAAGTGACATGTAACTTGTTCATGCTACTTAAATTGCTATCTATTTCATCTACCACAAATTAAATCACAAATTAAATAACTGTAATAGTAAATAAAGGTTTTCTTATAACTATTGAGAAGACGCACTGCTACATAATCAATGTAAACTGAGGCGCAGTTTTATATACTCAATAGTAAATCTAAAATTACTTCCAAAGGATCTATGAAATAGGTTATTGGAAGATATATTACATGATTAAATAGTCAGAGAAATCAATTGCTTTACAAATCATCAATAAATTTATAGGTTATTTCAAAGAACTTAGTTCTTTATGAATCCAATTCACTCACTATTTCACAACTTACCTTCCAGAGATTCTGCGAGTCCTTCCATGTTACGTAAAATGGAATTGTGAAGATCATCGCCAGCCCATACAGGAAAAACAACCACGTTAATAGCAAAACAAAGTGCACAACCTATGACTATCGTATACATCCTTTGACACGCCATTTTAACAAGATTTTCAGCACGATAACCAGAGATGGCTATGAGATCGAAAGTGAGAATGAAGATGACCACCCCGTAATCGTATCTTCTCTTGATCATTGGAAAGAAGCGCGAATATGTGGACGCTGCACCTGCATCACCCAAGCGGAGCACATACATTAGAATCCTGAAAAATAAAGAATTGAATATAGGTCGATGCAGAATTGAATTTTCCAGTGTTGAGAATGAGAATGTATTAACCTAAGGTAAAAACAGAGACACCCAATATAACTTGTTGGCAATTTTTGGCCGTAAGTTCTGCAACATAGCTCACCCCAACTCCTAAGAATCCCGCCAACAGTGTGGCACAAATTCTGTTCAGACCTTTGCTCAACGTAGCGCCTGCGTTATATTAGTTTAGCACAAAACATTATTGTATTATTGTTAAAGCCCAATTTGATATCTTCAAAGATACGATCTTTATAAAGATTGTTAAGTAAGCAATGTGAGGAATTAAAACCTTCAAGGCGCACCGTCCATCAGTGACATCAATCTGGGCCTTCAAGGGATTTTAATACGCCAAAACGATGAGGGATTTTGATAAATAATTACCTAGAGTGAATTCAAAGACTACAACGACAGTCATGACAGCCCATATGGCATTTCCACCAAAGGTGTCAAACATTGGCCTCACGAAGTAGAAAAGAGAGACCAAAGACAGCGCAAGGCCAACTTTGATGGAATGAATAACTCTTCGGGGATCATCTGCACCCACTTGCGAAATCCTGCTGCACACAGAAACCACACAACTTTTCCATCGCTTGAAAGCTTGAAAAATTCTGCTAATCACACGCTCGTGGAATTTCATTTTGACAGTACTCGCATCCATTCCTTCCTGGACATTAATCTTCCATCCCATAGACTGTGAATGAATTATCCTGTCACCCATATTAACAGTTGTTTTCTACACAAACTTTAAGATCTAAACTTCAAACAAAGAAAACCTTAAATATCCAATATAATTTGATCAACCCTGCAATATAGAATAATTAGCACGCTTTAATGATCTTATAACCAACTTATATTCTGCAATATAAGTCAAGCTCTCTCTCTCTCTAATTTTATTGTCTATATATCCAAGATCCAAATAGCAGAAGCCAATCCCCTCAATGTAGTGTTACAGGCCTGGGTACAATGTCCCGGCACACTCCCCTCTCCATCCTTTTATACGAATTGACTGATATGGTAAGGAAGGGGACAGAAAGGAAGTTACGGCTATCAGTAGTAAGTGGGCTGACCTGAATCTTGAAGAAAATGTAAATCACAGTCATGCTTATGCTGTTTGTGAATTATTACAACTCTGATTTTCAAACCGTGGGCGGCATGAGGAGTAATTCTTCTGCTCTTTCGTGACGATATATAAAGAACATTTAAATATTGAATTTCAGTCCACAACATTCACTCACGCTGGCCAAATTTAAAAATATAAAACTCGAGTATATTATATAGTTGCGAAGCCATGGTTGACAATAACGCACCAACCTGCACAATCCAGAGAGATGAATCAGCGAATGTGTGAATGAAGCTATTTTTGTTTTATTTCTGTGAGTTATATATATATATATATTTTTTATCATGTGAAATATATGAAACCAATGTGACGTTTACCATTGCGTTTGGATTACTGCATACGTTCCCTCGCCACGGTTGATTTCCACCACAGGCCCACTCTTCTTGGTTTTTAACGTATATATATATAATTCATTTTGATCATGTGAAATATGTGAAACCAATGTGGCGTTTACAATTGCGTTTGGATTAGTGCATATATTACCTCGCCACGGTTGATTTCCACCACAGGCCCATTCTACTTGGTTTTTAACTTTTATTTTGTCATTCACTATCTTTCTTTTCGACGTAGGGTTAAAAATAATTCAAGATTCTCGTAGTAAGGCCTAGGGTCGTAATTGGTTTTGTGTGTGTGGATTTTGGTTACTAACTTTTGGAAAGTGCATATAGTGGTTGAAGGCCTTATGATATGAACAGACCCTATCTAAGAAATGGAAATTTTTCATCTATCAAATTATTTTGATCTAATTAATATCACTTTATCATAGTACAATAAAACTTTGAGCGAGGACTTATAGGACACCTTGCAAGTGTTATCTTTAGTATTCTAAAACATCTATATTTCTATATAATTTAGAAAAAAATATGAACTATGAATGAATAAATATTGATATGCAAGTTCAAACCTTTAGGTAAAATAGATCTAGTCTATAATATTCAAATGTCAATGAAAGATCTATGTTGTGAAATCGATTTTTAATGATATTATTTTATCTATAATAGATTGAAACAAATAAGTAAATGTAAAAAGAACTTTAGAAGGTTGAAAGAGAGAAAGAGAAGTGCCAGAAAGAAAGGAAATGTAGTCACCACAAACCAACTAAGACGCTCTAGTCCAAAAGATCACCAAAGAAATGAGGTTGCACTAGGCTAGCCTCCGTCCTTGGGATGAATAAAAAAGATTGGATCTCATCTTCTTCCCTCTCCTAGGTGAAAGCTACATGAAAGAGGTTAATATAACACATTCCAACTTACGGTAAAGACACTAAAAGTATACACCTTTCAAATAAATTATCAATAAGATTTAACCAAGTATATGCTTAGACTAACCTCATCCAACTAAGTACTAATATCCTTACAATGTCCTATCAAAGAGAAGAATGAATTTACAATTGCAAAAGATAGTGGTTACCTTAGAATCACAACACAAGTTAGCATCCACACATCAAGAAGCTACTCCACGTGTGACCTCAAAATTATTTCTTTATTCAACAAATTATTTCTCTCAAAGAGTGATTACAATAACACAAAAGCCTCAACATCAACCAACACCAAAGAGAGGGGGTGTTCTTGCTTAAATAGCACAATCATAAAGGAATGTGCTCCCCCTATGTGTTAGATATCATGCAATTAACCATGTGCCACCTCGAGAGTTGACTAGAGGTCTATGCACCACCACTAGAGTGAACTAGGACCTCAAATGCAACCTCTAGATCTAATTGGGAAGAGACTAGGACACCACTACAATGATATCGAGTTGAGTAGGTTCCCATGTGCCACCTCTTGAGTGAACTAGAGGACAAAAGGATTGAACTGGAGAAAACTCCACTCACATGCAACACCTCTTCAGTTTACTAAGAGAGAAGAGAGTGTACCCCCCTCAAAAGGAACATTCATTTTCACCGAACTCCTAAAATATAAAAATCGGTCTCCAAGATGCATAAATCATGGAATTTTGTCCCGTAGAGGTGCAATAGGCTTCATGAAGGGGATAAAGGGGTATATTAGGTGTGCAATACCCCCTTTAATAATTTTAATACAATTTTATAACATTTACCCCCAAGGGACATAAACTAAAATCTAAAACAAGAAACATGTGGTGACACAAATAATGGATGATGATGAAACTAAGCGCTAAGAGAATCCGTTTATGGAAAATGTACTAAGGATGCTCATGGATTTGGAGGCAAAATTGAGTAAAACACTTTGATAATATATATCACAGGGATCTATATTTATCTAAGTAGAGCACCATTTATTATAAATGTCATAGTTGGGCTATCCCTTTTACACATATAATATGTGTGTCATGTCATTTTACAAATAGTCTTTTGACCATGTGAAAAAGAGATGAAAAAGAAGAAGAGTGCTTAAGATAAGCATTGGAACTATAAGTCTTCTAGTCCTTTGTCATCTTCTATCTTTGCAATCATCCATGTACAAATTGAGTGGTAATATGCAACATGCTTTGTAGAAACCTAGTGAATCTACCTTGGCTCAACCATGTATTGAATTAAAGTGTTTACTATAGAACAAAACCACGTTTGGTATTCACTAGGTCCATAAGGGAACCAATTAATTGTCTATACATCGAAGTATTTATCAATCTGAATCTAAGGTATACCTTGAAGGATCTACCAATTTAAATCTAAGTCAATGTGTCACTTCAAATTTGGAACCAGTGGAGTAGAATTGTCTCATACATGCCCTATATTAAGATATGCTCAACAATGTACCATTGGAATAGTTAATAGAGGAAATAATGCTATCAAGGGATGTGGCTAAGGATAATATTGATGGTTCCCTCATGGTTCTGAGCTCTTCAACCAAGTTTCTCAACTCGTTTAAATGTTGGTTAATCTAGGTTTTTGTGTTTTGGTTCTCCTCAGGGTTAATGTTTGTTTGTGGATTTGATTCGTGGTTGTTTGCCAATGTAATTAAAGAATAACAATTTGCATGTAAAAGCAATAATTTTTTGAAATTATGATTCTGTTAAAATTACGTTTTTGTTTTCTTTTTATTAAATCGGAAGCATATAAAAGAAAACAGAGAAAAAATTGAAGGAATACCTGGATGGTGGAGTGGAAATGTCCCTTGGTTAGGTTGGATTGGTCAATACATGCTCATGTTCTCAATGGATTCTCCCAATCGTCGAAGGAATGCATGTGTTTTTAAAACATGCATGCATTCCTAAAATGAGTGTTTGTTCTTGTCCATGTGTATTCCTGCGTGGAGGTTCGGAAATTGCAAAACATAAAATGTGCATGCATTTTTTGTGAATGCATGCAATTTTTTTAAATTTAGTGCTAGCACACTCATGTTGCAACGGAATTGGATGCCAACTTTGAGTGGGAACCCATGATGAAAAGTTGAAAAAAAGAAACTCTTTAAAAAAAGGATTCGAATAAGTTTTGGGAAAAAGAAGAGGGAACTATTGTGACAAGAGGACACGAAAAATATTTAACGAGAAAGGAAACCAAAACCAAAGTAGCAGAGTGGATACTTATCTATTGTAGGTTCAGTTAGATTGTTAACTTGTAGGACTCTCTATTGTAATATGTAATGATGACTTGTGTGGTGTTTTTGGTTGTGTAAAGGAATAAATAGCTCTAATATTATAATATGGAGTTATCCCACATGCATCATGCAATAAATTCTCTTTTTACCATTCTTTATATAAGAGAAGTTGTAAAGCATTTACACAACATGTGCTATGAGATCATGTAAATCTTCCATACCTCTAGATATATAGATGTTTCCCCATTTGGGGTTTTACCATGTATATTTGCTATATCATTTCTTTTATCTTGTCTCTAGTTTCTTACTTTGATTATTGTTGCTTGTATAGATAGAAGACTAGACTAGGAGATTCTTGCTATTGATTTGCATGTCAGCAAACATATTTTTGTATGTTCATGCATATTATCAATATTCTAACCTGGTATCAGAGATAGTTACTATGCTCGACCTTCTTCGGTAATATTTTTTTTTTTTTTTTACAAGCACCAATTATTCAATTTTTCGGGGGGGGCTCAATATATAGTATATTAAATCCATCCTATATATCAAACTCTTGTGGCTATTCTTTATACCTTGTCGTTTTTTACATGTCGGATAGTTAGTTTTTCAAACCCTAACCCTCACCATTATTTTTCATATCTTTTTCAACTTTTTCTTGGTTTTTTTTATGTAGATCTAAGTTGAAACCTATTGTATACTAAATTGATACTAAAGATATATCTTTCTTATAGAAAAACTATTGTTTTTCTTGATCTAGTTGTGTTTTTTTGTAGGTTTTCATATAATACAGTGACTGCTTTCACAATGTTAGGTTCCCATTCGTGCAAATAGATGATTGGTTGAGCACACAAGCCAAATACACAAGTAGAATAAACACAAAAATAGAAAAGATAGGAATTAAGCACACTTTTTTATTGATCAATGTACAATATATACATGAGAATGACCCTTGGGTTCAACTTGCCAAGTGGTCTCTTGGACTCCTGACTGACTCTTCCTATTCACCTATGAATTTTGGTCTTCTCCTCATGTGAATAGGGAGATAGCATAATAATAATCCTAACACCAAGGATTATATTCCCAACACACCATATTCTGTGTTTTGGACAATTTCAAGCAGATTAGGGAAGACATGTGCCCTTTGTTTGGAGTAAGTGTGTACACACTCACATTTCCCATAGATAAAGAACATACAAACTCACCTTTCCCATAGGGAAAGTGTGTAGGCCCTATTTTCAACAAAAAATTCACCAAACCTAATTTAACGTTCATTGTTTCCACTGTAGGGTTGCAAATCCTTCAAAAAGTTGTTACTGGATTTCTTCATTGGTGAGATCTTTCTCGTTTTACTCATTTATGATTCTTGTTTGGATTAGGGTTTAGTTTCTTATTTAATTAATCATGCTTCTATAGATTGTTTCTTGTTCTTGTTTTACTTGCCTCTAACCTTCTTGTGGGGAAGATGTTTTGACATTTTCACAGGCATTTATCTATAGCATGTTATGATGGTGACAACAAGAAACCTACCGATGAATAAGACTTAATTGCTTAACAGAAATTATTTTTCTAATCCCTATGTCATATCATTTTTATTTTAATCATTTTTTGTTAATTATTCTAACATGATATGACACTTCTAATGATGATGATGCTTCTAACATGGTATCATATTTTTATCATTAGCTATATGTTGTTGCTAACCCTTATTTATGTAAAATAAAATTCATATTCTCTCTCCTTCATATATCACGTCATATTTATTATCATTATGGGATCATCATGTTCATTATATGTGTTACTCTTAAAAGTTCCTTCCCACAGATTAGCTCTCTATTTACTTTACTTTCTCCATAAGGGTATTGTGAAGAGTTGTGGGACAACTTGGTTCTATCATTCCTTCCTATATTAAGCATATTGAACTTATCATCTTTGGTAATTTAGCATTTTTCCTCTCTACGACTTATCCTTGACGAAAGCAATGCTGAAACCTTTTGCAACTTTATTAGGGATGTTGAAGATGTAATTACAAAGGAAAGTAACGTAATAAAATACGATATAATATTATCTATTTCTAGTTATAATCTAATGAAAGGAACGACCATATTTTTCTATTGGTCATGATGAGTATCTATGAGGTATGTTTTCAAAGGAATATATAGACCATCTGAGGGTCTTGTATTCGTGATGTAATCTTCAATAGAGTTCTTTGGTTATGAAGATAGCCTGCTAGAAACATTTTGATGTTTAGGCCATCTGGGATTTTTGTTTTGATTATGACGTCTACTATAGAGTTCTTGTATCTCTTAGCTCAGTTGTGATAATTGTCTGCTATCCAGATTTTATGTTGTATTGGCCATTCGAGGTTTCTGTACAATACTGTGTTGTTTTGCAAGAGCTCATCATACATCTTGATTTAGGTGCAATTTCATGATTAGTGGGAAGCAGTTTTTATCTTCATCAAATCGATGAGGCAATGTGTATTCATATTCGCATCTTATGTGTAATTATTGAAGTTTTCATCAAGGGGGATGTTAATGTAATGCCACCTTCCTCCATTTGTATTCATTCTCCCTAGTCATCATTAAGGGGAAGTGTTGGAACATCTAATGATGAATTGTGTGGCGCTGTTGATTTTGTAAAGGAATAATTAACTCTAATATTATAAAATGGAGTTATCCCACATGCATCATGTAATAAATTATCTTATTACCATTCTTTATATAAGAGAAGTGGTAAATCATTTATCCCACGTGTATTTTGGGATGTAATTCTTCAATACCTTTAGCTATATAATAGAGGTGAAGGAGACCCTTTTGGAGTATGTTGGTAAGACATAATTGTGACATCGTGTGAACAGGGAATGTGATGTGATGCTTATGTGAGGGTTCCATGTATTGTTAGAGTGGACATTTATGAAGAATAAGAAGAAAATATCTTCTCGTGGATGTTTCCTCATTTGGGGTTTTACCATGTATATCTGGTGTATCATTTATTTTCTCTTCCTTCTTGCTTACTACTTTTATTGTATTATTTTTGTATGGATAGAAGGATAGACTACTCAATTCTTGCTACTGATTTGCATGTTAGAAAACATATATTGTTGTATGTTTGTGCATATTATAAATATTCTAACACTCTCTATGGTCATATTGAAGAATACTTGATGGAGTGGTATGGGTCAAGTATTGTGAGTGTAGGGTTGATAATTCAGTCGTAAGGACTAGTACATAGATTATAATGGTAGATCTCTCTATGCACACCTTGAAGAGCACAATATTTTGTAAGGTGGTGCAGGTATTGGGAGAAGTGTCTAGTTGAAATAAACCTATAGTATTTTTTAAAGTATATAGAGGGAAAGTGTTCTAAGGTGTTGAATTCCATTAGTGGATTTCTCCCTAGTGCTATAATACGTTGGCTCAAGGGTGGCTTCAGAGACCAAGTAAAAGTTTCAAAACAATTATGGTTGGGTGGTTCATGGACCTGCCCAAACTCAATTTTCCTTTGACATTTTAATTTTGGAAACATATAAGTTTATTTATTCTACTTAATGTTAATTTTTTTCTTAATATAAGTTCTTATGAAATGATGAAATTGTTTACAGTCCTAATTTGTACTATTAGTTTTATTTTTTGTTTGGAAAGAAAACAATCTATTAAATTTATTTATAGTAATACTAAAGTTAAAGGAACAACAAAGAAACTACATAATATTTTTTTTAGAAAACAACTCCAAATACAATTCAGTATAACACTTTAATCGAGATAAACAAAGAATTTAGTTCTAATATAAATACTAGAGTTTTGATAAAGATATCTTATAGAAATAGTTATGCCAAAACATAGACAATAAATTCCATTTGTTGCATGGTGTAACATACCCAATTCCAGTAATATCAAATAAAAACTTTGTTTTGTACTTTAAAGCATTTATCTACATTACGTATTGTAAAACGAAAAAATGTATTTAGTTGTGGACTGCCACACAGGGATCAAAATTCAACCCATCAAATCCCATCAAAGGGCTCCCACCCCATCTCAGAAGTGGCATTAAAATTTTTCCAGTAATTTAAAATGTTGATTTTTATTTTTGACACTTTAAAAAAAAATGTGGAGTTTAGATTAAAATTTCATTAAAAGGGTGTTCATAAATATTGCACGTCAGACATTATTTTCATTGCCACACTCCTAGTGCATGAGTGGAGTTATTGTTTCGTACAAATCTACCCTTTACCAGGATTGTGACTAGTGAGTGGAGTTACGGTTGCGTACAAATCTACCCTTGTAGCAGGATTGTGACTAGTGAATGGGGTTATCATTGCGTATAAATATAATATTGTACCAAGATCGTGGGAGTTTAAAGCAATATTCTACGTACAAATATACTATTGTACTAGGATCATGGAAGTTTAAAGGAATATTTATTTCTCTGTATCAATCACTTTATAAGACTTGGATACGAGTCTGTCCCAAGATCATTGATACGAATCCATCCTAGGATCATTACAGAGTCTTCTTGGGGTATGTGATTATGTGAAGCTTTCATGGGGCAATAAATCAGCTTAAGTTCTAGTTGGATTTTGTCGAAGAGTAAGTGGGAAATATAGATATGAGGATTCAAAATCTTTCTTGATATTTATTCACATCTTTTGCTTCATGGGAAAGGGTCAATACTAAGTGGCTCTTCCTATATTGACATTATCATTAATAATGGAAACATCGGGCTTTCTTCTTCTGTTGGTAGTAGCTTCCACGAAGAAGATAATGGCAGCTGCACACCCTACTTTTGCGACTCATCGGCATCCTTCCCAGTGGCCCACAACTGGAGGAATGCTTTGCAATTCCAATGTAGCTACGATGGAAACTCTAAGAATCAGGATCTTGAGATAATATTATTATCTCTTCCATTTTTTTTTGTATTTTGTGGTAGAAATGTACACAGTTAGAATAGGTAAATTATTTTGCAATATTCATATGCAAATCATATTATTGTCTTTCCTCTCTATCTTGACATTTTAAGATTTGGTCACAATGGATGAGAGTTTGGAATAAATCAATATATTGTCTATGATGTTACCAATAACTAGTGTTTTCATTTGAGGAGTAGATGTCATTGATATAAAAATGAAGAGAAAAGGGGAGGTGCTGCAGATCATGGGCTTAAGCCTTTATTAGTATGTTCATTTTCACCAAATTCATGTGTGGCTTCCTCTTCTCCTATGTACACTTGGAAATCTTCATTACAATCTTGCTAGACCTCACTCATCAATCAATGATTGAATATGCTTCTTTCTCAATTTGGCCAAGGAAGTGAATAGAGTATTGTGTGAAGGAAGGGCCAAGTGTTAGTGTCTGTTGCATGCACTGAAAAATGAAGGGAATATCACAATTAGGTGTAAACTAGGTTTCTATCCATGATTCCCCAGACCCTCAGGTCCTCCACAAGACCCCATACATATTTGTAGGTAGATTTGCAGCTACCCCCTTCAATACCAAGGCTGGTACTTGCAAACTCAAATAATTTTGCTTCATAAATGCTTCTCAAATAATTCAACTTCATAGATGCTTCTTGATCTTGTAATATGCAATTTAATCCATCCCATCAAGTGAGACAAACCCATGGATGAATTATAAAAGTTCTTGTGGTATTGAGTTAGATGAATATGGAGATTTGATATATAAATTTTGGAATATTTTGTTAAAAAAATATAGAGATTGATAGATAAATTTTGAAAGTTTTTGGGACAGATTTACAGTGTCAAATTCCACCTTCATTAAATTACAAAAATAGCATTTTTAGGGTTATGTTGGTTTTATGATAGAAGTTGGGGATATATGAAATATGATTGGTAAAAATTTTCAAATATATGTTGTTTTGGAGATAAAATGTACTATTTCATTTTGAAAAGAATTAATACAATTTGAACAATTTCTTTTGTTAATGTCAAAATTATGGATTTATTGTTTTTTAGTGACATAAACTACATTGAAAATATAAATTTTATTTAGCACATTTTTTTTGAAGTGTGTACTTAATTTATTATTGTCAATTGAAACATGATATTTTTTCAAACCCTTCATCATAGAAGGGAAGCATGAATGTATACCCTTCAAACTAGAATTAAGACCAGCCCTTCAAATTTGATCCAAGCTGCCACATACCTACCTGTCACTATTTGCACTAATTATAAGCATTTCTATTGCATAAGGAACAATTCACTTTCTAGTCTCCTATGATTTCCCTTTCCAATACAACTTTTCACATTGTCACTTGTAGTGATGATACTTATTTATTTTCTCTAAGTGTTATTCCTATATGGCTTATGCACAAGTGCACCATTAAAATCAATATTTAGTATATATTTTATTACCTTGATCAAGGATATACACATTTGAATTATACCTACCTATATTTTGTTATTTAGCTTACATCTATGGCCATAGTTATCGACCTTGGTACTTGCCGATGGTTATATTCTTGACTCATATATATATATGAAAGACATGTATTCCCATTACATCCTTATCATATGTATATGTGCTATATGTGCTAGTATATTCTTGTTGTATGCATAGGAGAATTACACAATGTGACAATATCATGGACTTAATTCACAACCTATAACTTGATAATTAAACACAAGTTAACATATTTCGTATGGGTACTTTATACCCTACATATGGACTTAGGCTAATATGCCTTCTTGCCAAGCTTATGATGTAACACAACCCTTAGCATTAATATCTGTGTGCACCATTAGTGGGTCAATCATCTAGTATCCTTCGAATTGATTATGGTTTAAAGAGAGCAATGACTTGGTTGTATGAGCTACCTTGTAGCTCGACCCTTCACCTTGGATTAGCATGTAATCTCTCCACCACACGTTTTCAGGTGCTTTTTCCATACGACGAGATATCCTTAACTGGTTTCTATACTCAGTTAGTTGCACAATCAAAACCATATATTAAATATGAGGTGTTTCCATCCATCTATGAGCTTCAGCGTACTCGATCCTCCACTTGGATTGGCATTGAACCTCTACAAATCACCAATTGGGTGACACCTACCATACGGCATTGAACCTCTACGATATCTTTTCCATGCAACGAGTGACACGACTATTGCTTGGGATGGTCTGTGGTGACGAGGCATGGGGGGCTTGCCCAGGTCGATGATTAATTAAATTGGATAGGTTAGTACATGTTATCCATCTACATTCAGTGAAGTCTTTGTCACGAATGTAATTTGCACTCAAAGAAGGTTTTGGTTTCCGTTTTTCGCGCACAGTAAGGGTTTCAAGTTTTTGCATGGTGATTTAGTGTCTGTCACCATTGGGGGGTTTGTCGACCACTTTGAGAGCTCGACTATATGCACCACTACAAGAAAAAGGGCATTTTAGCTTCACATTAGCACCACTATTTGTAAAGGATTTGGGAAATCCTCAATTTTCAAATAGTGGTGCAAAAGTGGTGATAATGTGGGGATACGCAAGTGGTGCTAAGATTTATGGTGCAAAAGTGGTGTTTGTAAAAAAGTTGTTTTGGTGTTAAATGAATATGTGGCATTCCATAGTGTATGGTGCAAACCACCAAAACCAATCTTAGGTGGATTGAAGTCTTGTGGTGCAAAACACCAAAACCAATCCAACATGGATTAAGACTTTTTGGTGCAAAACACCAAAATTATTATTATTATTATTTAATATACACAAACTTGTATATGGTGCAAAACACCAGAAAATAACAAGTGGTGCAAAGCACCATAAAATAATAAATGGTGCAAAAAAAAAATATAAATCACATATTATATATATTTATATATAATATGTGATTTATATTTTTTTGCACCACATATATATACTTCTTAACAAGGTTAAAAAATGTATATTAAAACATTTTCTTAAATCTTATTTTGTTTAATCTATCATTAACAAAATCAATAATTCAGTATATTAAATAGACACAAGTGAAGAGCCACAGAATGTCAATTTCCCTGCGAGTTATAGCTTTTGCATGTTATTAAGCATGTTGTTGGAATAGAAAATCGCTATTGCCATCAATGGAGATTTAAAATAGCAAAATTGAATCAGACAATGAAGTCATAACAATGTAATTTTTCAAAAACGTTATCGTAAGTTTGTACAACCTTGTTTCAAAATTATATAATGTCACTATTAATACAAGTATGGCAATGTCACAGCCAGTGATACAACTCAGTAATGCCACCAATCAACAAAGGTCATGACATACTTGGGCTCGTGATGGTCATAAACAATAATAGTAAAAGGTTGATATGGAAGAACAAGATGTAAAGGTCTATCATGCGCATCCCAAGCATCTACCTGCGTAAATATAAATGCACAGTAGTTAGAAATATAGTAAATATATCAATAAGAAAATTGAATGTTTCATTACATTGTTTTATAAACATCTCTCGCACATATACCTATTGGTTCACACTCATTTGTTTCCTCATCCTTGATCTGTTTAAGTAATTAAGCATTTCAAGACTTGTACTATATAAAACTCTTTCCAATTGGGACATTGTGCCATACTTTATTTAGATGCTCACTGACCTGTTATCAACATCAAGAGTATGGACATCGTTTTTGAAAATAGTAAGGACACACCTCCCCACTAAATTATGTAATGCATAATTAAATTCAAATTTAAAATATCATTTTACCTGTAAACTAAGCCACATAAAATAAACTAACCATTGATATACTATATTACAATGACATTAAATTTGACCATAATATGCAATTTAATATTGGTTACAAATGACTTCAGTTTTCCAACGCTTGAAGTTGGAGAAATCGGCTCCATAGTTGCAGTGTTAATGTTGAATTATGTACACTTGTTTGAAAACTCTAAAAAAACACGAATATTAATGAAGATAATGCGTTGGAGGTCATGAAATTGCAATGTTCTAACATTTCAAATTTAACCAATCCCCAACATTATCAGCACAGTTATAAAGAGATTGATATTGACTTCAACATGGTGTATTTAAGCCCAAAATATATCTGTTGTGTTTAAGAGTGCTTTAAGAATAAAAAACATCTTCACTTTTAAAAAGGCAAATCCCATACAAACATCCTAGATGATTGAATACATTCAACAGAAACGAGGAGAAGGATAACATAATCCTACCATGGAAAATCTCTACCCCAAAAACATGTGGATGACGTGCTCCCCTCAGGGTTGCCCAAACACACTTGCCACAACTGATGGAACACAATTTTGACGGTTTGTTTTTTTCTCCATGGGAACATGCTGGCTTGTGTCCTTGCATGGCTCCGAACCACGAGTTGCAACTCATGATTAAACACAAGGCCTTGAATCGATGCATCATCGGTTTCATTGGACTCATCTCCACAGAGTAATGCAAAGGGCATCTCTCCCATGATCAATGTTAAAGTATCTAGTTGTAGTGTTTTATTTCCTGTTAAGGCATTAAAAATACAAAAATATTAGTTGCACAATCAAGCATAGTCTCATTGTAGTTGTTTAGTTGTGGATCTATTTTGGTGAACCAACCATTGGAGAATGGTGGAACAGGTAGATTTATTGTTTGCATCATATTTTGCTCCTTACTCCTTTCAACCTCTCCAGTAGTATTTATTTTCTTTTTGGGCTTGCTGTGAATGGTGTGCTCTTGGGAGCTTTTATTCCCAGTTGAGTTATGTTCCCCTACCATTATCTCTTATTCCTCCCATAGCATTGTGTTGAATAAAATCCAATGGTGCAGCAAATGATGTATTTCCAGCAAAATTCCTTCCAACAATGTTTCGACCTCTATTTATCTTCAACTGATGTACTCTTTTAGACCCGTTGACCTACTTTTCTAGTCATTTGTTGGAAATTAATATAATTATCTCCCGACTACTTGCAACAATGTGGTCTTTAGCAGATTATAAAGTAGGTACAGAATTCAAATTAATATAACTATCAAAAAAAGAATGACAAATTATAGAAGAACCAACATCCCCACCAGTGCTCTTCAACGACTAAGAAAAGGGATGCACAGGGGTTTTGTGGGGATTAGGCAGTAAAAGTAGAAATTTCTAGCCTATTTTCATCAATATCTTGAATGTAACTGACGGAACATTATTTCATTTTCATCTATCTCGGAGAGGGTCCAAGTCCGAGACTCCCAACTAGGAACATGGTTCTCAAAGCTATTTTCAATAGAAGACAACTCGTCAATAAATGCTCAACTCCAAGATCGACCACTCACTAAAATGATAAACATAAAAAGCATAGAACTTACCTTGGTTATTATCAAAAACCCTCTGAACCTGTACCTCTATTTCTCCATTTCCTGCAGTCCAAACATTTTCAAAACCAACATCAAACAAGAATCAAAACCAGATTGGACATAAAGTTCTCACTCTATTCAAATTCTCATTATCAATACAACTATTTAAGTAGGGCATGCGATCTCAATTCTACTTAGAATCTTTCAAAATATTCATTTTTCAGTGTAGCTAAAAAGTTATTGATTCGCAGGTCAATCGTAAAAGTAAGAAGACCGAAGGGCATTTCAGCCTTCAAAATTAAGTAAGCAGTTTCTATGGAAAAAACCTACTTGGAGGATGGGCATTTCAGCCTTCAGGGGAGTTTCAATCTGAACTCTAAATTAAATATCTCCTCTATGTCTAAGACTCAAGTAGTGAAGTGTCTCTACCTCTGGGCTCTAGCTATGTCTGTCTGGAGTTGGACACTGAACCACCACATGCTGAACTTCCACCTGGAAAATAAATAGACTGTCATTAAACAATAAAAGTGCAATCTACAAGAGGGGAACCAAACTTTCATTTCTCACGAATTAAGCTCGACGCACAGCATAACGATCCGGTGAATTCACCGACCAGAACAGATAACAGAGACAGCCCATCAAATTAGCTTTTCATGACAAGAAGGATGAGGATGATGATTGGCAACCTGTAGAGTTTGAGCATGGTTTCTATTCAATTTTATCAAGGTGTGATCAGCAGCAAGCTGAGCAACATTGTGTTGGAAGGACAATCTTTTCCCCAAATCATCCTGCCCCTTCTAGGACAATGCTTGAAAAAACCACAGATCTCTATTTACAGAAAAATACACCATCAAGGGAAGAGCTCCTTAGCATAGTGCGCAAGCATTCTCATTTGCTGGGACAATATGCACTTGATGAGAAAGATGACGGGGATGATGAGGTGGATATGCGATTTTGGCGTGAAATGCTTGATATGTTTTTTATTCGTGGTATAAGTGAATCCAAATCACACCAAGATGATGACATGATCTTCTTCGTACGCAATACTGGCTTGCATAATGAATATGGGCTCAATGATAGACCGGAAGAGCAACCTTATTTTGTGCGCAGATGGAATCCAAAGCTTGATAAAGTGATTGGAGAAAATGATGTGGAAGTTGATTGGCGACGCTCATTTTACCTAAATTTTATTGCTCATACCTCGTTCACAGTCACGGTTGCAATTTGCAGGGAGAGGAATGGGATGGCCGATCAGCTATCCAAAGAAGCGACGCAGCAACACTTAGCATTTGGCACTTGGAGGATCACTATTCACTCACCAGAGGGCACCTACAGTTTTTATCATAGACCTTTTCATGACGATTTTGAGGCACAGAATTGAGCAATAGCTCAGCTATTGTTGACAAGCGATGGACACTTTGTCTCATTTCTGTTACAGTAATTGTTTATATGTAATTGGCTATGCGGGCTATAAGGACACTTGGAGGATCACTCACCAGAGGGCACCTACAGTTTTTATCACAGACCTTTTCATGACGATTTTGAGGCACAGAATTGAGCAATAGCTCAGCTATTGTTGACCAGCGAAGGACACTTTCTCACATTTCTGTTACAGTAATTGTTTTTATGTAATTAGCTATGCGGGCTGTATGGACAGCCGAGTACATATACCATAAAATCAATTTAGACATTATAATTGTTCATCCTCCTTCGGTCTAGGAAAAACATAGATGATAGTATATAAATACTTATTAGATGATAGTATAATATATAGTAGATGATAAATACTACCATTCATTATAATTATCTATGCCAACTTTGAGGAGAGTCATTTTTTCTAAATTGAATACCTAATCTATAAATGGAAGAACTAAATACCTGATCTAGAGCAGTGATAAAGGTCTCCTGGCTGTCCATTTATGGTGAAGGCATCGGACAAATTAGGCGCCCCACCTGTGAGTACTGCTTGATTTATCAGGGAGATGGGATGATCACTACTCCACCACTCTCCTGATAAATAACATTATCGCTTTTAATCAGTATTAACCATTAAAACTTGAAAGACATGAAAACATTTGTGTATTGAATCCCATGACATCCCATCACCTATTATAATAGGAATTTCTGCGAAGGGTTTAGGAAAGGGATATAAGCTTCCTCTCTTAGGAAGGATCACTATAGCTCCATGCACAGTACTTTGGAGCCATGAGAAATGAGCATGCCACCACAAGGTTCCTTCTTGTCCAGTAATGGTGCATTTTTGTGTAAAATTTCCACCTGGCTGAATCGGACATTGTGTAAAATATGCAGGTCCATCAGCCCACCCTGTACGCAATTGTTTCACTCCATGCCTGACATATTTAAGCACTAATTTTATCATCAAACCCATCTATAATATCATATATGAAAACAAAAGATGTAATGTTATCACAGATCTTCATAAGGTTGCAGAGACATACTAGTGGAGAGTAGCATTGTACTTGGCTCTGTTATAGGTTTTAACAATAACAGTGTCCCCATCATGTACAAGGATAGTTGGACCTGGTAGCTGTCCATTGACGGTGACATATGTAGACTTCTTGCATAGCCTGGTAACTGTCGTCGGTTCAATCTGTGCAGGCATTCAAAGCATCAAATATTCCAGATATCAGCTACATCATCATATAGGATTTATTATTCCAAGTTTATGGGCACGAAGAAATAAAACTTAAAATCAAAGAATAAGCAAACTTACAACGAAGCTATAATGTTGGATTTCTGCGTTTATGATAGCAGCCAAATAAGCAACAAATAAGAGTAGAGAAACAAGCCCAGATGGAGATAGACGCACTAATGGCAATGACATTATTGCAGGAGCTAGATCTCCTGTAACCAATATACTTAAAGAAGTAACAATAAATACAACACAACTATGCTATGTGATTAAAACAGGATGGACATTGGTCATTTGTATTCAAAAAGTACTCACACTAATCTTTTGGTTGCTTTACATCATTTTCAGGAATAATTTGATAGCTTGCCTTTTCTGATAAGATTTACGAAAGTACATTGCAATAGGAAAATAAATGTTACCAATGTCAAACCATGAACTCTCATGTCCTCCTCCAAGAACATATACGCACTTGTCAAAAGCAATTGCAGCAGGAAAAGGACGAGGTGTACGCATAGGAAATGCAGGCTTCAGATTGTTTTCTGGTGGGAAAAAAATGTCCACTGTTTCAAGCCACTGATTTCCACTACGGCCACCTATAATATAGACAATAGAGCTACTGTTGTGTGTGGGAGCAGATCCAGAGGCTTGTATGCAACTTGTTTCAAAATCTTTCATATTTTCTTATTTTTTTCTCAAAAAATACTCATTTGTTCTCGCAGCTCAGCTACCCTTGTCCTTAGGGATGAAACTTATGAATCAATCTTCATCTATAAGATACACTGGAATAACATTAGACTCGTAACCTACCATCAGTATCAAAACAAACCTATTAATTTATTAAAAGAATTGATTAGCAAAATATATTACTCCAAGAACAATGTCGTAAGTTTAATGGTAATAAAAGTAAATAACCATATATAAAAAAGAGGCAAAATAGAAACAGAAGAGGTTATCACACAAGCAAAGAATTAATTAAGGTTGAAAGAGATAATACACTATAAACATCCTGCAAAAGGGAGTAAAAATTTGAGATAAGCGGTTAAAAGAAGGAAAAGTGAGACCCTTATGAGGTAATTTTCACCTTTAAATCCTATTAGTAGGCAGGATCAGATGATGGTATCAATAAATTGAACCATTTATTGATGTTCACCAATAAGAATTGGGATTGGGATTTGCTACCATTCTTGAAATAGTCCAATTACGAACCTTATCCTAAGTATTGGTGTATTTCCTAAATCAGCATATTAAATGGAGTCTTTCAATTATCACATACCACGATTACTTTCAAGGTCCACATCAAAGTGCAGAGAAAAGTTAGATTATGTAGAAAGCAAACATAATTACCCACACTGTTACATGTTTACCAGAAATTAAATTTGACAATTAAATTCCTCATTTCCAGGGACAAATTCTTCTGTGACATCTGCACTTTCCCATCCATTTAGAAGAACTTGAAGTGACTCTAGGTAAGCAAAGGATGGCATCAACCCCGGTCCTTCAATGTTAAAGTGCTTTCTTATTAACACCATAAAGCATCCCCCTACATATTTGGTCATTTAAAGCTTTCAAAAGTAGTTAGGCACAGGAATTTTTTTTCCTAAACTCTACGATGTTAATTGCTAAATATAATATGCATACATGGCATTAAATTAAGCCTCAGTAAACTAATTGAGAAGGCACTTTGCAATTCACGATGTTGCTCAACCTGTGCTGCTTCCACCATTTCCCTCAATTCTACACCCTCTTGCGGTATCTATACATTTCATTCAGGATGATTCACATGATCTCATAGAACATAAAAATAATCCCACAATAAATTAAGCACAAAAGGCACTGGTGCACAAACAATCCAGTCATGGAAAATTGCAGACATGTCCATATTGACCTGTTTTAGAGATGCAGATAAATGTTGAATCTCTCTTTCATGCAACAAGCAGGAGGCTGTGTTCATGGAAGGAGCATTTGGTGCTTGAAGAGTCGCAACAGAATTTTCCTCTGGAGGAAGACTGCTGCTTGGCCTACTTGAGACACTTCCTGCAGGAGAGGGAAGCTCTGAGTCTGAAATGCAGAGATATTCCCCATAGATTTCTGTTCCAGCATTATCAAATTCATTGGGCAAATAAAACTCCACCTCTTGTTCCGATTCATCATACAACAATCATCTTCCACTGTTCTCATCTTGGAATCTCTGATGACTGGCTGGAGATTGCAACTGGCTATCTATTTGCAAGTTTTCACCTTGTTCCAGACCCATAGAGGACCTAGCGGGTGACAAAGGATTCAAAACTTCAGGAATAGATAACTTGTCTTTATGAGGTGGGTGTATCTGCCCCAGAAACAACATAATCAAGTTATATGTCTATTGGTGATCAAGCTCAAATTTGAAGTGGTTTCTTTGACCATAATAATTACCTCTTATGACATGTTTAAAATCATTTTCTCGAAGTGGTTCACATTGCTTGTCAATGCGGGAAGAAACCTATGCATTATAACAAGAATATTCAGAACTCATCTAGTAATCAGAACTTAATAAGATTGCTATACATAACATCTTACTAAAACAACATAGTCTGGATTTCTACATAACTGTGCTTAATGCAATAAATTTCTACATAAATCTTTGAGAAAGCCAGTCATCACTCTTTTAGAGGCAATTTATACCTGTGCTGGATACATTATTTGCCCTGTACCATGTGAAGCCCATGCAGTTGTATCTATATTCTTCTTACCATCACTAATTGCTTCATAAACACCATGTAACTTCCTGTCTGTATAGTTGAAATTCCCTCTTAAAGTCGATTAGCTATTGAAGTTAAAGCAATTACAAAGCAATGACTAAGACACAATAAAATTGAATTAAAATTGAAAACCAGTATAATAATCCCGAATATATTTGTGCCTTATTTTGAAAGGATGGTGGAGATAATGCTCGTATGGGAAATGAGTGAAGATCTATTTTTAAATGCAGGGATAAGAATAAAACATTGAGATATTTTTATCAATCCAACTATAGCTGGAATCCCAACTCATAAGGGATTTAAATATGTTTGGAGGAGTCAAATTTGCTAAGGCATTACAATTGATGGATGATGGGATAAATTAAAAGATTATTACTCAGCAAGAAGGTTAAACAAGAAACATAAGAGCGGTTAAGTGTCACTACAAATATAGTTTTTTTCTAAGCTCAACAATGAAAGGTAATATAAGAGATGTGGTGGATTTTGGTGATAAATTGGTCTCAACAGGATCAGGTTAGGTTAAAACAAACATTCAATGATCACTGAGGTATATGTACAGGATTGGCTATGTACATGAATGGTGCTTATTGTTATTGTTTTCCTCATAATACATATAACAAATTAATTTGATCAAGCTGCATATTCATTCATTCATTTCCTAGTAATGCATATAACAAATAAAAACAATAACATTTCAAATGAACATAACATTATAGGTTTTATGCGCAAAAGTACTCCAGAATTACAGTGGAAGCTGCTTAAGGGGTATCCAAAGATGCTCGAGAGGTCTCCAATATACACATATATTGTAAGATGGAATTGTAGATTCTAAATATGAGTATGCATGAAGCGAGCAAGCGGTAAAGCCAAGAGGCGATGGCCATATCCATCGGAGGATGCCAGTATGCATGCAAAAAAAAATGTAATTCTGGAATCATTATCGGTTTTGGAAACCAGAAAAGAAGACACCGAGTTCCCAAATCTGAATGCTAAGAGTTGGATCCGCAAAAGTTAGTAGGTGAATTCTACATATTATGATACAAATTCTGAAGGGTGCCAATGAAGACTAGGTCCATACAGACTTTTTGAAAGAGAAGAGGCAACAATTTGAAATCTGGAAAACGCTACAGGAACGGATTTTAAATGACAATTAAGAAGTCAATTTAAGAATTCTGGAAACCCCATTAAAGATGGGATACAGAGTCCAATATAAATCAATTTGTAAATCCTGGAAATACAAATAGGAATGGATTTTAAATGACGAATCAAGTCAATTTAAGAATACTGGAAACGCCATTAAAGAAAAGGAACCTTGAATCCCCTTTAATGATGGAATGAAGATCAAGTCAAACCTTAATACTAAAGGACGGGATCTTAATCAGAAATCCCAAATTAAAGATTGAACATCTATGATCCACCCAGAGTTGTAGATCGGAATCGATCTCAGGGCACAACATAGGGTATTTCGATAGCAGGGTTTAAATAATTGGAAGAACAGTTAGATCAATTTGAAGGAACTGATATACCTGAAGTGTCTAGGTGTCCAGGGCTACCAGGTCCTTGAGAAAACTAATGGCATTTCCTCCCCTGTGCAAAAAAATGCATTTCCTTCCCTGTTAAAAAAAAGACATAACAAAAAAACAGATTAACAACTCTGTACACAATAAAAAATTACAATCAATGGAATAATGACGGCAGAAGTATGCTCGGCCACCGTGACAAATTGCAAGTCGAATACTCCACCTTTCTGGGTGAATCGAATCCACGCTGAAGGTGGAATTGAAGTGGAAGCTTTCCCCTTCACAACCCCGGGCTGTTAGTCCATCGAATCCATCCATGACTTTGATAATGTGCAAGTGGGAAAACCCTGGGTTACGGCGCAGTGGGCATAAGGGAACAACCCCGGGTTGTCGAATCCATGGGCAGATGTGTGAAGGATCAAAACCCCCAATATTTGTTTGGCAGATGCGTCAAAGCAAAACCCCCAATATTTGCAGGGCATATCCATGAATGAGCCAAATCCCCAATTTTTTCTCAACATAGGTCTCTTTTCCTTCCCGCCTTTAAGGTGTCGCCCGTGAGACAAAAGTAAAAAGTAAAAGATATATTTTAGAAAAATAAAAATAAAAAATAAATGAAGTGAATAGGTTTGAGACATTTTGTGATTATTGTCTCAAACTTATGTCTTAAAAACAACCCTTCATGTAGTAGTGCATTGTAGTTTTATGTCGAGACACATTTCTGTGACAGTACTGTTAAATGTATTGGGCTATATGCAGGCTGTATGGACAGCCGAGTACACAGCGATGGAATCTATCATTTCTGTGGCAATATTGTTATGTATGGATATAGGTGGGTTGTATGGACAGCCATATACATTGTATTGTTTATATGGGACAGTAGATATGGTGTCAATATGGGATAGTGAATATGTGACAATGTAGGGATCTCAGTGATTCTACTACATGTGCAGAATGTAATTTTGTTCATATTTTTGAAATAAAATTACGCATTTTTCCGAGGAAAAAAAAAAAAAAAGTGCAATCTACAACATCCAAAGAAAGTGAAACAACCTATAGGCTATTTAAAGCATGAAAGTAGGCATATGCTATGAATGTGATGATTATTACAGAGTCTGTAATAATCATCACAATCATAGCATATGCCTGCTTTCCTGTGAAGATTAAAATTTAGTAACGTCTAAACTCTACAATAGAGAAGTGGGGACAAAAAACACTAACCAAGATATGTTGCAGACTCCACAAAATATGCGTACAAGTAGAATCGGCCCCAGTGAATCGAGCACACCACTGTCCAGTGAATTGGGCTCAACCCAAGAGGTATCAGGCACTCTACAGACTCAGGCTCACCACTATCCAAGAATAATTGGGCTCACCACTCACTGTCCAGACTTGGGCTCACCACTGTCTAGGAAGAATTGGGCTCCAATGGAATGAATTGCCTCAGGCCAACAGGGAAATGAATCACATGGAATTGGAGGAGCAGAAAAGAATGCATGGACAGGGCGACATTAGAGGAGTAGAAATGAATGCATGGATAGGGATACAATGGAGGAAAGTCGAACAAATGAACGCAGGGAGAGTTACGGTCACAGGTCCCTTCTTTTCCATGTATTGAAAAAAAATTGGGTGAAGTCAAAATCAGGTTCAACATTTTTACCTAAGGAATTCACCTTCCAAAATAGTTCATTCCAGTTCAGTGTTTAGGACCAACTAACCTCAACGAACTTCAAAAATACTTGAGATACAAGGAATTTTAAAAATCAACCTTTAAAAACTCTGAACCCTGTAACTTGGTATCATTGTTGATTCCAGATTCAGCTTCTACAGAATTTTGAGGATAATTTGACTAATTTGAGCAAAGGATATAATTTGACTAATTTGAGCAAAGGATACATACACTGAAACTTATCATGTTGTACTTCAGAAAAGCAAGATTTCAGATCTCAAATTGGTCCATTGGTGGGGTTTTTGGTGTATTGGATCAGACAGTTCAATTCGTATCGAAGAGATGAATATGAAAAGCAAACAAATAATTTCCCTCACAAGCAAGAAAGGATATATAAAAATAGCCTGCTAGAACTAGTACTTGCGTTCCTATAACCCTTGTAAACTTATAGGGTTTGTTCCAAAACCTTCTAGGTGTCTTGCAAGTTCTTTGCAAAGGTACGCATTGCAAAATCCTTGGACACAATATCTGGGGTAGCCATCTATTTGTCTTCCTCGATCTTCTAGATCTCTTGCACATTTGCTATGGCTTCTCTTGGGAGACTCTGGTGCAATGCCAATATAGATAATATCGCTTCATCATTGTGGCTGGAACTACTTCTGGACGAATGCAAGATTCATGAAGGAATGTGTGAATCGACCCTTGATGAGCCATAAGCCATGCTGCATTGTTTCCTGCATAAATACAACATTTTCAATTTATAAAGACCTTTAAGCATATTGTGTTTTTCCTTGTGCCTTGTACGCATTCAAACAAGAATGGGTACGATGTTAGATTTAGTTGTGTTACCAACTAATGGCTAATAATTCATGGCAACAATTCCATGAAGCCCAATGAAGTTGATATAAGCTACTTGTTACTTTCAATGCCAATAAATGATATGAGAAGATTGTCTTTGTTGTAGGAACATTTAATTTTTTTATGAAGGAATTGGTAGTTGTAGGTGTAGAAAGTGTATATGAACTAAGGCACAACAAAAGTGCGCGTGTGAGATAGTGGTGTGGGTGCAGGAAGAGATTGGTGCACGAAGAAGTTGGGTGCATACCAAAATGTTGTGTAGGGTAGAAGGGTGAACAAGCAAAGGATTGGACATGAAGGCACGTAGGGATGATGAAGTTATGTGTGGAAAACATGAATGAGTTCCATATGTATCGCATGTAAGTTGATGGAAAATCCTATAAAAGTGATGGCCCTAAAAGAGATATGGTTTGTTAGTTTTAACATAGTGTTGGTTGCTAAGAGGGAGTTGTCAAAGGGCAAGAGGATATTGATCAAAATATGAGCTCAAAGAAGAAATAAAAATACTAGTTTGAGAGTGAAGGGAGAGATCTAAGAGTGTTGTTAAGGCTTGAAACAATGGTTGATATTAAGGCATACACTTGGTGTGTATGTAAAAGTTGTGCTAATGCGAACAAGTAGACCAATTCTTTGATCACTCCCATCCTTGAATGTTTTGATGTATTTTTCCTCCCACTTTTGGTTATAGTTTATTGTTTGGATATTTTTATTTCATACTAATTAGTGTTTGTAGAATGTGTGATGCCTAACCCTAGGCACCCAAGCAAAAACAATGGCCCATTGTGCATCTCATGTTCCAGTGTGTATTCTCTTCTTCGCAATGTGCAAAGTCATTTCTTTTTGTGAACAAGATTGGGTACTCAACATTAAAAAAATCAGTTGTGTTGCCTTGGGTTTCTAGGTCTCCACATATGCTTCAAATCTTGAACACTTCTTTTTGCAATCACACTTCTTCCAAGACCAACACTTAATCAAAGCTAGTGGCTTGGGTCCATCAAACTCAATACCTCATGCCCTTGTCCCCTAATTTTCGCTCTGCCTCCCATCCATTGCTTCTGCGCAAAATGTAATAAAATATACCCTAAATATTTGTCTTGCCATATAGCATAATTAAGCCCCCCTTATCCCCTTAATGCAGGGAAATATATTTTCTCATTTCCATATCATAGTTTATTCCCCAATATGAATGGACGTGATAGGATATTTCCTACCAACTGACCCCCCCATGGGTTCAAGTCTCCTCCCTTTACCAATTCGAAGTCCCCAAGGCCCAAAGAAATGGACACATAGTGGCATGGATATCCATGCAAGGTCATGCATGGTGCTCTAGGCATTGTTCATCACTCTAGATTCCCCAATTGTTTCTTTAAGTCAAAAGGCATGGTTGTTTTCCCTATAACATAATCCAAGTCTCCTTCAATGACTATGTCCAAGGCCCAAGGGCCACAAGACCTAGGTACATAGTGCCATAGATACTACTGCAAATTCATGCATAGTGCTTCAAGGAAGTGTTCATGGCTCTAGATGCCTCAACAATTTCTTTAGGGCCAAAGGCATGGTCTTCTTCCTTGATATACCATTCTCAAGGCCTTGAGACACCTACATGCTTCTCAAAAGCACCTAATGTCACTGAAATCCTCAATCATAGGCCAATGATACACTCAGAATGCCATGTGTGGTTAGTTGAAGCAACTGCCATCGATACCCCTATGAAGTTATGCATGATTCCTTGACACAATGTTCATGGCTCTAAATGCCATAAGAATTAATTTAGGGCCAAACACATAGTCTTCTTCCTTAGAATATCATTCCCAAGGCCTTGAAACAAGTAGATATTACTCAAAATATCTAATTGTACTAAGATCCTCAATCATAATCTAATGCTACCTTTAAGAGGCTATGTGTAGTTGGTTGAGGTATCCTTCTTATCCTTGGATGGATAGAAGATTCCTTCAGAGCCTGAGTTTCAGGTCTCCTCCCTTGACCATGTCCAATGCCCCAATTCCTAATGACCTGGATGCATAGTGCCATGGATACCTTCTGAAGCCATGTGTGGTGCTTTCTGGCATGATTTATGGCTTTGTATGCCTAAATGGTTTCTTTAGGGCCAAAGGCATGGTCCTCTTCTATAGAGTGTCATTTCCAAGGCCCTGAGACATGTGTCTAATGCTCAAAACCAACTATTGGCATTAAAATCACTAATCATAGACCAATGATACCCTCAAGAGGCCATCTGTGGTTGGTGAAGGCATCCTTCTTTGACATGGATGGATAGAAGTTTCCTTTAGGGCCCTATTTTTAAGTCTCTTTCATTAACCATGTCGAATTCCCTAAGGCCACAAGACCTAGATACATAATTCCATGGATATCCCTACAAAGTCATGTGTGGTTCTTCGAGGCATTGTTCATGGCTTTGGAATCCTCAATGATTTCCTTAGTGCTAAAAGCATGTTATTCATCCCTAGAAATTTATTCCCAACACCTCGAGACATGTGCATACTCCTCAAAACACCCTAATGTCACTAACATCCTCATTCATAGGCCAATGACCATTGAAAGGCGATGTGTTGTTGGTGGATAGAACCTTCTTATCTCTAGATGGATAGAAGATTCCATTAGAGCTTGAGCTTCATGCCTTCTCCCATGACCATTTCCAATCCCCCAAGTCCCCAAGACTTGGATACATAGTTCCATGGATACCCTTGCAAAGTCACGCATGGTGCTTTAAGGCATTGTTCATTGTTTTGGATTCCTTAATGGTTTCTTTAGGGCTAAATGAATGGTCTTTCCCCTAAAATGACATTCCCAAGGCATTGAGACACATACATATTTTCAAACCCACCTACTGGAATTGTCATCCTTAATCATAGGCCAATGATACCCTTAGGAGGCCATGTTTGGTTGGTGGAGGAAAACTTCTTAGCCTTCGATGGATAAAATATTTCTTTAAGGCCCAAGGTTCAAATTTCTTCCACCGACCATGTCCAAGACCTCAAGTCACTAAGACCTAGATACAAATATCAATGGATACCCTTGCAAAGTCATGCATGGTGCTTTGAGGCATTGTTCAGGGCTCTACATTGCTTAGTGATCTATTTAGGGCAAAGGCATGGTATTCTTCTCTATAGCATCATTCCTAAGGTCCTAAGACACCTACATACTTCTCAAAATCACATAATGGTGTTAATATCCTCAATCATATGACAATTATACCCTCAAGAGGTCATGTGTGGTTGGTTGAGGCGATTTTTCTTAGCCTTGGATGGCTATAAGATTCCATTATGGATAGAGCTTCAAGTCTCCTCCCTTGACCATGTCCAAGTCCCCAAGGCCCCAAGAAATGGATACATACTGGTATGGATATCCATTCAAGGTCATGCATGGTGCTCTAGGAATTTTTCATCACTCTAGATGCCCCAATTGTTTCTTTAAGGCCAAAGGCATGTTTTTTCCCTATAACATCATTCCCAAGGCCCTGAGACATGTAGATAATACTCAAAACCACCTAATGGCAATGTCATAATCAATCATAGGCCAATGATACCCTCAAGAGGCCATGTGTTTTTAGTGGAGGCAATCTTCTTAGCCTTAGATGGATGGAAGAATCATTTAGAGCTCGAGATTTAGGTCTCCTCCACTAACCATGTGTAAGGCCCCAAGGCCACAATACATAGATACGTAGTGCCATAGATACCCTTCTGAAGTAATTAATGTTGCTTTTAGGTAGCATTCATGGATCTAGATGCGTCAATGATTTCTTTAGGGCAAAAAAAATGGTCTTCTTCCATGGAACATAATTCCCAATGGATTAAGACATGTGCTTTCTACTTAACAACAACTAACTATAACAACATCCTCAATCATAGGCCAATTATACAACTAGGAGGTTGTGTATGGTTGGTGGAGACAAAATTCTTACCCCTAGATAGTTACAAGCTTCCTTTAGGGGCAAAGGTTAAGGTATCCTCCATTAAGCATGTGTTGTTGTTGGAGGAAACCTTCTTAGCTCTGGATGGCTAGAAGATTCCTTTAGTGGTCGATATTTAGGTCTCCTCCATTGATCTTATCTTCAATGGATTTGGATGCCTTAATTGTTTCTTTAGGGATGAAGTCATGGTCATCTTCTATGTAATATCATTACAAATACCTTGGGACACCTACATAAGGCTCTTGCTTTACTTTTATGACTCCAATAAAGGACTTGAGATCCATCCCTCTATGCAAAAACTCTTGATTATGCTTATATCCAACTATTATGTCAAATATCAACTTTAAATGGTGTATGTTATGGTTCGTGGTCTTTGATCATTGCCCATTACCTCAATAATATTATGTTAGGGTATAGTTCTTTCAATTTATTCTCCAACTATTTACTCAGACCCATCGCTAGTACGCAAAACCACATATTTCCACCCATATCCCACTTTGAGAATAATGATATCTTATACATTGCATGATCTGCTAAGTGATAGTTTGAGTAATTTCTATTAGCCCGATATGCCTAAAACCGTCCTTTAGGGCCTAGTTCCTATAATTCCTCTCATGACTATGTCTAAGGTTTGCATACCTAGTGTCACTTATATGAATGCTCAGATGCCAAGGATATTGTTTGGAGTTTATGGGTGCGATTTAAAGCTTCCCTTAAGGTTTAAGGCCCAAGTTTCCTCCTATGACATTATGCAAAAACCTAAGACATGTGCATACTAGCCAAAAAATCATAATGGTGTTGATTTCCTTACTTAGAGGTAAATAATAACCCCAACATGTCATGTGTAGTGCTTTGAGTTTTTTTTTTTTTCCTTGAATGCACAAAATATTTTACTAGGGAATAAGACCTAGGTTTCCTCTCTCAAACATGTTAAGGGCTTAAACACCCATATATAGTGCTTAAAAACAACCTCTTAATTACATTAATACCCCCAATATCAAGCCAAGGATACCCTTAGGAGGCCTTATGTGGGGTTTCAAGGTATACTTGTTAATTTTATATGCCTAGAGATTTCCTCTAAGGTCCAAGGCATGGGGTTCCTTCCTTAATCATCTTTATGCCCTAAAGACTTATACCTAGTTTTAGTTCCTCCAACTACCCCCATTATCCCTATTATAAGGCCATAGATATTCTCAAAAATTCATTTGTGTTAGTGTGACAAATCATTATTATCCCTACATGCCTAGAAGTTTAATTTAGGCTAAGGCCTAGGTTTTTTCTTTTAACTAGGTCGAGGGCCAATAGACCTATCACTAGAGATCAAAACTTTATAATGCAATCAATATCCACACATAGATGTTAAGAATATTCTTAGGAATATCTGTGTGTTGACCATATTTCTTGGTCCTATATTTCTTTAAAGATTCATTTAGGGCCCAAGGAAGAGGTTTCCTCCCTCGAACATCTCCAAGGATCTGAGACCCATGCCTTGTGCACAAAGCCTAGTAATGATATTAATATCCATTGAAAAATTTAATAATATCAATTGAAATATGCCCTATCAAATAATGAAATCTCAATTCAAATCATTTTTATTAATATTTTATAATAGTAATAAATTAAAAATGGTTGTATTTAATTATTTGTCAAATTTAAGAATCATGGATATTTATTTGCTTGAATAATACTGAAAATGAATAGTGTACTTGAGCTATTTAGAAATTAATTATTTGTGAACTTGTTGTGTTTGTTGTGCAACACCTCATAAATGAATCGTGTGAGCATGTTGGTTTAAAAAGTGATAAAAACAAATAATTGAATTTGTTGTGATTGTGGTTTAAAACCTCATAAATTAATCATGGGCATTTATTTGAATGAAAAAAATTGAATTAAGTTATCACAAAATAATTATTTTTGATGTTGTTGTGTTTATGGTGCAAATCATCATATTTAAATCATTTTTATACATGTCCATGCAACAAATATGAGCTTAGCCCCACTATATGGTACTTGAGAACATGACATTTATTTATGCTTAGGATTCCTTTAGGCTAAGGCCTATGATTGTTCGTTCAACAATGTTGAGGGCCATTGGACTTATCCCTAGTGATTAAAAACTTATAATAGTGTGAATGCTCGTACTTAGAGGCTAAGAATACTCTTAGGAATATGTGTGGGGACCTTTGTGGTGTCTTTCTTGGTCATAGATTCCTAAAAGCTTCTTTTAGGGCCTTAGTTAGAGGTTTTCTCCATTGATTATATAGATGGATCTAAGACCCATGTGTTGTCTTAAAAACCTAATAATAATACTAATTTCCATCAAATAAATTTAAGAAGCTACAAATATATCAAATGAATAATCAAATTTAAATTGAAATAATTTTATTACTACTTTATAAAAGTAATAAATTAAAAATAGTTGTTTTTATTTATTTGTCGATTGTATTTATATGTTTAAATAATATAAAAAAATGAATAAATGAATTGAGCTATTTTCCAAATATTTATTTTGAACTTGTTGTGCTTGCCGTGTAAACCTCATCAATGATTTGTCCATTGTATTTATATGTTTAAATAATATAAAAAATGAATAAATGAATTGAGCTATTTTCCAAATATTATTTTTGAACTTGTTGTGCTTGTGGTGTAAACTTCATAGATGAATCGCTTGAATTTATTTGCTTAAATATTCTAAGTGAATTTATTTGCTTAAATATTCTAAATATAAATATTTGAACTTCTTGTAAGTATGGTGCAAAAAATCATAAATTAATTTTTAATCATTTATTTTAATTGATGAAAAAATAAATAGATATTGAATTGAGTTATTTTCAAAATAATTATTTGTGAATTTGTTTATGGTGCAAATCCACATAATTAAATCCTACGTGTATATGTCCATGTGGAAAATAATAACTTAGCACCACTTTATGGTACTTTCCAACATGGCATTTCTCTTAAAGATAAAACTCAATTTCCAATAATACTAACTAATATAACACCATTTTAACACCACAAAATATAAGTGGTGCTAATACCACCACTTTAACACCACAAAATATAAGTGGTGCTAAAACCACCACTTTAACACCACATAAATGCAAGTGGTGCCAATACCACCACATTTACACCACAAACTATAAGTGGTGCTAACTTGTGGTGCTAAAAGATGGATTTTCTTGTTTGCACGTTTCCTTTATTGCATGTGCATGTTGCTCCATTGGAGTCGTCTTTTGTTAACGTAATGTATGGCTCTTATGGCCAACTCTTCACTGATGTTTAAATGGGTTTAATCTAGTTGTCATTCTTGGATTCTTGAAATAATGATGGATCCATGCAGATATGAGGGAACCATTAGACTGAGAATTCATGGGGGCCTTCAACGTGCTCTACCACCGAGGGTTCGATTTCCATCTCTCCATAAATCAAGTATTTATCCTTCTTTTAATGCAACCTGTTTATCAAAGTCAATATTTATGGCAATGTACTATGGAATTATACTTTTGATGGTTGCTTGCACATAACAAGGTTTTGTTTTGGGGTTGCCTAGGCTAGCTCAACATGGTTTTCATGGGGTCTTCACTTAGTGAAACTATGTTATAGTGTTTTCATTCTATGTCATAGTTATTTTATTCGTGGGATATTAGAGAATATTCTTATTTTCACTAGATATTGATAAATACCTATCCAAATCTTTTTGTTGGGCCTCCCTCCCAATACATATTTTTAATTAAAAATACCATATTTTTACAAGATACCCTCTATTTTTACTAGATACCTTTTTTTATAACCCCCATGGTCAAATATGTTGAACAAAAATCAAACATTCTTGAAACCATAGTCAATCATGATCAATTAAATGTCAACTATAATTAACCATTATTAACTATGGTCAACCATAGTTAACCATGGTTCCATTATTTTATGGTAGCCAACCATGGTTAATTATGGTCAAACAAATTTAGTGTTGCCTAACCAAAATCAACCATATACAACCAATGTTCACTAAAGTAAACCATGTTTAACTAAGTCAAACAATAGTAAGCCATGGTGCATTAAAGTCAACCATGGTTTGCTAAAAGTGAACCATGTGTAAATAATGGTCAACCATGGTTAATTGAAGTTAACCATAGTCAACCATAGAAAACCATGGTCCAACATGCTCAACCATAATCAAACATTAAGAACCATGGTCAAACATGGTCATCCAAAGTCAGCCATAGTCAAACATGGTTAGCCATATTCTACCATGCTTAAATCCATAGTTAAACATGGTCAAACATGTTTATCCATAGTCAACCACAAACAAACATGATTAATCATAAACAAACATGATCAACCATGGTGAAACAAGTTTAGCTAAAGTCCACCATGTCAAACATGATCAACCATGGTCAAACATATTGAATCAAAATCAAACATTGTTAAACATTGTCAACTATAGTCAACCATGGTGACCTAAATGTCAACTATATTTAACCATGATCATCAATACTCAAACATAGACAACTTTGCTTAAACATGGACAACCATAGTTAAACATGGCCAAACAATGGTCAACCGAAGTTAATCATAGTCAAACATGGTTGACCATAGTCTAACATGGTTATCTATAGTCAAACATGTTGAAACATATTTATTGATAGTCAACTACAAACACACATACTTAATCATAAACAAATATGGTCAACCAAGTTTAACTAGTGCCCACCATGTTAAACACGATCAACCATTGTGAAACATGTTGAATCATAATCAAACATTGTCAATCATTCTCAACTATTGTTAATCATGGTCAAGTAAATGTTAGTTAAGTACAGTTAACCATTATTAACCATGATGAAATTGTAGTCAACCATGGTTAACTACACAACTAACATTGGTTAACCAAATCAATTATACTCAAATATAGGCTTGACCAATGAGAAATATATTCAAGCAAAACTCAATGAAAATCCAACATGGTCAAGCATGGTTAATATTAGTCAAGCATAATTAAGCATGGTTCACGTAAATCTATCATGGTCAACCATGGTTGTCCAAAGTTAACCATTGTTACATATAATCACCCATGTCCAAGCAAAGTCAACCATGGTCAAATGTAATCAAACATTATTAACCATAGTCAACCACAGCTCCATGGTTAAACATGTTTAACAATGGTTAAATATAGCCAACCATGGTTCATTATGGTCAAATATAGTTAATGTTATTTAACAAATGTCAACGATACACAACCAATGTTCACTAAACTAAAGCATGTTTAGCCAAAGTGAAATAATTGTCAACCATGGTGCATTAAAGTCAGCCACGATTTTTTAAAAGTGGATTATGCACAAACAATAGTCAACCATGTTTAATTAATGTTAATCATAGTCAAAATGGTTCACTATATTTATCGATGTTAAAAAAATAGTCATCGATAGTTAAATATTGTCAAATTTAGTCAACCATCTTCAAACAAAATGCCAACCATGGTCAATGATGTTACCTAACAAAATTTAGCCATACACAACTAGTGTTCTCTAAAGTAAACCATAGTTAATCATATTCAAACAATGGTCAATAATGGTGCATTAAAGTCAGGCATGGTTTGCTAAAAGTGGATTATGTACAAACAATAGCCAACCATGGTCAACCTTTGTTCACTAAAATAAACCATAGTCAATTTAAGTCAACTTTTAAAACCAAAGTCATTGATAGACATCCACCATTCACTAAATTCAGTGATACTTAACTAAAGTCAACCATGGTTAACCAACATCAACTATAGCAAACCATGGCTCACTAAAGTCAACCATTTTAAACTAAATTCAACCATGGTTAAATAATAATGAACCACAGCCAACTACGTAGACTAATTTAACCAACTATCATATGTCACCCAAGTCAACCATGGTCAATGATGTTTAAATAGAGTCAAAGTCAACCATGCACAACCAAGGTTCACTAAAGTAAACAATTGCTAAACAAAGGGCTGGTGCAAGGTAATGATACCCAATTATGACACGTTGGTTGCAATGACATTCTGGAAAAACAGAAATATTATCATTAAAATCAATTATTAGAGGTACCTACAAAACATTTTTCAATTAGGTGTAAAAAGATGAAACGTAGAAAAACGGATGACCTTCCGAAATATATAAATTTTATTTATGAAAAAGTGGTATAACCACCCCAAAATGTCATTATTCGAAGATCGGTATGTTATTTTTTTTTTTAAAACATAATGCACATGTTTTTTTTGACTCACCTGTTTGCTATGTAAATTTTCAATTTACGAGAAAACAAATATGTAGAGGTGTAGAAAACAGAACAATCTTGTGTGGGGCTATTTTTCCAAAATTTTAAAAGTCAATTTTATATTTTTTTTAAATTACCGAATTCAGTGAAGCCCTAAAATGACATTGTCAAGTTTTAATCCACCATATCATGGTCTAAAAATAATCAAAATGCTTTTTTTTTTAGGTTGTAGGTATTTTCATGCTCTTAGGTGGGTTCTTTTCTGTTTTCAAAATAGGTAAGCCAATCAAAAGTTATAGGGCAAATAAACAACGTATGTTTTTTACGAATTTGACATGTGCAGTTTTAAATGAATTAAAAATAGAGAACAACAACAGATCTATTAAAAAATTATATATTTGGAATCTGCACACAGAGCTTGACAAGTGTGTGCAATTTCATCTACAGTACAGTCGTGGAGCTTATGCAGAACTAGCTGTGAAAAATAGGAAGTTGCAGCGTTTGATGTTTTCTGCTATAAATCAGGGATAAATCAGACCGAGCCTAAAGGTGCAATCCGAAGCTAATTCCAAGCCTGCAAGGGCGCCAAATTTTTTTTGAATTCAAACACGCGCGTGCGCACACTTCTTTGTGCACACGCATTGTTGTTTTACATGTTTATTTTTTATCTATCTATCCCTAACAAGCCCCCCCCCCCCCACTATCTATAACCCACCCCTCTTCCCTTCCTATCCACCCAATCCCCCCCAACTCTATTCCACGAGGGTATCCATTGCACTAGATGTATCCAAGTCTTGGGGACTTAGGGAATTGGGCATGGTCAAGGGAGGATACCTAAGACTCGAGCCTTAAAGGAATCTTATATCCATCTAGGGATAAGAAGGTTACCTCCACCAACTAGACATGGCCTCTTGAGGTATCATTGTATTGTGATTGAGGATGGAAGTGCCATTATATGGGCTTGAACTTAGTATCTATATGTCTCAGGGCATTGGAAATGGTTTTCCAGGGAAGAAGTATTCTAGCCATCAAATACTAAGAAGGTTTTCTCAACCAAGGCCCATCATGTGGTTATCATAATCATCATCATCATCATCATCATCATCATCATCATCTTCAT